>CM069543.1:25249318-26568693 GCA_035773235.1 Eospalax fontanierii | reverse complement strand
GTGATGCAAGGTGGCCTTGAGTGTGTGACCTTCCAACCTAGCAAGCCTGCCTCATGTCTTTTAGTTTAGCTTAGTTTTTAATTGTAATTTTTTCTTACATACTGTCATCTTACCACGGCTTTTGAAAAGCATTTTACTCTGAAATCCCCATTAGGTATATTTTCTGTGTCTCTTATTTTCTATGTCTCATGAAGTCTTCTGGAACACTAATCTTTTCACTGTATTTAATCTCCTGTTTAATCCCTTCATTGAATTTGTGTGTGTATGTATGTGTGTACACATTTGTGTATATGTGGAGACCAGAGGTTGACTTGGGGTGTCTTCCTTTGTCATTCTCTGCCTCATTTTTTAAGACAGTCTCTCATTGTAGTAGAGCTTACCTTTTGGCTATGCTGATTGGCCCATGAGCTCTGGGGTATTTACCTCTGCCCTCCGGTACCACCAGCTCAGTCACTGTGCCCAGCTTTTGCACAGATGCTGGAGATTCATGCTGGTATAGCAAGCATTTTACACACAGAGCCATTTCCCTAGCCCCTCATTGAATTTTGTTGTTATTGTTTGTTTTGAGACAGGGTCTCATTATGTAGCCCTGGCTTGCCTGGAACATGTTATATAGACCAGGCTGGCCTTGCACTCACAGAGATGGCGCCTACTTCTGTTTCCCAAGTGCTTGGACTAAAGGTGTGAGCCATCATGCCCAGCCCCCATTTGAATTTTTAATGTCAGTGCTTATATTAATTTTCAGAAATTTTATTTGGTTAGTTTTTAAATTTGTGGAATTTAGCCAAGTGTG
The DNA here is from genome assembly GCA_035773235.1 of Eospalax fontanierii. NCBI lineage: Eukaryota > Metazoa > Chordata > Mammalia > Rodentia > Spalacidae > Eospalax > Eospalax fontanierii. The sequence continues at coordinate 26,567,900 of CM069543.1, read as the reverse complement.
TTAACACATATCTGTAATTATAACACTCATCAGATAAAGACAGGAAGAACATGAGTTGGAGTCTAACCTGGGCTACATAATAAGTTCCAGGCCAGTATGTACTGAATAGCAAGACCCTTGCTCAAAGATCTAAAGCAGTTTTTTGCCTGAATTCACTTTTCCTCCCCCTCCCTACTCTCTTCGAAACAGCACTGTATGCCAGGCTGGCCTTTTTTGATCCTCCTTTCTCAGCCTCCCGAGTGTTGAGATGACAGGTCCATTCCATATACCACTTCAGAGTGTGTTTCATAGTGACTTCTCTTTTGCTTGTGCTTTTACTTCTTCCTTTTGTGTCTTTATTAATCTTTTAAGTTTTTTATTGAATTTTTCTGTATTTTATACAGAACATCTTAATCAACTTTATTCTCCTTTCCCCATTCCACAGCACACACACACACCTACTCCATGTCCCACACTCTGTCATTTGTGTTAAGGTCTATCATGTCAAGTCAGTGTCCCCAGACATCCCTCAGTGCTGGTTGTTATCCACTGAGATCTACTCAGCCTATCCAGAGCACCCCTTTAAGAAGATCAGCTCTCTCTGCTGGGTGTTGTGGTACACGCCTTTAATCCCAGCACTCAGGAGGCAGAGGCAGGTGGCTCTCTGCTTAGTCTACTTAGTGAGCTCCAGGACAGTTGGTACTTCAGAGAGACCTTGTCTCAAAAAGATTAAAAAAAAAAAAATCAGCTCTTCCTCACCCAGCAGTAATCAGCTGAGTCCTGTTGTCCATTTCCACAGTTCTGTGCTGGGTGCATGGGTCTTATGCATGCTGACACCATTGCTGGAGGTTCATATAACAAGGCCCCAGGTGCCTGTAAGACTCTGTTTCTATATGGTCATGTACCTCCTCTCTGGCTCTTAAAATCTTCCCACTCCCAACTTCTACAATGGCCCTGAGCCCTGGGTGCGTGGATTTTAATATAGGAGTCCTGTTCAAGGACCCACATTCTGTAGACTCTTATTCTCTGTGTTTTGGCCATTTGTGACTCTTTATGTTCCTGGTCCCTCTGTTGCATGAGGGAGCTTCATTGATGAGAACTGAGAGATGCATCAGTGTTCTCTTTACCCCTTGTTCTGTGCTCTGTGAGCCTGGTGAGAGTTGAGACGCATTAGTATTCTGTCTACCCGCCTTTCCACTGTGTTTCATGAGCCATAGGAGTAGAGGTTCCATTGTGGATGTGACACATAGGGCTGGGCATCACACACACTTGTTCTGTGTGTTTGACTAGTTGAGGAATTCTGTACTAATCTCCATCTATTACAAAAAGAAGCTTCTTTGATGAGTTGTGTGAGGTATACTTGACTGTAAATATAAGGACACATTTAGCATATAGTAAGAAATTGTATTTGTCTCGGGATGTGACAGACATAGGTTTTTCTCTAGGATCTATGACCTCTCCAGCCATGTGTATGTATGTTTGCAGTACCATACATGAGTTTGTTCCCATTGAGTTAAAGTTCAGTTAGACAGCTGTTGATTACCCCCAAGATAAAAATGCCACTATTCCACCAGTAGAGATAGTTTGCTGCACTGGTCATTCTTGTAGTTGTTGGGCTTTACAGGTGGGTTGGCCCATTGATTGATTTTTCTCCCTTAGCGGCTTGCCATAGTAACACTGATACTGTGAGAGCTAGTCTTCAGGGAGGAGGCTTCCAGATCAGTTCCAGCTTCATCACTTCACGTTCTGTGTGTGAAGGATGCCCAGTCTTCAGTAGTAGGGTCTTACCTTCAAGTTCCGGGGAAAATCAAGGACTGTGGCAATAGCCTGTGTTATTTTTGGAGTCTCTTGGACTATTCTGACCAACAACTAGAAGGGTGGTTTCTCCTGACTGGCACTGTGTTTTCTTGTTATATAGCCTTCAGCTATACACATGCACTCATGTTCAGATATTGTATGTGTATTTTTCAGTAGACTTTTGAAGTGATACGTTTCCCTGTGGATTTTCATACTACCTAAGTATTATCTTTCCTTTCTCATTCCCTGCCTAACCCTTCTTCCTGCCTTCCCAGTTAAGGTGCTCCATTTTCCCCTTGATAATTCGTGTCTCCTGTTATCCCCCCTCTCTTGAGCTCCTTCTTCCCCTTTACTCCCGTAGTTCCTTGTATGAGCCTTCTTCCTCCCTTCCCCATTTCCTCCTCCATTTTCTCCTTGATAACATGTTTCCTAGCATCCCTCTCTCAGGATTTTGTTGTTGTTGTTATTTTTTGTTTTTGAGACAGAGTCTCCTTATAGCCCCAGCTAACCTGGAACTATGTAGACCAGGCTGACCTCAGTCTCAGAGAAATGTGCCTGCCTCTGCCACCCAAATGCTGGGGTTAAATATGTGCACCACTATACCTGGCTTGTGTCCTTTTATTTATATTTTATGTATATGAGAGTTTTACCTACGTGGTGTAAGCGTACCATGTGTGTATAATGTCAGAAGTGAGCGTCAAATCCCCTGGAACTGGAGTCATAGATGGTTGTTAGCTACCATGTGGGTGCTAGGAACCAAACATGGGTCCTCTGCAAGAACAGCCAGTGCTCTTAACTGCTGAACCATCTCTCCAGCCCCGTATTTTAAATTCTTAAAACACATTCTTGCTATCTTTTTTTTGTTTGCTTACTGTTTTTCACTCAAAATCAAGTCTTGAATTGTGGTTTTATATTTAGTTATGGACAGGGATTTTGTCTGTGAGAATTCTTTGCATCTATGTTGAAGGAATATCCCTTTGAGGTGTAGTTATTTGGTCAAGTGATAACAGATAAGGCAACCAAAGAGGTTATAGGACATTTTTAATCAGTACTAAGAACTTCATTTAATTTGTAGATAGGATTCATTGAGTGAAACTGAGAAAAAATAGAAGACAGAGGATGGTCTCGGTTGATATTCTAAGAAGGAAGATAAGTAAAAATGTAGAAATTTACAGGTAGGAGGAAGTTTTGGATCTTAAATCTGAAATTGGTGTTTTTTCATCAATCCTGGAGGCAGCACCATTTTATAGATTGAGGTGGAGCAAGTATAATATAGAATGAGCTGATGGCATATCTCGTGTGTGGAACTTCAGCTGTCAAGGGCCCTGTGTAGAACCCCTTTCACACAGTGTTCTCACTCTCCTAATAGAGCCTCAGAAGTCAAGTAATAATATCAACATTTTTTCTGGTATACTGAAATTTGGTGGTATTACATCACTTGTCCAAGATGGAAGAACTCACACTTACTGAGATCTTACCACATATCAGGCTCTGTTTCATGTATTATCTCAGTTAGTTCTGAAGACAACCAAATGAGAACTAACAGTCTCGGTCATCAAATAGCAAAGTTAGAGCTCAAAACCAGTCTGTGGTTGAGCATGGTGGCTCACAACCATAATCCCAGCACTCAGAAACTGAGGCAGGAGGATTACAGTGAGTTTTTGTGGTTTCTTTTCAGAACTAGAACAGAGATACATCATTTCTCTATCTACCTACTTTATGTTTGCACTGCCTGTTTCAGAAATAAGTATCTTTAAATTATATTTAAAAATATTTACAGTTTTTATATAAATAATATATTGAGGTTTTAAATTTTTGTTTATGTATTTCTGGGTTTTTCTTTTTTTTTTTTGAGACAAGATCTCATGTACCCTAGGCTGGCCTCAAACGCACTACAAAGCCAAGGGTAGCCTGGAACTCCAGATCCTTTTGCCCACACCTTCCAGTGCTGGGACTCCATGTGTGTGCTCCTGCCTGGCTGGTGTGCTCATTGAGAGTTTCTAATATAGACCCACATACATTCTTTTGGAGGATTACGATTTTCTTTTAAATATTTTTTAATAGTTTAAAATTTTTAAAATTTATTTTATGTGTATGAGTGGCTGCTTTTTTTTTTTTTTTGAGAATTTTTTGAGGCAGGATCTTAAATATAGTCCGGAATGGCCTCAAGCGCTCAGTAATTCCTGAATGCTGGAGTTGAATGTGTCACACACCCCCTTGACCGAGACTGAGGATTAGACTTAAAGCAGTTTTAGATCTTATTGTTTTCACATTTGTTTATTTAATAAACTGTTGCTTAGTAACTTACTGTAAGATTGTTAAAGTCTAAAACGGGGAGATAATTTTTTATTTAGAATTTCGGGTCTTTTATCTATATTTCTGATGATTAGAACCAGATCAATAGCAACCATCTTCGAAGAGCAGAGCAGGAGGTGACCAGTCTGCAGGAGAGGGTGCGCTGCCTTTCTGCACAGAACCAAGGACTGCTTACCCAGCTAAGCGAAGCGAAGCGCAGGCAAGCCGAGATTGAGTGCAAGGTACGTGTTTATTTCTCGTCAGTGTGATGTCCTTATAGATTACTTATCATGATGAGACGCCTCCACTTCCCTCCCCGCCTCCCTCCGCTCCTCTTTCTCCCTCCCCTTCCCTACCTTCTCCTCCCCTTCCCCACCTCCCACTCCCCTTCTTCTTCCTCCTTTTTCATGTTGTGGCCTGACTAACTAGCCTGGTGCTTGCTATATAGACCAAACTAGCCCCAAGCTTTCCTTGATCCTCCTGCCTCTGCCTCCCAGTGCTAGGATCGCAGGTGTGCTCCAGACCCAGATGATTTTTCTCAGCCTGTTTTAGTGGTTGCTTTCAGACCAGATTAGCTCATTTTGCTTCTATGAATTTCAGGCAAGAAATTTCATTATCAGCTTTGGCCTTGGCTAGCTTAGTGTCCTGCATTGACATTTACTAGTGCGCCTTTCCCATGTTTCTCTTGACTAGTTGTCCCCTTAAAACTGAAGGTCATGATGACTCACTCAAAAAATCATGTAGAGGGTTGAGGCTCCCTTGGTTTGATTGACATCTTTCATCAGGCAGTCAGTATCAATGTTTTTTCTGGATAGAGAGCAAGAGAAATGTATGTATATAAGTGGGTTGAGAAAAATGAGTATATTTTCCATTATTCTTTTAATCAAGTTTTATTTGTGTCAAGTGTTTGATTCAAAAAGCATTAAGAGTATTTTAAACCAAGTATATTTTTTCCTGAAGTAAAGTCACAGTAGATTTAGATGAGAAGGATAGACGGTTTGGGGGTTTCAAGTGAAGAAGAGGAAGGTTATGGGTGGATGTACACAAGTGCACGTGAGATGTAACTAAAGAGCCGAGTGTAGTCTGTGCATTATAGAATGGACTGCTAAAAAGAAGTTACAACACTTTACTACAACAAACTAGTCACCTACTTAGTAGACAGGAGTGATGCCCCTCATACATTCAAGCCTCATGATTCTATGAGAAAGAAAGACTTTCAATGACACATATAAAGCTGTAATTCCATCAACTTGTTCTGGTGTCATTAAAAACCAAGAGTGAAGCTTGAGTGGTTTATCAGTGTCACTGAAATCCAGAGATGAAATTACACCCTAATAAATATGCATGGCTGTTATAATTTACACTGGAGAAATCTGTAGACAGTACTAAAATTTGTACTAATTTAAGCTTTGTCCCTTTTAAAAAATGCAGTTAGAATAATTGAAAAGTGCATGAGGTTATATCAATCTGATTTGTCACCCTGATATCTGATTGAGTTTTTACGCTGTCATATGGCCCCTGCTGGTGTGTCTTTAACAGAGAGCTAAATTTATCTTTTCTATATTGATGTCAATTTTCTTTAAGCAATTTGATTAAAACGTTGCTGAATTTAATACTATCCTCACACCTGTTTGCAGAATAAAATGCCCGTTGGAGAAGGAACTTGCTGATGGAACTTGTGGATGATGATATTTGTTTTCTTTTAATTTATCTAAGTAATTAATGAAGATTTGAAACAGCAGAGAAATTTAGGGATTTACATAGGATTTTTACTTAATTTTTAATTGTTCATTAGTACCCTTCTAGCGTTATGTTAGGAATACTGATTCTGATATGTTCAATGTGTTTAAGTCTGAGCTGTTATACTCAGTCTTCTGTAATGCCTTTTGTAGAGCCTAAATTAATACCAATGTATTAATTGCCATTCTAGCATCTAGTATGTACTAATTAAATTAATTTTTCCCCCCTGGAACAATTCAGTTACAAATCTTAACTTTTTCAAGGAAGCCAGTCCTTGAATGATATAAATTTGATTTATTTTCATTTATGATTAAAGCTTATGATTTGTTGATAAATAATCCTTAAAGCTCATTTTATTTTTCATTTATATAAAATGTCAGGATATTGTTTATAACATCAACATTATTTTCTCTCTATAGCTGAATTTGAATATTCTCACTTAAAATAGTGCCAGCCTGTGATCCCCAGTTTCACGATCCCAAGCACTCTGAAATCCCAAAAGTTTTTTAATAAATTTCATACAGGTTCATTTGGAGGCAAAGTCTGATTTGAAGTGATATATGGCCACTTACAATTTTTTTTTGTCCCCTTTGGTTCAGTGTATGTGTTTATGGTCAAGTACAGATTTATTATAGATGCTGTGTCCTTGCTGGATAATATTAATGGTGGTTTATGTCCCTTAGTATTTTGCTAAAATCTGAAAAGTGTCAACTGCAGACTCACCCAGTTTATTAGTGTGTTTTGTTTGAACCGTAGAACAAGGAAGAGGTCATGGCCGTGCGACTCCGAGAAGCAGATAGCATAGCTGCAGTGGCTGAACTGCAGCAGCACATCGCTGAGCTTGAAATCCAGGTACGGTCTGCAGAGAGAGAAGCCTAGCTCCTCCCATGCGGTGTCCCCCTTTCTGCACACCACAACAGTTATGTATTTATATCTGTCTTCTGATGGCCTGATTCTATTTTCAGTATTCATTTCTGAGTGCTCTTTGGCAGGGGAGAGGGGTACACATGTGTGTGGGTGGGCACATATGTGTATGGATGCTCTTGCATGTGTGTACTTATGCATGTGGAGGCCAGAGGTTGAAGCTGAATCTCTTTCTTAGTTGCTCTCCACCTTATTTACTGAGGCAAGTAACCTCCGTAATCACTGAACCCCAGAGCTCACCAGTTTTGCTACTCAGGCTAACCACCTTGCTCCAGGGATTCTCTTGTCTCTGTTTCTTGAGCACTAGGTTTACCAGTGGGCTGCCAAGATCAGCTGACATTTCTTTGGGTGCTGAGAATCCGAACTCTGGTCCTCATACTTGGGTAGGCAGTTGTTAGATAGGCTCTGTTGTGAATGGTGCGCCTATAAATAGGGATCTATAGGCCCTGTTGTGAATGTGCCCCTATTAGCAGGGATCTATAGGCCCTGTTATAAATGTTGCCCCTATTAGCAGGGATCTATAGGTCCTATTGTGAATGGTGCCCCTGAGAGCAGGAGTGTATAAATCCTGCTGGGATCCCTGTACTCATTTCTTTGGAGTATATGCAGCATCTAGAAGTAGAACTGCTGGATTATGTAGTAATTTTGTTCAATCTTGTGTAACATTACAATAGTACTTTCTGTAGCACCTGTATCATTTTACATACCTACCTGCAGTAAGTCAGAGTTCCAGTTTCTCCAAATTCTCTTTCCAGTTATCTGGAGTTTTTAGAAGCAATCTGCTGTTCTGTTTGAAGTGAATCAGGTTATGATTTTGATTTGTTGTTCTCCAGTGATTAGTGGTGCTGAACATCCTTTTACTGTTATGTTTAGTGTTTTTCATATTTGGAGAAAGGTTTGCTCAAGCTCTTTGTCCACTTTTGAATCTTTATTTTGTTGTCGGTGTTATGGGATTTATTTGTATATTTTCAATATTAATTCCTTGTCAAATACATGGTTTGCAAATACTTCTCTCTTTTATAGGTTACCTTTTTTCTTTTTTGATACTGTCCTTTGAGGCAGTTTTTAATTTGAAGTTTAAAATGTTTGTGAAAACTTTCTTTTTCTTTTGTTAGCATATTCCAAGCCCATTTTGAGTGACACTTTATCATATTTATGCATTCTCAAATCTATTTCCAAAAGAAAATTTAGGTCTTTAAATGTAAATGTAGGCCAGGCGTAGTGCAAATGTTTGCCATTCCAACACTTGAGAAGCTATGGCAGGAAGATTGCAAGTTTGAGGTCAGCCTGGGGCTACATAGTGAAGCCCCACCCCATCCCACACCCCAAAAGTCACTTTGAATGCCCTAATTATTGTAAAATATATGAGCAAAGTATTACAGGATTTGTTTGGTTGGTTAGTTGGTTTGGTTTTTTGAGTCTCTATCTGTAGCCCCGGCCGGCCTGGAACTCATTCTGTATTGCAGGCTGGCCATGAACGTCTAGCAGTCCCCCTTTCTCAACATCCGGAGTGCTGGAATTAGAGGTGTGAGGCACCATGTCTGGCTTATAATTAGTTAGGTCATGACATCAAACACAATTCTATCTATACTTTTCCAGCATTATGAAGATTATTAAAATTTGCCATCCTTTTAAATATTGTAATCATAAAATAGCAAGGTTTAAATCATTGTTTTTAGCTAGGCATAGAGGCACATGCATGCATGTAACCTCAGCATAATCTTTTTGTATGTGGTGTGTACACAAGCGTGTGCAGAGGCATGTACCCATGCCCACAAATGCATAGGCCAGAACAGGACATTGGGTGTCTTCCAGAGCAGGATGTTGGGTATCTTCCTCAGTTGATCTGTGCCCTTATTGCCTTGAGACAGGGTCTCTCACTGAACCAGAGACTCACTGTTTGGGTTAGGCTGGCAGGCCAAAGAGCTCCCAGGACCTGCCTGTTTCCTCCCAGTGATGGAGCTATAGATATATGCAGCTCTTCTTGGCTTTCTGTATGGGTGCTGGAGATTTGAACTAGGGTTCTGTACTTACAGAACAAATGTTCTTATCCCCTGAACCATCTCCATATCCCCCAAATCACTGTTTTTGATGATGAAATACTTGTTAAAAAGAAGAATCTGGTACATTGCATGATTTGTTTAAAATGAAATCTGTATATTCCATTATTGGTAAAAAAATAAAAAGAAGATCCATGGAATATTTTAAAGTCTTTCTCTCTCTTCCTTCCTGAAGCCAAGCCCTTGATCACCGTTTTGATATCTTGCTGTGAGGTCAGTTGCCTTAGATTCTATGTATAAGTGAATTTGAAGCTCTCTCACTTAGCACCTAGATTTATCCATGTTGTCACAAATGGCAGGATTTCCTTCTGATATTTTTTTTTAATTTGTTCATTCATTTCTGGTTCTTTTTGAGACAAAATCTTACTGTGCAGCTCAGACTAACCTTGAACTTACTATATGACCCAGGCTAGTTTCAAACTAGAGACCCTTCCTGCCTCTGCCTCCTGAGTGCTAGTATTTTAGGTTGCACCACTATAGCCAACATAACATCTGTCTTTTTAAAGGCTAAATAATATTCCACTACATACGTTTAACTTTTCTTTATCCATTTATTGACTGATGGACACTGAGGCCGGTTCTCTGTTTTGACTTTTATAAATTTTATTTTTATGTGTATGAATGTGTTGCCTGCAAGTGTGTAAGTGCACCCGTGTTGTTCAGTGCCTGCAGAGGTCAGAAGATGGCATTGAATTCCCCTGAAACTGGAGTTACAGACAGTTGTTAGCTACCATGTGGGTGCTGGGAATCAAACCCGGGTTTTCTGCAAGAGCGGTCAATACTCTTAACTGCTGAGCCATCTCTCCAGCCCGTTTTGATTATTTTAACAGCCTTAGTTACATATTGAGTTCATTCCCTTTAAATATGTGCCCAGTAGTGAGCAATGCTGTTTTTGATTTTTTGAGCCAGGTCTACACTGTATTCCACAATGGCTGTACTAATTGACATTCCCAACAAGCTCAGGGGCTCCCTTTTACCATATCCTTTTGAACACTGATTATTTTTTGTTAGTTTTAGTAGTAGCTGTTCTAACGGGTAATTGACAGTAGAAGTTTTACTGCCAGTAGCAATGAGTTAGCATTGGTTGACTGTTGGTCCAGTGATCATTGGAATTGTAACTGCCGGATTTATGGGCAGTTTGTTCAGTATTAACCTCTTGTTTCTTACCGTCTCTGTTATCAACAGCCTCATCTACTTCACCTTCCCCATTTCCTTGATTTCATACACTGTTACTGTGGATGCTCTTCTTTCTTTTTAACTATTTTAACTATTGTCTTCCTCTGAGAATACAAGCTTTGGTTTTTTATAAACTATACCAAATGAAGGGGCTCTTTTATCTGGCTTAAGGAACCATCTTTATAACAGTAAGTTGTGTTTTTTCTCCATCACTAACCTGTTTCCCTGAACAATAACTGTAGGAGCTTTTAAAACTTATTAAGTGCAATATAGAGATGTTCATAAGGCAGAAGTCTGTTAGAATGTTACTTAAATACTGCACATAGAGCGCTGCAAGGTCATGGTAAAGAGTGGTGACTTCTCAGGAAGATTGCCTGCTCATACCCTGTTCTCACCCTAGTGTGATGAGCACCCCTCTAATATTCATATTCTCTCTCTCTGTTTCTATCAACCTTTATCTCTAGCTATACGTGTGTGTGTATGTATGTGTGTGTGTGTGCATGTGTACATGTTCTAGGGATCAAAAACTCAGGGCCCGACACATGCTAGGCAAGTGTTCTACCAATGGCCATGTCCCACCCTCTGATTTTATAATCTTGTAGGCATTTCTCACATACAGTTTAGTTTTCTTAGTCTTTCCATTTTGTAAGTGGTTAAATTAAACATTTCCATGTCTCTTCTTTCAGTGTAAAATATTATTTTGCAAGAGTCATCCTTTTATTGTATGAATTTCATGTTTAAATATGCCACAGTGTGTTTATTCTTCTGGTGGATGTCTGGAGATTCCCAGGCTGGGCATGGTGAGAATATAATTTTGTGCAGTCTTGTGTACTGTGTTTGCTTGTTTCTCTAGCCTGTGTATAGGTGTGGAGCTGCTGGGTTGCAGGGTGTTTCCCAAAGTGCTCCTAGTATTTAGATTCCTGAGAGCAGCATATGAAAGTTCTCATTCCACATCTGCCCCAGGATTTGATTTGTTTTCATTTTTGCCAGTGTGGTGGGTACTTGGATTTCCTTTTTGTAAAGTGCCATTTAAAGTCTTTTGTCAGTCTCTTTCCATTGTGATGTTTTCTTTCTCTTACATACTTGTTTACGTATCAGTCTTATGTTTTGTAAATGTTTATACATGTCTCCCACTCTGTAACTTGTCTTCTGTTCTGTCTTTATTGTGTATTTGATGATATACTAATAATTCTAATTACCTGGAAGTGCTGCAGTCATTTTATATTCAATGTGGTTGAGATTAGATCTTTTCTGGTTTCATCCCTTTACTTCTTTATAGGGTGTCTTGATTAGTGAATCATCTATCACATTTTCAACGTAGTAGTCACTTCAGACACTTCCTTCTTGCTCTCCATAATATATGCCAGAGGTGTATGTAGATGTATAGGCTTTCAACCTTGGTGGATAACATTACTATTTTCTTGTGTTATTGTAGTTATTTTCCCAACTTTATCTACTGTGTAGACGAGCACTACAAAAGGCAAAACAAACAAGAACCCCCTGTGAATCTTCCCTGGTGTTTCTCTTCCTCCCCCCAGCCCTGCCCTTCCCTTAGTCATCTGTTAAACTCCTTGCTTCAGGTGTTCAATAACCTCCCACCAGTTCTCTCCAGTCTCAACTCTCCTACTACAGTTACAAGCTGTTCAAAACAAATTTACTGATTGCCTTTATCTATTCAGTCACGTCAGAAAGCCTCAGCGTGCAGTCCTTGCCCAGACTTGTTCCCCCTTCCTCTCTCACCGTCGTGCCTCCCTTCGCCACATGCAAACACCGCACGCAGTTCACTGCAGAGCACCCTGGGCTCTCCAGTTCCTGTCCTCTCCTGTGCGTTGGTATCTCCTCTTTAAATCGCTGTATTTCCTGTACCTTCTACCTTAGAGGTAGTTCTCTTTCTGTTTCAGGACTTCGGACTTTATGCTCTTGGACTAACTTGCTGTTAATTCGCTTAGAAAGGGTGTTTTCAGTAATTATCTCTGTGGTTCAGCATTTATTTATTTAATGAGTCTAAGATACACATATAGCAATATGCCTGTCATTACAGCATCTGAAGGGAGAGGAAGACTGAAAGTTCAAGGCCAGCCTGGGATGCTTACATAGCAAGGCTGTATCTTTAAAAAAGAAAAAGTCATAAATGTACTTTCTGTTAAAACCTGAAACTCCTTTTTCAGTTATAAAAATAATTACATTTTAGATTCTTATTAGTTGTGGAAATGTGTTACATCGTCATTTTCAAGTTCCACTAGGGGGAGAACTCAACTAAGATTTTGTATTTCAAATCAGATTGACTTCTCAAATTCCTTTGAGACAGTCTCATTATATAACCCTAGCTGGCTTGGCGCTAGAAATTGACTTGTGTAGAAATTTGAAATGTTTTTAATGTTTCCATGCTGGGGATCTAATCCAAGGCATTCATGGTACCATATGCTACAAAAACATTCTATGGGCCAGGTGTGGTGATATACACCTTTAATCCTAGTGTTCAGGAGGCAGAGGCAGGCGAATCTCTATGAGTTCAAGACCAGCCTGGTCTGCATTGTGAGTTCCAAGACTACTGGGACTACAGGGAAACCCTGTCTCAAAAAAAAAAAAAAAAAAAAAAAAGACAAAAAATAAAAACTTAAAACAGAGTCTCACTCAGTTTTTCCCAGACTGGCTTCCAATTTGTGATAGTCCTGCCTCCGCCTCCCAAGTAGGTAGCTGGACTTGTGCCTGCTAGGTAAGTGTTCTGCTGCTGTTACAATACCCCCCACATTTGTTTTATTTTTGGCCAGGACCTAAAACTCACCGTGTAGCAGAAGATGACCTTGAACTCCTGATCCTCCTTCCTCCACCTCCCAAGGCCTGGGATACAGGCCTGTGCTACCATGCCAGCCCTTCCAGCCCTTGGTTGTTTGTTGTTGTTGTTAGGTTTATGAAGTTGTTCATATGTATCTGCACGTGCATGCCGGTGCCCTCAGACCAGAAAAGACTGTCCGATGCCCCGGAGCTTGGCGTTACAGGCAGTTGTGATTTGCTTGACATGGGTACTGGATATCAAACTTCAGTCCTCTGGAAGAGCAGCATATTCTCTTAACCACCAAACCATCTCTCTAGCCCCCATTCCTTTTTTTTTTTAAGTCTTTCTCTATAAGCCAGACTGGTCTTCTAAGTGCTAGGATTACAGGCATGTGCCACCACAAACTTTTTTTTTTCTTATGTTCCCTATTAGAATATAAGTAAACTCCAATGAGAGTTTATTCATTGCTGTACTCTTAAATGCTTCATATGTAATGCATAATATACAATTATTATTCAATAGTATTTGAACAAATTAATTCAGTAATTCATTGATCTCCTGAAACTATTCCCATACCAAGTGATTTTTATATATATATAATTTGAGTATTCAAACTTTCAGGTTTGAATGTGTCAATTTATAAACATTGGTTTACATTGTATTAGTTTTCCACTGGTGAGGAAAAAGAAAAGAATTCAGCTTATCTAAATGCATTTGCTATTACATAGATGGAATAACTAAGCCTGGGTCTCTTTGAAATGTTCTAAATGAAAGGTAAACTTCTGAAAACTCACATTCATCATTGCTGTTGATAGCTTTAATTACATTGAGATATTATTAATTACTATCTTCAGAAAGCATGGTTTATTTTTTTCTTCCCTTCATCACATGCAGTTACTTTACAAGCTCAGTTTCTAATTGAATACTTCATACTAATGGAATTTTTTTAAGTGAGGCTGAAAAATAAATGTGATAATACCCTAATCAGAAATAAAGAGCTTCAAAAATTTTAATTATTAAGAAGAAAATTTTAGAATCCCAAATGACTCTGTTTAATTTTGTGTCTTTTTTTCTTTCTTCAAATTGCTGGAGATTTTGTTTTGGTTAAGATACGGAGTTTTGAGTTCAAATCACTTCTTAGCTATCTTGCACGGACTAGTTATTTCATATATTTATTGATTTCCTCATGCAGAACTGAATATCCTTAAGTTATCTGCTTTAAAGTTGTTGAGCTTAAATGAGAAAGTACACAAAAAGTATTCTTCCTTGCCTGTTCTCTAACAGTTTGTAGATGTCCTTGTATAAGATGTCCTTGTATAGATGCCTCTGTTGTTGCTTTGCCTTCCAGTAATTGTAGGCAAACTGCAAAGTGCAGAAAGTCTTTGGATTTCCTTAAAGATAGTCTTTGCCAAGTCTAGGGAGTTGAGGTTTAGTCAGGCTTGGTTATGTGTACCAGTAGCCCAGCGTCTAGGCAGTCTATTCCCTAGCTAATTTAAGCTTCACAACAACCATATGAAATAGATGTTGTTAATATCCTTATTTTATAGTTGAGAAAGCTGAAACATAGAGGAAATTTTTAAATGAAATTGTGTTTCTAAGAGAACCCACATTTGAGCTCTTTTCATTTAAAATGACTTTTTTCCTTTAGTATTAGAATTACTATTTTGATAGTTTTCATTTTTTTCTTCATAGTATATGACTACCTCCTATAATAACCGCATTATACCTGTCACAGTTTAACCTCTGGCTCTCCTCAGAGGCATGTGTTCTAATTCTTGTCTTCTTTCCAGCTTGACTTCCTACCTTCCTCATACATTGGTGTGCTTGAGCCCCAGGGTCCTTAAAGGTCTTTCAAATCTTCCGATTTCACTCTGTCTTTCTCCGCTCTCCTTTGGTCTCTTCATTTCAGTGGTCAATGTTTAACCTGTTGTGATTGGTAGCAGTATAGCTGGCTTTGTGTGTCTGCCCTTCTGACATCCTGCTATTTATCTCCCTTGTCATGCTGTCTCACTCCCCATAATTGTTTAATTGCGTTTTAGTTTTTTCTGTCTGCTGTGTGCAGCTGAAGCTTATTGAGGGTAAGTACCGTTTTTGACTTCATTTTTCTAACATCAGAAAACTTGAGATAGTCAAAACATGCCTGTTTATTGAAAAGGTGTCTGGCAGTTTATTTCCTGAAATATCAATTTGATCTTAAATGTTCCCATTTAAAAGTGTAGTTGTGAAGAACAGATTAAATTATGAGTTTAAGTGGGGTGTTGGTTTGAACTCAGCTAAGATTTATTGGGTGTCTATGATGTGCCAGTCACTATTCAAATCATTTTACCTGGATTAGTAAACAGAACACAGAATTCTGTCCACATTTAGCTTAATGATAGGAAGAAAAGTTAGAGGAACAAAGTAACCTTACACTTTGTACTTTAGAAGATGGTAAAAACCATGTTGAAAGCAGGTGGCAAAGAGCAGAGTGGTTTTAAGAAAAAGACTGGTCCTTAGTGACATGGTCAAGGCAGGGTTCATGGGAAGGAAAGAGTAAACAGAGGTTAAAACAAGGCATGCAGATTTGGGAGATGAATCCACTGCTAAGAGTAAGGGCAAGGCTTGTCCAGAGTAGAGCACATGAGTGAGCAGCCTCTGGGTAGACAGAGGAAGAAGAGGAAGTCTGAGAGGTAAGCAGGGCCTGTTAGCCAAACCTGAGAATGCTGGCCTTTCTCCAAGCAGTGTGGAAAGTCAGAGAAGGGTTTTCAGCATGTGAGTGATCACTTAGGTGACATTTAGCTGATTAAAAAGATTGAATTAAATCTCATTTGGAGTAATGTCTATAAGAATGGATAGTCTTTAGATTGGTGGGAAATGGTTAAAAATAAATTTTCTTCCCTCTGTTAGTGGAATTTTCCACTGTTCTATTGATCCAGTGTTGTTTGAACGTTTTGTCTGTATGTTAACTCTACATAGAACTGTCTCTGCTTCCTAAGGAATGAAACAAAGCATTAGAAAAGTTCATTTTTGCTCAGTTAAGGAAAATAGGTGATAATTGAACCCATGCCTCCTGATAGTTAACCTAGAATTGAGTTTGTATTTTGATTATTTAAAAAATAGGCATGTTGATTTCTCAGAGCCATGTTAAAACCTTCTGTGTGCTCGGCATGCCTTTAAGTTAGAAGTACTTTGTTACAAATAATGGAAAGTTTCATTTAAAATGGCATTGGTCTACTCAAATCCAGCTTTGGTTCCTGGTACCCAGTAACATTTACCCACTTCTGTTAGTTTGCCCAACAGATAACCTCTAGGGTTGCCTCAGATGGGCAATACCCCAACCACTCTTGGCTTAGAATACACCCACTCAGATCTGTTCTGACATAGAATGTGGGATCTAGGTTTAAATCAGTGTGCCCAGAGCAGCATGCACTTTTGACAGAGATGGAAAGGAAGTGATAAGACCTTTACTCTTAACTTAAAAATATTAATGTTTTAATTATGTGAATTTACAGAATGGTGGAGTTTATCATAAAGCTTTCTAATCCAGCTTCCTGAATTAATACTTTGACAGAAGGTGATAATTTGTATGTCATGTCATAGCTGACAAACTTTTTTGTTTGCTAAGATTCCACCTGACCCCTGAAAGTACATGTTTCTGGTTTTCATTTTGAACAACTTAATTAAATAATAAAGTATTTTTTATTTTTCTTTAAGGACTTTTCCACTTTGGGCATTTAAAATAGCTACTTTGGGGGCTGGAAAGAGGACTCAGTGTTCTCGCAGAGAACCTGGGTTTGATTCCCAGCACCCACATCCTTTTGTTCAAAATTGCTTCTGACTCCACTTTTGGGGATCTACATCTACTTCTGGCCTCTGAGGGCACCAGGTACACACGTGGTACACATACATGTATTCAGGCACTCATACATATACATAAAATAAAAATAAATTAAAAAGAAGTTATTTAAAAAAATTTTTTTTAAAAAGAAGACAGGTATAGTAGCATATACCTTTAATCCCAGGACCAAGAAGAGAGAGGCAGGCAGATCTGTGAGTTTGAGGCAAGCCTGAGCTATATAGTGAGTTCCAGGCCAGCCAAGGCTACATAGTTTAGACCCTGTCTCAAAAAAAAAAAGAAAATCCATCTAGTTTGTAGATCAACAGAGAAAATTGAGTGTAGACTGTTCTTTTCTGCTTACTAGCTCATCATTAGTGTTTGTAAAATTACATTTGAAAATCATTTTTCCTGAAGTACCAGATATCTGACTCCATGTGCAATTAAATTTAAAGGCATTAAATAACTAGAGATTTTTATGGTATTTCAGTGTCTAGAAATGAAAGACACTGATCCCTAGTTCATAATGGAGTCTCACATGATGAAGAAAAGCTTGAAATCTTAAATGCCTTGTCAGTATCATCTTGTAGTTATTAAAAATAAGTTTATGGGGCCTGGAGATATGGTTCAGAGGTTAAGAGCCCTGGCTGCTCTTACAGAGAACCTGGGTATGATTTCCAGCACCCACATGGTAGCTAACAACTGTCTATAACTCCGGTTCCATGGGATCCAACACATTCTGGTTACCTCCTCAGGCACTGTATAACACAGGTGCACTCACATACATGCAGGCAATATACGTATACACATAAAAACAAATGAATAAATAAAGTTTAGTTTATAGGACTGGAAAGATGGCTTAGCAATTCAGAGCAAATAAACTGCAATGCAGAGAATCCAGATTCTGTTCCTAGCACCCACACAGGGCAGCTAACAATTGCCTAAAACTTCAGCTCCAGGGTGATTCAGAACCTCTGGCTGCTTCAGGCACTGCATTCATGTGCACAATCCCACACTCAGACACAATATGCTCAGACATAATTAAATTTTTTAAATTAAAATAATCAGTCTATGCATTTCTGCCTCTAATTGCTAGTGAATATAACCAAGACTCCTTGTTTCTAACACTGGGACAAGAAGAAATACTTTGTAATGCCAGAAAGTAGAGAAATATTCAAGGAACGCAATACTGTGTCTGTAAGAGCATGTTAAGGCATAGGGATGTAGATTGGTGGCAGATCACTTGCCTAGCATGTACAAGGCCCTGGGTTTATCCTCAGCACCACAGGAAAGGAAATAGAAGTGAAAGGGACAAGAAAGCCCACTGAAAGGGCTCCTACTGGCCAGAGATAAAATGATTTGAGCGGGGGAATAGTTATGGTCACAGTGGGTTTTAACTAAACCAATTATAAATATCCATGAGGCCATACAAGTATAAATAATGACTGAATAAAATAATAGGGAACTGACAAATATGCAGAAGAATTCCAAATAATTTTTATAGGCACTCTATTCTCAAAGGGAAACTTGAGCGTGTGGACTATATCCAGTGAGTCCTTCCTAAAGGGTACTTTATAGATATTGCAGAGAGGGTCAGTAACCTTGCAGTAGAGAACTTTCACCAACACTACCTAATCTAGGTAGTCAAAGTCAACATCATAAACTGCAAGAATAATGCATGCCCTTGATACACTGCAGGATAGTGAAAATGGCACTGTAACTCATGTCTTCCTCTCAATAACCTATGAGCTCAACCTTACCAGAAGGAGGTATCAGAAAACTCGAGTTTAGACACTCTGCAAACTCCCAAATAGTACATCTCAGAGCTGTTAGAGCCATGAAAAACACATCGAGGCTGAGAAACTGTCACAGACAGAGGAACCTAAGAGACATAATAACTAAATGTAATAAAGTATCTCAGCAAGAATCCTGAACCAGAAAAGAAGACAGGCCTAGAAACAGCAGCAGCAGAAAAGGAGTAGACTAGATTTTCATTCATGATAGTGTAATAGTGTTAGAAGCAGAATGTTTGGGCATATGGAAACTGTCTTCTCAATTTTTACTTAAGACTATTCCAAGTAATGTCTAATATAAATTATATGATTTCATGGTTTTTAGGAACTAATGGAATTACCTAAAATTTTTAATAATTGTAGAAAAATTGATTTGTTTCCATTTCAACTGCAGTTTATAAGAAGCATTATCTAGTTCTTCAGATTTTACGTGCATGCTGGTCTTTCCTTAGGTGCATGTCTCTGATCCTCTACAACACTGGCTTGTATCTCAAGTCAGTCTTCACATTGAAAAATGCTAGGGAAAAATCTGACTTCTTTTTTCTCTGCTATACTTTTCAGAATACATGTTTTAAAGATATTTAAATGTGCTTTTATTTTCTTCTGGTTACTAAAAAGACTATTCAAACCCTGCATCCAAGACTTTAAATTACAGGAAACTGTTTTGAGGATTCATCAGTGGTACTTGAGATGAGTGTGATTTGTTTTTAGATGTTTCAAATGAGTCAGCCTGGAGTCACATAGAGGCTACCAGTTACCACATTTACTGTTCTGATTAATTTTTCTTGGGGCTGAGTTACAAATCACTTACTAAAGTTTAGTGGTTGTTACTGATGTTTCAGCATGGTTTCATTTATTACTTGGGGGGACTACTTGTCAACTGTCTCCTATAGTCATTTCACATGCAGTTACAATTTGCTTAAGACCTTTTGCTTTAATATATGAATTGAAAATAGCAAATTAGAGCTTGGGAATTGTGCTCATGCTACAAGTTAATATCCTGGCCTCTCTGACCGTTGAACCTAGTTTCATAATATAGCTGTGAAAAAAAAAAGTGTTATTTAACCTTTAAAACAGTAATGAGATGGCTTTTCAAATAAGCTGTAGAAACTCTGACTTTTACAGAACAGAGAAGCTGGGCTGTGTCTTTGGGTACCATAGCCTCTTTTTGTTTGATTTTCATCTGTGCCTGTAATATAAAATACTCTTAAAATGTAAGCTTTATACTTGCATTTGAGACGAAGCAACCTGCATTGTGTCATGACCCTTCTAATACCACAACCTCCTGTAATACTACTCCCAGAGAAAACCCACATCCTATGCATAACCTTAGATTTATTTTGAAATCTTTATGAAAAGAGTGTAGGGAAATTACTAATTGTTTCTGTTCTTTCCTTAGGGCTGTGCTGTCTACTTATAAGCAATAATTTTCATGTTAGTTGCCAATATTAAGATATCAAGGTATATTAAGTGATCATTTCAAATTTTAAAGGTAATATGTAAAAATTTAATATGTTTCAGGTGAAAATTAGCTTATATGTCAGTCACCTGAAGAAAATGTAAACAGAAAAAAAAAGTGATACCTACAGTAGGCAGTATGTACTTTTAGTCTTAAAACCGTTGGCCAGTATGATACTAGTAAATGATTGCAAATCTAGAATTGAAGCACCTTTTTCTTCCTTTGAGACATGATCTTGCTTTGTAGACCAGGCTGGCTCTAACACTATTGTTTCCCTGCACCACATTGGACAGCTCACAACTACTTGTTAACTCCAGCTCCACGGGGTCTGACACCTTCTTTTGGCCTCATAGGCACCCACACACAGACACACGCATAAATAAAAATATGCACATTTGTATATGTATTTAATATAACATGCATGTTAATAGACATTAAATATATATATATGCGATATGTGAAATGTCTATAATGATCCTCATCAAAAATGTTTAAGTACTCCTTCTTAGGAGAATAAAGGGCTTGATGATGCCAAAAGAGTATAGCTTAGGGCTTCTCCTTTTACTATATATTAATTATCCCGCTATCATAATTTTTAAATGTACATATATTTAAGTAACTTTAAGGTAGCATGTATAGAAAGAAAACAAGAATTGAAGCTTCCAAATGAAAAGGAAAAGCAACAAAAAAACAATTAGCCTAGCAAAATGGCCACACTCCCTTACTGGCTTTTGAGGCCCCGGGTTGTCTAGCTCCTGCCTGCTTCTCTGGTACATCTAACTACATTCCCCTTCACAAATTAGGTCCAGCAACCAATGCCTTCTTGGTTCTCACATCAAGCCCTTTCATTCCTATCTGAAGACTGTGGCTCTCGCTCCTTTCTGTATTTGCAGTTCTTTGCTATATGAGTCTCTCATGCCTCCACCTTTTCATCAATTAAATTTCACCCTAAAGTCCCACTGACTCATAGAGATTTTTCTGGTCACCTTTGAAAGTAGTTCTCCCCCTGGTTATGTTTTACATTCTTTAGTGTATGTGCTTATGTGTGCGTGTGTATATGTATGTATGCGCTATGACTTGTGTGTGGAAGTCAGAGGACAATTTATAGGAGCCAATTCTCTCTACCCCTGTGAGGCCAAGGATTGAACTCAGACCAGCAGACTTAGCAGCAATGCCTTTTCTCACTGAGCTGTCACACAGCCCTGTGTTATATTCATTATGGCCCTTATCAATACTTTCATTTTAAAAATTAACTCTTAGTTTTATTTACATGAACTTTGTCTCATTTAGTTCTGTATGCCTGTTACCTGACATTTAGCAGACACTGAGAAAATAATTGATAATCTGGATATGGTAGCAAATGACTATAATCCCAGCATTCAGAAGGCTGAGGAAGCAGAATCTCTAGACCAGGCTGGACTATATAGCAAGAGTCTGTCTTCAAAAATCTCACTTTATAGCCCAGGCTAGTCTGGAGTTTGTAATCCTCCTTCTTTAGCCTACTGAGTACTGGAATTATAGGCATGTACCACTGTGCCTGGTTTCTGTGTACATATAGTTTATTTGGTTTTCTCTGATTCCTCTTTGTTTTGAAAAAAAAAAAAGAATTTAAAACAGTTTTTTACTTGGAATTCTTCTGTTTTAATTGAATAATGCTGTGGACTTGAACTTTATTTTTTAAGTTAGCAATGAAACACAAAATTGCAGAGGAACTGTTAAATAAAACAAAGCTAAAAAGTAATAAAGTAACCATATAAAACCACACACCTTGATTTAGTAAAAAAGTACTCTGAGTTTCGGGGAGAAATTGAATAATAACTGCATGTTCAATAGTGCTCTAGTTTGCTTTTATGTTGCTGTGATGAACACCATGACCAAATCCAACTCGGAGAGGAAAGCGTTTGTTTTAGGTTGCAGGTTATAGTTTGTCATCAAGAGAAGCCAAGGCAGAAACTCAAGGCAGGAGCTTGAAGTCAAAACCATCCAGGAATACTGTTCTCTGGCTTACTCAGATTCCTTTCTTATTCAGCCGGGCCCACCCACCTATGGATGGCACTGCCCACCGTGAACTGGACCATCCTTCTGTCAGTGAGCAATTAAGAAAGTGCCTCACAGGCGAGTCTGACCTGGGCAGTTCTTCAGATGAGGTTCTCTCTTTGTGTCAGGTTGACAGCTGAAGCTAACTATGACAAATGGTATATGGAATTACTGTTAATTCAGGTATTTTTAATGGCACATAAGGGTAGTTACATAGAACAGTTGCTTACTCTCAGTCAGTGCATACCATAGTATGCAGTAGTGAATGTCATGTTATCATCTGCTATTTATATTCATGGCTCACAAAATCCGCATGCGTAAGTTTTGCCTCATAAATCTGTGAGGCAAAATATTGATTGAATATAGCCTGAAGGCACACAGACATTGTGGCTGTCTCCGTTCTTCCACAGACTTGAAAACTAAAAAAGTAGAGGAAATTTAGCCAGATGTCAATGAAAGACTAGATGCTTTCCTATTGCAGCCTAGGCTGCTCTGTGCTGCCTGGGCTGTTACATCTGCATGTCATACAGTGTTAATGAGTTAAGGTCTCAAAGACAATGAAAATTTGTTGATCTGATTGTATAGAGTGTTTTAAAACCTGTAGATTGAAACATAGCTTTCTAAAATCAGCTATCTTCCTGTCTAAGGAAGTGTCCTTCCTGTGGCAAGATAGGCTAAGTTAGAACCAGCATTAAAAACAGATAAAGAAACAAAAATGGCCTTTTAGTCAGACCCATTGCAGTATATCTTAAATACTGACCTGGCCAACTGTAGATTTAAAACAGTCTGAGTTCATTTCTCTCCTTTCGCTTGCCGCCCCCACATTTTTAGAGTTTCACACTCTTAAACCTTGCTTGTCTCCCCGACACTTTTTAACACAACCTAACATTGTCCTCGTCTTGTCGTTGCTGCACTATAACATGTAAAAAATCGTTCCTTGCAGCTGTCTAGAAGCTGTCTCTCCTTTCTCTTTAATCTTCTGGCTTGATGTACCACCACATTAAATTTTCAGTGTTTAATGGTGTGTTGGAATGCAGCAGGTGCAGGTGAAGGCACTTCTGAGTGAAATGTCTGCGTTTCTGACTTTGTATATACTTACTTTCTCTCTTCCAGGGAACTAACATTTACTGGGGTGTTTTTTTCTTCTTCTTCGACACATTGTTATAGAGTATGTGACACATCCTGAGCACATTCTGTCTTCCTCGGGCTTCCTCTGATTTCAGCTTTCTGTGATTAGGGGCATAAAGTAAGTGAATGTGTGGCCAGGGTCACTAACAAGCTGTCAGGTAGTGAACATCAGAATGATTGCCTTTTGTACAATATTCCTCTAACACACAAATGTGTTACCTAAGTACATAAGAGAATTCAACTGCTCCCTTCTCTTACCGTCTTATCTCTCAACAGATATTGATGCATTTAGGTGTTCAGAGAATTATTTTGCTGCTCACCAAATTTTTTATATTTCCTCATTAAGAATATTTAATTTTTATTTATTCATTTATGTGCATGAGTGTAATGCCTGCATGTGTGAAACTGAACCCATGTTGTGCAATGTCTGCAGATCCCCTGGAACTGGAGTTACAGAGTTGTTAACCACCATATAGGTGCTGGGAATCAAACCCAAGTCCTCTGCAAGAGCTGCCAGAGCTCTTAATTCCCGAGCCATCTCTCCAGACCCAAGAATATTTCTTAATTTTTAGTCACAGTGTTTGTATGTGTAGAATTTTTCTCAGATCCTGAACAATTTGATTTAGTTCCTCATCACACATTACCAGACTTTAAAATAATATTTTCTGTTTGAAAGCTGGGTTAACCAAGAAAGGGATTTGAGTTCAAAATTGAGCCAACTAGAGAAGGAACTGACCAACTAAAACTAACATGGAAATGATGTGAAGTGAAACCCACAGCAGAATTGAAAGGAATTAAATTAAAGTCCCTTGACAGTTTTTCTCTATTTGTGTTTTTAAATATATTCTCTCTGGAAATGTAGAGACTATTGGTAAACAAGCTTTGAATCTTGGTCATTTACCACATTTACCAGGGTGGCAGAGGTGAAAATTTTATCTCTTCCGTCTATATGTAAAACTTTACTAAAGTTTGTAATGAAACTGGGATATTATTTGAAATTTTTTCAACACAGGGTCATCCTACATATCTCTGACTGGACTAGAACTTACTATGTAGACCAGGCTGGCCTCAGACTCACAGAGATCTGCCTGCCTCTGCCTCTTTGAATCCTGGGAATGAGGGCGGGCTTAACACATGCCCAACTAGGCTGAGATCCTTTGAGATCCTTAGGAAACAGGGTGAGATTATCCTATTAGGAACTCATAATTTATATATAATAATGACCTATTTTTAGGATGTTTAGTTCATGTTTGAAATGACTAATTGTTAAAGGTGGTTGAAGCTAGTGCATTTCAAGCATAGATTCATACATTGGCTGTCAGAATTGCACGTTGTATAATTTTCAAAGCATACTGATTTTCAAGCTCCAGTCTAAGACATTTAGAATTCAGTAAGTCAGGATTGGGTCCTCAATCTGTTTATAAAGCTCACAGTAATATTGCCTTATAATCTTTGGAGATCACTATTTAAAACACTTCCTAGATGAGTTCGTGTCATTGTATTAACTTACTTAAGTATATCTTTAGAATATTTATTTAGGAAATATATTTTTATTAATTTTAGCTAACAGAAAACCCAATTAAAATGACTTCGGTAGTAAAAATTTATTCCCTCTTATCACTGAAATGTCTAGAAGTAGAAAGTACTTCAGGAATTCTTGATTTGGGCTCCAAATTGCTGTTAAACGTGGTTCTGTAGGCTCTGCCTTCTTGGTCAGTTTGCCTTCAGGTGGTTTTGCTCATGATGCTAATGTGGCCAGCAGATAAGCTTTATGTCCGTATGCAAGTTGAGTGTCCCTCATCCACAGTCACACCAGATCAGTAGTAGAATTTTCTATTTGCGGCATTATGTAGATGTTCAAAGAGTTATAGATTTTGAATCATCTTGGGTTTAAATATCATAATTAGGGATACTTAATCTGTTCGACTTGACTAAATTATACAAAATAATAAAGACTCCATTAAGACAGTGTATGGAAGTTTTTGTTTTCATGTGTTTTTTTTTTTTTTAAATAGTTCTGAAGATTAAACTCAGGGCCTTATGCATTCTAGGCATGTGCTCAACCAGTGAGCCTATGCCCAGCTCAATTTTAAATATTTATTATTTTGTATGTGTATGAATGTATTGCCTTGCATGTATGTAAGCATACTCATGTCATGTAATGCCTGTGGACATCAAAAGAGGGCACCAGATCTCCTGGAACTGGAGTTATGGACAGTTGTTAGCTGCTGTATGGATGCTGGGAACTGAATCCAGGTACTCTGCCAGAGCAGCCAGTGTGCTCTTAACCTCTGAGCCATCTCTCCAGCTCCCCAGCTCAAATTTAGAATACTATTTTAGAGTAAACTGTTACACTTAATCTCTGTAATATTTGAAGTTATGGTTTTTATGGTTATTTCCTGTTCTCCATCATGTAGTATGACTAGGATGGAAATTATTATATCCTAACACAATAGCTGGGGCCTAATTAGGAGAGTCTAAGCCAAACAAGTTTTCACATCTGGTTTGCGGTGGTTAATTCAGCAATTGCTCAAATAGTATGACTTTCAAATCTTTTGCTGGAAGTTATGGGGTATATCTTCTTATTCTGAGCATTATGATAGAAAATCCAAAATTTGAAACTTTTTTAAAATTGACAAAATGCCACAGTGGAAAATTCTACATATGACCTCATGTGACAGTCCTCAGTCATAAATAAATAACATAAACTAAAATATCACATGAAATTATTTTCAGCATTTGTGTGAATAGGAGTATATAAAACATATATGACCTAGATGTGGTAGCATACATGAGGTGAGGGGGCACTAAGGCAGGAGAGTCATAAGCTTAAGGTCTCCCTGAGCTACAGAGAGAGTTCAAGGCCAGCGTGTGTAACTTTGTAAGATCCTATCTCAAAATAAAAGCAAAACTGGCTGGCAATATACCTCAGTGGGAGAGCAGCCACCTGATGTGCTCAAGGCCCTAGGTTCAATCCTTAGTTCTACAAAACAAAAGCACATTTTAAAAAATATGTGAATAGATTTCATGTTGAAACTTGGGTCTCATCCCAAAGAATCCTTTTTTTATATATGCAAACATTTCAAAATCTGAACTACAAAATGCTTCTGGTGGTAAACATTTCGGAGAAGGAATACTTTAATTAATCAGCATTGCTTTTCAGTTTAAATTTCCAGGAAAATGTAATGAAAGTAGAATTCATTATTGGAACAAGATACAGATTTTATTTATTTTAATGTGTATGGATCTGCTACCCCAATTCCTCTCACATGCTAGGCAAGAATGTGTTGCTGATCAATATTAAACCTCTAGCCCTCAAAAGATTGTTTTGTTTTGTCCCTGTAACTGTGTAGCCCAGGCTGACCTCATGCTAAGACTTCTCACTTCCACCTACCCAGTTCAAGAATTATAGACATGGGCCCCATGCATGGCACAAAAGATAGATTGAAAAGTCAATAAGTAGCCTTGGGAGGACAGATAACCTTTTCACAAATGTAAGTGAAATTCAGTCAAATGGGTGTTTTTTTAATTTAATCAAATGGTATGAAGAAAGGAGGAGTGAATTGTTTTGTATTAATGATTTCATTTCCACTAAGTATTATGAAAATGTCCAAACAGGTAGACACTGAAAAATTATACAGGGAACGTACATATATTCTCTATCTCCATTTGATTAATATTTTTATTTCCTTGGGTTCCTGTTACTTAATTAGATGTTCATCATTCTAGTCATCTTTTTTTAGATGCATTTCAAGTAAATTACATAGTTGTTCTTTGCTTCCAGACACGTAAATGTACCCATTGTGAGCTGAGTTATCGATGAGTTTTGGACTCAAGACCTCATATATCAACAAAATTCTCTGGCTTAAGATCTTAATACGAATCCTTATTCAGACATTTTCGTGGATCACGTAGTTGGATGCACCTCTTACAAATTCTGTTTCATACTCTTAAGTTTCACTTGTCATATGACAAAAGGTACATATGTATGCTCAATTCAGTGAAAGCACAGAATGCCAAAATGTCAGTAAACTGAGTATTTTTCTTTAAGTTTTACTTTCCTTAGTTTTACTTAGGAAAGCAGTGAGTTAGCAATCTGTTGTTATCAGCTAGACCAAAAGAAAAACCTCAAGAAAATGCAAGTTTCTGGTAAATTTATTAGTGTAGCTGACATGGTCCCACCTGCTTATCAGAAACAAACAGACGGACAGTGTTTGAAAATAGAAAGCAATAAAAACACTTGGAAAAAAAATCTTAAAACATTGGACAATTGAATGAACTGTTTTATAAATGATATTAAATTAATTTGTACTTATTAGAACATATTTTTTAGTATATTTTACATTGTGAATATATACTGAAAGGTCTTTAGTAAAAGGCTTTAAAGGAACATTTAAATGAAAACCTGTTTATAGGACATAAAAAAATCATAGATTTGTAGAGAAAAGGGCATTTAGTACATTTATTCACTAATTAGCATTTAAGGTATTTCTGACTTCTTATTTCTGCTTTTTAAATATCATCTATCCCCTTAATGTAGCCTGTTGAATACCAGTACCACAGGCTCAGCTTTATAACTGCAATGCTGGTATGCTGTTACTATGTGAAATGTATTCTGAGATAATAACTGTTTTGCCCTGGAATTATTGCTAAAACCTGGTTGTACGTAAAAATTTTACAAAAGAAACCCAAATTATGTTGGATAAAAATCATATTTAAATCTGAAAAAGGCCACTGTAACTCATTACACTTAACTGAATAAAAAGTTTTTCTCTTCGAAATTCTTTTTGTTCAGTGACTAGAAGTTCAAGGAACATGATTTTTTGTTGTTGCTGCTGTTGTTGTTAACTGTTTGCTTGTTTTGTGGTATTGGGACTTGAACCTAGAACTAAACCATGCTAGGCAAGCACTGTGTCACTGAGCTTATATCCTTAGCCCTGGTTTGGGGGAGGTTGTTTTGTTTTTTTTTGTTTGGGGGTTTTGTTGTGATTTTTGTGGTTCTTTTTTAATATTTTATTTACTTTTATTATGTTATGTGTGTGAGTACGCCTGCATATATGTAATTTATTATGTTATGTGTGTGAGTACGCCTGCATATATGTAATTTATTATGTTATGTGTGTGAGTACGCCTGCATATATGTAATTTATTATGTTATGTGTGTGAGTACGCCTGCATATATGTAATTTATTATGTTATGTGTGTGAGTATGCCTGCATATATGTAATTATGTGTGTGAGTACGCCTGCATATATGTAATTTATTATGTTATGTGTGTGAGTATGCCTGCATATATGTAATTTATTATGTTATGTGTGTGTACGCCTGCATATATGTAATTATGTGTGTGAGTACGCCTGCATATATGTAATTTATTATGTTATGTGTGTGAGTACGCCTGCATATATGTAATTTATTATGTTATGTGTGTGAGTATGCCTGCATATATGTAATTATGTGTGTGAGTACGCCTGCATATATGTAATTTATTATGTTATGTGTGTGAGTATGCCTGCATATATGTAATTTATTATGTTATGTGTGTGAGTACGCCTGCATATATGTAATTATGTGTGTGAGTACGCCTGCATATATGTAATTTATTATGTTATGTGTGTGAGTACGCCTGCATATATGTAATTATGTGTGTGAGTACGCCTGCATATATGTAATTTATTATGTTATGTGTGTGAGTATGCCTGCATATATGTAATTTATTATGTTATGTGTGTGAGTACGCCTGCATATATGTAATTATGTGTGTGAGTACGCCTGCATATATGTAATTTATTATGTTATGTGTGTGAGTATGCCTGCATATATGTAATTTATTATGTTATGTGTGTGAGTACGCCTGCATATATGTAATTATGTGTGTGAGTACGCCTGCATATATGTAATTTATTATGTTATGTGTGTGAGTACGCCTGCATATATGTAATTTATTATGTTATGTGTGTGAGTACGCCTGCATATATGTAATTATGTGTGTGAGTACGCCTGCATATATGTGAGTGCACCCGTGTGTACTACCCAAGGAAACTGAAAGAGGATGTTGGGTCCTCTGCAAGAGCAGCCAGTGCTCTTAACTGCTGAGCCATCTCTCCAGCCCCAGGGTTGTTCTGTTTCAGTCATAAAACCTTAGACATTCACATGCGTTTTGGGTAGCTTCCCTTTTTTTTCATTAAAAACATTCCATCTTTTTTTATTGTGAAGTTTAGTGCCATTGCAGCTTTTTCTCAGCTATACCCTAATACCTACCTTAAAAGGAAACATCTTTGGAGTCACTAGGATGCTTTTTGTTAAAACAGATCAAATAACTTTTTCCTCGCATGTTTCCCCATAGGAAGGAATGGATGTAAATTACTATTACTGCTCATTCTGCAGCCTTAAAACCTAAAGTCTGAGCTCTTGAGCTTCTTTAGATGATGTTGGAACTCATCTTGAGCTTTATCATCTTATTTGTGCTGATAATTTTATGTGTATATGATAGGATATCAAACTTAGACACACAAACACACAGAAAAGAAACAAAAGATACCAAAAGGGCACCTGATCACATCCAGGTGAGAAGCGCATTTGCTTACTCCGGGCCGCTGCCCTTTGCTGTGCTGGCATCGGGAGACTGCCTTCTGTAATAGTGGAGCTGCTTACTTCACATCAGTGGCGCCTTCCCTCAGTTTTTCCTCCTTGCTTGCATTCTTCCTTGATGCTCACTCTCCCCACCCCCAACTCTACACCTTTTCTTCCTTTGAGAAGGAGTTAGCATAGAGCCAAGGAAGACTTCAAGGTGAAGTAGTAGTGAAAACAAACTGAAGTTCCGCAGGGGTTCATTAGTCATTCTTCTCCTACCCTGTTGTTCTTGTCCTGTGCCTTTGAAAACCATTTAACTTAAATATTTATAAACTGAGTAAGGCTGCGTTCTCAAATATTTAATAGCACAGTCAGTATTAAATATTATGAAATTAGTAAGCAATGAGGTATAATCTATGTTTTAAACTTTATATTTTAATACAAATTTGTAGTTGTAGATATGAAAATGTGGATATGTGTCTGCATGTAGGAATGCAGTTTGAAGGCTACAAGCCAGATCACTTAACTTTGTTGCCTTTGGCTTTATTGATTTTTTTTTTTAATGTGTATGAATGTATTGCTTACATCAAGTAGAAATAACAGTAGTCTCTCCAAACAGGGCTGTTGGATTGATTACTTGTAAAGGACTAAAACCAATTGCTGCTATAGGCTCTGTCTTTCTCCACCAGAGCTCCAAGAAAATTAAACCCTACAGAAAAATGATCTGAGTTCTTGACAGGATGGTACTAGTTAGTCCAGATGCATGAGCATTACTAAATTATTTAACATATATGGTGAGGCAGTAAGCAGTAGGGCTTCATTTCCTTAGGGAACCTTGGGTACGAAGGGCTCATGTATGTTCAATATATTAGCTATTATTTTGTTTTGTTATTCAAGTTTGTTTTCATGATGAAGGGATTTTTACTGTTTCACTTAAATGGAGAAAGAAGGAAGACCTCAAAATTGGTTTTACTAGGATTCTGACTTAGTTTCTTTGCTCTTCCATTGCCTGTGCCATTTCTCTGGCCATTGAGTCAAACTAAGACTTCTAAATAAAAATTTATAAGAAGAATATCAGTTACCTTGAATTGGTTCAGCAGACCATATTCCAATAAAAGGTTTCTTAAAGACAAATTGCCAAGAGAAAACAGACAGACAGAACGGCAGCATATAAAAATAAGTTGATGCAGAGCTGGAGAAATGGCTAAGCTCTTACAGAGGACCCAGGTTTGATTCTCAGCACCCACTTGGTGGCTAACAACCATCCATAACTCCAGTTCCAGGGGAATTCAACACCTTCTGCAGCACAGGTGCACGTACATACATTGGCAGTATACTCATACACATAAAATGAAAATAATAAGATATTGTAAAGGATAATTTGATGCAAAGATTTGAAGAACAGACTGAGTACAGTTAAGAACAGTTGATTGAGAAGAGTGGTCTCATGGGACTGGTTACCTGACTCTGTAGTGTAACTGCCCGTTCTCTTGTTGGAGCAATTCTAGTTACTGTGTCTTCCTGATGAGGATATTTGGGGAAATTCTGTAGGCATAAAATGGAGGGTGGACTTGCATGCACTTAGAGGTCTGAAGGAAATGTTCAAGGTCTCATTCTATTGTAATTTTGAAAGACAGCAAAGGGGATCTCCACACTACAAAATGTTCTTCCATGTAAGCCTTTATTCCCAAGGAAATTGTGAAATGGACTTTTAAAAGCCTATAAAAACTCAGGTAACACTCATGTAACTTACAGGGACTCACAGAGCTCCTAAAATCACAGTGTATACCTTGCTGTATACATTCAGCTTGCACTACTGAGAGATAAATAGCCAAGTGCAGAACAGCATGTATACAGGCTATAGTTTAGTAAAAATAAGTGTATATTCATGTGTGTTTGAGTATACATGTGCCAGTCATTATGGAAATATCATACTAAAAACTATTAACAGTGTTCGTCTGTGTGGAAAGAAACGGAGTAGCTGTCAACTGTTAAAAGTAACCCGTATTCTTTTGGTATCAGGAGTGACTTAGTTTCAGCAGATAGCTCTAGATCAGAGCTTCTAAACATTCTAAGCATCAACACATTGTTTTCTAAGTATAAATAATGTGGGAATTTTTTTATAATCTACTTTCACTTTTAAAGGAGCCCCCCCCCCTTTAAGTTCACATTTGTTTTCCATGGTGTAAAGAAAAAGCAGCTTCTCCCCCTCCCAATTTGTAGCCTTGGAAAAATGGCCCCAGTTCTCTTTAGAAACTGTTATCATTGGGAGTATTATTGAAAGATTTCTTTCATGTAATTATTAGAGTGTATGTGTGTTAGAGGGATATGTGCACATGTGTTTGGTTGCCATTGAAAACCAGATGAGGATGTCAGATCCCATGGAGCTGGAGTTACAGGCAATTGTGAGCTCCTGATATGGGTGCTGGGTGAACTCGGGGCCTTTGCGAGAACAGCAAGCACTCCCACTAGCGAGTCATCAATCCAGCCCTGGGAGCATCTTTTTTTTTTTTTTTAATTTATGTGTATGTGCATTTTGCCTCCATGTATGTAAGTGTACCAGATGCATACATTGCCCACAGAGGTCAAAAGAGGGCATTACTGGAGTTATAGACGGTTGTTAGCTGCCATGTGTGTGCTGGGAACCGAATCCACATCCTTTGTAAGGGTAGCCAATGCTCTTAACTGCTGAACATCTATCCAAGATGCCCACCCCACTCTTTTTTTTTTTATATATAGAGTCTTATTATGTAGACCCAGGTGGCCTCAACTCAGAGATTCACCTGCCTCTACCTCACAAGTACTGAGATTAAAGGCACACCACCATGCCTGGTTCCCAGGAACATGTTTTAATCAACTACAAATTCCCAGTACACATTCCTGAGCAAATTTAAAAGGAGACTCACAGCCATTTACCCCTTTTTAGAGTTACTTAGCTTTTTCTTTCTCCATTTCTCTGTTTCTGCAAAAGCAGCTTCCAGGTGTAACTGTAGGGTCTTCAGCTTCCCGACTAGGCACTGACTCTCTTATGATTTAGATAGGAAAACATCTGCCTAACAAAATAATTACATAAATGGCCCTGAAATTCTTGGATACTTTTGTATAGAAGCCCTTGTTTGATCATTGATTTCTCAGGCTTTCAAATTGTGAGGGTTGTAAATATCCATTAAGCCTGTTTTAGAAACACTAAGTTTAATTCACTGTGAATTACTTTTCAGAGAATAGATTGGATCAGAATTCAGCTAATTAAAGGATGTGTACTTTTAGTGTTCTGTGTCTTGAAATATTTGAGTCTATGTGGTAAAACTGTCTCCTGATTTTGCTTTGTTGTATTGTCAAAAACCAGAAAGAAGAGGGAAAGCTTCAAGGACAGCTTAACAAGTCAGACTCTAACCAGTATATTAGGGAACTGAAAGATCAGATAGCAGAGCTGAATCATGAGGTAAGTGATAAATTTTTGATCTTCACATATTTCTTTCTTCCTTCCTCTCTAAACGTAGCACTTTATTACTGATTATAAGGCTGACTTTTTAATGCTAAACATTGTCTATGGATTCATGATTATAATTAATAGTGTCTTAGAAGATTGTCTTTTCCTGGCACATATCGTGAGTGAGTGAGTGTGTGTGTGTGTGTATGTGTGAGTGTGTGGT
Organism: Eospalax fontanierii; assembly: GCA_035773235.1. Lineage (NCBI taxonomy): Eukaryota > Metazoa > Chordata > Mammalia > Rodentia > Spalacidae > Eospalax > Eospalax fontanierii. The sequence goes on along the minus strand of CM069543.1, from coordinate 26,534,696 downwards.
CTGACCCTTATTAGTGACCCTGGTTTAAGCTTGACTTCAGTTATAGTCAGAACTACCGTTGTGCAGAGGGAAGTCCTTTTGCTCTTTTTCCCCTTCATGGTGCTATTACTGAGATTGCAAAAAAGGACACTTGCCTAATATCAGTTAACAGATTTCTTAGTATCTGAATGCTTTTTAAACTGGCACTACCTAGACCCTGCGAGATTCAACCCATGAAATTTTCAGAATTGTACTAGATACTGGGATAATTTATAGTATTTAAAACTACTGTGTTTTAACTAAAGAAATAATTTGTTAGTGTAGCTCTAAGATGATTGCCTTGTTCTTTATTATTTTCTGTGATAAATATCTGACAACACGAATAAAAGATTACATTTCTTACATTGAATCTTTATAAAACAATGTTTTTCACAGTAATGAGATTTGAAAGGATAGCGTAAACTTAAGATTTCCTGTAAGAACTAAGAAGAAAAAAGGAAACTCCTTCTGATGACTCGATGAATTTAAACCTCAAAGAAACAAGTGTGGACATTGCCCTTTCCTGACTTACATCCTTCAGTTGAAGTCTGAGTGTTTGGGGTAATAACTTCCTGCAGGTAGTCAATCTAAGAGTAAATTCCCAAATGAAAAAAAGACAAAACTTAAAACATTGATAGATATTGTATGTGGTTCAGTTTGATTTTCTCTTAAGTATAAGTGGCAATTCTTGTAATATTCATATTTAGCTATGATAACATTCAAGGGATTCTAGATCTTATAAATAATCTTCCTATTCATACACTTTTAAAAAGTGATTTATGTTTTATCCATTCCCTTACATAAAAGAACAAGTTCTATATAAGCATGTTCTAGAAATCTTTATTCTTTTGAAAACACTAGATATTATTCCTTATGCCCTTATCTCTTAACAGAAATTTTGACTAAAATAAAGCAATCTCTCATTTAAGTTTTTAGGAAAACTTTAGTATTGCTGAATTAATCATATATAGATCATTTCTACTGCTAGCAAAAAAATTAATCTGTAGGCATTAATTTTGTCTGTCATGTGCTGTGACTAAAATTATTTTCCTCATCTGGACTGACAGAAAATAATTCACATGTGATTTGACTTTAATGTGCTTTTTGTTTGTCTTTGGAGATGGGATTTTGCTTTGTCCACCAGATTGACTTCAGACTCAATCTTTCTGCCTCAGCCTCCTGAGCTCTGGGATTACAGGTGTGAGCTGCTGGCTAATGTTTTCTCATATGGGACTTTTGAAAGCACTTTCTTATGTAAGCTTGGAGAGAAAACTGATAAGCAGAGTAAAATGTTCTACTGTTAAAGAGCTAGATGAAGATTAAAGACTAGACGTTCGTGGTGAGATGCAGAATTGCTGAAATCCTTGACTTAAGAATGTCCCTGTTAGCAGTCGTGGGGGATAGAAAGTGCACAGTACAGCTGGGGACCACAGAAGGCTCAGAAGTGAACATGAGAACAAGGTTTGGAACTCAGAGGAGGCTGAATCTGATTGAACAATTAATGTGAGTCGTGAGAAGGGAGGGTAAATGGAGTACTGTGAGATTCTGGTGAACTTTTCAAGCTAAAAGGTATTGAGTAGGCAATAGGAAATGGTTGCTGGTATTCAGTTGGAGGAGCTTTTTCATTATTTTTAAAGACTGACAGCTGGACATGGTAACATATGCTTGTAAGCCCAGCACTATTGGAGCTGAGGCTCAAGATTATGAGGCTACATAGTGAGTTTAACGCTACCCAGGGCTACATAGAGAGACTCTGTCACCAAGAAAATACTTATTTGAACACCAGTCTTTAAAAACCTGGCATGGTTGCCATGATTGTGTACACCTTTAACCCCAACACTTGAGTGACATGAGGATTAGGAGTTTAAGATCATCAACCATTTAAGGAGTTTGAGACCAGTCTAAGCTAAACGAGACCCTGTCTTGTAAATCAAAAGGCAAAAAAACAAACTAATACTAAATAGTAAATACTAAAAATGTTTAGAATAGAGCAGACTGTCTTGTTTGAGTCCCTCCTTCCACCTTTGGGGGTCAAACTCAGGCCATCGGCTTTGGTGCCAAGTCTCTTGTTTCTCTCACTGCATGTCCTCCTCGACTGCCTTCACGACTGCATTTTCTTTAGATGTTGCAGAGCTGTGGGTATTCCAGGCATAGAGTCGGCTCCCTTATGCACAGACTACAGGGACAGTAGACTTTTGGAGACAGAATAAGAAGCACAGATGTTGTTTTCTATTTGGATTTTGATCTCTAAGAAAATTTTAATGTTTAAAATTAATTGGTAGAGTTTTAAGTTGCCATTTGTTTTTATAGTAGAAAAAGATTGATTAGTTTTCCTAGAGTAGCAGCTTCTAAATAAAAGGAAGTTTGCCCTTAAGTCTGACCTTCCTGTCATTGGAGCAGTGTATAGTCCCGGGCAGGAGCTCACAGAAGCCTCAGAGCAAGAAAGTAGTTTTTTTTTGCTGCCTAAAAGGTTTCATGTACAGAGTGAGCAGTCATATTTGTATCTGAGGAAATACCTTAACACCCTTAAATGTTTAGTATGGTTTGTATATCTTACAACTCCCATTTGTATTTTTCATTTTAATTATTGTACCATGTATAGTTTTATTATGTCTAGAATAATATCACTACGTAAAATATGTTTTTTATTATATTTGACATGAGGCTCAACATCTCCCCATACACACCCAGGTCCTATGCATGGTAAATAAGCATTCTATCACCTAGCAGCATCACAGCTCCTAAAATACTTATTAGCGCTATGTCACTGCAGCAAATGCCTAATGGTAATAAACTCATAAAGAGAGAACATGTATTTTAGTTCACAGATCTGTAGGTCTCAGTCCATGATTGGTTGTGTTTTTTTACTTTAGGGACTTACTGAGGCAACACACCATGGCAGCAGTGTGTAATAGAACAAAACCACTCTTCCCATGGCTCAGAAACAGAGAGTGAGGGAGATACCACAGTCCCACAGTTCCTGTCAGGTCTACTTCCCCAGTGTCCTGCTTAGGTGCTCACTGGTTCTCACATGCATTCTTTAGCTTTCCTCTTACGAGTTTCTGTGTGTGTGTGTGTGTGTGTGTGTGTGTGTGTGTGTGTGTGTGTGTGTGTTGGTATTGCGGGTACTAGGCAAGCACTACGTTCCCAGCCTAAGATACCATCTTGTACAGTCATAGCACCTCCCAATGGTGTCATCCTGGAGACCAGGCCTTTAATTCATGAGCCTCTGTGGGATATAAAACCCAAGTTATAGCAATTCTTAATGCCAAGATGTAAGATTCACACAGTTTTTAGGCCAGATGTGTTTTTAAAAATTTATCTAGATTTTCATTTGATAAGTAAAGACGTCGAGACAGCAAGAGTTAAGGGACTTACCCATAGTGACACAGCTATTAATAAATGAGATCAAATTAATGTCCATGCAAAAGGCTTAGACCTACAACATCCCACCACCCCAGCACAGTCCTGAAGATCTGTGTAGCCATCACATGTAAACATACTAGGGCTTCTGTGTTTATTTCACTGGATTCAGTTGAGTCACTTCTCTCAGATGAGAATCCACTATTGAGTAGTAGAAATCCACTCTTACCTTACATTCTTTACCTTTCTTTACAGATTGTGGATTCCCATTTGTTCCACTCAAGATTGAGGAATTTATTTAACTTGACCCTGCAAGTTCTTCAGTTTCTAGTGGGAGCTTCTAAAAGCTTAACTTATAAAGAGTAGATGAATTTCCAGACAGAGGGAGCTGATGTTGTCTAGCCAAATCTCATATTTCTAGAAACAGAACTAGAGGAAAATAGTCGACACAATTCATACATACCTGGTCTTTTAAGAAATAAACTTTTATCCACAGATGTTTTAGCTAAAGTAGTTTAACTCTTTGATATTCTGTATGAAGAATTTTGACTAACTGCTGACCAAACTTCTGGTAGCTACTTCTCATTTTTTTTCTAATATCCCAAGCTATATATCTTTCTACTCGGAAGCCTCAGAAAATAACCTAATTTACCACATTCAGGGGAAAACTATAATAATTCTACACAGGATGCCTTGCCTTAATCAGTAATTTTAGACCACTGTCTAATCTCATGTTTTATTTGTATAAAGAGCATGTTCTACCCAATCACATTGATTTGTTTTATCTCATTCCTGCTATGTAGGTCACAGACATTTTAAACGTGTTAATGAAAACATCTGCTTCTAGTGTAGTGGTTTTGTTAGGAACTAGAGTTGATTCGTGAGAGCCTCACCAACAGTAGGTCTGGTGAGAGGGAGTAGGATGAGGTAAAAGCCACTTAGAGAAGAAAAATTCAAAATTTTAAGGAAAAAAAAAAAGGAAAGGAAAGGTACCAGAACTTAGAGAAAACAAGGCGATCTCTTAGGAATAGAAATTAGTCTGTGTCTCCAGAAAGGTTTGATGGGAATTTCTAGGGTAAAATCTGAGCAAGTGACCAATTTAGAAAATGTAGGTCAATCTAAAACTACAAGTTTGGGTCTAGTATTTAGAATTAAAGGGTGAAATAAATTTCTTTAAGGGACATACCACACTGGCCAAAGAGCAGAGCAGGTAGACTGTAGTTAGACTTGACTGTTAAGCTGTGCTGGGGGATGTTTTCAAGCTAGACACTATCCATTGTACTAGACAGTATAGAAAACGTAGTCTAGCTTTATTCTCAAGGAACCTGTGGTCTTCTAGGGAAAATGAAAAAGCCAGTCTAATAAGTCCCTGTGGTACTCCTGATACTAGTTAATAGCTCAGAAAGGGGGGTAGCAAAGCACTTTGCTTTTTTTCTTCAGTTTATATTCTCTATCAACCCAAAATGCAAGTTGATAGTAACAAATGTTTCTTATTCAGCTTTATATGTCTAGTTTCTTGAGAGGCCTGGCACTTTAATAGAACTCATGAATTCAGTTCTGATTCAGTTCTTTTGCTGTTCACATTATCCCAAATTTGGCTAATGGGAATTCTTTCAAGCTCCTGTGTGGTTCGCCCCCACCCCCATTTGTCTTGGATCACTGAGTTTTCTGGTACTAAATGGTAAGCATTTGAATAGCACTTTATATTACATGAGAATATCTAGACTTCAAATATACTATACCAAAGCAGTGTTTGTCAGTACTGATCAGTAAATGTGTAAAAGATGGTCCTAAGAATTACTGATGATGATTAGAATGGAAATTAAGTCTTAAGAAACTTACACGAAGCATGATGACTCACACTTGTAATCTCTGTGCTCAGGAGGCTGATATAGGAGGATTCCTGGGAATTTAAGGCCAGACTGAATTGTAGAGTGGGCTCTAGGCCAACCTAGGCTACAAAGTGAGATCCTGTCTCAGGAGAAGGAGGGAAGGGAAGAGAAAAGAAAACTTAGGTAGTAACTTACATCTGGAATCCTAGCACTCAGAAAGCTGAGGCAAGAGGATTGCTGGAAGTTGCAAGGCTGGGTTCACAGTGAGACCCTGTCTCCAAAAAACTATTCAGGTTATGAGAAATTAAGGCAAATGACAACCAATATTTTTATAAGAAAATATAGCTAACCATGAACCCTATGATGATAGTTTTAATAGTAACTTATAGCCATTCTTTTCTTATTTTTTGTTTTTACTTTATGTGTATGAATGTTTTGCCTACATGTATGTAAGTGTACCATATATATGCAGTGCCCACAGAGGCCAGAAGAGGGTGTTAGATTCCCCTGGAAGTGGAGTTAAAAATGGTTGTTAGCCACCATATGGGGTCCTAACCCAAGTCTTTTGCAAGAGCAGCCAGTACTCTTAACCACTGAATCTCTCTAGCCCTTTACTTGCTTTTTAGTAGAAGCTCTGGAAGCATGTACAATTGTGTGTGTGCCTGTGAGTGTTTTGGTTTGATACGTTTTATTTTGTTTCTAGAGTTTGCATGGCTTTGTTCTCCATCTTACTAGAGATGATTGGCAAGCTCATCTTTAGAGCTGTGAACTCTAGTCAGGAGTCCTGGATCTGGTCCTTCTTTGCCATTGGTCATGTGACATTAGGATGCCAACCCACTTCATAGATCCATCCAGCAGTGAACATTTGAACATCTTTTAGTTCCTAGGTATACCTCAGTTCCTAAGGCCTTCAGTTTCTTCATGATAAAACAGTTAAACTAAATGGTTCATAAAGTTCTTTCTATCCCAAGACTGAGCAAAGTGTATAAAAGTCACAGTTCCAGAAGTGGAACTGGGAAAGAAAGAAGGCAGGATGGGCAGTGCTGTGGTAGAACCACATGGAAGCCTGGCCTGAGAACATGCTGGAAAGTCTTTAGTGTGGGTTAAAGAGGTGGCTTAGTGGTTAGAGTCACTGGCTGCACACACATGAAGACCTGAGTTTGGATCCCAACACCCATGTCAAAACTAGATGCTGTGCACACCTGTCACCCCAGCTCTGTGAGGAGCAGAGCTAGGAGGATCCCTGGGGTTTGCTAGCCAACAGCCAACCTCCAGGATCAGTGAGAGACCCTGTCTCAAAGAAATGGGTGGAAGGGGTAGAGCAGAACACCCGAAGTCCTCCCCTGACTTCTGCATACACATGTACACATACATCTCATCCACATACACACACAAAGAAGTCTCTAGTGTAGGACTGCTAGGGAGCGTAGGGGATATTTCAGGCAGAGGTACCGATGTGCAATGATTTTGAAGGAAAAAGCTCAAGGAGGAGATGAAGAAGTACAAACGCAGGAGAGAAATCGGTAGGAAGGGCCAGGAGAGGAGCTTTCCTGCTCGCTGGAGTCATGGAACTGAAAAGAGCGTTCATGGAGGGTGACCTACTGGATGAAGCTAAATGTTTCTTTTTCGGTTTATTTTTTGAGTGTGGAGCTGGAGCTGGCATCCAGGGCCTTTTGCATGGTAGGCGGGCTCCCAGCCCCGAGCTATGTCTCCAGTCCCAAGCAGAGCTTCCTTAAACAAGAGGAAATCCCTAAAATGCAGCCTGCTTCCTTGAATATGCTTTTTGGGGTTGCAAAAAACTCTTGGTGTGGTCCATGGGGTGAGCTGTAGAGCCAGTGTGAATCTCTCAGTCTAATTGAGATACTTTGTTGTTATTACTTACTAAATACCCAGTGCCTCACACTTGTTTTTTTCTGCTGTATATTCTTAAATTAAGGAATATGGTTTCTTCAGCTTTGATTTTGAAATATGGTTACTTGATGATAGAATTTTATTTTCTTTGAGATCAAGTAACTTTTTTTTTTCCCTTTGAGACAGGGTCTCACTGTGTAGCCCTGGCTGGCCTGGAACTCAGAGATTCACCAGCTTCTCTACTGGGATTAAAGCTATGCACCACCATTCTTGGCTAGTAACTTACTTTTTAAATGTGAGTATTTCAAAAAAATAAATAACCTAATACTGATTTTTTTCAAACTAGGAACATTTGGAAGTATTTTCCAGGCATTTAAGTGTCAGTTAAAGGAGGTTTGAGAGAAGATGAACTGCTAGCTGTCTCAGATTTACAAAAGCTAAAGGTTTTCAGCTGTGGCTGGAAGTCTTTCTCGCAGTAAATCATGTGCTTTTCATGACCCCTATCTCACAGATGCAGTTGGACATGAGATAATCAGATTTTCTCTTCCCACAAACAGGACAGCTGGAAATGTCACACTCATAGGACGTGTCACAGACTTTGTGCTGCTTTGCTGCCTGTCTGATTTAAGTTGTTGTGGTCAGTGTGAGGAACCTGTGATGTGATAAGATAGCATTCATGAGGTCATGTGGTTTGCAAGTGCCCAATCTTAACTGAGCAGCCTGCCAGCACCTCAGAATGAGGAAGAGAGGGATACTAGCCTTGTCTTAAAGCTGGTTTGTGCTCAGTGACAACATGTAGGGTGGTATATGTCTTACATGTTTAAAAAGTTAAATTGCAGTTTCTGGAAAAAGATGAATACTACAAATGCATTTGTGAATCTCCTTTTTATATTTAATGCCTCAGCCTAAAGCATTAAATGTTATTGCATAATTTATGATGAGTTGCAGGAATAGCCTCCATTTCTTTTCTGTGGCCTATGAAAAGATGCTCTACTTCATTAAGTCAGGAGAGGAATGCCTATCAGAACCACAGTGAAGTACCAGTTCCTACTTACTAAGATGGCAATTACCGTGAAGACAGTACAAAGCATTAGCAAGGATGTGGAGGGGCTGGAAGTCTCACACACATCTATTAGGGAAGTTACAGTGGCATTGGAAAACAGTATGGTAGTTCTTTAACTGGTAAATACTGAGTTGCCACATGACCCAGCAAGTTTGCTATTAAGTATATATTCAAATGCAAACAAAGGTTCATGTGAATACTCATAGTGGCATTATTCATGATAGCCAAATAATGGGAATACACCAAACATCTGTCAACTGTTGAAGGATAAAATGTAGTATATTCATATATTTTAATATTATTAAGCAATAAAAAAGAATGTTGTAGCTGGGCGTGCATGGTGCACACCTTTAACCCCAGTACTCTGTGAAGTAGAGGCAGGCGCAACTCTGAGAGTTTAAGGCTGGTTGGTCTATCTACCTATATAGAGAGTTCTGGGCTAGCCAGGGCTGAGACCTTCTCAAAAAAAAAAAAAAAGAAAGAAAGAGAAACACATAGTATAACGTGGACACATTATGCTAAACAAAAGAAGCCAGTTACAGAAGACCACATATTACATCATGATTCCACATATATTATGCGTGCATTGTCAAGGAAGTATAAGAGACAGAAAGGAGGTCAGTGGTTGACTAAGGAAGAAGGAAAGCAGTCTGTGGAGTACAAGGTAAAGAGGAGTGACTGCTAATGGTTAAGGGCTTCTTATTATATTTAGGGAAATGTCTCTTCAGATATTTTGTCAATTTTGAAACCAGGTTATCTTTTCATAATTGAGTTTTCAGAGTTCTTTATATATTCTAAGAATACTCTATTATCAGATATATGCTTTCTGATTTCTTAAAATATATTCCTTCAGTATATTTGTTAAAGTGAAGCAATTTGCTATATCACTAGAATGGTTTTCAGGCTTTTTTTTTCTGTGGAGCACATCTAATACCTGACTTTCTAGTCTGAATTGTTATTTCTATTGGAAAAGAAAATGGGACTTCAAAGTCTTAGTCTTAGGTGTGACACCAATAAAGAGTAGGTAAGATGAATATAAAAAAATGTAAGACTTTAGTATAGGAGTCCTGTGCATCCACACTCTGCAGTCTCTTTTCTCTACACTTTGGCCATTTGTGGCCTTTTGTGTTCATTTATGCTTCAAAGAACACCATCAGGAAAGTGGAAAGGCAATCATGAGAATGGGAGATAAAACTTTACTTCAGGGTTAGGAGATGGGTCAGTGGGTAAATTGCTGACTGTGCAAGCAAAAGGACCTGAGTTTGGATCCCCAGTACCCATGTAAAAGGCCAGGCATGGTTATATAATCCCAACTCTGGGGGGTGGAGATAGGAGGATCCCAGGGGCTCGTTGACCAGACCATCTAGCCTTTTGGTGAGAGACTTTGTCTCAAAAAATAAAGCATCAAGCAATGAGCAATAGAGAAAGATATCTGACCTTGACCTCTGGCCTCCATATGCTGTGCTTAAGCATACCTGCATATACACACACTTAGCCACAAAATAATAATAAATAAAATTTTAAACATTTGTTTGATAAGAAATTTGTCTCTAGAATATGCTAAGTATATATTAACTAAATAAAGGATCTCAATAGACTGTTTTCAAAAATATACCTACAAATGGCCAGATACACAAGGAAATCTGTCTAGCATCATTGACCATCAAAGGGAATGCATATCAAAACCACAGCAAGATACCACTTCACAGTAACCAGTAGTATACAAACAGACAATAAATTTTGGTAAGGAGTGGAGAAATCTAAACTCTATACACAGCACTTGGGAATATAAAATGGTACAGACACTTTGGGAGACAATATTTCATTTTATCATCTGGCTAAACATGTTTACCATCCATAGCAATTCCACTTCTAGCTATATACCCAAGAGAACTGAAATGTATTCATAACGTTATTCATCATTGCCTGAAAGTAAAAACAACTCCAGTGTTGTTCAGCTGATGAATGGATATAGGTACGGCATATCCATGATAGAAAGTATCAGGCAGTAAAAAAATGAAGTACAGACAGGTACTAGAACCCAAATGGTAAGTGCAAGACATCAGTCACAAAAGGCCACATACCATATGATGCCATTTCCATAAAAAAAGCCCAGAAGAAGCAAATCTATGGGCACAGCAGTAGCTCAGTGCTTACCAGGGGGTTGAGGAGTTGATGGGGGTCAGATTGAGGAATGGTCACTAAGAGATGTGTGGTTTCTTTATGGTTGATGAAAATATCTTAAGGTTGACTCTGGTGGTGGTTGCACAGTTCTCTGGATATACTAAAATCTAGTCAGTTATATGAGTTGTTGACTGTATAACTATATCTCAGTATTGACCCCCTTTTTTTTCCTTCATTTTAAGCAGAATCTCACTACGTAGTCCAGGCTGGCCTCTAATTCACAATTCTCCCTCAGCCTCCTAAGTGCTGAGCTTACAGTGCATGCACCACTATACCAGGCTGATTCAATAGCCATTTTTATAGTTTTATTATTTTTATTTTATGTGAATGAGTGTTTTGCCTGCATGTAAGTGCACCATGTGTATGCAGTGCCCACGTAGGCCAGAAAAAGGCATCAAACCCTCTGGAACTGGAATTGTATATGGTTGTTGGCCACCACAAGGAATTACAGACGGTTGTTAGCCACCGTGTGGATCCTGAGAACTGAACTCTACAAGAGCAGCCAGTGCTTGTAACTACTGAGCCATCATCTCTTCAGATTCTCTGTACCTGTTTTTGAAAATTCATATTCTTTGTCTTCTGGAAATTTCCTAACATATGTCCATTAATGGGAATCCATTAAAGTGTTTACAGACATTTTGATTATAAAGATATGTCCATCTGGGGCTGGAGAGATAGCTCAGTGGTCAAGAGCACCAGCGACTCTTGCAGAGGATCTGGGTTCTATCTCCAGCACCCATGTGACAGCTAACAACTGTCTGTAACTCCAGTTCCAGGGAGCACATAATGATTCTCAGGCTTTGAGGCCCTTCGCCATGCCCCCCTGTGCATGGATTTCCCCTCCCAACACTTGCTCTCCCTTAAAGACTGAGCTCAGGCTTCATCATCTTGCTCCATCCTTTAGCACTCGCCTTCTGGCCAGTGCTTGGCTTCTCCTGTAGATTTGCTGGACACCATGTCACATCTTGGAATCAGATGTCTGTGGCCTCTCTTTCAGACACTAGTTCACTGACGACGGGAGCCTGCCTTTGTTCCATTTTTCCAGCTAGTGCAGCATTGGTCAGTACACATTTGGTTGACTGGATGGGCTGATAAAAGCCCATCATACAGCTCTAGAGAACAGTAGTTCATCCTGACATAACTCAGTCCAGATAGAAAAGCAAAACTCCATGAGGCATCTTGCTAACAGTTTTGAAATGCTTCAGCTAAAGGTTAAATCAAATGAAATGTGCATGGTACTTTGATCTAGCTTTAAAAGATCAGAGTGAAACAAGTGTGAAGTGATTTATTTCCTGTAATTGGTCATAAATTTACATAGAACCTCATATATTCCTAGCCTCATCACCATTGACATTAGACTCCTTCTAAATATTGTTAATGGTTTCAATTTTGTCAAGATCTGTCAGCTGCCAGGAAGAAGACAGTCGGTGGCAGTTTCATTTTGCTTGCCACAAAGGCTGCGTAGAGCTTCCTATTCACAGTATTCAGAGTCTGTAGATGGCTCCCTCTCTCCTGGTAAAGAATACCAGACCTGTTTCTGCCATTCCAAACTTTCTGCCTTTTTCATGGATGTTGGTGCTTAGCTTTTCACTGCTTCTGAAAATGTGAATTAACTATTGCATTTTATACATTTTATATAAAACCTATAAGTTTAAGTTATAAGTTTAATGACTCACTTAAACAATGCTGAAAATGTCAACTTTAAGCTACTTAGGTATTGTTTCAATAAAATGTATTTTAACTTGAACTAATTAAGTTCTGAGTGTTGGAACTTTGGCATACAGTGATTAAGAAGTCATGACCTCCAGGTGGCCACTTCTATTGGTTTCCTGTTCTGGTTCTCTGGAAATCTTTTGGTTTAGGTGTTTGTTGCTAGCTAGTTTTAATCCTTGTCGTGTTTGCAATACAGATTTAAGAGAAAAAGAAAAAAAAAGAAGCTAATAATCAAGAAAAATTTAGCATTTGACACATGCCTGTGATCCCCATTCTTAAGGAGATGGAGGCTAGAGGATCAGGAGTTCAAGGTCAACGTCAGTTGGGCCACACTGAAAAGAATAGAAAAAAGAAAAAGTTAGCATATCATTTCCCATTTGCCTTTATTTTAAACTCTGAAAAGTAGAAAAACTATTAAAAGTATTCTATAAGGAATCTAACAGAATTATTGACCAAACTTGGATGGGAGGAGAAAAAGTAAACTTTCTCTAACTTAGCGATCTCTGTGATTACCAGCCTTCACCTCTGCTCTCCCCATGTGAAATCTAATGTATAGATAATTTTTATATTATATATCACTCACAGAAATGGTATGTTCAGCTTAAAATAAACCATCACTCTTTGCTTTGCAGACATTGCTTTACAAACGCAAATGTACGAGTGGAGCTTTGCAATCTGACCTGACTCACTCCTGGAAACTTACTGCAACTGTTTTTCAGTTCGCTTGCTGTCACATGACTCACTTCGATAGTTCAACCCTGTCTAGTAGTGATCAAAGTTCATTTGGTTAGGGGTTTTTTTTGGTGTGTGGATGACTTTTTCCACTTTGTTGTGGATTGATTGTCTTTCAAAATACCCGGTGCAGTCCTTCCTCTTACTCTTTTGAATCTCAGAACATGGTACTTGTCTGCACTATGTAGAAGACACACAGGAGACACTCCTGCACACACAGGAGAAAAGGTTTTAACTTGAAATAATATGCATCATTAGCTGAAAAGTGTTTTGCAAATATATTTTTCTTAATATCTTATTAATTTGATGAACGGTCAAAATTGGAAAACTATCATTTGTGTCTATTTAAAATCAAATGTAAAAGTGATCCTTGGCTTTGTCAAGTTAGTGATATCTTGTAATGTGCCTAAAAGAAAGCAAACACACCGAGAACACGCTATCTCCTCTGGCCCCATGGGCACTTGCCCAGGTGATCAAATTTTCTCAGCACAGATTTCTCTGTTACTTATTAATGTAGAGACCATAAGACTGAAATTATGATACTTCCTTGTTTCACAAAAGAAATGTATCTTAACATTAAGTGGTTTAGATAATAAAATAGACTGATGGTACTTACTGGCTAGAGTCCAGTAGAGCTTCAGAGAGTCCATCACTGCAGCTTCTTCCTGCTCTAAAAGTTCAGTGAGATTTTACTGTGAAATAGCTGTAATGGTTGCTAATAGTCATTTTAGTGTTTGAATTTTTGCTGTCATGAAGTTAGAAACTACTATTTCCTGTCAAAACCTACATTCATCAGACTATGAATATGACAGTTTCCTGTTTTCTTATTAACTATACATCATTTTCTGCATTGTTCTTGTTGGTTATATAATATCTTATCACTTTCCTTTTCTATATGGTTTGAGTACCTGCATTGTTTTAATGCTTGTAGAGAAACTCTAAATTCTAATCTATTTTTGTTAGTACAGAGCTAAGATTTTATGTTTTGTTTTGTTTTGTTTTGTTGAGATGGTCTCTCTGTGTAGCCCTGGTTGGCCTGGAGCTCACTATGTAGACGAGGCTGGCCTTGAACTCACAGCAGTCTCCTTCCTCTGGTCTGCTTCCTGAATGCTGGGATCAAGAGTGCGCCACCACACTTGGCATAGATCTTGCTACTTGTTTAAGTTTGTAGTGAGTGTCAGATGTCTTAGGTATTCTTTAAATAGATTGGACATGTGTTTACTTTGTTTTGCTCTGTTTCTTAATGCATAACATGACGAAGCAGTCTGCGTCAGGTAAGAAGACCCAGTGGATTGGGGCCTCTGTGCTGTCTTCCTTGTTTGCTTCCTGATATTTGTATCTAACATGCCACAGGTGTCTACATAATCACTCCTTGGGGCCTTGTCAAGAACCCCACCAACTTCTCAGCACTTTTAATCAGTTTTTGTGTGCCTTCTCTCACCAGATCAGAATGCTAAATACTTCAGCTGATTTTAAAACCGTCCCTACAGTCCGAGGAGTAATAGAAAAGATGTATATTTCAGTAAGCAATTATTGTGTGTTTTTCCACAGTGCTTGCTTTAAATATAAAGCTCCAGCATCAAATCATGTGATTTAAAAAACCTGTCTATAAATATATTCTCAGTTATGTATGTTAAATATAATAGCAGTGAAAATATTTATACCCATCGATTTATTTTAAATATCTCAAAAGTGACTGTGTGTGGTGGCACATGCCTTTAATCCCAGCACTTGGGAGGCAGAGGCAAGCAGATCTCTGAGCTGGGGCTACAGGGAGATCCTGCCTCAAAAAAATTTCAAAAATGGTTGATTAAAAAAATCTATAATTTCATGAAATAAATAAATATCAGAACCAGCATGATGGCACATGCCTTTAATTCCAGGACTCAAGAGGCAGAAGCAAGCAGATCTCTGTGAGTCTGAGGCCAGCCAGAGCTGTACACTGAGACCCTCTCTCAAATTAAAATCAGAATGATAATTGGAAAACAAAAAATAAATACTTTTAAAAGTAACTGGCTAAGTGGTGCGATGTTTGTAATCCCTGTTGCTTTGAAAACAGAAGCAGGAATATACAAATTGGAGGTCAGCCTGGCCAACTTAGTAAGACTGTCCCAAAGTAAAGTAAAAGAGATGCTGGAGGTGTAACTTAGGTAGAGTGCTTAGACAGCATGCGCAAGGTCCTGAGTTAAATACGTGGATGAGTGAGTGAATTAATGAGTCAAGCTTTCGGATTCTGTTTGTGATAGGGTCTCACTGTATTGTCCAGAATGACTGCAAACTCCTGAGCTCAAGAAGTCCTCTATTTCTGGTTCCCGAGCGGCTGGGATTACAGGCATGTGCCACTGCTCCTGTCTAGGAAGCTGAGTTTTGTTGATTATTTTGTTAGTTGGGTTGCTTTTCTGGTCTATCTCTCAGGAATCAAGTTGCAAATCTATTTTAAAGTGCATTTGAGTGTATACATTTTAATGTACAGTGTGTGTGTTTGTGTAGTTCTCTTCGTGTGTGTGTGTGTGTTTCTCTTCTTACACCATGTGGGTTTCAGGGATCAAACTCAGATTATAAACTCCAATCATAAGGCTTGCTGGCAAGTGCCTTTCCCTGCTGAGCAAGCTCACTGGTCTGTATTTGAGTTTTTTATTGTTGGAGCACAACCAGGCATTGGAACTTCAGAAACTCAGAATGCACAATGACAAATCAACATATTTTAGATTTATACCCTACCTCATTTCTCCAAAGATTTTTGAGACAATTGGCATAAATGCACATAATGACAACATTAAACTAAGTGAAATTGCTGGTGCTCGACTTCTACTTACAAAAATGGCAGGGTCATGTGTTCCAGTGTAATAGTTTAAAAATCATTGCTTTAGTAAATTTTTGTGAAATTGAAGTTAATGTTAGCCCACAAAAAATGGATGCGTTATCAAAATGGACCCCATATTTGTTACCAAAACAAGAAATGTCTCTTGTAGGTCCACATGAGGAGGAAAGCAACATTCACTGACAGGAGTGTTGGCTAGTAGCCTGACATCTAAGAACAGTTCTTTTGTGGACTAGAACCATGGAATTGGAGATATCTGAGTAGATCTAAGGTGTAATGGAGGATTGCTTTCGCAATCTTATGTGGACAATATTTCCCAGACTTTTATTTAGTAGATGTCTTATCAGTGTGTGCCACATATGAAGAATACACGTTCTATGTATCCATCCTGATGAATTTCCACAAACATGCTAGAATTGTAGCAGTGTTTCAGAAGCCCTTTCCTCGCTCCTCCCAGTCTTCTCCTTCAGCTTCTCACTATCTAGACTTCTGACCTTGCACATGGGGTTGGCCTGCTTTTTCAGCCTTATAATAAAATCGTATGAAATGGAGTGTTGGGGTTTGGGTATTGAGCATGCTGTGCTTCATAGGCAGTTCGTCTGTTTGTTATCATTTCACTCTCCTGTGCACTGCACTGTGTGAATGTACCATTGCTTATTCATTCTACTGTTTCTAAACTTTTGGGTTAGCCAGGCACAGTGGCTCACATACTGTGCCAGCACTTGGGAAGCTGAGACAGGAGGATAGCAAGAGCTAGAGATAAGACCTCATCTCAGAAAAGGAGTGGGGGAGCTTAGTGATTGTGTTCATTTTGGATTGCTATGAATAAACTGTTAGGAACTGTTTTATAAATTTTAGAGGCATTATACTTACTTCTGTTATTCATATATCTAGGGGTGAGATTGCTTGATGACTATAATAATTTATTTTTCAAATCAGTACACTCTTGAAAATGATAGGACAGTATTAGTAATTTTGCTGTGATAACAGGCACAAGCCTGGTCTATACCAGACTAACTGAAATACACGATTATTCTACATAGATGGACCCTGATGAACTGCCCCAGAGTGCTTATACCCATTCATCTCTCACTGGTACTGTATTCCACATTTTCACTAATATGATTGGGTAACTGAAAATTCAGTGGGGTTTTTGTTGTTCTTGTTTTGTAAGACTAGGCTTCAAGCCCAGAAACTGATCTGTGCCAGGCAAATGCTCTAACACTGAGCTACAGATCCAACCATTTGTTTGTTTATTCATTTATATATTTAATGGTACAGGGAATTGAATCCAAACCCTTGTGCATGTTGGACAAGTTTTCCACCATGGGACTATATTCCCACATGGTTTTTAGTTTTGATTTTGAGGCAGGGTATCACTAAATTCCTCAGGCTAGTCTTAAATCTCTGGTCCTCCTGCCTCTCCTGCCTGAGTAGCTGGGATTGCCGGCCTCTGCCACCAGCTTGGCTCAATGCTGTATTCTTTTTGAGGATTTGTGTGGTACATGTAATATGTGTACATGTTGGTGTGAGTTTGTGTGCATTTCTAGAGGCCAGAGGTCAATACCAGCTGTCTTCTTTGATCACTCTGCACTTTATTTTTTGAGACAGGGTCTTTCACTGGAACCTGGAGTTCACCAATTCCTCTTGACTGACTGTCCAGCAAGTTCCAGGAATCTTCATGTCTCCACCCCTCTGCCTGGGCTGAGATTACAGACACATTCCACCGCATTAGAACTCAGAGCCACATACTCGTACAGCAAGCACTTTATCCACTGAACCATCTCTTTCAGCCCTCAGTGTTGTATTTTGTATTAAAAGCATGCTATATGCCAGGCATTGTGGCACATACCTTAAGTCTCAACATTTGGGAGGAGGAGACAGGAAGATCAAGAGTTCAAGGTCAACCCAAGATACAGTTAATAATCAAAAGACTATAAATTTGCCTTGACCACCAGCCTAACAAATATTAAGGCAAAGATCTCTTGCAAAACTTAAGGATCTTATTGTTATAAACAGGTTGGAAAATAGTTTAGCAGTGTCTAATAAAGCTTAACCCAGATATTCCTTATAGCCCAGCCAATGCACTCTTGACTGTATAGAGAAATAAGTGCTTGTGTTCTCCAAAAGGTGTGTTGTTATAGAATCTTCATAGCAACATAGTATGTAGTAGGCTAAAACAACTGAATTAGCCATTAGCAGTAGTGAAGATGTGTTTACATGCACAGTACCATGACATATTGAAAAAACTTGTGTACCTAATGCTAGCATTAATGAATCTCACAGCCATGATAGGTATCAGGAGCCAGTCACAAGTAAATGCATACCACAAGATCCTTTATCTTAAGTATAAGAGCAAGTAAATATCTTCTGGTGATGGGTGCCACAGTGGTCTCTGGAGAAATGCATAGTAATTCCTGGAAAGAGAAAAGATGTGTGAGAGCCTCCTAAGGACCTTGGTCTGCGTGTTGGTATACATGTGAGTCAGTATCATCTGGTCCCTTAATCTGTGCACCTATCTCTTTAAAAGGGAGCCTGGGGTGGGGGGGGCTGGAGAAATGGCTCAGTGGTTAAGAACACTGGCTGTTCTTACAAAGGACTCAGGTTCAGTTCCCAGCACCTACATGGCAGCTAACAACCATTCATAACTCCAGCTCCAAAGGATCTGAGGCCCCTTGCACACAGGCAAAATACTCATACACATAAAATCAAAATAAATATTTTAAAAGGGAGATTGAACCTTTGAAATATAACATCAATATTTCCTGAAGTAGTTTTGGCATTAGAGCACTCTGGACATAGAAAAATGCCACAAAACATAACTCTCAGTCGGTTTTATCTTGGGAGACACAGGTTTTCAGAAAACTTGAATGCACAGTGCAGAGCGCTCCCACATACTCCCTTATAGTACTTTTTCCGGTGCCGACGGCCATGGTTTAGGATGGGGCTGTGCAGTCTCTGTGTACTCTGTTTCGCATTCATGTAGATAAACGTCTAATGCCATGTGTCCAGCACTGCAGGAGAATACAGTCCCCTGTATCCCACTTCTTCTACCCTGGTCCCCACTTTCAGACCCTGCAAACTGCCTATTTACTCACTCACCCGTGTGATCGTGCGTTCCAGGATGTCACGTAGATGTAGTCACACCACGTGGCCTTTCACATAGGCTTCCTTCACATAGCACGATGGCATTTGGGATTGTAGCACATCACCCCTCTAACACCAGAACCTTAGCACCCTGATACTAATCTGCTTGACATTCTTCAGACCTGTCATGGCCTCTGACCTCTGTATTTTAAGCATATGTGTATGACAGTGGATGATGCTCTGTAACCAGAAACGTCTTTGGTACTGACACACTCAGGCACAGGAGCTTGCTTGGAGCCTTGGAAAGAGCTCTGCTTTTTAGAGAGATGCATTTCACTGTGTGGGTATGTGTATTTATTAAACTTTACTTTTCTATAGATGGACCTCTGGCACTTGTCTAAAACTGGAGCACACTTGTAGTAAATGTCCCTATTTAGTGAAATAGCGGGCCAAGTACGGTGTCATTGTCTGCTGAGCTGCTCATGGGGATGTTTGTAAAATGTTGGCATCAGTACCTGTTTTTTTTTTTCTTTGTGGTACATAGGGTTTAACCTAGAGCTTCACGTATGCCAGGCAGCTCTGACACTTTTCTCTATTGCTTGTCATGTTTTCACTCTTCCTTTTTTAAGATATGATTTACTAAATTGCCCAGGCTGGCCTTGAACTCCTTCCAAGTGCTGGGATTAAAGGCATCATCACCACACCCACTTTGCTTTTTTACTTACTGTGTAGCCCAGGCTGGCCTAGAATTGTTTATGTTCCTACATTCTGGGATTACAGGTATGTATCACCATGGCCATGCCTAGTCTTAATAATTTTTAATTTGTCAGACCTGGTGGCACACGCCTTTAATCCCAGCACTCTGGATACGGAGTCAGGCAGATCTCTGTGACTTAAAGGTCAGCCTGGTCTACATAGTTTCAGGCCATCTGGGGCTACAGGGGGACCCTGTCTCAAAAAGACCAAAATAATAATAATAATAGCAATAGTAATAATTAATACATGAATTTCAAACAAATTTTTATAAGGCTATTGCAGAATCAGCCTAAAATTCTTAACTAGACCAGAATTTTTTTTAGCAAAATAGCACTTTGACGTCGATTCTGAATTTACTTGTCTCTTATTATAGCAAAATGCCCCCCAGGCATCCGCACATCCACAGTTCTCTTTCAGTTGGCTGTTGTGCCATCATTCCACCTGAGGCCTGTGGTGCATGCTTGCAGTCCTGTCACTGGAGAGGCAGCGATGAAGAGGAGGGGGTGGATATTTCAAGGCCAACCTGGGCTACATACCAAGACACTGTGTTAAAAAGATGGTGGTGGTGATGATGATAATAATGATGATATAACCAGACACATTGGTTCATGCCTATGATCCCAGCATCCAGGAGGGTGAAATAGGAGAATCTTATATTCGAAAATAGACTAGAATCATCTGTAGCAAGACCCTAAGTGAAAAGAAAAACGAAAGAAAGCTTCCAGCTAAGCAGGCCAAAGTTATTATTTAGGAGTCTTTTGGGGACCAGAATATAGCTCAGTGGTAATATCTATGCAAGGTCCAGTGTTCCATTCTTGGTACGAAAAAAAAATAATGTTTTTTTGTTTATTTCCAAATAATGCAGGGTTGGAAGGGCAGTGTATTAGGTTGAAACAAAGTGACCAGAATTTGATGATTGTTTTATCAAATGTAACTGAATGATGGATAAAAAATATTACATCATAGAAAGTCTAAAACTTGGGGCCTGGAGAGATGACTCAGCAGTTAAGAGCACTGACTGCTCTTGCAGAGGTCTTAGGTTCAGTTCCCAGCGCCCATGTGACAGCTAACAACTGTCTGTAACTCCAGTTCCAGAAGATCTGATGCCCTCTCCTGGCCCCCAGGGACACTGCATACATACATTCATTTACATACATGCAGGCAATAAATTCATACACACAAAAGTAGATTAATTAATTAAAAACCTGAAACTTGCTGGACATGATGGCACATACTTTTGATCCCAGCACTCAGAAGGCAGAGACAAGGGGATCTCTGTGAGTTCAGGGTCAGTCTTGTATACATAGGAAGTTGCAACTGAGGCTACACTGTGAAACGCTGTCCCCCCCAAAAAAAGAAAAGGCTAAAATTTTCATACTTTCCTGATTGACAAAAATGGAAGAGGAAAAAATGTAGTGCAAAGTCAGATGGAACCGGAAGTGGGGTTCCCAGCAATGCTGCTGAGGGTGTGGTCTTTCAGCACCTTTCTGGCTGGTAGCTTAAACATAGAAATCAAAAGCCAGACACAGCGGTGCACACTTTTAATCCCAGAAGAGTAAGGCAGATGTCTGGGAGATTGAGGCCAGCCTGGTCTGCATAGGAGGTTCCAGACCAACTGAGGCTACAGGGAGACCCTGTCTCAAAAACACAAACAAAAAATTCTTAAGACTGGTGAAACCGTCCTGCTGGATTCTCTTCTTCTGGCTGTGTGTCTCAAGAGGATTGGCAAGGTAGCTCTGCTTATCTCTGTGCTCAGAAGTGCCTGTGGCTGCTTAGAGAAAGGAGGGTGTAAGATATTAAGAAATGTTTGTAGTGCGTAGTGAGAAAGCAGGCTGTGAAGCAATATGTGTAGTGACTGGTCTCTCTGAAAAGTAAACAAGCTTAGAATTGTCTTGAAAGATATACAGAATGTTAATGATTATCTCAGGGTTCTGGACCATGGGACTACTTTATTTTCTAAACTGTCTTTAGCTGATACATTGTTTTTATAGTAAGTATCTATTAAGGCTAAGCACATAAGGCAGGGTTGTAAGTCCCCTTTGCAGAGTGTCTTTGGTCTCTGTTGCCTTTTTTCCTGCTTCTCTTGGAGCATCATTTCTCTGGGAATATTTGAATGATAGGAAGGTCTGAGTCTGTGAGAGGAACTTGTTGAGCAGGGCTTTCATCACAAGTGATCTAGCTGAGTCTATTTTGGAGTGTCTCAGGATTCTCTTTAGAAAAGAGTTCCTTTATAATCTGAGTCGTGGTGCTTCTGTTTCCATAGGTAATATCTCTCTCTCTCTCTCTCTCCCCCCCCGTCTCTTGTCTATCTCCCCCCCCCCCCCACTTCTTAGTGAATCTCAAGTTCTTTAAAACACACCAGGAACTTAAAAAACTATGCCTAATTTTACTTACAAATGTAGTAAAATTCAGTGTGAATGTGTTGCTGACATTTCACAGTTGGTGTCGTGGATATATTTCTGTGATATTTATCCAAGAATTAATGAAGACAGTGGGCCTCTAAATAGTTTGCTAAATTATGTATGCACACTTTTCAAGACAGAGCGCCAGATGTTAGTGGCACAGGTGTATTAATCTCAGAAATTGAATGGCTGAAGCAGAAGGATGACAAGTTCAAGACCAGCCTGGGCAACATAGTTTTTCCTTTTTTTGTTGTTTTGTTTTATTTTGTTTCCCCTGATTGACTCAAAGGACAGGTAGACAGGTTAGCAAAAATAAAAACCAAAACCCATCGCCTCGGACGGTAGTGTTTAAGGTGTGTGTCTGATTCTACTTCACATGCACTCTGTAGCTCCAAAGGAGAAAGTTGTTGGAAAGACTTTGTTTAAACAGTGTTCCTGGAGCCTGCGTCCAGGTGATAAGTTGGCCCAGAACAACCTGGCCATGCAGTTGGCAAGACAACCATTTGGGACCAAACATGGCAAGGTACTCACCCATGTCTCAGAAGCCTTTGAATGCTGACACTGAGTTCCTCCTCAGCCGGATCATTTCCTTGCTGGTTCAGCCCCATTTGGTTTAGATAGAGGGTCTGCCACAATGGTCTGCATCTGTTTCTGTTTCTGGTACTCAGGGTCAAACCCAAGGCTCCATGCATGGCGGGCAGGCATTCTACCGCCCACCCGCACCTTCAGAACTGTACGGTAATTCTCAAGCTTTAATATGTCAGACTGTCCTGAGATGCTCGGAAGGGAAAAAAAGATTCCAGGATTTCACTTGTGGGATTTAAATTTCTAAGATCTAGAGAAGGAGTCTCCTTTTCTAACAACCCTAGATCTACTGCAGATAATTACTAGATTATAATTAATATATAGCAATCTAACTTTGCTCTTCATAGTACCTTGAAGGTTTCGTTGTCTATTTGAGAAAATTAGGAATGGAAAGGTTAGTTGTCTTTTAAACATAACTAGCTCCTGAAAGCTTGGTAATAAGGGTTAGCAATACAATGTGTACTCCATTAATGCAGAAAACCAGGAGCCCCACACTGCGGAAGGCCCAGTGCTGGCCTTCTAGCCAAGCCCCCTCAGCAGGATGGGGATTCCTAGAGGACACGCCCAGACGCCAGCCCTTTCCCGGTCACACTTGGTGCCCTGGAAGTTTAAGGAATGGCTTGAGCTTCACAAGGTTAACTACGTGCCTTTCCCTCCTCGTTCCACCAGAAATTCCCTCCAGTCTGCTGTATTAGCAGCCATCCGAGAGCCACTGAGCATCTCCCTTGATTTTGAGGAAATGATCTCTTAAGCTATATATAGTTAATTTTCCATAGTTACGTCACCTGATAAAAGCTGCAATGTTTTAATCACAGTGAATTTTGTTAGGAGTCGGGGTAAGCCACAGCTTCCCAAACAATTGAGAAGTTGTGGTTCTTCTGACATGTCCTCCTCTGTAACAGCCAGGAAGACACGTGTCCCATAGTATTTCTCCAAAAGGGCCTGAGGAAGAAAAGAGAAAGGAAGAGATTAACTGACTAAATCGAACACTCGGAGCTATAAATCATGTGTTGCAATATGATGATAGGATGTTGCATCAGAGTGTGGCCGTTGTGATAATGTACTGGGCATCCGCCTTGATGAGGAGGAGGTCGTGGTGGTATTTGGTACCTTTTTCCTGAAGATTCAGCTCCAAGTTTAGGCTCTGGCTCTTATGCTCAGGGGCAATGTATGTATTACTTCAGTTCACTGTCCCTCAGCATAACTCTCTTTCTTAGAGTTGGGCAGGGACATTTCTTTATGGTGGAAGGTCTGCCTGGACCAGCCATGCATGTACTGACTGCCCTGGCATCCCTCATCGCCTGTTGTCACATGCAAGCAGGGAATTGCTGAGGTTTCTTCACTTCTTCCTGGAAGTCTCAGGAAAGCTGGAAGGTGGCAGGCAAGGCTGTAATGGCTTTTCTCTCAGACCGTTAATTTTGAAAGTGTTTGTAATATTTCCTGCATATTTCACATTGCCTCTATCTCAAGGTTTGACAGACAGTGACCAGGAGTTTGTCCCAAGAACAAGGATAAAGGTTGATGGTCAGAGAGTGGAGGGTGGAGTGGATCTTCACGTGGTCTTTAATCGTCAGCATATTTGATAGCTAATTGCTTTTTTTTTTAACCTTTCTTTATGCTGTTTGTTGTTGGAAAACAAGTGTCATGGCATACAGAACAAATGAAAGAATATCAAAATTAACTTTGATTTTACAAAATAAATGCTCAAGGACAGGTGTGGGGTCTTAATTATATGTCAGTGGAAGTGATGGTAGCCATGGTGCGGGGGTCAGGGCTTGAGGGCATTTAAGCAAAGCAGCAGCAAAGATGAAATCACCTTTAACTGTGAGAAAAGTGCTTCTGGAGAGTGTCGTTGAGGTTTAACTGTGATAACAGTGTCCCAGAACTGAACTTAAGAATTAGTTAGACTTGACCTGCGCTGGTTATAGATGGCACTTACCTTCTCAGCCCTCCCCACATGAAGATCTGAGCCTGGTCAACTCCAGAGAGAGAGGAAAGAGGTCTGGTTGCTAATGGAGAAAGAAGGCAAAGTGGCTGGATGGGTGGTTTACTCCTTTAATCCTAGCACTCGAGAGGCAAGGCAGGTGGATCTCTGTGAGTTGGAGGCCAGCCTGGTGTACATAGTGAGTTCCAGGGAGGTCCGGAAGATCCTTTCTCAAAAAGATTTTTTTAAAAAATGTAAAGAAAGACAAAGAGCTCTAACCCCAGCAAGAGGAGTCACTCTTCCCAAGGAGGAGCAGAGAGAAAAGGCAGGAGTTGACACACATGACTGACATTCCTGCCCTAAATGCCTTAATGTGTGGTAGCCCTTGGCGAATTAGGAAAACAAAAAATCAAGTCTGGCCTCAGACTTACTATTTAACTGAGGATGACCTTGAACTGATCCTCCTCCTCCACTTCCCAGTGCTGGGATTATATGGGTACACCACCAAGCCTGTTTTATGCAGTGCTAGGGATTGAACCCAGAACTTCATGTATTGGCACTTTACCAACTGAGCTGTGTTCCCAGCCCCAAGGCTCAAAATTTTAACGATTTGTAAATCATTTCATCATTTACATAATTGTGGTGACAAGCTTTAAAGATGTTAAGCATATGTAATAAAGTATGGCCCTTAAATTCTCCTAGATGTGTTTACAGGTGAACTGTTGGGTTGTCTGTGATTTTCCTCAGAATAATCCAGGGACAAGAAGAGTGTAATATGTAATGTAACGGACTGTCTGCAGTGTGTGCTGAACCAAGCGAGGGGCCCACGGAGTTCACCCTTTTCTCTTTAGCACAGTAGAAGTTCAGTTGAAATTGATACTCTGCTATTAGTTGTGTAACGGAAGCAGTTTCCTCTACCATGGTCTCTAATTCCTAATCCGTAGACTGAGAATAATAAAGCCTACATAGGATTGTGGTTAGATTCAGTTAGGTAAGTTATGTGTCCAGTACATAACACATGGAAGGCCCTCAGTCTATAAGGAAGAAAGACGAGACACTTTCTTCCTTGAACACGAAATGCTTACTTTTCCATGGGGTGGTTGTGTCCAAGTTTATCGGTTAACCTGGATTTTGTTTTTAACAGCTCAGGTGCCTAAAAGGCCAGAGGAACTTCTCCGGCCAACCGCCTTTTGATGGAATCCATATTGTCAACCATTTAATAGGAGATGATGAATCATTCCACTCATCTGATGAAGATTTTGTAGATAGTTCCTTACAGGAAAGTGGCATTGGTTTTCCTTTGCACAGAAAATCTGGCCCAATGTCTTTGGACCCCCCTCTGGCAGATGGTTGTGGGAGCGATGCAGAGGACGGTGTGCTGGAAGCCCAAGGGAGTGGTCAAGAGGCTCCAAAGGAGCGGCCTCCACAGAGAGAGTCCTACTCAACGACTGTCTGACCATCACTGTGAGCCACTGTGGAGGTTTTCGAGGGATCAGTGTCACATGAGCAGATGAGACTTCCTTTCTCCGATGTACATATGCCTGTGTATTTTGCAGTCTTACCTGCCTTTGTATCTTTGCCAAATCTTCACTCAGTTTCCCTTGCCACAGTAGACTGGAGGAGACTAACGGGCGAAGTAGGGTTCTAACAGTATTACAGAATATTAATTTTTTCTTACTTAGAAACCACAGCTCTATCTAAATGTGGAAACCATATAGAAGTTAAGACTATGGGAAATTAGTTTTTCTTCAGACAAAACTGTTCTTGTGCAATATTTTATGTTCATTGAACAAGTAGTACATTTGTGTTCGTCAGTTACCAAGGTAGCTGTCTATAGACATTTGACCAAAATATATATGTGATTTACATTGTGTTTTGAGGATTTTTTTTCTTCACTGAAATTGCGATTCAGCTAGTGGGCCACTGAGGTTCTCAGACACAACTTTTTCTGTATAATTTTATAAACATATTACTTGTCTGTTCTAAGAGTTTTACGTTTTGTTTTAATTTCTAATTTTTATATGTATGATGCTTCTGTATGTTAGAATAGTAGGTTAACTAGAGATATATATATTTGTATATATTTATAAATCTGAATCACCCTATGTTGGATGTCATTTTATGGGGAACATGTTAAAAATGTCTGCTTTCAGCATTATAACAGGACTTCTATAAATAATAGGTTAAAGGAAAACTAAAATACAAATCAGACACTAATATTTTAACAGCTTTAGTAATTTGCTTGGCACTCGGCACTAGAATATTCATAACTGAAGCTGTTCAAACACTATTGGTGAAAGCCTTTACTTCATGTGTATGTGGCTAATAAATTTTTCATGATTACAGAGGTTTTAGCACATATTACTTAATACTATGTTCTGCTTCATTTAATTTAAGCACTATGCTAAGACCCAAAACAGATAGATCTGAAAAACATCTATGAGCATTGTATTTAAATTCTCTAGTTTCTAATCAGCAGATAAAGCCATAAGAATCCTTTCTTCCTAATTCTTCCTTTTGTATTACTTGATTTTTTCCTCTGGAAGGCTGAATGCCTGTTGGTGGTAAATTGGGAGAAGTGCCCAAGTTACAGTCACCTGTGGAAAGACCACAGGAATGTGTTGACTGGATACTTCCTACTCTCATTTTTGTTAGCACCCTGTGAAGACAGCCCCAGTGGGAGAGGAGAATGGGAATTTTTTGTGTACGGAAGTACATTTTTGCACAGAATGTTGCATATATATAAAGAAAAAATTTTTATGGAATGGAGTAGAAGAGGCAGAAGTCATTTTCTTTCCAAACCAGATGTAAGGCCTTATGTTGTATTGTGGACTGGTCTTTGCCAGCGAAGCTGTCATAGCTGTTTTCTCACCTGACAAACAAGATTGAAAACAGCCTTCTTTGTCTATAACACCAGCTAAATTCTAGTGTTTAATCAACCTATGATCACAAGCTAGCAATTTAGCAGAGACGAGGTACCAATTTGATCTCTCCCCAAAGCTTTTTAAAAGATCTAGCCGGTGAATTTCCCAATTCCCCGCTCTCTGGCAGTACTGTTGAAATAAATTTCATTTGAATCTGTTTCCTGAGTGTTGTATGTAGACCTGAATGCATGAATATCAGCAGCCAGGCTCTGAACAGTGAGAGGAGACCTTAAGGGAATTGACAGCACTCCCAGCATCTCTAGTCCCTGTGGGATGCTCCTTTGGGGTTCTGTACTGTCAGTCCAGGAGGCTCTCAGTACCTGAGTCAAGTGAGATGTTCTGTGGTCCTGTTACTGCCTTGACATCCGGATGGGTCCAGTGGTATAACTTAGAGGTAGAACGCTTGCCTAACGTGGGAATCCCTAGGTTCATGCCCCAGTACCTCCCTCTTCCCCCTAGAAAAAGGAAAAGAGAAGGGGGTGCTTAGAGAATTCCCTAAGACTTAGGTGTTAGAGAATCATGGTAATTACATCTTAATTTAAATTAAATCTTGTAATTTGTGTAATGAAAAACTAAAAACATCCATGAGTCTTTGCGCCAAGCCCGGCGCAGAGGCGCATTCCGGCAGGCCAGCTACTCAGGAAGCGGGGGCAGGCAGATCACTTGAGTACAGGACCAACCTCAGAAACCTAGTACAAGCCTGTCTTTTTTAAATTCACAGAGACCTTAGAAGGTTTTCAAATCTCCCAGCATTTAGGGTGCAGGTTCTGTGTCCTGATGTCACTCTGTTCATCCAAATTTAATTATTTTGTTCAATATTTGGAGGCCTTGAGCTATATTCTATGGATGGATTTTGTTTCATCTGATATTTTTGTGTCTTTCAAATGTTACTTCACACTCGAGAAAGAGGCTGAAGGAAAGTAAATGGAGTGAATCACAATGGAAAAATTTGTTCCCTTGGAATAGCTACCTACCGAGTGTCCTTACCACCCTGGGCGACAAGCTAAAAGGAGAGGCCGGAGCAATCCAAATACAGTGGAAATTGCCTTGAAATGAGGAAGCAGATCTTAGGATCAACAGACTTAATTTTCTTTTTTCCCTGTCCTAGGCAAGCTCTCCAGCACTTGAACTACACCTCTGGCCCAACTTCTTCAAAATTAACCATAACTTTTTCTTTTTGGAAAACAAAGGTCAGACAGATTGATTTTATACAGTTTCTACTCTGGTTTTTGATATTTGGGTTTTTGTTGGTTTTGTTTTTGTTTGGGTTAGGCAGTAGGTACGCAGTATTTGTTACTGATTGAGATACCAAGTTCCATCTAACTGACTGGTGACATTGAAAGAAAACCTTGTGCAACCCTGAATATGATGCAGCTTGTTACTCTCCAGGTAGTGCCTTCGACTGAAAGTAACGTCCAGACCTTTTGAAGTATATTATTCCTGACATTTGTTTTTTTTCATTCACCATTTGCCTAGTACGCTATAGTATTTGAATGAAAAAAGAAATATATCAATTATGTTTCGGAAAGCTTTTCATGGCCATCTTGGTTATTGTACCACATATTGACAGCTAACATTTGTGAAGTCAGTAATCTACCTATTAAAGCAGTGAGTTTAACTTGGTAGTTTTTGCTGCTCTACAATAGCAAACAAATTTCTTAATTCATTTTAATTTAATTCTGAGATTAAAACTTCTGGTTAAAAGTAGTCAAATGGATGCTATTTATAATCCACATTTTACATAATATCCACCGATCTATCTATTTATCTCTTCACTCCATGGAAGGGATGATACGGTATGTTGGAGGTGCAGAGTTGGAATGTGTTTCAATTTACTGTTGGACTTTTTTATTGTAGTGCTGTATGATAACCTGAAATGTTTACTTGTGCCTTTGCTTTAAATAATTAAAGTTTTCCATTTTTTACGAGTTTGTTTCCATACATTATTGTCCTTCCAAAGGTAAAGGGGCATCAGATCCTGAAGAGCATTTGGCCTGAGAGAAGATTCCCACTGACAAGGTTTGTGCCTGTCAGTGCAGGCACTGAGTCTATCTGATCTACTCACATAGATCGTGCCAAACAGCCTAGATGTGATTCACACCCCAGTAAATATTTTCAGTTTCATAAAAGGCCAAATGTTTAAATGTCCAGAGCATGATAATCTTTAAAAAAAAATATGCCAGGGGTGATATTTTCACCTCAATTGTAGTTTAGGTTATTAAAGTCATTATCAATTTCATTACATTAATTGAATAATTACATTCAAGTGATTTGGGTCTGCACATAGGAGATTTTTGGCTTCTGCAGTGTTATCACAATGTTAGCACCATTTCAGAAGCAATGTTCTGGCACTTTATGAAAATGCATGGACTCTAACAGGATAGTTATAATCCAGGCTTCTCCACCTTGATTACTGTTAGCATCGGGTCCAGTCTTTGTTGCAGGCCTGTCCTGCACATTAGAAGATCTTTGCAGCATCTCCGACCTCTACCGTAGATAGCAGCAGCACCCTTGTCTTCAACTGAAATGACTCCAAATGTCTCCAGACATTGTCACATGCCACCAACAGGGGGGAGAGAGAATGAAAGTAACCCTATGGTGGAGCAGCACTTAGAGATTTAGAAGTAGATGAAAAAAGTCACTGGAGCCGAACAAGCATGTCTATACCTATCCAAGATGCAGCACAATTCTGACTCCATTTCTAGTAGTCTGTGAAAAAAGCAAAATGTAACACCACAGCAGGTATCTTGTCTCTTAGGGTGACCATCCAAAATGAAAACTAGGGGCCGAGGGCTCAGCCGTTAAGTGCACTGGCTGCTCTCGCAGAGGATCTGGGTTCAGTTCCCAGCGCGCACATGCTGGCTAACGGCCATCTGTTAACTCCAGTTCCGGAGGATTCGGTGCCCTCTTCTGACCTTGTGGGCACTGCACGACACAGGTGCATCTACACACATACAGGCAATGCACTCATAAGATGATAATATTTTTAAAACTTAAAAAAATACCTGAGTATGGAGGCATGTGCCTGCCAGCACTCCAGATGCCGAGACAGAATTGCTTGAGCCTGGAAGTTTGAGACTCGTTTGAATAACTTAACCCCATCTCAAAAGAGGAAGGAGGGCAAGAAAGAGGGAAGAAGGAAGGGAGGTAAACATATTACTGTGTTATCCAGCAAGTCTAGGTAAAAACTTGAAGCGGGGACTAGTGAACATTGTACACAGATGTTCACAGCAGCATTATTCACAAGGTTTCAGCAATGTGTGTCCATCAACAACTGAATGGGGGGGATGTGGCAATACATACAAGGGAGTGTAAGCCATAATGAAGTTCTGATATATGATGCAATGAGGAACGGACCTTAAAAACACGGGAAGTGAAGTAACCAGATAGATCGAGCCCATGTAGGTGAGATGCCTAGCATAAGCAGCTTCATAAAGACAGTAGACATTTACCAGGGGATGGACTTGGGGGAGGCAGTTATTGTCTAATGACTAAAGAGCTGCTGTTTGGAATGTTAAAGTTCTGGAAGTAGATAACTGTGATGTTTACACAATAATGAATGTACCCATTGTGGTTTCGGTGCGGACCCTCCCCCCATGCCAGGGTTCTGTGTTTGAACACTTGGGCCCTCAGCAATGGTGCTGTTTAGGGAGGTTGTGGAACCTTTAGGAAGCAAGGCCTTGGTGGATGAAGCAGGGAGGTATAGCTTGAGCATCATATCCAGTCTCCCAGCCAGAGCTCTCTATGTCCTCATCCACTGGAATGCGAGGAGTCACCAGCACATGGTCCTGCTGCCACTAACCCCACTGCCCCTTCCCTGCCATAAATGGACTAAACTTGACCGACTGGTGAGCCCAATAAATTCCACTTCCCTTAAGTTGTTAGGTGTTTCGGTCACAATGGGAAAATAATGCAGAAAATTGATACCAAGAAGCCGGGTCGCTGCAGTGATCATCCTGATCTTGTGTTTCTTAGGCCTTTGGGACCGGTTTGCAGGAGGAATGTGGAGAAGACTGGAGCTGTAGACCAGAAAACCCGAGCATGCTGTAAGCAGAGCCTAATGAGCCACTCTTGTGGGAGGGAAGACCAGAATGCAGACAGAAAAGCGAGACAAGAATGGCCAGGTTTGTGAGGTTTTAGAGGGGAGCAGAGACTATCAGGAACTGGATTAGGGGCAGTTCATGTTCCATTCTAGCTGAGAATCTCACTATATTGTGTCCCGTCCTGAAAATGTGAGTGAAGCTAAATTAAAGTTTTTGTCTAATTAAAAAATAAATTGTCAAAGGAAACATCAAGACAACATAGCACTCACACTGTAGCAAGGTTCCTGCTTACTTTTAGCCAGAGAGAGAGGGGAGGAGATGGTGCAGTAGAAAGGTTGAAAAGAAAAAGTTTGGTTAGAAAATGAATTGTGAACCCAGTTGAAGTTGCAGGCAAGGGAGCTTAAGCAAAGCAGCTGTACCCGTTAGATTAGCTCCATTAAAGCCAAACTGTGGACTGCACTAGGACGGACAATAGAAACAGTCTTCAGGACAAGACCCCAGCCACAGAAGGCATGCAGATGCAGCAATCTAAGCCCTTGTTTAAAACTTCTGTAGAGAGAGAATGCCTGAGAAGAAATGCCGCCAGAGTGCCCTGCTCCAACACAGACACCTAGGGAAATGTTTTCCCTGGGTCAGTGGCACAGATACTCAGAGGCCACTGTAGCCACAGCACATGGGGACGGGCTACATCTCCAGCTGGCAGCAGAACTTACCACCCACTACTGGTTTTACAGATATGTAGATGCAAGAGTGATGGAATCATGGAGGCTTGTGTCAAGGTTCCGGGGGAAAAAAGCCTGGGAGGCCAGGCAGTGTCTGTCAGGGAAGGCCCTGCAGGAAGATCTAAGAGGCCGATTTGTGAAGCTGTTAAGGTAAAGTCTACGGTTCAGTGGAGACACCAGGATGATGGAGATGCCAGGAGCATGGAACATCTGCCAGAGAGAGCTAAGAGCACTGAGAGAGAGGCCATGTGTACTCCAGGCCACAGGACTGTGGTGTGAGGGCTTCCCAAGCTGTCAGGACCCAGATGATGCTACCGTGAGCCCCAGCTGCTGGACGTGGAGGTTTGGTGTTTGCCCTCTGGGGTCTTGGTCTTGCTCATCAAATCTTCCCTTATTATGTCCCACTCCTCCCTTTGGAATGGCAACTTTCTCCCTGCCATTGTATGTTGGAAGTATGTAACTTGTTTTAGTTTAACAGTGGCTCACAAGTAAGAAAGAGATTGCCTTAGCGTCTCTGGAAGAGGCTTTGACTTTTGAACAGTGTTGGAGTTTGTAAGACTATAGAGACTTTACCAAGGAGTTAGTGGCACACACCTGTAATCTCAGTAGAGGCAGGAGAACTACTGCAAGTTCAAGGCCTGCCTAATTTACTAGTAAGTACCAGACTGGCCAGGACTACATAAGGAGACCTGTTACAAAAAGATAGAAAGACTGCAGGAACTCTTGAAGTTGGAATAGTACATTTTGCTTTAAGAGATGGCCATGAGCTGTTGGGAGGCAGAAGCAGAATATTATGGTTTGGATATGAAAATGTCCCCAGCTGGTGGGAGGCTGTGGAGCCTTCAGGAGGTGGGCCTCACTGAATGAAAGAGAGGGACAGGCTTGAGAGTTCCAGGGTATTTCTAGACAGAGCTCTTGGCTTCCCAGTCTGCAGAGATGTAGCAAGCTCTACTACCAGCTGAGGCTGTCATGGCTACCTGCTGCCTGCCTTCACCACCATGGACTGCACCCTTTCAGACTGTGAGCAAAAGTGAATCTCCCCTCCCTTCAGTTGTTCTGCTGACACAGCGGAGTAATTAATACAGCATTTAGTGCCACCAGATTGTGTTAATTTATTAGTTTAAAAAGATTAAGTATGTTAAGAGGTTATAAATAAAAGATGTTTAAATAATAAATAGAAGGAAGGAAACTGAAGAATTAGAAAATTTTTAGCATTTGTGAAATTTAAAAAATGATTAGGCAAATCAGGCATGATGATGAGGATTTTGGAGGTAGAGGCAGGAGGATTGGGAGCTCAAGGTCACCCTCAGCTACACAGCAGGTTTGATTTAGCCTGGGATCCATGAGACCCTTTCTTAAGGAGAAGGAGTTACAGAATTCTCGCACTAAACTGGTGCTCAGGCTGTGGGTTGGATGCATTCCAGAACTCTGTGTGTCTGTGTGTATGTGGTGCATGAGCATGCGCTGGAGGTGCACGTGCCTGTGTGGGCATGAGGACACCGGATGGCCTGCTCTATCACATGCTCTATCGGATAGCCTGCTCTATCACAGGGTCACTCACAGAACCTAAAGGTAGGAAGCCCAGTGATGCCCCTGTCGCGTCCTCCCAGATCACAGTGTTATCCTGTTCTCTTGGCATCAGACACCCACCCAGTGCTTTGCCCTTCTGGACACGCCTTCCATCTCACCAGCCCCCAGCAGCTGGCTCCTTCCTCCTTCAGGACTCTGCTCTGGCGTCACCTCCAGGAAGACTTCTCTGAGCCTTCCTTTTAAGAAACTCTTTTCAACTTGACTTTTTTTTTTTGCAGGGGGGGTCTTTTTTGAGACAGGGTCTCCCTGTAGCCCCAGCTAGCCTGAAATTTGCTATGTAGACCAGGCTGGCCTTGAACTCAAAGAGATCCACCTACCTCTGCCTCCCAAGTGCTGGGATTAAAGGTGTGCACCACCAGGCCCAGCCCTCAGCTTTACTTTTTAAAAATTACATTCATTTATTGGGGCAAGATGCATGTATGCTGTGGTACATGTGCAGATGTCAGAGGACAGCTTACAAGAGTCAGTTCTCTCCTTCCACTCGGGTGGAACTCGGGTGACTGGGCCTGCCAACAAGCACCTTAACCACTAAGCCATCTTGCTTTTCTTTATGCACAATGTTGCCTGGCCCTCTCCTTTTATGGCGTTTATTGTCCCTCCACACCAGAATGCACAGAATTTTCCCTCTGTCCCTAAGAGTCACAGTGGTACAGTAGCTCTCAAATAGATGTTTATTTTTATTTAATGTATATTTGCCTGCATGGATGTAACTGCATCACAAGTGTACAATGTCTGCAGAAGAGAGCAATGGATCCTCTGGAACTGGAGTTATGAGCAGTTGTTAGCCACCATGTGGGTGCTAGGAACCAAACCCAGGGTCCTCTGAAAGCAGTCAGTACTTTTAATCCCTGAGCCATCTCTCTATGCCCCTCAAATATTTTTTGAATGCAGAAATAATTGAATAGTTAACTTTGCCTCAGTTTCTATTCAAATGCAGTAAACAAGGTCTGTGAAAGAGAAAGCCCAGAAGCTCCAGGCTGGGGATTGGGGAATGCTGCTCTGGTCTGAAGCACAGACCCCAGCAGCTGGAGAGCACAGATTGGATGATAAATTAAAGAGAGACTAGGGCCCATGAATTCTATGAGAAAATCAAACTGCATCCTGTTTGCAAGCAGGCTGGGGATATAGCTCAGTTGGTAGAGTGCTTGCCTACCATGCATGAAACACAGCATAAACTGGATGTATGATGCAAGCCTCAAATCATAGTATTTAGGGAGGTGGAAGCAGGAGGATCAGAAGTTCTACATCATCTTGAGCTAGATAGCAGATTTGAGGGTAGCCTGGGCTACATAAGACTGTCTCAAAAACAAAACAAATAGCTGATCCTGGTGGTCCATGCCTTTAATCTCAGTACTGGGAGGCAGAGGCAGGTGGATCTCTGTGTAACCTGGTAAATCCAGGTTGCCAGGGATACATAGTAAGACCTTGTTTCAAAAACAAAACAAAACAAAAGCCAGGTATATCAGAGGCACCTCAGGAGGCAAAGCTGTGTGAGATGGAGGCCAACCCAGTCTGCATATAGAGTTCCAGGCCAGCTGGGGCTAAACAGAGACACTCTCAGAAAACAAAAACCGAATAGCTTAAGGGAGGGACCTCTTTTGTAATACGCCCTTGCCACCGTTTCGGCACACTTGTCCCATTCTCTCCTGTGATGTCCGTAACCGGGTCTGTGGCTATGTTTCTCCGCGCATGTCGGAAATACGTCTTAATCCGATGTGTACCCGGGGATGGGCTAGAACCGGAGAACCTTCTCCAAGGTTCCTCGGAGAAGCTGCTGCAATGTCTTCACTCCCCTTGTTGCCAAGGAGGGTCACTGTTCTCAACGCTTGTCTGAGGCCTTCGTCACTAAGGGGTTGGGGGTGGGAAGTTGCTGGTTGACTTTAAAGATGTTTCTCTGAGTTTTTTTTTCGTAAGGAAGTGCATTCTGTACACATGACAGACTCCCGGGTGAGAGGCCCGTGGCAGTTGGCACGCACCTGGGAGGCCTAACTGCCGACACTGGTGCCTCTGCACACAGCCCTGCACAGCAGGCCGGCCGGGCAGCCAGTCAACCACTGCGCCTGGAACCCCGACTCTGCCCCGCCACGCGGCTCTTCTCTACAGGGCAGGTTATCTGGGCTCTGCGTCACCTCTGCCCTTCCACCGTGGGACTGGGCCAGGTGTCCCCGCCCGGTGCTTGCTCTGTGCTCAGCCTCCAGGCACGCCACAGGGCACTGAAGAGCCAGTCGGATTCTTGTGGGTAGAAAGGCGCTGCGTTCCCGCTCCCGGCGCTCATCTTCCTGAGCAGCGTCTTCTGTTCCTGTGCCACCCAGAGGGGCAGAGTTACGGCCTGTAGATGTA
The DNA here is from genome assembly GCA_035773235.1 of Eospalax fontanierii. NCBI lineage: Eukaryota > Metazoa > Chordata > Mammalia > Rodentia > Spalacidae > Eospalax > Eospalax fontanierii. Next base: position 26,498,746 of record CM069543.1, on the reverse strand, counting down.
GCTCAGTCCTCACAGTGCTTCTCTGGCACGCAGGAAACCCTGGGGGCCATCCCCAGCACCACATAGGCCAGATGTGGTGGGGCACACCTGTCATCTCCCACAGGAGGTGGAGGCAGGAGAACCAGAACTTCAAGGTCATCCTTGGCTACATGGCCAGTTTGAGCCCAACCTTCTCAAAAGAAAAGAAAACATTTTGTATTTTTGTTCAACTTTGGTGCATGAATAAATGTTCATCTGGCATTGCCATCAGATAAACTTAACCCCTCAGGCTGCTCAACCTAGAATCCTGACACTTTTCCTTCCACACCCCTGTCCCCCTTCCTGTCCCCTCCCAGAGCTAGGCTGAGCCACTGTCAGAACTGCAGAAGTAAATCAGGTGAATGAATGAAGTGGCAGCCTGACGTTAAACTTCATAAGGGAAAAGTTCCTGTGCTTCCCCTGGGTGAATGATGTCAACTCAAGGCCTCAGGCAAGGTCCAGCTCTGCCCTCTCCAGAGAGGCAGCTTGCAGCGTGCTTTTTGGAGGGAGGTCCTGGTGGCAACTCCCAGGCCCCTTGCTGGGATTTGAGTAATCACAGGCCGGAGTGGCCTGTGTGGGAAGGTGTGCTGTTTGTCCTGGCTGTCCGCCAGTGACGCTCTGTAACTATTTTAAACGGATTCCACAACCTTTCATTTGCTTCACTAATTTCTCTAAAATAAGAGTTGTTTATTTGTGGGTCAGAATTGGAGAAGCTTCTCATTCCTCTCCAAACTGCTCTTTGGTGAGACAGTGCATATCCTGGAGCCCAAAAGGTCCTAGCACGTAGAATGCAATCGTTCAGGCAGGCTGCTGTCACTGAGTTCCTCAAAAAGAGAGACATACAATTCATCTTTGAAATCCCCAGAATCAGTCCAGGCCACTCAGTAAACAATTATTGATTTGAATGTCCCGTCTGACTCAATTCCTGAGCTCTATTCTAATGTTTCCACGATGTTATTTACATGAATAGTATGTTTGCTTGTATCTTTTGGTGCTGGAGAGTCAACCGAAGGCATTATGTATTACTTTTTCTTTGCTAAATAATATTCTTGCGTGAATATGGGACTTGCTGTGTGTCAACTATGACCCGTATGTCTTAAAAATAGTAGGTTTATTTTGATAAACTTCACACACCATAAAATTTGGCCTTTTAAATTTTATAATCACATAGTTTGTAATATGTGTGCAGAATTGTACAACAGTCACTATCTAGTTTCAGATATTTTTATCACAACAAAAAAAAAACCCACACTAATTGGCAGCCACGCTGTTATTTCTCTCAGCCCCCAGCAGTCACCAGTCTTCTTTCTGTTTCTATGTCATACTGGACAGTTCATATAAACGGAATCATTAGATAGATGATCTGTATGTGTGTTTCCACTTGGTACCATGTTTTTGAAGCTCATCCATGTCATAGCATGTATTAGTACTTCACTGCTTTTTTCTTGCTAAATTATATTCCACTGTGTGAGCATTTTGTTTGCCTGTTCATGAATTCATGAATATGTGGCTTGTTACCACATCTGTACTGCTACAAATGATGCCACTGTGAATTTTCATGCACACTTTGTATCCAGACAAGATCTTCAGTTCTCTTGGATGAATACTTAGCAGTGGGATTTCTGGGTCATACCACAACCATGTTTAACATTTTGAAGAATGTTGTGAACAAAATTAAGTGTTTTTTAACTACAGTCGTGCTTTACAGTCCCACCAGCCGTATAGGACGAAGGTTCCAGTGTCTCTACCTCCTCCTCAACGTTGGTTACTGTCCTTAAACATTTTATTTATTTATTTATTTTTATTTTATGGGTATGAGCGTTTTGCCTTCATCTAAATCTACCCATGTGTGCAGTGCCCGTGGAGGCCAGAAGAGGATGTCAGTTCCCCCGGAACTGGAGTTTCACATGGTTGTCAGCCGCCATGTGAGTGCTGGGAACTGAAGCCAGGAACTCTGCAAGAGCAGCCAGTGCTCCTAACCACCGAGCCATCTCTCTAGCCCCCTATCAAGATTTTTTAATCTAATCTTTGCTTAGGTTGGGACTCTAAGCAAAATGGAATGATATAACAGTATAAAATTTTGGAAGTATATTTTGTGGGGCTGGAGACTGCTACTTCATGCAGAATTTCCCATCCACCTCGCAGAGCTGACCCAGTGCCCAACACAACACATTGTCTACACTGAAGCATTAATTATGTGTAATAGTAAATCACAGACTTTATTTGGCTTCACATTTTCTGCTAATATCCTTTTTTAAAAAAGTTTATTTTTTTCTATCTAGGGTAATCTATCTAGGCTCTAATCTAAGGTAATACAAATGTATTTAACAAGGCACTTTTTTTCTTTTGACTTTATTTACTTATATTTTTACATGTATGACTGTCTCGCCTACATGTGTATAAGTGTACCACATGCCTGTAAAACCTAAAGAGGATAGAAGAGGGTGTCGGATCCCCTGGAACTGGAGTTACAGATGGTTGATAGACATCATATGGGTGCTGGGAATTGACCCCAAGTCCTCTGCAAGAGTAGCTCGTGCTCTAAACCTCTAAACTATCTCTCTAGCCCCACAAGATTTCCTTCAGTTATCACTTGTATTGGTTACTTTTCTTCTTGCTGTGACCAAAATACCCTTTAAAAGCAATTTCAAAAAGACACATTAAGCCAGGCCTGGTGGCACGTGCCTTAATCCCAGCACTTAGGAGGCAGAGGCAGGCAGATCTCTGTAAATTCAAGGCCAGTCTGGTCTACATAGGGAGTTCTAAGCCAGATAAGGCAACAGAGAGACCCTATCTTAAAAAAGGACAAAAAAAAAAAAAAAGATAGGTTTTAGTGACTTTGGTGGGGACAGCCCATCATGGCGGAAGATGGCAGCGAGGGCCCCTCCGGCACAGGAAGTAGAGACTGATAGATGCTACAGTTTTCTTCTTTTTATTTAATCCTGGGCCCCAGCCTTTGAAATGTTGCCACCCACATTCAGGGTGGATCTTTCCACCTCTAGTAAATGTCTCTAGAAATGACCTCACAGACATTTTAAAATCTACCCAAGCTGCCAAGATAAACCATCATATCAAAAGCTCTTATTTTTGATTGCTTTGTTCATTTTATTTTTGATTGCTTAGTTTTCTTTTCATACCCTCTGTTTCTCTGTTTCTGCAGTTGGGATGGAGTTGGTAGAGTGCTCAACTAGCATATAACATCATAGGCTCCATGCCCCAAGCACTGCCTAAACTGCGGATTAAGGCCCATGCCTGTCATCCCATCACTGAGCAGTAGGTGTGAGGCCAGCCTACGATAAGTGTGTCCTTATTCTGTGCTGTACCTTTTTCTGTATCTTTTAATGGATGCACCATCTTTAACTGATGTGTTCTCAGCCACTTGTTTCCTGTTATTGTCATGAAACTCCTTGGGAGAACTTATAGCACGTAGCTTTTCTTTCCTTAGTGATGCATTACTAACAGTAGACCCTGAGGTTAAAGAAAATATGGAGCCAGGTGTGGTGGCACAGGCCTGTAATTCCAGTGCTTGGGAGACGGAGGCAGGAAAATCAGGAACTATTCTCAGCTACATAGCAAGTTTTAGGCCAGCCTGGGCTACAGGTCTCAAAAAATAAACAATAATAGACAAGCCAGCAAAACTCAGAGGAACATATAGAACATACTTTGGGAAAGAGATGAGCTCCTTTGAACTCAAAACATGTTCATTACAAACGGAAACTGAAAACATGGTACTGAGTGTCTGTGACCCGAAGGCCAGCAGGGGAGTCGCCAGCGTCACGTAATTATTCCTGTGCTGCTCTCTCCCATTCATGAGTTCTATGATTGACAGAATCTTCTTTTCTGTTTAAGTAAGAACTTCTCTGTTCTAGGGCAGTAAATCTGGAGATGAGCTAAGAGTAGACTAGGCCCCAAGAGCCCTGAGCTGTCAAATGCCCTCAGTCCATTGCTGGCTGAATTTTAAGTCAGTTGCTTCCAATGTCCGACATGCATAACTATTTTTACTGTAAATAAGGAGGTCACCTTTCTAGTGTGTAATTCGCTAAGAACTGCTCGGAAGCCAAGAAAACCTCAGATGAAGGCAAGGAAACACACTCAGTGAAATAAGACAGGCTCGGAAGAGGGGCACAGACAGGGCTCACATCTATCAAAGGCTTTTAAAAATGTATTTATTTGCCATGTGTGGTGACACATGCCCTTAATCCCAGCATTCAGGAGGCAGAGGCAGAGGCAGGCAGGTCTCTGTGAGACTGAGGCCAGTTTGGTCTACTTAGTGAGTTCCAGACCAGCTGGGGCTATAGAGAGACCCTGCCTCAAAAAGACCAAAAATCAATCAATAAATATTTTAAATATGTTTATTTATTCTGAGTGTATGCATGAGCTGTCAGGAGTGATAAGGTCATGAGAGCTATTGTCCAACACAGTGACTATAGTTCATGATATATACTTAAAAATCATTGAAAGAGAATTTCAAGTGTTTGCCTCATGAAATATTAAGTATGTGAGATGATGTGACTATTAACCAGCTCCCTGTAGCCACTTCGCAGTGTTTATGTATTTCTAAATATTGTGTTGAGGCCAGACACTGTTGGAACATGCCTTTAGTCCCAGCACACAGAAGGCAGAGGCAGGCAGAGTCAGCCTGGTCTACCTAGTGAGTTGTATTCCAGGCCAACTGGGGCTACAGGGAGATCCTGTCCAAAAAAAAAAACACAAAATAAAACCCCCCAAATCCTCCTTTTATATACCATAAAGATACATCTACCATTTCTTGTCAATTAAAATGAATAAAAGAATGAATAAGAAAAACCAGAATCTGAAATGACCATCCCACCTCTTACAATATTAAATATTTTCTGTAATTTTTACTTGCCCCCAAATCTCTTGCTGGTCTCTCAAGATGACATTGGGACACAGACACACACATACACACACACTCTTGCACAGTAAATAAATGTAGAAACAATTTTTTTTAAAGCTGGTGCTAAGAGCAATGTTCACTCTTTAGAGAAACATCCTGAAATATTTTCAGAAGACCTGACATGATATTGGGATTTGCCTCAAAGTCTCCAGGTGGTGGAGGGGAATTGGTTGGGAGAAAAGAGAGCAACTTGAATGTGGCTCTGCGGATGGATCGGGAGTACATGAGATATGGCTATTCTCTCAAGCTGTTTCTTGAATTAAAATATTTTCTGTATTTTATGTGTATGAATGTTTTGCCTGCAGGTATGTAAGTGCAATGCATGCATGCAAGTCCCCAAGGTTTTGAGTCATCAAGTGACTGGTCTGGCTCAGCGGTTAAGAGCTCTAGCTGCTCTTGCAGAGGACACAGGTTCGGATCCCAGCACTCACATGGCAGCTAAGAACTGTCTGCAACCTCAGTTCCAGGGGATCCAATGCCTTCTTCTGACCTCCATGGGCATTGCACAACACGGAGGCACTTACATACAGGCAATACACTCATATACATAAAATAAAGATAATAAAATCTTTTTTTAAAAAAAAGAAGGGGCCACATGGCCACATGATGACTAAAATCATCTGTAACTCCAGTTCCAGGGGATCCAACACCCTCTTCTGACCTCCACGGGCATTGCACACATGGTTGCACTTAAATACATGGAGGCAAAACTCCAATACATATAAAGATAATAAAAATAAATATGTTTAAAAATTTTTTTTTAATATACCGTCTCAAGTAGCCCAGTCTATCCTTGAACTCCCTGGGTAGCCAAGGATGACTTTGAACTTCTGATCCTCCTGCCTCCACCTCCTTAGTGCTGGTAAGGTTTGGTTTCCTCAGTGCTGAAGATGGAACCCAGGCCTCCACACATGCTAGGCAAGCACTCTACCACGGAACTCCCTCCCTACCAGTCCTCAGAGTTTGGAATCTGTAAGTGTGTGTGTGTGTGTGTGTGTGTGTGTGTGTGTGTGTGTGTGTGTGGATATACAGGATACTTTCCACAAAAGAAAACAATGAAACTGCCTCGGCTGTGGCCTCATGAGCGGCCCTAAGTTAGCAGCTGAATTTGGCCACGTGAGGATGTGGTGTCCCAGAGGTGAGCTGATTTACAGGAGACCCGAGTTTCTAAAAAACGACTACTGGTTACCAAGTCAGTTTTAAGTCACTTAGATTTGAATCCCTGTAAGTAGCCATGTGACCTCAGGTAAAGTTTCTTTTTGAAGACTCAGTTTCCTCCTAGGAAAAATAGTTGTCTCACAGTCCTACTCGGTGAGATGAGGTATGAACAGAACTCAACCCAGTCTCAGTCAACACCCAGTAGAAATTACTTATCAGCTTACCAAGAAGTTTCAGACCTGGTTTTTTCAGGGTGATGTTGAAACAGACAGGCTTTGGCTATGTCTGGTCTGTTATACACCTCTGTACTTTTTTTCTGGGGCTCAAACCCAGAGCTTTCCAAATGCTAGGCCAGAGCTTTACCACAGTTCTCCCTCAGCCTATATCAGACACTTTATTGTTTTGAATTTTCTTCTCTCTTTTTTAAAAAACAGTGTATATGTATGTAATGTGTGTGTGTGTGTTTGTGTGCTTGTGTGTGTGTCTGGGTGTGTTATGAGTATGCCTCTCTGTGTTCCTGTGTGTGCAATGTATATGTGTACCTGTATGTGCATACAGTGTGTGCATGCCTCTGTGTGTGCCTGTATGTGTGTGTGTGTACCTGTATTATGTAGTGTGTGTGTAATATATGTGTGTGCATGCCTGTGTGTCTATGTGCATGCCTGTATGTGTATGCAGTGTGTATGTGTGTGTGTCTGGGCATGTGCTTTTGCGTGTAATGTCTGTGTGCCTCTGTGTGTGTGTGCCTGTGTATGTAATGTGTGCTTCTGTGTAATGTGTGTGTGCATGTGCTTGTGCCATGGTGAGCATGTGGCGGTCCAGTGACAATCTTGTGGAGCTGATTCTTTCCACTTTTGCGTTGTCTCCAGGGATAGAAGTCAGATCACCAGGCTTGTGTGACAAGTGCTTTTATCTACTGAGCATCTCTGTTTTGGCCCCTGTTTTGAATTTTCTTAGCTTTTGAGTCTGTTTGGCAGGAATTGTCAATGAGGCCAACTACTCAAGTTCAGAACAGACACTCGGTCCTGCTGACCCTATGCTAATATTAAGTCTAAGAATTGAAGCGTAGAATGTTTCCCCAGATGAGCCAGGTACCCCCTTTCTGTTTATGAGATAAACACACAACTCCAAACACCCTTTTGACTAATCACTGTCACAAGCATTTGGTACTGACACAATAAATCCACATTGGTGGCATCTGGGTGGGTATTTCCCATCTCAGCTGATATGGCGACGCCACGAAAGTCACTTTGGTGAATTACCTCCCTGGTCATCTCAAATGCTTCATGATGGGAGGCTGGCAGTAAGTCCCACTACAAGCTAAGGACTTCCACATGGGCTTCAGTGAGATTTTATTTTGACATTAAAAACACCAGTATTCTGCTCATTTGAACCTACAGGGTTAAAGTTCATTGTATCATTCTTAAAGTTTCTGTATTGAAATAAAAAACATAGGAAAAAATCTTCATTTTGTTCTTATTCTGTGAATGGGACCTTTCAGGGTCTCATTTGCATGCTATGCAGACTCAAAGCAATTTACTGGAGAGCTTGCACTGACTTTGGCTTTCCCTTGTAGGTGAGAAATTTTTTTTTAAGACCAGCTGTCCTTAAGCACCTCAGCCTTCTCTCTTCTAGAGCTGTCTATTAAGACATATGGGTCTGAAATTGGGCCACACACACTAGCTGCAGTTCAGGATTAAGCCGGAGTATAATCTTATCTTGTCATTTAATATTTATTAAAAACTCGGCAGAGAGAAGTCATTTTCAGGAGGATTACTGGAAGCACACATCAGCTTCTGTATCTCCAGATCCTCTGAAATGTCGGATTAAGCCAGATCAGCTGGCAGCTGGCTCCTTACTAGTACCACAGTTCCCTAGGTATAGAGTCTATCAAATTGCACTTGTGTGTGTGATGTCAGTGATGTAGACTGGGCATTAGAAAACATCACAACTTTTGTTTTAAGGATAGATGACAACACTACTTGTTTCTGTTGCTATCAGCGCTTTTTAGGGTCCTAGAGAAGGAAATCTGATCTTAGTAGTTAGCAGCCATAGTTAATCTCACCTGTGTGATTCAAAATAAATGGGATAGGGGAATGCAGGGAGGAAAGGAGAGAGGGAGGAGGGGGGAGGGAAAATCATTCCATCTACGCTTTACCTCCTCCTCCTCCTCCTCCTCAAATAATTCTAGCCGAAACATTGAGGGGCTAGGAGGTGGCTGTCAGTAAAGTGTGCGCCACAGAAGCATGAGGACCTGAGTTTGATTCTCTATCGCTAGCACCATGTTAAAAACCAGGCGTGATGGTGTGCATCTGTAATCCCAGCACTGGAAGGGCTGAGAGAGGTGGATCCCCAGACCTCACTGGCCAGCCTACATGAGAAGCTCCAAGTTCAGTGAGAGACTGTCTCAAAAAGTAAGGTGGAAAACAATTGACAAAGGCACCAGACATGGACTTCTGGCGTCCACATGTACCTGCATTTGCACATGCACACACACAAACGAGAGAGAGAGAGGTTGAGCAGTTTGGGTTGGAGAAACACTGAGGAATATGTCAAACTTACACCTTTGCACAAACTGCTAAGTGATTCTCAAACCAGAAGCAAAACTGTGCAAAAAAATACTTGCTCCCAATAGATTTGGGGCAAGGGGAAATCACTGCCTACGGTTGAGCGCCCACTGTGACCTCGGCAGGCTTCAATGAATCGTTCCAGTCCACAGACACACAGATGGCCCCGGTTAAACTACAAAGCTCACAAAACCAAACCACAAGTCTGGAATCTGGTGCAGGGTCCAGTAGGGATGGTGTGAGGAAGCTGCCAGGAAGGGTGAAATAGAGTAATCAATACATTATCACAGCTGTGAAGGTGTCAACAAAATTAATTAAAAGAATAATAAAGGACTATTGGGAAAAAATGATGTCCTAGTCGATGATCAAAACCCCACTGCTGGGCTTCAGTCTGGAATTGTGTGGTGAGCTGAGTGGGTCTGGGGCTACCTCAGAGGCCCAGTCTGGGAAATTTTTTCCATTCACATATTCTCTCCATTGTCTGCCTTCCTTGAAATGGTCACGTCTCAGCCAGTGGACATAGCAGAAGTGTGTACCCCACATGCCATATGTGGCATGTGTCAAGTCATTCAGCCTCTGGTCAGCTGATATTTACTGAGTCGTGCAGTGTAATCTAAGCCTTGTCCCCATCTGGGAGTCTGTGCTAGCCCTAGCCCTGGGTCTTTCCACCCAGCAGGCCTCAGTGGCTGTATTTAAGTTGGGACCCCACAGGGGTCTGCTGGATTCTCATCTCCAACATAGTTCATTCTGGCACTGTCCTGGTATTTCTCTATTAGCCCAGACCATTCTCTACCTCTAGTGAACAAAGGGACTCTGAGGCACACACAGTTCCTGATTTGAACAGAACTCCTGCTCTTTACGCATTAGGGGTGGGGTTACATGAATATGTGAGGTGTGCAGTGTTAGCGTGTGTATTTTTTAATTTTATATGTATGAGTGTTTTGCCTGCATGTATTTAAGTGCACCACATGTGTGCAATGCTCAAAATGGCCAGAAGAGGGTATCAGCTCCTCTGGAACTGGAGTTACAGTTATTAGCTGTCATGTGGTGCTGGGAACCAAACCCAGATCCTCTGCAAGAGCAGCCAGTGTTCTTAACCACTGAGCCCTCTCTCCTGTCCCTGAGCATATGCATTTTAACTGAAATAAATGAGAACTCACAGTGATGCCTATGGATAAGTTGCCCTCTGCCCTCTACCTGATAGCAAGAACAGTTAAGAACATTTAGGAAGAAACAACTATCCTCTAGCACCTCTCTAGCAGTCTCTGCTAAGGTGAACTGCTTGATTTGAGGACACGGCCAGTGACGATAGGGAGTGGACTTGGAAAGCTGGGAACACAAAGCCACCAGTAGGATATGAAAGCAGGGAGCTGCATCTTTCAGATATGTTTAGCAATGGCAGAAATCCACACTTCATGGCCAGCCAGGGGCACTGCCCTGTGCAACCAAAACTGCTTCTCCCATGCTGGAAGCACAGGACGACTTCATGAACCAGCTGGAGACTGCAGCAAGGCTCTGATTGCACGATGTGGGAAGACAAACCTGTTAAAATTTATTTCCACTGCCTGTTGGTTTAGACCATTAAAGATAGTATATAAATACATATATTATATTTCCAGTAGTAGTTGGTGTGTAGTGTAATAAGGAGTATCACTGTTCCATATCACATCTGTTGACTCCTTGAATCTGGCAAGAACCTATGTCTTGCCAGATTAGTAAAAAACTAATTCTGGGGTCCACTGAGATGACTCAGTAAGAAAATGTGCTTACTACTGAGCCTGAGAGCCTGAGTTCTTTCTTTGGAACTACATGATGGAAGGAGAGAACCAACTCCCACAAGTTGTCCTCAACACCTATGTAGTGGCACGTGCACCCACAGAGATGCACGTGCAGCCACACATGTGTGCACACACACACAAGCACTCATACACATATACACAAATAATGAGATGAAATAATAATTTTCAAAAAACATATTCTGAAGCAATAAAGAGTTTACTTTGAACCAACATAAAAGACCATGCTGTGGAACACAAATTCAACATGAGCTCCTCAAGGACATGATCCCCCAAGGGTCCAGTTCCAACTGTGAAAGGATACTCAAGGTTTTACAGACCCAAAGGAAAGCAGGCCAGGTGATCAAGTAGGGGAATTATAAGAATGTGGGGAAAGTTGCCATTTGATTCACATGCTGTCAGTAAGGCAGGCATTGTCTCAGTCCCAGCCTTAAGGATTACCAGAAGCTTACTGGTCCTCCAAAGATATAAGGAGCTGTGCCAAAGGCACCTGTTGACACAGAGCCTCTCTGCCTTGCAGTCCCCATCATGATGAATGTGTACTTTCTGAAAATGAACCTGCTGTGGTTTGAATCTAAAATGCCTCCCACAGGCTCGTGTGTTTGAAGACTTGATCCTCAGCTGGTGATACTGTTTGAGGAGGATATGGAACCTTTAGAAGGCCAAGCCTTGCTGGAGGAGGTACATCAGCAGATGGAGGGGTGGGGGAATGGGCTATGAGGTTTTATAGCGAGACCCCACTTCATGTTCTCTCTGTCTGCTTCCTGTAGATAAAAATATGATCCGTCAGCTTCCAGCTCCTGCCACCTTGCTTTCCCCGCCTTGATAGACTCTCTCCCTCTGGAACTGTAAGCTCTAAAAGAAACCGTTTTCTTCTCTATATTGCTTTTTGTCAGAGCATTTTATTACAAGAGAAAAGTAATTAATATTGAACTGAAATAAATCCTTCTTTTCCTCTGTCAGATATTTTAGTTACAGCAATATGAAAAACAACTTATTTGGAAAATTGATGAGAACTGGGATAACTGCTGTGATAAACTGGACAAGTTCATGGGACATGGGAGCCAGTGTATAGGAATTAGAAGGTCTGTCCTGGAGACCCTGTAGAACTCTGTAAGCAGAGACTCACAGGTGCTTCTTGGGAATGTGCAAAAGACTAGAACGTGGATAGAAATATAGACATAAAGATTACTTGTGGCGCTTCAGATGGGAAATGTGTAAAAGGACATTCCTGTTACATTATGCCAAAGAATCTAGCTATGTTCTTAAAAGAAAAAAAAAGTTCTTTTTGGTCTTTCTGAGACAGAGTCTCCCTGTAGCCCCAGCTGGCCTGGAACTTGCTATATATACCAGGCTGATCTTGAACTCACAGAGATCCACCTCCCTCAGCCTCCTGAGTACTGTCATTAAAAGCATGCATGGTCTTAAATTTTAAGTGAGGCTGACTAATTGCTTTGGCAGAAGAGATTTCAAGACAACAGATCATCTAGGATGTGCTATGGTTATCAGTCACTGCCCTTAGCCAGATTTACAGTAAGAATCCAGAGCAATAAGCAGAGCAGAAAAATGTGGAAACTGTTTAGTGTAGCCAGGGCCTCCAGAGCACCCTGCTCAGGCAGGAATGCAGAGGGACTACTGCAGTAACCATGTTTACAGATGAGGAAACTGAGGCATGGAGAGGTAAAAGACAAGGAGTCATTTCCAGACTCCAGCAGTCCAGCTTAGCGCCCATCCTTTACCACACTCCACCAGCTCTCAGTTCCAGGAAATCTGTCATTTTCATTGGTAATGATTACACTCATTGAGGAAAATGATCCATCAGTTCCTGTTCATAGACCCTATGGGGTTCTAAGCCCTTGAACCAGTGATGGGATCCCCTCCGGCAATCAATCTTTCTAAAATCTGTTTTTTATTTGCTTTAAGAATTCCACACCTGTGTACAATGTATTTTGTTCATATCTGCGCTCTACCGTAACCCTAACTCCTCCAAGACGCCTTCCATGTTCATGTTCCATGTCCGCCTCGATCTCATGGCCTCTCTTCTTTTTATATAGCTCACTGAGTCCACTTAGTGCTCCCTGTTTGTGCTTGGGTCTGGGGCTATCCTCTGAAGTGTGGGGCCACACCGCTGAAGAACAGTCCCTCCCTCCCCACAGCAACCACTAACTGCTCCTCAGCTAGGGGTGGGGCCCTCCTCCATCCATGCTGGAATGGTGGCTGGCTTGATCTTGTGTAGGTCTTGTGCAGTAAACCTCATCTGCTGTGAGTTCATGAGCACAACAGCCCCTGTCATGTTCAGAAGACAATTTCCTGATGATCAATCTTCAAGAAGTTTTGTATTCACCACGAACAAAGGGAGTAATACTGGAGGTATTACAATACTTAATTTTGGATCATAGACACCACAGAGCCTAGATGTCAATACCAGCATGATCCTGGCACAGACATGTGGACTAATGGAATAGAAATGAGGATCCATAAAAGAACCCACACAGCCACAGTCATTTGACTTCCAACAAAGGTGCCAGAAACATGGGTAGGAGAAAGACAGCCTCTTTAACAGATGATGATGGGAAATATGTACAGAAGCATGCAGATGCCTGAAATTGGATCCCTAACTCATGCTGTACAAAGATCAGCTCTCAGCAGGCTAAGGACCTGAACCCTGAAACAGAGTAAAGCAGTGAAAACACCTTAAGATGCAGGTATAAGCAACAAATTTCTGAAAACGACTCCAATAGCAAAGGAAACCATAGTAAGGATTGACAAGTGGAATTGCATCCAACTAAAAAGCTTCATTCTTCCAGGATAAAGAGGCAGCTTCACAAAGCGAGGAATCCTGCCAGTGGATTAGTAGCCAAAATATGTAAAGAACTAACAAACCTAAGAGCAAAAGAACAAATAATCAAATCAACAAATGACAAATGAATTGAACAAATAGGTCTCAAAACAGGTATAAATGGTAAATAAATACATGAGAAAAAAATGTTCAACCTTTTTAGCTACAAAAGAAATTCACATGAAAACTACATTGAGATTTTACTCCAGTTAGAATGGTTATTATCAAGAAAGCAAAAAACCAAAAATGCTAGCCAGGATTCAGGGAAAATGGAAGGAACCCTTATAAACTGTTGGTGAGATTGTTAGTTTAGCCACCAGTATGGAGGGTCCTCAAAAAACTAAAAACAGAACTGCTGTATCATCTACACCTTTCCTACATATATACCTGGAGGAGTCAAAGTCAGCATACAACAGAGACACCTGTACACTCATATTTCTTGATCCACTATTCACAATAGCCAAGTTATGGAATCAGTCTAGATGTCCATCAATGGGGTAAAAAAAATGTGGCATGCATTTACCATGGAATACTGCTCAGCCATAAAGAAGAAAGACACCATGTGATTTGCAGAAAAAATGGTTGGAATTGAAGATCACTCCATAAGCTAGATACAGAAAGATAAACAGTGCCTGTTTTCTCTCATATGAAGAATTTGATTTTTAGAAAACACATTTTTTTATTTTTTATATGTATGAGTGTATTGCCTGTATATAACTGCACCCATGTCGTACAATGCCCACAGAGCTCAGAAGAGGACATTGGATCCCCTGGAACTGGAGTTATAGACAGTTGTTAGCAACTCATGCTCTTAATCACTAAGGATCTCTCTGTCCCTTAGATTGTTTTTAAAAAAGACATGAAAGTAGATGAGAGATTATGTGGAAGGAGGAAGAACGGTAATGGGAGGGTGCCGAGATAGAATAGGTGAGTCAACATGATTCATATATATATATATATATATATATGAATATATATATGTCTGAAAATGGCACAATGAGACCCATTCAATTGAAAAATAGAATTTTTAAAACTACATTCAGAAAAGCCAAAGTACACTTTTAAAAGTCACAGTATAGTTCATAGTGGAAGAGGAACTATCTAACAGCCCACTAATGGGGCTGGAGAGATAGTTCAGTGGTTAAGAACACTGGCTGCTCTTGCAGAGGACCCGGGTTTGGTTCCCAGCACCCACATGGAGGATAACATCCACCTTAACAGCAGTTCCAAGAGATCCAGCGCCCTCTTCTGGCCTTCACAGGCATTGCACACATGTGCTACACATCCATGCACGCAGGCAAAACACTCATACACATAAAATAAAAATAAATACATTTTTTCCAATAGCAATAAAGTCATAGTACCTCATCTGAACAGACGTAACTCTGGTGTAATATGATTAGAGTGTGTAAAATATATATCTAGATTTTTTTTTTCTTCAAGATGGGAGAAAACACTCCAAAATGTCGCTAGTGTTTGAAGTAAGACAATGCGATATGGATATATGCTTTTATGTTTTCTTTTCTCCTCTTTGAAAATGTTCTGCTGGGGCTGGAGATAAAGCTCAGTTGGTACAGTGCTTGCCTTGAGTACATGAGGCCCTGGGTTCAATGCACAACATTGCATAAAATGGTGCATGGAGATGTGTGCCTATAATCCCAGCACTTGGGAGGTAGAAACCGGAGGTAGGCAGTTCAAGGTCATCCTCGGCTGTACACCTAGCTTGAGGGCAGTCTGGGCTTCATGAAACCCTGTTACAAAATTGCAAATAAACAAACCACAACAACAAAAAACAGGGAGGGAGGGAGGGAGGGAGGGAGGGAGGGAGGGAGGGAGGGAGGGAGGGAGGGAGGGAGGGAGGGAGGGAGGGAGGGAGGGAGGGAGGATGAACAAAGACAATGTTCTATCTCAGAGCACTGTTGCTTCCAGCAACTTTAATGCCATTATTTTGTGAATTTCTGATGAGCAGGTACCACATAAATCCACACTGCTGGGGTGATGGGTGGGGCTTTTCCAGAGGCCCTGAGTGAATTCCTCTCTTCCCCGCAGTTCCATTTTCATCCCCCTCAAGCCCATGACAGGCACATGACTTTGATCTCAAACCTTTCCCACTCTAGTGCAAAGGGACAATTTTTTTGAGCCAAAATATTTTGTTGAATTTTAAAAGCTGTTGGGGCATGGCAGGGTGTGGCAGTGAAAGCCTTTTATCCCAGCAGAGGCAAGCAAGATTTCTGTGAGTTTGAAACCAGCCCGGTCTACATAAAGAGTTCCAGGCCAGCCAGGGCTCATAGTGAGGCCTCCCGCTCAAAAAAAGCTGCCAGAGAGGCAAGATGGTTCAGTGGGGGATCCTTGGAACCCACACGGAGGAAGGAGAACCGACTCCCAACACCTGTCCTCTGATCTCCACATGCGAGCCATGGCATGTGCCTACACACACACACACACAGAGAGAGAGAGAGAGAGAGAGAGACAGAGACAGAGGCACAGAGAGAGAGAGAGAGAGAAAGAGCAAGAGACACAGAGAAATTTCTATTCAGAAATTGGGCTTCTATTGTATATTTAATTTTTTAATGTATCCAGAGAAGCACAGAAGTATATGTACTTATGGAGTACCATGCACTGTGTTAATACATGAACCTGGATTTAACTAAATTGCTTCATGGTCAAGGGTCCATGAAACAGAAGAGACCAGATCCCTTGCTTGGGGAAGGCCAGGCTTTCCTTCCCTTCTTCAGGCCCAACACTGTGGGAGGTGGGACAAAACTCAGCAGCTTCTCTGACCTTCCAATCCAGGATTTGCAGCTCAAAGAAAAGGGCCCCCCGGTGGGGGTGAAGGCTGGGGTGGGGGTGGGGAGAGTGGGGAGGGTGTGGGGGGCTGTTTCACCTGGTCTGCCCCTGAACTTCCTAGAAGCCCTAGCTCCCATCTCCCCTCTAGATATGGAGTTAGACACTCCGTCCAGCCAAGTTGGGGTTTGTGAGTAATTTTTGTAAGTTGCCATATCAATTCTGCTGTTTCAAAGTAAACATCCTGGAGGAAATGATGAAAATCTCAAAAGAAAAATAATGCATTTTCTCTCTCGTTACATTTTCCATTCACTAAGTAAAAATCTAGTCCTTTTTTCCATAAAAGTTCACACTGGTCTATTTCTATGAAGAGTCATAGCCTGCAGCCCACACAGAAGTTGATTCTTTATTTAGTCAATCAGTTCTTCAGAACAGTTCTCTTACTTGATCTCTGAACACCAAAGCTAAAAGTTCACATTTTAGTAATAAATGATATATTTAAATGTAATGCAATTTAAACATACTAGTCTGGAAAAATTTATTAAAAGAAGATAGCATTTTTATTCACATTTGAAAGATTCATGACATTAATCTAAAACGGAGTCTTGCTAAACACAGTGGCACATGCCTGTTATCCCAGGACTTGAGAGATTGATGCTGGAGGATATCCACAAGTTTGAGGCTAACCTGATTAACATAGTAAGTTCCAGTCCAGCTAGGGCTTTGTAACAAGATCATCTCAAAAGGGGGGAGGCAGAGAGATGGTTCAGTGGCAAAGGTACTTGTCACATAAGCCTGTTGACCTGAGTTCAGTCACCAGAGCCTATATGGCAAATGTGGAGAACTGACTCCCCAAAGTTGTCTACTGACCTCCACCTGTGCCTTAGTGTGTGTGCACACAGAGATAAAATTTTAAGAAGGGGTGGGTCTTATTCATTTCCAAAAGTCTTATATTATCATCAAATTTCTCCTTAACTTCATTTTCCAACTTTTGTTTTATCCATTATTCATAAATGATTGTACCATCAAATCATGTCCTGACTTACAATGTCATTTAAATATTATTCTGTATGTGTGAGTGTATGGAGGTCAGAGGACAATTTGTGGGAGTCAGTTCTCTCCTTCCCTCAGGTGTGTCCCAGAGATGGAACTCTGGCATCAAAATCAGGTCAGGCTTAGCAGCAGACTGAGCCATCTTGCTGGCCCAGGGACAATTTTTTACCTGATATTTAAGTTCAGGCATCGCACAGTTATCATTTTGTGTTTCTTTTCCTTGAATTCAAATCATTTAGAAAGGACATGCATTTCAGCTTATTTTTATGTGATTGCACCCACTAAGACAGTTAATCCAAAGACAAAAGGCAAATACATTTTTTAATGCTATGAGAACAAAACTCCAGCAATATGATGAGGTCAGACACTGCTGGGGAGCAAACACTGCGCACACTAAAATAAAGACAAGTTCTACATCTGGTGTTTAACTCAGGTCTCACATTTCCACAATTGATTTTTATAGACTTCTAACAACTCCAGTTCCAGGGGATCCAACGCCCTCTTTTGACCTCCATGAGCATTGCATGACACAGGTGCACTTTACACTTGCAGGCATAACACATACAACATAAAATAAAAATAATAAATATTTTAAAAATTTATTTTTGCTGATACATGAAATAATCGCACATCTTAATAAGGTACTGTGTAATGTTTTAATGTCATAGTTTTATTTAAATAGACTTTATTATAAAAATTTTGTGTTCTGTTAAAGAAAATAAAAAGAATAAGGGAAATAGGAAGAGGAGAGAGACAGAACACATGGTTATAACTAGAATATTTTTTCAAGAACAGAGCAAAAAAACATGGAAAGTTCTTTGAATGGTTTTTTTTTCCTTATCAAGCTGTGTGTTGTATACTTTTATACGTATACTTTATACTATTTTCTTAAGTTTAAGCAACTCTTGCTTCATTCTTGCTCCCCACACCAAACCATGAAGACTGGGAAGCCAAGGTCTGTTCCAGAGAGCTGAATATTCTGACTTCCCTGGAAAGAAACGGAAGCTGGTGAGGTCGAGCTAGCCTGCCCCCCACCTCCCCGTTTGGCATGGGCAGGATGGAGATTGCTAATCATATCTGTCTTCAAAAAACCTAAATCTGTGCCTCTCTTGGTAACATCACTGAACAGCTTAAAGGACCCAAACACTCCTGGCAGGCATGCTGGGAGTGCGACAGTACCTCTGCAGCTTTCCTCAATCACCCAGTCCTCCCATTCCTACTGGCACAGCATTCTAACTGTACATCTTTATGAACAAACACCCTCTGCAGCTTTCCTCAATCACCCAGTCCTCCCATTCCTACTGGCACAGCATTCTAACTGTACATCTTTATGAACAAACAGACAGTGATGAGAACTATCATCTTACAACCTTTTAAATGTCTCAAGCCTTTCTCTTCTTTTTTTGCACCCCTTCCTTCCCTCCCTCCCTCCTCTTCCTCCTCCTCTTCCTCCTCCCTCCCTCCTCTTCCTCCTCCCTCCCTCCCTCCTCCTCCTCTTCCCCTCCCTCCTTCTCTCTCCCCCCTCTCCTTCCTCCTCCTCCTCCTCCTCTCCTTCTTGGTGAGAGTCTTTTTACTGTGTGATCCTCCTGCTTCAGCCTCTCCAGTATTGGGATTTCTGGTGTGTGCCACTACTCCTGGTTTTTATCCTAGAGAAGTTCTATATACAACATGCTCCCTGAGATAAACAGGCGATTGACCAGAGCCTGAAAATATTTTAAACATGAGATCATTTGGCTCTTAGACATCTACAGGTGCATTATTCATGTTACCTTAAAAAAAAATCAGTAAATCACTTTTAAATAAAGTAAATTTTATGTTTTTGTTTTTGTTTTAGTCAAGCCCCTATTTAGAGAAAATTATGGCTCCTGGACACTCGGCTCAGCATTAGATGTCCTTCACTTCTAAAGGAGCGTGGCGGCAAGGGGATTCTTCCTGTGGAAAAAAACAAAGCACATGGCAGGCGTTTGCTCCCTTCAGCCTCAGTTTAGTGCAATAGTAAGGGAGACGATTGGAGAACTGTGAAGTCCAGATAGGTTCGGCGTCCAGTACTGACATGCCTGGCCCTTTGCAAGCTTCCTAACCCGCTGAGTTCCCTTTCCTCACCTTGCTCCCATGGCCTCCCGCACATTCCTCTGAGATGTCCCACCCTCAGCCGTTAACACGGTATGTTTTTTTAGTTTCTATTAACCATACATCTACATGGCTCAGACTGTAAAGGTATACAGGAGAGGTCAGTGCCACCTGCCTCCCACCTGCTCCTCTCTGAGCATCCTGGTCCCAGTTCCCAGTTTTATTTTGTAAAGTCAGAAATCCCCAGAGGCATCTAACAGCAAGTGGAAAGCCAGCCGAGTCCATGTAATCAAAGAGAGGGATTTATTCTAAGACAGTGCTGTCAAAGGTGTTGCTGTGTGCTCTCCATCGCCTCCCCCAAGTTTTCTGAGACCAAACTGCACCTCAAGTGAACTACCAGTCACAGCATCTGATCTAGACATTTTGACTTTAAGCAAAAACAGGTCTGTGGTTTTTCCCCCTGTAATTTGTTCATAAGAAATGTAATTTCGTCATGGTTATCATTTTCATCTAAATTTTTTTTTTTACTTTTCCCTGTTGAAAAAGATAAAAGATAATAAGGGAATGATTTACTTTTTGGACTTCTTTGAGATATTCACAACTAGGGCTAGGATAAAGCACACAATAAAGAAAATATTAATAGAATTATATGTGCTCAATTGTCCTTCAGCTAGTTCAGTATTTGTGATTGAAGACTGTGTACCTCTGCATTCTTTTGTAAAGAAAGATGTGTTGGACAAATGAACAGTGTGAAGACAACTAGGCACACAGGATGTGCCGCTTGGCATAGAGTGGTAGTAAAGACCATTGTGGAAAAGATGCCTCATTCATTAAAACGTGCTTGAAGCACTCCTGTGCTATAAAATATTTTCCGTACTTCAAAACTTTCACAGTAAAAACTCCACCTTTTCCCAATGGGAAAACTTTTTTTTTTTTTTTCTTCCTCTTATAATGATTTTAAAGTAAGCTAAAATACGGAAGGGTCTGGGGTTAGTTCTTTGACAGCAAATTCAAAGAGCCCCTTCTCTCAGAGTCTCATATCAGAGAATTACAGCCCACGAAACAGGGATCGAAACACAGCTCGATTCAGTTGGAAGAGCAAGATCTCGCCCCGCCAGGATCATGTGTAGGCACCGCGTATGCACACGGTCCACACACTATACATCTTGACACAGTTTGAAGCGCTTGCATTTGTTCCTTGCTGGAGTCACGTTTGAGGATTTCCCCCGCCCGGGTGTTATCAACAGTGTGAATAAGTTCATTCCGCACACTTATTTGTGAAGACCCCATGGGGTCTTCAAGAAGCTGCAGGGCCCTAGTGACGCCCAGCGAAGCTTTACTGTGCCTTAACCGTCGGGGGTTGTCCTACCCGGGCCCTCCAGTGCCTAGCCCAGGCTCAGGGCCGAGCTGCAGGCCCCTGCCGCGGCGCAGCACGTGCGGCGAGCCCTCCCAGCCTGAGCTGGGCAGGGTGGGGCCAACCAAGCAGCAACCCCGGCACCCCACGCACTGCCTCCCGCGCTGCCTGTAAAGTTGCATCTCTGGCCCCCGGAAATCGGCCAAAGGCGCCGGCCAGGATCTCGCTGGGACGACGCGCCCCCAGCCTAAGCCTTCTCCGCCGGGGGCTCGGCGCTCGCCCACCTCTTCCAAATTTAACCATTACCTAAATCCGAAGGGAAATGAGCAAACCTCTGGGATTGGGTGTCAAGGTATTTTCAGCCTCGTAGGGCGTATTTATCCCCCAGTGTTTCCACAACAAGCTATTTCGGGGCGGCGGGCAGGTTTCGCTCTGCGGACGCCGTGGCCAGGGGCCGGGCTCCAGGCAGACGACACCGCGGCTGCATGATTCACCGCCCCGATCCGGGGGCGCCGGGGGGCGCGGGACGCCCACGACAGGAGGACCAGGAAGGGCTGGTGCGAGCCAGCGTCCCCACGCCCGCCGCTCTCGTCAATCTGTGTTCTGAATCTGGGACTTCTCGCTGCGGAAGTCTCCTAGGAGCCAAGAATAGTTCGATGTTCTTTCTAGCCATTTCTTAGTACTGGAGAATTCAGACCTCTGGGTTCCCCCCACAGATGGTCCTGCGGTCCCAAGACCTAAAGGGATGGGGAGCGCTGCCTAGGGGTGTCCGGGAGGCTGGCTGCAAAGTCACTGTCGCCTCTGGACCCCTCTCGCGAAGCCGTCGCCAGTCCCTGAAAGTGGGGGGATGGAGATGGGTCTTAGGGCTAGCGAGCTCTTCTAACGCTCAGGAAGTGAAGTTTGTGGTTTTAGGGGCTGAGCTCCGAAGGAGATTTAAAAAAAAAAAAAAAAAGCCAGAGAGACTCATCAGTCTCTCCCGAAAGCCAGATTCGGTTTTGCACACTTTCGGGGCGCAGTGCCGGCGCCCGGACCCCGCAGGTAGGTGGGCTATTCCTGTGCGCCTCCCACTCTGGCGGGGGCAGCCGCAGACACCGCGGGGCGTCCCCGAGACGCCGGCAGGTCTCCGCCTGCTGCGGGCTGCTGTGCCCCAGCAGCCAGGGCGCGGGCCGCCGGGCTCCGGAGCTACCCGGGCAGTGGAGCTAGGGACCTGGGCGGGAGCACGCGGTCGGGTGCGACGGGGGATCAGGATCCGCGCGGGAAGGAGACATCTGGTGGGCTTGCCGCCGCGAGCGCCTGGCCTGCGGCGACGGCGCCCCGAGCAGGGTGGCCCGCGGAGGTCCGGGGGCCGCGTGCCAGCAGGGTGCCGTCCCGCCCCCTGCGCGCCACCTGCGGCGCGAGGTCGCCTTCCCACGCGCTGGGCCCAGGGCCGGACCGCCCCCTACCCTCCGCCCGGAACCAGCCTAGCCCGCCCGGGTGCGACAGAGGCGTAGGCTTGTGGCCAGGGCGAGGACGCCACCGCGACTATCTGTCCCGCGGGGTCGCTCACAGTTCAGACCCAGCGCGGGAGCGGACAGACCGTCTGCTTCCCACCCGCCTAGCTCCTGACGAATGCGGGTCCAAGCTGCTCCCAGGCTTTCAGGAGCCCTTCCCAGTATTCCTTTTGTTCCATGCTTGCTTTAAGAATTATCTTTTACCGGATTGGTGGCGCACGCCTTCGATGCCAACACTCAGGGGGCAGAGGCGGACGGATTTCTGTGAGTTTGAGGCAGCCTGCTCTACAGAGAGAGTTCCAAGACAGTCAGGGCTACAGAGAGAGACCCTGTCTGAAAAAAGAAAAAAAAAAGAAAGAAAAAAGGAACGAAAAGGAAAAAAAGAAAAGAAAGAAGAAAAAAAAACGTTGTTTTGAGTCTCATTGTACAATCAGGGGTTGCAGGAAAAACTGAGGCGGCATCACCTGGGCCTGGAAGCGGACGGAGGCGGGTGGCGCTAAGGCTTAGTGGCGCCGAGGTCTGGGGAAACGTTACTGGGGCCCCACCAGCAGCAATTCCCAGCCTACTTTTCGCCAATTTTATCCCCAGTCCTCCCGGGAAAGGCACACACTAGGGTTGGGGATCTGAAGCAGGGGTCCCCAGACTTTTTTTGAGTGGAGGGCATCCAGGGGCAGAAAGGCTCTGTTCTGTGTCTCGCTGAGCGGCTCCGAAGTCTAAACCACACGAAGCCGGAGGACCCAGAGGTCGTTGTTTGTCCTGGACGCGTGTACCCTGGTCTCTGAACCAGCCGAGGGATAGCGGAGCTGCTACGTGATGCTCCAGCCGACCTTCATCGCCCTGGTCCAGGGAAGCAGGCAGATTCGTCTCCCCCTGGCTTCCGCGGGGTCCCGCCCCCGGAGCCAACCAGGAGCCGGGCACCAGTCGCAGCCCCGCCTCCCCGGGCTCAGGTTTCCACCCCAGATTAGGTGAACTGATTGGGGGTTAATGAGAGCGACGCCAGCGCTCCACCAAGCTCGCTCCCGACCCCGGACTCCCGCCCACCGCTAGCCCAGAGTGCACGCTGCGGGATTTGATCTGGCTTGTCCCCTTAACCGTCCGTGCTCGACGGACTCTGGAGCCCCGCAGATGTCGGTCAGTGCGCGCGCGCGCGCGGCTCAGACTCAACTTCCCTAGGACAAGATCTCTGGTGAGAACCGAAAGTTTTTCCGAGACTTCGTTTCTGGGGTTAGGCCTACAGGGTCTGGGAAGTCAGCGCGGTCGTAGCATCCGTGGTTTCAAAGCTCATCGTGGGATGGGATAGTCCTCTCGGATCAAAGATTGGTCCTTTGCCACCAACCCCTCACTTTCCTGTCCCTCTGTCTAAGACCTCTGTCGTATCCAGTAGTCCCTGGGCAAACCCGTCCCCCAGTTCTGCCTAGTGCGCCCCTCTTTCACTTCTGTTTGTCACAAGGCCTTGGAGGTCTTGGCTCCTGGCCCCTTCCGGGTCCTAACCACTGCGGCATCTAAACTAACACACTCTCCCAGTTCCGCTGCGCAGCCGGGACGCGGAGCCCGCCAGCATCCAGTTGGGATAACGGACCAGTTGGGAACTGGCGCTTTCTGGAGAGTGGCGAGCCAGCTTTGCCAGCGAAGGGGAGGGGCCCGGAGCGTGGGCAGGGCAGGAAAGGCCAGAGCCGGAGCCCGGGGACAGGTTTTACCACTGAGCTGTGGCAGTGGCGGCGGGACGGGACTCACGCCACCTGTCCGAGTGCCACCTGGTGAGCGCGGCGCTTGGGGGCCAGGCCCCTCCTCCCGCGGGCCTCCTACGCTCCTCCCCGGCCCGAACTCCCTCTGGTCCCAGCGGCGGTCTCTGGCCTCCAGCGCTGCTGACCCGCGCTTCCACCCGCTTCTCCCTGCCTCCCAGCGCATGCAGTGACCGAAGGCTGACCCAGGGTCCGTGCATCCCTCCAGCAGCGGGCCACCATGCCGCGCTCTTTCCTGGTCAAGAGCAAGAAGGCTCACAGCTACCACCAGCCGCGCTCCCCGGGACCAGACTACTCGCTCCGGCTGGAGATCGCACAGGCGCCCGGCAGAGCAGGTGCGGCCGGGGTGGGGCAGCTCCTGGGGACGCGGACCCTGGGCCGGGCCACACAGTACCTAGGGCCCCGGGGAGGCTGCCCCTACGCCCCTTGGCTGCCTTTTTTATTATTATCATCATTTTGTAGTGTCTCTGTTTTTCCCGAACTTGTCATCTAAGGCCACTGCTTCTGCACCGACCCTCGAATCAGGGAGGGTCCTGGCCGGGTCTGAGTCGATGCCATGCACGGGTGCCACCGTCTGGTCTCTGGGGACCATTGAACGGTCAGGGTCAGCCTGGCTGAGCCTGACGTCTCTCCTGACTCCTCTCTGCAGACAGCGCATTGAGTGCTGGTGAGACGAAGGTGGAGCCCGGAGACCGTTTGTCCCCCGACTCTCAGCTAACCGAGGCCCCCGACAGAGCCTCCACGTCCCCGGACAGCTGCGAGGGCAGCGTCTGCGACCGGAGCTCCGAGTTCGAGGACTTCTGGAGGCCTCCTTCACCCTCGGTGTCTCCAGGTAAGGGCGGGTGGCGAGGTCCTGTGGTAGGGACCCTGGGACCTCGCGGTGCGGAGGGAAACCTTAGGTGCAGAAATGCTAAATGGGTGGCGCGGAGTCCTGAGCACAGAAACAAGGCTGGTTAGTGGGGGGCCTGACCCAGTGGGATGTGTACGGCCTCCCAGGGACTGGAGCGGTGTGATCGCAGGGTCCTCTGCCTCCTTCTACGGCGGTGGGCTCCTGGCTATTTCCTCCAATTCGTTTGCTGGATAAAACAAGCCAGCCTTCTCCACTGGCAGCAGCGCTGGAGTTTCGTTTTCTGATCAGAATTCACTGTTAGAAAAGTGTCAGATCCCAGAATCCAGGACCCCACACAGACACGCCAAACAAAGGGCGACCTGGGCAGCCTGAGCCCGGGCAGAGCCGGGCGCCACGCGGGACAGAGAGGTCCCTGAGGAAAATCTCAGCTCCTGGCTCGGTCTTACAGGAGCGAGCTCGGGGGTTTATTTCCGTTTTTCCCCTCTGCCAAGATGGCCCGGTCTCGAAGACCAGCCTGCTGGGTTTCATTTCCAGTGAGAAACCAAGCTTCCTGCAAACCAAGTGACTACAGTTTGAGAGGGGTTGTCTCCGGCCAGGCAGAAGAAAGACGCATATCAGTCCAAATTCTGCCGAGGGCCGATTATTTCCAGATCACCTGTGCTGTTTTTAAACGATAGTTCACCCATCCCACACTCAGAGAGTTTTGGCAAGAATCATAACTCCACCGAATGTGTGGATGGTAGAGAGGGCTCTTCCTGCCTGGGTGTGACCTTGCAAGGCCTGGAAGCCCTTCCGATGGAAACCGAGAGGGTGCAGCCTCTCACCCAAGAGGCAAGAGTGTGCGAGTGGCGCTTCAAACAGATCTGTGCATGCGCGCACAGATTCATTGGGCATCTAGTTTAGCAAAGTCCACTGGGCGGCGAGGGGGCGGGGGTAGGCGAAAGAGTACGGTTAGCAGAGGATTCGGAAAGTTTTCCTGAAAGTGGTCACTAACCCTTAATTGTAAAATGAATTTTCTAAGAAATTCGTTTTCCTCCCATCAGATTATAACTAGGGATGGGAATAGTAGGACCTTTGCCTGCTGTCTTTGTGTAACCTGTCCCTAAGCACTTAACAAGTTTGGGGACTCAACGCCTTTCTGGTTTATTCAGACTGATTCTTCTGGGTAGTCCAAGCCCGTGGTTTATTGGCTCTCTTCCCTCCGTCACTATCTTGCAGAAAAGGGTTGAGTGGCACCAGGGAGGCCCTAATAGCTGTCTTCTCCGTAAGCTCAAGCCCTACCTAGCCATTCCTTTCAGGAACAACAGATACGGGGTCCAGCCAGAAAATCTACCTAGCCCCGAACTCTCGTATGGAATTTGCCCATCTCCTCGCCCTGTGGCATTCTAATCATCAATTTGCTGCTTTGCCACTGGCTTGCGAGGCCCTTTTGTCCAGGACGCCGGTGATACCTAGCGCGGCACTTGTGCACCAAACGTTCTAACCAGCTTGGACGTCTATCGGTTAACGAATTCATAGTGAGGTCTGTGCCAGGCAGCCTCGAACGTGACCCGATAGCCTTTTGTGCCTCCACAGCGTCGGAGAAATCCATGTGTCAGTCTCTGGATGAAGCCCAGCCCTTCCCCCTGCCTTTCAAGCCCTACGCGTGGAGCGGCCTGGCGGGTTCCGACCTGCGGCACCTGGTGCAGAGCTACCGGCCGTGCACCGCCCTGGAGCGCAGTGCTGGCTTGAGCCTCTTCTGCGAGCGCAGCCCGGAGCAGGCCCACCCCGCCACGCTGTACAGTCCAGAGCGGCCCGCGGGTGGCGCGGCGGCCGGGCCACCTGGGAGCTGCGGCGCGGCCACAGCGGCCGCCACCAGGGGCCCCAGCCTGGGACTCTATGGTGACTTCGGACCTGTAGCGGCCGGACTGTATGAAAGGCCAACGGCGGGCCAGCTGTACCCAGAGCGCGGCCACGAGCTCCACGTGGACAAGGGCTCTGGCGTCAAGGTGGAGTCGGAGCTTCTGTGCACACGTCTGCTGCTGGGCGGTGGCTCCTACAAATGCATCAAGTGCAGCAAGGTGAGGCTTCTGCTCCAGACCTTGTCAGCCCCTCGCCGGTGTTCCCCGTCCCTCCAGCACTCTCCCAGCATCCTTGCTCATCCCTCTAGCATCCCTCCCGCACCCCTCGGAACCCTCTGGCATCCTTCCAGCATCCCTCCCGGCAGCCCTCCAGCATCCTTACCCTGCGGCCCCTCTCAGTGGCCCTCTCCCTGGCCCCACTCGTCTCAGGTGTTCTCCACACCACACGGGCTCGAGGTGCACGTGCGCCGGTCCCACAGCGGCACTAGACCTTTTGCCTGTGAGATGTGCGGCAAGACCTTTGGGCACGCGGTGAGCCTGGAGCAGCACAAAGCCGTGCACTCGCAGGTAAGCTCGGCCTCGCTGCCCTGCTCAGGTCTCCACACTGGGACACTTTCTGTTCCTCCTCTGGTGCAGCACCAGCTACTCTGGAAGTTCTCCTCCCCCTCACCCCTATGGCCTCCAAACTCCTTCGCATGCCCCTCCTCCGGTTGCCTTGCCCCGGTTTAGGTGCGCAGAGAAATGTGGGTAGTCGAGGGCTCTGGTTTTGTAGCAATCTTAGGTGGTGCTGTATCGCTGTGAGACTGTGGAGTATGAGCCTAGCGTTTTGATTACTTTGAAGAAGGCCTATATGCTCCGAGGTTTGGGGCTGATATAATAAGTTTATTGGCTGTTTGTCTTCACAAAATTCACCCTTCCTGACTGAGAGGGCGGGGTCTCAGCTCGCTGAAAGCATCCTGTAGCTCTGTGTGCCCTGCTAGCCTTTGTTTCATCCGTTCCTGACATCTGTTGCCTAACTTTAAGGTTCCAGGTACTTGAGAATCCTGTAGCACGCTAGGTTTTTGACACCATGCCCCTTTGGAGATTCCAATTTAGCTAAGAGACAAAGAGATAAGCAAATAAGTACACGAGTAATCATAGCATCAGCTCATGCATGCCAATATCCATAGTGGCTTGACGGGGGTGGGGGGGGTGGTGGGGATGGGGGGTGGGGGGATGGGGGGGTGGGGGGGACGGGACACGACACATCTCAAGCTTCTTGAGGTCTTTGAGGAGGGTGAAGAAGGCGTGTTAACGGGTGTCAAAAACACAGGGTGGAGATAGGTTTTTGCCATGGGGTGTGGAAGGTTGTGGCTGAAAAGTGTTTTGCTAGAAAAAAATATTAATGAGTGCACATTATGGGGTGGGGAGTGTGGAGATTGGAACTAAATGAGGGGAGGTAGCATGTAAGCTGTTTTTTCGAGGGCTGGTTTTGAACTTTTAGAGTCAGATCAGCGGTGAGGGGAGGTGACAGACTGCTGATTGCAGAAGGAATGCCGAATCTCAATCTCTCTCTCTCTCTCTCTGTCTCTCTCTCTCTTTCTGCAGGAACGCAGCTTTGACTGTAAGATCTGTGGCAAGAGCTTCAAGAGGTCATCCACACTGTCCACACACCTGCTCATTCACTCAGACACCCGGCCCTACCCCTGTCAGTATTGTGGCAAGAGGTTCCACCAGAAGTCAGACATGAAGAAGCACACCTTCATCCACACTGGTGAGCTGAGGCCCTGCTTGCAGGGGATGCATTGAGTCTATCCAACAGAACTCTCACAGCGTGGCCCCAGTGAGTGGTGACTGGTAGGTGAGGCTTTCAGGGTGGAGTTAATAAGAAAGACAGATTCTCATAGATTCACTCATAGACATGCTTTACCCCCAGAAGGGCCTTGATTTGCCGGTGGGTCTGTGTCTTTGGGAAGAGTACTTTCTTCTTGGCTAGTGGCTGCTCTGAATGCTGCCTGTTTTGGGTGAACTAAGAAGGATAGGTTTCTCTCAGAAATCACTGAATGGTTATTGGCAACTGAGGACTCACTGAAGGGGTTTCCACCCCCCGGGGCGGGGTCATGTATGGTGCCTAAGCTTCATTTTTACAAGTCTAAAAGTTTATTTTGTTTGATTAGGAAATAAAACAGGCGAATATTACTTAACTTTCTGCTAAGCTTATGGTCACAACTCCAACAGACAGAATCTGTTCTTTATCCCCATTTTAGAGATAAGGAAAGAGAGATTAATAACCTGTCCAGGAATACACTGCTAGCAAGTGGTGGTGCCAAGGCTCAGGTTTACATTTGTCTGACTGTCAGATGTCTATGATCTTCAGCTAGTCCTTGTGTTATGCTCTCAGAGTCATGGGAGTTGGTTGATGCAGAAAACTTCTATTCCTTTATTGTCCTTTTCAAAATAGCAGCAATGTTAAGCTCGAAGAGTGGCAATTCCACATCTATTGTAATGCTTTAAAATTTACAAAGTGCTTTCAACTCTTTCATTTTGTTTGATCCTTCCTGCCACACTGTAAAGCAAAATGGGCTCCTCTTACTATGCAGAAACCCCAATACAAAATGATCTATCAAAAGTCAGTTTGAGTCCGTCACAGAGCCAGTGAGTACTCTGGTTTCCAGTCCTGGACTCACTCCTTAACAAGTACGGATCACGGGGAGAGTGGGCATCAGGAGCTTGTGAACTAAAATGATTCTCTTGCCTGTAAGGGTGTTCACTAAAATAATCACAGGACCCAGAATTTCTGATACCTTTACTGCAGAATGTGACATTTATTTAAAACAAATCATAGTGTGGTCCAGAGTCCCAGAGTTGATATTTATAAACCTGTGTGCACAACATAGAAATCTGTATTTGAATACTCAGAAAAAAAAAAGACTTTAGTCATGCCCCTTTGCCTGAAATTTCCATGTAATTCACTCCTTATAAGCTGTTCAAGACACTTCTCAAAATACAACTAGAATCTTGACTGAATGAAATAGGAAGCCTTTATTAAACTGTTGCATTTTTGGTTAGAATTCATTTTTCAAATATGCTTGCCCCTAGAGATACATGGTAAGTTTTGATGGGTGAGTTCTTACTGAAGCATGAGGAGAGAGGGAAGGAGACAGAGGGGCTCCTTGAGAATAAAAATAAGCAGGGGCTGGAGAGACGGCTCAGAGGTTAAGAGCATTGGCCGTTCTTGCAGAAGACCATAGTTCAAACCCCAGCACCCACATGGCCAGTAACAACTGTCTGTAACTCCAGTTCCAGAGGGTCCAAGGCTCTCTTCTGTCCTCCCTGGGCATTGCATGACATGGGTGCACTTACATACATGCAGGCATAACACTCATAATACATAAAATAAAAATAAATAAAGAACAAAAAGAATAAATGAATAAACATACATCTATTTTGAATTCTTCTCCCAAGGTCAAGTCTCAACTATAAAGCCATGCAGACTTATTTGGAAGTGTGCACCATTTGCCCAAACTTTTCAAGAGAGAGATGGGAAGGGAAAGACTTTTCACTCCCATTATTCTATTAATCTGTAGTTAAGGGCCGATGGTATATTAAAAACCCTGTGATTAACCTCAAAGCCAGAAAGCATAATAAATAGCAAGGGATAGGCTACCTACTTCAAGAAACAATTTGTGGCCAGGTGTGGTGGCACACACATTTAATCCCAGCATTCAGGAGGTAGAGGCAGGCAGATCTCTGTGCGTATGAGACAAATCTGGTCTACATAGCAAATTCCAGGCAAGTCAGGACTACATAGTGAGACCTTGTCTCAACAAACCCAAACAAAAACTTTGTGGCCCACAAATGTGGATTTAAAAAAAAAATGAGAGAAACATCTATGCTTCAAATATCAATGTCCTTCAAGAGCAAAAAAGAAGACAGGTTCTGGTCGTATAAAACCAACACCCACTTGGAAACTCAGATTTGAAAACTTCCTCTGACTAGGGCAGTCACAGGGTTTGTAGGCCCGCTCCTCCCACCTCCTGTTCAACATCTGTTTCTGGTGCTCTGTGCTTCTACAGTCTGGGGAGTCCTCCCAGGGTTCAGCAGGGGAGGGCACGTGGTCTTTGCTCAATTTCCGTTTAGCAGGAAACGGTTTGAGGTCTTTGGCTGGGAACCCCCACTCAAAAAAAACCTTCCTTCCACCTGGTACATCAGTGGCTTCCTGGGACTAAGTTGCAGGCCGGGAGTTGGTTCATGTTGTAATCTATCCTCCTCCAACGTTGCATGAAGGCCTTAACCAACTGCTGGCAAGAACATGTGGGGCATGATGCATCCCCTCCAGCTTTATCATAGACTTCCTGCCCTCCCTCTTCCATCCCTGCAGGTGAGAAGCCTCACAAATGCCAGGTGTGTGGCAAAGCATTCAGTCAGAGCTCCAACCTCATCACCCACAGCCGGAAGCACACAGGCTTCAAGCCCTTTGGCTGCGACCTGTGCGGAAAGGGCTTCCAAAGGAAGGTGGATCTCCGGAGGCACCGGGAGACACAGCACGGACTCAAATGAGAACCCCGGCTGGCTTCAGCACCAGCTACACGACACTACTGTGGAGGATAGCTTCCCTGCAGGCCTCCAGCCCCCTTCTCAGGCCCCGAGTCCAGTCTGCAAATCCCACCATGGTATTGTATCCCCCTTCTTCCTCCTGGAGCTGATGGAGGATGAGGTACCTTTTCAAATTTCTGCCCAGAGTGAAAGCCACAGCAACTATCTGGGTTTAATGCTTTTCAAAACCTGAAGATGCAACGTCGAATGAGGATCAAATAAAATCTTGACACCCCCTGCCCTCCCCAGCCCTTCCCTTTTCTGTCTCACAGACAGGAAAGCACTTGGGTTTGGCTTCCCTACTGAAAGGAGGAATCGCCTTTTAACGTGGACCTGTGCTAATGCTTTTATTTAGAAAGAATGAATGGTACTGTTTTCTTCCTCTGTGGAGTCTGCCCACCCCTTTTTGTCGGGCGCCGTCTGAGCATCTCCTCCTTCAGAAATTGATTTAAGGGAAGGAGCTTCATTATTTTGAAATTATCAGCGTGCACCATCAAGCCTGACCCAGAAGAAACAGAAAGAACTGGTCCTGGTGATCAGAGGAAGTCGGAGGTCCTCACTGGCTCCATCAGAGGAGGTGGGAACACGGAGCAGTGCCTGTGGACAGATGTTATTCATTCACTCTGCAAGTTTTTATTGACCACTGGTTGTGAGAGTACCAGGTACCGTGCTAGACACTGGAAGTCAGAGATTTAAAGTCCCAGCCCCTGTCCCGCATAAGCTAACAGTGGAACCTCAGAGTGGCTAGAGTCTGTGCTCCTTCAAAGGAGTTCTGAAAAGACTATACAGAATCCACAAACATCCCTTTTGATGTTTTTGGATTTTTTTTTTCCAAGTATAAACAGAAAGCAGCTGAAGGGTTGCTACGGAGATTCCTGTGTAGATTCAGTTTTTATTGTTAAGTGGATCTTTTTAAGGTGCCTGAGCTGAGAAACATGTGAGGGCAAAGGCTCTCTCTTCAGTCCTGGTATTCTGTGTGTACCATATAGGAAAACAGTGGTATTTTTACTTTGAAGGTTGTAAATGTTTCTAGAACTTCTTGAGTGCATTATGTATGTTAAAACGTTATTTATTAGTGATGCTTTAACTTAATAAAGTATTAAGACTGTTACAGATTGCCTTTCATTTAGGCCAGGAATTTGGGAACGACCACAGGTGTTTGGGGTTTTTCTTTATTTTTTCCTTGTTGGGGAAGCACTGGAGGACTGCAGAGGAGAAACAAAGAGTAAACTCCAGTTGCCTCCGTTTCCTTTTATTGCTTCAGAGATGTTTCTTTCTTAAGTGAAAACCTAGAGGGAATGTAAAACTAAGGTGCTGTCCTTGTAGAATTATCACTCTCAGAATTTTAACTTAAAAAAAAAAACAAACAAACCAGAACATAAGGCTTCTAGATGAAAACTCATAGTCTTTCAATTTTGACATCTGAGTCTTTTTTTAAAAATTTGATTTATTTCTATTTGGTGTATGTGTGTGTCTACCTATTTATGTGTGCACATTTGTGCTGGTGCCTGAGGCAGACCAGAAGAGGGAGTTGGGTCCCTTGGAGCTAGAGTTACAGGCAATTGTGAGCTGCCGGATGTGAGTGCAGGAAGCCGAACTCAGGTGCTTGGGAGAGCAAGTGGTCTTAAGAGCGGAGCAGGCCGGATTTGAGTCTTGGTGTAGGCTCTCTTGCTGATACATACATCATGCAACTTGGCAAATGTTTTGACTTCCCAGTTTCTTTGATCATAATATGTGGATGTCTTATCATTCCAACCCAATTCTGACTCCATGGAGACTGGAGAGAAGGAGAAAAATATGCGATTGGTTGACTGCTGCATGGAGGCAAATTAGAATCCTAAAGTGAATGCAGAGAGTGAAATGGGATTTGGATGACTTCTGCCTCTGCCCCATCAGTGATTCTTTTAAGGGACTCAAACCAGACTAAGATCCTGACCTTCCAGACTTGTGTTCCACTCCCAGCCAGTTTCAGTTTGTGCAGGGCCCGGTTATGCATGGCCAGCCTGTCCATTTCCATTCAAGTCAATGTTTCACATGGCAGCGGAGGATGCAGTCTATGACTGTCACGTCTGAGAAGTGGAGACACAGAAGTAAGGAGAGATCCTGTGGATCTGCTGCTTCTTCAACCCCAGAACAGTGCCTGGTACCCAACAGGCAACGGAAAGTAATCTCTTGCTTCATCCCACACCCAGGAATCAGGTCGAACACTCAAGACTCAGGAGACCCAAGACTTTCTGAGCTGGGGTCCAGGGGAGAGGAAGCTTTGCTGCTTCTCTCTAAATCTACGTCCTTGGCTGTCCTCCTTGCCTTTCCAACACAGCTCTGTCAGTTTACTCTCATTCAAAGTTCATGTTTACCGAGTGATGCAGTTTAAGATAGTTTCTCACAACCTATGGGTAATGAACAGTCACAGTATCTGAGGATCATTTCACAGTGTCCTGGGAAGCAGAACCCTCAGCACATTCAGACAGGAAGTCTTGCTCCCAAAAGTCAGTGTGGATGCTGCTCTGTTCGATTGACCTGGTTTGAAAAGTAAAATTATAATGAAGGGTGAGTTGAACTGATTGAAATCTGGGGCCTGTTTTCTGCTCTTCCCTGATCTGGTCCATTTCCCCTTTCCTTGTTTATGCTTACGAATAAGGATATATATATAAATATATAAATATATATATATATATTACATTTGAGTTAGGGTCCTGCTATGTAACTCAGGGGCTGGGCTTGAGCCCCCAGTTCTCCTGCTTCAGCTTCCAGGAAAATAAGCATATTTCATCATGCCTTATTGGGAAGTTATGGCTTTGATGTTAACTGTATGCCTTTTCATTGGAAAAAAATATTTATCTTGATATCCTCAGTTTAGAATCAAAACAAATTACTGTGCCGGTTACCGTGTGAAATTTGAAGATTGCAAATATCTCTCTTAATGTTATTACTTGGCTCCATTAAAAATAGATTGTGAATATTCCATGTCGAATTATTCATGAGACGGGCTCTATGCCTTTTGTCCGCCCGAGTAACAGTAGAAAGGGTAACGAGAGACACCTGAGCTCACCTTTGTTTCTTTCACTAAATTTTTAATAACACCTCCAGCTAGCCAGTTGGTGAAGCTCAGCTCACCATAAAAGTGGAAAAGCACAGCTATCTCTGAGAAGCCCAAGGCTTTCAGTAGCTAATTTGAGTTTGTGTTCATCTACACCAGACAGGATTAAATTACTTATCGGCTGTGTTGAGCTATCAGGATTCAGGCCAGGTAAAAGGTGAATTCCATCTGATTGATTTAAGCCACAAATGGAACAACTGCGTTTTCGGAGTCCCGCCTTAATTAAAGGGACAGCAGAGTATCTATCACTCCCCTGTGACTTCTGACTGCCACTGCCCCTGAAAACTGGGTGTGATTTGACCCAAGCGATTTTGTTGTGCACCTGTTTGTTTAACCTGATCTGTTAACAAGTGAAGAGCGAGGAAAACCCAAAAGGATTTCACTGTCTTTTTTGGATTTCTATGGCTTTGCTTCTTGATCTGCTATATCATTTCTACAGTTAAAACTTTTTATGAAGTTCATCATATATTTACTTTAGCAATTCTTTTATCCACCAAGTCAGATTTCAGACATAAAAAATTCAAAGACATTTCACCCAAAACCATTCTAGCTTTAAAGTTTGTGGGGTTTTATTTGAATTCTTTCTGATCCTTTATCCACAGGTGTCTTTATGTATTTTTTACTTTATGGTCACGGTATTTATAATTTATGTCCAAGTAGTTCATTTATTTACTTGCTGTTGACACATACTTAAAACTGAATATATTTCACAATGAGAATTTGGACCTTGTTTGATTTTGCTTGAGAGAGGTTAGCCTTGAGCTAGCCAGCTCCCTGCTACCTAGGTGCTGGGATCACAGGTGTGTTTTACCACTCCTGACTTGGACAGTTTTTGTGATTAAGCTTTATTGATATCTTAGTATTTAATTAGTTTTATCCTTTATGAAGATTTACTAAGAAAAGGATTTTTGAAGTTTCATGTTATTAGCTTCTTAAGCCCACTGGCAATTACAAAGAAGAAATAATTTTAAGTGTACTCACTTCATGCTTTATTTTATTTATTTTTAATTTTTAGGACATATTTATTTATGTACTTTCTATGTGTGTGGAGGGGGACACATGTGGAAGTCAGAGGACAGCTTGTATAGTCTGTCCTCTCCTTGCACCAAGTGGGGTCCTGGGGATTGAACCTAGGTTATCAGGCTTGGCAGCAAGTGCCTTTACCCACTAGGCCATCTTGCCAGCTCCTTGTGCTTTTTTTTTTTTTAATAGAATGTTATAGATAGGATTGAATATCTCTGAACTCTGTTCCTTCCTCATCCCATCATTCTCCCTTCTTCTCGGAGGTGTGTACTGTACCCAGACTGAGGTGTATAATTGTCAGGAATAACTTTACTCATATTTCTACAAACCATATATTATTTAGCATATTTTAACCCCCATAGAGATGGCATCTTGGTTTATCTCTTTTTCTATACCTTCCCTTTTTAAAGCTCAATAATTAATTCATTTTTGTGATTTTTATTGTGTTGCTACCTGTGGTTTTATTTATTATTTTAATAGCTATAATAGAACGCCATGATTTGAATGCTTGGTGATTTTTCTGTTCTTGTGTAACCAGAGATTGGGTCAGTGCTCATTTTCCCTTCTTACCTTTCCCCTCTCCCTCTTCCCTCCCTCCCTCCCTCCCAGTTCTAGGGAATCACATAAGACCTAAGTACATCCTCAGCCCAGGTTTCTATTCTATTCTGACTTTGCTGACCTGTCCCACTGGCCGGCTCTTCCCTTAAGCTGCGTTGTCTTAAATAATTGAAATGACAATAGACTGTTGAGAACTAGGAGAAAAGACTCTGCTTTGTCTTGTGTTATCCTCTTCAGGAGTGCCTAGGCTTTCTTTGACCATTTGTTCTTGATTCTGAAAAACTATTGAAATTTTGGCCTGTATTAACATTTATTGTTTAATTTGGGGAGAATTGGGACCAATTTGATACTGATTGTTCCCACCCATCGATGTGGCATTTCAGTTATTCATTTAGTTTTTTTATGTCTTTTAAATTAAAACACTCTCGTGGTTTGTATAATTTCATGTTTTTATTTATTGCTTGCTGCTGTCATAGTACTTAAAAAATACATTGTATTTATTTGCTGTGTGTGGAGGTATTCATACTACAGCACGTGTGTGAAGGTCAGAGGACAACTTTTGAGAGTCCTTCCTTCCATCATGTGAACTCCAGTGATTGAACTCTCGTCATCAGACTTAGAAGCAGGTGCCTTTACCATCTGAGCCATCTCACCAGCCCTCATAGTACTTTTTTAAAAATTGTATTTTCTGCACTGGATGTGGTGGCACACACCTTTAATCACTGTACTTGGGAGGCAGAGGCAGTGGATTACTGTGAATTCAAGACCAGCCTGATCTACATAGTGAGTTCCAGCCCAGCCAGAGCTACATAGTGAGACTGTCTCAAAAACAAGAATGGCATTTTCTAATTCTCTGCTTTAGATGTATGGGAACAGGTTTTGTTTATTTGTTTTGTGTTGATCTTATTTCCTCCAATTTGGCTGAACCTTCTTAGTTTTTTTTTTTTTTGCATATCACTTAAATTTTTCTATGTAAGATAATACTGAGAAATGGAAATGATAGCCTTCTTTTGCTCTTTTTGTAACATCTTTTTGTCTTAGTGGAAGTAATGGCCATTGTGCTGTATTGACTGGGAACAAGGAAAGGCCTTTATTTATTTATTTATTTTTTGAAGTTTAGTGTGATGTTTTTGTAAGTGTTGGCAAATAGCTTTTAAGAAATCAGGTTCAGAGTTGGAGATGGATTGGTTGCTAAAGTGCTTGCCACATAAGTCTGATGACCTGAGTTCAGATCTCTGGTATTCATGTGAAGAGCCAAGTATGTAGCTCCAGCCTGTAAGGCCAGTGCTGAGATATCGGTAAAAACAGAAAAATCCCCTCAAAAACAAAACAAAGCCAACTTTTTTCTCCTTTAATTTGTGTGTGCATGTATTTGTGTATTTTATGTATGTGCACATACATGTGCAGGTGCAATGTGTTCATTTGTGCACATACATGTAGAGACCAGAGGTCAATGTCAAGTGTCTTCCTTAATCACTTGCCTCCTTTTTGTAGATTTTTTTAAAAAGTTTGGAGATAAGGTCTCTTGTGTATCTGGAACGCCCAAATTCTGCTAGACTGACTGGCCAGCTTGCCCCAGGGATCCTCCCTCTCCAGCCTGAGTGCTGAAATCAGAGAACATTAGTGCAGCCAGATCTTTAGGTGGATTGTGAGGATCTGAACTCAGAGCCTCATGCTTTTGCTGCAAATACTTAACTGAGCCATCTCCCCAGCCCTCAGTAAACATTTTTTTAAAGTTCAAGGATAAGGATACAGATTTGTGGTAGAGTGATCACCTAGTGTGTACAATGCCTTGGGTTCAGTCCCCAGCCGAGCAAAGAAAAACTGTGTATAATTAATTAATTAGATTTATTTATTTTTATTTTATGTGTATGAGTATGCCTGCATGTATGTAAATGTGCCCCTATTGTACAATGCCTGCAGAGGACAGAAGAAGGCGTTGGTTGGTTCCCCCGGAACTGGAGTTACAGACGGTTGTGAGCAGTCATGTGGGTGCTGGGATTTGAACCTGGGTCTTCTGCAAGAACAGCCAGTGCTCTTAACCTTTGAGTCATCTCTCAGGCCCCTAATAAATTAATTTTTAAGACAGGGTTTCCCTGTAGCCCCAGCTGACCTGGAACTTGCTGTGTAGACCAGGCTGGCCCTGATCTCAGACAGATCTACGTACTTCTGCCTTCTGGGTGCAGGGATTAAAGGTG
Organism: Eospalax fontanierii; assembly: GCA_035773235.1. Taxonomy (NCBI): domain Eukaryota; kingdom Metazoa; phylum Chordata; class Mammalia; order Rodentia; family Spalacidae; genus Eospalax; species Eospalax fontanierii. The sequence continues at coordinate 26,460,812 of CM069543.1, read as the reverse complement.
TGCACCACCATGCCTAACTATTTTATTTTCTTGAAACAGGGTCTCAGTATGTAGCACTGGCTGGCCTGGAAATTGCTATGTAAACCAGGCAGGCCTAGAACTCAGAAATCTGACTACCTCTGCCTCTTCAGTGCTAATATTAAAAACATGTGCCACTATGCACAGCAAATTATTGTTTGTCTAGGCTGCCTCAAACTCTGACCTTGCTGTCCTGGCCTCCTGAATGTTAGGATTACAGACATACACCACACACTAGTTCTAAGTCTTAAAAATAAATACTTACTGGGCTGGAGAGATAGCTCAATAGTTAAGAGCACTGACTGCTTTTGTAGAGGATTCAGGCTCAGTTCCCAGAACCCACATGACTGCTCACAACTGTCTGTAACTAACTCCAGTTCCAGGAGATCCAATGTTCTCTTCTGGCTTCCATGGGCAATAGGTACAAACATGGTGTATATACATGCAAGCAGGCACATACAGACACACTTGCACATGCGCGCATCCCCTCTAGTCCTCAGCTATCCTGTCTAAAATGGCTAGATCCTGCTTTATTCTGCTGGTTCATTTTCTGGTATTCCTGGAAGGATCCTGATTTGCATGGCATTTTAGACACTGAATTTGGTTTAACTGTATGGGAGAAGATAAGGCAGGAAGTCAGATTTGCTTCTTGTTGCTACTTTTACAAATTTCATTGAGAATTTTCTTATTTGGTTAAATTCGGAAGCCTAGTTTCAATTCTGCCTTTTCACATGAATTAGCCAAGTTCCTAGGTTGCCCTTTCCTAGAAGTAGAGCCTACTGGCATGGCTCTGCAAGATCTGCTGTGATGACAGTTCTTCAGTCATCCTTGGGGTAAGTCTGGTCAGGGTAGAAGCCTTGTGTGACTTCTGCGGAGAGCTCGGAACCCTTCTGTAACATCTAGTTGTCTTGTGTGTCTTTAACCTCTTGAATTTACCTTCCTAGAGGTTTCGCAGAAACTCAGCTTCCTTTTTCCCTGCAGTGAAACCACAGTTCATGAGACTCTAATAAACAAGAGTAACAAGCTCCTAACTTGGCTGAGGGAGCGCCATAATATTCTTGCACTCCATCTTTATGATTCTTTTTTCTTTGCACGGTAATTGGTTATGTCATGCACTACAGAAAAGAACATATTAAACAAAACTTTTTAAATAAAGATAGGTGATCTGCAAAATTCTTTTAAACCAAAGATTCTTTGATTTGTAAAGCCTTCCTTTTTTACTTTCTGAGTCTACAATCTAAACTGACATTTCAACTACTGAGGCATATTTAAGATGAGGCCAGCTAAATCCTCTCACTTAGAAAGCTGTGGAAAAAGACATCGGCATTATTCTATGCTACCCAAGGATGGAGGCTTTGGGTTCAGCTATTCCGTCTGTCCATGTCTCTCCATTTGTGTTCAGAGAGAACAGGAACAAGCAGCTGTAGTCTGTAGTTGTGTTAAAGGATTGTGGCTCCATGTATGCACCATACATTGATTACTGACTAAAACAAGAAGCTGCTATCAAATTCATTTCCTTCATTTTTATTTGATAATTCACAGTTCAGCCTGTTGTGCAACTCCTCCCGGGGAGCTGTGACCAAACATCTGTTCATTCCAGACAGACAGGCCACCAATGACAGACCAGAGAAAGCATCTCCCCATGTCTAGCTTGGCAGCATCGTCAAGATGCTCCAGCATTCACTTGGGAGTTTAATCTTCTGCTTTGTTGGCCAAAGACCGGGAGAGTTCAGGTATGGGAAGTGAATCTGAAATCTTCTAGGAAATTTTCATTTGGTTTGGAGAAACAAAACTGTTGAATGAAAAAGCACTGAATTGTTCTGGGTATACTGATGGAGGCCTGTAATTTCAGCTACTTAGGAGGCTGAGGCAAGAAGACCATAACTTTGAGGTATGTCTGAGCAACACAGTGAACAAGTTCAAGACCAACATAGGTATTTTAAGAAGACCTTGTTTCAAAATAAAAGTAAAAAAAAGAGTCTGGGGATGTAGCTCAGTAGCAGAGTTCCTACCGAACAGTCACAATCCTGGGTTCAGGTCCCAGTCCAAAAACAGAAAAAAAGGGACAGATGGCTCAGTGGTTAAGAGCACTGGCTGCTCTTGCAGAGGCCCTACATTCAGTTCCCAGCACCCACATGGCAGCTATCAACTGTCTGTAACTCCAGTTCCAGGGGAGTCCAACACCTTCTTCTGACCTCCAAGGTCATATCACAACATGGATGCACTTACATACTTGCAAGCTATACACTCATACATATAAAATAAAAATAATAAAATATTTTTACAAACAGAAAAAAAGGAGAGGGGAAGCATTGAATTGGAAGCAAAAAGGTCTGCCTTAGAGTGGGTTATATATAACAGTGTAAGGAACTGTCTCCTGTGCAGTGAGGGAGCTGGAGGCCAGGGCAGCCTCCAGTCTGAGGGCAGAATACTAAAGTCTCAGATCTCATAGACTGGTGGACCAAGGTCCTGGCTGGTTTACTCTGTTCTGATCTTTAAGAGAGGACAGTCTGCTTTGTTTGGTATAGTGATTTCAATGCTGCTCTCATCTGGAAAGGCCTTCATAGACACACCCAGAAGAATGTTTGACCAACTCTCTGGGTACCCCGTGGCCCAGTCAAGTTGGCATGCAAATTTAATCATCATGGTCTTCAAACTGCCAGTGTGTTTGTCCGAGCAAACAGATCTAGTTGCTATAATAGATACATTCCAAATCTCAGTGGTTTATATAGTAAGGTTCATTTCTCAAACACATCAGGGTGGACTAGGGTGTGCTCACATGGCTGCCTTGAAATCCTGACTTCTACCTTGTGGTGTTCCTAGGGAATTCTGGGAGTTCTCAGCTGGATTTTCTGCATTTAGCTAGCTGGATGAGAGAGCTTGTGGAAGATCATATGGAACCTTTGTAAGACTAGACCATATGCAGATCGCTTCTCATATTCCTTGATAAAGGAAATTGAAAAGAGCAATCCTTCTTTGTGCTAAGGAAGAGAAAATCAGACTGGTAAGCATGGAGCCCTGTCTGTCTGGGTCCTAATTAGCTTTTCAGTGTAGGTTTATCTCCTCTAGAGTCAGTTTCTTTCTTTGTAAAGTGAGAAGGATGGACCAGTAGCTCTCTAGGGGACTTTCCAGCCCTGGCCATCTACTTCTGTGACTCTATCAAAACTCTGTCTGGGCACTGGAAACACCCAGTTCAGAGAAGGTTTTTCCCAGCCTGAGAGGGAAGAACAGCCATCAGCATCTGATTGCCCCACCCCCTACGATGATTCTGGGTTACACCTGCAGCCTCTGGGATGCTTTTCCTCTAGTACCTGTGCTTCCTGAAGCTCCCTAGAGTTAAGTTGACACCAGGGACCAGGGCATAGCTTTCCCGAGGTCATAGCATCTGCGCTACTTCTCTGTGTGTTGTGTGTATAAATTAAAACACGGCCACAACACTTCCTCTATCTCCTGCCTTCTCCTTCCATGTTATGACAAACAATGATTCTTTAGTGTCCTTCCTAAAATGTTAGGTACCAACAGGGAGGGGCCAGTGCCAAATACATCCGGATCCCAGACAGGCCGGGAAGAGAACTTCATGAAAGGCTGGCTTGTGTCAGAGTGATTATGTTAACATGTTTTCTGATGATGTCCTTTTCATTTATTTTTTTGGTTTATTCTCTGACTTATGACTCAAGATCATCTCTGTTTTATCTGTCACTGTATCTCCAGGGTCTTCGGCAGTTCATGGCACAGAGTGAATATTTCTACATGAATAAATATTCCTGGGGCTGGGGTTTAGCTTAATGGTAGAATAATGTTTAGTGTGTATGAGATCCTGGGCTCAATCTCCAGAACCCTCCCAAAACTTACCTTGAAATTTTGAATTTGTTATAAAGTTTCAGAGTAACTGGATTTTGTGGGGAGGAACTATGTTAGAAATACACACACACACACACACATATGTATATTTGCCTACTTAGTATGTGTGTGTGTGTGTGTGTGTGTGTGTGCGTGCGTGCCTATGCACACAGATGGGTCAAACTACACTTGTTTGATAGTAGTCAATTTCAGAGTCAAAGAGGCATTTTGTTTTATTTTGTTTTGCTTTGCTTTGAGCCTGGGTCTCATTGTGCAGCCCAGCCTGGCCCAGAACTCACTAAGTAGACCAGAATGGCCTGAAACTCAGAGATCTACCTACCTCTGCTTCTAGAGTGCTGGGATTAAAGGCATACACCATCATTTTAAACCTAGAGGAGAGCTATCTTCTTTTAGTTTCATGTTGTATAGGAACTAACTTTACTTATTTTGGTTGTTGCTTTGTTTTGGGTCCCAAGTATCCAAGGTTAGCCTCTTGCCTCCACCTCCTAAGTGTTGGCATTTATAGGATGTGCCACTACAGCCCACATTAACTTTATGTGTGTATCAGATAAAGAAAATTTGGACACCTTGAGACTTATCTTGTCCCCGAAAAAGAAAATAGTGTGGTTGAGCTTCCCTTAGCTCGTGCTTTTGGTTTCACTCTGATTGTTTTCTCTTTGAAACACCTGGTTTCCTTGCTCATCATCCCACTTTAAAAATTAAACACAATCTGTAAGCTGAATCTGCAGCGAGAAAATTAGCATATCACACATGCCAAGAGTGTGATGCAGGCTGCGTTACAGGCTCCAACCTGTGACTCCGACATTTGGGAGCCTGCAGCAGACTGACATGAGTTTAGGAGAGCTTTGACTACAGAGCTGTAGAGTGGCTCTTGCCCCAGAAGAATGGAATGGGAGGCAGGAAAGAAGGGAGAGGGGGAGGGAGGGAGGGAGAGAGGGAGGGTCGATCTAATGAGAGTAAGTACTCAATAAATAGCCCATCATCATTATTTGTATTACGATGTCTTTTTAAAAATTTGAAACAGGGTCTCATGTATCCCAGGATGGCCTCAAACACTGTATGTGTCAGAACTTCTGATCCTATAGAGTGCTGGGATTATAGGTGTTCACCATCGTGCTTACCTTCTTTTGACATCTAATATTAAGACTTTATTCTGGGTCTGGGAATATAGCTCATTGATGGAGTACCTGCCAATCACAGGTCTTGGGTTCAGTCCCTGGGACCAGCACCACTGCCACCACAAAGAAAGACTTTATTATGTACTCAGAAATGTGATTAGTGCTCTGTGTAAATTTTATTTAATTCTAAGAATATTCCTAAGAATCATCTCTCATTCCCATCACTATTCTACAATGGCAGTGTAAAGCTATTGTAAACAAAGGCTCAAAAAAGTTAAATATCTTTTCAAGGCTACCTAGTTCATGTGTAAGGCAGCAGGAATTTGGCCCCAGCCAGTTTGGCCCTCATGGCTGATCTCAGATTGCTGGCCCTACTCTTTGAGGTGAGCTCAAGTCTTTGGTTGATTTTATTCCTCAATTAGATCATGACAAATTTTAATTCTGATCAATTTACAAACACCACATACATTCCATGGTGAACAGTCTATTCTAGTACATTCTTTCTCTCAAACAATTCACAGGGGTATTTGAGAAATTAGCTGTTCATTGCTGATGACAGCCCAGGACTAGCCCATGTCATCGCCTGGGTTATTCCCATCCGTGTGATAGAGACCAGGGTCCCCTGTGTTGCTGAAAAAGTACAATTTAGGAAACACTGATCTGGCGACATACTGGTGTCCAGAGGCAAAGCTCTACTGTGTGTTCACTAATCTCTGATTCTTTTTATGCTTCTGTATATGCTGTGTGTGTGCTCTCATGTGCATGTGAAGGCCAGAGGTTGATGTCTAGTGTCTTCCTTGATTGCCCCCCACCTCACATATCGAGGCGGGGTCCCTCACTCAACACAGAGTTTGCAGATTTGACTATTCTAGTTACCCAGTTTGTCCAAAGGATCTTCTCTCTGCCTTCCAATCTCTGGGGTTACAGGTGGGCTGCCATGTACACCTGCTTTGCTTTTATGTGGGTGCTAGGGACCTCAACTCTAGTCCTTATGCTTGAACATCAAGCCAGGTCCTCAGACCTTAATTTCTACTTCTTAAATCAGAACTACAAACACATTTCATCATTTACAAAGTCAATTGCACATCCCACCTCGACAGTAGTGAGCACTCCTTGTGGATATTGATTTGTTTTAATACCTAGTCTAGATTTATTTAGAATTTCCTTCCTTCCCTTCCCTTCCCCTTCCCCTTCCCTTCCCTTTTTGAGACAGGGTCTGTGTGGCTCAGGTAGGCCTTGAATTGGCTATGAAGCTTAGGGTGATGGTCCTGCCTCTACCTCCCAATTATAGGTGTGTGTCATAGTTCCTGGCAACCATTTTTATTATGTAGTATTTGTTATATGCAGAGAAACGTGTAATGAAATTGCAGGCTGAATATACCAATAAAACTGAGCAGCTATGATCCTGGCTTGAGCTTAAAACTCAGAATTTTGTTTTATTTGAGACAGGCTTTCCCTGTAGCCCCAGCTGGCCTGGAACTCACTATAGAGACCAGACTGGCCTGGAACTCACAGAGATCTGCCTGCCTCTGCCTCCTAAGTGCTGGGATTCAAGGCTTGAACTACCACATCTGGCTTGAAAACCTAGAATTTTGTCAGTGCTAGTAATCCTGCCTGTGTACCCCTGCCATGTCCCGTCCCGTCTTGTCCTGTCCTGTCCTGTCCCATCCCGTCCCATCCTGTCCTGTCCTGTTCTGCCCTGTCCCGTCCCGTCCCGTCCCGTCCCGTCCCGTCCTGTTCTGCCCTGTCCCGTCCTGTCCCGTCCCGTCCTGTCCCGTCGCGTCCCGTCCCATCCCGTCCCATCCTGTCCTGTCCTGTTCTGCCCTGTCCCGTCGCGTCCTGTCCCGTCCCGTCTTGTCCTGTTCTGCCCTGTCCTGTCCTTTGCAGCCTCATTATTACTTATTTTCTTTGTATACTTTTTGTTTTTAAAAGTCTGGAAAGACCTAATGTTTTGCAGCTTAAAAAAAAAAAAATCAGTTCTGGCTCTCTCCACAAACTTTGGAATGAGAAGCACAATTTCCACAGCAGGCACTCTCCTTCCCAAACCCTTGCTTTTGCACAACTTAAATAGAGGCTACAACGATTACTTCTCTATTTAGAGATGACTGCGGTTTCAGTATTCATTATGTCTTTGAGGGTTTTTCTGTTTTGGTGGCCGTGATAAGTGCCTTTTATTCTGCCATGGGGTCACTTTCTTAAAGACTGTCTTTGGCATGTCTTTAATGGGGTGTCTAACCACTGTGAGTGCTGCCAACCTCAGAGATAGTCTGATTCCACTCCAAGTATAGAAACAGTCAATAATAATTTAGGCTATATGAAAAAGAGAACATTTATCTCTTAAACACCTATTATATGTCAAGGCCTCGTCAGTATTTTCCCAGTTGAACATCCCTATTGGGTAAGTGTTAGTCTGTTTAGATTGTAGATGAGAAAGTTGAAACTCAGAGAGGTGCTGAGTGGTGGTCCAAGCTTTGAATCAAGGTCTTTTAGAGGTGGGGTAGGTGGGAAGAGAGTTCCCACGAGGGCCAGGCAGTCTCCTGGCTAGATGACAGGCCCTCCTCCTGCCTCACAGCCTCCTCACTTGTGTGCGAGGTGGAGCAGGCATCCCATTCACTTCACAGGGGCTTGGTGTGCTTAGAGAAGACCTTCCTCTACATCTCAAATGCCATGCCAGATCCTATAGTCACCAGAGTTGTTTGCATTTTAAATGTATATGGATGTGTGTGTGTGTGTGTGTGTGTGTGTGTGTGTGCGTGTGTGCGTGCATACGTGGGTGTGTGCCTGTGGAAGTCAACTTCAGGCATCATCTATAGAAATGCTTTAAGGCAGGGTCTCTCACTGACCAAGAGCTTAGACTTAGCTGAGGGAACCTTCTGTCTCTGCCTTCCCAACAGTGGGACCGCGCAAGCATACACCACGTCTGACACGTCTGCCCGGGTTCTAGGTCTTCACGCTTGCAAAGCAGACGCTTCACTCCTCCCAGCCCTGTTTGTGTCATTCTCTGATGGTCAGGTGGTGGTGGTGGTGATGAAACACTGTGTTAGTTCTGAGTTACTATTGTAGAGACCAGAACAGTGTATTGTCCTTAATTCAGACCTGATCCCAAACCTCAGGCCAACCCTGTTCTCAATAATGTTTTCATTTCCCAAATCTGCTCATACACTCTGGCTTGAGTACTTGCTCCCTTCCTGCTCTCCTCTCCAAATCTTCTCACCAAAATGACTCAAACAGGGACAAAGGCATGGAAGCAAGATTCCTAGTACCCAAACTCAATATCAAGGCCACAATATTTTTAATAGTTTAAAAATGACATTGTGTCAATAACTACAGGTTAATTTATCAGAAAGTTGAAAGGTATGGCCAGAGAGAAAATGACTTTATAAAATATTTGTTTGTGCCAGGTGTGATGGTGCACGCCTTTAATCCCAGCACTAGGGAGGCAGAGGCAGGAGGATCTCTGTGAGTTCAAGGCCAGCTTGGTCTACATAGTGAGTTCCAGGACAGCTGGGGCTGCAGAGAGACTCTCTCAAAAAGACCAAAACAAAACAAAACAAAACACCAAAAATATTTGTTTGTTCTCTATGTGTATGTACCACAATGCACATGTAGAGGTCTGAGGATGACTTGCCCGAGTCTGTTTTCTCTTTCTACCATGTGTGTTTCAGGGGTGGAACTCAGGCCTTTGTGCTTGGTGGCAAGTTCCTCTACCTGCTGAGCCATCTCACTGCCCAACTTTCTGTTCTTTTTAACTGAGCCAAATTTTTATGCTTGTAGCCCAGGCTGACCTGGAACTCATAGCAATCCTCCTGCCTCAGTCTCCTGAGTGCTGGGCTTACAGGTCATGCCACGCAAGAACATAGCTTATAGACACATGAGGCTCACAGCTTCGGAGAAAGCTTGAGTACAGTAAGAGGGGCCCCTCGAGGCCGTTCCTGACTCTGTTTCCTTGGTCAAGGGATAGAAATCTCAGAAGATGATAATTCTCCTACAGCCTCCCTCCTCTTCTGTCAAGTTGGTTTCCTGTAACAGCCTTCTGACTGGTTCTGGTGATGAGAGTGTTCAAAGGAGGGTGGCTTGGAGTTACTCCCACTGAACCGATAAACTTCCTCCTCTATCCCATCCTAATCCTGACCTTTCCAAATTCTCAGGAAGCACAAGAGACCGGAAACCACAGAGTTTGGTTCTAACCAACTGTTGGGCTCAACCTGTAGAAAGCTCAACGGGTCACCATCAGCCCTTCCAGGAGCCCAGAGCAGCTCCCAGTGAAGAAAGTCAGCTGGTGTTGTGTAAATTGTGCCCTGTACACAGCTCAGGAAGTCTCACAGCTTCCTGATTGCAAACCCAGATAAAAGTTAATACTGTAGCTGCTGAGGATGAAACACGCCCGCCAAAAAAAATGACATCTTGAAGGCACAGGTGTGAGAAGGCCTGCTAGATGCCCCAGGGAGAATGCAGGCAAGGAATTGGTTTTGTGTGTCAAGCACAGATCACCCGAGCTTTGGGAAGAACTAGGTACTAGTGCTGGTAGACCTGACCGCTGATCCTGACGCACTGCCCTTTGGTTACCAGAGAACCAGGTCTGTGGCTGGCTGCTTTCGTTTCATTGTTTTCCAGAAGAAATTAGGAAATATTTCTTATTATTTGGCAATAATAATGGTAAAGGAAAGACGGGTTTATTTACAGTTTGACCAGACACAGGGGAGAAAGAACCTAGTTTCTCTCCCCACTGTCTGTGGCACACTTGGGTTTAATGGAAAACCATGAAGCAGGTGAAAATATTCATAGACTTGGCCTTGAGGTGTTCAGCTGATCCTGTTTCAGGAGTGAGTGACTTTGGCTCAGGTTACCTGCCTTCTCAGCAGGCTGCCTCCTGGACACGTGCAGTGTGTGTATGTGTGTGTGTGTGTGTGTGTGTGTGTGTGATTTTTAGACAAATTAAGATGGTTGTAACTTGTAGTGAACTATGCATCTGAAGAAGAAGCATGATGAATTTTGGGTGAGTTAATGGGACTTGAATGAATGTTGGACATCATAGTGGAAAGACTTAACTCTATAATATTAGGAAAAAATAAAGGCTAGGGGCTGGAGAGATGGCTCAGTGGATTATCATCAAACATGATGCTTGCCATCAAACATGATGACCTGAGTACAACCCTCAGAAGCCACCTGGTAGAAGGCAAGAACCAACGCCCACTAGTTGTCCTCTGATATACACAAGAGCATCATTGCATGCACCCACCCCCTCCCACTAAATAAATAAATACATATAAAAAAAAAGGATAGGCTCTGAATGAGAATGTCATAATGTGGGGCCAGGGAGATGCTCAGCCATTAGAGCACTGGCTGCTCCTGTAGAGGACCTGAGTTCAGTTCCAAGTATCCACATGGCAGCTCACAATCATCTAAGACTTCAGATCCATGGGATCTGCCTTCTGGCCTCAGCAGGCATTACATGCACATGGTGCACATACATACATACATACAGGCAGGCAGTCAAAACACTCATACACATAAAATACAAATAAAATAAAAAAGAAAGTGCCATAGTGAAGCCTGTTATTTTCCTATTGAGCTAAAACAATAAAAATAAAATCTAAAAATGGGTGGCGAGGGGCTAGAAGGTCAGTTCTGATGAGAAAGAACAGAATTCAAATTCCTTGCTGACTAGTTCTATGATTTTGGACAGAATCCTAGTTGCATTAGCATAAAGAGAGAAGTCCAGAGCCTCCTAGCAGGTTACATGCAAAAGGCCTGGGGCAGAGCAGCCATTAGCATGTAACAGCTGTCACTCTACTGCTCTTAACCAAGGTTTTGAAATGTGCCTGGGCTGGAAGCTTCCAGGGACAGCAGCATTGCGGAGTAGGTATTCTGTGTAAATTAGATCAAGGTAAAATATCTCAAAATAACTTTACATATATCACTGATCTGTCACTAAAGTGAGAATTTGTTCATTTCAAAAACAGTGAAATGAAAAAATATGATCAGGAAGCAGGTGCCAAACTAAACATTGTCTTGAAGACACCTTTCTGCTGCCCAGGCTGGACTTAAACTCCTGGGCTCACGTGAGCCTCCTGCCTCAGCCTCCTGGGTAGCTGGGGCTACTTAAGTCCCACCATACCTGGCTGAAGCATTCTCAAATTCTGGAGATCCCTTTCTCTTTTGAGACGCAGGAAGCAGAGCCTGGAGTCCAGAGGCTGACCAGGCAGAGGATCTGAGAGGAAACCCACCCTATGCCACTTGCAGTGTAAGAAGAGAAGATTTCCCTCAGAACAGAAGGAGGGGAGGAAGAAATGCCCTTCCCCCTTCAGTGCTGGGAAGATGGCGGCAGTCGCCCCATAGAGTAAAACAAACCAGCCCTCACCTGCAATTTCTGTCAAACTCACCAAACTTCATCTCTGCTCCGAGCCTGTAGTTCGTATTAAAGCATTTTTACCCTAATCTCTCTCTCTCTCTCTCTCTCTCTCTCTCTCTCTCTCTCTCTCTCTCTCTCTCTCTCTCTCTCTGCTTCCCTCCCTCTTCTCTTTCTCTCTGGTCCCTCTCATCCTTCCCCTCCCTTCCTCTTCTCCCCTCCCTCCTCCCTCCTTTCCCACCCACTTCTCTCCTCAATTCCTCTCCCTTTCTCTCCTCTCTTCTCAGCACAGCCACTGAACTCCAGCCCCAGAATTCAATCTATTTTAAGTAGACTTATTTAAACTCGAAAATACAATTTTTAATCCCGCTCAGATTAGCAGCACTGTGGGCAACTGACAGAAACACATGTAAATTTCTTTGGAAGAATTTAACTTTCAGCCAGACTTTAAAGAATTTCTTCAGGTTGAGTTCCAAAGAAAGTGGGCCTCTTGTATATTTTATTTTTAATTTTTATCATCGTTTTGTGTTTATGATGGGGCAGGGAGAGCCACACGTCGTGGCAAATGAATAGGAGTCAGAGGACAACTGTGTGGCATTGGTTCTCTCCTTTCCCCTTTATGAGGGTTCCAGGATTGAACTCAGGTCAAATGAGCACTTTACCTGCTGGCCCATTGTGTCTTTTAAAACTCATGTGACATATACAACGAAAATAAAGACACCATTATAAGAACCTTCAGCAACAATTCTAGCAAATATTGATGTCGGAATGATGATACAAAATGTAAAATATCTATGTCTCACAAGTTTAGAAAATCAAAAGCTCTAAATACATGAAGAAAATAATGTTAATAAAGTCGGCCAAGTGGCCCGGATGTTCCTCAGCTGGCAGAGTGCTTGCCTAGCATGCACAAAGCCCTCTGTTTGGCCCCCAGCTCTGTGTAAAATGGGAGTGGTGGTATGTACCTCCCAGCAGGAGGGCTTGAAATTCAAAGTCATCCTCAGCTGTATAACAAGTTTGAGGCCAGCCTGAGGTAGGTGAGATCCTGTATCAGAAAATCAGAACAACAAAAAAGGCCCCACAAAAGCAAAATATATAAAACAGATTCAAAAGTAAACATAACTCTAGAAATAAAAACAGAAAAAGGACAAGTGAGACTCTCAGGAGGAAGCAGCAGGCAGATCTCTCTGAGTTCAAGGCCAGCCTGGTCTACATAGGAATTTCCAGGCCAGCTGGGGCTATAGGGAGACCCTGTCTCAAAAACAAACAAACAAAAAATTAAAATTGAAATTTATTATTTGAAACATAAAATTTATTTTTATTTATTTACTTAATTTTTGACTGTCTTTACTGCGTAGCCCTGGCTAGCTTTTTAATTTTTAAAATTAGATTTTATGTTGTATTTGGGGGGCGGCACACACAGACAAGTTGTGACTTATGGGATTCAGTTCTCTTTTTCTACCATGTGCCTAGGAGTTGGACTGTGGTCATTAGGCTTGACTGCAATTGCCTTTACCTGCTGAGCCATCTCACTGCGCCCTACCCCACCCCATCCATTTTAAATACACACACAAATAGATTAAAAGTAAAAGAATGAAAGAAGACTGGACTGGAGAGACGGCTTCAGTGGGTGTCTTGCAAGCATGAGGACTTAGATTTGAGTGTGGATACTCAGAGCCCAAATAAAGCTGGAACCCATATAGCGCTTGTCTGTACACAGCAAAATGGGAGGCAGAGACAGGAGAGTCACTGGACGCTTACAGGCCACCCAGCCTTGCAAATGCAGCCGCGAACAACAAAAGACCCTTTGTCATACAAGATGGAAGGTGAGGACAAACACTCAAGGTTGTCTTCTGAGCTCCACACGCTCACATACCCACATGTCATTTATGAAAGAATGATATAACCGTAACAACAAAAACATTCAAGTTGGAGTATCTATATTAATATCAAATAAGATGTATTTCAGAGCAGAATATTATCAGATAAAGAGAGTTATTTTTAACAATACAGGGAACAGGCAGTTCTTCAAGAAAATGTCACCGGGGCTGGAGAGGTGGCTCAGTGGTTAAGAGCACTGGCTGCTCTTGCAGAAGATCTGGGTTCGAATCCCAGCACCCACATGGTGGCTAACAACTGTCCGTAACTCCAGTTCCAGGGGATCCGACACCCTCTTCTGACCTCCTGGGCATTGCATGACACAGGTACACTTACATACATGCAGGCAACACACTCACATATAAAATTAAAATATTAAAAAAGAAAAGATCACAATTCTCAGTATTTCCTAATTACTTTATCGAGGCATGGTTGACATGCAAGAAAACGTACATATTTAATGTACAAAAAGTCACTACAATCTATGCCATAAACACTCACCTTCTGAAGTTCCCTCCTCCCTCCTTCCTCCCTCCCTCCCTCCCTCCCTCCCTTCCTCCCTCCCTCCCTTCCTTCCTTTGGAATGAGGTCCACTCCCGCAGCACTCCCGCAGCACGGTATTGGCACCCTTATTGCTCCGTCTTCACTGCTTTTGCAAATCCCCCTGTCAGACCCTACCTTGCTCTAGCTTGGAGCACATAGACTTGGTCTTTGGTCTGCTGCACTGTTGGGAGGAGTAGGCGCCTAAGACGCGGGCTGAGTGGAAGGGAGTCAGGCTACTAGGGCGTGCCCTTGAAGACACTGTTGGCACGCCGGCCCCTGCCTGTCTCTCTTGGCTTTCTGGCATCCCTAGGCCCAAAGCAACAGGGACAGATGACTTTGTACGGAAGCTTTTGAAACTGTGAGCCAAAATAAATCTGCTTGTTTTCATTTTTATTTGAGATAGGTCTCACTTTGTAGCCCCGCATCTAGCCTTGCCTCAAACTCACAATCCTCCTGCTTCAGCCTTCCAAGAGTCTCTCAAATGCCTGGATACAGACTTGTGCCACCATGCCCGGGTAACCTTTCTTCCTTGCAAGTTGATTATCTTGGATATTTTTGTCACTGTGATGGAAATCATGTGTGAGAGTGTTTTTTTCTTGGTTATATTGCTGGTATCTTACTTAGCATTATGTCCTCCAAATTCATCCATGTTGTGGCGAATGTTAAGATTTCCTTCTTTTTAAGGTTGAATATGATTCCATTGTGTGTGTGCACTACACTTTCTTTACCTGGTCATCATGTGCAGCTTGTTTTGCCTCTTGGAATATTGCTGCAATGGTCATAGGTGGCAGCTATCTCTTGGAGATCAATTTCGGTTTCCTTGGATCTAGATTAGGAAGTGGGGTGCTGGGTCTCTGGTGGCTCTGTTTCTAGTTTTGTGGGTGCTGTCCCTGCTGTTTCCCATTTTGGCTGCACTGCAACCAGCACCATGCAGGAGTTCCCTCCCCCACATCCTTGACGACATAGCTTATCTTTTGTTATTGATAATAGCTATCTTAACTGTGGTGAGGTGCTAGCATTGTGGTTTTGATTTGCATTTCCGTCATGATTGGTGATGTTCAGCATTGCTTTATAAAGCTATCACTGAACTGAACATTTTGCTTATGGTCCAGAGGGTCACTTACTTAGTTAATAGCTCTTTTTAACTTTAAAATGAATGTATTCTCTCTCTCTCTCTCTCTTTCTCTCTGGTGTATGTGTGTGTGTGTGAGACTGTGTGTGACTGTGTGTGTGTGTGTGTGAGACTGGGGATCTTATAGGCCAAGCAAGTCCTTTCCCACTGAGCTACATCCCCAGCCTTCTGAATGTACGTTAACAAAAATGTGTTCTACTATTGTTAAATGGAATGTCTTGTATTTTTAATTAGATATTGTTGGCCGCCTTGCTTATGTCGATTTCCTCTATCAAGTATTGAGAAAGTCCTATTTAACAGTGGACTTACGTATTACTCTTTTTATTTTTGCGCCACAGGTCTGGAAGCTCCCTGAAGGGCCATCAGAGTGAGTCCCAGGAGGGTAATATGGGAATGGAAAGAATGATACAATTTCTTAAGTGCAGGAAACCATATATACGTATATATACATATCTTCTAACCCAGACGCATCACACTGAAACTGCAGAATGCTCATACATATTTAAGAGAGAATCTTCAAAGTAAGCCAGAGAAAAGATCTATTTAAACAAACAAAAACAAACTGATGGGGCAGCAAGATGGCTTAATGGGTAAAAACAATTGCTGGTGTGAGTTTAATTCCTGGCATTCAGTGGCTTGCAGCTGTAATCCCAGTCCCAGGATTTCTTCTGTAGGATGAGTGGTAGAGGCAGGAGACTCAGGTGGAAGGTGGCCTATGCAGCATTGTGGCAGAAGTAACAGGAAGACCCTGCCTCAAAACAAGGTGAAAAGCTGAGGCTAGAGAGATGGCCCAGTGGTTAGTTCCCGGCACCCGCATGTAACTGCAGCTTCAGTGGATCCAGTGATCTCTTTCAGCCTCTGTGAGCATTATACAACATGGGCACACTTCCATACTCATAAAATAACAATAAATAAAAGTAAATAAGTAAAAAAGCAAACAAACAAAATAACACAACAAACTACCAAAGTGGAAAGAGAGAACGAACTCTTGAAAATGCTTATGATCTCCACACTGCGTTTATGCAGGGGTTACAGTTGATTACTGAAGAAGATAAAGATATTAACCAGAATTCTTGTTAAGTTGGCACCCTGAACTAGCTAACGTAAACCTCAGATTAATAAACTGACCTCTGAAGGGAATAAAAATCTGAAAAAAATAAAAGAAAGCAAGAAAGACAGGAAAAGTAAGAGACAGCAAAGGACAGGGAGGGTCTAGAGCATTTGTCGCCATTGTGCCTGTAATGTCATTGTAAAAAGAAATTCTATTCAATTACGTATGTACCATGTGTATTCTACTTTATTATTCTTATTTCTGTTGTAGTAAATCTCTGTGTAATGCTTAAACAAGTAAGTCCCAACAGTCCTGATAACTTCCTCATATTAATAAGTAAGTCTTAAGTCTTACTTCTACAAGGTGTTTAACCCAAAGCTAGACACACATCATGCTCTGGCCTCATCTGAAAAATGAGGGGCTGAAATTCAAATTGGATGGCTTCATAGTTTAAGCTTCTTCTTAACCAGAAGAGGAAATCTAACTCTTGCCAAGAAAGGAGTCAGGATGGAGGAACACTCAGAAATAGTTTGTTGAGTGACTATCACAATACAGCTCACAATTCTCACTGAGTAGGAAGCAGGGGCTTTGCTCAGTTATACCAGAACCTGACATATTTAGAGGCTACCTATGCAGAACCCACCAGGACTGAAATTCCAGGGGTCCTGAGGAAGGCCTGCAGGCTCAGAGCTCTTCAAGAAAGCACTGTGGTTGGGATGCCAGACAGGTGTGCAGTTATCCAAGAAAAGCACTCCCCATCGCTTAATCACAGTAAGACTTTGTGCATGCATTCCTCCCAGTCTTCTGGAAGGTGGAACTTCTCGAATCTTTGTCATTCTCAGATGATACTGTCCTGGGCACACTGGGAGATGACAATGCCCAATCAGGTGCTACAGAGGAAGTGTGGGTTTGGGAGATAATCAGTTCAGTCACCAAACTTAAACCTGGCCTATGTGATGGCTGCCAAGGGAGGAGCCAGGGACGCCTATCAGGAAGTTCCCTGGAATTTGGCTGTGGTGTGATCTCTTCTGCCCTTTCCAAGGATAGTTTATCTAATCTGGCTTTGAAGGACCTTCTGCATACTGACTGTTTTATTGCTGATATCTACTGAACCTCTCAGCAGCTTTTGAAGACTGGGGTCTGCCCATCTGAGAGTGATGTCATAAGCAGATTATAGCAATGCAGTTTTGCAGTGTATTCATCAGAGCATTGTGTCCCCAACCACATATTCACCTCTGTGTGTATGTGTGTGTGTGTGTGTGTATGTGTGTGTGCATGTGTGTGTAGGCCTGAGGTTGAAGTCAGGAGGTGCCCTTGACTGCTCTTCTATCTTATCCATTGAGGCAGGGTCTCCTAGTCAAACCCAGAAGTTGCAGATATGGGAATTCTTGCTAGCCAGCTTGCTTTGGGGATCCCCTGTCTCTATCTCCTGAGGCTAGTATTACAGGTGGACCACCAAACCCAGCTGGCATTTATATGGGTTTCTGGGGATCTGAACTCCAGTCCCCAAGCTTACATGGCAAGCACTTAACCACTGAGCCATCTTCCTTGCCCTAAATGCATCGTTCAAAACAGTGAAGTATCAGCAAGAACTCATCAGCAGAGTTGGGGAGGGGGGCATCAGATATTGTAACATAACAGACATTTAGAAGCTGCTGCTTTTGCTACCAAAAAAGTATTGATTCCTCTGGGCTCAGAAAGAAATCAGATGCACATTTGCCTTCATTTTGTTCCTGTCTCCTTTACTGTGGGTCAGATTTCTGCTGGATTTCAGATAGGTGTGCTGGATAGCTTCAGTTATCAACTTGACATACCTGGATGAAGGGAACCTCAAGTGAGGAATTTCCTCTATAGGATTAACCTGTGGCCATGTCTTTTCTTGACTGTTGAGTGATGTGGGAGGGCCCAGCCCACTGTGGGTGGTGCCACCCCTGGGCAGGTGGTCCTGAGTTTATAAGAAAGCGGGATCAGCAAAGGCAAGAGGAGCAAACCAGTAGGCAGCCGTACCTCCAGGGCCTTTGCTCCAGGTTTCTGACCTGAGTTCTTGCCGTGACTTCCCTTGATGATGGACTGTGAGCTGTAAGCCAAATAAACCCTTTCTTCCCCAAGATGGTTTTAGTCAGTGCTTTTATCATAGCAATAGAAAGTAATTAGAACAACAGGTATGATAATAGAATGGCCTTCCTAAAACCCAGTGATCCCCAGCCCATCTCTTCCCCATTTAAGGCTGAAGGCACAAAGAGACATCATCCTAAACCTGAAGTCACCATGGAGGCTGGACCAGGTACTACAGGCCACCCTCAAGTGGAGAACAATTATCTAGGGGAGAAGCTAGACCTTGGAGGCCACCATCTTGTCGGAACCAGATTGGTTGCCTAAGCCATGACAGCCATTGACAGCAACAACGTTTTCTTGGCCATCTTGTGTGACTAGAGCTTAGACAGTTTGAGCAGGAACACTCCTTGATTAGGGCTGCTCAGCTATACATACCTCTTATCCCTTGCCTCAATTCTTCTATTTAAACCTAAAGCTCATATTGGTAACCCTAAAGACAGACTTGGAGGTCACTGAACCGTTTTATCAGTTCCTCTTTCCAATGCATGTAGAGGTGAGGGTTCCTCTACCCAGGTGTGTCAGGATGACAACTATTCAGCACAACTGACCCTTTGTCAACTTGACACACCTGGGTGGGAGGAACCTCGACCGAGGAATTTCCTCCATTAGATTGGACTATTAAATTTCCCTTTTCTGCTTTTTCACTTTTCTTTGATTCTTTAATTGATGTGTTCGGATGGGTAATAAAGCCTAGCTTACTGGCGCTGCTGGAGCCAGAGCTTTTGCCCCAAAACTCCAGTTGCAAAATGCTAGGAAGTTGACATTCAGTAAGTTGACTAGTTGTCTATAATGTACGATCTCATTCTGTAAAAATCAATGATTAGAATAATAATGTGAATAGACATGGAAAAATTCTAAGAGCACATGTTAAGTATACAAAAATATTATTTGAGGGTAGGGTAAAGCAAGATGGAATTTAGGTAGTTTTTGCTCTGTGTCATGAGTCTCTGCAATGTTTGGATTCTGTATAATTTTCTGTTACTTTGGATCAGAAGGAAGGGAAGGAAGGAAGAAAAACAGGAGGCATTAAAGTGTTTATTCTATGCTGGGCACGGTGGCGCTCACCTTCAATCCCAGCTCTTGGGGGGCAGAGGTAGGGAGGTCTCTGTGAGATGGGGTCCAGCCTGGTCTACATAGTGAGTTCTAGGCAGGCTGGGGCTTTTATTCTTGGACTGGAGAGATGACTCAGTGGTTAAGAGCTCTTGCTGCTCTCACCGAAGACTGAGGTTCAGCTGCCAATGTCCACACCAGGATGTTACAGGCTGACAACTGCCTGTAACTCCAGTTCAGGGGAATCCAATGCCCTCTTCTGACCTCCAAGGGCACCTGCACACAAGCGGTGCACATACATACACTCAGGTGCACACGTATACATAAAATAAATAAACCTCTTAAAAAAAAAACATTTATGTGGCTAGAGATGGCTCAGCAGTTAAGAAGATTGACTGCTGTTGTAGAGGACGCGTGTTCAATTCCCAGCACCCACATGGTAGCTAACAACCTTCTGTAACTCCAGTTCCAGGGAAATCTGACGCCCTCTTCCGACCTCCAACATTGAACAACATGGGCGCTCTTACATACACCTAGGCAATACATATAAAATAATACATATAAAATAAAAAGTAAATTAAATATTAAAAAAGACTTTTAAAAACATTTAGTTCATTGCCTCCTGGTCCTGATGCTGTTCCCTCTCACTAGCCAGGGTGAATGTTTGATGCTGATATGCATTCACAGCCCATTCTGTTTTCTGAGATGCAGATGTGCTACCTTCCCATTGCTGCAGGTTTTACTCCACAATGCACAAGAGTCACTTCCTGCCTTCATTCACTCATATTCTGTTCTCAGCAGGACATGTTGTACTTGCAGGCATTTATATATTAAAATACTTGAGATAGCTCAGTGTACTACTTGACCACCGAAATGAAAATTTATTCATTTAAATTGATAAATGAGTTCTATCATTTTTTATATTTTAGGGTTCTACCATTAAAAAAAAGAACTCAATATGTGAGGCTATTGATTGCAACAGGGAGAACAGGACTTAAAGTGCTGGATTAAACCTGATGTGGACTAGCCATTCAGAACTGTACTAATCATATGTTGTTTTAAATTTTAAGCATATCTATGTGCGTATGGTGATGTATGCCTATAATCTTATCACTCAGTAAGGTAAGGTAGGAGAATTACAAGGCTAGCCTTGGCTACATAGCAAAACAAAACTTTGAAAATACCTACACATGTACAGTTGGGAATCTTGCTCCCAATACTGGCTCAGTTTCCTGGATGTGTATAGAAAGAGACCCAACCAATGCTTTGAACTAATACAACCTGTATTTTCATAGAACTTTTGGTTTGCGATTTCTTACTTTTCTCTCTCTACTCCCCTCCTTCTGTATAGGATCTTCCTGCTTGTTATGTAAGCCAGGCTGGATCTGAGCTTCTAGATACTCGTGCCTCAACCTTCTGAATGCTGGGGTTACGGATGTGCGTCACTATACCAGGCTGTGATTTATTTAATAAAATAATTTATTCCACAGACTTGGTTATCACCATCAGCACTGTTAAGCAGTAGCTCATAATTTAATGGATATTGACTAATTGTTGGTAATTAATGGCAATTAACATTTTAATGCCTGTTTATTATCTACTGTTCCTCAATTATTTTCTTTTCACTTGGCTTTTGGAAGGAAACAAAGATATATAAATAATCCAAACACGGCTCAATGATCAAAAGGGAGACAAAAGGCTATGAAATTCCTCAATTCAATAAATGACTTTAGCCTTATGTAGGAGTCTTTAGAGGAATGTTTTTAAAGGTAAGAAGACAGAGGTGAGAATGTGCAGGGTCCTGGGGGACTGGTGCTGGGGTGTGTGGTGTGTGAAGGAAAGGAGGCTACAGTCAGAGCCCAAGAATATTCAGTTATAAAGACCCCTAACCAGACCAACAGTCTCATTTTACAGACTACGTCTGGGGGCCCCAGAAAAAGGAAGTCCTCTCAGTCCTCCAGTGGTGGAGATGGAGACTTTAAGCACTTCTAAGCTCTAACACTTGAGTTTCCAGGAGATTGACAGAGATAGAGGATGCATAGGACACCAGGCAAGAGCTTGACAGTTGTCACAGTGTAGAGGAAGCCTTTGAATGTTTCACACAGGATGTACACAGCGAAGGTGAGGCAGGAGCTGACACAATGGTTTCTAGGGTGACTGGAAACATGGAAATCATATTTTAGGAACTCCAGTTTTATAGTGTATGGCCTATGTTAACACACAGAATCAAGCTGTGGGAGAAGCACTGATTGGGTCAACTGAAAACAATCAGGAGCCACAGAAAATGAACCAGGAACTGAGGTATAGCTCAGTGATGGAGGTCACGCTGAGTTAGTATGCACTGGAATCTGGGTATTATTTCTAACACTCAAAAAACCATCTATTTTCAAATTTATCATGAAATCAAAGAGGAGTAGGCACAGGCTGCAGTTTTATGAAGAACATTAACTAGGGCTAGAGACGGTAATGTAATGGACATCAGTTGTTCAACTGGCCTCTGAATGGTTGTTTCTTCCCTTCCGGGACACTATCAGTGAGGCCACAACCCTGACTTCTTTTTTATTTACTTTTTTCAGGGAGGAATTATTTGTTTTTGCTCATGTCTTATATATTCTCTTAATGTTTGAAAAAATCATCAGATTTTTTTTCCCTTGAGTTCTTCACTAGAGGTTTATTGTAGTTACCTTTCTTTTAAGTCTTCTTTCCTCACCAGCTCTGTGTATAATAGCAGCAAAGGATCACGAAGGAGGTTATCTTTGGCAGCAAAGTGAGCCAGTGGGTAGCAAGAGTCTCCCCATCCCCGGTAGAATTGTGAGACAAAGATTTTTCCTACAATTGGGAGGATCTCCAGGGCAGAATCAGGTGCTTAGGTTCCCATTCCAGCTCGGCCACCGAATTGTGAGATCTCGCACAATTCACTCGACAAATCTGAAGGGGATTCTCATCCATAAATGGAGCTACTGAGTGGTTCTAGCTCTGGGAACTGCTAGCCAGGGCGCCAACAAAGCTGACCACCGCGGCAGGTTACAGCAAGCACCTTGCCCATTACTGGAACTGGCTGGGC
Source organism: Eospalax fontanierii (assembly GCA_035773235.1). NCBI lineage: Eukaryota > Metazoa > Chordata > Mammalia > Rodentia > Spalacidae > Eospalax > Eospalax fontanierii. The sequence continues at coordinate 26,438,633 of CM069543.1, read as the reverse complement.
CACAAACAGCTGCATCTCAGTGGACGTGTCAGTTCCCAAGCTCCACCAAGAAAGATTCAACAAAAGCACTTCAGGGTTAACTGCTTTGAGAGCATTACTAGGAGCCTTTAAGGAAGATATATATTTCCACATCTCTGATTTATGTAAAACAACCCACCCCAAACCAAAACAGACCCTTTCTCCCTCCCTCTGCCTCTGACCTGCTTCCCAGCTGTTCACATTCTCCCTGGGATTGTTAGGAGCTAGTTTGCTCCCCAGAGCCGGAGCAAAGTAAATAGCTCCGCCAGGCAGGCGCCCCACCCACCATTTGATTTTGCTAAATCACTCCTTTGGCTAATATTTCAGGGACAGACACGCGACGCATCTGGCTCCGGCTAAATATTTTCAGTCACTCGGATCCCAAGGTAAATATTTGCCAGGTCGATTGCAGTCCCTTCGGGAGCGTGAAACAGGGAGCCTTTCATCAGCTTTCAATCAAGTCCGGTGCAGCTGCTCTGGGCCCCGCCCACTGCCCGGGGAGCCCCGGCGCGGCCCCGCCCCCTGCTTCCGGTCTCCTGCCTCGGCCACCAGCCCCTCTGAGGCTGGCTGGTGTTTTGCCCTTCTCGGTGTTTTCTTTGTGGTTTTGCAGGTATTGCCCTTGTCCACGCTCTTCTCCTAACCCGGTGTTGGTCGTGGTCACGTGGTGTCATGGCACACCAGGGAAGGGTTAGGAAGCCTCCCGAGAAGCACGACCAGAGGTCGGTTTGAGGGGAAAGGTCTAGGAGATGCCTAGCAAGGCCTCAGTCCTTTCGTTTCTGGCTGAGGAGAGTCTCCTCGTTAGGGGTTTTGAGCCTCAGCCAATAAACAATGCCCCGGCTTTATGTCTTACAAAGGCTTTTGGGCACCAGTGGAGGGGACTCCCTTTTAGTTACAGAGAATAATGGGGAACTTGGGACCTACGAAAGGGGGACTAGCTTGAGACTGTATTCAAAGTAAATTTCCTTACTTTATACGATCGCAGGGTGTCTTAACACTTTTTATTTATTTATTTTTTTGAGACAGGCTTTCACCTTGTAAACCCAGCTGATCTAGAACTCACAGACATCTCCCTGCCTCCGCCTCCCTGAGTACTGAGATTAAAGGTGTGCTCTGCCGCATGTCACTGGGATTTATCCTAACACTTTTGTAACCCTTTTGAGAATAAGTTGTCTTTCCTGCTTTGTGGACAATAGCATTTGACTATAATCGAAGGAACCGTCTGTGTACTCCGTGTATGGCTTCGGGTTAGGAAAACCTGAAGCCTTACATAATTCCTTGTGTTTTTCAGGGATAAAACTAGGATGAGACACTTTTCCTTGGAAATACAATTAAGTGACCATCTAAAAGAACAGAAATCAAGGTCAGTATAATATTTTAACAACCATATTTGCAATGGCAAGCTTGTGACCTGTTGCTGTTTTTTTTTTTTTTTTATTGTAAACAAGTTTTTTACTGGACTGAAGAGCAGGACTAGGGCGTGGTGAGTGAGGTAGGGTTGTACGAGTTTGGAGTCTCATGCTGTCCTCATTTTAAATGTTCATATTTTGTTCACGGATCTTAAAAAACAGTTAAATAATGCATTAAAATGTTTGTCTTGAGTGTTGCGTTTCACCTCTACCTTTCCCCATCAGATTTTGCACCTGAAATAAGTTGCCCCTTTCTTCACTCTTGCTGTGTGCTGGGCTCTGAGCCCTGTGTTTCCAGACGGTAAGGGTTATGCTAAAGTGACCTGTGAAGAAATGAGAGATCTTGTCTTGGACCTGCCAGTTGCTGAAGTTTCGACTTTATGCCAGTATGTGTGTATAAATTATATATATATACACACATATACATATATATATATATATATATATATATATATACATATTTTATTATGTTATCTATGTGAGTATATTGCCTGCATGTATGTAAATGCACCTGTGTCATGTAATGCCAGAAGAGATCAGAAGAGGGTGTAGGTTGGTTTGGAGTTACAGATGGTTGTTAACTGCCATGTGGGTGCTGGGAATTGAAGCAGGGTCTTCTGCAAGAGCAGCCAGTGCACTTAAATGCTGAACCATCTCTCCAGGCCTTAGATGAGCATATTTAACTTCACTGAGCTGCTGCTTCATCTGCAGATTGAGAGACTAAGACTCGGTTCTTTCCAGTCCCGATGATCCATCACTAAGTCATCTTGAGAGAAGAATCTAAATCAGGTTGTTTCCTACAGAACAGAGCCCTCAGTGAGCCCCCAGCCCTCTGGTACTCTCTTAATCTGCCTTCTTGACAGGGGGCCTTTGCATACTACAGCCCTTCACATAGTATGAAGGTCCAAACTACCAAGCATTCCCTGAACGAGTGTTATAAGGAAAAGAGGCTTAGTCAGTATGTCACAGTAACATATTTAGAACTAAAGCTGGAGTCTCTAATTTCTCTCCAGAGTGTGTACTTTTTCTCTCCTTTCTTTCTGCCTGTCCCAGCTGGCCTGGAACTCTCGATGTAGATCACACTGTTCTCAAACTCAGAGAGCTGCCTGCCGCTGTTTCTTAGATTAATTCAAAGCATGTGCCACCACACCCAGCCATCTTTCATTTTTTAAATTGAAGGCTCTATTATGTTGTCGAAACAGTTTTTTCTTGTAATCGGAATCTTGTTTCTGTGGCCGGCTAGATCTGTAGATCAGCCTGCCGCCCCCTTGCTCTTTCAGAATCACAAGTCCCATCCCAAAAGTTCGTCATTTTTGACTCTTGTGGCTTGCAGAATCAAAACTGCTGAACTTGAAACAAGTCCAGTGTAACTTCCATCAGGGATTAACTGATCTTTCTGGTCTTGAGAAATAACAGGGGACACCTGTTCTCACCTGACCCCTGTCTTTGCATTTTTTTGCCCAAGAAGTTTGGATTTCAGTAAGACCCATTCTTGTGAATACTGATGTTGATGGGGAAGTGGGCTTGTATTGTGAGTCGTACCCCTTGGGTCATGCTGTGTGTGACCACAGGCAGCGTGGACAGCAGCTGGTGTTTCCCCACCAGTTGTCAACACGGAGCCTCTTTTTCTATCCAAGAAGACTGAGCTCTACATGATGTGTCTGAAGTCCCTTCTGATGTTAACATTTCTTGGAATGGTGACAGTCTGATTCTGAGAATGGCCTTCATCTTTGCGGTGGACATGGCAAAAGCCCGGGGCGTTCTCCACTTCTCCATTGTGAGGGGTGATGCGTGCCTTCAGTTGTGTTCCAGGGAACTTCTGAGAATTACTTGAATTTTATCTCTTTTTTAAAAAAATATTTTATGTGTAAGATTGTTTTTATTTTATGTGTATGAGTGTCATGCCTGCATGTGTGTAAGTGCATCCATGTTGTACAGTGCCCATGGAGGACAGAAGAGGGTGTTGGATCCCCTGGAACTGGAGTTGCAGTTAGCTACTATGTGGGTGCTGGATTCAAACCCGGATCTTTTGCAAGAATAGCCAGTGCTCTTAACTGCTCAGCCATCTCTCTAGCCCCTTGAAGTCTATCTCTTGATGATCCTTCAATTCTGTATTTTGCTGTTTGCCTTTTTATGACAGTGTTCCTCAAACCACTGTGGAATTGGCCTACTGACGGATTGGAAGCCAGAGGTCTTGACCCTTGTTTCATACTGAAAGCTCTCCTGTGCCGCGCAGCTTTTGTTGTCAACTTAACACACCTGGGATGAGGATCCTTAAATGGGGAATTTCCTCCATTGGACTGGCCTGTGGCCATGCCTGTGGGGTATTTTCTTGATTGTTGAGTGCTGCGGGGAGGGCCCAGCCCACTGTGGGAGGTGCCATCCCTGAGCAGGCTGTTGGGTATTGTATAAGAAAGCAGGCTGAGCATGGGCCAGAGGAGCAAGCCAGTAAGCAGCTGTTCCTCCATGCCCCGTGGTTCAGCTCCCGCCTCCAGGTTCCTGCCCTGAGTTCCTACCTTGGGCTCCCTTGGTGGTGAACTATGTGAGCCTGGAGATGTAAGCGAAATAAACCCTTTTCTTCCCAGACTGGTATTAGTCTCAGTGTTTTGTCACAGCAATGGAGAAGCAGATTAGAACACCTTCCAACCTCATCTTGAGCAATTTAACATCTGTGAGAATTTAAACAAGGAAAATCAGCTATGAGATTTATAATCTTAACTAATTACTCCAGTTCTTTTTTTTTTTTTCTCGTGGTTAGTCTTTTTGAGACAGGGTCTCCCTGTAGCCCCAGTGACCTGGAACTCACTATGTAGACCAGGTTTGCCTCCATCTCACAGAGATAGATCTACCTGCTTCTGCCTCCACAGTGCTAGAATTAAAGGTGTGCACCACCACACTTGGCAATTAAAACATTTTTTACTATACTTTGTGTGTGTGTGTGTGTGTGTGTGTGTGTGTGTGTGTGTGTGATGTGGGTCCCAGGGACCAAGTTCAAGTCATCGGCTTGGTGACAAGTGCTTTTACCCACTGAGCGGACTCTCTGGCCCGGTTTCCTTATTTCTTTTGAACAATTTATATAATAATACATGTTTGTTTCATTTTTGAGGCTGGGGATTGTATGTATTAAGCCTATGTTCTGCCACTGAGCTGCGCCCTCAGCCCTTAGAGGTATGTGTGTTTACATATATGCACACACACATATATAAAAGTAGTAGTATTTGGTATTTGGACACAGGGTCTCACTCTGTAGCCCAGGATGGCCTAGAACTCACTGAGTAATGAAGGCTGGCTTCAACTTCACTACAGTTCTCCTGGCCTAACTTCTTGAGGCTGAGATTAGATATGTAATAGAGCCACCACACCCAATCTGAAAGATATTTTAAACACTCTAATGTTTATTGCAAATTTTTTGCTAACTTGACAGATTTTGGAGTCACCTAGGATAGCTTTAGATAGGTCTGTGAGGCTGTTTCCAAATAGATTTAAGAGAGAGAAGGCCCATCCCAAATGTGACTGAGCACCAGCATGCTTTCCTCTGCTTCCTGAGTGCAGATGCCGGGCAACATGTTCCTGCCGTCACGGCTAGAGCTGCTCCCGTTGCATGACGTCCTCACTATGGTGCACAGCGCCTTCGAACTGTGAGCCAAAGTGAGCCCTCCCTTACTCGAAATGCTTTTGTCAGGTATGTTTCCACAGGAAAAGTAAACATGGAGGAAATGTAGTGCCAGCAGCTCCGAGGAAAGTGCTGTTAGCCCCGTTTCCCCAGTGAACAAACAGCAGTAAAGCATTAGGTGATTTATAGGTGCCTCAGAGGGTCTTGATCCACCCAAGGTGAGGGGCAGTGAGTCTGATCCTGGTTTAGGAGATTTAGGTCACAGACTGGGAATGGGAATTGGGAAGGGTACTCTTACTGAAACAAAAGTGACTTGCACAAGGTCTCCTGGCTACGTGTTTGAACCAGGATTGAAACCCAAGAATCCAGACTTCAGGCTCTGTGCCTTTCACCTGCTTACTGTGACCTTTTTTGTTGGTCATCGGACTCATTTTAAACACAGATTGCAGTAGTAGGAAGCACACTGTCCCAGAAGATTCCTGGTTCTGTTGCTCAGGACTTTCCTCATTTAGAAAATCTGCCCTTTGTTCATTGGCTCTTTAGTCGCTGGCTCAAACTGTAAGCTGTTGCCCCAAATTATTTCCTATTGCTGAAAAAGGAATAGAAATTGTCACAAAGAACAGTGACGATCACAAAATCCCTTGGTGTGCCTCTCCCACCAAACATTTCTGACCTACTTCAGTTCTGTGGGCTTCTGTCAAAGACACAGATTTCTCTAAGTGTTGTGTCTTTTGAAAAATAAGTCTCCACTTTGTGCTTGTACCTTGTTCCAAGATGATTTATGGCGACTGACATTGATTATAAAGCACAATTAAGTATCGGGTAGCGATGGTACACTCCTGTAACCCTAGCACTCAAGAGGCTGATGTGGGAGGAATGTCAGACAAAGGCCAGCCTGGGCTACATAGAGAATTCAAATCCAGCATAGGCTACATAGCAAGACCTTGTCTCAAAAAGCACCACTCGCCACAAAAAAAAAAAAAAAAAAAAAAAAAAAGCATGAATCAGAAGTGTGTATAACATGGTCCAGCATGGGACTTCTGTCCTTTAGAAGCAGTTCCAGGAATTTAAAAGGATAAATATCTAAAGATTTTTTTTTATTGTGTAATCTTTGTAATTGTACAGAATAGGCTATTTAAATTCTGGCACTCCGAACACATAGCTAAATAAATAATAAATAACTGAGTACTCTAGCCTTGAAATACTCTGTAACTGTTTAAACAAAATGTAACTCTTATGTAAGGAACATGGAAAGATGTCAGTGACAGTGTAGAATTTAGAAAGTGTATTTTGTGAGGCTGGAGAGATGGTCGGTTCAGTGGCTAAGAGCACTGCTTGCTCTTGCAGAGGACCTGGGTTTGGTTCCCAGAACCCACACGGCAGCTAAGAACTCTGGTTCCATAGGTTCCAATGCCCTCTTCTGGTCTCCATGGGCACTGCATGACATGGGTGCACTTACATATGTGTAACAAAACTTATACACATAAAAATAAATTTAAAGTATATTTTGTTACTTTTTAAAAATTTTATATTTTTTTATTTGTATGAATGGCCTGCATGTAGGTGGGTGCACCCATGTTGTGCAGTGCCCTCAGAGGTCAGAAGGGGGTGTCAGATCCCTTGGAACTAGAGTTAGAGATGGTTGTTAGCTGCCATGTGGATGCTGGGAACTGAACCCCAGTCCTTTGCAAGTGCTCTTAACCACTGAGTCATTGTGACTACTTTTAAATTGTTATTTATTTTTATTTTATGTGTATGAGTGTATTGCTTGTATTTATGTGTCCCTGTGTCGTGCACTGCCTGTGGAGGTCAGAGAGGGCACTGGATCCCCAGGAACTGGAGTTATGGACGGTTGTTAGCCACTGTGTGGTGCTGGGAACCTGCTGTAGGAAACACTGCTGTGCAGTCATTTGTTCCTGACCGACTTTATCTCTTCTGGGTTTACACCTAGAAATGAGATTGCCGGATCAGCTAACTCTGTGTGTGCTGTTTTGAGGAAGCACTCACTGCATTGCTGTCTATAGTCAATCTCCATAATTAGTGTATAGGATTCTGATGTCTTTACCTTTTCACCAGCATTCTTTATTTTCCTTTTTTTTTTTTTGTTTTTAAACCTAATCGCCATTTTAATGGGTATGAAGTATGTCTCATTGTGATGTTGATTTGCATTTCCCTAGTGGTTAGTGATGTTGAACCTTTTCCTCCTATTTATGAAACTTTGTTACATTTTTGGAGGAATGTCTAAAACAACAAAAAGATTTTGTAGTGCATGCTAGAAAAGCACTCTGCCAGTGAGCTGCGTCCCCAGACCACTCCCTCCCACCCCTTCCCCACCTTCTTTACACTTCAAGACAATGTTGCCCTTCCTCAGCCGGTCAAAAAACTCTGTGTGTGTGTGTGTGTGTGTGTGTGTGTGTGTGTGTGTGTGTAGGCCAGACTCTGTGTGTGTGTGTGTGTGTGTGTGTGTAGGCCAGAGGTTGATTGTGTGTGTGTGTGTGTGTGTGTGTGTGTATGTGTGTGTAGGCCAGAGGTTGATTGTGTGTGTGTGTGTGTGTGTGTGTGTGTAGGCCAGAGGTTGATGTCCGAAGTCGTCCTCTGTTGATTTCCACCTTATCTTTCTTCTCTTGGCTTTTTGAGGCAGGGTCTCCCTGTAGTCCCAGCTGGCCTGGAACCCAAGTAACAGTCCTGTTTCCAGGACTGCTCATACTTGTTCACTTCCAGATCAGAGGCTGTGGAAGTTTCTGCCCTGCTGATGATAAACAGTTACAGGAAGTAATCACGGGCCATTCTAGTTCCATGGACAAATAGAGTCAGGCCTTTTATACCTGACCAGTATAATCATTCTAATTCACCTTGAAGAACAAATACCAGGAAATTCAAGTGTTAGTAACCAAGCGGAACCCTCCAATGTTAAAGGCCTATTATGTCCACGTTCTTTGCTAAACTCTTTATGTTAGCTATTTGTATTTAATCTTCACAACAGTTCTTCAAGGAAGATATAATTTTTCACAAATCTTTCATAAAATTATGGAAATAACACTAATTGCTTCATAGCATTGTTTTCTGTGCTAAGCAAGATAATACATGTGAAACATACATTACAGAAACTCAGTACATATTGTTCTTTCCATATAATTAATTAACTCCAGCATGAGGACTGGCGTTTAAACCCCAGCACTCACAAAAAAAAAACAAAAAAAAAACCCCACAAAACAACACACTTGTAATTCTGCCAAAGAGGCAGAGACAGGCAGATATCCACGAGATTGAGGCCAGCTTGGGCTGCATAGTGAGTTCCAGGCTAGCTGGGACTACCGGATGATAGAGACCATTTCCTTCGGCCTTTTCTCTTTACCACCTTCACTCTCTTATTTTAAAACTAATAATTACAGCGAAGATGTACAATTTCTAAGACCAAACTAGAAGGGGCAAACAGTGCTCACAAGGGTTAACACACTAGTCACTTAGCCCACAGTAGTGGTAGTTATTCTGAGCCACACTTTGTGGATATTGTTTGGGTGTTCATTGGACGGATCTAGGCTGCACAGATCCTTTCTGACTGTGTCTAATAAATGAACTGGCAATAGGCTCAGATCCAGCTCTTCAGTGGCAGCTGGGCCCTCCCTTGGAGCCCCCCCGCCCCCCACAATCCCTTCTCTTATTGCTAATTGACTTCCTGATTCCCCAAAGCAGCTGGTGGAAACCTTTCCACTCTCCCCATCCTTGTAATTTTCTTTCTGCTGTTGACAGAACGACTGGCAGGTGGTTGTGCGTTGGTGAGCAGCTCTCATCCATTCCCTCCACGCCCAGTGTTCCACTAGCCTCACTCATCTCCCCGGTGCCTCCATCACCCTGTCTCTTTCTAGGACTAGCTTCCTCTTTTTTTTTTTTTTTTTTAAGTGAGACAGGGTCTCTCCATAGCCTCAGCTAGCCTGGAACTCACTTCATAGACCAGGGCGGCCTCAGTCTCACAGACCACTTATATGCTGAGATTAAAGGTGTGCACCATCATGCCAGGCTCGGACCGGTTTCTTTTAGTTTCAGTGTCTCCTTTCACTTCCCTGATTAATAAGCTCGAACCTTCCTCTGCTTGTAGCAGTCCCAGCCATATTTATATTTTCCTTGAAGTTGATCATGTTCTCCTTTTCTCATTGTTTGGTTTTTCAGGTTATTTAATACAACTTCTGAGGGGAAATGACTGTCTATATTTTCAGTATGTGAATACACTGCAAACTAAAGCATTTAGAAAGTTTAGCCTATGGTCCTCATTTTAGCTCATTCATTAAATTCTGAGCACTCCTGGTCTCTCGGTCATCACTGGGGTCACTGCCAGAGGTCAAGGTCAATTATGAAGAACAAGATCTCTGAGTCCTAAGCTCTGCAGTCTTTTGCCTTCAGTTTTCCTTGGCTCTTACAGCTCTGTGGTCGAACCTTTCCAGCTCTTCCCTCTCTCTCCACACACTCGTAATTCTTCACCTAGTGAGCTCATTTGTGTCAGTCATGACATCGCAGGCTGGCCGGATGTGACGATAAGGTGCCTCTCTAGCCTCACGTCTCAGCATTCTTTCCTCTCCTTCCTGTCTTGGTCCTTTAGTGCATGTACCAGCCATTCTGAGTTACCTCCAGTGTCTTGAGTGGTCCATGACTCGCTCATGCGGTGCTCTGTTCTTGGAAATCCTTCCCTTCCTGCACGATGACCATGTGAATACATTTATATTGTTTTATTAATCAGCCATGCATGTTATGTGTCTTGTGTGCCAGGTGGTGCTCTAAGTACTTCATAAATATTAACTCAGTCTCATGTCAGTCTTATGAAGAAGGTGCTATTATCATCTTTATTTTATGGTAGAAGAAAAGCAATAGACAGGCTAAGTAACTTGCCAGAAGTCACGTGGCTCAGAAGTAGGGATTTGAAGCTGGGCTTAACTTCCAATCTTAGGTTGTCTCTCATTATATAGTGGCACCAAAGAAGGGCCCAAGGGGGAGGGATTTCTGTGAAGTCAAATATCTATTCAGTGTAATATCCTTTCATAGTCATGTTTGGATCCAGGGGATTATAGGTCCTGTACCTGGCTGAAGACTTGGGGAACCATTCAGGCAAACCTTACGTTTTTTGCTCATGGCTAATTAACAGGTAACTAACGATCCCTGAGCAAGCTTTGACATCGAAAACTAGATTTTCGAATGTTCCTTGCTGAGAAAAAGCAAGGCAACAGTTTGTTCCTGTGTGGTTTATTGAATATGACGGTCGGAAGAGTGCTCTGTAACGAAGCACTGTCATATTAAAAAGAAAACCGAGACCAGTACAGGGGCTGTGGCTTGCTCAAGGTCAAAATGTTAAGGCTACACCAGGGCCGATGCTTTCCCAGGATGCCCAGGTGTGGTGTGTTTACTGAACTAATGTTTTGCTTCCCTTCCCATCGGAGGAGGTTTTTCAGCGCTGAGAGGGTGGAAGGGCTGGCTCCGTGGTGGTAAAGGGCTCGGTGCAGCTTTGGGCCTCACACGTTCTGTGTTCAAGTGCTACAGTAGGCTCTACCCCCAGGAACATGCTGATTGGCACTTCCTAAGAAACCTGGAGGTCTTGGTGGGCACCTGGTGTTGGCGACCTTTTGGAAGTAGCTGACAGTTCCCCGCATTCCTCTGGCTTCTTTTGTCAGTTTCTGGTCTCTTCCTCCTCCATCTGGTCGGATGAGCTGCTCTCCAGCCCTGGCCCTCGCCTTCTCTCTCCTTCGCTATGCACTTTGCTCTGTGAAGTCATCTATTCCTATGGTTTTAATGATTTAAAAGTTTGCTCCTGTCAAATGTACATTTCCTGCCAGCCTCTCCAAACCCGTGTATTTGAATTGCTTTCTGGATGACTTCACTTTAATAAATCGCAGCTACCCCACCCTCACCTGGACAAAACTTTCTCCTGTCCTGTGTCTCCACCTCTCTTGTCCATCGACTTACATGTTTCCTAATGGCCTCTGTGTCGGTACCAGAACCCATGCAACTGCACAATCCTGGGACCAACTTGGCTTTCTGGTCACCCGCACGGTACTTCCCAGGTTTAAGACTCCATCATCTACAGTAGCCTACAACTGGTGCTGCCTTTAAACCTGCCCCACTCCACCTTGTTCTACAACATGGCAGTCAACATTTATTTATCTACAGTCACTTAAAGAGTGCATTTTTAAATTGTAAAATAGATGCATCCTTGACATTTGCACACAGTGTGGTAGTATATAAAATCCCTTCCCTCCTGTTCTCAATTCTGAGTGACAGTTTGATGTCTTTCCCATCAGAGTCTTTCTTGGTTTATCCAGATGATTATATTTTAAAATTTATCCATTCATTTATTCATTTAGCGTGCTCATGAGTAGAGGTATGTGTACATGTGTGTATGCATGTAGGCCAGAGGTCAGCCTTGGGTGTCATGTCTCATTTATTGAGACAGGGTCTCTTACTGACCTTAGGGTCATCAAGTAGACTAGACTGGCTGGCCAGAGAGCCTCAGGGATCCTCCTGTCCCTGCCTCCCAGTGCTGGGATGACGAGCATGTACCGCTCTGCCCAGCCTTTTCATATGGGCTCTGGGAATCAAGCTTGGGTCTGCATGCTTGCATCGCGCACATTTTACCAGCTGAGCCAACTCTCTGTCCTCCAAGCAAATAGTAACGGGACACCTGAGCTAGGCAGTTCCCAGTTCAGAATCACCCAGGTTTCTCTGCACGGCTCACACTCTAGTCCCACCCTGATTTGCCTTCCCTTTCCTTCTCCTGCACCTTCGTTCCTCCAGTCAGTTCTGCTCACGCTTTAAGACTCCTGTCATGTGTTTCCTCTTACCCGACTTAACGGATGTGTCCTCTTTTGTCAGACTGAAGGTAAAAGTTACTAAATTTAACTAAAGCTAAAAGTTAGTTTTGTTTGCATGCCTGTGAGTGTATACTTTCACTGGCAGGTGTGTATGTGTGGAGGCCAGAGGACAACTTTGAATATCATTCCTCAGGGGCTGACTGTTTTTTGAGACAGGGTCTCCCAGTGAGACCTGGGGCTTGATAATTAGGACTAGGCCAGCCGGCTAGCAAGGGAACCACTTGGGTCTGCCTTTCAAGCACTGGAATTACAAATGTGTACATTGTGCCTGACTTTCTTATGTGGGTTCTAGGAACCAAACTCAGGGCCTCATGACTGTGCAGCATGTACTTCTACAGCTGAGCCATCTCTCAGCTCTATTTTGAGCTCTTTTGTACTGGTATGTCTCATTAGGGTGGCACCTTGACAGGCAGAGACTTCCTCATCTCCCTGAGCCCCTACACTTAGACTGAGACCTGACGTGGGGGTGCTCATTTCACAGCTGAGTGATTGGAGCTCATATTACTGTCTGACTCTCCCTCTGAAGTGCAGGTGCTTTGTGCTGGGAAAAAGCTGCTTCAAGCAGACAGGACTCTGCAGTCTCATGACAATTCAGTATACAGCCGCAGGAGACAGTATATGAGGAACAAGAGAAATGACCGAAGAGTGAGGAAAGGAGCTAACATCTGAGAACGGCATGCACATGTATCACTTTACATATGTCATTTAGTCCGTTTGACATTCCCATGTCCATTTTATAGGTGAGAAAATTGAGGATTAGGATGTACAGTACCTTATGCAAGAGCATGAAGTGAGTACTGGAGCAGGGGTTCTACCTAGTTAGAACCCTGTGAGTTCACAATCAAGCTTTATGTCCTCTGCACTTGATGATCAGGCAAGTTTGTCTGGTCACTGCCTACCATTCCCCTAGACCTCTCAAGGACAACTGGAAAGGGTCTGTGTCCAGCAGCTTCTGAAACGAGACACCTAAAAGCTTCAGCCTCTTGGAAGACAGTGAGTGACAGAGTGGCACCCAAGTCTTCACACATTGTTAGCCTCCCAAATGCTCTGAAGGGGGCTGCCACACTCAAATTTAACTAGGCTCCTAGGCTTCCAAGGAGGCCAAGGCCACCTTGAGATGCCTTACCTAGCTTTATTCAAGTCTCTAAGGTGGCAGTTATTCATCCTGATCCCCTCCTGGTCCCTCTCATTCCTGGATTGGTCCCAGTTGCTTTGTTTTAGGACCTGCAGGTCAGAGCCCAGTCACGTCTATAGGCCCAGGAGTCTGGGGTTCCCACACTTGGATTTGTGTGCCTTGGGTGCTTCTTGGCAGTTGGGACCACCTTGAGATCAAAGAGGGGCTACTGGAGGTAGATCAGCAAGACCATATCACAGAAAGGCTGATCCTCAGTCCATAGGTATTTACCTAGGGATTGCTTCCTCTTTGAACCCAGGACTGCTAGGCTGAGAAAAGCACTGAAAGCAACAACAGTCACTGTTTAAAAATTATTTTTATTAGCTGGAGAGGTGAATCAGCAGTTAAAAATTATCTTTGTTTGTTTGATTTATGTGTGTATGCCATATGTTTGTGGGTCTCTGTGGAGGCCAGAAGAGAGCATCGATTCCTTGGAGCTGGAGTTACAGGTGATTGTGAGCCACTTAATGTGAGTGCTGGGATCTAAACTTGGGTCCTCTGCAAGAGCAGCGAGCACTTTTAACCACTGAGCCATCTCTCTAACCCCAGCAGTTACTTTTCATCCAGGTATATGTCACCTATAGTTAAAGGCCGTATTACACCCTGTCAACCCTCCAACAACACTGTGACAGAGATTAGACATGTCTTTGGTGCAGTAGATTAGACAGCAAGAAAAAAACCCAAGATTTAGAGATACTGCCACAATTACTGAAGGACAGATTGGCTTTGAACCTCATCTTGAGTCTTTCTCAAGCTGGGGCTTTCTGCCCGAGTGACAGAGATTCCATTTCTTCATCAAAAGTCACAGTCCATGCCTGCTGTTCTCAACCATCGGGCTCGTTTCCTTCCTGCCCTTCCTGTGCTCCAGGTATTCCAAAGTATGAACAGTTCTTGCATGTATCATGTGATCTCTTACCTCCAAGATTTGTACATGTGTGTGCTGGATATCTTCAGCTGACAATTCGCCACACCTGGAAAGAAGGAACCTCAGTTGTGGAATTTCCTCGATTGGACTGGCTTTTGGGTGTGTCTTCGAGGCACTTTCTTAATTGTTGAGTGGTGTGGGCAGTACCACCTGGACAGACAGGTGGTCCTGGACTCAGCGCAGACAGAGGAGCAAGCCAATACGCAGTGTTCCCTTATGGCCTGGACTTTAGCTCCTGCCTCCAGGTTCCTGACCTTCTCGTGTTTTCTCAGTAATAGACTGTGATATGGAAGCATAAGCCAAATAAAACCTGTTCCTCCCCTAGTTGGTTTTGGTGAGTGTTTGGGTTGTAGCAGTAGAAAGTAACTAGGACAATATGTTCCCTCAGCAATGTCCTTTCCCTTTCCCACGACTCCTTAGCTGGCCTGTCACCTACTTTCCAAGACTGAGGATTTTCTATTTACCTTCCTGTCTTGCCGGCACCTCTTGGACCTCCACTTGAGAACATCTGCTCCTAACATAGTTAGCCTTCTGGTCAGTGTGACCAATACCCTTGTCTCCAGCTCTAGACATTAGTCAGCTTGTTTAATCAACATATCCCTTTCTGTCACTGATCATTTTTGGAGATAAAGTACACTTGGAACTAAGGAGAAATGAATGAGTTTGAGTTATTAGGAGCATCACTTTCTTTTCTATAGGATTGAAGGGTAAAAGAACTAAGAGATCGCACCTTACTCTGAAGAGTAAGGCCTTCTGTGACTTAAGTACCTCCTATCAGGGCTTACCTCTTAAAGGTCTCATCACCTCTCAGACCATCTTGGAGGACACAGCACATCTAAATGATGAAGGGTTTATACCGTTAAAAGTAGGGAGGCCAGGGGCTGGAGAGAGGGCTCAGCAGTTAAGAGCACTGTCTGCCCTTGCAGAGGACCTGGATTTAGTGCTTAGCACTCACATCAGGTGGTTTACCACTGCCTGTAACTTCAGTTCCAGGGACTCGCCCTCTGTCTGGACTCCACAGGCACTAGACACACATGGTACACATAAACTCACTCAGGCATACATATGTACACATAATGAATAAATAAATATGTCTAAAAAATAAATCTTTTTAAGTAAGGGGTCTAGGGAGATGGCTCAGTAGGTAAAGTACCTTCTTTGCAAACATGAGGACCTGAGTTTGCGTCCCCAACACCCATGTAAAAGTCAGGTGCTCTGGCACATGTACTCTGCCCAGATAACAGATAACCTGGGACTCTGTGGTCCCCCTTCTCCTCCATGCCACTGTTAAATGTACATGTTCTAGCCTTTGAGATGTCCATGGGTGTGGAGAAGAGAAATGAGGCTTCACACTCCCCTGTTCCTTTGAAGAAACCATATATAAATCTATTTTCCAGTATAGATTTTTGTTTACTAGTTTTAAAATTTAAATTTAAAATATAGAGAAACTTGGTGGCAAGTTGATGAACTTAAATGACCATTAATACCACTACAGACCCAAAGCAGTGGGGGTAACTGACCTCAGCCAGAAGCTTCTGAACTTGTAAGCAAAAGTAAACCATTGCTCTTTATAAGTTCTTTTCACAGGTATTTTGTCACAGTGGCAGCTGATTGCAGGGGGAAAGAGTAAGACATATTTTGAATGGTGACTAAAATCTACATAACACCATCTGAGTATGAGACCCACTCAGGTCTCTACAGTCAGGTTGTCCTAGGAAAAGGCCTCAGCTGTGGCCTTGGAACAAGTCATGTGTTGAGATAGGACTTGTGTGCCAACTCATGGGTGGGCCCTTGGTGGCCAGAGGTCACACTAAGAATTTCCAGGGAACTAAGTGTGGAGCAGTTGTAGGCCATAAAAAGATCTTCATCCTTGCACCCCGCGAGCCTTCACTGCCTTTCTCCTGAGGCATCCAAGATGAAGCCCAAGTCCCCAAACAACCGTTTCTCACTCTCCACTGCCAAAGAGCCCTGCCACCCCACAATTCCGAGAATCATGTCTCCTAACATCCATTTTGATTTAAAATCTTTTATGTTTGAGATGGACTCTGTTGACAATGGGCTGGGTTTGGCCTCCTCATTAGGTGTGGTACTCCTGGCTTGTGGTAAATCCTGATTGGAATACAACATAAACCCATTTCCTGGTAAATGTATAAATGTATATGGATGTTGGTTGTTCTCCTGCTACTCACATACCTCGAAGAGGCAGCAATTTGAAGTAATTCAGACATGCTCCGCATCTGGCCCTCATAAAACAGTGGGTGAGTCATGACTCTGCATCAACACAGTGTATCTTGCTTATGGAGAGAACTGAATTCACCCACTCGTTACTGTCCACATTGGCTGCGACTTTCTCCATTTCTTTATGACAATCAGTGTGATTTGTGTGCAAAGAGATGGGTAAGAATTTGGAGAAGAGGAGGAACACCCAATAGCTATGCACCAAAACCAAACTAACAGTTTTGAAGACACAGCAAGCTGTTTTCACTTTAGAGGAACAGACGGGGGGAAAGGTAGTATAAGTCAGGCCTGACAGCACATGCCTTTAATCCCAGCATTCTGGAGGCAGAGGCAGGGTGGATCTCTCTCTGTGAGATTGAGGGCAACCTGATCTACTGATGGAGTCCTGGGCCATCCTGGGCTACAGGGAAACCCTGTCTCAAACAAACAAAAAAAACCTTTGGTACTCTCTGTAACCATGGGGCCCAAAGGCAGAGAGACGTCTCAGGCCATGGACCACTTAATCTATTAGCACCTCAGTTTGTTCATCTGACAAATCAGGCTTGTAATGGCTACCATATCAAGTTGACAGGAAGGAGAGCTTGAGAGCACTACTGGGTGCTGGTTCTGGAGTGTGTTCCTTAAATGCATCTTCTATTGACAGCCCAGGACATACTCCGTTCTCCAGCTGAAAGACCTGGACATTGAGAGACTGAGTGGCTAGTTCAAGGGCACAAATCCTGTCAGGAGCCATCTCTCTGTCAGGAGCCATCTCTCTGGCTCCCTGATCAAAATCTTCCCATTAGTTGATGCTAACATTGATATCAAAGGACACATGGTTTCCCTTTGGTACATAAGAGGCTTCCTTATTTCAGGTCTGTGTGGCATTCCTGGGTCCTTGGCCCCTATAGAAGGCCCAGCTGAACACAGTTCAATTTCCTCAGAGGCCCAGTCTCTGCTGTGGGAGCAGGCAGGTTGTTAATGTGATAAACAGCTTCCTGCTAATGTGGGGCGGGAGGTAAGTGTCCGTGTCGCTGTATTGACCCATCACATGGCAGGTGGGGGACTAGTGACTCTGCCCATAGAAGCATTCTAGGACTGTGATCTGAGTGAGGTCAGTCAGCCCTGGGTTTGAGTCCTAGTTCTGCTTCCTGCTAGCAGCATGAAGTTCAGTTGTCTGCATTTAGTTTCTTCATCATTAAAATGTGGATAAGGATGCTTACTGTCAAGGGTAGTTAAATGAGACAGTATGGGAAATATGTCCAGCACTATCATATACAACCAAATAAAAAGGTATGGTTTGAAAGGTGTGGGCACACCTGCAGGGGATGGCATCTATGAGACAGTGTGCTTACTCTTATAGAGCTGAGATGAAGTGGAATCACACAGTAGGGGAGTGCCTGTATGTCACATAGGGGCCTCAAGTCTAGCCACTTCAGTGGGGTCTGTTACAGAATCTGGCATTTGAGAATCCAGACTTCTTTGTCCCTTAACAGGGGCTCTTGTTATGCATAGTGGAGCACCCCTGGGCATCCGTGTTGGCAGGAGGAGGGGGAGCAGGGAGAGGAAGGGAAGGAGGGGGAGGAGGGTTCACTGCTAGAGCCATTGCCACAACTCTGGGGTGGGTGATCAGTCTAGTGGCTTTAGAGGTGCTGGAGAAACCCATCACTTTTGACAGAGACAGACTGATGCCTCTAGATCAGTTTTTGGGTTCATTTACTTGTCTGAAGCCTTTATAGATGGTTAGGTATTGCCATATCTTCCTTGATGGCAAATGTGTGAAGGATTGCTCCAGCTCAGCCCATTGACTCACCAGCCATCTTGACATAAGCCATCTGGTGAGTACTCTGTATCTCTCCTGGGTAGCAACAAGATAGATCTGGGTCCAGGAACAGGACTTGAAGAAAGGACCCAATACCCACCAGTTTGATAGGAAGCCAAGGTCCTACTGTCCTGAGATTAGATGGCGGTAGGTTCAGGGTGAGTAAGGCCTTCTGGGATTCCCAGATCTCCAGTGACCCAGCCTCTTCTCATCTCACCCGACCTCACTGCCCTGCTTAACCCTCAGTGAACAACCCCCACAGCGAGCTAGCAGGCAGGTCTCTCATGAGGAGCCCAAATCATGCTTATAAACACCTTGTTAGTTTTTGTTTGAGATGGGTTCCGTATTGTTTCACTTATTAGACAGCTCATTTCTCAAGTTCACCCAATTTCATAAAACAAATACCACAAAATATAAAGTCACAAATTAATCCTAACAGCAGTGGTAGGTGGTTTTAGTACATGACTCTCCCCAGTAGACAAGTCATCTGTATAAAAAAAAAAAAAAAAAACAGAGAAATATTGGAGCTAAATGAGATATTAGAGCAAACGGGTTTAACAGACAGACATCTACAAAACATTCAAGCCAAACACTACAGAATACAGTGTGTTTTTTTGTTTTTATTTTGTTTTGTTTTTCTGGCAGCCCAGAGGACTTTAAAATAGACCACATGCTGGGATACAAAACAAGCCTTAAAGTTTCTTTTTATAGTTATTTTATATGTATGTGTGAATGCCTACATATATGTATGTTCATTACATGCATGCCTGGTGCCAATGGAGGCCAGAAGAGGGCACCAGATCCCCTGGAACTCGAGTTATAAGCAGCTGTGAGCCCCCATGTGGGATCCGAACCTTGGTTCTCTGCAAGAGCAGCAGGTGCTTTCAATTGCTGAACCAATTCTCTAGCCTCAGCAAGTCTTTACACATATGAAGCAGTTGAAATAATACCTTGTGTTCTATCTTATCACAATGGAGCAAAAATTATAAATCAGAAGTCGGAGAAACTGTAGAACATTCACAAACTTAGGAAGATTAAATAACATACTGTTGAATGATGAATGGGTAAATGAAGAAGTCAAGAAATTCCTAGAAACAGATGAAAGTGAAACACACATACCAAAATCTATGGGATACATTGAAGGCAGTAATCAAGGAAATTTATAGCTCCAAGTCCTATATTATGAAATGAGAGGGAGGCTGGAGAGAAGGCTCAGTGGTTGGAGCAAGTACTGCTCTTTCAGAGGACCGAAGTTTGGTTCCCAGCATCCATGTTGGGTAGCTCACAGCTGCCTGTAAACCAGTTCCAGAAAATCCAATGCCCTGTTCAGCCTTCCAGTGGCACCTGTAGTCATATGTCCGCATACACAGACACACATGCATACCCAGAACTGAAAATAAAATCTTTAAAAGTTAAAAAAATCAGACTCCAAGTAAATACCTTAATGATATACTTTAATGTCTTTGAAAAACAATAATAGATCAAAAAATGAGTAGATGGAAAGAAATAAGATCAGGCCAGAAATTAATGAAATAAAAAACAATAAAAAGAATCAAAGAATTCTTTGAAAATATAAACAAGATAAAGAAAACCCTTAGTTAAGCATCCAAAAAAGAAGACAAATTAATGAAATTAGAGATGAAAAGGGAGCTATTACAACAGATACTAAAGAAATCCAGAAAAACTTAGGACATACCTTGAAAAAATATATTCCACTAAATTGGAAAATATAAGCAGTGGATGAGTTTTTTGATGCATATGATTTACTAAAATTAAACCGAGATGGGATGGAGAGATGGTTCAGTGGTTAAGATCACTTTCTGCTCTTTTGGAGGACCCAAGTTCAGGCACCCATGTTAGGCAGCCTGTAACTCCAGCCCTCTTCTGGAGGACACCGTGCACATGTCATACAAACACATAGACACCTAAGGTTTTGTTTGGTTTATTTTCTTTTTTGAGATAGGGTCTCACTGTGTAACCCTAGCTGGCCTGGAGCTCAAATGCAGACCAGGGTGGCCTCTGCTCCCAGGTGCTGGGATTACAGGTATGCGCCACTATGCCTGTTGCCTGACACATAATTTTTTTTTAAATTAAACCAAGATGAGATGAATAGTTTAAATAGATCTGTAACAAGCACCAAGACTGATGCAATATTGAAAAGCCTCCCAACTACAAAGAATCCAGCCCACATGGCCCCACTGCCAAAATTCTGTCAGGCCTTTAAAGAAGAATTAAGGGGGCTGGAGAGATGACTTAGCTATCAAGAGCACTTACTACTCTAGCAGAGGATCTGGATTCAGTTTCCAGCACCCATATGGCAGTTAATACCTGTCTGTAAGTCCAGTTCCAGGGTAGCCAACGCCCTCTTTTGGCCTCCATGGGCATTGCACAACACCAGTGCATTTACACACATGCAGGCAACACACACTAAAGAAAAATAAATAAAATTGCAGTTGGAGAGGTGGCTCAGTGGTTAAGAGCACTGACTGCTCTTGCAGAGGACCCACATGGCAGCTAACAACCATCCATATCTCCAGTTCCAGGGGATTGGGTGCCCTCTTATCTCCACAGGCACTGCACAACATGGGTGCACTTACATACATGCAGGCAATACACTAATGCACATAAAATAAAAATAATAAAGTACTTTAAAAATAAATAAAATTAAAAAAATAAAGAATTAGCACCACAGCTTCTCAAACTATTCCATAAGTAGGAAAGGAGGGAATACTATGAAAATCTTTTCATAAAGCTGGTAATTACCCTGATACCCAAACTGGATAAAGACACAAAACAACGGCAAAAGAAAATGCTAAAAATAATGAGTGAAAGAAGGTAGAGGTGGAGAAAACCCCACAGAGGATAGATAGGCCCAAATAAACAACAGACTCCAAGACAGTGTAGCTAAATCAACCATATTAATAGTTACATTAAATATAAAGGGCCTAAAGCTGAGTGTGGTAGTACAGGTCTATTATTCCAGCACTTGGGAGGTCAGGGCATGAGGACTAGGAGTTCAAGGTCACCCTTAGCTAAACAGTCTAAGTCCAGGTTGGGCTACATGAGTCTCAAAAGAAATCTATGACGCAAGCAAACCATGACAGATCAGTTGGGTAAAGGCAACACTGAACCATGCACTGTCTGAGGAGCCCACTTTAAAAGACACAGGTGGGCTGAAAGAATGGAAAAGCGAGGCTGGAGGCATATCTCTGGGAGAACGTGTGATTAGCATACACATGGCCCTGCATTCCACCCCAGAAACTCCTCCTCCCAAAACTGATGAAAGGATCATACCATGCATACATTAATTATCAGAAAGCTAGAATAACTGTAGAACAAGAAATCTCATGCTGGATAAAGAAGTCAGAATTTCTGTGAGTATAGTTCAAGAGGCCATAAGCATTCTAAATGTATACACCAAAGCTTCAAATACATGCATGACACCAACTGAAAAGACAGACAAACCTACAATTCCAGTGATTCTGGTATTTCCTCTTTCAGTAAATGATGGGAGAAGCTGACAGAATGAGTGAGCTTGTGGAGTACACACTGTCAGCCTACCTGATTATGTGGGCATTTACAGAATGCTATTCAACAACAGCAGGACAGATATTCAGGTGTATAGAAGCAGCAGATTAGGCCATCTGTGAGCTCTGAAACAAGCCTCGTAAACTTAGTGATTGAAACCATACATTCTGTTTTCAAAAACAGAATTATATCAGGAAGTACAGTATTTGAGAAAAACTCTTCTAAGTAGTCTAGGAATGAAGTGAGGAATCACAGAAGAAATTAAAAGAATACTTTGAATTTGATAAAGGTGATAACACAATTTCTTAAAATTTGTGGGATCGAGCTAAGGCAGTATTTAGAGGAAAACTTACAGCATATTTTGGAAAAGCAGAAAGCTCTGAAACCAGCGATTTAAGCTTCCATCTTAAAAAGTGAGAAAAGGAACAAACTGGGCCAAAAGGAAGCAGAAAGAAACAAACAACAAAGACCAAACGGCATTTAACAAGAAAATAGAAAAATGGAAAACAAAGAGTAAAAAATATCCTAAAAAAATCAAATTTAGAATATGTCATAACTGTAGGAAGGACTTTTATAAAACAGACATAATCTAGGGCTGGAGAGATGGCTCAACACTTAAAAGCACTGGCTGCTCTTGCAGAAGACCTGGGTTTGATTCTCAACACCCATATGGCAGGTAACAACTGTCTATAACTCCAGTTCCAGGGATCCAGTCCCCTCTTCTGACTACCTCAGGCATTGCATGTCATGGGTGCACCTACCTACATGCAAGCAATACACTCATACACATAAAATAACAAAAACATATAAAATAGACATAATCTAGACTAATGACTTTTAATTAAACCCAGCAAAACCATGGGCTCTTGTGCCTTGTGACCTGAGCACCTGATTTTGTTTCTTTGGGAACCTTAATTTGGTACTCCACTTCAAAAGATAATGAATGAATGTGGGTATGCTTGAGAATTAACATATGAAAGACTGCACATCCATCTTCATTGCACACAGTGAAGACTGGGAAGAATGCATGACTTTGGGTTAATGGGATATCATAGAACTAGGGATGAAAAACCAGGATGGTCTGTTAAGGGTGGAGTCAAACATTTGAAACTGGAGAAACCATTCTGAATAAAGTCACAGGTGGGGTTTGACTCTAGAGCACAGTTCCAGGGACAAGGTTCCAGCAAAATGGTTCCAACAGCACAGTTCCCAGAGACAGATGGTTCCACGGGATCCTGTGAGTTTAGGTTCATTCTTAAAAACTAACTTTAAGAGTCAAGCCTTTTGTTCAGGTAATTGTAAGTTGGTGCAGTAAGGCCACATTGTCGTACAAGATAACTTGAATTCAGAGCCCCAGGCTGTGATTATTCATATTTGGCTCATTTTCTTTAACAAAAATGTAACAGCAAAAATATATAATGTCTAGATAGACTATCCAAGAAAAAATGACTAGAAATTTCATTATTTGAGGAAATACAACTCTATGTGAACCAAAGGAAAAATGAAATGTTATGAACGACTCAACACAAATATATTGAAAATTTAGATGAAATTAACTGGTTTCTTAGAAGGCACAGATTTCCAGTACTGACCTGTGAAATAATAGTCTTAAATGTCCATATATCAGTGAAAGTAATAAATCTCCTAACTAGAAAGTTTTTCTCAAAGAAAATTCTGAGGCCTAGAGAATATTACTCATTTTAGCAAATATTTAAAGAAAAAATATCAAGCCTTCATCCATGCAGAAGGTTCAGAAAATAGAACTGGAGTACACTTTTTGATTTATTTTTGAGGCCATGCTAAGACATGAGAAAAACTCCATAGAAATATCCCTGACAAACACAGAAAAGCCCTTGACCAAGCACTAACAAAGCAAAGGCAGCCATATAAAAAAAGAAGGCACATCATGGCCCCGTGAGAGTATTCTAGGGTGTGAGACTAACATGAAATAGCAGTAAGTATAATTTGCAACATTAGCAGAAAAAGGATTCCAGATGCATGATAGTCTTATGTAAAATTCAACACCTATCTAAGATGTAAAGAGAAATCCTTTCAGCAAACTATGAACACAGGGACTTTTTCAACCTAATGAAAGATTTTCTTTTTAATAGGTTGTTTTTTAAATTATATAACCCTAGCTGGCCTCAAACTTGCTAAGTAGACCTGGTTAGCCTCAAGCTCAACAGAGATCCACCTGCCTTCAATGACCATACCCAGCCTGATAAAAGATCTTTATGCATAACTTCCCACTGACATGTTTAATGGTGAAAGGCTGCCCTAGATAGAGGCTTTCCCCTGAGAAACTTCTAGTAACTGAGTAGTTTCCCCAACGCCTGAAAGCCCAGGGTTGCTCAGTGGTCCCTTTGTCTCTCAAACTATAACTAATCTCAGGGACTTCAAATAACAGTCCCTCTGGGCTTTAACACCCAAGTGTACTCTGACTCAAACCCAGACCCACCTCAGGCTCAGCTTTCCCGTGGTGTCCCACAGGGGAAACAGAGGCAAGGGAGGGAGTCTCAGTTTCGCTCATCCAGACAGTGGCTGCCTTAATCCCAGTTGGGTTTTGACTGAGAGTCTTGTTTTGAGTGCTTCTCCCTCTCCCGAGGTTCATTGACTTTTTAAACTTATACATGAAAACCTAAGACTTGTACATATTAATGGAATGCCATTATATTGCCATTAAATACAGCTTTCTCTTAAATAGTTCTTCTAGTCGTTAATAGTTAAATAGTTCTTCTCGACAGAACCCGATTTACTTAGCCTCCCCATTAATCCTATCCCACCCAGACCCTTCCTGATTTACCTTTCCTCATCCCTCCTCCCCTTTAGGACCCCCAGACTCTGATAACTCCATTCTATTCCCAATTTCTATGAGATCAATTTTCTTTAAAAAAATGGTTTTTCTCATTTCTTAGTTTTACTTTTATGTGTATGAGTGTTTGCCAGCATTTAAACATCCCCGTGTCCTGCAGTGCCTGTGGATGCCAGAAGAGGGCGTCGAATCCCCTAGAACTGGAGTTTCTGTTGATTGTTGGCTGCCATGTGGGGATCTCCTCTGTGAGAGCAGTCAGTGCTCTTAACAGTGAGTCATTTCCCCAGCCCCCTCCTCTCTTTTGCGATTAACTTTCTAATACATCACATATGAGGGAGATCATGCAGTTCTCATCTTTTCTGTACTCATTTCTCCTAAAATTATCTACAGTTCCGTCCACATTGTCACAAATCACAGGATTCCTTTCCTCCCTCTCTCTCCCCAATCCTTATCCCCCTTTTGAGATAGAATCTCATGTAGCCTAGGCTTTTCTGGATCTTGCTTAGTGGAGGATGACCTTGTTCTGATCCTCCTGCCTCCTCCTATCCAGTGCTGGGATTGCAGACATGGGCTTCCAGACCGGGCTGTGTGGTGCCAAGTATCACATCCCGGGTTTCCTGCATGCTAGGCAAGCACTCCACCAACCGAGCTATGTCCCCAGACTGGAGTTCATTCTTTAAATGACTGAATTACTAGTGTACTCACATCACATTATCTTTGCTCTTTCCTCAGCTGATGGACACTTTGTCTCTATTTCCATTGTTTATTTGTGAATGGTGTGATAAACATGGGACTGCAGATGTCTCCTTGACATATTAATTCCACTTCCTGTGGATCTAGATCTTGTAGCAGGACTGAGAGATCAAGTGGTAGTACTATTTTTACTTATTTTTGAAACAGTTCCCACTGTGTAGCCCAAGCTGTCCTTGAACTTACGATCCCAAGAGCCAGGATTACAGGTCTATACCTGGCTATTTAAATTTTTTTGAGGAATCTCTATACGGTTTTTCATAATGGCTATACTATATTTCTTCTTGTCTGGCCAGCATTATCTTTTTATTAATGTCTGTTGTCTCTGGAGTGAGGTGGTGTCTCACTGTGGTTTAGATTTACACTTTCCTGATGATAATGATGTTGAATAGTTTTTTTCCATATGTCTGTTGGCCATTTGTTTGTCTTCTTACTTAAAATTATTTATTTTTTTTCATTGGGTTAGCAAAAAAAAATCACTTGAGTTTTTTAGGGTTTCTTATATATGCTGGATGAACTTCTTGTCAAATTTGTCATACATAAAGATTGTCAGTATTTTCTCCAATTTTGTACTTGTCTCTTGCTATGTATTTTTCCCCCTGTTGCTTAGTAGTTTCAACCATAGGCAGAGGAGTTTAAGACTGGGTTCTGGCAATTGCTCTGGTAAAAATGGCTGACATTGTCAGGTAAACCTCTCTGAGTCTTGAATTTCTCCTTAGTGACTGTCACACTCTTTTTCCTGGTAGCTAGACTCTATACAAAGAATATGTCTAAATGTTCAGTGTGAAACTGAAAGGGTGGTTAGAACCATTCTGTGTAGCTTGAAGGTAGACTCTGTCCCCAACTGGATGGCCATGGTGAATAAGGCTTTTTTTATAGAATGCTGTGTTTATTTTCCCCACTAAAGATGGATACTGTGCTATTGTGACAATGAGAAGAGGACAAGAACTATAGAAGAGGATGGAGAGATGCTCAGTGGTTAAGAGCACTAGCTGCTTGCAAGGGACCCAGGTTTGATTCCCAGCACCCACATGGTGGCTAATAACTGTCCATAGCTGTAGTTCCAGGAGATCTGACACCCTCTTCTGACAACCATGGGCACTGCACGACATGGTTACACACATGACAGGCAATACACTCATACACATAAAAACAAAATATTTTTCAAAAAGATATTATAGAAGATATTAGTAAACTTTTTTCTCTGAAGAGCCTTACACATCATGGCATGGAATTATGTGAGGTTATTTGTGTGCTGACTTCAAAACATTTTTGTTACTTAGAGACGCCTTTCTGATCATCTCACTAGTCAAATCTTTTGCTATAGAATTACATTTTATTACTATCTTATTTCTGTCACAAGCCTTGTGAGGTTGGTTGACTCCAGGGTCAGCCGGAAAATAACCAGCTTCCACTTTCTTTAATTATGCAAACTAGAGGAGGGTGACCGAGAACTTGCTTTGGTCTGCAAGATATGGGGGTTTTGCAAGTCTTAAGGGAGTGCAGAATTTCCTGAAGATGTTGCAAGGTGGTTGGCTGGCTTCTGAAGTCATGCAATACCCCACTCTGCTTTGGCTGCGACCACGCTGAGGGGACTGGGAAGCAAATTGGAAACTTGCACCTCCTTGGAGTGGGCTTCTCTCCATCGGTTTGGAGGGAAGTGCTCCTGCTCTGCCTTCAGAGGCATTGCCATCCAGTTCCAACTGGTAATCAGTTTTCCAAAACAACTTTATTTCCTGAGAGAAGGACAGAGAAAAGTTAGAGAGCTGGATGAACTGTAGGTTTTTCAAAAGTTCCCATTTTGCTAGCTTCATGTGGAAAAGGAGTTTTTCTGAGGAATGTTTTTCAGATCTTTGGTTCCCAGGCTGTGCTGCAGGAGGAGGGACTAGGGCTCTCCACTATGGCTCTGATGAGTGTGTACATTGGTATGTGCTCTTGGCCTGGATGGCAACTCAGCCCTGGCTTCAGACTCCTGTCTCTAGGTACATTTCAGATGGAAGTCACTTGGGCTCCTTGACCTGTCCTCAGCCTAGCAGAGGTGGGCTTGGCTTCTAGACACCCATCTTCTTTTTCTGCCAGAGCTTAGAATCTAAGGCTATTAAAGATTTCTAAGGAAAGATTTCACTTTCCCTTGAGTGTAGGTGGTCTTTAGAGAAAAGATCCTGTCCCCAGAAAGGACAGCTGAATGATGGATGTGCCAACAAGTGCTACTGAATACCTGACTCATTGACTAGGTTAGACCTGGCAGTATTGATTTGTTCTTTTTGAGAAAAGATCCTGCGTTTCTTTATTTCTTCTGGTGTCAGGGATTGAACCCAGGGCCTTTACATGCTAGGCAAGTGTTTTACCATGAAGCTACATCTCCAGTGTCTCTCTCTCTCTGCCTCCATCCATTT
The DNA here is from genome assembly GCA_035773235.1 of Eospalax fontanierii. Classification (NCBI taxonomy): domain Eukaryota; kingdom Metazoa; phylum Chordata; class Mammalia; order Rodentia; family Spalacidae; genus Eospalax; species Eospalax fontanierii. Next base: position 26,411,118 of record CM069543.1, on the reverse strand, counting down.
ATCTATCTACCACCTACCCACTCTCCCTCCCTGGCTGACCTTGAACTTACTATCCTCCTGCCGCATTTTCTGGAGTGCTGGGATTATAGGCATGTGTCATTCTTGCCTCCCACCAGTGTTTTAAAATTTGAGAATATCATGGGAATGAGAATACTCAAAGGAGAAGACTTTAAAAAGCTCATTATCTTCCAAATGTTAACAGGTTGTGTACTAGTCCCACAGTATTAAAAAAAGAAAGTGAAATCACAATGAAAGCTGCTCAGAATTCAAGTCTTCTTCCCTGAAAGCACAGTGGAGTCTTATAAAACATTTCTTCCTATTCTTTGCAAACTGGAACTTGCAGGAAAACCTGGAGTTATGCTGCTGAAGGCCACAGAACTTTGATCATGAGAGTGGCGCGTGATGAGGACCCAGTAACACGGAGAGGGACAGGACAGGCTTTGAGTCAGCTTGTCTGACCTGATATGCTCAAGCCCCGCCAAGGTGGAGAGGTGAGGGAGGGCAGTACTGGTGTTCACAGGGATCCCACGGAGCCACTGGGAGTTAGTGTGTATCACTGTTCCAGAAAAAGTAGGAAACCTTAGGGAGAGAATGTAAGAGGGGAGGGAGGAAGGAACTAAGAAAGTTAACTTCTTGAGTGTTATAATGTGTAGTTTCTTATCATCCTTTCATCTCCCACCTGCTTGAAAATACACACTTCACAAAGAGTTCTTGTCCTGTTAGCACCAGCCTTAACCGGCCCTGCCCTCACGATCATGATTGTTGCTGTCCTGAGTTTTCTCCAACTTCAGACTCCTGTGTCTTGAACAAACCTTGATACTTTTCCTGGCTTCAGCTTTCCTCTGGAGGGTTATCCCTGTCTGGGTGGACTCCTCCCTGTTCTGATTTTCTGACCCCACTCATAACCCCTGGCCTATCCTTCCTTGCCTTTTCAGAAGTCCCTTCCTATCTCTGACCACCACAGCAAACTGTGCCTTTTAGGTGGCATGACCATGTAGATTCTTGTCTAAACCAGAATGCTTTGGGGAGTGAAAGGGTATGCTTTTAATTAAGAACCATGTGGGACCATCCTAGACAAAGCAAAGTATGTGCCTCTCTTCAGGATATTTCCACAGGTGAGACGGGCCCCATCTCATAGGCAAGCTAAAGGTTTTGAGGACAGTGACTGTTTTCCTTGTCTTTGCATGCTATGTCTGGCCTTTTTTTTTTTTTTAAGGAACTTTTAATATTATAGAAAGTTACAAAGGTAATAGCTGTGTACACCTTCCCACCCATTTCCCCCCATCAGTATATTTGTCAAAACTGAGAAATTGCATTTTACTAACAAAACTTTTGGGAGAGCTCACTGTTTCTTTTCCAATAATGTCTTCTTTCTGTTCCAATTCTGAGCAAGCTACCATTTAGTTTATATACCTCTGTCTGTGGCAATTTTTCAGCCTTTCCTTAATTTTTTAAATAATCTTGACAGTCAATCAGCTGTAACCTATTTTCTCAATGTCTTCAGGATCTCTCCAGGAGCAGAGATCAGTCATGACTTCCTGTGGGTGCTCGCTGGAGACTGTACAGAACTTCTCAGGCCAGAGTCTGTATAAGATGACTGTGGGAGCTCCACAGGGAAGAAATAATTACATAAAGCAGGAGTAGGCATGGCAACATGAGATGCCCACAAGAGGCTGGTCGTGGGTCCTGGGGTTGGTAATTTCTAAAAAGCACAGCACCAAGGAGCTGGAGAGATGGCTCAGTTGTTGAGAGCACTGGCTCTCTTGCAGAGGACCCAGGTTCGATGCCTAGCATTTACATGGCGGCTAACAACTGTCCATGACTCCAGTTCCAGGGGATCCAATGTCCTCTTCTGACCTCCAGAGGCAATACACTCATATACATCAAATAAAATAATAAAGTATTTTTTAGACACAGTGCCAAGAAAGTTGGCTGGATCTGGTTTAGGGAGTGCCCGTCAACAGCAGCGACCCCACTGGTACTAGCCAACTGCAGCACAGCCTGCTGGGGATGTGATGCTGACATCAGATGGATTTTTCAATGGCAGCAATAGTGTGAATCATTAGCAAATTTCTCCCAGGTCCTCTTCAGATGTAGACCCTACAGTTTCCTCTTAGTTGTCCATCAGTCCCAAGTGTACACTAGTGTGTACGATGAAGTAATGATGTCCTCGGAGTTTCTGCTGATAGAATTTGAGGTCACTGTAGGACACCAGGGCTCTGGACAATGCCTCGTTTTCATTTTGCAGTGCTGAGGATTGACCACAGGGCTCTGCACATGCTAGGCGGGCACACCATTAAAGAGCCACACCTCTAGTCTGTGAAATATGACAACATAATTAATGGACCCTGCTCGGGGTAGTGTGGAAAGCTCTGCATTTAGGAGTCCCATTATCTCGGATTCTTCTTTGAGATTCATCTCATCCAGCGTGGTGGCACAGGCCTTTGATACCAGCACTCAGGAGGCAGAGGAAGAAAAAGCTGTGAGTTTGAGACTAGAGGGCTGACATGAACAACAAAAGATTTGTCTCTTTTCCACCTTTTCTGTTAGTCACTTAAATTAGCATGTACTCATGTGTATTTTATCCTTTGGCCATGGTATCTGGTGACATTGTCCCATCTATGGTCATTTGGAGATCTTTGAGGTTAGCTCTGGTGTTGACAACGCTCCTGTCATTCTGGTTTTGAGAACTTATTTACTTTCTGATACTATAAGCTACTCTAGGCTGATTTTGTCTTTTCCTGCCCCAGTCTGGGAGCTTTGATTCCTTTTCTTTTTTGAAAATGATATTAAGAAACTAAGATCCATAATGGTACTTGGGACTGCATTCTGCTTCAACCCTCATAAACCTGGCAGCGGTGTGTGGGAGGCAGACACAGCACCTCAAGGCAGCTGCCTCTGCAGTGACACGGAGGTGGTGATATGTGTGGGTATGGCGAGCTCCCAGCCCAAGGCTCCTGCAAGACAGGGTGTGGAGATAGCAGGTGTCTCTGCACACAGAGCAGCAAGAAGTGGCAATATACGTGTCTTCCCTTAACGTCTGGTGGGCATCACTAGTACGTTGGAGAAGAATTCCATCATGACTTCTAGACAGCTTTAAGGTACAGTTCACACACATAAAACTCATCTGTTTTAAGTGCATGAATCACTCATTTTAAAGCTTAAAGCGCACAGGGATCACAGTTTAGTTTTACAGCATTTTCTTAATTTCAGAGAGAGCCCCATGCCCCTCTCCCAGCCATCCCCACTTTCACCCTTAAGCCATCAATTATTTAATATCTGCTTTAGAAGTTTTTCTTTATATAAACAATCGTATCATGTGGTCTATTGTATCAGACTTCCTTTATTTAGCAAAAATGTTTTTGAAAGTCATCTATTTGTAGCATGTGTCCGTGCTCTATTGTACAGCTACGGCATTTTAAGAAAACCATTTACAGCTTATCGCCATTTTCAAATTAAGAAATATGGATGGGGGTCAGCAAAGTGGCTCAGTGAGTAAATTGAATCTAAGTTCAATTCCTAGAATCCACATGGTGGCAGGAGAGAACCGAGTCTCACAAGTTGTCCTCTAACCTCCAGACAAGTACTACGGCACATGCACATCATAATAAGTGTAATAAAAGAGAATCGGGACTAGGAAGGATGGTCCTGTGGGTAAATACTTGCTGTACCAGCATGAGGACCTGAGTTCAGATTCCTAGCACCCATGTAAAAACCAGACATGGTGGTACACCTGTAACCTGAGCACTGGGTGCAGTGGGAATAGGTGGATCCAAGGGACTCTGGTCAGCGAGCCTGGCTAGATAGTAAGCCCCAGGTTTGGTGAAGAGACTCAGAAAATAAGATGGATGCCAGTGTGGTGCCAGCACTTGGGAGGCAGAGGCAGGTAGATCTCTATGAGATTAAGACCAGCCTGGTCTACATAGTGAGTATCAGGCCAGCTGGGGCTACAAAGAGACCCTGTCTCAAAAACATATGGTGGAGAGTGATAGAGTAAGGTGCCCGAAGCTGACCTCCACCTGCACCTGCACCTGCACAGGTGAATCCCCCACCCCAGTAAATCAGAAACAGTGCCGAGTGGTGCTGCTGTGAACATGCGTCTACAATTCTTGGTGTGAACACAGTATTTCTCTTCCGGTGGAAACAGTGCGTGGAGCTGGGGATAGTATAGTAAGCCCATGTTCAGCCTTTTAAGAAACTGTCAAATTTCTAGGCGTGGTGATGCATGCCCCCCCAAGACTAGGGAGGCAGAGGCAGGCAGATCTCTGTATCTCTGTATCAGGGCTCAGTTTCTCTAAGTCCTCATTAACACTTTCTTTTTTTCCGTCGCAGCAGTCATTTTAATGACTATGAAGTGGTTTCTAATTTTGGTTTTGACTTTATTTTCCTCATGACTATTTGAGGTACCTTTGTAGACACCAAGTCACCTGTTTTCTTTGCTTTAAATCTACCCATTTCATTACTGTCTTATTTTTGAAATTTAAGACTTAAAAACATATTCTTAACACAAGTCCTTTATTAGATACATGATTTTGAAATATTTTCCCAGTCTGTAGCCTCTGTGTGTGTGTCTGTGCATACACACACACACCTGAGTTTGGTACTGAGCATCAAGCTTAGGGCCCTGGGTGTGCCAGACAGGCACTCTACTGATGAGGTATATTCTTAACCCTAATGGTAGCTGTTTTTTTTTATACAGGCATGTACTACTATTCAGGGTTTATATGGTGCTAAGAATCAAATTCAGGCTTTGTGTATGCTGAGTAAGCACTCTGTCCATGTAGCCACATTCGTAGCCCCTTAATGGTGTTTTTCTAGTGCAAAAGTTTTATATTTTGATGAAGTCCAACTCAGCTATATTTCTACAGATTGCACTTTAGGTGTCTTAAGAACTCTTTTTCCAAAACCAAGTCAATCTATGTTTTCTCCTAAAAGCTTCATAGTATTAGCTTTTTCCTCTGATGTACTTTGACTTTACTTTTGTGCATACAGTGAGAATTTAAACCCTTTTTGCTTGAGAGATCCAACTATTTTAATGTTTTATGTTGAAAAGATCATTTTTTTTTTTCACTGAACTTTGTGGAAAATATGCGGGTTCATTTCTGTAGTCTCCTGTTCCACTGATCTGTACCCATGCAACCATCACAATCACTGGGGTAATACAGGCTCTTCTGTGAGAATGTATTAACTGTACACAGTGACATGTTTAACTGTGACTTAACACATGTCTATACCGTATTTTGGCATATTCACACAGCCTGTCACCCTTGCCTGTTCCCTGGGTGCTACCCGCCTCCTCTTCTCAAATAATTTCTCTCTACCTCTCTCTTTCTCTCCCTCTCTTCCCTCCCTCAAGCTAGATTCTGCATGGCAGAGGAAACATATTTGCCTGAGTCTGGCTTATTGCACTTAATATTATGATCCCAGTTCCACATACATGTAAATATGATTTCATTCTTCTTTATGGCTAATTTCTATCAATTTATTATCTATCTATCATTAGCATCTAAGCTGCCTCACACTTTTTTTATCCACTCATCGAGTGATGAGACCTAGGTGATTCCCTAGCTTGCAGCTGCTGGAGGGTGGTGTGGTAAACATGGGTATGCAGCTAACTGTCATATGCTGCCTCTGGCTCCTGTGAACTTACCAGGAGTTTGAGGTCAGCTTTCGCCATAGAAGACCCTATCTCAAACAAAATCAAACCAAAAAAAAAAAAAAAAAAAACAGGGCTCATTTTCAAAATTTTTGGCTATTATAAGTCTTCTGGGTGGTAGAATTAAAGATGCGTGCCACCACACCTGGCCCTAGAATTTTGGGGGCACAATCTGACACATGTGGATAGTATGTAATGGTTAAGCCAGAGTTAACATTTGTATACTCTTAAATATATTTTTAAAAATGTTTAACACAATTAGCTGCCAGGAAAATGCAAATCAAAACCCAAAGGAAATGTCTTACCCCAGTTAGGAAGGCTACATTTTGTCAAAAAATATGGGGCTAGGAGATAGGGGCTTGTGTAGTACACAAGAGACCCGCCAGCTACTGTGGAGAAGTTTGGGAGTTCCTTAGGAAGCTATGTAACCCAGGCTTGCATCAAACTCAAGATCCTCCTATCTCAGACTCCCAAGGGCTGGGATTACAGGCATGTACTACCATGCCCCACTTGAAAATACAATATGTATATGGAATGGGATATTATTCAGTCATAAACAGAATGATATTCTATCATATGTAGCTAAATGGATGGAACTGGAGGATATTAAGTGAAATAAGTCAGAGAAAACAAATACTGTATGTTCTATCTTTATGTGTATTTTATGCCTGTGTGTATGTAGTACACTATGTGCATGCAGTGTCCACAGGCCAGAAGAGGGCATTGAGGACCAAACTCAGTTCCCCTACAAGAGCAGCGCGTGTTCTTAACTGTTTGAGCCCTCAGTCCAGCCCCTCTGGATGCTTTAAAAAAGCCAATCAGAATGTATAATTATTACTAGAAGCTGCTAAGCGTACAGGGGAGGAAGGAGAGAGGGAGCTGTAGAATAGATACCAGAACACAGAAGTAGTAAGTTCTAGGGTTATACAACACAGTGGGGCAACTACCGTTCCGTGATCTGTGAGAGACTTAACAATACCCAGAAGAGAGAGAGAACTCATATTGTGTTCGTGTCTGAAGTGTCACACTGCTGTGATTCTGACAGGCACTGCATGGCCTCAGAGGAGAACTGCTATCTTAACAATATTGACCTTTCCATTTGAGAATGCTTTTAAAATTGATCTCAATGTTGCATGATTTTCATTATTCAAGTTATATTTCCTTTGTTAAATTTATTCCCAATTCTTTCTGATGCTGGTATGAATATAATTTTCTTGATTTTTTAAGAAACATTTTTGAGACAGGTTGCTATTGTATAGCTCAGTTGTGCTGGAACTTGCTGCTGTAGCACCGGCCTCACATCCTGAATGCTGGGATCACAGGCAAGAGCCACCACACTTTGTAGAATTTTCTTAATTATATTTTTGTGTGTTTATATATGTGAGTGCAGTTGCCTGCCAGAGACATTGGAACATTGAATCCCACTGGAGTTACAGGCACCTGTCCGTTCTAGACATGGGCACTGGGAACTGAACCTGGGACTTATGGAAGAGCAGCAAGTAAGTGCTCTTTGCCCCTAAGCCATCTCTGTAGACCCTTAATTTCATTATAAGGAAAAACACAACCAGTTTTTGTATACTGATTTTGTTGTGGGTTTGCTGAACTCAGGTCTAGAGTATCAAAAGGGCCACAGAACAATAACAGGGCAGCAGTGAATTTCAGTTTCTGAGTCCTTTCCAGCAGAGACAGTTTAACTTACTAATAGTCAGCAAACAAAACTGAAGACTAGGTGGTGTGCCACAGAGCTCATTACTGGCAGAGCCTAGAAGAGACTTTGTATCTCTACCTCCTGTTCACAGAGTGTTTTCCCCAATCCCTCTCCTCCCCTCCAGTGTTCAAGAGTACGACTCTAATTTTATAACCCCCTCAGCTTTGGTCTTTCAGTAAAGACTCCCAAGTTGTCTGAGGCACCTCATCATGGAGGCCCCACCAACCTTGATAGACACTTTAGGAAGTGATCTAGATTCTTTTTAAACAGGGTGGCCTGAGCTGGCCTCATAAGTGCTGGGATTAAAGGTGTGTCCATCCAGCTAGATTATCTCTCTTTGAAACAGATGACATTAAAAAGAAATTCCTTGATTGCAACAAGTTCTGGGAAGTTCACCATGTTTCTCAGATTATGTATAGTCAGCTCTGAAAAAGAATTTCTAGATGTCTAAAGGGCTTCATCTTAGATCACATTTATTGACCTAACTATTTGGTGTTATTTAGATGACAGAGTTTACAATAGGTTAAAATAACAATTTTCTCAAGTTTTGGACAATAATCATCCAGAAAAATTAGAGGCCATTACATTTTCTTGAATATGCATTCAAGATTCAATTTCAGATTTTACTTTTCAAATAAAGAAAAGGCAGGGCTTACTCCTTCTGGAGTGATGGTTCTCCTGTTCTGAGGAAGTAATTTCTGCACTTAGGACCCCAAGTTAATGGGCTGAAACTCAGAAGGTAAAGATCTTTCTGGGTATGAAGTTAGTCACCCATAACCAGACCATCATGGGCTGGAGTTCCAATTCTAGTGTAGAGAAGTTCATCTTCTATTCTGTCTTCTTGAGTTATATCTGGGAAACAAAAGACAGTTTGAATAAAACACCTAAGATATTTTATCAGCTACTATAGCCAATGTTTGTTCCATTCCTTCCCCAATATGTCTGAGAGTGAGTGGTTGGAAGAGAACTAACTTTGCATTCAACTCCAGAGTAGGCCTGGACTGATCTCAGGGAAAAGTCCTTTTTGTCTCTCCCATCCCTTCTTGTTAGAATTTTTACACACATTTCTATGGTTTATTAAAAAAAAAACTATATAAGAAGTTATATAGCAAGATTCATTCATAATCTTTTCTAATACTGACAGCATCTGGGGCAGGATTCACCTTTAGATTACTCAAGCAAGTTGACAACGTAAACAGTGACCACAGAGGACTATTGATTCTATATAAAACATCAGTTGTTGAAGTTCTCAGAACTACTCAATCACCATCTGTTCACACACAAGTTTAAAACATACTAAAATGACTCCTAACTGGTATCCATTAATTAAAGCAGGCCTAGAAGGACACATATAGGACACAGGCCCCATGTGTTTTCAATAACTTTCCCACCAGTGGACATAGGTGCAACAAACTAATATAATTAGTGGGATCCAATATTCAATAAATAGAACATCCCACCATATTTTACAGACCTCTGAATATGACACTTATACACCCAGCCTGAGCTCACTCCTTTGATTCACAGGGTCTTCAAATTAATCATCTGAAAAGTCAGAGTATATGTTGGGGGGTGACAGTACCAATTCCTTATATTCTCGCTTTCTAGCAGATTAGATAATGGGATGCTGGTCTTCCTTCCCAACTTCTCTCTCTACCTCTCTTCTTCAAATGAAGCACAGGGCTTCACAGACTAAGCAAATACCTACCACTGAGCTATACTTCAGCCCCTGTCTTGATTTCCTGTAAAGATTTCTTGTTCAGATATCCTTTTTGTGTATTTAAAAATTTACTTGAAGATTGTTTCATACAAATAAATTTATGTTGGGGACAGAGAAAAGGCTCGGTGGTTAAGATCGCTAACTGCTCTTGTAGGGATCAGAGTTCCACTTTCAGGACCCACACTGGATGGCTCACAATACCATGTAACTCTGGCTCGAGGAGGATCGAACGAACATCTCTGTCCTTCAAGGGCATCTGTACTCTTGTGCACATACTGTCCCCTCACAGACATAATTTAAAATAAATCTTTAATATATGGCTGGCTGATCCCTGGGACCTACATGGTGGAAGGTATAAACCAACTCCCACAAGCTGTCCCACCTCCACGTGTGCGAGTATGCACGTGCATACACAAGAAAAGGAAGGCGAAAAGTAAAAATTTCTATGTAGCAAGTGTGTGTCAGGAACTAGAAGCAGAGGTAAAGGAAGGATTTTCCTTTTTTCTTATACATGCAATTCAGTGTTAACATTTATTATGTGTGTGTTTAGTAAGAAAATTTTAGAGTTAATAAAAAAGGAAAATGCTTCCTGAGAGGGTCTCATTTGTAGTTCAGAAATAATTCTTTGGATAATGACACTAAATCTGCATCTACCTGAGTACATGGGGAGCATGTGAAATGAGAAGGAGGAAGAGGTGCAGTTAGGGGACAGTCTGACAGGCAGGTTGAGAGAGGCAAGGACTTGAGTGGGGTCTCTGGGCGAAGGGAGTCAGCAAAGGCAGACATGACACTTCTCTGCACCTGAGAGGGCTAAGGCTCAGTAGGGAGTAACTTCACTGTCAGAGGCAGCAGGGTGAGGGTGCTCACAGTGGGTAGAAGGGAACTGCTGCTTCCTGGGAGGAAACTTATCACATGGGATGGGATGCACAGGATGGCCTGCGGTCAGTAACTGATAGTGAGGACATCCTGGAACAGAGGAGACAGAACTGCTGGCAAAGGTGGGCGCAAAGTGGACGTGGACAGAGTGGCAGGGAGCTGAGGACCATGGACATCATGTCCTTCCTTAGCAAGCTGAGGTCATATTGAGGTCTGTGCTGGGTCTTGAAAAGTTCACATTTGGGGTTAGGGTCATAGTTCAATGGCAGAACACTTACCAAGCATGCATGAGGCCTTGGGTTCAAGCCCCGTGCCTGACTCCCGAAAGTTGTCCTCTGTCCTTACATTCATGTGCATGCTCCCACACTACATACACACGTGTGTGCACACACCCATCTAACATGGAAGGAACTCACATAGGTAACAAAGAAAAAAGTAAAATACAACTCACCTCTCGTTAACAGCTGGTTCTAAATATAACGGTTAAACTTTCAAGGTCTTCACTTTTCAAATGTAGTTCTGTAAGCAGGGTGGCTATAAACTGTGTGAATACCACATTTTTTGAAGAATGCTTCTGAATGCCAAGAATCGGTATCAATCTGAAACAACCAATAACCGTAAAAGTGCATGAAGAATGAGAAGGGTCAAGGGGTGCTCTTCTTCAACAGGCATGGAGAGATCCAGAAAGGGATGCAGTTTCTCTGATGGAACACAATTCCCAGAGAAAAGGCTTTACTAACAAAGAAGTCTCAGAAGAAGACTGAAAGTAAACACTGTTAAATAAGGAAAGAAGTAAAGAGGTCTGCCTCTCAACACATTCTTCATGATGCCAGCAAAACACTCTACTTAAAAAATGAATGATGGGCAGGAGAGATGGCTCAGCATTTTTCAGCAGTTCAGAACACTCCTTGCTCTTGCAGAGGACCTGAGTTCTGTTCCCATCACTCACATCAGGCAGATGACAGCCACCTATTTAACTCCTGCTCCAGGAGATCAGAGGGCACACAATAAATACAACTTTAAAAAAACTGAATAATCTGGGGGTGGTAGGGGTGGTGTACACCTTTAATCCCAGCACTTGGTAAGCAGAAGCAGGAGAATCTCGGTGAGATCAAGGTCATCCTAGTCTACAGAGTGAGTTCCAGACCAGCCTGGACTACAGGAAGACACTGTCACAGGGTCCTACCTCAAGATGAAAAGCTACAGGCAATCAGTCAATACGGAGGAAGGGAGAATCATTTTTTTTCCAGAACTAGCTCCCTGAGAAGTTATCTCATCAGCTGCAAGTAGGCAGTCCTAAGTACAGGTACATATATATGCATATTTATAAATGTGTATATATATATATATATATAACAATAATAATGAAGAGGACAAACAGAGGGAGTTGGGGGCATGGGAGGAGCGGGAAGGGGACTGGGAGGAATGAAAATAATGCAAATACAATACTCATATGAAATTATCAAAAGTTAGAAAAATAAACTCTTATCAGTTGTGGAATGGGAGGCGGGAGGAGGAGGTGAGAGCGGCTCTGGAAATGCAGCTTAGATAGAAAGTTCGGATTGTACCGCCAGGAAAAAGACACCAAACAAAAATCGAGATTATTCCTTGGGATGAAACCCTAACAGTTTAATTTAGAAAACACCAAATATACAAATTATATATATCACAAGGACCAATTTCATACTTTTTTCCCTTAAATCAGTTTTGCTATCTCTAAAAACTGACTACAAAATGGAAATGTTAATTTTCATAGAAATGTAACCAGAAAGCAAGATTTTTATTTCATTAAAAATCCAGTTTTTTTTAAAAAAGGCTATGGATTGGAGCCAAGGCCTTGTGCATGCAAGATGAGAGAGAGCTCGACCTCTCAGCTACGTCCTTCAAAACTGTTGAATAGGCAGCAATGCCCAGCACTCACCACTTCTTCCACAAAGAACCAGAGTAACAGGTGTGAAGTCCGAGGTGAGTGACATGGGAAAACAGTGGAGAGCAGCAAGACTGGAACCTTTCAAGACTCAGATCTTGTAATTGCTACCCCAACTCCACAGCCAGGGAGGGAGTTTGTGCAGAAGTAAGAGTGGAAGAATCCCACAGCGTGGAAACTAATGATTCTAGTACTGAAAGGTGACCATTTTCATAGCCTAGTGACTTGCTTGAATGTGTCATCTGAAATCTGCATAGTAGCCTTACTTTGGAAATGGGGCTCACACCATCTCCATGCCAGGAGCCATCTTGAGAAGTTAGCTATTATAGGCGTTTGGATGAACCTAAGGTGCAGAGACACCTGCATATTCCCATGTCTGGGCTTCTACAGGCATTATACTGCCCTGGCTTGGGTTTAGCTGCCTTGCCAGTGTAACTTGGCCCCTATGGGAGACTATGACCTAAGCCTGAGAGGAACAAAGAATATTCAAAACAAATTGATCACAGCAGTGGTAGTGCTTTGCCTAAACAACAATAACTTTACATGCAAATTGATTAAGCTCTCCAATTAAAGAATACAGACTGAGCTAGTCATGGTAGGCTAAGGCAGGTGATCACTAAGAGTTCAAGGCCAGCCTAGGGTATATAATGAATCTCTGTCAACAAATAAACAAAACACAACTACATAAAAACAGAACAAAACAAACTAAAAACACAAACTTTCTGAATAGACTAAAAAAAAAAAAACCTACTGAGTGTAATAACACACACACAAATCAGCACTCAGGAGCTTGATGCAGGAAGGACTGAATTTGAGGCCAGTCTGAGCTACTAAGCAAGACCCAATCTCAAAAAGCAGACAGAAGACAAGACCCAGCAATATGGTGCCTAGAAAAGAACTTCACCAGTAAAGACAGACTCAAAGTGAAAGAAAGGAAAACAGAAACAAAGCAAGCAACAGATACTGTTCCCCTGAGGAAAGAAACTTCAACAAAAACTTTAAGAGGCTAGTCTAACGAGTAATGAATTCAAGAAGAAAATTTAAAAATAATAGGTAAACTTATATGCATCTAATGTTGGTGCACACTACTTATGAAATAAATGCTATTAGATCTAAAAGAGACAGGCCTGGAGTACAGTGGAAGGCTTCAATACATGCTTTTATCAATGGGCTGATTCCCTCCCAATCAACAAGAACAGTCAGAGTTAATCTGTACTATATAACAAATGAACTTCAGAGATATTTACATAATAATACTAGAGAATACAAACGCTTCTCATCGGCACATGGAACTTCTTCAGAATAGATCACAATGTAATAAAACAAGTCAACAACAAAAACTCCAGAGATTATACAAATACACAGATTCTGAACAGTAAACTTTTGGGTTTTTTGTTTTGGAAACAAGGTCTCTTTGTAGCCCCAGCTGGCATGGAGCTCTCTCTGTAAACCAGACTGGTCTGAATCTGAGAGATTCTTGAAACGATGGGATTAAAGGCATGTGCCACAGTCCCCAGCTAGCAATATAGTACTAAATGGTCAATGAGTTACTGAGCAAATCAGAAAACAACTGAAGTTTTTCTTGAATAAAATGAGAATGGAAACACAGTATGTTCAAACTAGGGGGATTCAGCAATGGTGGAACCAAGAGGGACATTTATAGCAACTTGTGCCCATACAGCCACCCATATGAGCACCTCAATAACAAACTTGGCATCTGTAGGAGGAAAGAAATAACATCAGAGGAGAAAAATGGTGAAAATGGAACCCAAAACAAAAACCAACCAACTAAACCCAGACTATTCAACAGATGAATGACACACAGAGTTGGTATTTTGAAAAAGATACAATTAATCTTTTCTTAGAATAGCAGAGAGAGCAAGAGAACCCAAATAAATAAAACCAGAGATGTAAACAGAAATACTGCAACTAATGCTACAGAAATATAAAGTTCAGTAGGGACTACTGTGATATGAAACCCACTTGAAACCTACAAGAATCAGACACATTTATGGACATTCAGGTATCAAAAATGAACCACGAGGACAAAAATACCTGAATAAACCAATAACAAGTACTGTAAGCTTGAATTAATGTCTCCTAACAAAGAAAAGCCTAGGAATGGATGGCAACACTACTGCAGTCTACCAGACTTTAAAGGAACTAATACCAGTCCTTTTCAAACTATTGCAGAATTGGAAGGGAAGGAATCCTTTCAAATTCATTCTAAGGCCAACATTATCCTGTAACCAAAATATGCATGCACAGACACAGATGTATGTGTGTATGAGAGAGAGAGTAATAAACATAAACATGCAGGAATTCTCAAAGTATTCAGCAAACCAAATTCAATAAAACCAAAAAGATTTAGTTTGCTTAATCTTATGGATGCAAAGATGATTCAACGTATATTAACAAATAATATATCCACAAAGATACAGGATAAAAATCTTATCTCTCAATGGATACAGAAAATGCAGTTGATGAGCTGCAATCTCCCTTCCTGGGGAAAGTAAACTGGCAGAGGAAGAATGCACCTTAACAGATTAAGGCCAAGTCTAACAAACCCCCAGACATCATACTGAATGAGAAGCTGAAAGCCTTTCCTCTAAAAACAAGAATAAGATGAAACTGTCTATTTTCACTGATCTTGTGTTCAATAAAGCATTAGAAGATTTAGCAAGAGCAATTAGGCAAGAGAAGTAAATATATATTGAAAAACCTAGAGATTTCACTAAAATGCTATTAGAACTGATAAATGAATTCACTGAAGTCACAGGATACAAAATCACCATACAAAAATAGTTTTCTATATATTAATAATGACTATTCTGAGAAAAAAATCATGAAAGTAATCTCATTTACAATAGCTACAAAACCCACCTAGGAATAAACCTATTTTCTAACAAACATCTTTGTCTTTTGACAGTTTATTCATAGGTAATGCACTTTTGTAAGGCTGGTCTGGTAGTCATGGATTTCTTCAGTTTTTGCTTCATTTGAAAGGTTTATTGGTTGGTTAGTTTTGGTTGAGATAAGATCTTGCTTAGTCTTCTTACACAGAGAACAGAAGTGAAATTTCATTAGAATTGTCCCAGGGTGTCCAGACTTTTATACAAAAGGAAGTAATTTGTCTACATCCTTAAAGGTGCCTTAGCAGAACCAGACACTGATTCCAAGAACTGAGTGAAATTGACCATTCTACCCGGCCAAACCTCTATGAGGCACTCCTTCATTTCCCCATAGATGTCTATAGGTAGGAGAGAGAGTACCATGGTCTCATGCTTCATGAGCTATGTAGTTCATGGTTGAGAAGCAGGACTGCCTTTCTTGTAATGCCAAACCCAAGCTGGTACTTGTATGAACCTCAGCAGCTGTGTCCAGCTTTGCTCGAGGCATCTTCTCACAGAAGGAAAAGTTCACTCTGGATTTCCCAGTTACGTGATATCAACATTTAAAATATAAGTGGCTGGTTCCCAACAAGAAGGCCAAAAAAATACCAGGGACAGGGCTAACACTGGCTGAAATGAAGCCAAGAAATCCAGAGTAGGCAGGTCAAAGGTGCCAACTTCACAGAAATGTATCTTTTATATACATTTAAAATATGGTTTATATGAAAATAAAACTTTCTCAATTACTTCTTAAAGTGCCAAAATTTTGAAATTATCCATAAAATTAGAAATAAGCAGTAATTATCTGATTTCTCAATCTGTGTACCCCTGTAAGAGCAGAGAAGGAGAAGTTAGAGAAAAAGTATGAAAGAGAAACCCTCTCTCAACACATTAGAAATTGTTTAGGAACAGTAATGTCTCTTCCATAACTATTAAGGCTAAAATAAGCCTATAAAGATGTGTACAAACTAACCTAAAAGTTTTGTTTATAAAGAAAACCAGGGTTATGAGAATCTATCTAGGAGGAAAAAAAAGGAAGCACCTACTTGATCCTGCTCCACGCTCTTAGGCTCATGACAAACTGTACCCATCAGGGATTCCTTCTTACCGAGCTTGGACCTGCCTTTAGACTTCTCAAAACAATACTCTGAGCAGACACCTGAACTCTATGGAACTGGTTTTCAAGATGGAGTTGACTCCCCAGTCTAACTGCAAGTCCAAAAGAAGCTATGCATACAACACAAGCTCAATCCTAGCTCTGTATGGAATGCTTGTATGATTTGAGACAAGCTGAATCTCAAAGCCTTAGGGTCTAGTTATAAAATGGTCTAGTAATATTTATGTACCTTAAATGATTACTATAAAGTTCAAACTGGAAACAGCAGATGAGCTCTTAATTATGACAATGACTATAATATCAACTACCAACTACTGTGTACAATCTACCAGTGTTTACTGGGTACTTAGTCTGGGCATGAGACTTCTTCATCTGTACAGGGACATGTAGGGTTGCATCTACCCCATTTTGTTTTACTGCTTTTAACTCTGTGAACGTGTATGTCTGTTATGGGTATGTACATGTGTATGTAGGTACCATGGATGCCAGAGACAATGGAGTCAGAGTCACAGAGTTACAGGTAGTTGTGGGCCACCCAGTATCAGTGCTGGGAACCAAGCTCAAGACCTCTGTAAGAGATGTATACTCTTGACCTCTGAGCTATCTCTCTAAACCCTACACACCTTTTATGCACAAGAAAATAAAGGGGATAAACAAGCAAGAACCAAACAAGTAACTTCCCCAAGATAACACAGATGATAAGCAGCAAACCTGAGTGAGCCATTTAACAAACCCAATCTTAGCCAGTATGCAAGCTTCTACTCTCTGTGGGCTAGAACATTCTAAACTTGATCTTCACTTGCCTAATGTGTACTAAACCCTCAATGAACAAGCAAAAAGAAATGGGATGGCCTACATCTCCTTTGAGAACTGTGAATAAACAAGTAGTAAGTGGTTGGAGAAGTGTTGCTGAAGGAACCACACAAAGTCTGTTAGCAACAGGAATAACACTGTGGGTCTAGAGAGTCCTGTAACAGGTCCTGCTCTGTAGCAGACAGATAACAATTCTCAGGCAGCTGGAACAGGATTTCCTGATGATTCTAAAACTTGAGCTTTAAGTATGCTGTGTAATTACAGTCCTGGAAGTTAACCAAAGACATTCCCTTTAACACTACTTACCCCTCATGGTTTCCTGTGAAAAGACTTCTTCCCCACCCTAGTCTCTAACATAAAGTGTAAATGATTATAGGACTATAGAAGGTGAACTTTCTAAGTGTTTGTTAGCTTACTGAAATTCTTCTTGGAACAAGGATAGGGAGTAAATGAAAGTATATACTTAGTTTCTGTGCACCCAGTGGGTCACTTTTGGAAAGTCATAGAAAAATTGGATTTTTAAAAAATTATCCCCCTCTAGAGATTAGGCACTTGGATACAAAAAAGGATAGTTTTGAAAAGTTGAAGATATTGCTATATAAAGATGTTAAATCCTGAAAATCTTAATGGTATAATCTTACAAATTATTGAGAAGTATGATTTCTATTTCCAAAGTAAGTTACATTCGGAGGGTATATGGACTATATATGAAATCTCGATGTGTTTCAAATTCCTCCTTTCCTCTGCTTTAACATGGTTTATTACTTAATAGCAGTAACTGACTCACTTCCAATATGGCTGCTTGCTAGGTACTTTCTAAATTTTCACATCATCTCTAGCACAAGGCACTGTGTCTGCTTACACAGATGAGTCAAGATGGTAACATTTTGGAGACTATTAAGGTTTGGGGTAAGGATAAGGTTTAGCTATAGCTATTGTAAAAGATGCTACTAATAAACTCCTGGGATTCTTTCAGGGAATGCCCCAATGATAGATGTCATACAGTTGACTGGAGTCTGTGGATCTAAGTAGAGGGATCTTGCACTGAGCCTGAGACAGGGTTCCATAGAAAGTTGCCTTCTGCTAGGAGTGACCTTATAAGAAGCCTCTGTAAACTACAAAGCACTGAGCAACACAATCCCTCTGTGTACTCACCAGGCACAATGACAGATGAACAAAGACTTATTACAAGAACTGTTGTATTCACAGCCAACAATGGTCTCCCAATTGCCACATCTCAGGGCCTCTGTTTCTTTCTGTTCCATGTGACAACACTTCCTCTCTTCCCAGAATTCTCCTTCTGGCTTTTGTGGTACTCTAAGCCATGGTTCTCCTTTATATCTGATTCTTTATGATCTCCCTCAGCCTTTTCCTCACTAGTTCATTAATGATAAACTAGTTTCTCAGTGGTCCTTTTCTCTTTCGACTGTATTGCATCCCATACCTTTGATACCAATCACTAAAACCTCTCACCTCTCTTGGGATTTTTCTCTGTTGGAATGCCCAGGAAGTACAGAAATGCAACATGTTCAAACTGGAATTTCTGACTTTTGACACAACATTCTGGTACTGAAAACTTGGTCTTTTTTGGGGTGGGGGTACACGGTATTGATCTTAGAGCTTTGAATATTCCAGCCTTAGATGTCTTACTGTTGTATGTCTGAAGAGCTGGGGATTGAACCCAGGGCCTTGTGCGTGCTAGACTAGACAAAGCACTTCACCACAGAGCCACACTCCCATCATTCCTCAATGTTTTATGTCCAGCTAGTTGCCATCCTGCTGATTCTCCTCTGAGGTGCCTCATTTATTCATCCATCTTCCCATTCTCCACTGGCTTCTTCTAGTAATTTGGTGAATGACTTCAGAAGCGAAGTTGCTGTTCCCCGACATCAACACTTCTTGGTGTACTAGAAGTGCTCGGTGTCTAAGGGCCAAATTCAACTTCCTACTTATTTCTGTAAATCAAGTTTTTTTCTTTAAAAATGTATCTACCTATTTATGTGTATGTGCCTCTGTGAGGCCTGAGGGCACCAGTCCTCCTGGAACTGGAGTTATAGGTGGTTATAAGCTGCCTAATGTGGGTACTAGGAACTGAACTCAGGTCCTCTGCAAGAGCAGTAAGTACTCTTAACCATTAAGCCATGTCTCTAGCCTATAAATAAAGTTTTATTGAATACAGGCATCCCCATTTGTTTTTATATCTATGGCTGTTTTAATGAACACCAGCAGAGCTGAGTGATTGTGACTATAATCTAGTAGAGACAAAAATATTTACCATCTGGTCCTTTACAAAGTTTACCAGCCTTAATTTAACTTTTTACTTTTGGTACTGGAGAGAGGGTCTTAGGTAGCCCAGGATGGCCTCCAACTTGCTGTGTTGATGAGGCTGGCCTTGAACTCCTGATCCTTCTGCCTCTGTTTCTGGAATGCTGGAATTACTACAGAACCGTTACACTCAGCTCTAGTGTTAATTAAAATGTGTAACTTCATTATTACAAAATGCCTAAAGTTCTAATGATTAGGGCAATGGCAACAAGAAATAAATCCACAACCCATTTGTTTTTAGGATCTTCAGAGACTGGTCTGGAATTTCTTGCAAAGTAATGGATGGAGGATTCTTACACATCAGGAAACCTTCCACCTGGACAGTACTTTTGCCTCACTGGTCAGCTGTAGTGACGAATCATGCCTCCACTGCACTGAGGTTGTCTGTCCCACCCCTGGGTTTCTTCTCCCAGACTTCTGTGTGGTGGGCTCTTCCCTATGACTGACTTGTCTAAATGCCTTCTCCCCCATTGAAACCCACCCTGTTCTTACCCTGTCTCCTTACTTTGCTTTTTTCTTCTTTATTCATTGTCTAATTCTGTTGTTTGTCTATCTCTCATCTAAAAAGTGTCATCAGGGCAGTGACCTTGTTTATCTTGTTTACAGTATCTTCTACGTCTGTCAAACATTACCTTTAACAATAATTGTTGGATGAGAAAGAAGCTTGAGATCACTTGTTATGATTGCTAGAATATTTTCTCTTTGTCACAGAAATTTCCTGCTTTCCTTTGTAGAGGAAAAAATGGAAGAAATATTTTGACTTTTCATTTCCTTGCTTGCACATAGCTACATCTTCCTGCCAGAGTATTTCAGAGCACCAGTCAAGGATGTGAGATGAACTTTAAGTACTCATTTACAACTTGCTACTTATTCTTGCATTTTCCCTCTTCACTACCGTGTGCTCTGGTATTATCAGAGTTATTAGGGTCCAAGTCTAGACCCTTGCAGCCCTAACAAGGGTGGGCATGTCCTCCATAGGCCAATGAAACAAAGGGGTAATAGTGAAATGCAGAGCAAGGAAATTTATTCAATGTGGTCACATTAGGAAGAGGACCAGGTCCAAGACACCTTGGGGGTGGGGGTGGGGTGGGAGACCCAAGTCCTGACATATGGTTTAGGTTTAAATAGAAGACAAGAGGTATGCAAACCAGGCAATCATAGTCAAGGCATGATCCTGCCATTACTGACCCATTTTTGTCCTGGCTCCAGTCTTTCCTGCAAAGTGGTCTGACAAGTTGTCATAACTATGTGAAATCTCTTTCCAGAAAACAGGTTCTCCTCTGGCACCAGGCTTTAGCTTTTTCCTTTGCCCAGCATGAGATTCCTGGAGGAAATGCCAGATTCTTGGGATACCACTGCTCTAACTGTATGATGGGGGGGGGGGGTGTCAAGTGTCTCTTTAGAGTACCTTCATCCCAAGAGTAAGGAGTGCTAAGTGTCTCTGAATAGGTGTAGTAGCTTTTAATTCACTTTCTGTCCTAAAACCAACCAATTAACCAACAGGCCCCAGTAACAAATCAACTGTGTTCCTCTGGCTGGACCCAATTCCTAGGCTCAAGTGATCCTCTTATTTCAGCCTCCTGATTAGTTGAGCTGAAATTATAGTACACATGTGACTATCATTGTACCTAGATTTTAGACTTTTTAGATTCCCTCCCTCATACTAAAAAAAAAAAAAAAAAAAAAAAAGGCTCTTTAATACCTCAGAATACAAACATCTAAATTCATTACTTCAAAAATATAAGAGTAAGTCTTTAAACCCCAAAGAATGTTGTATGAAATAAAATCTTCCACCTCTAGTTATCTTTGAAGTGCAGCTGCAAGATCTTACCAAACACTTGCCCTCCCACTTTCTTTTTTAAAACTGACTTCCTAGGTTCATCTTATTCTTTATCTCTGTACTGTTAATTATGATTTTTTTTTTTTTTTTTTGAGACAGGCTATGTTGCCCAGGATGGCCTTGAATTCCAGGTCTCAAGGGATTTTCCAGCCTGAGCCTCCAGTTGCTGGAATTACAAATATGCCCAGTTTATGATACCCTGTTTAATCTTTTCATTAAAAACAACCCTTGTGAGGCTGGAGAGGTGGCTCAGTGGTTAAGAGCTCTGGCTGGCTCTTGTAGAGGACCTGGATTTGGTTCCAAGCACTTACATGGCTGCTAACAACCATCTGCAACTCCAGTTCCAGGGGATCTAATGCCCTCTGCAGGTATTTCATGACAAGGGTGCACTTACATATATGCAGGTAATCTACTCATACCCATTTAAAAAAAAAAAAAAGAGCAATCCTTGTTATATATTGAAAGGGATTGAAGTCTCTATTTAAATCTGCAGACAGCTGATTCCAAAGAAAACAATGGCACAAATAACTTCTACTTAAAAGTATTAACCAAATACTTGATATTTAACAATGTATTTTCTGTAGGAAGTATGATTGGCAGTGAATTAAGTTTTTAATCTTAAACTTATTAAGTATGAATGAAAACAAGGGTGACACTAAAAGGCTAGCACATTCTACACACTAAAGAGCAATAATCTGGAAAAACTAGGTAATAGAAACTTCCAACGCATACATCACAAAGAAGAGAGGAAAGTTCTCATGGAAAGTCCAGTGGTCCAAATCTCAATTCTGAAGACAGAGGCTTCTAGAGTCAGTTCTTTACCATATGGCAAGTGGCTTGGCAACAAAAGCCAAAACCAAGTGTCACACAGCATCTTCTTGATAAGCCCTTTAGCTGACTGCTCCACATATGTTACACCTCAAAAAGAGAAAGAATCAAGTCAGGCTGGGACAAGCACCTCCACTGTTATTACCTAGCTATCAAACAACATCTGGCTAACAGGAATCATCATGTACAGTAGTAAGAAAAGGTTGAAAGTTTAGGCATGACAACAGAGAAACTTTAAAGTTGGAATTTTAAACAAAACATTATATTTAAGTATTTAGAGCTGTACAAACTATTAAGCCTCAGAAGTTACCCATAGGTCATGCTTTCACCAGAGAAAACTAACATTTTGGTTTATTGAACAACTGGAATTAAACAACTGGTTGAACTCTGTATTATCCATCTGTAGGGCAATAAAAGTCAGTAATGAACTTGGATTTTTTGGTGGCTTTCCCCATTCTGGTTCCTTGCCTCACTCACTGCATTTATATCAAACTGCTGGGGCCTCCATACTGGAACTCCTGGAACAGTATAAATCACAGCTTGGTCTGAATTAGCACTTCCCGAACAACCCTAGGTGGTACGTGTGAAGATCACACCTGCCTGAAACCAAAAGGTAGTGATACCCCACCCTCAACCTGACCCTCAGAACTAGTATGAAGCAGGAACTTTCTCTCCTTGGGAATTTTTGAGAGTTTGCATTGATTTCCAAATCTAGAGACCCAAACTTGTAGACTGTCTTAAAAGGACAGTGAACTACCACGCTGCCCTCCTACACATCATCTGACTGGAAGAGCTGTGAGGTTCTGCATGAATAAATGTCACCAGAAAGAATGCTTCTGTATGTTTTAGGGTTGGAGGAAGGGACAGGAAGTGAGAAGCCACACATTTTTTTACCTTTCAGATTTGAGAAATTGCTGGGTTCATACAGAGTTCTGCTGCTTACTATGCATAAAGATAATGGGGATCCAACAACTGCTAAACGAAACGTAACACCAGCCTTACAAGAGAAGCTTTAATTACTCCTCTTTTTTCTATAACTGAGAGCTGGAAAGGAGGCAAGTGGAGATTTACTGTCAAACAGAAACACTGTCAATGTTTACAAGCACAATAGTGTATGTATCACCTTAGCAATTAAAATAAACTCATAAATCCTGGAGTGGTGGTTCATGTGCATAATCCCAGCACTTGGAGGCTGCCGCAGGAGGACTGCCACAAGTTTAAGGCCAGCCTGGGCAGCAGGGTGAGACCGTGTTTCAAAATACAAAACAACAAAACATAACACCGGACAATTGACAGGGTTAGAATCAAAAGAAAAGACTGCTGGGACAGATGCAGCACTTTAATTAAAAAAACTGAGATAAGGTCTCACTGTGAAGCCCATAGTGGCTGCCTCCAAAATGTGATCCTCCTGCCTCAGTCTCCCAAGTTACTGGCATGCACCAGCAATCCCAGCTGAGGCGCTTTTTATTAAGAATGGCACAGGGAGTGAGACATAGAAAAGATGAGGTGTAATTGTAGTGCTATTTTATGAGGTTGTACCACCTAATTTTCTCACATGTGATGGATTGTCTCAACTTATCCAGGTGATTTCCTGTTAATTAGTGAAGTCCCCAAGGCTTTGGAGAGGGCAAGGTATTTGTCCAGGGTCATACTAAAAAGGGATACCTTTATCCCAAAGATAACATGCTTATCAGTCAGGTCCTGTTCTTTCCCTCCTGCATGGCCACAGTTACCCATGTCTGACATCTAGCAAACGAGCCAGGATTTACTCTTCTCTGCATGAAGAGCTAAATGACAGAGGGTTAAACGGATACCTCTGTCTTCACCACCGGTCACTCACCCTCAAAAATGAAACAAAGGCAAGCTGTGACCAGTAACAAGGGGTCAAAATGTCATCTAGTTTCAGAAAGTTGAAGGCTCACACAAACCCCAGACCTTCTGCAAAATGCCCCTCTCAGAAGTGAAAAAAAAATTCTAGTACGTATTTTCAAAGGAATTTTGTTTGTACATTTAGGGCTTTTCAGGATGCAAATAATTAAAATTTCAAATTTCATATTTAATATTAACTCTTTCTCTACCCCACTGTTTCTTGTTGGAGAGAAGCAGAAAATTCAACTCTAGCAGTGAGCATCCAAAAACATTTGTGGAGCCTGTGGCATCTGTCTTCCTTTCCAAATAAAACATCATCCAGCTGGGCTAACAGTCCCCAAAGTGGATATGTTGAAGAGCTTTTCCTTTTGTATAAAAATCACACAGGTTGGGCCATGTGCTACAGCAACTACTTCATGTACGGTTTCTATGTTTTAAAGTAAAGATGGTTTTACCCCTGACAAGGAAACACACTGAGGCATCAGGGCTAAGTTGAACATTTAGAGATCCTACAATGCATGGTGGTGAATGTGTTTGTTTCTCTTTAAGGTACCAGTCCTCTACCCTAGCTATTCCCTTTGTAGCAGGATTGAAAATATGTTGTCACATATAAGAAGTAACAGTGATTTCCCAATTTGTAAAAAGATTTATTTTTAATGAGACTAACTTGTTGGTCTTCAACATTTCTGTGAAGTTGCAGCAGGTGTTAACTTCAAGATGAGGCTCAAGCGACACTCTTAAGGTCACGTAAGCCAGTAAAAGATGAGTAAATAACCCCAGAAGTACTCCCACAGTCTACATGTCTAACCACTAGACCACACTAGCTCACACGTCTGATTCATTCTGAGAACTGAGTAGGTCTTATGATTTTTTCAAAGGCCCATTTGTGGTGTTCTTCAAATAAAGTTTGAAATCTGTCATCACAAAATCAAGCATGCTAATGAGAACTGACAAGCACACTGCTTCGAATTCACCCTCTTTTCCACCATGGACTCTGCCTAAGCAAATCCTGGTGGACATGGCTAAGTCAACCGATTAAGCATGTTTTTACTTGGTAGACAAATAAGCGTTAGAGTTAACACAGTGATTCTCAGTTCTTTCTGCACAAATTAGAATCACTTAGGAAACTTAAAAACATCATCAACAACACCTTCTGTCCATGTCCTAACAAAGATTAGGTAATCAAAATCAGTGAATCAATCATTAATATATATTTTTGAAGTTGGTGATGTGATTCTAATGTATAGCCAGGATTGAGAAACAGTAATTTGAAGTTCTGCTAATTTTTTTTTTTTCAGACTGGGTCTTGTTATATTACCCAGACTGGCTTTGAACTCTTAGGCTCACGAAATCCCCCCTACCCTAGCCTCCTCAAATAGGTAGAACTATAAACTGTCCTAGAGAACACCTATATCTTAATTTTTGAATTGAATAAATTTGTTAAGTGTAATCATCTGTTATGTCTGTTAAGAGGCATATAGACATATGAGTTGGAGGTCAGCCAGGGATACAGCATCAGACCTTGCCTGAATAGTAAATGTTTTTTATAAGTACCAAACAAGGGAGAAGGCAATACTATCCAAAACAGATGTCTAATTTATAGGAGTCTAAATAAGAAAGGTATTATTCTACTTAAGGCAGAGTTAAGGAAGACATCTAAGTAGGTGATTAGGAACTAGACCTTGATTGATGGGTTAGACATATACAGAAAGAAAAGGCATTTCAAACACAAGCCACAGTGCTATCAGATCTTGCAAGGGAAAACAGTCAGTAGACATAAGGACATAAAAGAGAAACCAGATATGAAGACTGGGGCCACCAGAGATGGACTTTGAATTTTATATAAAATGACGTGGTTGGAGTTAGTCACTAGCTTTTTCTTATTAAATTTATTCTTAGACAATTTCACACAGGCACACAACGCATACTGACCACTCTCATTCTCTACCTCCCTACCATCCCTGTGCACTCTTCTTCCTCCCCATACAAATGAACTCATGAGAGTTCATGTTCATGGCTATTCATTTTGTTTTATGACCCACTGGGTTTAATTAGGACTGTCTATGTGACTGTGGGTTTGAAGCTATTTGTTGGAGCCTGGTGGGTTCAGCAGAGGGCACATAATAAAAGACAGTGATTCTCCCTCTCCCAGAATCTATCAGTATTCTACCTATAATTCAGGTAGAGAGCAGGGCCCTGTGAGCCCTCCCTCTTCCATGACTGATGGTTGATACAGCCAATCCTTGTGTGGACCCACTTCGGGGTAACTATAGTTGTGGGTTAATGATTGCAAAGGTTGTGCTGAGTCTAGAGAATGATGTTTTGCAGCTTTTCACCCATCTTCCAGCTCTTACTTCCGGCCCTCTATTCTGCAGTGTTCCCTGAGCCTTACAGGGGGTGGTAAAAATGTCTTGTTTAGAGCTGGGTCCACAACCTTCGATTATTCTCTGTACCTTAGGCAGCCTTGGGTCTCTGCATTCACCATCATTCATTGTAGGGAGAGGCTTTCTGACTAGGTTTTTATGAAACCCTTTCTCCCCAAGCCACAGCTTAACTTTAGTGAGAAGATTATTATAGCTGGAAGGATAGCCTGCAGAGTGAAGAGGTAGATGCTAGCAGATCTGTTTAGGAAGGTTGTAACTGCAGCAGTCTAGGCTGGTGCACATTAGTAACAATGGGGATGGAGAAAACAACCAAATAACACAAACTAGCCTGGCTGCAGCACAGACCTTTAATCCCAACACTTGGAGGCAGAGGCAGGCAGGTTGGAGGCCAGTCTGGTCTAAATAGTGAGCTCTAGACCAGCCAGGGCTACAGCCTGAGGTCCTGCCTCAACACCAAAACCAAAAGAACTGTAAAGGAAGTGATTACATATGGGAGTTAACAGGCAAGAAAAAAAGAGGCACATATACAAAAAAGGGCAGTTTTCTTCCTTTTTTTTTTTTGAGACAGGGTCTCATTGTAGCCCAGGCTGGCTTTGAACTCTTGGCAATTCTCCTGTCTCAGCCTCTCTAATGCTAGAATTAAAGTCTTGAACCACCATGTCTGGCTAACAAGTTTCCAATGCTGGCTAATCAGGAAGATACAAATACCACCAAAAGTAAATAGGGAGCACCCAAAAGGTGCTCCTGATCTCAGACTTAAGTATGAATGAGGGATATCCAAATAGAGGTGACAGCCAAAAGAATTTGATTTGTATCCTAGGAGAGACATCATAACAGAAGATCCAATTTGAGACGAGGATACAAGAAATCCTTGATTAAGATGACCAATTTTGTTCCTGAAGTAACACCACTGTCCTTTATCAAATATATTTGTTCAATCTCTCTCTGCATTTCTATGAAAGCAGACATAAGAATGCCATAGTGTACATGTGAAGGTCAGAGAACAATCTCAGGTATCGATCCTTTCCTTTCCTTTTGTTCAAGAGTCTCTGTTGTTTTCCTTCAGCATATGCCAGGCTAGCTAGCTCTTTACCTTCTGGGAAATCTCCTGTCTTCACCTCCCATCTATCTTCAAGTAGGAACACTGGGATTAGAGACATGCCTCAAATCTAGCTTTTTATGTGGATTCTGGGAATTCAAACTCAGGTCCTCATGCTTGTGGGGCAAGCACTTTGACAAGGTCTTACTTTGTAGCCCTCACTGGTCTCAAACTCTGCCTGCTTTTGCCTTCTGAGTGCTGGGATCAAAGGCGTGTACTACCACGCCTGACCTATGGCAAGCACTTACCCAAGAGTCAGTCATCTCCCCAGCCCCTTGTTCTAATTTCTTTAATCTTTTTTTTTTTTTTTTAAAAAGACAGGGCCCCCCTGTAGCCACAGCTGGCCTGCAACTCACTACGTACAGTAGGCTGGCCTGGATTATGCCTGCCTCTGCCTCCTGAGTGCTGGGCTCTGAACTAATTGCTTGTTATTACTTTTCTGAATCTTTGCTTCCTTACCTTAGCTATCCTACTCAGCAAAACTGCAACCCAAGATCAGTGCTACAACCTACCTTTTCCATTCTTACAGCAGGATGGCTGCACAGCACTGGGGGGAGAGCTTAGGGTGGGTGTGGGAGGGAAAGGAGCTCTGACTGATGCTACTGCACATCTATGACCTTGGCCTCACTAGGCTATTTAAGATCACTTGTCAATCTTCGGGCACTCTCAGCTCCTTTTCTGGATCATCTCCAGCACCACTGATTTCATTCTCTATAGTTATCACCTCTATTATCCTTAGAACACACTCATATCCTGTTTCACTGAAAAACACAGCTGATGGCTTAAAAATCTTTCCCTTCTCGTTATAAATACATCTGATAGTGCACTGTTCTTCACATCCTTCCTTCCCAAAACAGAATGCAGTATTGCTCTCCTATCATACCCAGGCTGTTCTAACTGCCTATGTCCATCACCCTTCTCTCTGTGCATCCTTTGAGACTGTGCTCCATTGTATACCACACCCTGTCCTTGGTGTCATTTCCTATTTTTTCTTTTATTCATTCCTTCCCTGTGCAATACAAACCAACTTAAGCCTCTATCCCAAAATGAACTGTTACTATTAAATCTCTCCTACTTTTTCAATTATAAATTTATTTACTGCATGTATATGTGTGTAGGATGTGTGTGTAAGTCAAAGGACAACTTGGCAGAGTCATTTCTTTGCTTCCACTTTTCTGTATGTGATGGCTAACTTTAACTGTCAATTTCACACAACTTGGAATCACCTGGGAAAAGTTTATGAGGCATTGTCTACACTGGGTTGGCCTGTGGGCATCTACGTGTGTGATTATCTTAAGTAAATTAATGTAGGAAGTCCCAGATCACTGTGGGCAACACCATTCCCAGGTAGGGCATCTTGAACTGTGTAAGAGTAGAGAATACAGCTGAGCACTAAGCACACATGCATTCATTTCTCTCTGCTCTTGATTATAGACACAATGTGACCAGCTGTCTCAAACTCTTGCAATGGTGACTTTCCCACAGTGATGGACTGTAACCTGGAACTGTGAGCCAAAATAAACTTTCTTAAGTTGCTTTTTGGCCATTTTATCACAGTGACAGAAATGAAATGACAGTAAGTGAGCTTGTGTTGTCAGGCAGCAAGCATCTTTACCTGCTGAGCTATCTTACCCTCCCTAAATCTCTCCTATCAAGGTTCTCAAAAGTGAAATCTGTATTAACAAACTCTACTTCCTTATTTAACACAGGACATGGGGGTTTTTATAGTCTTTCAATTACATAAAAAGTCTTTTAATTCTAATGGATTTTTTTTGTTATACTTATTTTTATTTTTATATGCATTGAGTGTTTCACCTGCATGTAAGTGCACCATGTGCATACACAATACTCATGGCTACAAGAAGAAGGTGTTGGATCTCCTGGAACTGGAGTTAAGGATGGTTGTGAGATACAGGACACACAAACAAAAAATGAGAACCAGATAATTCTAAGCTTTTTTCACCTTTGCTTTTATAACATGTTTAGAACTCTGCAAAACTATTTAAAAAAGGAACAAAATGGAAGTATTTGAATTTCAACTCCAAGAACTAGACTGTACTGTTAACTAGAATGATCAGGATGTGGTAAGAAGCAGATATAGAAGAAATATTTAGAATACAACTCAACAGAAATGTCGAGGAAAGGAAAAAAATACTAAAATACTAAATATCTGTTGATATTTCTTCACTGACCTGAAAATATTTAATCAAAGGTTGGGTGTGGTGAGGCATGTTAGTAATCCTAGCAACTGGGACACTGAGGCAGGAAGATTTCAAGTTTGAGGCCTGCCTGGGTAGATACAAACCAACATTTTTCTAGAACTGTATCTATTTATCTATAAATAGCTAGAAGATGTAATGCCAAATCTACACACTACGTGACAAACTGTTCTTTTTATCAGTCCACAGATGAAGAAACAGTAATTCTTTGGAAGATAAAAAGAACACCCTGCTGGTCTAGAACTTGGCTCTGTAGACCAAGCTGGCCTGAATTAAAAAAAAAAAAAACATATAGTTGACAATATGGCTCAGTGGGTAAAGGCACTTGATACCAAGTTAGATGATATGAGTTCACCTGGAACTCACAGGAGAGAACTCTGAAAAACAGTCTTCTAACCTCCGTAAGCACACCATAGCACTTGTGTACCCCAACACTGAATAAATAAATATAAGTAATTAAAAAAAAGAATTAGGTGGGTGTGGTGTCACATACCTTTAACCTCAGCACTCAGGAGGTACAGGCATGGATGGATCTCTATGTAATCAAGGCCAGCCTGGTCTGTGTAAGGAGTTCCAGACCAACTGAGGTGACAGGAGACCTATCTCAAAACAAAAACAATCTTAAAATATTATAAAAATTCCATTTGCATAAAGACAATCTTAGACTTGGTTAAAAGTAGCAATTCTCTTTAGGGTAGTCACAGCACCCTGGAAAGCATGAATCATGATAGATACTGGGTTTCTGTAATGAAAAGTCCCACAATAGTAAGCAACTACTTTTGTTTTGTTTTTGTAATGAAACTGTATCAGCATTTCCAAGTCTCTGTTAAAGTCCTTAATATCCACAATAATTTATCTGTTTTTTCCTATTTTTATTTATTTGATTAATGAATATTCTGAGTTAGACTGAGTACTTACTGGGTACCAGACTGTGAGACAAAAGCAACCTGCAGTGACCTTGACCACAGTGGAGGTTTTGTTTTCGTGAGAGAGCAGTTTCAAATTCACTTCACTTACTGTAGACATTTTTCCTCATTTAGCATTATTTACACGTTGTTCCAAACACGGTATATAGAATAACAGAAAAGTCTCTTATTTTCACAAAGACTTATGTTTACATGTCTAAACTGTTCTGGGAGGTGAACTACATGTTTAAGTTTCTAAGACTAGTCTGTAGATCATGGAAGATGGAAAGGCTTGGAAGGAAAAATCAGAGCTCTGAGGGAAAAGTTCCAGGTTTCAACATGGCAGTCACATAGGCCAAGGTTTAGAATGCTGCCCCAAATGAATTCTCTTAGGCAGATCACTGATCCCGGGTAGAAGGACAAAGAATCAGAACCAGTAAGGAAACACTGATAGTACAATGGTGTCTGGAAGCAGAACTACAAGGTTTACCTTACTTTTTTATTCTTTTGTGCCGGGTCAGCATTCTACCCAGCAGCCCAGTTCTTCACTTTTAAAATTAAGATCAGAAGCAAAATGTTACCAAACAATACTGAATTCAAGGCAAAAGAGAAAGGCAAATATATTTCTGGTGATATTCCTAGATTCTTCATGTGCTGAATTCCAGTTACCCTGAACTCTTACTTGAACCTCAAACTCACTTTGGATAATTTAACAATGTTCGTGCTGAAACATTTCCTAGACACTGTATGCAGTAAAGTGCCGGTGTTTAGAAGTAGATAGGCCCAAAATCAGTTTCTCCTTGTGACAAACTTCAGCAAGGCACCTGTCTTTCCTGAGCCTGATTCTTCCTCTAGTAAGTGAACGTGACCACAGCCAACTCATTGATCAGCTCTTTCTTGTTCACTTTTTCCTCTTCCCCCATTTTTTAGCAGGACACCAACCATGAACCTGCAGTCCTGCTTACTTGGGAGGCTGAGGCTGGAGGGAAGCACAACGAGACTATCGTTCTAGAAACAAGCACTGCCAGCCTCAGTAAAAACTTGGATTTGGCCTGATTCCTCACACTGCCAACAAGGAAAAACACCCAATGAAGCTAAATAATTTGTGCAAGGCTACACTGCTAGTTAGGGATAAAAACAGGATATTATCCAGAATGAGGCTGAATTTAGAGCTTTAAGACCCCTGTATAAGTTAAAGGTAGTCTGTAGGGCAAATGAATTTTACTGAATGAAAATAAAGTTTAATAAAAATTACAGAAATTAACATTTTAATTTTATTTTAGGTAAGCTGGATACAGTGGTGCACACCTGTAAT
This sequence comes from Eospalax fontanierii, assembly GCA_035773235.1. Lineage (NCBI taxonomy): Eukaryota > Metazoa > Chordata > Mammalia > Rodentia > Spalacidae > Eospalax > Eospalax fontanierii. Next base: position 26,379,626 of record CM069543.1, on the reverse strand, counting down.
CTCAGCACCTAGGAGATTGAGGCAGGAGGATTGCTGTGAATCTGAGGTCAACCTAGGTTACAGGGTGAGAGACTGTCTCAAAAAACAACAAAATAAAACAAAAGAAACCCCAAACTCAAAACCCACAATGAACATTTTTAAAAAAATCTTAGGTAAAAAAATAAGGCCACCAAATTAAAGAAACTAATAGGTATTTAAGGTCAGTATTATGACAGATTTCTAAGAGAAACAGAGAAAGCAGATAAGAAAAATGTACCATGGAGACATGCCACTATGAGCTTTCCATTTCAGAACTATTATCTGGAAAATGGAGATAAAAACTTTGATTATAAAAGACTCTGACAGCCAAATAAAATAAAATGTTTTTCTTATGACAGATGGTTTATGTCCTGGTGATGTTTGCATTTAATGCTTTAAGATTACCTATTAATAAGGAAGCAGGGATGCTTTCCATTGATATTTCTAATTCAAAAGAAACAAGTTCTTTGTAAATCACTTTGTAGTGATATATTACATATACGTTTGCTTAAGGGGCTGGGCTGTAGTAACTTTAAAACTTTATATCTAAATCCTGCTTGTGACAGTCTATAAAGCATTAGAAAAGCTTTTCTTCATGATTACTGCTCTGTGGCAAGTCTTTCCAATTAGGGCTCTAGCCTTTTGGTTTTCAATGTTCTATGACCGAAGTGGAATCAACCAGGGGTGCCTTCCTCAAATAATGATCACACTTTTCTTGTAGAGAACCCCAAAGCTGGGATAACACTTTCAGTAAACATTATGTTTCCTAGCTCATAGAGAGCTTGACCATGGGGACTTGAAAGTGGGGCTGTGATTGTTTAGGGCCAACTGCCAATAGCTACCACTGTCACTGCTTGGGGTGGGGAGGACAGAGACCATATTTTGTTTTTCCTGAGGAATTTTTTTTTTCTTTTTTTGCACAATGCTAGGGATGAACACAGTCTCACACAATGGTAATTTTTAATATGGATTAGGCAGTAAGTTGGGGACCCTTGGCAAGTTGTAGATGAGTAAAAGACCAAATTAAAGTTGACAGAGATGTAGGAAATTCTAAGGAAAAGAAATCAATGTAGAAAGTAGGCTTTGAGCTAGGCATGGTGACATAAACCTTTGATCCCAGCACTTGGGAGGCAGGTAGATCTCTGAGTTCAAGCCCAGCCTGGTCCACATAGTGAGTTCCAAGCCAGCTGGGGCTAGTAGGAGAACTGTCTCATAAAGACCCTCCCTGCCCCTGTACAAAAACAAGAAAGTAGGCTTTGATTAGAAATTTAAACAAGTATTATGTCATTGGAAAGCATCTGAATTTGGGGTCTGGGGTGATGGCTTAGTGGGTAAAAGTGCTTCCTGTGCAAACCTGATGACCTAAGTTCAGATCTCTTGAACCCACATGATGGATTCATTCCTATGCCAACATGGGAGCCAGAGACAGGAGAATTGCCTGGAAATTTGTGGCCAGCTATCTTGGAGCATGCAGCACAAGGGCAGAAACATCAAAAGAGAACCTATCTCAAACAAGATGGAGGCTAAGAAATGACTCCTGAAAGTTGTCCTCTGACCTCCACATGTACACTGTGGCACAGGCACGCCCACACTCTCAATTTCTACATGTCTGTCTTCTGGCCAAAAGACACTTCAGTTGAAAATAATAAGTGCCAGGTGTGGAGGCTCATGCTGGTGTGCAGTACTTTGAGAAGCTCAGGAAAGAGAACTGCTGACACTTCAAGGCCAGTAGATTGTCCAAGCCAGCCTCAGCTAGAGAGTTAAGCCCCTATCTTGCAAAAAGCAAAATTCTTTGTCTATCATATGTATTTGTTGTGAAAAACCTTTCAGCAGTTAGTATAGAATATATAGAAATAATCTCATTATTGTTTAGTCCATAGTAAGTGGTTAAACTTCACAATGTCAAAGGCAATGGGATAAACATAAGATAAATAAACCCAAGATTTGTATAGGCAAACAAGTTAACAGAGAAAAAATGAATTTTATGGACTTTTAGGAAACTAAGAGAAATACAACTATGTACTGACCAGACATTGTTTACATGGTCTGAAATTCAACACTAGCCTTTTTGTCTTTGTTTGTGGGTACTTATTTTTGCATACATTACAGGAACCACTAGAATGTAAAAAAAGAACTGCCATTATAGGTCCATGGAAGTCTAAAAATTAATTAGAAAAAGAATACTTCCATTATGGAGAAACTGTGTTATTTTGTCTGTGTCCAAAACTGACAGAACTTAAGAGCAGGAATTATTTATTTTGCTTACAGTTTTATAGTGCTCAGGGCTCAGTCCATCATGTGGGATCACAGCACAGCAGCCAGCAGACACGCACTTATATACCCTAGGGGGGCAAGATCCCCCCCATTGCCCTTCTTCCTCCAGCCACGTTTCCTAAAGAAACCACTATTTTCCTAAACAGCACTAACAGCTAGAGATCCAATAGCACATGGACCCGCGGAAGACGTTTCTTTTTGTTGTTTTTCTTGTGTTGTTGAGGCAGGGTTTCACTATGTATCTCTGGCTAGCCTGAAACTGTCTAGGTAGATCAGGCCAATCTCAAACTCAAGAGATCCACCTGGCTCTGCCTCTGAGTGCTAAGATTAAAGGTGTGAGCTACCATACCAGGCCTGATATTTTGTATTCAAATTGTAACATTCAACCTCTGGATCCCAAAGGCTCTAGGCCATTTCTTAATGAAAATGCATTCAACCCACCTCTAAAAGTCCTAAAAGTCTTAACAGTTTCAAGACTGTCCAAAAGATCAAGTTCAAAATCTCCTTTGAGACTAAAGGCAAACTACCCTTCTAGGATATGATTGAGAGCAGTCTCATCAAAACAGAGAAGTGGGGATATAGAAAGAAGAAATGGGGTCAAAGCAAGACCAAAATCTCCCAGAGAAAACATGAAATCCTGTGCTCCACATGTAGGATCTGGGGCAAGTGACAAGATACTGTGAGCTCCAACGGGCCTGGCCAGCCCTGCTCTAATAGACTTTCTGGTGTAGCCCCAATGAGGAGTTCCTGAGGTTTTCCTGGACAGATGTTCTGCTAGGTAGCTAGCAGGACTGAAAGTCATTGACATGGACCCCTCCTTTATAACCAGTTTCAGGCTCCACTTCCTGTGTCTTTGGTAATATACTAATTTTGTAAGTGAAAAACAGTGATAGGCACATTATGGAAGAGGAAAGCATCACAGTTGACCCTCCTTAAAATGTAAAACATCAAATGAAAGGAGAGCTACAAACTAGACAAAAGGAAGAGAGGAGGTTCTGAGCAGGGCTTTGTGGGGCCATCAAGGGAAGACTATTTTATCCTGGTAAAATAGTTATTTTTATAGATTTTTCCTTCTAATTCTTTTATAAAAATATTTTATTTTCATTTTATCTGTATGAGTATACTGCCTGCATGTATTTGTTACGTGCACCCGTGTCATGTAGTGCCCACAGAGGTCAGAAAAAGAGTGTTAGATTCCCCTGGAACTGGAACTACAAATGGTTGTTAGTCACCATGAGGGTGCTGGAAATTGAAACTGGGTCCTCTGCAAGAGCAGCCAGTGCTCTTAATCATTGATCCATCTCTCTAGACCCCTTTTATTATTTTTAATCTGCTCTGTTACCTGAGTTTTGGTTAAAAAGAATGGATCTGAGTTGTATCTCTGGTCCTAGGTAAACATGACCTAGACATATTCTAAAGTATCCAAAAGATCCTGAGATTGCTGTTTATAAGAAGGCTTTCTAGTAAAGAACAAAGTGAATTGTCCTCTCCCTTAAAGAGTTAATCCAAATGGGCCCATTAATCACCTGGATAGGAGCGCCCCTTAGAAAAGCTGTCTGTCCCAGAGACTTTGGAAAATGTCTTAGTCCTGCTACACACGCAGGTTGTCACAATGGTCCTCTTGGCCACTGCCCCTTCTCTCCTCCAGTGTTTCCCTCCACAATGGACCGTTTGGTCATTGCCCACCTTGATGTGTCTCATGTTATTCTATAATAAACTTTGTCTTCCACACTGCACTGTGTTATTTGATGGAGATCACAAGGAATGGGAACTGAAGGGATGCTAGAGCAAGATCACAGTAACAGATCCATAAGCATGGCATCAGAAATATCCTGGAGTTCTACTGTCTTAGTCTTATCCTTAGTTTCATGTATTCAGAGGCATCTCACTGAGAGTCTGGACCTGTTACATGTTGCTTGCCCTCATAGGGCCTTCCTTTGAAAACTCAATGGAGTTTGCATTCTGAATGCCTGAAAAAATTGGCACAAAGGTCTGCCATGAGATCAAGCAGTAGCCAGAACTCCCTGAATCAAGGATGTTGTAGTCTCGCTGGGTGGGTGGGGGCACTGGGGAAAACACTGCCCTGGGTGGCTGTACCTAGGAGAGGGTATCTGGTGGCCCTCTCCTAAAAAAATTCATACCCTGGAGCCTGCTCTGGGTGGGGTTTGGTTAGCTCCTGAGATGCCCTCAAGGTATCTTTCCTAATTCTTGACTCATGGTGCTTGGATTCTTTTTAATAGTGTTAATCTCTTTAACAATCATACCCACCATCAACAACTTTGATCTTCTTTTCTGGCCAGACACACTGTTTTTGAAACTCTTCTGTTCCCAAGCTTTGTGTTCCTGATTCTCACTGTTAAGCTTGGCTAAAAGTAGTCATTAACAACTATGCCACATCATGAATGCCAGGCTGTTTTAAAATTTTCCCTGCTACATTAATGAGTTTGTTATTTTTCCATCCAGCCTCAGAAGAGACAAGATGTAGACAAATTCTTTGCCAGAACATAGCATGCATGGCCTCTAGTCCAACTCCTAGTAGTCTGTGTTCCCATGTGAAACCTTGTTAGTCTAGCCTCCACTGTCTACATTCCTGTTGGATTCTGGTCCTCTAAACTCATGCCAGAATCACACATTAAGCTCTGCTTACAGTACTCTACTGTTCTAGCCTACTTCTCCAATCCTTTTCAAGTTTTTCCTATAAAGTAGTTCAAACGACTTCGTCACAGCAGTGATCACACTCCTCTGGTACCACGGTTCTGTGTTAGCAACTTCTGTACAGCTGTGACAGAAATATCTGACAGAACAATTTAAAAGGAGGAATCACTTCTTTTTCACACAGTTTAAGCAAGTTAAGTCCATTATGGTAGGGAGAACATGGTAGAGCATTCAGATGGCCTTGAGAGCCAGGAAGTAAGGGACAGGAAGGGACAGGAACAAGATAACCCCAAGGATTTGCCTGCCTTTAATTACCTAATTCCATTCAGTATTTTAACTGTATGTGGGAGGAAAGTAGGATGGAAATATCAAATATAATCCTATTTTATAAAATGGTATTAGTCTGAGCACGAGATACATTTAAACTATATACTAACATGTATAGTGTTATTCACTTTAAAAGGGAGATAAAATATGAAGGTGTATATCAGCTGAGCAATAAGTTCAGTGGGGGCAATAGGAAAAGCTAAAGGTGACTTTCTGCAAAAACAAACAAAAAAACAAAACCATATGAGAAAAGAGAAACCTTCTTTGCTAATGATAGAATAAGCAGCTTCACCTGGAAACTAAAGATACAGAATGGACAGGAACTGCCTAGGTGGCTTATGGCAAGAGTTAGAATTATGAGACAAGGCTTCAAAAGCAAAAACCTTCTGACCAAAGACTTTAAAAGGAGCCAAAAGGACTTAATCTAGAAATGATTTAAGTTGTCTAGGGATCAAAGGCTCAATGACTATGGAAAGGAAACTAGATCTAGTTTTAGGGGTTAGGGCACAAGATTAATGGATGACAAAAACTGTACTGCTACAACTTTAGGACTGCACATAGACACTTGTAGTACACATAAAACATAAGACTGAATTCAGTCACTATTTTCCAATGAATCACCCACTGACCCTTGAGAAAAAGTTCCCTGCATTATTACATTCAAAGTTAGAGAAGTCAAATGGTACATAAAAGTACTAACTAAGCCTTCAGTATTTTGTGTCCCATGGTGCCACTATTAAAATCAAATATAAAATTCTGTTTAATTTGGGGAGGAGGGAGGTTTAAAGTCTTTGTGTGTAGGTATATGGGTGTGCATGTGCTGTGAATATGTGTTCATACTTGTATTGCCAGAGGTTGATTGGATGTTTTCCTCAGTCTCTCTCTACCTTAATTTTGGAGACAGGGCCTCATCATTTGAGACCTGGAGCTCATCGATTGGAGTAGGATGGTTACCAATGAGCTTCAGGGATCTGTTTGTCTATCCTCCCAAGCCCATGCTAGAGCAACAGAGGCACAATGCCACACCTAGATAATATGGGTGCTTGGGACCTGAACTCATGCTTTATCAGTATTTTATTGACTGAACCACCGCCCCAACCCCAGAGTTTTGTTTTTATATGGTATAATCATATGAATTTTAATAACAGTTTTTATTACCTCATACTTCTAGTTATTCCTTGCTAGACATTTTGGAGATGTGGCAATAGTTTAATACAAAAAAAGTAGGGTTTAAGATGTCCTCAGTAAGTTGCTGCCCGTGAAGACAATACTTCAGTCACGGAAGCAAGATATTGAGATTACTGCAGGGTCCATGGCTCTAACATGTCAACCCACAACACTACTCTCTATTAGCATGATGAGTTACAGAGGTATAGTAAAACAGTTGTCTTGAGGTTCTATTCGCACACATATATACTATGGGTAAGAAGAGTTATTGATATTTTGTCAATGACCAAAATAGTTATATAGTTCATAAGAGAGAACTTTCTAAAAAATTAATAAGATCTGTTTCACAAACTGCCAATTCAACTGGAACACCGAATAGTAGAAATGACAAAAGATTTGTTCTTAGGGCTGATAAAAAATGTATATCAGAGCATTCAAGTAAAGTTACTTTCTGTGTTCTGATTTAATGAATCATGTGCATTGTATCTGGTTGGGTGACACAGATTCTGGCTCATTGAAGCCTACTTTAATTCTTCCCACATAATCTTCCTTGGGTCAGGGAAGCCAGAATAACATGTCAGACTGAAGTAATATCAAAGAAAGAGACAAGGCTGGAGACGCCATGAGGCTGACTCATCACTCTTCTTGACCTGTGAATGTCCAGTAAGTTTTCAATGTCTTATGGGCTTCAATGACCTAACACACAGCGAGCAGCAACAGTAATGCAGTAATGAAAGATTCTCAAAAGAGTTCTGCAATTCAAGCTGAAAAAGACTACACTTATTAAATGGCTTTAATCCTTTTGAAAAAGTAGCCTTGAAACCACCAGTGGTTTCTTAAAAGGTGAATGAGTATTAAATGTTTTATAAATATTTGTGTAGTGTGTACTATAGTTCCTTTAATTGATGAATTTTAAAATGTAGTTAGAAAAAAAACCTTCTGATGCTTTTAAACAATGCCAAAAATATTAGATATATAAAATAATGAAACTCATCCAATCTTAATAGAATAGATATTAAAAATGAAGTTAAAGGGTTATTGTGTAAATATCACATACGGGGATGGTCTCTATCAAAAGATAATATTTGTAAGGAACAGGATCCATAGAAGACTGCAAGAATATAGAAAATGACTATAGCTTATCAAAATAAGCATATCACTTTACATGAAATTCACCTCATAATAGAAGTCACAAAATAGAGGTATGATACTTTCTAAGGCAGTTTACAAAATCTTTGTTTTTCTCAAGTCAAAATTCTTTAGAGATAAAATCTGAAGGAATACTTACAATGACAGCAACACCATAGCAATTAAAGTCCATTCCACCGGTTTGTGTATAATATTCCTATTGGTTAATCTGAAAGATAATAAAATAAAATTTACACAAGAATTTTTATATTATAGCTCTGGATATGAATTATGCTATTATGTGTTAAAAAGTACTTTATAAGTACTTGTTATATTTCATAGGGAAGAGTCAGCAGAATAATGTGGTGGTTGGGGCTAGAGACATGGCTCAGCAGTTAAGAGTGCTGACTGCTCTTGCAGAACACCTGGGTTTAATTCCCAACACCCACATGACAGCTAACAACCATCTGTAACTCCAGTTCCAAGGGATCCAATGCCCTCTTCTGTTCTCCATGGGCACTGCTCAACACAGATGCACTTACAGAAAGAAAATATATTCATATACATTAAAAAAAAAAAAGCAAAGATTTTACTTGGTTTCATAGTTTCATTTTCTTTGTGCCAAAATAATTTCTAACACAGATACTAAATGAATATACCTACTATTGTCTAATAATTCAAAAGCAAAAATGTTATTTGCTAGAAATTATTTGAAAAGCATATTTTCAAAACAATTTTAAATTCATACAGATTCACAGAAAAATGTCTTGATTCATTATATATGCAATTTAAAGAGAACTTTTATGTCAAAATGTAATCCAAATCTGCATTAGAGGAATATCCTGATTCAAATACGGATGAATCATTAACAAGCAACTGCAATAGAACTTGTTCTGAACTACAACAGGTAACTAAACACACCATTCTAGATAACAGACCATGGGGCAACTCAGTGGAAAGGGCAGCTCTCTAGTCACTGGGGAAAGATTCTTCAAAGAGCTTACAACAGGCTCTCAACTCAGGCTGCACATTAGAATCACCTAGGGGACTTTTAAGCAAGACTGCTGTCAAAGCACAACCCTAATCAAAGGAAACCCAATCTCCAGGGGTGGAGCCACATATCTGAGGTTGTTAAACGGCTTGAGAATCATTGTTCTACAAGTTATTATTGATTATCATTTCAAAGAGAAGGATTCAGTTATTTATGTCAACTAATTCCCACAGTTTGTATCGATTCAAAAGATGTTGTGACACTGCTCACTGTCAGCAATATGGCCTTTCCCCAGGAAACCCTAGCTCACAAAGTCACATTGTCCTGTCAGAATCTGAAGATTCCAAATCAGTTTTCTTACTGAAGGTCATTCTGTACGGGAAATAACTGACATTTTTTTAAATGATAGCAAAGCCAATTTAAATAATTTTTACTAAAGCTATAGACTCTGCATCACAGGTATTAAAGACTTGTAAAAATGACTCGGTCAACATCAAATTCTGTCTTGGGAACAGAATTCTGTAATGCCCTCTTCCAAATAATGTTTATTTTTTTATTTGTTTTTTTGCAGATGTTTTATTAAATTATGCATGCATACATGGAATGTAAAATAACCTCATATACTCATAATTTTTAATTTTTAAAAATTTATTTTTACCTTACATGTATGAATACTTTGCTCAGATGTACATAAGTGTACCTGTGTGTACAATGCCCACAAAGGCTGTAAAAGGACATCAGATTCTCTGGAGCTACAGTTAAGGATGGTTGTTAGCTGCTATGGGGGTGTTGGGCTTTGAACCCAGGCTCCCTGCAAGATCAGCCAGTGCTTTTAACCACTGAGCCATCTCTTCAGCCCCAGTGACACAAGCTTTAATCCCAGATTGAAGCAGAGGCAGAGGCAGAGGCAGAGGCAAAGAGGCAGAGGCCTCTTTGAGTTTGAGGCCAGCCTAGTCTACATAACAAGTTCCAGACCAGCTAGGGCTATGTGAGTCAGACCCTGTCTCAAAAAGCCAAGAAAGAGAAGAGAGAGAGGAGAGAGGAGAGAGAAAAGAGGGGAGAGAGGGAAGAGAGGGGACAGAGGAGGGGAAGTGGGGAGAACGGGAGAGGAGGGAGGGGAGAGGAGGAAAGGGAGAGGAGAGAAGACTTAGCTGCACAGGAAACTCAAGTAGAGTTCTTACTTGGAGTCTAAAGAGGAGATAAATGACTTTGATACTAATTACCATAAAGAGACCCAATGACAGATTCCTTACAAAATCCTTTTGTAACAATCCTGTTAGGATCTCTGGGTTTTTCAGGTTTTGGTCTAGTGAAATTGGTTTAATATACTCTTGGAAGTACAGTGAATACACTACCAGATGGTCTTTTGATACGTATGTGAGGAAGCGAGACAGGTGCTTAGACTGGACATCAGTAAAGTCTATTGTTTCAGAGAATGGAAGATAAAATACATGTCAAATGACAAGGTTTTTTTGTCTGTGTGTTCCATGTGCTAGGGGATCAAACCTGGGCCTCCTGCATGCTAACCATACAGTCTACCACTCTACCACTAAGCTACATTCCCATCCAAATGGCATACTTATGTGATATAATATTACATATAATATATATAGTGAAGTGATTACTTAAATCAAGTGGATTAGTACATTCATCACCTCATATTACCTTTGTCTATGTGTGTGTGGTAATAAGATCTATTCTTTGTAAATTCCAAGCCTACGATGGCACACATGTAACTGGTAAATGTCTTCCACAGTAGGTGATAAGACTCTCAAGGAAGGGATTGCATCCCAGAATCTGTGTAAATACAGTAAGTGAATAAATACTGTGGAATGAAATATCTGCCTATGGAAAAGTGAGATTATAGGAAGATGGTAATGTAGGAAAGAGGCAATGTACCTTTGCTGGAGGGAAGCACTGGCCTCAGAATGGGCCTGGTCTTACTCTTAAGCACTATTAGAGAAACTCACAATCTAGCATGATCTACCAAAACAGAGGAGATTCAGTCTCATGTCTTTTCATCCTTCCTCCAAGGCTCAACCTAATTACATTAAGTTCCTCTGCTCTTGAAGGTCTGATGAGAGACAAATTCATATTTTGTTGAGAGTACTTTATTTTTTAAAAAGATTCACATCAGAACATTTTTAAAGATGGTAGGACAGAGTGACAACCCTCAACACAGCAATCTTACAGAAAATAGAACTGTGAAGTTTTCTTTGAAGATTCCCAAGGGGTCAGGAATGTAGCTTAGTGGCAGCATATTGCTTTTCATGTGTGGGGCCTTGGGTTCCATCCCCAGCACCATCATTAACACATACACATACATATACACACACATACACACTCATGCACACAAATATATATATACACACATGAATAGTCATACATGTGCACACACATATACAAACACACACATGTACATATACATAAATACACATAGAAATAGTCACATACACATGCACATACATACATACATATATATATACATACATACACAAAAGCACATACACATAATGCTCATACACACACACACACACACACACGCTACTCTAAATGTCTGATTGTTGGTGTGGGGACTAAACCCATGGCCTTGAGCATGTGTTCTAAGATTCAACTAAACCCTTAGTTCCTAAAAAAGATTTTAGTTGTCTAGTTCAGTAACAAAGTGGCCAGACAGAAAATCAGATAGAGAGGCCACAGACTTTCTATATAAAAGCAAAGAATCCTCTGAAACACGGGTAGACTACTATAAAGACCCAAATCCACACTGCCTTTCATGATCAACAACCTTTTCATCTGCCAAAAGAAGCCATGGCTTCTTCAGTAAGACAAGATTAAAATCAAAACCCAACAAGTAGGTACACGGTTTGAGAGAGGCTATTTAGCCTCTTACCTGTCATCTGCAAAACAATAACAGCATTATCTTTAGAAATGAAGTAACATACGTAAAGCGTTAAGTACAGTAGAGCACACAATAAGAAACAACTCTGTGTACTGACGTCAATTAGCCATTGTTACCAGGGTTACTTCAAAAGATGGAGTAACAGACTAGAGAGTGGTTTCCAACATCAAACACCAAATTTCTAGGGCATATACAAATAATAATGGGGCAATCCTATAGCTATTTCTAAGAATATAACTCAGATGACATCAGCAGCTCTAAAGAAAAAAAAAAGCTACCCATAAGGCAGTACAATCTAATTAAAGCATCATGTTTCATTATTTTAAGTGAATACTAACTTGATGTGATAGCATTAGTCACCAAAATGCTGACCAGAGGTTTTCCCTGGCAGTACTTTTTACAATTAGCAACATTTAAAAAAATTTTTTAGACTTGAGAAACAATTTTATTTGTGAGGTGGAAAACAAAGAAGTCTTCAGCAGTAGGGAAGAAACATGGGCAAGCATCATTACGGCAGGTGTTTCACTAGTGTCTCCACGTGGTAAAACCTGTACTGACTGCACGCAGGAGGGAGAGAGCAGAAACACAAGGACTGGATGCTCCCCCGAACCCTGTTTTTTTCATTATGCTATAAAGCAGTCAATTCCAATAAAATCTCTTGTAGAGATTAAAATTCCTGTCCCTTTAAAGCCATATGCCAGACCAATTAAATCAGCACTCATGGGGTTGAGGATATTTTGAAGTAGGACTCAGGTGTCATTTTTTTCAACCACCTTTCAAATTTGAGAGAAGCTCACTGATTAGAAGTGCCTAAGGCAGATTAACTTTTATTTTTGAGTTTCTATTAAGATCTGATAATCTTGGAGTAGTTTTTTTTTTTTAAAGGAGACATCTAAACATCACTTTAGAATATAGTCAAAGTAAACCGTTATTTCATCTGTTAAACAGGGGTGGAAATTGTGTGGTTCATGATGAGAGAACTCATTTTTTTTTTCTGGTGGTGTTGGGGATGGAACTCTGGGCCTCGCTCATGCCAAGCCAGTGCCCTGAGGGGACTTCTGGGAGTCTTCTGATGTGATACTGCCAGTTTGTTCAGAATAGTGAGGAAACTTGTCCTGTTTAAAAGGAAAATGGATGGATGGCAAGTCTTTAAAATCCAGTAAAACATTAGCACCTGATCTATACCTTTCTTCAATGGAACCTCGTGTTGTGATATTCACTCCCTGGTAAATTAGAACAAATCCTAAATTTCTGTTTGCATATTGCATGTATATGCAAAGTTTATTATCACTATTAAATTCTTTCATTTTTTTCCTTCCTTTCTTTTTTTGAGACAGGGTCTCACTACATAGCCCTGGCTGGCCTTGAACTCACAGACATCTGCCTGCCTCTGCCTCTCAGGACTGAGACTAAAGGCATGTACCACCACACCTGATGTTTTTTTCCCCCTTTTGTATGCAGTTTTGTTAGAGACATAAAAATACAAGACTCAAAATACTTGTGTCTCTTAATCACTAACAGGGATATACAAAAGTTCAGCTTTCACCTTGTAACATCCAGCTTAAACCCTCTTTTTGGCAAAGTACTTAGTCTTCACAAGGCCTATGTCAGTCTGAAGTTCATCTTGGTATCCCTGAACTTGTGTGATCGATGATCTTAAAATTGCATTGTCTCTGTGACAACTAATGATTGTGACAATCAATAATTATAACAACCATGTTTCTCAGATTCATTGTTAAAAATTCATTTTCAAATATAAACATCCTAGTTCGTGTGCATGGTTTATTGATCAAAAAGATCTCAACCATTCCACTTCACAAAGTATCAATTCTCTGTTCTCTCTTTCTTTAGCTCTTAGCATTTCAAGTTTCTTCCACATACTTCAGTGTTCAATTGCCTTCTGTCTTGTAGTGCTCATTATATTGACCTTCTCAGCTCACAGGAGAGTTCTTCCGTGAGGATGGGCATTGTGTTTCTCTTGTAGTAGTGCTTGGGGCAGTGGTGATCATCTAATATAAACTTAGTATTTCCCTAAATTCACTATGTTACTACTTTTGTATCACACAGATATATTCTTTTCTGTTTTGTGTGTGCATGCTCATGTATGTACACATGCATGTGGAGGCCAGAGGACAACCTTGGCTGCCGTTCCTCAGGTGTCATTCATCATTTTTTGAGGCAGGGTCTCGCTGTGGTCTCTAACTTGCCAAGCAGGCTGGGCTGGCTGCTAGCAAGCCAATGGATCTGCCTGTCTGCTCCTCATAGCTGAGATTCCAAGTGCACAACACCATGGCAAGGCTTTTTTTACATGGGTTCTGGGACTAAACTCAAGTTGCTGCTCATAAGCAAATACTTTACTGACTGAGCCATCTCTCCAGCCCATAATTTTCCCTCCTAAGTTCAGTCTACTCTATGAGCAAACTATCCAAAGTAAAACATGCCAAAAGTTGAGCCAGTATGAAGCTGTATTCAACAGAAGACATAAAGTAATGTTTAGAGAAGAAAACAGCACTAAGTTCAGATGTAAGACCATGAAGGTAAATAACTTACTTTATATGTCTTGGTATCCATGAATTCTGCAAGAAAATCAGTAAGGTCAAATAACAGAAAAAAAAAAAAACCCATAATATTAACACTAACCTGAAAGTTCGAACAAGATTTTTAAGTTCGGTATAAATATCTCCTACTGTAATCTGAAGAGGACCCAAAAGCCCAGGCAATCTGAAAAGAAAAAATACATATTTTAACACAGAACTTATTATATGGAAACATTTTGGTGGGCATGCCTACTTCTGGGTTTTCCAAAAGTTAAGCTAGATTTTAACTGGTGAGAAGGGAGTGCTTCACAGCAACTCCACACTCTGCTTTACAGTCGAAGTGACAGACCATAAAATAATACAATGCAAAACCATTCTGTTTGCTGTCTGTATTTCTGCCCCTAGCTTTTCCTACCTGAAAAGCAATTTGACAATTTTTGTTACCATCTTTGATCATACAATTTTACTATGAAAAACTTTATTCTATGAAATAATCAAACATTATTCCAACAAACATAAAAAGATGCTTGTTATAGAAACATTTTAGTGAGAACTTAGATAAACCTCAGTGATTTATGATGTATACATTTAATACTCATAATAAAAACCTTCAAATATTATTAATCTGTTTTTAATATATAAAAAGGCAGATGTTAGGTGAAAAATGCATACATAGTATTATAACACATTTTCAATAAAAACATATAATGTATATAATGCATGAGACATATTTCTAGGTTTCCCTCTCCCGTTATAACAAGGAATGAATAAATATACAACTCATATAACATATATATATATATGTCAGAGACGAAGTCTAGGCTGGCCTTGAACTTTGTACTTAGCAAAGGAAATCTTGAATTCCTGATCCTTCTGCTTTCACTTTCCAAATGCTGAGAGTACAGGCATCTGCCACTATACCTGGCTCAGATTCAATCCTTTAATATTTTGCTATATTTGCTTTATTTTTCCATCCTTCCTTTTCCCCAGTAGTACTTTAGAGCAAATCCATGACATCATGCCATTTCATCCTGATTTTGATTTCTAACTATAAAAGACAATGGTATCTATTTATTTACTTTTGAGACAGGGGCCCTGAATGGCCTGAAAGTCACTAGTAGACCAGGCTTGGAACTCAGAGATCCACCTGCCTCTGCCTCCCAAGTGCTAGGATTAAAAGTATATACCAATATTTCTGGCAAAGGCATTTTCTTTTTCTTCTTTTTAAATGTGTATGAGTGTTTTGCCTGCATGTATGTACGTGCACCCTTGTAAGTGCCCATGGAAGTCAGAAAAGGGCATGAGATCTCATGGAACTGGAGTTACAGAAGTTGCTATCTTCCACGTGAGTGCTGGGAATTGAACCCAGATTCTGTGTTAAGAATGGCCAGTGTTCTTAACCACTCAGCCATCTCTCCAGCCCCCCCAAAGTACTTTCTTATAATACCACAATAACATTATATCTAACCATTTAATGTCTTCTAATAGGAAAAAAAAGAGTTTGCCCAGAAGATGGCATGTCAGAGTCCCTCTCCCACAAATGGGCACATCTTGCCTAGTAGGTTTGTAGGGTTCACAGTTGGATAACATTACTGATGCCTTTTCCACCCCAGCATCCTACATAGCAACTTCTGACATTCTCAAAAACTATGGATAACTGAACTGAGTCTGCACAAGAATGGGCCCATCAGCAGTCAGGCAAGGATGGAGAAAGGACTGAAGGGCCCTACCCCTCACTACTGAACTGTTTTCTTCAGATAGATTCAAGGACAGGAAAGGAAGGTTATTGCTTTCAGTTGTGTATCTACTGGTAACACTACCAGGCTCTAGAAGCCAGTTCGAGTTCAATGGTCACACAGATGGCTCTGACTAAATGAGTCATACAACATACAACCAAAAGTTATGAATATGGGAAAGGGACAGGTGGGAGGGGTTGGTAGACACAGGAGGGAAAAACAGAGGGTGTCTGAGGAGAGCAATCAGAATGTGTTACATACATGTATGAAATTGTCAAAGAACTTAATATTAAATTGAACTGGTCAAGTCAGACCAAAAAGAGCCTTACTTTAAAAAAAATTATTTTTAAATTTTATGTACATTTATCTAAGTGCACCGATGTCATGCAGTGGCCTAATGGAGGCAAGAAGAGGGTGTCAGATTCCTTGGCACTGGAGTTATGGATGGCTGTCAGTGGCCATATGGGTGCTGAGAACCAAACCCTGATCCTCAATAAGAGCAACCAGTACTTTTATCTGCTGAGCCATCTCTCCAGCTCTATCCTAATGGTTTAAAAGTTTTTTTTTGTTTGCAGTTCTTAGAGTCAAACCCAGGGCCTTGCTCATGCCAGGCAAGCACTCTATCACTGAGCTGCTTCAAGTCCAGATTTTACTTTTATTGAGAAAAGGTCTAATTGCTTTCATAAGCAAATCAACAGTAACAAAACCTCCTTGCCCCTGTAATTTGTTGTTTTCACAGCTCTTTCTATTTCCTTGTTTTTAAGCTATTTCATCCTTTCTTGAATTCAGTTCTTGTTCCAGTATCAACATCATGATCCTCTCCCAAGGACCCTTGAATTTTCTGCTCTGTCAAAACTCAAAAGGAGCCGACTACTTTAGTGATAAGTCTATATAGTCTCAAATTTAAAACTGGATACTTTCATTAGCTAAAAAAAACAAACAAACAAAAAAAAAAACAAAACTCTGAAACTATTTCCACTTAAATCCCTGTCTTTAAAGCATATACCTATGTGGATAATCCATTCAAATCCTGACATTCAAACCTATAGCACTGAAATCAAGTCTGATATCTTCTTGTACTATGAATCAGATAGGTAGTAACTTCTATTGTTTTCTAAACTAGATTTCAAAAATTCAAATGTAAAAGTATAAAGATCAGATGAAAGGCAAAATAAAAGAGCTGGAAAGATGCTTGATCAGTAATGTGCTTGCCACACAAACATGAAGACCTGAGCTCAATCCCAGAACCCACATAAAAAACCTGGGGAGATGTTAGGGATCACTGGGGCTTAAGGGCCAGCTAGCCTAGTTTAAAAGGATAGCTCTAGATCCTAATGAGAGGCCCTGGTTCAAGAAACAAGGTAGACGGCTTCTGAGGAACAACATCTGAGGTTACTTCTGATCTCCACAATCATGCAAACACACATGCACCTGCACATAAACACGAAAAATAAAATTTAAAAAATATATGTAGAACCTAACACTATAATTAACTCAATAATATTAATTTAAATATTCATTCAAAATATGAAAATTAGAGCAGTACTTCCTCTTGATTCATCTTTTTAGATAGGACTAAATCAATAAAATGCCAATCAAAAAATCATGGCTTACACATATGTATTTTGAAAATGTTACACCTCCCATTCTGTCACTAGTAATGTTTTATATCTTAGCTGCTCAAAATATTTATGGCTTCCAGACAATTTTTTCTTGTTCTCAAAAAATGCTCCAAAACTAAGACTTCTCTATTTGTAACTCCGTAAATAGTGACAGACACACATTCATATTTTTTGCTAGAAAAAGGAGATGCAGGTAGAAATTCAAGGTGACCTTATACCTCTGGAAAAAGATTTGCAAAGTGTTTTCTTGTTTGTTTTAACAGAGAAATCAGAAGAGCAATTTTTATGTATTTGTGACTGGGCTAAGAACAATCTTTTCCATCACAGGAAGCTCAAAGTTAAAGTGCAAAACTGAAATAAACAAAAATTAAGTTCCTGAGTGTGACTATTTAGGCTGAGTGAACAACCAGACCATTAAAGCTTTATGCATAAACATATGAAACTGATATGACACATTTACCACAAATCAATATTTACATGGTGTCCTAGTTTGCCTTCAATTGCTGTGACAAAGCACTCCCACCAATATCAACTTGGGGAGGAAAGAGTTTATTTCACTTACATCTCAGGTCACACAGTTCATCAGGGAGTCTAAGGTAGGAACTCAGGGCAGAAACTGAAGGCAAGAACTGGAGCACAGGCCATGGAGGAATGCTGCTTACTGGTACTTACTGGTTTGCTCTGCTGGCCCAGGCTTAGTCTGCTTTCTTATACAATAGACAACAACCTGTCCAAGGATGGCACCGCCCACAGTGGGCTGGGCCCTCGTGCAGCACTCAACAATCAAGAAAATACCCCACAGACATGGCCACAGGCCAGTCTAATGGAGGCAATTTCCCAATGAGGCTCCCTCAACCCAGGTGTGTCAAGGTGACACTAAAGCTATCCAACACAACTGAACCCTTGTCAATGTGACAGAAAACACATCACTATTAAACCACAACCTGCTGCAGTCCTTGGTGGTCATCCCATGGTCCTGGCATCTCCAAAAAGCTGGGGTCTCCACTGAAACTAAGACTGCACCATCACCAATGAGCTCTTATGGCCTCTTCTGGAGTAAAATCTCAGATTCTCTCCATGACCCCTGTAATCCTTGGTCTTCACTGCAACTGAGGCTGCACTTTCACCAATGGCCTTTGCTGGCCTCTCACAGTGCCAAGCCTCAGCTGCTCTCTGTGACCCCTTCATGCATTCATGCAGGAGACTCTTACACATTCACAAGTCCTGCTTTCAGCTTAGGATGGAGGCTCAGGGGGCCCCCTCTGGGCCACAGCACCTGTGTGCTGACCCAGAGAAATGCTTCCCAGAAGATTTCACCCTGATGATGTTCGTCCTCTGTTACTTACAGCTGATTTTTCAGCTCTACCTAACAAGCATCAATTGTCCCTAGAAAACAAAAATTTTGCTTCAGTGGTTCTCGTCTCTTCTTAATCACAGCTAATTGTTCAGCTCCAGCCAACCAGAATCCAAAGATTCTCAATTCACAGTATCACACAAACAGCCCTAATTGTCTCTGCTTCCCTTTGAAGCTTCACAAGCCAGGCCTGTATCATCCACAACTCTTTCAGCATAACTGTTCCAAGCTCCACAGCAACATACTCCAAGGACTTACTGTCTTTTCTAGTCCAAAGTTCCAAATGCTTCCACAATCCACCCAAAAACACTAAGGTCAGGTCTGTCACAGCAATACCCCATAATCCTGGTACCAATTTCTGTCCTAGTTTGCCTTCAATTGCTGTGTCAAAAACACTTTGACCAATATCAACTTGGGGAGGAAAGGGTTTATTTCACTTACACCTCACAGGTCACACAGTTCATCAGGGAGTCCACGGTAAGAACTCAAGGCAGAAACCTGGAGGCAGGAGCTAGAGCAGAGACCATGGAAGAACGCTGCTTACAGGCTTGCTCCCCTGGCCGATACTCAGCCTGCTTCTTTATATAATAGAGAACAAACTATCCAGGGGTGGTACTACCCACAGCGGGCTGGACCTTCCCACAGCACTCAACAATCAAGAAAATACCCCACAGACATGGCCACAGGCCAGTCTAATGGAGGGAATTCCCCAATTGAGGCTCCCTCAACCCAGGTGTGTCAAGTTGACACTAAAGGTATCAGCACAAATGGTCTCGCTTAGATATTTTCCTCCTGATTTTACTGGATTTTTAAGAGTGAAATAGTTTGGGCTTTTTTTATTCCTATAGTCTCAGTCTTCTTTATGATGTTCTCTTGTGTTGTCTACAAACATTTTAATATTTTTCAGATATAATCTTAAAGTGGAAAATTTTCAGAGCTGGGGAGATGGCTCAGCTATTAAGAATACTTCTTACTCTTCCAAAGTAGTTTGGTTCCCAGTAACCATGTGCAGGTGGCTCACAATTGCCTTTAACACCAGCTTCAGGGATCTAATGCTTTCTTCTTGTCTTCATGGGCACCTGCACTCACGTGCACACACACATGCATACACACATACACAGAATTAAAAATAATAAAAATTAAACTTTAAAAAATGGAAAATTTTATATAAGCTTTTCATGTCATCTTTAAGAATGTTCAAAATTCAAGCATAATACTAAAACTGCAAACTCAGAAATATCAAATTAATTTAAAACTCTTTATAAAGCCACCACTCATCAAAGAAGCTTCTTTTACAACAGATGAAGATTATTACATGGTTCCATAAATGGTCATAAACAGAGATTGTGAACTGCTCAAGACTTACTGGAATATCTACAAAGAAAACTCTATATCTAAGGCTCACTCACGGAACACAGAACAAGGGGTAAAGAGAACACTAACGCATCTCTCCATTCTCATCAATGAAGCTCCATCATGTAACAGAAGAACAGGAACACAAAAGGACACAAATGGTCAAAGTGTATAGAATAAGAGCCTGCAGAGTGTGGGTCCTTGGACAGGACTCCTATATTAAACTTTATTCATCCAGGGCTCAGGAGGCAAAAAGACTGTACAGGCCTGGGAGGAGGTACATGACCAAATGTAAAAAGAGTCCCACAGGTTCCTGGGACCTTGCTCATATGAACCTAAGGCAATGGTGTCAGCATGCACAAGACCCATGCAAACTCAAGCAGACAAAAACCCAGCACAGAACTGTGGAAATGGGCAGCAGGCCCCAACCTTAGTTAAGAATTATTGGCAGCTGATTACTGCTTGGTGAGGAAGAGCTGGTTTTCTTAAAAGGAGGGACTCTAAATAGGCTGACTAGATCTCAGTGGGTGAACTCGCACTGAGGAACATCTGGGGACACTAACTTGACACAGAGGCCTTAAAAGAAATGACAGAATGTATGAATTCTGGTCGGGGGAGGGCTATGGGAGGTGCCAATGGGGAAGGAGGTATAAAGATGATTAAATAAAAATTTAAACAAAAATTAAACAAAAATTCAATGAGAAATTACAAAAAAAAAAAAATCTTACAAAGCCTAATGACAATCACATACTTACACTTTACTCAATTTTTCAAGTACAATGCGTTTTCTAATCTGGTTCTGGGAACTTGAATCAATCAGAGGAAAGGTGGGATCATGCTGAAACACATTTTTAAAGAAAGCAAAATAGAAAAATAAATTAGCAATCTTTCTTTTACAAGCAGACCAATAAACATTAAACACAAAAGTTTATAGCTCTGGTAAAAGAAAAAAAAATAAAATTGTGAATTAAAATATTTAAAATTGAGAATCACCATCATTATTAGCATGAAACCTTGCTTGAACTTTCTGCCCACTTTTGAGGGTAGGTTTCTTATTTATAATGGGAATATTAATACTTCCTTTATTAAGTGGGAAAATATATACAAACTGTATACTGCTGTAAACTGCTAAGTTCTATACAAAACATAAGAATTTAAGGATTAACATTAGCAAGTGCTAGAAATTCTGAGAAAGTTCTGCCTTCAGAAATAACAAGATCATTCAAACGAACCTAGAAACAAAAAAGCTGTTAAAAAAAAATCTACCCCATAATTGTTTGGATGTATCAGAGAGCTAACAAAGCAGTAGAGCATGATGAACTGAGCTCCTAGAGAAGGTTAACTGAAGACAGTGCACTGGCCAGTCCTGGAAGAAGCAATTTCGATGCTGAGAACCTGAGCAGAGCTTTTCTAATAAAAGCTATAGATCAGAACATGCCAAATAAGGTGGGGCGTGGGTAACTCTCCCCAGACTGAGACTAGAACTCAGAAGGAGCATAAGAATGAACAGGAAAGAGACTGGCTCTTACAGTGATTGAAATCATCTCAACTGCTGATTAGGTAAAGGTGACTTGGGACTGCTATAAATCGTGTCAGAAGCAAACAAATTCATCCTAGCAGATTATCTCTGTAAATATTTAGTTTTTTTCTGAGTCTCCTAGGTAGACCTCAAACTCACAATCTTCATTCCTTAGCTTTCCAAGGGCTCAGATTAAAGACAGGCATCATCAAGCTCAGCCTGCAATTTTAATATGCAATATTTGGTACCTAATTAAGACAATATGATCAAAATTGGGAACATTAATCCACAAAAGCCAACCTCTCAGGAACTCAGATAATGAAATCATAAGCATTATTGCAAAAGGCTATCACTGGTTTGTGGCCATGCCTGTGAGGGATTGTCTTGAGTGATGACTGGTATAGGAGGGTATAGCCCACTGTGGGCAGCACCACACCTAGGCAAGTAAGCCTGGGCTACATAAGAAAGCTAACAGAGCATGTGTCACTGAGTGAACCAGAGAGTAAGCTAGTAAGCAGTGTTCTTCAATGGCTTCTGCTTCAGATTCCTGCCTTGAGCTCTTGCTTTGACTTCCTTCAATGATGGACTATGACCTAGAAGTATAAGATGAAATGGGCATTACTGAAGTTTGCTCAAATGTTTACACTGCACAGAAATGAAAGGAATATAGTCCTTCGATGGAATGCAGTATAAGTCACTTCTACGATTACCAAAGGACTGTAAGCTCTGCAGCAACACTTTGAATGAGCTAAAGAGAGACAAGCTATTACAACGCTCTTCCTAAGGTTTTGTTAAAAAATATCTTAAATGATTAGAGATCCCTGATATTTTCTCTTTCCAATGTCCAATCACTGACATCACCACAGCATCCAGCATCACCCGAAGCAGAGATTCTCTTGACATACTGACAGGTCAATAGTTGCACAAGACTAGCTCTCAATGCTTTCATCATTCACCTCACTTTGTCTCCTTCACAGAAGCATTATATAATCTCTTATCACAAAAAAGGTGAGTGTAGTACACTAAGACACTTGAGAGTACATCTCTGTAACTTTTGTTACAATGTGTTGAAGTATTCTGTTTTATTAATTATTATTGTCTTACTGTTCAAATGGATAAATTAACCTTTATCATAAGTATGCAAACTATGATATATTCAGTAATTTAGAATCTGGTACTACTCATGGTTTTAGGCATCTACTGGAGGTCATGAAACAGAGCCCCATCCTATAAGGGATCTGGGGGGAGGGGTCTATTGTATTTAAATAATGGAATACTACTTAGTAATCAAAGAATGAACTATGGCTGTTGTGTTGTGTTATGCAACTATACAAATGTCTCAGAAATATAATATTCTATAAAACAAATTGGATGCCAAAGACTATGTACTGTTCAAAACCTGGCAAAAGTGATCTATACTATACTAATAATAATTCTGGAAAGAGGTAATTATTTAGGAACAGACATTTAGTTTACTTACAGGGCATCTAGTTTACTTACAATGAAGTATTTTTTGGTATGGGTAGTGAATGCATGGGTGTGTTCAAATGCTAAGAGTCAACAACCTGTACACTTACTATTTCTGTTAAACTTCCATGAAAGAACTTTAAAACACTGAACAAAGATAAAGTTGTAAATTTCAGGCATTAATTTTCCATTTTCCCTTTTTAAGATAATAGTACAAAAATGGTGACAGTAGGTTTATGCTACTCACTGAAAGAGACCAATGTTTCTCCCAGCTCAATTTAAGTTTCATATGACATTTAATACTATAGTTAATGTGATTTCAAGTATGGTGCTAAGCTAGGTAAAAATTCTATAACGATATAAGAAATTCCTAGTTTTACTATATTTCCACTTCTACTTTCTTTCCAAATCTCCAAGTACATTTTTAAGCTTACAGCCATATTCAATTGGAACTCTTTAAAAAAATTTTAAAAGGCACTCAGGCCTGTTCACTTCTCCAACTTAGTTTTGTTAGACCTTCTAAAGGCTGTCCCCACCCCCACCCTGCCCCTGGTCTTCTGATCTGTCTGCCTCAGAGGTGCCTACTGCCCTTTAAGTCTGATCCTGCTCACTGCACCTTGATTCTCCTGCAGCCTCAGCAGCTCCTCTCTCTCCCTGCACTTGGTTCAGCCCAAGCCCATTTCTGCTCTTTCTGCCCCAGATCTCTGGACTACCCTCTTAGTCCAGACCTGCCCATGGCGTCCTGATCCCCTGCACCAAAACTAGGTCAATTCTCCAGCATATTTTGTTAGACTCCCCAGCCCCCCCGCCAGAGTGTCTCCACCCATTTTGGCTCTCCTCCTGAGCTGCCTATCACAGACCTATCTACTACCTAAACCAGACCAGCCTACTACCCTAGGAGAAACTGAAGCATACTCCAACTAACTTTTCATACCTGATCAAAAAACAACAAAACTACATTAACAATATAAATAGAACCAAACTTCAACTAAACAAAGGCAGAGCAGAATTTCCTATCAGATACACAACCAACAAAAGACATCCATATGCCCAAATAGCAACACAAAAAACACAAATAATATGAAAAACCAAGAGAAAATGTCCCCAATAAAACCCACTAGTCCTACAGAAGTATATTACGAGAATCACAATGAGGATCCACATGATACAGAATTTAAAAAGAACAATCAAACATAATCAAAGAATTTAAAGAACACACAACTCAAAGAACTCAAAGAGGATAGGCATAAACTTTTGATGGAAGCTCAAGAAAATACAAATATATAGCTGAATGAAATAACAAAAACAATTCAGGACTTGAAAAGTGAATTCATAAAAGAGACAGAAATATTGAAGAAAACCCAAGCCAAAATGAAGATGGAAGATCACCAGTGAAAGTTTCTCATACAACAAAGTGCTATGTACACAGAAGGCCACAACTGGCTAAGTTTTAGGGAACAAGAGACTGCAGAGTGTATGTCCCTGGTTAGGACTCCCATATTAAACCTCACCCACCCACGGCTCAGAGACCATTGTGGAAGAGGAGGTGGAAAGACTGTGAGCCAGGGTTGATGCATGAACATAGGGAAACAGAGGCTTTCAGGCCACTGGGAACTTGCAACAATGGGGACAGCCTATGCCAACTCAATCAGACAAAATCCTAGCACAGATGCTTGACCAGATAGGACTTTATATGAGAGAATGCATGGCATTTAGTGGAGGGGGGGGCTCTATAGGAGGCATGGATCAGGGAGGGGGTCTAAATTTGATTCAACCAAAAATAAATAACAAAGATTACAGAGTCCTTTCTAAATCTCAGCAGCATACATTCAGTCTCTACATATAATGACTTTTTCTGAGTACCAGTTAAATGTCACATGCCCTCAACAACTTAGCAATGGAAACTATTAATAGTCCTATTTATAGATGAGCAAGCTAAAAAAATATAATTTTTCACAAAGCTAGTAAATGACAGAGCAGATATTCAAATCCAGCTCTATCTAAACATACTTTCCATTCTTTATATTCATTATTTCCCAGTAAGTCCCCTTTACTACATTATTTTCATCTGTAACACTTTGTGTGTACACTTGTTTATGGGTGTGTATGTCTGAGTGTGTGGGATGTGAATTTATACATGTGTATATGTGTACATATGTGAGCTGTGGAGGTCACAGGTCAACACTGGGCATCTTCCTCTACTGCTGTCCACCTTATTTTTTGAGAGAGTCTCTCAATGAACCTAAAGCTTACTATTTCTTCTAGATTGGCTGACTGATCAACAAGCTTCTGGGATCTGCTCATCTCCTTACCCAGCACTTGGGTAATGCTCATCACTGTGTCGGGATGCTTGGGATCGAAGATCAGACCCTCATGATTACAGAGCAGGTACTTTATCCACTCACTGAGCCATTTCCCTAGCTTCATCTGTAACATTTCAAATGGGCATGCTTATCAAACATGACCTGTTAAAATAGTTAACTACCCATGTAGTAAGCCTACTCTACTGCATAAACATAAATAAACGCAACACATGCTCCCAAAATTGCTTTGCTGAGTTCTGCAAAAGTGAGAAGCCTGGAAAAACTCATCATGAAGACATACCTCTTGTGGATCTTGTGATTTGGTGGTTTCTTCACTTAAAACATATTGTCCTCTATAAAACTCCCTAATCCTCAGATTCAATGTTTCAGTTTCTTTTTTCAAACTCTCATAACTTGGCAGTGGTTTAGTGGCGGTATCTGAGCCTCTGAATGGTAGAGACTCATCTAGGTTCTTCTGAGATTCCCTCAAAGCAGGAAAATGACTACCTGGGTCATAAACAACGTCATCTTCATCAAGCTCTTCACTAACCACAGATGCTGAAGAGGGTTTCAGGCACACAGAAGCATAACCCTCTCCATACAAAACTCTCAACGTTTCTTCTGTCTTCCACTCAATCAAAGTCTCCTTTAGAGCTTTAAGTAGGGTTGCCTTTGCAACTTCAGGATGCACCTGCACTGAGATAGAGGCTGTTCTACAAACTTGATTTGATTTGGCAAATTTGCTTTTAAAATGCTCAGCACTTTTCTTACTTATGCCTACAAAAGTGATTTCAGACATATTGTATTTATTTTCAGAATCTGCTGAACCTTTTAATCTTTCACACAAGGAACTAGGTGAAGAAATCTGAGTATTTTCTTTCTTTAAAGGAAGTTCACATGCAGCGGCTTTCTCCTGATTATCTAATCTACAGTTACCTAACTGCTCTGTGACATCTACCACTGCTTGCTCTTTGTGTTTGGAGTTCGCTTTTTGACCAGCTTTCTTTTTCATTATGCTTTTTCTGTGCAGCTGTGGTCTTGGTCTTGTACTCGTTGCATCTGGTCTATTTCCTGGTAGAATAGAGGAAACAAAGTCTTGCTCATTATCACTGGTACTATCACTACAAGTGCTGGGAGAAGTAGATTCACACTGTGCTTCAAAAGGATCAGAGCTGCCAATATCAGATGTTTTAATGGCTTCACTGCATAACTGTACTTCTTCTCCGGAACAGCCACTGTTAAAAAAGACAGATAAACAAAATAATTGTAACAGGAAAACAAAGTATTCCATGTATTTACACTTTGTAATTTCCAAGACAAAAATTACTATTCCCTAGACACAGCCTCACTTATACTCTCTGACACATAATTTCAGAAGGCTTACTTTCTACATATCTAATACATATTTGATATAGTTCTCTTTCCAGCTTTATTCCTTTGCCCATTTCATAAAAGAAAATAAAACAAATAATACTATCCTATGCAATTACTCTGATTTTTGCTTGTTTGCTTTATTTTTTAAAAAGATTTTTTTTGAAAACTTCATTAACAGGTTCTCAAAGTAAGAACTCTACTAATATTTGAAAGATTAAAAATGGGTAAATATTCTAGTTCTAGTCAACCACTCTATAGAAAATTTCATAGAATAAAAAAATATAAGAAGTCATTGCAGAAAATGAAATTGGCAAATCAACATTATTTAATGGAAGCTATTTAAATTTGGAAGCTCAAGAATGGCAATAGGATGCAAACAGGAGATGACAGTTGTCCCACACATTTCAATTTTCAGATTAAATTCAGATAAGATAAAAAATTATGAAAGAATGAAGGCAAGAGAAAAGCTTTTCCAGTTCAACATCAGACAAATGAGCACACACGAGAGGCTGCTCTCAAATGCACATACCAGAGTTTCAAAACATTGGATGAGAAAGTTTCTGGGTCAAGAAGCATGTGGGGAAGTGCGAAAAGAAGAGATAAGAAAAACACAGGAGCTGGAAGCATGGTTGAGGACGGGAATGCAGAAAAGATGACTTAATATCACGAGCTTTCTAGTTCGGATCTAACTATAGAGTCAGGCCAACTGGCTTTTGATAAGAAGAAAAAAGAAATGTAATTTTAAAAATTAGAATACAACTGTCATGGGCTTTATTATTTCATACTTTCTTTTGGAATTTTAAAGCAATTATGCTTTTATACTAGGCTAAAGGCATAAAGATGTCCATCAATAAACAATTACCTTTTATTTGTGCTGGGAACCCTGTGACTAGAACAGTGATTAATAACCAGGAACATTTATTCTGACAGGTAAAAGGATATGTTTTGAAAGATGGCTGTAGTTGAGCAAACAACACCGAGAAGGGTTTAGAAAAAAAATCACAACGTACAATTTATATTAATGCTTTAGGCATTCTTTCAAATTATTAAATAACTAACCATTAGTAGCTTGAAATCCTGTTAAATAAGACCATAAAACCCTTTCAGCAATGTAATGGGCATAATCTAGCTGACAAAGATACACAGTATCAGAGAATGGAGGCTGTGTTTGTGCCATGTTTCAACAGGTTCAATTAAGACTTTCTCAGCAGGACAGCTGTACAATAAGTCAGACAGATCAAACACATCATCTTTCCATCACAAAAGAAAATGCTGAACATGTCAAATATTTCTTTGTGTGGCCAGAACACTTATAGGGCATCGGCACAGGAAGTCCTAGAGCTGTACCACCTGGTTCACTCTTACTGTTTCTATGAACGTGGATGCTGCACAGAAGGTAAGCGATACTGACACAACTGTACCTTTGTCCCTCCTTTAGCAGCTGAAAATCAGGAGGCCTGTGACAAAAACACAGAAAGAGAGAACTGAAGGCAACAGATATGTTTAACGTTTTCAAGAGTTTCTTATAACTGCACCACAAAGAATATAATTAAAAGAATAATTCTTATGATTTGTTTTCTTTAAGAAAAAAATTTAAAAAGACAAAGTAATATAAAACACATGCACAAAAATCTAGATTTCTTCTTTTTCTTACCTAAAATATACTCATTTTCAGGACTAAGTTCAAATTCCGTGTAACCAATAAAAGTTTTCTTGACCAACCTGGGCAAAAGTAAATCATTTCATTCTAAATTCCAGAATCATCAATATCTGTAGAATTATCATCTGTTATTTATCTCCTATTGCCAGAACTATTATCTCAATGTTCTACTCTTCATATGTATAAGTTTGATTTCTTGAGTAAGCCACAAGCTCCCTGAGGGCAGAGATTATGTTTATAATTCTTACACAGTCAATAAGACTTTTTAAGCCTTAGTTTCTGAGAAAGCAAGTATGTTGTAATATGAATGCTAACTAAGTAGATCAAGTGAGTTAAATTTAACTCTAGGAACAATTTAATTATGCATTATCAGAAATCACATTTGGCCATGATGAATACTGAAAAAGGAGGAAAGAGCTCTTAAAAAGACAAATTCAGGAGCTGGAGTGATGATTCAGTGGTTAAGAGCACTGGCTGTGTTTGCAGAGGACCTGGGATTCAATTCCCAGCACCACATGGCAGCTAACAACGATCCATATTTCTAGTTCCAGGGGAATCTGATGCCCTTTTCTGACCTCCATTGCCCAAGATGGGTACACTTACATACATGCAGGTAATACACTCATACACATGAAATAAAAAAAAAAAAAAAAACGAATTTTTTTTTTTTTTAAAGGCAAATACAGGGCTTGGTGAAGCTCAGTTGGTGCAATGCTTGTCTAGCATGCATAAGGCCCTGGGTTCAATCCCCAGCACCAAATTAACCAGGTAGGGTGGCACATGCCCATAATCCCAGCATTGAGGAAGTATACACAGGAGGTTCAGAAGTTCAAGTTCATTCTTGACTACATATAACTTGAAGAAGGCTAGCCTGGGCTATATGAGACTCTATCTCAAAAAAAAAAAAAAAGGGCAGGCATGGTAGTACATGCCTTTAATCAGGAGGTCTAGAGGAAGTGGGATCTCTGTGAGATCAAGGTCAGCCTGATCTACACAGTGAGTTTCAGGCCTACAGGGACTACAAAGAGACCCTGTCTCAAAAAACCAAACCAAATCAAAAAAAAAGTAAATACAAAGAGAAACAAATGTAATAGCCAGTGAGTTTACCAGGACAGGAAAAATTCATAAAATGATTCTGAAATGAGTGAAATTATGTCTTCTTTAAACAAATTTGAGCGTTGGAGAGTGGCCTCATGTGTGCTAGGCAAGTATCTACTACTACTGAGGCCAAAAAACAAAAACAGAAAAAGCACCTTT
Source organism: Eospalax fontanierii (assembly GCA_035773235.1). Classification (NCBI taxonomy): domain Eukaryota; kingdom Metazoa; phylum Chordata; class Mammalia; order Rodentia; family Spalacidae; genus Eospalax; species Eospalax fontanierii. The sequence continues at coordinate 26,349,982 of CM069543.1, read as the reverse complement.
TAAACAGTGTACAGACAGACGAAACAAAAAGAAACATGAGGGTGCACACTACAGGAAGTTAAGGTCCTAGCCTAAATTTCATTTACAGACTTAAACAAGGGTGCACGAAGGGCTGTGAGGCCGTAACACAACAAAAGTCAAGCTAAATGTACACATGAAATCAGACCTTATGTGAGTTGTGACATTTCAAGACTGCCAGTTCAAAATGTCAGTTCTGAGTATTTTCCGAATCACAGCACCACATTGCCGGGATCCGTGTTCTGTTCCGGGCCAAAAACTGGAGGCGCTGCAGGGATGGCTCCCAACAGTCTCCACTTACTCATGGGAATCAGTGGTGGTTAGGCAGTCCTCCCATTAAATCCCTCAGTTTTTCATACCAGAAATTACACATGAGGTCAGTACTGCTGCGCCTGCCCAACAGATTCACCTGAAGCTCTGCAACCCCCAAGACTAAAGTTAAAAACAGAACCAATGGGCAGGGAGTTTCCTGGATGTGATATTTTTCCTTTATTGTCTTTTCCTTCATCCCTTGGGCAATGTAAGACACACACACACACACACACACCCGGCCGCCACACACACACTTCAATAGTCCTGGTTCCCCTACTGTCTTTTCCTCACTGAAATTCAAGTCACAGTAGCCACTCTGATGTTCAAAGAAAGCAGGTGATACTGCCTGAGTGGTGACCATATGCTGATACTCACAGCAAGCCTTTCCTTGCTGGCTGGCTGCTTTTCCTCCCTTCTACTTTAGTTTGCTCACTCTTCGATCCCACGACCTCACTCATTCCAGTCTTCCTGGCTACTATTATTATTATTTCTGTTGGGGGTGGTGGTGGTACAGGTGTGCATGTACCAGAGTACATGTTTGAGGGTCACAAGACAACTGTGGAGTCAGTTCTCTTCTTCCATCTATACGTGGGCTCTGGGGACTGAACTCAGGTCACAAGGTTTGTGGGGTATTCTGTAGCTGTGATAAAACAGCCTGACAAAAAGGTAACTTAGGGAAGAAAGGGTTTATTTGGCTTACTATTCCAGGTTACAGTCCATCACTGAGAGGAAGGCAAGAACTTAAAGGACTACATCCACAGTCAAGAGCAGAGAGAGAATAAATAAATGATCCTTGTACTCTTATCCAGTCCAGGGTCCAAAACCACGGAACTTGACTGTCCACAATAAGCTGGGCCTTCCTTCATCAATCAGTAATCAAGATAATCCCAAAAAGACATGTCCACAGGCTAACCTGATCTAGAAAATCCCTCAATTCAAACTCTCTTCCCAGCTGATTCTAGATTGTGTCAAGATGGCAGCTAAAGCAGAGCAGGGCATACAGCAAGTGCCTTTACCCACTGAGCCATCTTGCTGCCCAAAAGTAATATTAAAGTTTAGCACCATACAGCTGCCTGGCATTTGGTCTTATACTGGGGTCTAAGGTAGGAAAGAAAACATGCATAGAGCCAGTGCTTTTTCCATTGGATTCTTACATCTAACAATGGAAAGACTATGTTGAGTATGTTAAGTAACACAAATGACTTCAAATTCCTAAGGATTTTACAAAAGTAAAATGTGTGTTCTAAGAGCTTTAAGAATATGAACACTTAAAAAATAAGGCACATATGATGATCATCTCTACCTAACAGATAAGGAAACCATAGAGAGAAGTGATTTGTACAGGATTATACAGTAAGTTGTAAGGCCAGGAATCAAACTAGTCAATTCAGCTCAGAACAATTACTCACTGAACATGAACAAAGTTTACCCTTCAGTCTAAAAAAAATTATGGACAAGAAATTATCATTGAAACGTAACGGTAGAAGACATATTCCAGGAATCTCATAATCTCTTATGAAGGGTGTGACAGAGGAATGTGTGCAGACAGCAAGTACTTGGCAACAGAACAAGAGTGAGATGGTGGGAACACTAGGTAACAGCATGTTCATATTAGAAGTCTGGGAACGAGCATAAGTTAACAGCTGTCCAGCAGAGAAATCCTTGTCTTATTCCATGTAAAGGTTTTTCATATTAGGGGCTGGGGCTTCCAGCTCAGTGGGTAAAAGTGCTTATTGTGCCATCATGAGCACCTGAGTTTGAATCCTCAGCCTTCATGTAGAAAGCTGGGTATGGCTGTGTGCATGCCTGTCACCCCAGCATGATAAAAGAGGGTGGGGGGTGCTGGGACTTGCTGGCTGTGAGCTTAGCAACATGGTCGGACTCTGTCTCAAGGGAATAAGGCCAAGAGCAATAAAACAGGACAACCAACACACACACATATCTATATCATACACGTACCCAACACATACATTCACACACACGTATCTATAACATACACAGCCACAAAACCTTCTATTAAACTTTTTGTCACGTAAACTTTTGTAATACAAAATTACAGTGTCATCATCTAATTCAAAAAACCATGTAAAGCACCATGAGCGACATACGAATTGCTAGAGGAAATCCGAGTTGATGCCGAGTCAATCAAGAAAAGTTTGAGAGGGATTATTTCCATTGGACTTACAGATACAGTTTGTATATAAAGGCATTTAAAGATCTAACCTAGCTCTTAACAAACAAACCCCTATCCTTCAGCAGGATAGCCCACTAACCCCTTTCACTTTAAGCATTCTTTAAAGATATCTGTACCATTTCTGTTGCCCACTCTTCAACATCAGCTTCCTAGAATCTATGCTCACAACTCCCTTAAATGACTCTTGCTAAGATCACCAATGACTACAATGGTGGTACATCTAATAGACATTTTCTAATGTTTTTTGTTTGCTTTTTCCCCTTTTGAAGTAGAGGGGAAAGAATCAGTAGAAAAGAAGGAAGACTAGGAATAAATTACAGAGGCAACCTGGAAGAGAGAAGAAAATCGAGAAGAGGAGAGTTTTGTATTTTCAATGGAGAAACAGAGAAATGAGAGGATATGAAGAAAATAAAGCTGAAGGAAATGTTGGATGCTCTCAACTGTCTCTGTAAAAGAGGAGGTTAAAATACCTACCTTGTTAGAGGCTGAGTTCAATGTTTAAGGTGAGTAGAAAGATCTGAATGTGTCAGTCAGTAAGAAACAAATGAAAACAATGTGGGTATAGTTGTGAACAGGGTCACTAAGGAACACATGTAGAGTAGAGGCTTCGGGGCCAGACAGACCTGGGTATCTAACTTTATTTTCAAAGATTTTGTTATTTTTATGTGTATGAATATATTGCCTGCATGTATGTAATTGCACCCATGTCATGCAAAGCCAGAGGAGGTCAGAAGACAGCATTGGCATTTTCTAAGATACGGTCTTGCTGAATCCCAGGCTGGCCTGGAACTTATTATGTAGTCCAATTGGCTTTGAACTTGTGATTCTTCTGCCTCAGTCTCTCAAGTGCTAGGATTACAGATGTGCACCAGTATGCCTGGCTCCAGACCTGAGTTTCAAAACCTCAAAACCTCTCTATAAAAGGCAAGTGTCTTTGTGTGAATTGATATAGCTCTCAATCCCACTTCCCACAGAGTAACTTAACATTCCCCTAGGGAAGGTATGAGAACCACATTAAAGGAGATATAAAACATTTATGGTCTTAAAATTTTTCTCAAGTAATGTTCAGCAACCCAAGTACAGATAAAAGGATGACTGGACCTTAGGAAGTGGAAATAGTAAAAAGTTAAACAAGAAAGAATCTGGAGGGGCTAGAGAGATGGCCCAGCAGTTAAAAGCACTGCCTACTCTTGCAGAAGACCTGGGTTTGGTTCTCAGCACCCACATGGTGGCTAACAATCATCAGTAACTACAGCTCAAGGGAATCCAACCTCCTGTTCTGGCTTCTACAGGCACTGCACACATGTGTGCACCTACACACATACAGGCAAAACACTCATAGACATAAATTTTTTTAAAAAATTAAAATTTTGTTCAAAAAGAATCTGGAATCATCTTCCAGGGCATTGTAATTGTTAACTGTGGAACTCAAGAAAACAAACATAATAAAGGTCTACTAAGTCAGAAGAACAGAGCTGGGGGAGACTAGAGGTCAAGATGAGGTTACACAGCAGGCTGATAACTGTAGATAAGATAAAAGCTGTGGTCACAGACGGGAAGCTCTTATTTTAAGACCTTGACAACAGTAGGGGTCCAAATAAGAATGAGGTCCAAATGCTACTAAATCAAGGATAATTAACCTAAAAACATTCTATGACATGAATACAATTAAAGTGGTTTCAGCAGTCTCCCCAGGGATAAAACTTGGTTTTTATTTATTTAATTTTATTTATTTATTGAGATGGGTGGGATCTCACTAAGCTGAGTAGGCTGGTGGTTTTTTCCTTTTTCTTTTTTAATTTGAGGCAGGGTCTCCCTGTAGCCCCAGCTGGCCTGGAAGTTACTATGTAGACAAGGCTGGTGTTAATCTCACAGAGCTCTTCCTGCCTCTGCCTCCTGAGTCCTGGGCTTAAAGGCTTGTACCACCATGCCCAGTCAGGCTCTGGAATCAACTGACCCACCTGTCTGTCTCCTTTTTAGCTGGGACTATAGGCACATATCACCATGTCAGTTTGATTTCTTTCTTTTTGAGGATTAAAAGCAAATTCAATCTCTAAAGGCAGAGGAAAATGAACATATAGTAAACACCTGCTATATGATGGAAGACATCTTAATTTCCTTTTGCTGTGATAAAATATCAACTTAGGGAGAAAGGGTTTATTTTACTCCGGCTCACAGTTCCAGGTTACAGTCCACCATTGTGGGAAGTAACAACGGCAAAAGTACCGGATAGCTAGCTGGTCACATGACAACCATAGTCAAGAAGCAGGGTAATGAATGCATTCAGATGCTCAGTGTCTTCTACATTTATGCAGTCTAGCCTCCCAACCAGGGAATGGGGCCATTCACAGTTGGGCAGGTTTCCCCACCTCAGAAACATAATCATGACAATCTCCCACAGGCATGCCCAAAGGTCCATCTCTTAGATGATTCCACATGGTCAAGTTTTTTTTTAATTGGGGCAAAGGGACTGAGGATATAGCTCTGTGGTAGAGCACATGCTCAGCATATGCCAGGCCCTCGATTCAATTTTTAGCGGCAAACCAAGAACAACAGCTGTAGTAAAATATGTATTACACTAAGCTTGCCAGTTGATAGATTTTTGGGGTGGGTGTAGAGTTCAATGTATTTTCATTGCTGTGCAACCATCACTGCACTGGTTCCAGCACTTTTCATGTTTCCACACCATCTCCTAGGTGGTTTACACATTATTTTACCTAGTCTTCCCACAACTTACAACTGCTTTTACAAGCTGAACAAACTGAAATTTTGAGAGGTTAATTGATCTCCTAAGATCACACAGGCAACAACAAGATTTAAACTCAGGCTCATCCGAAGTTCCACAGCATGTTGCCTCTAAAGTCAGAAAACAGACTCCCAAGAAGTTGGAAGGAATCTCATTCACTCAGTTCCTCTTGTGGGAACCCAATACACTTACAAATGTGATTGTCCTTTCTTTTTACTTTTTCTGACTGAAGAGACCTATACTCAACCTTGTTACTAGATATTATGTCATGAATTTAAATTTGAATTTAATTCTAATTTTCAACATTTGACTTTTCTTCTTGGATTTTAGCTCATAATTCTAGAAATTTCCTTCTTGAAAGACTTGTCAGTGCCTACATTTAATCACAGAGGCTTTTTAATGCCGGTATGTCCTATCTAATTAAGCTCATTGTCTTGGGCATCCAAACTGTATGTGGTCTGTTTCTGGCTACCTGCTGGATGAGTAATTTCTAACTCACAAGATGTGAAGCATTGTATTACATACACTATGAACCAAACCATTCTAGGTCAGTGTTTTGTTTTTATTGGACTATGAAGAGATATTTTGTGAGAAGCACTGTTGTTCTTCGTGATTTTAAGGATCTATTCTAGATACTTTTTCACTAAAATGGATGACTTTTCCTGACTCCACAGTCTTGGTAAAAGTATGGAGTTAGAATTAATGAATCTGTCTAAATTTTTCATAAGTTAAAACATTTATCAATGAAGTAGTGAACTTAATGTGGTACAAAATAATACTATAAATTTGACACTACTACTAGGTTTTAGCATTTTAGAATCTGAAAAATAAGTATATTATAGTAATGTATGAAAGATCAAATTGGGTCAAATTCAATATTGTTTCCCATATAAGATCACGACATGAACAAAGTTCAGGACATACTATCTCTGACTTTTCTTTTAATTAAAAAACTTAGATCCAATTCCTTATCACCTTTATCTTTACAAACAAAAGAATTCAAATCAGTCTGAATTCTTATATCAGGCACTTTGTTACAAGGTGGCATAAGTTTCTCTAGTCTTATGTTGATAATTTAAATTTTCTTCGTTTTTATAAACATGAGATTTTCTTAGCTAAAATACTTGCACTGTAACAGCAATGAAGATACAACTCAGGACTGTAAAATATCAGAATTAAAGGGAACTAATATAAATCCCACTTCTTACTTTTATAAATTAGGAAACTGAAGTCTACTGTTAATAATATCTAATCATAAAACAACTAAAACCTGAACTAGATTTAACAAAACAGTGCTCTTCAAACTGCAGCTCAGAACAACCAGTAAGTCGCCATCAGCATTTCATAAAAGACATAGAAAATAACTAGGCATTTAAAACATGTTTTACAAGTTATAAGCATGTATAATATAATACAATTTGTAAAATGTTTTAGTTGATAAATTTACAACTCATTGTAGTAAGATATAACTACTTGAAAATATTTAAATTTGTACCTATTTTAAAACTATTAAGTTATTATGGTGCATTTTATTTACTATGATATACAATAAGCTAATAAAATAATCTCTGCAATAAACAGTGATACATACCATCTATTCTAATGCTTAGCATGGATTCAAAAAAAATTAGACTCTGTGAAAAGAGTGACCTCTAGTGGATTCATTCAATAATCAGAATATAGTTCTTACCCTTAGAATTTAACAAATTAAGGTAATATTTTCCACCTAGATAAAGAACATATTGGCATAGCTGTAAAACTAACAAGTGTTATACATAATTAAGGGCTATCATTATTCCATATGCATTGGAGTAAATTTATATTTGTAGTCCAGTCATTAATTTCTACTAACCAAGCATGGTAAAGATGATGAACAAACAGAATACTGGCCTTATTCAGAATCTATGATGCCAAGCTTAAGAAACATGCTTCATTTTTTAAAGCCTGCCATATGAAGGGGCTAGACTGAACCTAAAGTTCCTTTAAGCTCTTTGTGATTCTTTTTTAAAAAATTCCTTTTGTACCCTAATACTAGAGTAAGTTTTGCTAAAAAATTTGTGCTGGGGATATATATAGCTCAGTGGCTGAGCACTTTTTTTAGTATGTAAAAGACTCAATTCCTACCTCTGCAAAACAAACAAACAAACACCTACTTGACAGCTCCTCAATCCCTGAGTATATACCAAACTCAGCCTGGCCTATTCTTACTTACCTATTATAATCTTCTATTGTTCCATTATGTACAGTAGTACCCACTAATCCATGAACACTGCAAGACTCCCAATTAGATGCCTAAAATCATGATGGTACCGAACTCTATATAGACTATATCTTTTCCTACGTAGCTAACAAGAGAACAGCATATACAGTATAATTATACTGGACAAACGGATGATTCAAGCCCCGGGCAAAAGGGAGTAACATGTCACATTTTTATTGTGCTATTCAGAATGGTTTATAATTTATGAATTTATTCTGGAATCTTCCATCTTATATTTTCAGACTACAGTTAATGTGGATAATTGAAAAAATGAAAAGTGAAACTTCAGTGAGGCAATGTTTAATACCCCAACCCACTCTTTTTTCTCTTTTGTTTACAGTTTTTCATCAAGTACTGTCATAATCTTGCTAATTTATATTACACAGATTCATTAAAAGTCAGTGCAAATTATTTCACTTATTTATTCTAGCATCTCAAATTACTGTTAAACTCTCATATCAAGACTTATGATGCACACAGATATATATGTATGTGCATGTCTGTGTGTCCTGCTAGGCACTAAGTGCACAGTGCATAAGGGCATTAGTCTAGATGAGGGAAATTTTTAAAAGGCTATTTCCATCTTTTTAAAAAAGTAATACAAGGAAGGGCATATGCATATAACTAAGATGAATCTCAAGAACTATGAGTATCAAGTGACAGAGCCCAAGGTTTCAAGTTCTAAAGTAGGTATTCCGAACACTGGATGGTAACATTCTTAGAAAAAGTTGGAAAGAACTATTTTCAGTTAGCTACAGGAAGAACCAATGACTGTCTGGAGAAAAGAGAGGTGCCAGGAAAGGTTGTCTGGTGAATGGTTCATCCCTCCCAGCTTCCTTCTTCCCTTTTCTCTTTTCTTTCAGACAGGGTCTCATGTAGTCCAGGCTGGTCTTGAACTTACTTTGTAGATGATGATAGCCTTGAATTCCTGATCCTCCTGCCTCCATTTCATCAGTTTGAGTATTACAGGCATGTACAAACATGCCTGGCTTGGTAAACAGGTTTGGAGAAGATATAAGGACCATATAGAGGGTTTAATTTAGTAAGCAAAGAAGTTGTCTTTGGACAACTTTGGATAAGGATAGATAACTAAGGCAAACATTGGTGTTAGTAGGGAATGCAAGGGCTTGGGTAGTTATGGGCAGCTCTAGAAAGAGACATAGCAAATCATGAGAAAGAGTGACCTTGGAGAATGCCATTTTTAATCTTTTAAACAGAAGGCTGACAGTTAGTGGTAAAACAACCAATTCAGTCTTTTTTGTATTCAGTTCAATTAAGGCCACATGGTGGTAGGTTCTGTATAGGACTGGAGTGGTGGGAGAGGGTACCTGCCATCAAAGGTGCTGTTCATCACTACAAAGGAAGCTGGTAGAATTCAGAGTGATGGCATTTTACCTTCTTCATCAGATGAAGACTTTTAAGTTGTTTTTGTTTGTTTTGAGGCAAAGGTCTTTAGTTCATCACATCTCATTACACTTAGAGTCACCATATTTGTTTAGCATCAATCTTACTAAAAATAACTGTGTTTTGTGTTATTTCTTTGAAACAATAATCAGGTGGAGTAATAATAATCTCAATAAGCCTTTGTTTACAATTTCTACACGACATAGTTTCACCATGGTAAGAATAATCTTGGCTATCTTTATACTCTCATGCTTACTCAATATTAACAAATTCCCCCAAAGTCAGCATCAGTAAAATTATTCCCTAAGAGGCAGAATCCCTGCAATGAGCACAAACTTTTTAGCAGAAAAGATATTTTTAAATCAGCTTTCTTTAAGCTAATAACATACTGCAGATATTTCTTCTGAAAAACTTTTCAAGATTTTAATTCAGGCTTAAAAAATATTTTATTTTTATTTTTTAGGTGTATGAGTGTATTAATGCCCAAGGAGGTCAGAACAAGGCGTTGGATCCCCTGGAACTGGAGTTATGGAAGGTTGCTAGCTGTCATGTGGGTGGTGGGAATTGAACCCAGGTCCTCTGCAAGAGCAGGCAGTGCTCTTAACCTAATTCAGGATTATTTTATTAACACAATTCAGAGACATTTGAAACAAAGCCAGAAACTAGAATTAAAATTCCAGTTTTCTGATTAAGGCTAAAAGAGCAGAGACTTCTGACCTCTGAGGGCACTGTACGACATGGGTACACTTACCCACATGCAGGCAATACACTCACACACATAAAATAAAAATAATAGAATCTTTTAAAAAATATATAACCAATTTTGCACCAACTGAACTGTCTGAAATGGTGACACTCTATAGAAAACCAAATTTATCTCAGCCTTTATCAGAGGGCAGAAAGTTACTAGAAGCCAGGCATGGTAGTGAATGCATTTAATCCTTGTACTAGGGAGGCACAGGCAGGTGATTTCTGAGTTCAAGACCAGCCTGGTTTTCATGGAAAGTTCCAGGCAAGCCAGGGCTACATAGTGAGATCCTGTCTCAAAAAACCCCAAACAAACAAACAAAAAAGAAGTTAAAACTAGACTATATGAATAAGTAAATATAAAAGATTTAAATTACCTCTCTTCTTCTCGAACCCACACTGGTGTTTTGGGAATTTGTGTTTCGAAAAACTTGGATGCTCTGTAACAAAAGTTGCTGCAAAAAGACTGAAAAGGAAAAACTTAAACTAGTTATTTTTTTCTTATTATGAAACACAACCTATATACAGAAAACATAAATGTGCAAATGAAAGAATAAAACAAAACCCCCAACTCTTCTACTACCTAAGGTTGAGGATTAAAGGACAGCACTGCTAAGGTCTCTATATGACTGAGACCAGCTTGATCTATGTAGGGAGTTCCAGGCCTGCTGGGGCTACAGGATCTATTTAATATGTTCACTCTAAAATTTCATGTTTCATTAATTTGTTTAGTATGTATGTGTATGCTGGTACACATATTCCATGCATGTGAAGGTCAGAGGACAACTCGAAGTTGTTGGTTCTCTCCTTCTGCCATGGGTCTAGGGGCTGTCAGAATTGGTAGCAAGTGCCCTTCCTCACTGAGCCATTTCACTGGCCATTTTTTTTTTTTTTGGTCTGTTTCTTTGGGACAGGGCTTATATTGCCCAGATTAACATTGAATTTGCCATTTAGTGAAGGATACTGTTGAACTTCTGACCCTCCTGCCTCAGTCTTTTGAGTGTTGAATGGCATAAGCCACTACACCTGGTTCAATAATGTCCGCGTGTGTGTGTTAATAATATACACGTGTGTTGGATTAATTAACCCAAGAATAATAGAGGCTGACAGTGGGTGTCTTCCTCAATAGCTCTTCACCTTAGTTGTTGAGATAGATCTTTCACTAAACCTTGAGCTCACCATTTCAGCTAGGCTGGTTTGCCAGTGAACTACCAGGATCTGCCTATCTCTACTCCCCAGGGCTAGGGTTATGGATGCATGAGGTTATGTCTAGATTTTAGTATGGGTGCTAGGGATCTAAACACAGATCTTATGTTTGCACAGCAAGTACTCTAACTACTGAACCATCTTCTTAGTCTCTTTTTAGTTAAGCTAAATCCACCTAAAATTTGCCATCTTTTTTTTTTTTTGAGACAAAGTTTTGCTATGTAGCCTGACTGGCCCCAGTCTCCTGAGTGCTAGGACTGCAGGCAATGCTACCATACCCTGACCCTTTTCAGTGTACAGTTCGGTGACAGTAAGTTCACATTGCTACACAACCCTCATCAGTTCTCATCCTTAGAATTCTCAGCTTAAAAAACTCAAACTCTATACCCATTAAATAACTCTTCATTCCCACCTTCTCTGACAAGCACCATTTTGCTATGAATTAATTACTTTAGGTATCTTATGTAAGCAGGATTATATAATATTTGTCCTTTTGTGTTGGCTTATTTCATTTAGTATATCTTCAAGGTTCCTATGTGAGATTTTCCTTCTTTTTAAAGGCAGAATATCATCCCACTATATGCATATACCACATTTTGATAATCTAGCTATAAATACTTTTTACATATACACTGGTGCACATGGGCCAGGAATTTCTTTACACCTTTTACATTCTTTTATACCAAAGAGGAAAAGCGCTTGGTCATAAAGAATGTATAAAGTTGTAGCTTAGTGTTAAAGCACCTGGCGGGCATGTAAGAACCTGTGGGTTAGATTCTCAAGTTTCTCTGACTTCACAGTAGAAAGTTGACTTAGATAAATTCCAAACAGCTTTAAAAATGGTTGTAACAATTTTTATTCCCACCAGTTCCTTTGGAGGTTGGAAAACAACTCAGTATGTTTAGACTGGCTATTTCTCCAATTATTACAGATTGAGCAAGTTTTCCTATGTTTACTAACCACACAAATTCAGTGTATGAAAGTTCCTATTAGTTTGCCTATCTTTTTCTTACAGATTGTTCTGTAAGAAAATGTTCTGGCTATGAACTCATCACTTATGTGGGAAATATAACTTGATATTTTTAACTTATTTTCTCATTTCTAATGAACAAAATTTCTAAATTTTAATGTAGAAAAGTTTATCAGCTTTTCACATATGGCCTATAATTTTCTGTCTTATTAAGAGAAAAAATTCTACCTCTAAATTTATATTCTCTCAATCTATCTTCAGAAAGGTCTCTTCTCTATACTTAGGTCTTTAATCTATCTGCTCAGTTACTGACTGGAATAGGGGTCAATTTTCTTTTTCCATCTGGACTAATTGTGCCATTTCTATTTCTTGAAAAACCTGTAAACCTGTCCTTTCTCCGTTGATCTACAGCATTCCTAACTGCCTGTGTCAGGGGTGAATCTGCTCCTGGCTTGCTCTTCTTATCCATGGTTTCTTTGAGGATTTTTATCAACATGTACTTTAAATTTTAAATGGTAAAATCTTGTGTGTTATAGAGAGAGAGAGAGAGAGAGAGAGAGAGATTGATTTATGTAGTTCAAGCAGGCCTCAAACCTGCAATGTAGCCAAGGATGACTTTGAATTCCATCCCACCATGCCCGTCTTTAAGTCTTAATTATAGCTTTAGCAAGGAGTCTTCTTACTAAGAAGACTCAGATTCAAATAGAAACTAACTTTTAATATAGTTACTTCCTAACAGGCAAATTTTAAAATAATTTTTAAAGTTCAATTTAACATCATTTAAAAATTATCTGCCTTATTAAATATAGTTTTTTTACTTACCTTTCTTTCAGTAATATCATAGACTTTATTGGTTTTGGTAGAAATTTTGTATTTCTGTTTTGGGATCTAAAAAACGAAAGAAAGCATAATTTACAAGAGAATCTAAGTAATAAACACAAGATTTATATTATACAAAATTAAGTCATGATGTACAGTTCATATTTTTGGCCAATCTGTGTTATTATTATTAGTTCATTACCTCAGGCTTCATTTCCCATTCTTTCTACAACATATTTTGTAAAAATAAATAAATACCCTTTGAAAAGAGTACTTACAATTCCCAGCTTCTTCTGACATAAAGGATAACCACAGAGTTTGATGATAGAACGCTCATCCACAACATCGCTGTAGTGAGAAGGTGTGATGAATTTCCCCTATAATGAAATGAAAGTGACGTTTCCTAATAGATTCATGGGGAAAAGCCACTGATCAGCTCTTTAATACTCATAAATCTCATCTGACAACACATCAGCAACAAAAGTATCTACCTTATAAGTCTGAAGTTAGAAGTGTTCAACACACAGTGAGCACTCCAGGTGCTACCACCAAGCTTGGCAACCTCAGTTTTATCCCTGTTATACACATGGAAGAAGAGAACTGATTCCACAAAGCTGTCTGCTGACCCCCACATGTGTACCATGAAACATGCATGTGCACACACATAATAAAAACTGTAGATATAGATTATAAGTAACTACAGTTATCCTTCTATGTACTTTTATTAATTCATTTAAAATAGTTATAGAATAAGAAATATGATAGTTATTTTAAAATACAAAAATTATATAGCCTGGTAACTGTACTGAAGGACTAAGAACAAATTCAAAGATTTCAACAATGCAAAGACGTTTCATTTTGTAGAGACTTACAGATGTTATATTTCAAAACTGGCAATCTGTCTCTGTAATACATACACAGTCCTTTAGGAATTCTTCTGTAATGCTCTCTTCTAAGAGTTGTTCAACAATACGTAAGGCTTTCCTTTCAAACTCAATCTTCTTTTTCACAGCTGCTTCTAATTCTGCTCTCCTAAAATTTTAAGGAGAAAGTTAATTTACATATAAGATTTATCCTGTTTTCAACAGCTGCTGTTTTAAAACCTATCACTAACCTAACTCATTCTTTTGTCAGCAAGGTTTATAGTCTTTTAACTCTGCTACTGCTCATCCAATGCTTTCCAAAAAGCATTGACACAGAGAAGCTGAGCCCAAGGATGTCTTCCAAGGTCAGAATGCAAGGAAGCACTTAAAGAGACTTCAATAGAAAAGGAGGGCAGGGCAATCGAGACACAGAGGTATGTGTCTGTATCAGCACTTGAGAGGAGGAGGTGAGAAGATCCAGAGTTCAAGGCTGGTGCAAAATACACAGTAAGACTGTCTTTTTTTTCAAGTATATTTTTCCCTTTTTAGTTTATACTTTTGCCATATGAGCCTAAAAAAGAGAGGCCTATTCTCTGATAAGAAGTAAGAAATCAAAAAGACTGAAGGCAAGCCTTAGATATGTTCTCACATCTGGAACTAGCAGCAGTCTCACATTTTCTTTCTACTTTCACTAACTTTGAAGACTTTAGACTACAGTTCTTTCCTAGAGCAACATGTGTCCACCAAACAATCCTAGAAGTCCGATTCAGTTTAGTCAGCAATTTATTTTGCCAAATACAGATATTAAAGTGAGAAATTTGCAACTAACATCTATTTCATCAAGACCATTTTATTTTTGTTTTGGGGTGCTGGGGATGGCACTCAGGGCCTTGTATATGCTAAACAAATGTTCCACGACTGAACTATAATTACTAGCTCCATGAAGACCATTTTTGTAGCAGAGAACGATAAAGATATGAACAAAGAGTAAATGACAGGTCTTTATACTGAATGCACATAGCATCATGAAAAATTACTTTTATCATTTTGCTACCTACCAATAAAAGGCATGTCATGTACTAAGATAAGTACACAACTTGCTGACTCAAATCATTAACCACAAGGACCTGAGCCACAGTCTTCTTAACTGAGCGGTATCTGCAGATGCTTCTTATGGATAACTCCATCTCATGGTCACAAACCATCACCATCAATTGGGTACATGGAACAGTTCTCAAACATAATGGTCTCAGATTCCTTTATATTCTTAAAATTAGAGCTTTTGCTAATGTGGATTATACTTGTCAGTTCTTATCACATTAGGATTAAACAGAATTTAAAATAATTTATTTCATTTGGTAATAATTAAGTTATTATACTAGCTTTTAAATGAAACATTCTATGGAATGAGTGAACTCTTATTATGTTTTTTTAAAAATATTTTATTATTTTTACTTTATGTGTACAAGTGTTATGCTTACATATATGTGAGTGAACCTGTGTCGTGCAATGCCCACAAAGGAGTTATAGATGGTTGTTAGCCACCATGTGGGTATAGGGAATTGAACCTGGGTCCTCTGCAAGATCAGCCAGTGCTTTTAACCACTGAGATATCTCAGCCTGAGATACTCTTCAGCCCTGTTTTATGTTTTTCCAAATAAATTAAATGCCTGTCTTAATAGTATTTAGTTATATTGAATGTAAAGGTATTTTTAGTTAGAATAACTTAAGAGGGTCACTTTGAGGGGCTAGAGAGATGGCTTAGCGGTTAAGAGTACTGACTGCTCTTATAGAAGACCTGTGTTCAGTTCCAAGCATCTGCAGGGTTGCTCAGAACCAGTGGCAACTCCAGTTCCAGAGAATCTGACACCCTCTTCTGGCCACTGACATACATGAAGGCAAAACACATAAAAATATAATTTTTTTTTTTTTTTAAAGAGAGCACTTTCTCCTAACAACTACATGGTCACTGCTTGGATTGTTTGACCATGCACGTCTAGCGTCTGCTCTAAATATATTTAGTTGGAGTTGGGAGTACAGTTCCGTGATATTTACTTTCTTAGTATGCAAAGGCCCTGGGTTTGATTCCCAAAACTACATCAAAGCAACTCCCCAAACCAAAAAAAAAAAAAAAAAATTTTTTTTTTTTACTTATTTAAGTACCTTCAAATCTAGGAAACGTAATTTCCATGGGTCTACAGCCAGATTTGTGTTTGTGTGTATGTGTGTGTGTACATGAGCATATGTTATGCTTTTTGGGCGGGGCAGTGTTTGAGATTGAGTCTTGATATGTGGCTCAGGTTGGCCTCTAACTCTATACTCTTCAGCTTCTGCTCCCCATGTACAAGTGTTACAGTCATGTACTACCATACCCAGCTCAGATCAGTGACTGTTTAGGAGAGTTGCAAATCACTATCATAATCAATATTAATTAAATTTTATTCTTGCAATATTTCTATAACCAAGTCAGTATCATGCTCCTCCACAGGGAAATATTTTCCAAAACTAATCTCAAACACCTAGTCTCTCTATTCTTCCACATCACCAAACTCTAAACATCCTAAAACTTTAACCTTTTAAATTTAATTTTTATTATTTATTTATTTTTGAAGCAGGGTATCACTGTGTAGCCCCAGCTGGCCTGGAACGTGTTATGTAGACCAGGTTGACCTCGAACTCAGAGAGATCTTCCTGTCTCTACCTCTTTAGAGCCTGGAAATCGTAAAACTTTAAAAACCTAGCCAGGTGTGGTGGCGCACGCCTTTAGTCCTAGCACTCAGGAGGCAGAGTCAGGTGGACGTTGGTAAATTCGAGGCCAGCCTGGTCTACATAGCAAGTTCCAGGCCAGCTGGGGATACAGAGACCCTGGCTCAAAAAGACTAAAAAAAAAAAAAAAACCTTTAAAAACCGAAATCTAATCACTTTCATAAAGTTTTCTGTTCTACACTTGGGAAATCTGAGTTTCTCACTATAGCCTTCTAGGTACTATGTAAACAGAATTCTGCCTCCCTACATCTTTGCTTCTGTACCTTCTTTCCCTCATTAGAAACGTCACATATTCTAGGCACTTTTCACATCTCGGGGTCTTCTCACATACTGCCGCCTCTAGCTGGCATTCTTTCATCATGATTTTGTCTGGTTAATACCTATTTAGTCTAGGTCTTAGTTTAATTACTTCCTCCAAGAAGCCTTTACAAACCCACAGCAGCATCCCTACCATCCCTATCTAAACTGGGCTTGGTTCCCCTTCATAACATCAGTCTTTTTCTTCACAGCACCCACAATTTGTAATTACATATTCATGTGTGTTAGTTTAATTGCTCCTTCTCTATTCTTGTAGGTAAAAACCATTTTTTTTCAATACCATCCACTGCTTAACCCAAATATAGAGTACCTTATATTTAGAATTTATTTTGAAAGAATAAGAGCACCAAAAATACAAGATTAGTGAATCTTCAAGTGATGAATCACAGACAGGTATACTTTCCATCTCCTTCATACACTACTTCTGCTCTAGAAAGTTTTTGTGACAGGAGATACTCTGCCTTTTTAAAAGTCCAAAGACTCTATAGAAGAGCTTTTTTTGGATGAAAAGCTATACTTAATGTTACAAAGAAGACAGAAGTTTTCTTGCTAAAGAAAAATAAAAACTTGCTCCAGTAAATCTGGCATATACAACAGTGTATCTGAAGAGATGGGAAAGAAGGACCTGGTTAATTTGGGAATGTTCCCACAGACAACTT
Source organism: Eospalax fontanierii (assembly GCA_035773235.1). Taxonomy (NCBI): domain Eukaryota; kingdom Metazoa; phylum Chordata; class Mammalia; order Rodentia; family Spalacidae; genus Eospalax; species Eospalax fontanierii. Next base: position 26,332,700 of record CM069543.1, on the reverse strand, counting down.
TCTACAGATACTCATAACATTTAATGGCAGCCCAAGAATCTCTACAGTTAGATTTTCTTAAGGTGGAGGGATGTAACAGCCTGAGCTTCTCATTCCTTCTAATTTTTTTTCTCCAAAAAAGTACACACTATGGCTTTAAAAACTGGTTTGGACTGAGAATATAGCTCAGTGATAGAGTGCTTGTCTAGTGTGTATAAACATTTAGTTCAATGCCCAGCTGCGGAAAAACATTACAAAAATCCCAGAAAAGATCCATTCAATTAATATGCAAGAAAAATGAAATGCAGTTGTCCAAGTAGTTATACCTTCTAGAAACTTCTTCTTGTTTCAAGGCACTTGTCTGTTTAGTACCTACAAATAAAGTAATAACAGTTAAGTCCACACACACATATTTGTTGCAGGAGAATCCTGCCCAAGGAACACACCACAGCCTCTCCATTTAATTTCCAACCGTACTGTATAAATGAAAGCAAATAGGAAGGCAATCCACTTTGGTTTTGTACATTAATTGCGTCCTACGTTTTCCGGCTTAAAAACTATGTCTTTGGGGACTGACTTTTCTCCTGTGCCACAGTTCTTTTGATTACATGCTTCTAGAAAGACCTCTGACCTGGTACCTTTAGGATAGACATTTCTCGGTCTCCCCAACGTTTGCTTGCCCGAGAAGAGTCCCTCACCGCAGAGCTCCGGGTATCAAAGCCCGGAAGGAGGTGCAATCCAAGGTTCCAGGCAAGTGAACACGGCCTGCCTTGGGCACTTTTCCCTGGGTTCCCCATCCCTCCACTTCCTCTTCCCTCCGAGGCGGAGGCATAGCCCAGCTGAGGGAGATCCTGACACACTGGCGGAAGACTACGGGATTCTGTCCCCAAGGTGCGAGGACAGCGGTGGCAAGCTCCGGGCCTCCTCCACCCGGGACCTCTCAGGACCTCGAGCCTTTCCCGAGTTCCCGCGCGACTCGGTCTGGAACTAGATTCCGTAGCTTGGGAAGAGGCTCTTGTTCCTACCTGCAGCATTTCGGCAGGCGCGCGGAGCCCGGGCCTTAGAGCCCACCGAGCGCCGACTAGCAGGATCGGCCATGGAGAAGCGCCTTCCGAGGGTGAGGGGCGGAGTCGCGCGACGGGCTTGAAGCTCCACCTCCTCGCGCGTCGCTCCGGCGGAGGGGAGGACCCTCCCAGGGAGAGCCGAGTGTGCGCGGGGCCGCGCAGGGCGGGCTGGAGGACGGAACCAGAGGCGGGGCCAGCGCTGGAGAGGGAGGGGCCAGAGAGAGGTCGGGCGCCAGGGAGGGCGGGGCTATTTAGACGTGGGCCAGAGAGTGGTTGGGCGCCGGGGAGGGCGGGGCTAAATGAGGGGTGGGCCAGATAGTAGGCGGACGCGGGGGAAAGCGGGGCTAGGTAGAGGTGGGCCAGAGAGTGGGCGGGAGCCGGGGAGGGCGGGGCTAGATTAGATGAGAGGTGGGCCAGACCGTGCTCAGCGCAGAGCGGGGAGGGCAGAGCGGAGCTTAGGGGCGGGGCCGGGAACGCGGCCTGAGCTACCTGAGGTGGTGGAGGCTGTGGAGAGAAACGCAAGATCTGACCGGTAAGTGGACCTCCGTGCCTGGTCGCGGTGATCCCGGCTCGCTGCCGGTAGCGTGCAGGATGCGGCTAGCACGACGCTAGGCCCCTCGAGGTTCTGGAGCCTGGGCGCTCTGCGGAGCGGGAGTAGAGAGAAATGGCTTCCTAGCGCGGTAGAGTGTGATCCTCCTCCGCCAGGGAGGACCTAGCGGAGCCGCGACCCCAGCGCGCCCGCCGGGGCCGAGGATTCCAGCCGCGATCACCCGGAGCCGCCCGCAGCCCTCTTGAGGGCCACCGACGGCCTGGTCTTCGCGTGAAACGTGATTCCACAGACCCGGATCGGTGCCTTTGGGGAGGGCAGGACCGGTAGAGAAGTGGGGTGGAGGCGTCAGAACCGTCAGCTTTGGGAGAGGTAATTATGTTGGATGGATTCCAGTTTTGTGAATGGGACATTTAAAAAAAAAATCCCTGATTAGAATTTTTATTCCAGGCCCACGTTTTGAAAAATTTTCATTAAAAAATATTTTCCTTTTTTGAGAAAATCCCTTGTCTGTCTCGCCTCTAGGGTTATTTTTCTTTTCCTTTGAATTCATCTAGTTTTCAAAATTATGCCCTTAAAGCGACAGTAGGGGCTTTAAAAATGGGTTATTAACATACTAGCATTATGTAATAACATTTGCTTTAAAACTTTACATTTTGTTTACTGTATTTTCTAGTAATTCAGAATGACAGTTTATCAAGCATAGCTTTCATAATGTCAGATGATTAATTGTGTTTTGTATTCATTTTAGCATCAAAACTAGGAGAAGTAATTAGGAATGGCTGTGGAGGAACTTCAGTCCATAATAACGAGATGTGTAAGTGATTCTATGTAACTATCTTTCAAAATATGGGAAGGACATAGATTAATTACTTTTGTGGCCACACAGTACTTACCTTAATTATTACTTGATTGCTTTTTTTGTCCCATAAATAAATAACATAAGAACAGGGAGGCAGATTGAATTATTCCTTCTAGTAAAACTCTTGTCTAAATAGCCTTTAATTTATTTCATTTTAAAATTTTGTATGTATGAGTGTTTTGCCTGCATGTGCATAGGTTTACCACGTGTGTGCATTGCCTGCGAAGGCCAAAAGAGGGCATCAAATCTCCTGGAACTGGAGTTAAGAATGGTTGTTAGCCACCATATGGGTGCTGTTAACTAGACTTGGGTCCTCTGCAAGAGCAACCAATGCTCTTCTCTCCAACCCCCAGCAACCCTTAATTTTAATACTTATTCTTTTCATAGATTCTTTTAGTATAGTAGGCTTAAGGTCATTCATTAAACTATAGTGATACATCCGTACAACCAGGATTCGGAGGCTCCGACAGGAGGATCTGGAGTTCCAGGCTAGTCTAAGAAACATCATGAGATGCTGTCTCAAAACAAAAAAAAATAAAGAAGTTAATCGTTAAAGTATTAGGATAATCCTAATTTCCACTCATGTATTTCTGTGTACTTTCTCTAGAATTAAATTTTTTTTTTTCAGAGAGATAAAATCAGGAAGCCATACTGAATTTATATTTACATACCTACTTTTTTTTTTTTTTAACAGCAAATCCTAGAAGAACATGATTTTAAAGAAGAGGATTTTGGTCTATTTCAGTTGGCAGGCCAGAGATGCATAGAAGAAGGGCATATAGACGAGCTATTAGAAATCATTCGAGAGGAGAAGAATAAGGTAAGCAGGACCTCTGTGTATACTTTTGTCTTTATTTGGGAAGAGAATAACCAAATTTGCCATCAGTCATTTACCCATCAAACACTGAAGAATCAACTTACATTTCCAAAGTAGAAAACTGGAAAACAAAGGAAGGCATTAGAAATGGTCAGATACTTTAAGACATTTATTTATAATCTGGTAGGATAGACATTTAATAGTTGGTAATCAAGAGACAGAACAAATAAGTGAATGCTTTCCTTGAAATGGAAATAATGGGCTTTAGCGGACCAGGATTACTTCTAGTTTAGGGAATTAAAAGGGAGCATTTGAATCATCAGTTACATTGAGAAGTACAATTGTGTAGAAGACTAGATACTCAGTTTTGGTATCTAGCTAGCATAACATCCAGCTGCAGTAATCTGAGAAATTGTTCTCTATAATGAGAAAACACCTTGTTTGTGGATCAAGAAAAACTTATTTGGGACACAGGATTGGCAACACTGCTAGGTTTTGTGTCTTCAGTCCCTCGCCTCCCTTTCTCAGGAGTATGAGAAAGGCCAGCTTCTTCCTTTGACCTCGCTTCATTTATCGTGCTGTTTCTTAATACAGAAGTTTTCTTTGTTGGTATCACAGTCCCAGTTATGCTGCCTTGTGATTCCATCCAGGGCACTTGATTAGATATAGGATTCCTAAGCCTTTTTTTGGGATAGTGTCTTGCTGTGTAGTGTGGGTTAGCCTTGAACTCTCTATATTCCTGCCTCCTTTGCCTCCTGAGTGCTGGAATTATTAGGTTCCCTGCTCTAAGAACTGTTTTGTTAAGCAGTACTGGGGACGGGATCCAGTGCCTAGTGAGTGCTGGGGAGGAGCCCCGCCACTGAGCCCTCCTAAGGCTTTTTAGTCTCACATTGTTGTAGGGTCTTAGCTACTGGTTCAAATGACTTATTAATTTTTGTTTTTTAATAGAAATTAGGACATTTTATTTGATTCTGGTTTTATTTGCTTACTGTATTAGTTACTTTTTGTTGCTGTGATAAAACACCATGGCCAAGGCATCTTATAGAAGGAAGAGTTTATTTGACTTACGGTTCCAGAGGAATAAGAGCTCATCATGATGAGGGAGGCATGGTGGCAGAGGTAGCCAGAACAGAAAGCTGAGCACTCATGTCTTCAAGCAGTCACAGGAAACAGAGAGAGACTAGAAATCCAGCAAGGCTTATGAACTCTTAGAGTTTGCCCCCAATGAGGCGTTTCCTCCAGCATGGCCATACTTCCTAAAGTTCCATGACCCTCCCCAAACAGAGTCATGAACTGTGGACCAAGTGTCCAAATACTTGGAGCTTATGGGGGACACTCATTCAGACCACTACATGTATAATACCACTTAACCCTCAATACAGTACAATTTGTAGATTTTGTTTGTTTTCTGTTTTGTGTGTGTCATGTATGCACATGTTCATGTGAGTATGTGTGAGTGTGTCCATGTGGAGGCCAAAGGACAACATTGAGTGTCCACCTCCTTGACTATACACTGTTGAAAAAGTCTGTTACTGAACTTGGAGCTAACTAATTTAGCTAGACTGGCTGACCAACAAGCTCCAGGAAGCTGCCTGTCTCTGCCTCCCCAGTGCTTGAATTACAAATGCTGGTGTGCTCAGCTTTCACTGGGTTCTGAGGATCTAAATTCAGCTCCTCATGCAAGCACTTTACTAAGCATGCCTTCTCCCTGGCCCCTCACTTTGTGTTTAGAGTTTGTGATTTTTCCCAATAGCATTCTCAGAGGCTAACTTTTTTTCTTTTTTTTTTTTTTGAGACAGCATCTGCCTAGAGCCCCAGCTGGCCTAGAATTCAATATATAGACCAGGCTGGCCTGGATTTCACAGAGTTCCACCTGTCTCTACCTCCTGAGTGCTGGGGTTTAAGGTGTGCACTATCAATCCCAACCAGAAGATAGCTTTTAACAGTAACTAGCTTTTAGTTGCTACTAATACAAAAATTAATATTTAAGTTTATATGCCAGATGCTTTCCTTGTTACCTTATTTAGTGTCTTCAACATCTCATAAGACAGGCACTGCTATTAACTTCATTTGTAATACCTGTAAGTCTCAGCACCTTGAGAGGCTGAGTGGGGAGGATATTTGAGTATACAAGTTCAAGACCACATGATGAGACTAACTCAAAAGAAAAGAAAAACTAAAAGATACCTCAGCTTTTATGTGACATTCAGAATTCAGATCTGTGAAGCCTTGTTTGGTGCTCTTAACTACTGTATTTCACCTCTGGTAACCACCATGCAGGACTTACAGGAAAGTTTTTGTTATTTTTTTGAGTAAGGATCTCTTGTATCCCAAGGTAGCCCTGAGCTTGCTTCCTTCTTATTTTTTTTTTTTTTTTTGAGACCAGATCTCACTATCTACCCCTGTTTAGCCTGGTACTAGCTATGTAGACCAGGCTGACCTTGAACTTATGGAGAGTCACCTGCTTCTGCCTCTTGAGTGCTAGGATTATAGGAACATATCACTGTACTTGGTTATGTGGTTCTGGAGTTAGAACCCAGAGCTTTGTGTATACTAGGCAGGCACTCTACAGCTGAGCTGCATTCTCAGCCTTACAAGAAAGTTTTTGGGTAGACTAGAGGGGACACTGATTGTGGGGGTGAGAGAAGGTAAGGCATAAAGGATGACAGGGTTTTCTTTAGCAGCCTAGGTTGAGAAGAAGGCTTGTTGAAGGAAAGCAAAACTGACTTTTAGAAATTTTGTCTTTTAAGACATAACACACAAATTGGAAAGTAAGATGTTGATCTTAGTAGAGAAATAAATGATTCACATGTAGATTTGTCTGTGACTCTTGAAGATAGGTAACTGAAGCATAAAGGCTGGGAGAGAATTTGACTGAGTTCACAGGAAAAGGCAGAAAAGAGACCCAGCATCCCATCTTTGTGTTTGTGTGTCTGTATCATGTGTATATGTGTATGATGTATATATGTATCATTTGTATGGTGTCTGTGTATGTGTGTGGGTCTGTGTGTATTTGTGGGCACATGCATTTCATGGCATACAGATAGAGGTCAGAGTAGATAAGCGTGGGTGCTGGTTTTCACTTTCCACCTTCTTTGAAACAGGGTCTCTTTATTCTTTACTGTTTTATGTGCCAGGCAACTGGCCCTGAAGCTTCCCAGGATTCTCCTGTCTTTGCCTCCCATCTCACAATAGGAGTTCAAGGATTACATGCGCACACTACCACACCCAGCTTTTATGAGGGATCTGGGAAGTGGAACTCAGTGGAACTTGTTTATCAAGCACCATACCCACTGAGCCATCTACCCAGGCCTCAGGATCTTATCTTGAGGAACTTAAGGCAGGCAGACTAGAAGAGGCCTCTCAGGAAGGGGAGGGTCAGCATCGCATCAGAGAGGCAGAGGAAGAAGGGAAGCATCGATCCCCGGGTACTGCTGAATGGTTTCTTTTTAGTGTGCTTCTGAGTAACTAATGGGATAGATTTAAGGAGAGTGAGGGTTAGTCTTTTAGGTAGAAAATCACTTTTGTACTGTGCAGTGTGCTAACTACAGGGTTCAGATTTTTGATACAATGTTAAGACTGATTACAACTTAATTTTCTAACCAGGTGACATTGTCAATATTGATAAAGATTTACTATTAATTTGTTTGCATTAATGTTTTTTAAAAGTTGTATGAATAGTAATTTGTCTCAACACACTAGGTAACGTAGAGTTTCTTAACCTTAACACTTAATATTTTGGCAAAGGTAGTAGACTGTTGCAGAGGACTGTCCTGTGTGCAGCAGGATGTTTAGCAGCACTCTGGCTTTTACCTGCTGTACCATTAACACCTCCACTGCCAATACTCATCAGAAGTCTCTAGACCTTGACAAACATCCCAGAGAAGGTAGAAAGCAAAACTGCCCCAGTGGAGAGCAGTTGGGATAGTGGGAAAATCATGAACTTGGAGCTGGAGAGATTTAGACGTGAGTTCTGACTCTGCCACATTTTTATCTCTAGGCTGGGGCAACAGTCTTACTCTGTGGTATTAAAGGATAACATTAGGTACTTTAAGAGTAAGTATCTAGTTCCTTCCCACATACCTGTCCATTGTTCTCTCTCCCCCTAAAAAGGCCATGAGTCTCTGTAAATTTCAAGAGACATTATTATGTAGTACCTGGTGACCTTATAGCTGATACTATATTTGTAAAATATTTTATCAGAATTCTTGGGGTCAGGAGGAAAGTTGCTTATTTCAGAGCCCTTGTTCAGTCCTAAGACCCCCAAGAACGAGAAAATTAACTCTCACAAGTTGTCACTGACCTCTCCTGCACACATGTCATATTCATGAAAAATAAATGCTAAAAAATTCTTGACTTAGGTATGCAAAATACCATTCAAATCTGGCACTCCTCTCCTGGTTATTTAGAGGATCACTTACAGGGAAGAAGTAACCGTGTATAAAGGGAAAGAAGTCCTTAATAGGAAAAGTACAATTGCTTGGGAGTTCAGTGTTAATGAGTGAATTCAGTCTTATTCATTAAGTAATGGCAAAATAAGCATTTTGTAATTTTTCAAAAATTTACTAATTCATAACATGAATTCTTGGATATTATGTCAAACTATACCAAAAACCAGAGGAAAACAATATCAAATCCTTGGAGGAAAGGCAGTTTGTTACACTTAAAAATAATAGACATGTTTGACCCAGATTACAAAACTACTCTGTTCAGCACCTTTTTAACAAGACCTGCTTTGTTTCTTTGTACTTGCTGCTGGGACTTACAGCAGTGAACAAAACTCTGCCTAAAAGAGCTGGCATAATTTCATACAATTGTGAAATTCTAATGAATAAAAACATATACTTGTGATAGAAAATTATAAATAATGTAAGAAAATTATAAATAGTATAGGGGAAAATAAGTGATGAAGATAGGACCTGTGCTGGATGACATTATATAGGGATTTGAAGGCAGTATGGCTATCTACATGGGACTATCTGAGAGAAAAGTGCCACGCAGGAGAAACAACTAACGTTAAAGACTACTCAGATAACTGAATTATTAGGTAAAAAAAAGCATAATATTTTTTCTTCATTAAAATTTGCCATGTCATTTTATGCCATACTCTAAGCATCAATTCCATTGAATAAAAAAGAAGTATATTAAAAGTCTTTGTGGGAGTTGTGGCTGGAGAAATGGTGCAGCAATTAAAAGCACTGGCTGCTCTTACAGGGGTCCTGGGTTTAGTTCCCAGCTCTCACATAGCAGCTAATAACTGTTGCTAACTACAGTTCCAAGGGATCCAGTGCTCTCTTCTGGCCTCTGTAGGCACTGTACATGTGTGCACTTACATGCATGTACAACTCAAACACATAAAATATAAATAAATGAGAATATAATCTATATAAATGTTTATATATCTGTACAGGGTGAAATCTATTTTAAGCCATTAAGAAAGACCAACACTTCTGCTCCCCACCCCCATCACTGTATTTGGAGATATATATTGACAGCTTAGCCAGGCATGATGGCATGTGCCGAAAGTCTCAGCTACTGTGGCAGCCAAGGAAGGAGCACCACTTGAGCCCAGGTGTTCAAGACCAGCCCAGGCAACATACTAAGACTTCATGTCAAAAACAAAAGAAACAACTCACAAACAAAAATATAAATAATTTGTCACAAATAAATACAATTGGTTAATACTAATGTTAAAATGTAAAGAATACAAGCAACTTGATAAGACAAACACTGACATGTCTCATTGATAAATGAGCAAAGCTGATGATCCTTCTTTGTGAATTGTTTGTCCATGTGCTGGAACAAGCTCTGTGGGAAGCTTTCAGAGATTTGTGAAGCTTCCTAATGTACACATGCTGTTTCAGAGCCTTGAATACTTTGTTCACCTGTCTTTGTCCAACTAGTTTCTCTGTTTTTCCGCAAAGCTTTAACTTAGTGTCTGGGAATTCTCTCTTGCCTTTCCCAGCAGAAAGTGACTACTGTTCTATTCCTTATATGCTGCCTTTACCATCTTGTAAGACTTGGGTCAAAAAAAGGTATTGTTTGCACCATTTGGTCTCCCTAATCTGTGTTTTTTTTTTTTTTTTCACAAGCATCTCCTAGAATCTAAATTTTTATCTAGTGGGTTCCTCACTTTATTTCTAGCACCTGAAATATTGATGGTTTTCTTTATGAATCAGAACAAAATTCTCTGTGGAAACTTAAGAAATTTCTGTTTTTAGCAGATTAACTCTTTTGTTGGAAATAAAGGAATTGTTTGGAATCCTGGGAAAGATCAAGTTGCTGGATAAATACCCTTTTGCCTTTCCTCAGTGAGAGCATTGTGAAGTATTTTAACATGGTGATATCTGTTAGCTGTGAACCCATAAATGTGGGTCTTCATCTGTCTCATTTTTCCTATTTTGGAGATAACACTAAGCTCCTCTAAGTTAGGAAAATGCCCTGTGAGAGTTTTGTAGATGACAGTTGACTTACTTTACTCTGACATGATTTTGCAGATCATCATCAAGTCTATGGGCTGGAATCTTGTTGGTCCTGTTGTTCGATGTCTTTTGAGTAATAATGAAGAAGATAAAAGAAAAGACTACTTTCTGACACTTGATGTATTGGTGAAGGTAAGTTCATACAACTAGGTTTTATTTGTAATACAAAGCAATATTATAATGTTTAATTCTTGTTCTTTGGTAAGAAATTTTATAATTTATGAAATCACCATTGAGAACTCTCTCAATCGCAATCTTACTTGATTGGATGGGAAATTACATTTTAACATTTCTCAAGTTTTCAGGATATAAGAATTATATAATCTGGAATTTCCAGGAAGAGACCTGTGAATCTGTAACTTAACAAGCATTCTTACTGTATAGATGAGGGAGTCAGTGTTTAGAGAGCTAGTTCAGCGCCATACTGACCTTGCAACATTGGAACTGAAATCAAGTATCAGTGCCCTTGGAGACATGAAAGCGTAAAGGAGATTTTGAGGGGTGGTTGGAGGACACAATGGGCAGGTGCAGGAGGATGAGGAGAGAAGCATCGAGGAGAATCAACAAAAACAAATTTTGTTTGAAAATGCCATAATAAAAACTAATCTGTGTATGCTAAGAAAACAATCACTGCTCTTTCTTCTCTCCACATTTTTTTATTTTCTTTCATAAAACATTGTGAAAAACCTAGACTGGAAGTGACCACAATGGAAGTATGTACAGGAAGTCGGAACACAGAGTGGAAACTTGATAAAAGGCTACTGCAGTTACATACGTCAGTATGTGATGGCTAAGAAAGATAAATCACCCCCAAAAAGACATTCTAGAAAAAAAGACATTTTGAGGTCAGTGCAGACTTACACAAAGGTTTATGTAGAAAGAGGAAGTTCCTTCTAAATAAGAGTTGTTGATCATGAGGGCTTTTTAAAAAATAAGGCAGTGGGATGGGGATGTAGCTCTGGTAGAAGTGCTCACCTAGCAGGTGTAAGGCTCTGGGTCTGATGCACTCCAAAAAAGAAAATGACAAAATATGGAAAGTTTCATCTGTTGAGAAAGTATAAAAGACTTTCTCCGTTAAATACTTGGCTACATTGGGTAAGAGGGCCACCTGCTGGAAGTCTTTGGGTCTAAAGTGTCAATCAATCAGATATCCAGATGCATGAAACTCAGAGGGAACCTGAGCTCTGAAGATCAGGTTTTCCCTCCCTGACTCCTCTAACTTTTCCTTTTAACAATTATATAAATCATTTTATAGTTAAGCAAAAATAGTTGTATTTGCTCAATATATACCTTCTTTAAAATAGTAATCATGTGGCTTTAAATACAACTTGTATTAAACAGGTTCAATTGTGAATATTTTTATAGTTATGTAATCCAAAGGAATTGTTGTTGGGTTTGCTTGAACTGATTGAAGAGCCCTCTGGAAAACAGATATCCCAAATTATTCTTCTCTTACTTCAACCATTACAGACAGGTAATGAGCATTTTGATATCCAAGAATTTCTTGTTTTATTTACATATGTACCTTGATGTTTACCACTTCACTTTGGTGGAGTGTTCCCATTTGGGGGAAGTGAAGTTGAAATTATTAAGTACTCTGTTTTCACAGTAGTTACTGCAGTGCCAATTTCAATCCTGCTGTATACCTTGCAGAGTGGTTACTCAGTAAATACTTTGATACATGTCATACTATTTCTCATGTGCATAATTTTTTGGTTAGTTTTCTTATCTACAACTTATACCTAGAATTTTCTCTCTAAATATATTTAACTGGTTGACTGTGGTATCTGCAGTCTGTCTCTTAACATTGTGGCAGTGTGATATTTTGGTTATTAAGATGATCAGGCTGGGCATTGCTCAGCCTCTGAATTGGGGTGTTGGGGCTAAGAATAGGAGAGGTGCCTTTAGATAATGAAACAAGAAGGCACACAAAGCGATAGGCTCCATGGCTTTGTATGGGCAAAGAATGGGTCTTGACCATGAAGACAGAATTTTTTTACAATGGAAGGTTATTTTCATTTTAGAAAATGTGCATTTTGTTTCCAGAATGTGATAGAGGGACCTAGAATCAGAAATCAGAATAAATTTATTTTAGCTATGAATGCGCATCAGCTTTCTACCATTTCAAATATTCAACATCTTCTAAGGGAAAAAAAGCTACAATGACACTCTTTTCCATTTATATAGCGCTTTATAATTTCCCATAATTTTCCCTTTATAATTTGTATTTTTGTGCTGACAACCAAAAAGTATGGAAATGATGCAACCAGTTATAAACATACTATGTTAAGTTATTTTTCTTATTGTTGGACCCAGATGCCTGACAAGAAGCACTTTAAAGGAAGAAGGGCTGATCTTGGCTTCCTAAGGTTCTAGGGTACACAGACCATCATGTCAGGGGAGGCATGATGGCAGGAGCATGAAGCAGCTGGTCACACTGTAGCCACAGGTAGAGAGCAGAAACCAGTGAGATGAGAACAGGCTATGAAACCTCAAGACCTGCCTCTGGCACCCCACTTCCTTCAGCAAGGCTCCACCTCTGAAAGATTCTACAACTTTCTAAACACTGAACTTCTTGTCCTATGTGTAACATACTTGATAAGTCTACCATAAGTAATAACTTGGTCTCTGTTGTAGTGATTCAGAAACTTCCTAACAACAAGGCATATTCAATTGGATTAGCATTGTCTACCCTTTGGAGTCAGCTATCTCTTCTTCCTGTTCCATACTCGAAAGAACAAATACAGACAGATGACTATGGCCTTTGTCAGTGTTGCAAGGCTTTAATTGAATTCATGAAACCTTTTGTGGAAGAAGTAACTGTTGATAAAGAAAACAAGGAAAATGAAAAGCTAAAAGATGAATTACTGAAATTGTAAGTACATTTTTTAAGAGCATTTCACAATAGCATTAAATAATTGGTAGTACACATAACTTGTGTTTCTCATTTGTGTGCCAGGTAAATGTCAGTCTACTTCCAGACTTTGAATTTTAGAATGTAAGGTTAAGCTGATATAGCATGGTTATTTAATGAGGCCTGGATATCTTAAAATCCAAGTATTTGATTTATATAATGAGGCAATGACAGTATAAATCCAGATCCTTCACCTAATTTATTTATTTTTTATTTTATATATATGAGTGTTTTGCCTGCATGTATATAAGTGCACCCATGTTGCACAATGCTTTTTGGAGGCCACAAGAGGGCATGAGATCCCCTGGAACTGGAGTTAAGGATAGTTAGCTGCCATGTGAATGCTGGGAATTGACCACAAGTCCTCTGCAAAGCAGCCAGTGCTGTTAACCTCTAAATCATCTGTCGAGCCTCCATTTAATTTACTTTATATTCTATATATTTTACCTCTCATAGTAAGTAAATAGTGAAAGGAAAGGAAATGGAAATAGTTAAGTCAGGAATTTACTTGATGGGAACTTGTATTTGAAAACAGAAGGACCACCAGATAGTTGAACATCTACCATGACCACAAATAGAGCAAAGTACTTACCCACCAACTTTCACACTGTAGGTGGGTGCTGAGCATGTTCTGTTCAATATGGCTGCTAAACACTTGTATGTGGATGGTCCAAATTAGATAAGTAAGAAAGGAAGGCACAAGCAGAGTATAGTGATGCTCGCTTGTCATTTCAGCCCTTAGAAACTGAGGCAGGAGATTTCAAGTGCAAAGCTATAGCCTTGGTTACATAATAATCTGTCTCAAAGGAATAGAGAGGGAGGGAGGGAAAGAGGGTGGATACTAAAATTTCTTAACAGTTTTTATATATTACATCAAAATATTTCAGGTACATTGAACAGATTGAAGTAAATGATTAATTTCTCCTATTTTTCACAATTTTTCTCGTGACTAATAAGTCTTATTTTAAATTGTTTGGAGTTCCTATTCTGTTTCTCTTGGACAGTGCTGAACTTTATTATTGAATTTTTTTTTTTTAATTTTGGGTACTAATGCTATTGTTTCTTTTCTGTTTTGTAAAGTTAGGGCATTTAAAGTTTTTTTTTTAATTTATGAAACCCATTAATTCATAAAAATATAAAGAATTAGAAAAGACTTAATCTTAGAATGAAGTTTAATTTACAAAATTACATTGTCCTGATTTTTTCTTGAACTAATGATAACTACATCTTGAACTAGCACTGGTCCGCAGACCAACATTCAGAATCAATGAGGACAGTCCAGATATAGAGCTGAATCTCAGCATATGGAGTCTAGCAAGGCATTTTCATATTCTTTACATTAATATTACTAGTAAGAGAGAGAGAGAGAGAGTTCATCATCACTTTTATAGACAGTGAATTATTGGTGCTCGCCTTAGTCCATTTCTGTTACTATAACAGAATATCTGAGACTGGAAAATTTATAATGAATAAAAATTACTGGCTGACAGTTCTAGAGGCTGGGAAGTTTAAGATCGAGGTGCCAGCACCGGATGAAGACGTGTCATTACTAGCAAAAGGTGGAAGAGTAGAGGGATACCAGTGGTTTGATTGCATCCTATCTTAACAACCTAGTACTTCCTATGAGAGTGGAACCCTTAGACCTTGAACCTTTCAGAGGTTCCACTTTTTAGTACTGTTACAGTGACAAATTTTGGCTTCAGCTTGGGAGGAGGTAAACATGTAAGCCATAGTAGTGCTTATTTTTCATGTAAAAAATTAGATATGAGGAACTAGATATTTTATACTTCAGGACTGTTGATGGCATAGTTACCTATTTCTTATGCCTTAGTTGTTTCAAAAGCTTGAAATGCCCTTTGCTGACAGCACAATTCCTTGAACAAGCTGAAGAAGTTGGAAATGATCCTCTCAGGTGTTTTGCATCTGAAATAACAGTAAGTATAGCCAGTCTAATTTGCTATAATTATGACTATGATTTTATATTTATCCTGCTATATTCTTGTATATTTCAGTTGAAAACATAAATAGATAATTTATTATTAAGGCAATATGTGGGGTTCTTTTTAGAACACAAATTAACAACAGGATGGAAATTAAATAACAATAATTTCATTATCCAAAGCCAAACTCTGTTAACACCTTCCAACTTTTATCTACTTATAGGTTAATAAATAAGAAAATGTATGCATAAGTATATAAACTTTGAAGATTGTATCATATATACATTGTGTATTTTTCCTCTTAACCTTATAATATAAATACACTTCCATTGATTTAATAGTATTGATGTTGTGAAATTAACAAATGTATTTAACCTGGACTTGTAATTGAACATTTCGATCGTTACCGATTTTTCAAACAACTTCAGCTTTCTTTTTTAAAGCTGCTAAGTCTATGATAAGCACCCCTTTTAACAAAATCTTTTTATAGTTCTTTAATCATTTATTTGAAATTTCTTAAAGTAGGATATCTGTCCCTCAAATTCTTAATTTTTAAAAAAGTGCTTTTTATGTGCATGAATTTTTTGCCCATCTATATGTTAAGTGTACCACATGTTTGCCTGATGCCCAAGGAAGCCAGGAGAGGGCATTGGATCCCCTGGAACTGGAGTTAACGATGGGTATTAGCTAGTATGTGGGTGTTGGGAACCAAACCTGGGTCCTCTGGAAGAGCAGAAAGTGCTCTTAACCATTGAGCCATCTCTCTATCCCCTAATTCTTCACTTTCAAAAAGATTTAGTTTTTAATTTTTTCTATGTGCATGCCTTTGTGTAGGTGTGTATATCTGTGTGCACATGTGGAAACTAGAAGTGGATGATAGATTCCTCTTACCACTCTCTGCCTATTCCTTTGAGCAATGGTCTCTCCTTGAACCTGGATCTCAAATTTTCTTGGCTAGGGTCGAAGCCAGCAAACCCCAGTGATCTTCTTGTCCCTTTCAGAGCTGAGATTACAGGAATTTATAGGTCATCTAGTTTGTTAAGTGGGTGCTGGGATCCAAATTCTTTATGATTGTGCAGCAAGTATTTTTAAATTTTATTTTATGTTGATTGTTTTGAGACAGCTGTAGCCCCAGCTAACCTGGAACTCACTATGTAGACCAGACTGACCAAAGATCCGCTTGTTTCTGCCACCCTTGTGCAGGAAATAAAGGCATGGGTCACCATACTTGGTGCAGCAAGTACTTTTAACCACTGAGCCATTTCTACAGCACCTAAATTCCTCATTAAAAATTTTTATTACATTTTATTTTTTATGGGGGTGTGTGCATGTGACACAGCACACCAGTGGAGGCCAAAGGACAAGTAGTTAAGAGTTAGTCCTTTCCTTCCATCATTTTGTCGCAGGGATCACACTCAGGTTGCTAGGCTTGGCAGCATCTCACCAGCCTCAAACTCTTCCTTTTTAAGGCTCATAATAAATATTTTCTAAATAGCTCCAGAAATGAGTAAATTTTATTTTTAAATAATTTGGTTCCTATTATGTGTTCAAAAGTATTTTTTAAGGTACTAGGACTCTCTGTTAGAGAAATAATCTGAAATGTGCAATAATGTCTACTTGGGATTGATGGGAATACATTTCAAAAAAGAGTATAGTCAGTGTGGCTATGGTTTTCTTTAGCCATGTTCAGCTCAACATGGGAAGGTGAAGCACAGGAAGAAAGGGAGCTCTAATGAACCTGAGGTCTTCGGAACTAGATGAGTTATACAAAGCAGTTACTCTCATGATGGAGAATGGAATTTAACCCTGGGGTGAAGAGGGAAGTTTAGATACACTAAATGAGAGGCAGTGAAAAGATAGTGCCGTCAGTCAGTGTAGGTTCTGTATAGCTGGCAAACTTCAAGTTAGTTTACTAAGAGGAATAAGCTGGAAAAAAATAGATAGGAAATAGGATGGCAGATAAGCTATCACCAGGACAACTTTGGTCAGATTTGAAAGTCAATGGCCAAATCAAAACACAAGTCAAACTAGATTTAGAATTTTGACTAAGGTAGTGGTTGCATATACTAGTAATCTTAGCACTTGGGAGCAGGAGGATTAGGATTTCAAGGCCATCCAGTATCGTAGTTATTCAGTAAGTATTAGAACCAGAAACTCAAAATCAATTCCAATCAACTAGGCGGGCCTGGTGGTACACATTTCTGTACAATCCTAAATACATGAGAATTGTGAATTCTAGGCCAGCCTGGGGCTATCAAAAACAAAAAAAATTGGTAAAATATACATAACATCGGGTTTGGGGTGATGGTTCATTGGGTAAAAGCACTTGCTATACAAGCCTGACGACTTGCGTTTTCATCACCAGCACCCATTAAGAGACAGGTATGGTGGTACATGTCTGCAGCCTCGTTGGGGGTTGGGGGTTGGGGTGGGTCTCAAAACAGGAAGATCCTGGGGGCTGGCTAGTGAGCCAGTCTAGCCAAAATAATGAGCTCCAGGTTCAGAGAGAGACTGCTTCAAAGTAAAAAAACCCAACACTCATCTCTAGTTTCCATATGATGTGCACAGCTGTACATGTACACACACGTATATACTATACACACAGGCAACATATATGTGCATATAAACACAACATAAAATTACCCTCTTAAGCATTGTCAGATACACAGTCAGTGGCATTAAATATGCTTAATTGCTGTACAGGCATCACCATCATCTGAGAATTTCTGGCCCACATGAAACTAACTACCCATTAAACACTAACTTCTCACCTTCCTGTCCCACCATTGCCTGGCAGCCAACACTCTTATGTCTGGAGCACTGTTTTTTCACGTTGAAATGAAATGGTTTTCTTTAACTCACTCTAGAGCCCTCCATTTTGTAGTCAGATCATTTGACTGTGTGTACCTTTCAATTTAGAAACCACATAAATACTCATGTGCATGAGACACCATCTAAAAATTGTTTATGTAAAAGAAAATGTTACCATTTGTTTCCATATTTGTTTAATTAAAAAATTTTTTTAATATATGTGCATGAATGTTTTGCCTACATGTGTATAAGTACACCCTTGGGTACAGTGCCTGTAGAGGTCAGAAGAGGGTGTCAGATCCTCTGGAACAGGAGTTACAGGTGGTTGTTAGCTGCCATGTGGGTGCTCAGAACCAAACTTGGGTCCTCTGCAAGAGGAGCCAGTGCTCTTAACCACTCTCCTGCCCCTGTAATGGTTTTTTTAAAGATGTATTTTATTTTAAATTGAGTGTGAGTGTGTGTGTGGGGGTGGTATATGTACCTGAGTTGTGGGTGTTTGTGGAGGCCAAAGGGACAATTGGGTCCCCTGGAGCTGGAGTTACAGGTGGGTGTGAGCTACCTGACATGGGTCCTGGGAACTGAACTCCAGTCCTCTGCAAGCAGAACTGTGTACTTACCCACTGAACCATCTCTGCAGCCCTTTATTCATTTTTTTATTGCTGTGTAATAAATTCACTTAAACTTACCACATTAAAGCAATGCATCTTTGTTTCTCATAGTTTCTGTGTATCAGGAGTTGAGTAGCTTCTTCGATCGTCTGCTCAGGGTCTCATTGAGTTTCATAAGGTGTTAGCTAAGCCTGCAGTCTCATCAGAAGCTCACAGAAAAGACCTTCTGCTTTTCTCAGGTCACAGTCCTCTTCCCACACAATGCTCTCCAGGAACCTCTTATAACATGATGGCTTAGTTAACGGAGAATTTCTGACTCTGAAGGAAGGTCTAGACCTTTGCATTTAATCTCAGCATTCAGAGGCAGAGGCAGGCAGAGCTCTGTGAGTTCTAGACCAGCATGGTCTACATAGTGAATTCCAGGCAATCCAGAGCCTGGAATTCTCAAAAAATCAAACAAAACTAAACAAAAACACCTTTATGCTTGAAATGATTTCAAGTGCAAGGTCAGTTTAGGTTACATAGTGAGACCACATTTCAAACAAGAAATTTCCTGATTAGGTCAGGCTAATCCAGGGTAATCTCCTGAATAACTAAAAATCAACTGATTAATCATGTCAGCAAAAATGCCTTCACTATTGGCACATAAGATAATCTAATCATGCAAGTGACATCTGTGTTTTGTTATTTAAAAGCAAGTATTACAAGTTCCACACATTCAAGAAGTGATTATATAGAATGTGGAAATGAGATGGGGGTGTGTGGTTTTTTTTCTGTGTATGCCAATAACTTTCTGTTTAAAAACCCATTTCACAGGGATTTCTATCAGCAATTGGACACCCTTTCCCCCAAATTATTCTTAATCATGGAAGGAAAAAAAAGATTTGGGATTATCTTGAATTTGAAGAAGAAGAAGACAAACAATTAGCAGACTCTATGGCTTCTCTGGCATATCTAGTATTTGTTCAGGGCATTGGTATTGATCAGTTTCCAATGGTCTTAAGGTAAGAGTGTTTTATATAGTCATATATTCTAAAAAGAAATAGATCAGACTCTCATTTATTTAATGTCCAGTACATGTGTATCAGCATAGCAATATACTGAAAGATGACAAATCAGAGATGCCCAGCATTTTCCTGTATCTCGACCAGTCTGGAGAGACATCACATGCATGGCTTCAGGGAGATACAGGGTACGACAGGCACAGGAGAGAGTGAAATAACGGAGACCGGGTGATTTTTCTACTATAACTTTTTCTACTATAATTAAATATGTGGTTTTTGTTGTTACTGTGACCTGCTTTCTGTTCTTCAAGTATTAGTAATGACCAAACCTTCAAGAGAAAGGTGGCTCATTATAAAGACCCACAAAATTCATCACTCTTTCTTATCCAAAGACAGTGAAATGACTGAAATTTCTAAGAATTAAAAAATTTGGTTCTTAAAGAGGATCAGTGACTTCAAAGGGGATTTAGCTAAATCGATGAAGAAAGGTAGTCTACTGAAGACGCAAAGGGCACTTTGAAGTGAAGGACACCAAGGTGAGGGGATCACAAGTTTGAGGTCAGCTTGGACTACATAGTGAGTTTAAGGCCAGCCTGGGCTAAACAAGTCCCTGTGTTTAAAAAGGGGGTCAGAGGCTAGAGAGCTGGCTCAGCAGTTAAGAGCACTAGCTGCTCTTGCAGAGGACCTAGGTTCAATTCCCACCACTCACATGGCTGTTAACAGCTGTCTGCAACTTCAGTTCCAGGGGATACATCTCCTTCTGACCTCCATGGGCATTGCACAACACGGTGCACTTACACACATGCAGGCAATACATTCATATGCATAAAACCAAAATGAATAAAATATTTTTTAAAAATTCAGTAACTTGGATGAGAAATACATCTGTTATGTGACATTCTTGGGGAGACATGAACAAAGGTCTACTCACTCCAGAGAAGGAACTTCCTGGATTTTAATCCGCTTCCTTTTGGGATGGAATGTTTTCACTTCTCTTTAGAACATTATTCAAGGAGCTTCTCTCCAAGAAGCAATGTTTTATCTCTGAGGAAATTGCTACACAACACTAATAGAGAATCCGGAAGAAAGGAAGAGGGAAGGAGAAGGAAGGAGGGAGGGAAGAGGGAAGAAAGAAAAAAGACACTGTCCTAAGAAAACAAACAGTAACAACAAAACACCTCAGTAGAAAGCATCACCAATGAATGTAATTAGGCAGAAGAAAGAATATCAGGGTTGAAGATGAGTTTGGGGAATCATTACATTCAGATAGCAATAAAGAGGAAAACAAAGCAGTCCTGGCCACAACTTTTAGGAACTCTGAGACATGATCAAGAGACCAAACTTTAGAGTTCTTAGTAAACACAGAGGTACTCAGGTCTAAACTAACTGCTTAGAAAATTTGTGAATGGAACTCAATAAATTATAGCAGACATTTTCCTAAAAATCTGTAGAAAGATACATCCAAGTACAGGAGGCATTTAGAATCCAAAATCAGCATGACCATGAATTTCTTTTTTAACAGGCCATGAGGTGTTAGATTAGGGCTCACCCTAAAGACCTCATTTTATATTAACCCTGTAAAAACCTTGTCTCTAACATTCTGCATTCTGGAGGCTATGACTCCAACATATCTTTTTTGAGGAAAATAAAATTTAAACAGTATGTGTGTAAACTTTCCAAGTGAATGTGTATGAGATATATATCTAGGGGTTATAAATGGAGATCAGTGGTAGAGTGCTTGCCTAGCATGTGTGAAGTTCTGGATTTGATCCCCATCACTGGAGCGATGGGGGTATTTGCTGATTCTAAATATCTTTTTTTCTTTTCTATTTTAGTCCATCATACCTTTTGCAGTTGAATATGGGGCATATTGAAGTGTTTTTGCACAGGTAAGATCGTCTAGAGGCTACCTCAGGATTAAATAGTAGATTAAAATAGTCCTTATTGGGCTGAAGATACTGCTCAGTTGGTAGAGTGCTCACCTAGTATGCATAAAGCCCTAGGTTATGTCCCCTGCACTGCATAAAGTAGGGGTGATGACCAGTGCCTCTAATCCCAGCACTGTGGAGGTAGAGGCAGGAGAATCATGAGCTCAGTGTTATTCTTATCTATATAGCAAGTTAAAGACCAGCCTATGCTACCTGGGATCTTGTCTCAAAAACATGTTTTAAAGTTCTTACCAAGATCAGAGACTACCTCCTCTCTGTTGGCTCTAATTGTGTTTTATAAAACAGTGTGTGATAAATATCTTTTTTTTTTTTTAAAGACAGGATCTCTTTGTAGCTTCAGTTAACCTTGAACTCACTATGTAGACCAGGCTACATAGTGCTGGAATTAATGGCCTGTGCCACAACACCTGGCCTATTTTCTTAATAAGTGACTTTCTAGTACTCTTTTTTTCTGAGGTTTTTAATCTTATTTCAAAAGATAGTAAATAGTACCCACTGACGCCTTCTTTTTCTCGGGTAAGAAATTCATCTGCATTTATGCTTCATGAACACAATCTGAAATGCATCAAAAGGAAGGAGGCACCTTGACCTCTCATTTTAAAACTTGTTCAAGTGTAGGTTTTCCTATTTGAATTGCTAAGAAACAGAACTGTTGAAAGAAAGAGAGGGAAAAGGCTTTGCAATACTGTCTTATAGGAATACTTGTGAGTTTGTAGTCCTATTTCTTCCCAGGTGAAGGAAGATTTATAACATGCAAATATCTGAAGGCTTAGCTTATAAGGCAGGCACTTCCAGTGGTCTCCTGGTATAAAGAATGATTAACTGTAACTTTGCTGTCTTTAATAATTTTATATTAATTGTGTGTAGTTTCTTTCATTCATATTGTAAAAATGTGTATTGGTTTGAATCTCGATTCTATTTATTTTTTGAGATTATTTGTATTTTATGTGTATGTTTTGCTTGCATGTATGTATGTAAATACATCTATTTGTGAAATGCATATAGAGGCCAGAAGAGGGCATCAGAGCTCCTGGAACTGGAGCTGCCATGTAGGGGCTAAGAACTGAACCTGGGTACTCTGTAAGAACAGCCAGTATTCTTGAGATTTCCAAACTGTTCATCATTGAGCCAGAAATATAACAGACCTTCTATGGTTAGAACAGGAACCTGGTCAAAGATTATGTGTGTGTGTATACATATTTTTGCCATATATCTTAAATATTAATGATTATAAGTATTTTTAAGTATTATATGTATAAAGCTTTTAACTATATAAACATACTAACATTTTATAGCATAGTCAACTGAAAGATATAAAACTATTATATCTAATTTATTTTTTTATTACTTTGTATGTGTGTGTGTGTGTGTGTGTGTGTGTGTGTCTGTGAGAGTGTATGCCACATGTGTTTGGGTGTCTACAGAAGCTAGAAGGAAGTGTCAGGTCTCCTGGAGCTGGAGTTACAATAGGCAGTTGTGAGCCACCAGATGTGGGGATTGAGAACTGAACTCTAGTCCTTAGAAAATCAGCAAATGCTCTTATTTGCTGACCTCTCTCTCTAGCCCCATAATTTAGTTCTTAATACTTGCTATTGAAGATCTGTTGCTTTGAAACCAGGAAGGAAGCTATGTGCAGGCTGACTTTGAATGGCAGTAGCCAAATCAAAACATAAAGAGGATTAAGCATTTTGACTAAACTGGTCACTGTGTCACAAGCCTGTAATCTCAGTACTTAGAAGATAAAAATAGTAAGATGAGGAGTTCAAATTCATCTTTAGCTACAAATCAAGTTTAAGGCCAGTCTGGGCTACATACACAGACCCTGTGTCAAACGGAACAAGAAAGACTTTTGACTGATTCTTCAACAGAATTTCCTAAGTTATATATATTTTAATTAATTAATTTTTGATACAGGACCTTTCTCTAAGCTGCAGTGGGGCTCTAACTTGAGATCCTCTTGCTTCAGCCTCCTGAGTGCTAGTATTACAGATGTGCACCAACCACTCCAGCTAATGGTGTACATTTTTTAAAGCCTTTGAATTTTATCCTAAAGAATTATTCTCAAAACTTTATAAAATCATAGTGATAAATCCTAATGTTTTCTTTCAGAACAGAAGAATCTGTTCTCTCCAAAGGATTGGTAAGATTTATTCATTACCATTATACAATTATTGGGAAAGAGAAAGAGACAGAGGGAGAGAGATGGATGGTATGTGTGCACATGCCATGGTGCATGTGTGGAGATCAGAGGACAACCTTCAGGAGTTGGCTCCACCATGTGGGTTCCAGAGATCACCCTTAGATTGTCAAACTTGGTGGCAAGCCCCCTTTACCTGCTGAGCCATCTTGCCAGCCCCTGTTGCTAGCATTGTAGTTTAAATAGGCAAGATAACAAATAAAGCTCTTGACTTCAACCTGTAATACGTATCTGCATATATTTTAATCTGTAGGAACTTCTGAAGAATGTTTTATTGAGACAAGAAGACAACAGCCTACTTTATCAGTACTTAGAAATCAAGAGTTTTCTTACAGTACCTCAGGTAAACAGAATACATATTCAAATAGTGAAAGCAGCTCCTTGCCTATTCTGAACTCTGCTGAGGTAAAGCTGCCTCCAGGTCTTCTCCTACTTTCCTCTCAGCTCTGAAAACTCTGCCATTGCACCATCCAGTAGAACTTTTTGTGGTGATGCAAGTGTTCTATCATGTGTTCTGCACATCACTAAAGCCAGAGCATTACTGGCTACTTGCTGTGTGGCTAGTGTGACTAAGGAACTGCATTTTAAGTTTAATTTGAATTAATTTAGACTTAAATAGCTATTAGCAGCTTTTAGGATTGATGGCAGAACCTATAGTAGAGACACGTTCTCTATTACTTTTTTGCTGGAAGGGTTCTTTGCTTCCTCCTCACTGACACTCAGGCTCCATCTGGAGCAGGCACTCGCTGCCAGAAAGACTCGGCACCTTCTGTTTCTCCTCTTGTGTTATTTCCCTAGTGCTCTTTGTTGCTCCTGATATTCAGGTAGGTTTTTAACTGTGAGTGTAGAAACTTCTCATTTTTTAAATAGAAAGGCATGGTTTTTGTCACTGTGTTGTTTGACTATATTTAATGAATTAATTGCATGTCTGCCTCTCTGATTTCATTTTTTTTTTGCCATTCTACACTTAAAAATTACCATTCACTTTATAAATCACTTTCACATCTTGTTTTGTGTTATATACAAAATTGATTGTAGTTTCCCATAACTGTAATAGTGAAAGGCCCAGAGAAATGTAAATTTCCTTCACTTGTACGTTTTCTAGCTTCATTTAGTATGTATATTGATAATAGTTTTTTTTTAAAGTCAGTATAACCTATTTACATCTGAATTTAAAATGTTTTTCTTCTTTATCTCTAGGGCTTAGTCAAAGTAATGACACTTTGCCCCATTGAGACACTGGTATGTGTGACTTTGGGGACTAAACAGTTACAATGAGAAATTTTAATAAATAGTTTAATCTTTATGTTTTGTGTAACAAGTTTTTTGTTCTGTTTTAGCGGAAAAAAGGTTTAGCTATGCTTCAGCTGTATATTGACAAGTTGGATTCACAAGGCAAACACACATTATTTAGGTAGGTATTACATGTGGTGAGCTCGACACTTTTCACCGTGCTAACAGAATACCTAAGAAAGCAGCATGAGCGAGGAAGCGTTCACTATGATCCAGAGTATCAGACGTTTCAGTGTGGTTCTCTGGCTCTGTTGCTTTGGGCCTGGGGTAAGAAAGAGCTCCTGGCAAAAAAGGTGTAGTGGAGGGCATAATCGTTTTCAGGAGACATTTTCAGAGCATATCATAGCTAATACCTAAGTACGTGGCTGACCAAAACCAATTAATGCTCTGTAATTATTTCAAGGTATAGTATGTTATCTGTAAGATGCAGAGCATTGACTTACCAGATATTTTGGAAATATATATATATGAATAACAGTACCTTATTTTTAGTTTTATTGAAATATTGTAAACTTAGAATAGACTTTTAAAAAATTAAACTGAGATTGATAATCCTCCTGCATTACATGTTTATGTATTTCAGTAATCTCCATTATTTATAGTGGAAACTAAGAGCTCTATAAAGATTTGTAACTTTGACACGTTAGGAACTATAAGTTACTTTTAGCATTTACTAATAGAGTTAGAGATCAGAAAACTTTAGGCCAGCCTGGTCTACAGAGAGACCGTCTCAAAAAGATGAGAGAGAGAGAGATAGGTCAAGAGAGGGGGAAAGGGAGGGAAAGAGAGAGAGAGAGAGAGAGAGAGAGATGAGAATAATTTAGGCTAAAAATAGAGGCTTTATCTGTTACAACTCCTCCACTGTCTTTGTATTAGAAGGATGGCGTGTTCCAAGAAAACACGGACATAAACAGACAGCAGGCTGGATTTGGCCTGCAGATCTTAGTTTGTTGTACCCTGCTCTAGCTAGGAAAAATGAGTAAAAAACTGATTAGGACAGTACTGAACTGCTAAAAGGTCATCTTTGGGCGTGCCCAATACTAGCATTGTTGAGCCCATATTTTTCTTCATTTCTATTAATAAAATCAAACCTAGTTTATGAAATCCCAGCACTTAGATCTTATTATATCAAACTTCTTACTTTGTTCTATTTGTATCTCTGCCAGGAATCCCATTTTCTTAAATTGGTCTTTCTCAGCAGTTTTCCATTACTGTGAGGAAGTCAACTCAAACCCAGCAAAGATTTATTTGTGCTCATGGTTTCAGTCCACATATGGTTGGCTCTGTTGCTTTGGGGCTTGTATTTAGGCAGAACATGGTAGTGGGGGCGGGCAGAGGATCTGCCTCATCTCACTTTGGCTTGCAAGCAGTGTGGAGAGGAATGGGTTAGAGTCCCCATATTCTCTTCAAGCGCGTGCCCCTAACGACCTAGCCTCCTTCCACTATGTCTGCTTCCTAAAGATGCCACCACGGCACAGGAGCACTGTCCCCTGGGAGCCAGTATTGTAGCACTTGAACCTTTAGGGGATATTTAAGAGCTAAGCCACGAACACCACCAACTTTCCTTTTGCAATTAAGCCAGTCTAAGCAGAACGTCTACTTTCTCAGGGAATAAATTTGGAAGTTTTTAGGTTACACTGGTGCCCATTTTTGCCATGTTAAATTAATGTTATGTAGCTAAAAGATACAAATTTAGTTTAATAGAAAATTCTTATTTGAGGGCTGAGGAGATGGCTTCATGGGCAGGAGCACTTGCTGCACAAGCATGAAGAACTGAGTTCAAATCCCCACAACTGACAAAAAAAGTTGGACATGCTTGCACACATGTGTAACCAGCATAGGGGTAGAAACAGGAGGATTGCTGGGCTTTCTGTGCCAGCCTAACTTCAGGTTCATTAAGAGACTCTGTCTCAAGGAACTAATGAGGAGACTGATAGAACAGCATACCCAGTGTTCTCCCCTGGCCTCCACACATCCCCACATGTGCGTACACCACACACACGCACGCACGCACGCACACGCACACACACACAAAACAAAAAATATTTTTAACTTTCTTCTTTGAAAGACCCCGTTGTAATAAAGTTTACCAGTTAGTGAAAGCAATATACAGTAACTGTTAAGGATTCTTTGTTGTAAGTGGTTGATCACCTTGTTAATTTTAGTCTTTGCTGTAGATTTTGCTAGAAGTTATGTAAGGCCCAACTGAATTTATAAGATTTTCCTCACTATTTAATTATACTGCATTTAGTATAATTTCTTCTAATTCTGCTTTCAAGGTGCTTACTGAATACAAGCAATCACTCAGGTGTGGAGGCCTTTGTCATTCAAAATATCAAAAATCAGATTGACTTGTCATTCAAGGTAGGAGCATAGCTTTGGGACCAGTTATCTATTTATTTACATGTGGCATGCATCTTTTGGGGTTTTTCCCCACAGCCTTTTTCTATGTGTAATATTAAGGTATAACTCCCTATGTCTACTCTTAAAAACAACAACAACAACAAAAAAAAAAAAACCTGAATTTTTAAAGTTTGTTAACAGTAAACTTCAGTTATATTATTTCTTCTGGCTGATACGACTTTTTGTTTTGCAATAGAACTCAGAAAAAAACCAGAAACTTAAGATTCATCTATATGTGAATACTCAGTAATCTCACATAGAAAATAGAGAATACCAATATTCTCAAACTTCAGGGTGTTCTCCACATGTCTAGAAAGTGAATGGTTGGGTAGAAATTTTAAGTTTTAAAAATATATTTTAAATACATTGTAGCTTTTGTAGTGTCAGGCATTAGAAAACCTGATTTATGCCACTGTGTAAACCTTTTATGATTTTTCTTTTTGTTTTCAGAAAACATACAACAAATGGTTTGCAGGACCACAGCTGATATCTCTGTTAGACTTGGTAATGTTTCTCCCAGAGGGTGCTGAAACAGATTTACTGCAGAACTCAGATAGGTGAGGTGACCATCACTAAGGTTCCAGTAGTAAACAATCTAAACTCAAAAAGTATATATTCCTGTGATTTTATGGTCTGTAATTCCTAAGATTACATACAATTTTCATGTTTAAATGATTCAATGTGTAGAAACAAAATTCTCTAAGAATGACCAACATTCTGAT
Source organism: Eospalax fontanierii (assembly GCA_035773235.1). Classification (NCBI taxonomy): domain Eukaryota; kingdom Metazoa; phylum Chordata; class Mammalia; order Rodentia; family Spalacidae; genus Eospalax; species Eospalax fontanierii. Next base: position 26,305,108 of record CM069543.1, on the reverse strand, counting down.
TTTGTGTTTTGAAAGTATTCAGCATTCCATAGAGGTTTGTAGCACTTATGACTAAAATTTAAGTATTTCATGTATATAACTTATAAAGGGCTTATGTGTTTAGGGTTTGTTTTCCAGGTCATTTTTTTCCCCCATATAGAACATACAATTTTACTTTTGGTATACTAGAATGGATGTGGAGAAATGATGGTTGTAAAGATAGTAAGACTGTCTTTGAGGGATGGTTCATTGTTACCATTGTATTTGTGAACCTAGACAAAGAACAGAAAGCAGTAAGCTACGACTGCTCTAGAGCTTGGATAGGGATAGTTTCTAACAGCAAATCTAATCATAACAGTATTTTCAACTTGCTTTTATACATTGGTTAAATAAAACTTCTGCAAATAACAAATTATATTTTAATTAACAGGATTATGGCTTCATTAAATTTATTGAGATATTTGATTATCAGAGATAATGAAAATGACAATCAAGTAAGTGAATTATCTGAAAAAGTAGCCGTGAGTATATTCAAAATACATAAGGACTATGTCAGCTTTTCGTGATTAATATCTTCGTAAGCCGTTGTTTATTATTTGAGCAGCTACAGAGGCTTGGATGACTACTGTGATATCTGCACTTAATTCCCAGAAGCACTTGTTCTTTGACATCTAACTTTGCTTCCCTTTGTTTCCTGCCAAGCCTCTGCTCTCTTGTTCAGAGTGATGCCTCACCTGGGGGGTAGATAGATTGCAGGTCATAAGTTAACTGACCCTGTGAGCTCAGCATATATGAGTATCTTTCTCAGTTTCCTCTGCTTATATATAGGTTAGGGTTTAAGTCTGCACTATATGAAACAAAATGATCTGATATTTCGACATGACAAACTGAAGCAATTTTAGCACTAAAACTGAATTTGTTAACAGCACCTTTTAGATGTGTAGGAAGTTGGATTTTTTTTTCAATAGCACTTCATTAGAAGTATTCAATAAATAGAAAACTATTTGAGGATTTGTCATACAGTGAAATTACATTTGCTTTTAATCTCCTTCCTACTCTGTTCTAATAACTGCTTCCCTATATGTCAGCTCTATTAACTGTAACTACATGAATCATGTGTTGTTAATCTGAATTTTTTTAAAGAAAGTAATAGAATGAAAGTAATTGATTTTAACATAAAATTGCCAAAGAGATAGTTTTTAATCAAATAAATCACAACTTATGATGAAAAGTTTATGGAAAAGTAGCATTCATTGCCCTTTGGCAGATCTAGTAAACTCAGTTATTTGACCTGTTCATCTTTCTTTAGCCAAAAATAGTTTGTTAGTATTACTGATTCCTGCTTACTCTGTACGAGGGATTATTTTTTCAACATTTTGTTGTGAAAAAGTTGAAATACCCAGCAAAGTTGAAAGAATTTCTAGCAGTCATCTATCTGCCTACCTCCTCCCTCTACTTGCTTCACTGTGTGTTTGTCTCTCTACCCTCGGCCCATCTTTCTCTTATGGATTCATTTTGAAGTAAACTGTAGACATCAATATTTTTTGTCCTAAATACTTCAGTACATTCTCCATTAAGTGTCAGCAGTCTTTCCTGTGAAGTAAAATTTATATAAAATGAATTGCACAGATTTTAAGTGTTAGTCACTGACTTTTAGTAGATGTATACATGTTTCACCCGAATGTGTACTACATTTATTGTCCTCACCAGATCCCTTTGTGTCTCTTATTATTCTCCACTGTGCCTGCCAGAGGCTGCACACATCTAGAAAGTGGTAGAAATGGCTGTGACTCCATGCAGAACTTTTGAAATCAAACTAAATCCTGACTCCTAAAGGGGCTTGTGGTTAAAACAGAAAAGGTACAATCTAAGATTTTAGAGCACTAGGGCCCTGAGGCTTCAGGCAGCTGTCCTTAGAGAAAGGTATGGATTTTACTTTTAGTAGTCAGGAAAAGCTGAATATACATTAAGAGGTGATCTGATTTGCTTGACACAAAGGAACCTTATTGATTAGGACTGGCAGATTTATTAGATGTATGGTATAGTACCAGGGCAGAAGGGTCTCTCTCTGCCTAGAAAGGGAAGGCTTGGGAATCATTTAGCATTGTACATTGTCTACTTTGATATTTAGAGATAATACCTTTTCTTTGGCATGAATGTTTTATGGTGAAGGAAGGGGTACAACCTTCTTAGAAGGCTGTCTTATTTATTGGTTAATTTTTCCCCTTAAAAACCAAATACTCTAAATTTTTCTAATATGTTGTCATAAGAAGTACCATACTAGAGAAATTAGTTAAAGCCCTAATTCCAAATAACAAACTGATTATCTTATAAGCAGTTTAACAGCCTGTTCATTATGTAAACATTTCTCCCAAGAACAGTTACAATAGGTCATAAATAGAAAGGAAAGGCAAGTTTAGCTACTGTGGTAATGGACAGCTTCCCTCCAAATGTGATGGTGCCTGTCTCTATCACAGCACTTAGAGGGCCGAGCAGGAGGATCAAAAGTTTAGGCCTGCCTGCCATAGGTAGTGAGATCCTGTCTAAAATAAAAAGGGTGGCTTCTGATTTTACAAGTTTCAGTTTAAAGGAAAAACAATTCAGCTGATGCTGAGATGTGGGCATTTTATTCAAAGGAACTCCTACCAGTACCTATTTTTGACCAGTTAACTGTGCTGAGAGATGAAAAGCCGAAAAGCTATTAGAAAGGCGAACAAGAAGATTAAAAAGAAAACCATTCCTTAATCTTATAAGCGGTAGACATTCTGTAGTACTGTTTCATAAGTAAGGCATACAGTTAGGAGAAAGGGCCAAGTAGGGCCTGCTCATGTCCTTTTAAATTTCTTCCTTTATCACCATTGACTGTTTCTTTGAAAAATCCCTGCCTCTTCTAGCAGTGGTATAGAAATGCCTAATCTTCCTTTTGTGAGGCAGGCTGCAGTGAATTTTTAATGTATAATTAAGACTTAGAACTCAATACTTCAGAACTATTAGATCAGAGAGTCTACCGGGGTATGAAATTAAAAGCAGACATTTGTGAATATTTCAAAATTTTAATCCTAATGACCATTTAAAAAACCCTGCTACAAAAAGATCTGATAACCTTCATGTAAGACAAAGACCATAGTCTTACCTCTATAACTTGATTCCTACATGCTTCTAAAAATATTGTTCATCATAGGAAAGAATTGTGGAATTATGCTGAATAGACGGTGTAAAAGGGTTTTTTAGCCTAATTTTGGCATGTTCTTTTATTAACTTCTTAATGTTATAAACTATGAATTAAAATACATCTTTGCCCTTAGCTGGACACTGTGGCTCCTACCAGTACTTGGAAGGTGAGAGTTGCAAAAAAAAAGGAAACAAAGCATGGATATATAGTATGGCATTGGCAGAACTTAAAAAAAAAAGAGTATTTTATTTATATTTTATGGGTGTTTGCCTTGCAGAGGCCAATAGAGGGCATGTTATTCTCTGGAACTGGAGTTACAGACTCTGGGTGCTGGAAACCAAACCCAGGTCCTCTGCAAGAGCAGATAGTGCTCTTAACTGCTGAGCCATTTCTCTAGCCTTTTAAAGATATATTTATTTTTATTATTTTTAATTACATATATGTGGGGGGGCATGTGCAGGTGCCCACAGAGATCAGAGGTAATGAATTCCCCTGGAATTCCCCAGCTATTATGAGCTGCCTGATGTGGGTGCTGGGAACTGAACTCAGGTCTTCTGGGAGAGCAATGCCTGCTTTTAACCACTGGGCCATTTCTCTAGCCCAGCAGCTGCTTTTAAAAATGGAAAATTGTGCATTTTAAGTGATGCAGACATTAGAAGTGTTAAAACTCAAGTTTTAGACATTGGCTTTCTCTTGAGTAAAAGAAACTTCCACCATATCTGTTACACTTTTACACAAATATGGGAAAGTATTTCCTTTTGATAAAGCTAACTGTAAATTAAAAAGTATTCTTCAGATACACTTTATATTTGAATATAATTAATAACCTTAGTCTTGAAAGTGAGTAGTTCTAGTGAGTTCTACCTCTAAACTTAGAGGTAAAGGCAAAGGAGAAAGTTAAAAAGAAGCGGAGGGAGGGAGGATAGGAGGATGGAGAGGGGTGGAAATGAGAGAAGTGGGAGCAGAAGGTTGACCTCTGCTTCTCACCCTGCAGGAGCCGAAGAAGTTCTTCTTGTAACACTGTACAACTTAAGTTTTCCATGAGAGATGGGAGAATTTGGGGGAGGGGCATGTGTACGTGCATATAGCTACATGGAGGACAGAAGTGGGCACTGGGTCCCCCCTGTCCTTCTCAGTCTTATTTTTAAAGACAAGTTCTCTCAGTGAACCTGAAACTTAGCACCCTGGCTGAACTGACTGGCCAGCGAGGCTCCCCGCACATCCTTCTGTCTGCCTCCCCCAACACCCCAGCGTTGGGGTTGCTTTATGCGCTGCCACACCTGGCTTTTTGCATGGGTGCTAGAGATCCAAACTTAGCAAACACTTTACCCACTGAGCCATCTCCCCAGCCCCTAAAAGCACATTAAAAAAACTAACTTTATACTACTAAAATGGGTTCACTACTTACAAAGCAAGATAGCAAGCTATAAGAAAAGGAATCATGGGAATGGTGAGATGGCTCAGTGGATGCCAACCTGAGTTTAGTCCCACATGGTGGAGGGAGAGCTCTCCATACATGGGCCATGGCATGAGCATGGACGGACACACGGACACACACACACACACACACACAAATTTAAAACAGAAATGTGTGTGGGTCTGAGAAATGACTTAGTAGGATAGAGGCACTTGAGCACAGGCCTCATGACCTGATTTGATCCCTGGATCCCACAAGGTGCCAGGAGAGAACCAACTCCAGATGGTTGCCCTCCGACCTCCACATGTACACCATGGCATGCAGCATCAGCACTTATTTAAATACACCCATGAGTGTGCATAAAATAAAAAAATTAAAAGCAGTAATCACAAGCCCATCAACCATTGTTGCTATCTATGCCTTTGTAGGCATTCTACAAATATTCTTCACATAAAATGAAGTCATGCTATAGAAAACATAATTTATCCTACTCATCAATGTGTACTGAGGAACAACATTTTAATGGCTATATAATTTTCCACTGTGTCAATATACCACAATTTTCCATTTGCTTGTTATGAAATTAATTCTAGGTTTTCACTAAACATTGTTTTAAAAAATCTCTGCAATGAAATCATAACAAAATATAAATTATTTTTCCAGAATAAGTTCATAGATGCTGAGTCAGTAGAGAGGCATATTTTTAAAGTTCAAATTTGTATCATTTCTCTTTATCACTCTACATTTCCTAATAGTATAAGAGAAATTTTAAAAGTGGGGTTTTTTTCGCCTTTTTTATTAGCATTCGTTATTTGACAAAATAATGGATTTCATTATGATTCTTTCATAGATCACAGCCTATGTAGTTATCCCTGCTCACCCTTTCTTCTTCCTGTCTTCCCTCACACTAGTCCTTCTCTTCTTCCAAATAGTCACTCTTCTGTTTTTATGTCTTTTTCTTTAAAAGATCTGGATTCTGCATATGAGATAGCATGAAGTATTTATCTTTCTGAATCTGGCTTATTTCACTTAATAACATTATCTCTAGCTTTATCTATTTTCTTGTAAATGACAATATCATTTGTTAATGGCTAATACTCCTATGATATGGCAAAGTTTTGTGAATACTGTCACAATGAATGTATGTGTGGTATTGCTACTGTATGCTGACTTTGATTCATGGTAGTTCTATTTTTAGGGTTTTTTTTGAGGAACTTTCATACTGATTCTCCATAGTGGCTAGACTCATATACATTCCTATCAGCAATGTATGGGTTCCACCAGAATTTCACTGAAAGGGCTGTGTGAAGCCATTATTATCAGTCATTCCACAGATATATGTAGATTTCCTTTGGAAGGTTGTAAAAGCAAAAGGCTCTATTACTTGGATCAAAATAAGCTCGTTACAAAATAAGTGTCCATGTAGTCCATCTCTCTACTACAATTCCCATTACAAAATAAGCTTTCTGGTGTAAAAGATACCTGGAAACCTTAGATACCAATGGGGTTTCACTTCTTTCCTTTTAAGAAAATAAAATTAAAACTTTGTTACTACCCTCCATTAATATACTGAAGGTGGAAATGATCTTGAAATGAGAATTTCTCAGAGATATGACAAAATAATGCTAAACTGACCATCTACCCTGGTCATCAAGAAAACTCAAATTAGCTTTGTGTTATAAAGGTCCCCATCAATAGGAAAGAGAACAAATGTAGAACTAGACCCATGGCAAGCATATCAATTGATAAATTCAGCATTGAAGATACCTAGTTAAGATAGAGTCACTGTGGAGATGGTTTATAGATGAAGAAAACTGTAGATTATTACTGGTTAATTTTGTCATAGATAAAAGTTCCAGATCTCAAACCAGGAGCTATTAGTGGAGCAGTAATGACCACAGTGCTCTCTGTACATTTTGTCGGTACTTTTGACTGGTACTCATATACCATAACAGATGCAGTATTGCCTTACGAAGCCAGGACCATGCTATAATCATTCCTGTTTCTCCCACTTTCAGGGCATGTTTAGTAACAGAAGGCAGTTGCTGTATGTTGAACCAAATAACTAATTTGTTCATTAAATCTTCTACATAGACTGGATTATGGACAGAACTTGGAAAAATTGAGAATAATTTTTTAAAGCCACTTCATGTAGGACTTAATATGTCAAAAGCACATTATGAAGCAGAAATTAAAAACAACCTAGGAAATAGCCAAGGTTAGTAACATGCAATTTGTTTTCGATTAGATTTTAGTAATATTCAAATTTTGGAACTATTAAATTTTTGGTACATGGCTTTATGTCAGATTTGGGATTATAACAGCTATATGTGTATCATTAAAATGATTAGCCAATTAATACTAAAATTGGGTTAATGAAGACTTAAACCAAGTTGAAACATACAGCCTCAAGTTTTGTTGTGAACAAGTACATTGCAAGCATTCCCTACTTCCTTTTATTTGAATGCCCTCCTCAAACTAAGAGCGATCTCTCAGTTACCCCCAGAGTAGTCTGTACAAATTAGGAAAAAGAAATTTAGACTCAGAATTTTAATTTTTTTGACAGTTTCATACATGAGCAGAATTCAGCCATACCTTCTGAAGCCAGCAATTCTGCTCTAATTCTTACCATTCCTGTATAAAAATTTTGTCTTTTAAGAATTATGGGTGTAATTCCAGTTATATACTAAAGAAAAAAGTTTCATATATCCTGTGTGTGCCAAAATAATCAGTTCATATATGATTATATTGCATAATCCTAGCATTTTTGTTTATAACTTAAACATTCCCTGAGGTTTTAAACAATTAACATTCAACAATCAACACAAATGACTTGACACATTTAAAAATTAATAATGATTAAGTAGCTTATAAATGTATTATTAAAAATCTGAGAGCTCAGCATGCAAAGGCACTTGCCCCAAGTCTAACAACTTGAGTTAGAGTCCTAAAACCCACATAGTATTAGGAGAGAACCAATTGTTGCAAGCTGTCCTCAGACCTCCACACGCATACCTACACACATTCTCTCTCTCACACACACACATAAATGTAGTAAAGTCTGAAAATTGGGCTGGGGATCAGCTCAGCTTTAAAGCATTTGCCTAGCAGGTATAAGGCCCTAGATTTGATTTCCAGCACCATACATACACAGACAGACAGACACACACACGCACATATATGCTGAAAATCTGAGCATTGTAATGGTTAAGTGTGACATGATTTTTTCTTCTCTTACAGTAGCCACGATGTGTAAGGATGTTTGTTCTATAGCTGTTGGTGGAGAAGAGATCCCTAATATGCCTCCTGAAATGCAGCTTAAGGTGATCCCCCAAATTTTAAACTACAGCCAGCTTGAAGTCTTTTCTGTGCTTTCTTTTAAAGGCAACATTAATAGTACTAATTCTGCTGGGTAGGTGCAAGCCTGTAACTCTAGTGCTTGGGAGGCAGATAGGTACATACGCACTATGTCAGCGTGGGAAACAGCAATTTTGAGGCCAGTCTTGGCTACATACTGAGTCTCTGTCTCTAGAAGGACAAATTATAATAACTATTATTCTTTTCTTGCCATTTCAGGTCCTAAATTCAGCTCTTTTCACATTTGATTTGATTGAAAGTGTTCTGGCTCGAGTAGAAGAACTCATTGAAATTAAAACAAAGTCTACCTCTGAAGAAAATATTGGAATAAAGTAAAAGTTGTATTTCATAAATAAAAGCTAGCAAATACTTTGTTTTCTGGTATGCTTTAATATCTCTACAAAAAATTTTGCCAGAACTTACTCTAGAAAATGTAGGTTTTCACTGGTCATCTATGACACATAGATCAGTAGTAAGTAGTCTTTGCTTTTAAAAAGCTCAAGTACTACTTTGAAGATCCAACGCAAGCTAGTAATTTTGTTTTACAATTTTATAAAATATCAAAATGCTTTATCCATATAGTTATAGTGAATTTGAAAAAAACAAAACCACAAAACTCCCAGAAAAATCTTCTACCTGTTGGGTGCTCTATAGCACTCAGCTAAGAGTGTCATGCTGGATATCACCTCTGCAAAAATGTCAAGTCTGAGTTCAGAACAGTTGACTGTTTTTTTGAGCTTCCCTTCCTTTTCCTGCCTTGGAAGCAATCTTAAGGAAATCCAAATGCTTGTGGTTATAGTCCCAGCACTTAGGAAGTGGACGGAGGAGGGTTAAGGGTTCAAGGCCAGCCTCAGCCATATAGTATATCAAGGCCAGCCTTGACCACACGAAACCTTATTTTTTTAAAAAAATCAGTTGTAGAATGAAAATACCCATAGAGATTAATTTTAGAATATTAGCTATTCTCATGAAAAATCTAAAAAATATACACAGCTTTTCCTTAATCCAAAGAACCAATTAGTAAAGTCTGTATTTTTATTTCCTACTATATCTGTACATCCAACTTTATTCGTATCATTAAGAAACTGAAATGTGTGTGTGTGTGTGTGTGTGTGTGTGTATACCAATTATTTTCTCCTTTTGTTTTTCCTGTAGTGTTGAAGATTTAACCCAGGGTCTTGTACATACTAGGGGAGCACTATACCACTAAGCTATACTTCCTACCTCTATAACAACTATTTTCTAAACATTATTAAAGGAGTCACTCAACCAACAGATATAAAATCATGTTTAATTGTATACATATTATTGCAAATTAATATAAACACCCTTATATGTATTTGAACACTGTAACTTAACAGGATTAATTATACTGAGAGTCTTCCAAAAGAACATTTATAACTGATACTCTGAATTTGGACTAATTGAGTCAGTACTCAATTTTATCTTTTGAAGTGTTCTCCAAACAGGACTTTGCTCTATGATGTAAGCTTTAGTTGCTATCATTCTATAGCAGATGCTGTCTATGTTTGGTTTGGAGGTAGTCTGAAAGAAGATATAAACATGTAGCATTATTTACAGAAGCAATATTTTTGTAGGATCATAGCAAAAATGATTCCTTCAACAAACACCTCTTGATAACTATGTGCTAAAAATGTGTGTGAATTATATAGAGCAAAGTACCTAAACTTATCTGCAAAGAATTTCAAACATGCAACTCAAAAAAACATAGTAGTACTGGAGCTGCTTTAATGGAGATGTGTGCCAAGTGTAAGAACAGGAGGACATGACTGCCTGGGGTAGCCGGGGTGTCTGGGCGCCTTTCAGAGGAGGATGAGAGGAAGTTTGAACTGGTAAAGGGCATTCCATAAAATCTGTGCCTAAACAGACTATAATAATCCAGTATTTATACTTTAGAACTTGAAGGAAGGTTAGCTCGAAGGACCAGCCAATATATTTATGGCAAGCTGGTTTGGTTTTTTGTTTTCTTGAAAATAGGTGGCTTTCAGAGTAAACAGAAGACTTCAGGCTTGAGAGTATTTGAGAACCCTCGAGGCAGTATACAACTGGAAGTATAAGAAGCTTAGAATCTTCTGGACAAGAAACCTATTTTTATATGAACGTATGTTTTCCCCCGGGTAACTTACCTTAGCTATAGTACACATAAGATCAATAGCATTTATTGTGTTGTGTACTGGAAGTATCCGCAAATTACTTCCCAAGAATCTGAAAATAAAAAGATGAAGAAGTGGTACATCTTATAGCCAACTGACGTTTGTTCACTTAAGTGTAAAGGAGAGACAGAGCTCTACTCTGTTGTGTTTATTCGTGCATGCCCTGCACTGTGCCACAGATTTGAGGTAGCATTAGAGCCAGAACTTAATAAGTCTTCACTTTGGTTTGCTCTTGCAGAATATGCCCGTAATCAACATGAACACTAGTCATCTTTATTTACAGAACAGCTGTCTGGCCTGTTTCATTAAATATGACAGGTTAATGTTACAAAGTTATCTTCTAACAAAACAAAACTCACTTGCCTAAAAGCATTAAGAACTGAAGTAAACAGAACAGTGTAGTAAAACTAAGTGTCCTGCTCTTCCATACCTCTGCTGAATCTTGAACATGAGATTCCACTCTTCAGGCCCATGGAGGGGGGCAGACAGAACCAAGAAACTATTCTGGTGAATGTTAATGAACTTCTCAATTTTTGTTAGAAATATTTCCTCAGCTGACATAATGCATTCTTTAGCGTCCATCAATAAAAATGCAACTCCTAGGAAAGGTGAATGTAACAGCATACATATTAAATGCTATGTATCTGTCATATGATGAAAATTTTGTAAACTCAATAGGATCAATAAAAGAGCTATAACCATATCCATACCCCAAACTCATAAGGACTAGAATTTATTACTGCAGTTCAGGCAGGGTGAGGTGGTGTACACCTTGAATCCCAACACTTGGGAGGCAGGGGCAGGTAGATCTCTTGAGTTCAAGGCCAGGCTGGTCTATGTAGCCAACTGGGGCTTCAGGGAGACCCTGTCTCAAAAACAACAAAGAAGAGGATTTATTATTACAATCCTTACACAAGATGGTTCAAGTAGTTCTTTGACGTGACTTGTTCTAAATATTTCAAGGAAAAATATTTGTTGGTAACTCTTTGCTCAGACTAAAAATCACATTAACCATTAAAGCCAGGTATAGTGGTAGATATCTGTAATCTCAGAACTTGGAAGACAGACAGGAGAATCAGGGTGAGTTTAAGGCCACCCATGGCTACATTGTACCAGTCTAGCCAGGACTGTATAGTGAGGCTATCTCAAAATAAAAAAATCTTCCTGTTAATTAAAAAAAAATTTTTTTCAGACATGGTCTCCCTGTAGCCCCCTGGCCTGGACCTTGTATGTAGACCAGGCTGACCTTGAACTCATAGAGATCCAGCTGCCTCTGCCCCCTGAGTGCTGGGATTGAAGGTGTATGCCACCACATCCAGCACTCATGTTAAAATGTTTTTGAAAACATTCACTGGCTTATTTAAGAGAATATTCCATACAGATAAACAGCCACATTAAGAGATGCACAGGGGCAGGTGTCTAGGAAGGTGTCAGTGTCCTCTCCCAGCCTGCCACTTTACAAGCTCTTCCTGTGTTCAGCAACTAGAAGGAAAACCCTGTAATGACTTTTAGAAGTTACAAATCAAGAAAAGTAATTTCAAGCAAGTCTTCAATTATTTCTTATTGGAGAAACCTTTACCAGGACATAAGGGATTATATAAACGAATATACTCAAATGAACAGTACCAGACTCACTGGAATGGTCTTGAAGGGAAATGGGTTTAATTATAGCACTTGAAAAGGTGTAAGACTTAATCTATAGAAAGTGGCTGTGTGATTATATAAGATCTGGGTATCTTATGTAATCAGGGAATATAAGTTTCTTTCTCTATAACTTACAGTAACTTTGTCAGGCTGTCAGAGGATTAAACAATGTACAGAAAGTAACCAAAACATATAGGTCACCAAAAATACTTTACTTCTCCCTGGAGTCCTCTTTATTTAACAAAGAAGAATGATTTTGGGTCTGGATTCCTTTCAGCATGGACGTCTATTTCTAGAAGATTCTAAAAGCATCTGTCTTCCAAAACTCCTGCTAGAGTAGCAAGCTTCCTGCCAGAATCAGGAGTTTCAGGGGTTTCTTTTTTTTTTCCTCCTGTTTTTGAGAGGGTCTCACCCCATAGCTCAGGCTGGCCTTGCACTGGCTGCACCGGGATTATTGGCTCCAGTGTTACCATGTTCGGCCTGATCAACCCACTTACCTCCGCTTCTACTATCACTTGTTATTTCCCAAACACAGATGGAGCTGTCTCTTCTCATGTCTCCAGCATCCTCTTACCCTGATTAATGCCCATACTCTGTCCATGATACAGATATACAGTTTTATAACTTCAGGAACATTTTACTTGTCCGCATAATGTCCTTTAATGTTTATTTCTTTTCAATAAATCTTCATATAAAATAATGGGAAATATATAGTTTTCTATGTAAATTCTAGCCAAGGATATTTTTGCTTCCATTAATAATATGATTGTTGAGAAGGTGGATTTTTCTATTTTTACCTTAGTTCTAGGGCAAGTAGTTTTTCCCATCCATCCCAGACTCTGTTGTAACCTAACAACAGATCAGTTCTTTCACTGGCCATATGCTTTGCATTGCTTTTGCAGCAAGAACAAAATGTAATGCATTCATGGCTTCTAGAAGATAACACCTTGTTATACTGTTAGTGAACTGCAAAAAATATTAGAATTTATATCCACAAATTTTATAAGGAACATAAATAAAAGCAATTAGCAAATATACTGTACCAGAAAGAGAAAATACAATCGATCCACTTTCCAGCGTATCTGAGTATCGAACTTTGTGACTTCGATTTTCTAGAGACGTTGCAATCTCATAATTCTTAAAAGAATTTTCAGAAATACAAACATAAGACATGCTTACAATAGATTTTTGTAGCTTATGAAAACATGAAACGAGTTTAATGGTTTGTAACTATACCACTTAAAGATTATATTATCAAAGAAATAAATTTGGTCTCTGGAGAAAAACACTTTGAAAAAAAGAGTGAAACTTCTGAAACTGATGGTAAATTTGGAAATTAGTTCATGTAATACAGTTAATGTAATTTAGGGACAAAAATTAAGGGGCAGTATATTAAAGAACTAAACTATGAGAACTAGGGAAAAATGCAGCTAGCCTTTGTTTTAAGAAACTATTTGTCAATGGATTCTTACATGTATTAACTATGGAAGATGCTGGGTGTTGTTAGGTGGTGGGGAGAACCATATGGTACACAGAGAATACCAGTTAGGTGACAACTAATTTCCCAACTCATTTGTTTACATTACAGTTACTTTAGTCTACTTTAAGAAGGTGAGTCCTGGGGCTGGAAATGGCCCAGCAGTTAAGAGCACTTGGCTGTTCTGGCAGAATGCTCTTGCAGAGGACCAGGATTCGATTTCCAGCACCCACATGGTGACTAATAACCATTCATAACTCCAGATCCAGGGAATCCAACACCTTCTTCTGACCTCCTTGGGCACTGTATGACATGGATGCATTTACATACATGCAGGCAACACACTCATACACATAAAGTAAAAAATGAAATACTTTTTTCATAAAAAAGATGAATCATAAAACATAGAGCAGCATTAACTTATCCCGGTTTAAATATTAACCATAAAAAATTCACTTCACTAGGTATGGTGGCACACACCTTTAATCCCAGCACTCTGGAGGCAGAGGCAGGCAGATCTCTGTGAGTTACAGGCCAGCCTGGTCTACATAGCAAGTTCCAGGCCAGCTAGGGCTACAAGGAGACCCTGTCTCAAAAACAAAAACAAAATGACAACAGAAAAGACAAAAACAAAACAAAAAACCCACCTCATTTGCTATTCTACCCAAAGAACTAGATCATATTGGTCAAAATATTGAAATCTAATTATATATATATTACACTTAGGGATTATATGTAATCACAATATACATGACATATATTATACTTAATATATTTCCTAATTTGTCAGAACTCAAGTTTGTTAGTCTCTACATTAAAAAATCATTACGTAGAGGTTGGTAGATGGCTCTGTGGGTAAGAGCACTTGCTGGGTTCAAATCCCTGGCACCCATGTAAAAAGCCAGGTATGGCCACACACACACCTGTGACCCCAGCATTGCACTTGCTGGCCACCAGCTAGCTCTAGGTTCAAAGACTATCTTAAAAAAATAAGGGCTGGAATAGCATTGCAGGAAATCATTGTCCCCTGGCCTCTGCACCTGTGTGTACGGGAACTTGTACCCATGTACACGTGTGTATATATGGTGCACACATACACAAATCCCTTACCTAGACTGATTTTTGTTTGATATTTTCCTTCAGAACAATATGCTTTAAGCACAAAGTCTAAAATAGATACTTCCTTTCTTTCCTAAAGAGAGTATTTTTTACTATTTAGAGCTTGTTCCCCAGAGTTGAACCGCAGTGCTTTCTTGTGTAGATTTTAAGTTGTACATTGCTTCCAGCAGAGACAGATTAAGTAATTTAGGCCAACTCTCCTGCTGAAGGCAACTTGAGAAACGACAGTTTGAAAAAAAAAACTCTGTAAAAATACATCAGAGAACTAGCAGGATAGTAAGAAATTATAAGGCCAACGTCTATACAGAAATTCAAAGATATGACCCCAACATTTAGGCCATTTCTTCCCTGAGGGGATCCGCCAATTCATGAAGAGGCAGAAGAAAGGGGAGCAAGCTTTTGACAAAAGTAGAGCAGCTCTCACAGGACTGCAGCCAGCTTCAAACCATTTCAATCCCTGAAATTAGATTAAGGTGACAGTGAATTACTAGTACTTAAAGCACCTTGGAGAAACAATCTCCAGAAAAACATTTCTCAACCAGGTCTGCTGAATTACAGAACAAAGAAAAGTGAGTGACTATTTTCCCAATTCTTCCACAATTAGTACCACTCTAGGGTGTTCAGAAAATAAGGTAGCTAATAATACACAATAGGGCTTGGTTTGCCAAACTTGGCAAATAAATATACACCACCCAGTTAAGTTTGATTTACAAATGTAAAATTTGTTTTCAGTGCTGGGAATTAGGTCTGAGACTTTGAACATGATAAGCAAGAGCTCTATCACTGAGCTACATCCCAACTATAGTTATATAATTAATACTTTTTCGCAATATTTAGGACTTATAGTTAAATGCATTCTTTATCTGAATTTCTGTTTTACCTAGCAAATGCAGAATTAGTTTAATTATGTTATAGAACCTAGAGGAATAGTACATTCCTTTAAATATGTCAGGCTTAAGTTATTTGTACAATTTAAAAAATATAAATTACAACACATATAAAATAGCTAGTCAGACATACAGAGGCCAATTTAAAGAGAACTACCATAAATAACAGTTAACAGAAACAGACCCACAGGGGACTCATAGAGTTGAGCTAATAGGTATATATCTTAAAATAGTCATGCTTTCTATATCCAAGGAGATGAAGATGTTGAGGATTTTAGCAAAGAACTGGAAATTATAAAATGATGTAACAGATATGCAAGAATCAGGAAAGCTCCTTAAATGTGAATCAAATTTTTAAAATATTATTTTTATTTTGCGTGAGTGCATTGTCTGAATGTACATAAGTGCAGCTGTGTCACGCAAAGCTGTGGTGGTCAGCTAGAACTGGAGTTAAGGACAGTTGTTAGCCAACCTGTGGAGCTATCCCAGGTCCTCTGCAAGAGCAGCCAGTGCTCTTAAGGGCTAAGCTATCCCTGTGCATCAAATCTTTAAAATAGAAAAAGGAACCCGCAAAGCAGCAAATAATGACAAGCAAAGGAAGAAGATAAAGGTGAGATCAGTGGCGACAGAATGGCACAGGGAAAGGCATTCGGACTTGCAAATAAGAGTACACTCAAGTCAATACATAACTAGGTTAGGAATGACCTCAGGCAGAATATGGGGACCATATATGCTATGATAATAACTTTAGAATAAAATAATAAATATAAAATCAGAATATTGAATTGAGGAAAATAGACTTGATTTTCTAAAATATGTTTCATGTCCCATGAAATATGAAAAGATGTTACAGACAGGACTGGAGAGATTGCAATGTAGCTCAGTGGCCGAGTGTTTTTCTAATATACACAAAGCCCTGGTTCAATCCTCAACACCACAAAAACAAAACAAACAGCTACGATTAAACGACATGGCACTGTTTTGTCTCCTTTGGGCTATTTTACACTGGAGCATATTAAAAACTCTTAAGAGTAGTATAGTTTTTTTAAATGTGTTTCATTTTATTTGTACTTATAAGTAAAAATACATAATAACTTTCCTGCATGTGTAGTATGTAATAGTGATAATATGTATTGCTATTCTTTTTTTGTGTGTGTAGTTTTTGAGACAGGGTCTCCCTATAGCCCCAGCTGGCCTGGAACTCACTATGTAGACCAGGCTGGCCTTGATCTCACATAAATCTGCCTGCCTCTGCCTCCCCGGTGCTGGGATTAAAGGCATGCACCACCATGCCTGGCTTTCTATCAGTATTCTTAACACTAGAAAACCTCCCATAGATGGAAATACACATTTAAATAGAAATGAATAAAAACATTTAGCTGATCCAGAGTTTTTAAAAGAAAAATTAAAGAATTTTAATATGAAAATCTTCACAAATTATAGAATTCAACCTAATAAATTTAACAATCTCTATGAAACAGATATTTGCAAGTATATAACTTATAAAAATGTACTCACAACAAAGTATAAGGCTTAATAGAGGAACAAAATCCACAGAAACCATTGTTTCCCTATATTTCTTAAAAGATTAGCAGCACAGACAATGTAGTAGGAAATTCTGCCCCCTCTCTTTTTTTTTTTCCATTTTGGGGCCTTGAAGCCAGCATGCTAGGCAAGTGCTCTATAAATGAACAACATTTGCAGTCCAGGGAAATTACTATATACCTTAACTTCTAAACTATTTAAACCACACAGACATACACGGAATGAAGGGATGGATAGTATGCAAAGGAAAACCTCTCACCTCCCTACAAAACACCAGAGAAAACTACTGTGCAATCTTTAGTAATAATGTGGCAAAAAATATTAGCAAATCAAAGTTTGAGAGAATAGTAAGAAAAAAATCCATAAGAACCGACTAGTTTAATAAAGAAATACAAATATTTTTCACTTAGGACCTTCTTGGCAGATAACATGAAAAAATGCATTTGAAAAATCGCGCATTTCTGTATATACTGGTAAAGGTATTTCCAGAAGCCCATCCGATCATGAGGACCCGATCTGATAAACACTGAATGCACTGATGGAGCCAAAATCAGAATAAACTAGCCAGGCAGAGTGGCCTATGCCTGTCACCCCAGTAGTTAGGGGGAAGGGGCAGGAGGATCAGAAGTTCAGGAGTTTAAGTCCATCCTTGGCTACATAGCAAGTTTGAGACCAGGATGGGTTATATAAGACCCTGTCTCAAAACAAAAAAATAATGTAATAAAAATTTAAAGGAAACAAAAAGGGGAAAAATAACTAGTTTAAAAATATATTAATTGAATTTTTGTATATTTCATACACAACATCTTAATCATAGTGATACACCCTTTCACCACTCTCCCGTAGTTGCCCCCCACTGGATTTCATGCATTCTGTCATTTATGTTAAGGCTTACTGAGTCAAGTTAGTGTCCCTAGGCGTCCCTCAGTGCAAGTTCATCCACTAGGTCTATCTCGAGTCACTCCCTTAAAGAAGATCATCTCTGATTACTGCTGTGTGAGACTAAACCAGTTATTTTTTTTAAAGAGGCAAGAAAGGAGATATAAAAGAATATAGGGCCAGGAGTGGAAGCGCACAGCTGTAACCCCAAAGCTTGGGAGGTGGAGGCAGGAGGATGAGGAGTCTGCAAGAACATCCTCAGCATCTTAGCAAGTTCAAAGCTAAGTAGGATACATGAGACCCTGTCAGGAGAAAGAAAAAAAAAAAGAAAGAAAGAAAGGAAAGAAAGAAAGAAAGAAAGAGAGAGAGAGAGAGAGAAAGAGAGAGAGAACAAAACACAAGAATGATTGAACAAATACAAACAAGGTAACAAACACATAAGAATTTGATTTTCCAAATTAGCATAGGTTATTGGCTCCCTCTCTGTTTAGAAAAGTAATAGAAACAGGATAGAAACATGATTCCAGAAACCTAACAAAAGAATCATGCAAAATTCCAGTGATACTTAAGTATTAAACTAGCACATGCTATAGAACTAGACAGCTGAAGCCAACAGGACAAAGTGTTTCTGGAGGCAGTAGTCAGAGGATAGAGCAAATTAAAACAAATCTTAACCCTTATTCTTCCTCTTTCCTTTTCCCATGAAATAGTCATTTCTTATCCCATCATCCCATATCAGCTGCTGTTCATAAGATAAATATCAGGTTTCTGGTTGTCTCTCAAATAACTCTGTGTGGGGGGGTGTGAAGCATGCTTTTGCTTTTCTATTTCTAGAAACCCTTAACATTTCTTTTATAGGAGAGAAGAGTGAGAGAAACTAGAAAATTTCCAGCTTTCAAGGATTTATAAAGTGGAGTTGTGACTGTGAATGCAAAGCATTTATAATTTAGCTTTAAAACACATTTAGCTTATTTACTTCCTGCTCCCTGTAACATGGATACCGAAGCTAAGGATCTTTAAAGATTCTGTTGTATATGGCTGCTTTCAATTTTGTAACTCGAAATCAATGGTCCAAACACCCCTTTACCTTAAGAGAGGAACTAATGATAATGGTAGTCGTCCACTTCATTCTCTCTGTTCCACCACCTCCAGCCATCTGTATGCCTTTGGATCTGCTCAGCTTCTAATGGAGCCACAATCTGAGAAAATTAAGAGCAGAGACATATAAAAATGTTTGATGAATAAATGAAAGACAGAAATACAACCATACAATGGAAACATTTTAAAGCGTATTTAAACATCAAAATCGAACAATGGAAAAAGTGTCTTGCTACATATTTGGCTAACTTGATCCTGTGCATAATTAAGTAGATTTTTTTTTAAGACAGGGTCTTACTCTGTAGCCTTAAACTTGGAATTCTCTGCCTCTACCTCCAAGGGCTGGGATTACAGGTGTGTACCACCATGCCCGGCTCTTATGCTTTCTTTTAACATTAAGAGGCAGTCGGTCCCGTTTCAGAGCAGTAATCTGAAACACAAAGGACAACAAACTGATATCCATGGTGTCATGGGACAAAGGCCAGGTGACATCTAAACACAGTGGGTTTCAATATAGGAAGGGAACCAGTGTTCAAGAAACCTATATTCTAGCCTAGAGACAAATAAATACTATCTCCGATAAATTTTTCTGCTATACAAATATCCTTGGAAAGATAGTCCAAGGGACACAGTATCAAACTCCCCTCTAAATTCTTATCTTTCTACCTACAGATTAGTGCAGTACTGAGACCCCATCAGGGAAGCTTTTTTGTGCAGTGAATGGTGGTCAATACAGAAACACACAACTAGTCAAAGTGCAGAGAATAACTGTCAGTGAGTGGAGAGCTCAGCCACAAATGGGACGTCTATATCACACCCCCTCCCCAATGCTCAGGGACTATCATGGACGAGGGGATGAAAAGACTGTAAGGTTGGGGAGGACCAGGGACAAAACAGTGTCTTCTGAATATGACAGGAACACTGCACTCATGAATTCATAGCAACTATGGTTGCCTGCACAAGAACTGCACAAGGTCAAGTCAGTCAACATTCTAGCATGGAGTCGGAAGGGGTTCATGAACTCCCACAATAACTGAAGAGCAATGGAGAGCTGATGACTTCTGGGGAAGGGAGAGTCAAATCTTCCTTAAGAGTATGGCTCTTGGTAGGTAGACGGCATCACACCCAGACATACATGGACAGCACAAACTAGAGTTTGTTTATTTACTTATTTAAAAAAGAGATGGCTCAGCAGTCAAGAACACTAGCTGTTCTTCCAGAGGCCCTGGGTTTGATTCCTAGCACCCATATGGCGGCTAACAACTGTCCATAACTCCAGTTCCAAGGGACCCAACACCCTCTTCTGGTCTATGCTGGCATTGCATGCACATGTTATGTTTATGCAGGCAAAACACATAAAATAAGTTTTTTGGAAAAAGGGGACATGAAGTTATGGGAGGATAGAGATGTGGCAGTAGATCTGGGAGGAGTTAGAGGGGAGGAGCAGGGATGAATATAATAAAAATACATTGTATGTAATCCTCCAAGAATTAATCAAAACAATTTTAAAAGAAGATACTCCAATATTTGAATATTTGCAGCTCTAACAAGTACACAAGTGATGGTGACGCTGCTGGTGTGGGGAACCAGACACTAAGAACCACTAAGGGAAGAAAGAGCATCCCATAGAATAAAAAGCACTTTACAATTGAAACCAGGCATAAAAGCAAATCATGTAATGAGAAAATTTCAAGAAGTTCAATGTTTATATGTCTGAGAGCGGTAGGAAGAAAGTAAAAATTAATACTGCAAACCTCTTAGCATAAAATTGAATCTCACTGTGCTCTCCATCTGACTGCTCTGAGCACAGTGACACTGAGACTACTGAGCCACATTTCAGCTTCTGTGAAACACTGTGTCCTCTGCTCAGGTGGAGGTTGTAAGGCGTCTCCTAGGAGGAAATCTGGCCTTGAACTCTGTGCTGCTGATTTTCCAGCCTTTACCTCCCAAACGCTAGAATTACAGGCATCTGCCACCACCACATCACCCAACTTTCCTTTTTCTAAAATTTGTCTTTAGGACTTCTTTATGCATTCTAGATAACAATCCTTGATCAGCTAGGTATGCTTGTGTGACTTGTCCTTTACTCTTCTTCAGGGTAATTTTGTTATATGTAAATTACTGTTTCCAATGTAACCAAATTTATCAACCATTTTCATTATGCTGAGTACTCTTTAGGAATGCCTTCCCTTATTCGAAAGTCACACATATTATTTTTAAGTCTTCTAAATGTTTAGTTTTACATTGTTTTAAACTCATCCATATTCTGTTATGGAATCTGAAGTACATATCCAACTTTATTTTTTAAAAATAGTGCTACCTTATTGCCCCTACACTTTGGATTCAGCAGTCCCTCCTTCCTCTGGTCATTCATGCCACCTCAGCTACATAATATTTCCATACATGCATATGTTGAAAGCCTCGCCCTCAACATGACGGTATTTGGAGATGGGAGTCTTTAGGAGATAATTATGTTTAGAAGAGGTCATAGGACTAGGCTCTTGTGATGGGATTAATGTCCTTATAGAGGCAGTAGGGAATCTGTTCAAATGAACTCTCTGCCATGTGAAGGCATTGCAAAAGCGTGACTGTGATAGTTAATCTCGTTTGTTAACTTGACTGGATATGGAATCAATGCAAATGCAGGCCACTAGGCATGCCTGTGACAGATTTTCTTGATCAGACTATCTGAAGTGGGAAGACCCAGTCTAAATGTGGATGTTGTTTTCTCGTGAGGTTTAGACAGACAACATCTAGGAAGGAAACTTCTTTTTGTGTCCTTGCCTTCACTCTTGCTGGCAAGGTCATCTATCTGGTTGCTGTGGCAATCTTCACAGATATTAGAACCAACTTCTTTGGGCCTGCAACATAGACTTTAGACCAGCAGCTCTCCAGGAACCCTCCAACCCTTCAGCACCTAATTGGGACTGATGAGACATCCAGCCTTGTAGACTGAGCAACTGCTCATTCTTAGCCTCTCAAGTGTGATGCAGCCATTGTTGGACTACCCAGACCATATCATGTAAGCAAATCTAATCAATTTCCTTTTAATCTACAACATTCTATCGGTTCTGGTGCTTTAGAGAACCCTGACTATCACAGTGGTTATCTACAAGATAACCAGAGAGGCCTCACCAGAACCCAACCATGCTGGCTTCCTCATCTTAAATTTCCAACCTCTTGAACTATAAGAAAATAATTTTTTGTTTTGCTTTTTGGGCAAAATCTTGCCCTGTATCCCTGGTTAGCCTGGAACTCACTATTAGGTTGGTCTTAAAACTGCAGTGATCCACCTGCCTCTTCTTCAGTGTTGGACTCAAAGGCTTGTGTCCCCACACCTAGCTCTAGAAAATAAAATTTGCATTGTTGAATCCATCATGTCCACAGTATATTGTTATGGAGCTCAGCTGCAGTGATTTCTGCTCCATTAAGCTGTGATTCTCTAGATCCCTCTACATGTCTCTCTAAATGGAAGTAGCAATTGACTCTGTAAGCTCACTTCTCTGACAGTATTACTGGGGATAGGGTATTTGATGTGAAGACAATAGAAATAGGCCTCAGTGAATCAAATATGAGATAATATAGATTTTAACTGGAGGTCTGCTTCAGAGCAGAAGGATTCAGTATTGACCAAAAAAAGAAGACCAAGCTGCTCTCTGAACAGAAAGGGGAAAGCAAGCTTTCTTTCAAACAGGCAGAACTTCAGGAGGTTAAGTTGCTGCAGCTGCTGAAAGATCAGCAGAAAAGGACAGGAGAAAGCACATACCATGTCTCTCATGATAAGGAGCTAAGAGCTGTTTGCCTTATTCTCTTGTGGTAGTCCTTAAAAGTTTCAACAAACCTGAGAATAATTGTTTAATTTTTACTCTATTCAGCTTTTATTCACTGTTAGGATGGTGTCAACTTCCTAAAGTGTTAAAAAATTCTCTTAAGCTATCTTACATGTTTTTAGTTAACAGTTCTTTCTCGTATGATTATTCCTTCTTATGGCACCGTATTTTGTGGATTTGATATCTCTCTACCTCTCTGGGTTGGCACTCATATTTTGTGGATTTAGTCTCTTCTATCTCTCTGGGTTGACACTTCTGTATCAACTGAAGTATCTTCTGAAAAGCTTTCTTCTGTTCTCCATGCTGTCCTTATCTTCGGCCTCCTTTTCTTTTTGTCTATCTGATCTTCTATGTGTGAGATTTTCTCAGATGTCTGACGTGCTGGGCTTTTTAAGAGTGATACAAGCCTGAGAAAACCAGCCTAAGCGGGGAGAAGGGGTGAAGGGTTTTTTTGGCTCATGGTGTCAGAGGTTTCAGCCCATAACTCCTTGACTCATATTGCTGGCTCTATTTCTGAGCCTTTGGTGAGGCAGAACATCATGGTATAAGGGCACAGTGGAATACAGACCCTTACCAAAGGGTAGCTGGGAAACAGACTAACAGGAAGGGGCCAGAGCCAAGACATATCCTTCAAAGGCATATATCCAGCCATCTACTTCCAACCAGCTCCACCTTCCACAGTTCAACCACCTCCTAAGAGTCTATTCAAAATTTGAACTCATCAATGGGTTAAACAAATCACTATGTAAAAGTCCTCATGATCAAATAATCTCTGGAAATGTCCTCACAGATAAACTTAGACACACCCAGAAGTGAACTTTGCTAATCTCCTATGTATTTCTCAATGTAATGAAGCAGAAAATCAAGATCAGCAATCACATTTAATAATCCTTAATCATCTGTTCTTATTCATATATTCCTTCACTAAATATTTAGACAGATACTATCCCAGGCACTAGAGATAGAATAAAAAGGTACAAGGTCTCCTTACAGAGTTTCCATTCTAGTAAGGAGATTGAGATGGTAGGAAAATAGAGTAAATATATGTACACACATTTAAACACACACACACACACACACACACACATATACACACACCTGCATGTAAAACACAATACTATAAATATTTCAGAAAAAAAAAACAGAACAAAAATCATTGTGACCTTGGGTTAAGCAAAGAATTTTTAGATATGCCTTTAGAAGCACAAACCATAAAATGAAAAAAAAAAGATAAATGACCATATTAAAATTAAAAACTTCTTCCCTTCAAAAGACACCAGTAAGAGAATAAACTCAGGACAGAGATTCAAAGTACTTGCAAAGTAAGGATCTGGTAAATGAACTGAATCCAGAATATATTTTTAAACATTCTCAAAATATAAGAATATGAACACAATAGACCAATTTTAAAAATAGGCCCAAGTATTTGGACAGTTACTTCATCAAAGAAGACATTTAAATGACAAATAACAACGTGAAAAAGTACCCAACATTCTCCATCTTCAGAGAACTGGAAGTTAAAATTGTGATAGGATACCTCTACCTGTTACAGTGCCTAGAGTTAAGAAGCTAAGCACTACCTGTTGAAGAGTATGTATGTAGCACAAGCACTTGGGAAAACAATTTGGCCATTTCTTAAAAATTTACTCATGGACACTATCTGACAAAAAATCCCAGGTGTCTCTGATCACTGATGAAAAGCGAAATCCCTACATGACAATCCTAAACAGTGTGTACGAGAGATAGAAAACAAATGTGAAATTCTATTCCAAGAAACCTGGGTGTATTCTGCCCCCAAACCACATATAGAGGAAAGGGAATGGGCCTTGACCTTGGCCCAGCTGTGCATAGGAATTATATATCACTGACATTCTAATGAGATATGCCTTCATGGTACCTAGTTTGGATATGTTACTTAAGATGGATGGGGTTATTCACATGCTAACAGAAGTCATGAAGTTGGGGGCTAAGGGATGGGAAGGTGAGGGTGGACATGGGAGAAGGGGGTCAGAACATAATCAAACAGTGCTAACAGTGCAAACATTGTGCTAAATTCTTCATTCAATACAATTTTTTTTCTTAAGTTAATCATGGGCCAGAAAGATGGCTCAGTGATTAAGAGTGTTTACTGCTCTTCCAGAGTACTTGAGTTTGGTTCCTAGCACTAATGTCTGGTGACTCACAACCACCTTTAACTCCAGCTCCAGGGGATCTGATGCTCCCTTACTTGGCATACACACACAGAAGCATTCATACATAATTTTTAAAAAATCTTTAAGAAAACAAAGCTAATTGTGTATCTATCATGTGATCCAACCATCTCACTGCTAGGTATTTTACCAAAGAATAACAAAAAGCACACATCTGTAGAAAATCTTATACATAAATGATCGGGTTTTAAAATTTTATTTCTTTGTTTTTCTTCTTTTTTCTGGATGGATGGGATACTTGTAGATAAAGACAGGTAAAGAACTGTTTTAACCTATAAATAAAAGCAGTTAAAGAACTATTTTAAACAGTTCTGCTCAATTTGGTGTTCTCTATTAAATTGCCAACCTGGAAGAATGCTATCATGGTGCTACCATGTCCTCCACAGAGTCACCTGTCTTTGTGTCCACCTGCTCCCTTTTCTTAAATTTTGTTTTGCTTTTATTTTGTTGTTGAAATCTTCATTGGTAGAATTAATGATGCCTAACCTGTCCTTTATATAACTTTACAAAGCAATGTGACAGTTTACTTTCCTTCTGACTTGGAGTTCTTAATGCACTAACTCTTTATAAATATATTATTTTAGTGCAATAAATGATTTATCTGTATTATTCCCAAATTGGAAACAATCCAATGTCTCTCATTAGTAGAATATTTATTTATATTGTAGTGTTTATCAATAAAGGAGAATGAACTTTGTTTTGTTCTTTTTGTTTTTGCAGTTCTGGATATCAAACCCATGGTCTCACACATGCCAATCACATATTCTACCACTGAACTACAGCTCCAACCTAGAAAATGGGTTCCTGAATCAGTCTCAAATATTAGTGTGCTGAATAAAGGAAGCTAGACCCACTAGCCTTGCAAAAAGTACACATTGTACAATTCCTTGTATATAAAACTCCAGAAATGAAGTCAGAGCAAGAAGTAATGGGTGCAGAAAGGTGAGACAAGAGAAAGGCAGGAAGAAACTGTCAGGGGTGATGAATTTACTAACACTATTGATTGTAATAATGGTTTCACAGTTATAAATATGTGTCAAAACACTGCATCACACACTGCAATTTATTACATGCCAACTGTAACTCAATATGCATACAGACAGACATCCATATTAGCCTCAAAATCAATCCCCTGCCCCATGAGAGACTAAACCCAAGGCTCTGTGCATACTAGGTGAGTGTGATACCACTGAGCTACATCCCTGGCCTGGTTAAAAAATTTTGTTTTTCTTTTTGAGACCGGGGTTCTTTGTAGTCCCAGCTGGCCTGGAACTCCCTATGTAGGCCAGGCTGACCTCGCACCCAGAGACCTCTGCCTGCCTCTGCCTCCCAAGTGTAAAGGCCACCACTACACCCAGCTTCCTGTTAAAACTTTACAACGCTTTTTAAAATGTTTAATATGAGCATATCATTTTTCTTACTTTTTGTGCGGAGGGTGTGCACTCTAAGCTCTCACGTATACTAACCATGTACTCTTCTACTGAACTGTACCCTAACCCAAATGTGTTATTTTAAAATTAGCAAATTCTACTGTGTCAGAAAGAAGTACAAGATCAGGGAGATGGCTTAGAGGGTAAAGGCACTTGTTGTGGGGACCTGACTTCGATCTTCAGGACCTACGTAAAGGTGGAGGGGAAACTGACTCCACGAGACGGCCCTCCGACCTCCACACTGGTGCGGTACCATCTCCTCCACCAGGTCGTGTTCACACAAACAAGAAATTCAAAAAAGGAGTAGCAGAAGCTGGGCGTGATGCTGCACGCCTTTAATTCCAGCACTCAGGAGGCAGAGATAGGTGGATCCCTATGAGATGGAGGCCAGCTTGGTCTAAATAGCAAGTTCCAGGTCAGCTGTCTCAAAAAAGACAAAAAAGAAAAATAAATAATAAATAAATAAATACAGGTGTTTGCTGCCAGGGATACTTAAAATAGTCCTCAGGTTCTCCATTATTAGGTGCTTACTCTAGCTGCTATGGAAACAAAATTAATGCCAAGGCAGATGAATCAGTTTCAAAGAACCTTTTTGAAACACTTTGATATTCACTGAGAAATGGTGTCAAAAATTGCCACATTCCAATTATTTTCCAAAAGGTAAAACATTTTCAAGTTTCAGAGCTAATAACCTGCTCTGCTTACAAGGCTAGAAATAAATATCTGTGTGCTTACAGCATCTTCCTTCATTGGTAAGATATTTTAAACTATAAAATAATAAAGTTCTAATTACCAACACAGATTTCCTACATTTTCGTAAGAAGTTTCTACTTTCATATCTCAAATCACAAAAGTCACTACGTTTGGGATACGTGTGTCTGAAGAGAGGGCAGTTACTCCTTGAGCTGTTTTCTGTGTGCTTGCTTCCTTCTGTCAGGATCTCGCTCTGCTGCCCAGGCCCCAACTCCCGGCCCTGGCCAAGCCATCCTTCCCCTCAGCCTCCTGAGTAGCTAGGGCGATAGGCATGCCTTGGTGCCCAGCACTATTCAATTCTTAAGGCAGGAAGGAAAGCTGCTGTTAGGTATGTCCTTCTAGACTAGGAATTGTGACAAATTCAGGAGGACAATGCTTACCTAGTTAAAAAAAATCTGCCAAGTGAGAGCTATAGAAACTGAGAATCCTCAAACAGATTAAACAAATGTGATCAAGAATACTTAGATTTTTCTTTTAAAGTTAAGACACACAGTTACTTTTAAAAGACTCCTGTCAGATCTAAGCCATATAATAGTAGTTATTACTGAAATTTCTACCCATAATTCAGGGATGGCCACCTAGATTCAAGTTCCAGTCCTGGGGGCTGGCAGGGTGGGGGAGAAAATAACTAGAACATATCATACCATGTATGAAATTGTCAAAGATTTACCCTAAAAAACCCAGCCCTGTCTCTTACTAGTCATGTACACTCGGGCAGCCCCGACTCTTACTAGCCGTGTACACTCGGGCAGCCCTGACTCCTACTTGTCTGGCAAACCTAAGATCTTGAGTTCAATCCTTAGAGCCATGCTACCACCACATATGCTGACTGAAAGTGTGACCTCTCAGGATTTGAATCTTTGGTTATTCCACTTGCTCATTTGTCAATGATTTGGCCTTGGGAAATCATATCATTTCTTCTTGCTTGTTTATTCAACTGTAAAATGAAGAAAAATAACACTCTCTATCCTAGAAGGCTATCAAGAAGACCATGTATTATTAAGACACATAAAGCAGTTGAAACAGTAGGGCACATAGTAAATTAAACAGGAGCCATTATTAAAATTAATATTGCAAATAAAGTTTGGTGATGTGTATGTACCTGTAACTCCAAGTTACTCAGGAGGCTGGGCCAGAAGGATCACTTGAGTATAAGAATCAACATGGCAACATAGTTAGACCCCTCCCTATTTCAGAAAATATTTTTTTAAGTACTTTGCAAATAGCTTCAATAAATGTTAATTACTACTATCAAACAGTAGACACAGATTTTTTAGAAGGTGCTTGGGACTGAACGCAGGGCCTTCTGTATACTATGAGTTTTATTTCTATTGTAGTTTCTTTTTACCATATGAGTATATCGCCTGCATGTGTGTAAGTGCACCCATGTAGCACAATGCCTACGGAAATCAGAAGAGGGTGTTGGATCCTCTGGAACTGGAGTCACAGATGGTTGTTAGCTGCCATGTGGGTGCTGGGATTTGAACCTGGGTCTTCTGTAAGAACAGCCAGTGCTCTTAACCACTGAGTCATCTCTCTAGTCCAAAAAGTAAATTTTTAAAAGTTTTTTTCCTTTATTCAAATCTATTCTATACACTCCCCTCATATAACCTTCTTAAACCTTTGGCTTTATGAGTGAGTCACTGTTCTATTCAGAAAACTTCTATATCTTCCTAGACTCCCCATTCGAAAAGCTGAGCTCAAGCTTTTTATCTGCAATTATTTCTTGAAGCCTTATTTTATGGACTGACCTGTGAGTCATACAGGGATTGAAGCTTAATGGATCCAGAACGTGTTTTCATGGTCTTCTATGTCTGTCCTGGAATAGTTAACTTTTACACAAAGGCCCAGGATTTTCACTTTACAGTTGGCCCTGTAAAGTATGTTGCCAGTCCTATCATACTGTATAAGAGCAAAACTGCACCACTCTGTGTGTGTGTGTGTGTGTGTGTGTGTGTGTGTGTGTGTGTGTGTGTTCTGCAACAGGATCTTAGGTAGCCCAGGCTAACCCTGAACTTCTGATCCTCTTGCCTCCAACTCCTAAGTGCTAAAATTATAGGCATGTTACCACCAGGTCCAGCAAAACTGCACTATTTACTAGATTCCCAAACATTCCTACATGGTCTCTCCCCAGAACTGTCCCATACTGTTTCCTCCAACTGAAACCATGTTCCTGATCTCTATCTATTGAAGTCCTACCCACCTTTTCATTTTGATGTGTTTTAAGCTAGGGCCTTGCTATGTTGTCCCAATTGGCCTTAAACCCTGGGCCTGGAGTGCTCTCCTTGCTTCAGCCTCCTAAGTGCTGGGATTGCAGGCACTACAGTAATGCCCCCCACACCGGGCTCTACCTATCATGTTAAATGCTCACTTTACAGAGACTTCAAAAAGTTGGTTATATGCCAGTGAAGGACACAAGGAAATATTTTACAACCACTATAGCCCTTCTTAACTAAAATTCTAGAATGATAGGCCCTAATGCCCACAGGGAGAACACAGTACACTTTTTATGTAAAGGGTCAGAAAATAAATATATTACACTTTGTAGGTCTTGTGTTCTTTGTTCTAACTACTCATTTCTGCCCTTATAGTAAGAGAGTAGCCTAGACAGTAGAATAAACAAGCAAATGAATATTGCTCTGTTCCTTAGAACTTTATTAGTATGAAGTCATATGAATTTCATATTTTTCCAGTTTGCTTTCTGTTTCTGTGATAACTACCACAACCTAAAGAACTTGGGAGAGGAAACGGTTTATTTAAGCTTCTAAGTCACTGTCCATCACTGAGAGAAGTTGGGGCAGAAACTGAAGCAGAAACCATAGGGGAACGTTGTACTGGCTTACTCTCTGGTTCGCTCGCTGGCTCATGCTTAGCCAGCTTTCCTACACAACCCAGGCCCACCTTCCTGGGGACAGTCCTTACACACTGGGATTAGCCTTAACAATCAAGACTGTACCCCACAGACAGGCCCGCAAGCCAGTCTCTTCTAGACAGTTCTTCAAGTGAGGTTCCCTTTCCCAGGTGACTCTAGACAATAAAAACTAACCAGCACAATACTCATGCTGCAAATATTATTTTTCTTGGATTTTTTCTGTTAATTAAAATATTTTTTAAAAGTTCTTGGCTCAAGGGCTTAAAGCAGAGGCCAGACTTGGCTCAGAGGCCATGGTTGGCTTGTCCCTCCCGTGGACATGGTGAAGAATGGCTACACTTCTTACCTATGTATTGGTACCTGTCATCTCCCATCCTTGGAAGAACTAAGAAAACAGTCACTCCAGATCACGCTCTATAGGCTTAATTCTTTCATAGAACTCCTGTTGAGAAGGATTGCACTACAGTGGCAAAACTCAAGATTAAAGAAAAACGAACTGGTGAAGAAGCAGCAGGGCACAGGGTCGCTGGGGTGAAGACTGAGAGAGGCATTCTGAAAAATAATTCTGTTTTGCTGGAATAATCTTAGATGACCTCTAAGCATCCCTACATGGTTTTGTTCCATGTGGCAAGGATACAGAGCTCTGACTGCTCTTTAGACCATATTTTCATTTTCAGCAGGCAACACGG
The DNA here is from genome assembly GCA_035773235.1 of Eospalax fontanierii. Lineage (NCBI taxonomy): Eukaryota > Metazoa > Chordata > Mammalia > Rodentia > Spalacidae > Eospalax > Eospalax fontanierii. The sequence goes on along the minus strand of CM069543.1, from coordinate 26,274,576 downwards.
AGGCAAAGTAAGCAGGCTAATCATGCCTCACTAATAAGTATTTAATTCATCGCTCCCCTCTGCTAATGCAATCAACAACGCGTGCAGACACCCAGTGACGTCCATTTGTGTTATTCCCACACATCTACCTCCCCACGAGATTTAGAGAGTGGAGGAACCAAAAGGAAGTTGCAAGGACAGCCACTGCTGTTGCCATGAATTTAAGTTACTGTGTTTCTTACCCAGGCATTTTTTTCTGCCAGCATCTACTAAACAGCAACAGGCCATCCTGTCAGTTTGCAAATATTGTGTCAGACTTTTCAGAGTTCCTGACAGGCATTATCTATTAAATCTGAAGAGACACATAACCTAAAACCTAGCAGTTACACTCCTAAGTGTATACGTAACAGAAATGAATGTAATGTGTACTAAGAGACTTAATATACAACAATACAAGAACGTTCACAACAGCATTTCACTCCATTTGAGAATTTGTTTGCATTTTCTTTTAAATTCTGTATTTCATAGAATAATTCATGTAGCAATTCTTAGATTTACAGACATCCGTATGGACTTAATACACATATGAATTACTATAGAACTATTTACTGTTATGTGCATATACACAAATTAGTACATATACACATATTTCTTTTTTCTGTCCATTGAAAGGCTAGTTCTAGACACTTGCAACACATACATCTAAAACCAGAACTAGTTTCTAGAGAATTCTCCAATAAAAGAAACTAAGTTCCCTGAAGAAATGCCTGATTCCAGGACATGGACAAGAAATATATAAGATGCGCTAGGCAAACTTTGTATTGTACCAAAGTAAGGAAGTGTCTAAAAATAAATTTAAAACACAAACCAGATTGATGGGAGTATGAAGAACAGAGTAGCCAAGTGAAATGGTAAAAGGCAGTGGACCAGTTTGAGTGGCAAAACAAATTAAAGAGCATCTGTGTGACAGTCTAGAGTACAAAATCACTATCCATGAGTCATATTGATAGAAATCTTTTACATTAACAATGGGGGGTTAGGGTCATAGTTCAGTGGTTAAGAGTTTTTCCTCTGCTACAGTGAAGACCTGAGTTCAAATATCCAGCATCCACATAAAAAGCCAGGCATGGCTATACACGCTTGTAACGCCAGCATTAGGGGGTGGGTGCAGAGACAGGATCCCAAGAGCTCACTGGCCAGCTAGCCTAGCTGAAAAAGCAAGCTTCTGGTTCAGGTAGAGACCCTGTCTCAAGGCAATAAACAGAGAGTGATAGAGAAGATACCTGACCTCCTGCTCTGGCCTCTGAGTGCCTGCATGCAGGTGCATGCAACACACCCACATCCACAAATAGGGAAGACATTCCATATAACTGATGTAGATCCAACTTCAAGAAAGTAGGTGAGATTGCACATAGTGGCTTTCTTCTAAAGAGTGCAGTATGCGGAGGGGATGGGTACTAATTTTGTACTGGAGAATTCTAGCAAATACTACCTCACTCAGCTGGTCACAGTCTACACCGATAGTCATAAGCACACTGTTGGTTTGTGTCTTTGACGTGATATAGTCTTCCTCTAGTAAACCATAACACCAGTCTCATCATATGAAAAATAATAAATTTCAAAAAAAGGCATCCTACAAAGGATCTGAATGACAGTCCATAAAGCAATCAAATCCATCAAAATAAATATGAGAAACTATCACGGCCAAATACCTTAGAAAATGCTTCAACCAAATTTAATATGTTACCTAAGTCCAGGAACATTAAACGCAAAACGACATTAAGTATATAGACATTTCAATAAACTTGGACTTCAGTTAAAAACACCGTAGCAACACTGGTCCGCTAGCTGTAGATGCATGCGGTGGTCTGAGTGAGAGCCACCCCCACAGGCCCAGGGATTTGTAGACGTGGCCAAAGGAGTGGTGCTGTTTGGGGAGGTTTAGGGTTGCAGCCTTGCGGGAGGAAGCACAGCCCTGGAGGTGGGCTTTGGGGGGTCACAGCCTTGCTTCACTACAGTTCTCTCTCTCTGCTTCCAGGGCATGCCTGAAGGGGGAGCGTCAGCTGCCACGCCTACCTCCTGCCATGCCTCCCCATGATGGACTCTCATCCTTCTGGAACTGTAAGCCCAAATAAACTCTTCCTTCTAACATGTCAGTAACAGAGGAAAGCTGGGGACAAGATATTAATAACAGAATCTAGGTGTAGACTATATAGGAACACTGAATTCTTTTCTCAATTTTTGTGTCAATCTGAGTGTTCTAAAAATTGTTTTTTTTTTAGACACTTTTTCCTTCAAGGCTCATTAAAAACCCTGTCTCCTCCAACAAACTAACCCAGATCCCCTTAAGCTAAAAGAGACTTACTCAGAATCTGTCTTACTCTGTTGAGCACTTAGTATACTAATCAACATGATTGTTTACAGGTGTATTTCATTTCACCAAGTAACCCATAAGCTTCTTAATGTCAACCAAATTTATATTCTGCATGTTACTTAATACAGAAGTAGCTCAAAGTAAAATTTAGAAACCAACTAATCCAAAGGAAAGTCACTTTCAGTGATGGTGAATTAAAATCTCCCAAGGCAGTTTCATTCTACTTTTGAACAACTCTAATAATTAGAGAGTTCTTCCTGCTGAGTTGAATCCAGCAGCTCTATAATTTCCTCATTTAGTGCATGAATGAGTGAATGACAAACTAACTAGCTCGATGGATGCAGAGACACTTTCTGCGGTACCTAATCCAGCAGATACACAGTGAATAAAGTAAATGAGTTGGCCAGAGAAAGGGCTGCAATTCACTTCTCCCACCCGGACCCACACACCATCGAATTATCTAGCTGACGACAGTTACTTGACAATACACCTATATAACTGCACGTAAGGCAAAGTCTGTAGTTACGTTTTGTGCAATTGGTATGTATTAGAAATACATTTGTTTAATTCTTCACACCCTTATTCGTGGGTTTGAAAACAGTTTCATTTAACCAACGGTATAGGAAGTGATTTGGAGCCCTGACCAGTGAAAAAGGAATTGGGGTCAGTATTCCCACAAGAATGTGTTGTTGAGGGAGAAACGAATCAGAAAACCAGGGCGGGGAGAGCTAGCTTCCGTGGTAGCTCCGGAGAAGTTAACTAGAAATCAAGAAAGAACTCACCCACCCCAGAGCCATGTAACTTTGGGCAACCACCGGATCTCAGGGCAGGTCTACTTTCCTATCTGAAAATAATGCTTGGGTCCAATGTCCCCAATTCTAAGAAGGTTTAACATGCACAACAGCTTCCAGAACATTCCCTGCTCACTTGTCATGTGAGCTAGTGATCCATGGGATCTTCACAGTCATCTATTCTTTTATGTGTATGAGTGTATTGTCTGCACGTCTGTAAGTGCACCCGTGTCATGCAATGCCCGGGGAGGTCAGAAGAGGGCGTCACATCCCCTGGAACTGGGGTTAACAGACTATTATTATCTGCCATGTGTTGCTGGGATTCAAACCCGGGTCCTCTGCAAGAGCAGCCAGAGCTCTTAGCCACTGAGCCATCTCTCCAGCCCCTATTCTTTACTCCTTAAAGAAGTGCTGAGGTAAATAAACCACAAACTCCCAGGGTTCACCACAGGCCTGAGAAGGAAGCTTCTAGAATCCTACATAAAGGACTGGTGGCAGCCCTTTCCCTTCGGCCTCTAGGGGGAAGAGCTCCATTTCTTCCTCTCCCAATCTGGGACAAAGATGGCGGCTGGGGAAGTGTGAGGAGACACCACCGACGGGAGGAGAAGGTCCCCGCACACACACCTGATCAGGCCCTCGGGGCCTACTGCTCCCCAGCTCTCAGCCGGCCCAGCTGCGAGACGCCCCAGGCTTCGCCAGGACGATCCTCTGGTCCTCTGGGGCTTCCGCCGCGGGGCATGCTGGGCCCTGCCTTGTGCGCAGCCGCAGACCCGCTAACCCAGCAAGGGTTGCCGCCAAACCCAACACAAAGTGGTTGTGAAAGGAAGGAAAGCTGGCATGGCCTAAATTCCAGCACTCGGGAGGCAGGGGCAAGTAGTGAGTTCGAGACCAGCCTGGTCTACATACTGAGTTCTGGGCCATGCAGGACTATACAGTAAGACTTTATCTCAATAAAAAAAAGTGTTTGCTTGTTTTTAATGCTAGACTAAGTTGTCTGGAATTGAACTTTTTCACAATTTTCTAAAATTTCGACTCACCAACAGAGAATCCAAGTGACCTGCATGGTTCTATGTGTCAAATATAGGGGATTTAGACTTTTTAGGACTCACTGTTTTCGGACCTAAGTGGAACTTAGCAAGTTATTAAAGCACTGGTGCTCAGAATGCTAAGAATTTTATAAAAAGGAAAAAGAAGAAACAGCTTTTGCTTAGAGCGCAATGGAAACGATATAAAACTATGTATGTCTCTTACTTTATAAAAAATATATTCCTGAACAAAAAAGCTCCAGTGGGGCTGGAGAAATGACTCGGACGTTAAGAGCACTAGTTGCTCTTGCAGAGAGCCTTAGGTCCGTTCTCAGCACCCACATGGTTAACAACCATCTGTAACTCCAGTTCCAGGGGATCCACAGGCATTGAACGAAACAAGTGCACTTGCATATATGCAGGCATTACACTCATACACTAAAAATAATAGAGAAAATATTTTTTCAAAGGGATCTGGCAAAAATCCTTTGATGTACACTTGCAATGTGGATTACTTTTCCACATACTTTGGGATTTCATATAACCAACACTAAAATTAAGTGCAGTCTTTTGCTGTCTGTTGGACAGTGTGTTAAGCCAGGACAGGACCAGTGAGAGGAGTGAACCCTACTCCGGTCACACCTTGACTCAGCCCTGAAGTGATCAGGGGAGGCTTGGTGTGCTAGAAGACCTCTCTTAGGAGGCCTTCATATCCAAGATCAGGCTAACCGCAGAGGGGTAGGGCAGTCATCCAGCATTAAGTACCAAGGTCTCAGCAAGAGTGTAGGACAGGTTCCTTCTCCACCAATGTTGTGACAAGGAGACTGAGGTGGATTGAGTGCAGAGTGCTAAACAGGGTCTGTTCTAAGAAAGGTGCACCCTCTGGGCTGAAGACATGGCTCAGCAGTTAAAAACACTATCTGCTGTTGCAGAGGACCCAGGTTCAAGTCCCAACACTCACATGGCAGCTAACTCCAGTTCCAGGGAACTTCAACACTCTTCTGACCTCTGCAGGCATGGCATGGCATGGCATGGCATGGCACAGGTGCACTTAACATGCATACACATAAAAATAATAAAAGAATATTCTTCTAGAAAAGAAGGGTGCTTACTCTAACAATGAGGGAGGAGGAAATTCATTTTATTGAGAACTTTGTGCTAAGCACTGTACTAGCTATTTACATATAGAATTTCATTATTCTCCATAAATTCTGTAAGGTATGTGTTTTTCTTGTTTTAAAGATGAGAAAACAGAGGCTTAGAGAGATTAAGTTATTCAGCTAAAATAGCATAACTTTTGAGGAAAGAACTGTGATAAGTAAAATAAATAAAATATTTATTAGTAAGTATATCATAAATATAATCTAATTAAAATAGTATTTAAGTGTCAAATACAAAACCACCCAGAAGTGAACTTCCACAGGTGCCTGCAATGCATCCATTATCTGTATGAAAAGATTTTCGCTTCCCTCTGGTTATAGTAATGACCTGAGCACTGTTCTGTGTAAGGCTTCAAGGGGACATCCCCTCTGCCTCCCTGCTTACCAAAGAAAATTGCTCCAATTCTGTTTCTCTTACATCATCAATTTTCTCCTCAACACCGATCGTTCTTAATAATCTCCCATTTCTCCTATCTTAAAATATCTTCTTGATCCCACTTTCCACTCCAACTAATCATCCCATTTATCTGCTTTCCGTTTCCGCAAAACTCAGAGAGACAGCTTGTAAGTTGTTCCTAAAAACCTCTTCTCACATTCTTTCTTAAATTTAATCAGTTTTTTTCATTTCCACTGTGACCCAAAAATTGCTTATCAAGGTCATTGCTAAATCTAGGAGACAATTGTCAGTACTAATTTTACTTAGTCTATCAGCAACATTTATTGCAATCGACTATTTCATTGTCCAGAATCACTCTCACCATCTACCCATAACCGCACTGGCCACCCTGGAGCATCTTTTATTGGTTCTTTCTCAGAACCTAATCTCTTATCTTAAAAAAAATGCTTTTCCCGTACTAGAGATGAAACCTTGGGCCTCACACATTCCAGGCAAGTGCCTGAGTCCCAGTCCTCTTTCTACTTTTTATTTTGCGAAAGGGCTCACTAAGTTGTCCAGGCTGATCTTGATCCCCTTCCATAGTCCAGGCACTTCTTGAATTTATGCTTCTCCCACCTCAGCCTCTTAAGTAGCTGAGATTATAGGCCTGTACCACAGGCCTGGCTTAAGTTTTATTTTTTAAAATATTTTATTATTTTTATTTTATGTGTATGAGTGTATTGCCTGCATGTGTGTAAGTGCACCCATGTGCAATGCCCATGGAGGTCAAAAGAGGGCATTGGATCCCCTGGAACTGGATTTATGGACAGCTGTTAGCTGCTGTGTAGGTGTTGGGAATCGAACCTGGGTCCTCTGCAAGAGTAGTCAGTGCTCTTAACTAATGAACCATCTTAATCTTTATTTCTAATTTTTATTTATTTTTGAAGTATGGTCTTGCTATACAGCCCAAAACTGGTCTCTAAGTCCAGGGTTCAAGTGGTTCTCCTGCCTCAGCCTCCTGAGTGCTGGGACTATAATAGATATGTGCCAACACTTTTGAATCCAACTTCTTAATCCTGAAGTGTTCCAGGGTCAGTCCATTAGATCTCTTCTCTGGCTATATTTTCATCTTTAGTTATTTTGTAACCTCAGAAGTTTAGATATCATTCATACTCCCATAAGTCCCAATGTCTACTTCTGGCTCTAGTATTGTCCCTGACCCCAAATGGCCTAACCAGCTGCCTATTTAATATTCCACTGGTTATCTCAATTTCACTGAACAAAATTGAACTTATAATATCCTCTGCCACACCTGTGTCACCCCATGTCTCTTAGCTCAGTTAATAAGGACTCCCATTTTTCCTACTGTTAAGTGTAAATCACTTGACCTTCATACATACCCCATCTCATATTTCAGGAGATGTTATTGCCTATGCTTTCAAAATATATCTAATGAACACCTCCTTGTTCTAAGCCCATCAACTTTTACCTGTATATTGTAGTTAGCCTCCCTATTTATGCCTAAAGTCCTTTTTAATATTTAAGAAAACAGGATTATATGGTTTAAAAAGAAGTTAGATCATGTCTCTCCTTTGCTTAAAACCATGAACTCTAGTCCAGGGAATCCAACTCCCCATTCTGTCCTACACCAACATTGCACAACATGGGTGCTCTTGCATACATGCAGGCAAAACATTCATACACATAAAATATGCACATACACACATACACCCCATCTAATGGTTCTTAACTTAGAATTGAAGCTAACCCCTTTGGAAGACACCCTGTTTGGTCCATGCTCCTGTTATCTCTCTGGCTTCTCCTGCTGTCTCTTCCACTCCATTCCTCTGTTTCATCCACACTGGTCCCTGTCCCTTCTCATACCTGCCAGGCATACTCTTGTCTCAAGGATTTTGCATCCTTTTCTGTTTGAAGCGCTTTCTCCAGATACCTTCATGGCTTAGAATCTGATCTCTCTTCCTTCAAATCCCAGCTGAAGCATCACACACCTTCAGTAAATCCTACTGTGACTGCCTCATTTAAATGTGAAACCATTCCCAAGCCCTCTCAGTACAGTCTGTTTTTCTCTTAGCACCTTCATTTTCTGAAGATACATATGTATGGCTTATTGTTTATGGCGTTTCACTTCTCACTAGAAAGTGAAGTCCACTTAAGAACCACGATTTTTATTTGCTTGGTTTGCTGGGAAGTCTCCAGAATGGTGCCTGCTATCATGAAGCACTCATTAGTAAAAGCAATATTGAGGTATCAGCCAACCTCCTTATATAAAGTACTTTCTGGTTTTGCCTTAGTGATAGCATGCTAGACTTTATTAACTGTTAGTGACTGTAAGATTCATACATAGAACCAGAGAGGACTTCATTTTTATTACGATTCTTAGCCCTGTCACTTTTAGGGTAGAGCTAATTTATCGAAGGCTTTGGTCTTCTGGATCCAGGCTAATTAGTCTGTCTGAGAGGCATTTGCTAGAAATAAATGTTTCGTAGCTAACTCTGTTGAACAGGTCTTCATCCAGGATGTATATGCATTACTTCAACTCATTTGTTACTAGAACAAGGCTGTTTGAGTTGTACTTTTAAAGATGCCTACATGATTCATCTGAAGTATATTGAAATTGAATACTAAAATTTATTTTGGCAACTCTGTAATGGCCTAATTTCCTGATTCACTACTCCTTAGAATTCTAGATAGAAATGTGCTAGGTTTACATTTCTGCTTAGAGTCAGAGCATTCCTAATTTAGCAGCTGTGAGAAAGTCATAATGAAAAATTAATTCCATAAATTATTGATTCTTGGACTGAAAGTATATACTTCAGCTTGAAAGCAGAGAATCAATAAAAAATATATATTTCATAAACCTCGTGATGCCATATTTCCACATTAGTTTTAAAATGACAAGCCGTTAGACTGCAAAGCACAGCTTCATGTTTGGGGGGAAGATGCAGGAACAGCAGCAGACGCTGTAAGCTACTTAGTGGCTGGGATGCTTTGATAGACTTATGCTAATGAGCACACTTCTGTGTTTTTCCATTTCATCAGCTGCAGATGTTAGCAGGCATCTTCTATTGAAGCTCCACTGAATGTTCTTTTTGTTCTCCACTTCATCCCTGATGCTTTTGACTTTCACAGAATTGATCAAAAGGGGGGAGAGAGTTGAGAGAGAGAGAGAGAGAGAGAGAGAGAGAAAATTCTTGAAAAAATCTGAGGAAAGAAAAGGGACTATTTTCAAATCTCTTACCACCAGTTTTCTTTGATATAGAAAACTGATATGCTTAGTGGATTCTCTGCCCATGACTCTGTATATATGTTAGTTTTGTGTTTCTATAACAAAATACCTAAAGCAATCAGCTTATAAGAAGGAAAGGTTTACTTTGGCTCAGTTTCAGAGATTTCACTCTATGCTCACTTGACCCTGTTGCTTTGGACCTGTGGCAGCACTCTGCCTCACAGTGGGAGCTGTGGAACAGCTGAGCTGTTCATCTTCTGGCAGCTAGAAAACAGACAGGAAAAGGCCTAGGGTTCCCATATCCCCCTCAAGGACAGGCCTCTAATGATCTGAGTCCCTCCTATTGGGCACTACCTCCTTCAAAAATTCCACCACTTCACAGCAGCACCTCTGCCTAGGGATGAACTTTTCAACACACGGGCCTTCAGAGCCATTCAAGATCCAAAGTACAGCAGTATATAAATTCTCATCTCTAAGTTCTTATATTAAAACAATTTACTATGTTGGAAATAGCAAGCCTAATTTAATTAAGCCATAGGCTATTGTTTAAACATCTGGATGTTTAGCCTTCTCTGGTAGCATTTCTATTTTCGCAGAAGTTTGAACATGTATGAAGATGTTTTAGATATGCAAAGCAAAACACAGTTTTCCACTCAGGCACTAACAAAGATTTTTGCACTTTCCTATCTCATTCTCCCTATGGGCCATATTTAACTCGACACTCCCTTGATTCTTAGCTGACTCTTAGGAGAATCCCTTGTGTTTCAATTTTGGGAGGCATAGTATGATTACTGAGCATAGCTATAAATTCAATAGTAAATTTCTGAAATTTTAGACATTGTCCTAGATTCTTAATTTTAGCAAAAGAAACTGCCTTTGGTCTTAGTCATACCCTGAAAGCAACAAAGTTGAAAATTCAACACATCAACAAATATCTGCAAACAAAAATTCTTAAATTTAAAGACCATTGAAACTAAAGTTCTGTTCAAAGCTCGTTAGATTTTATCATAGGAATCAGACACTTTCAGAAACGAAAGAAGGTGAGTAAGTCTTTGCCCGCCTCAGATCCAGGGCCTGTACCAGCTAGGAACTTTATGGTTATCACTTTTCCTGACAGGCCCTGCTTTTTGAGACAGCCTAAGTTCTTCTACTCATCCCATTGCTCTCCATGTATAGAGTGATGGCTACAAGACAACAGGTTACTCCAAACTAGGGACTGCCCATTCAGAAATATAGAAGATTCAATATACAGAATCTTAGGAGTACGCACAGGATAAGTTTCTGCGTGGAAATCATTGTTTTCCACAAGCCTTGTTAATTCATAGTAACAAATAATGGTGTGAGAAAACCTGGTTGAGCAAAGCGATACAGTAAACAGGTATCTGCTACACATGGAAATGAAAATGAGAACAGGCATATATGTATCTGGAGAGGGAGCAGGACCAAGGGAAACACACTCCATCTCTTGATAAACACCAAGTCTACAGACTCTTACTTACAGAAAGCTGAATGAAAGAACAGAAAAACCTATGTGGAGCCTATGAAAAGAGCAACCGCAGAACAAGGAAGAGAAAATGTCACCACAGAGATGAAACTAACTGATCTGCCGCAGCATCCGAGAGAGAACAAAGCGGCTGTTCGTGCCCCTTCCCTCGCTCTTTTTCTACTGGAGCTGGAGGTAGACCCTCGGCCCTTGCACAGGCTCCTCATGCACTCTAGTACTGAGCAACACCCAGATCTCTTTTATTTTATTTATTGACTTATTTACTTTCAGACAGTCTCGCTAGGCTAATCTGCCTTCCTATGACCGTCTCCAGAGTATCTGGGACTCTACATGTGTACCAGTACACAAACTTTGCTACTTATGGGCTCAATGGGATTTTGTAAAAAGCCATGCATGCTCTACAAACATGTACTTGTAAAGTGTAAGAAGAGAGCACATTTACACATGGAAGAGTGAAAGTGGGGTCCTTTTCTCTTACCCTGTATAAAATCTCCAAACAGATCACAGACTTCCATGTAAGACCTACAACTCTGAAACTGTTAGAAAGCAACGACTTTAAGATATAGGCATAGGCAACTACTTCCTTTATAAATAATAATTATTCTTTATGTGTGTATAGCATGGGGCACAGATGGAGGTCAGAGGACAATTTTGTGCAGTCATTTCTCTGACCTTTATGAGGGTTCTAGGGATCAAACTCAGTTCATCGGTCTTGTGCAGTAAGTTCCTTTGCCCATTGAACCATCTCATCAGCTCTAAGCAAGGACTTTCTGAATAGGACTGCATTTTCTCAAGAAATAAAGCCAACAGTTATGAATAGGCCCTCATGAGATTAAAACACTTCTGTCCAGCAAAAGAAACAAGTGAAGACACCACTTACAGAATAGAGAAAAATTTTTTCTAATTCAGCATGGTGGTCGTTAAGAAAATAAATGACGACTGCTGGCAGAGGAGTAAAATATAGAATATACAGAACTGTCAAAGCCCAATATGAAATCAACCTAGAGCTTGAAAGGGGCTGTTGGTGGGAAGGAGGAAGAAAGATCTTGAGGAGGGGATAGTAGAACACAGATGATATGCGGGAGCAAAGGGAAACAACAGGAATAACGGGGACCCTGGCCAATGACGCAGGGAAGTGTCCCACACTTAGCCCTGGGCCTTTTATTTCGCAACCTATGAAGGAGCATATAGTGCACTCCAGTTAAACTGATATGAAAAAATACGTATATATCTAGAAAGATTATAAAATGGGTTTCTATGTGGCTTTTTCAAACATCCTTCAATGTAAGTGTTCCCTCACCTTCTCCTTCTCTCTCCCCTCCCATCCCCCTCCTTACTTAAACTCCCCTTCCAGAAATGCCTGGTGCTGTAAATCTGGTCAAAAATGTATGCTTAGGGAACTCAGAGGCCCCAGGGGTGAACCTAATACTATTATTTTGCTAATGGTCATAGTCTTAGTCTTAAATTTTCCTTTAAATTCACTGTGCACTGGACAGTGGTTAATACAGAAACTCACATTGATCAAAGAGGAAGAAGTGACTCTAGAATGCTCAGCCACATGTGGAACATATATATCACATACTTCTCTCCAAGGCTCAGTGACCATTGTGGAAGAGGGGACAGAAAGATTTTAAGAGCCAAAAGTTTGGGAGAGCTAGAGGTCTGGGAGGACCAGAGGGAAACACTCTTCTGGATATGACAGGCCTGCTGCACTCATGAATGAAAGCAGCTGTGGATGCTGCATAAGACAAGTCAGTCCACATTCTAGCATGGAGGAGGAGGAGCACACGACCCATCCCCAGCTGAGGTGCTACTGACGATTGATGGCTTCTGAGGGAAGGAGGATCCATTTTCTTTGAGCATGTGACCCCTGGTAGGTTGACGATTGGATGACACCACGCCCATGAGTATATGGACACCACAAATTAGACTCATTGGGTTATAAAAAAAGAAAAAAAGAGGACATGAGGATGGGAGAGGGGTGTCTCTGGGAGGAATCAGGGCTAGGAGTGGTGGGTGACTATGGTAAAAATACATTGTATGCTTGTATAAAATTCTCAATTAATAAAAATATTGCACTTAAAACAAAATCTCAGTTTAATCAGTTAGCTAATGAAATAGACAATTCACAAAAGATGAAGTGGAAATGACAATAAACATGAAAATAAAAATATTAAGCATCCCCATCACTAGTCAACAGAGAAAGTCAAAGTAAAACTACTGACCTAGTTTGGTTTCTGGTGCTGTGATAAACACCATGACCAAAGCCAACTTGGGGAGAAAAGGTTTATTTCAGCTTATTACAGTCCATCGGAGGGAAGCCAGGGCAGGAGCTCAGGCAGGAACCGAAGCTCAGATCCCGGATGAGTGTTGCTTACTGGTTTGCTCTCCTGGCCTGTGCTCAGCCTGCTTTCTTCTATAATACAGGACCTGTTCAAGAGCGGTATCACCCACAGCAGACTGAGCCCTCCCACATCACTCAACAATCAAGAAAATGGCCCACAGACATGGCCATAAGCCAGAACAATGGAGGAAATTCCACAGTCGCTGCCCGTTTCCCAGGTGAGTCAAGTTGACAACTAAAGCTATCCAGCACAATTGACCTCTTGTCAAAACACATCAGTATTAAGCAGTCTTTCCATTTCTTATCCCCAAGATCTCATATTAATAGTAATAGTATAATATAAAACAGTACGTCTTTAAAAGTCCCACAGTCTTAAAAATTCAAACACTTTAAAAGTTCAAAGTCTCTTAAAATTCTCTTAACTGTGGGCTCCTGTAAAAACGCAAACACGTTACATGCGGTACTATTTCAAAGGGGAGGAACAGGACATACTTACGTAAAACCAAATGGCAGCAGTGTAGCTCAGCGTTGGACTTCTGGGACTCACTCACAGTCTCGGGCGGCTCTGCCGTCCATACAGGCTCGTCTTACAGGCTCCGGCCAGTTCCATTCCACACCTGCCGCCGCACTTGGTGATCACCCCACGGTCCCGGCATCTTCATATACCTTCGTTACAACTGAGGCCGCACCTTTACCAGTGGGGTCTTCTGGCCTCCCAGGGTGCCAAGCATCAGATTCTGACTCCTTCAGTTGTGAGGATCTTCCCTGCCCCTGAGGCTGCGCCTTTATCAGTGGCCTCTCCTGGCCCCTCATGGTGCAAAGCCTCAAATTCTCTCTGCAACCCCTTCGTACCGTCAACGTCAGTAGCACCTGGGAGACTCTCACATTGCAAGTTCTGTTGCCAGGCTGATGTCCGGTCTTGGTCCCCTCTGGACTACAGCTTCTGTATGCGGACCCTGAGGACATACTTCCCAGAAATTTTCTCCCAGTGATGCTGTTACTCACAGCAGAATTTTCAGCCCCAGCTGATTAGTATCAATTATCCCAGTAAAGCCCAAAAGGTTTCACTTCCAAAGATTCTTAAATAAAAATTTACCACACAAACAGCCCTGATTGAGTCCTTGCTTACCTTTGAAGCCTCACTAGCCAGGCCTCCATCGTCTACACTTCTTTCAGCCTTATCTTCCAAGTTCCTACAGAACAGCTCACTGAGCTCCAAGCACCTTTCCAGTCCCAAACTCCCAAAGTTTCCACAGTCCTCCCAACTACATATGGTCAGGTCCATCACAGCAATATCGCTCTCTCTTGTACCAGTATCTGTCCTAGTTTGGTTTCCGTTGCTGTGATAAACACTGTGACCAAACCCAACTCATGGAAGAAAAAGATTCATTGAGGGAGGGAAGCCAGGGCAGGAGCTTAAGCAGGAATCTGGAGGCAGGAACTGAAACTCAGACCGCAGAGGAGCGCTGCTTACTGACTTGCTTCCCTGGCCTGTGCTCAGCCTGCTTTCTTATACAGTAGAAGACCACCTACCCAGGCATGGCACCACCCACAGCGGGTTGGGCTTCCCACATCACTCAACAATCAGGACCTCACAGACATGACTACATATAAGTTTGATAGAAGAAATGCCCCAATTGAGTGTCCCTCCTTTCAGATGTGTCAAGTTGACAACCAGAGTGAACCAGCACAGCTACACTGTTACTCCATCTTACCTCAGTCAGCATGGTAACCATTAAGAAAAGAAATAACAGTCAAGTATGGTGGCACATGCCTTTAGTTCCAGTGCCCCAGAGGCACTGTGAGATAGAGACCAGCGTGGTCTACATATTGAGTTCTAGGCCAACAGGGGCCATAGGGAAACCCAGTCTAAAAAAAAAAAGGACAAAACAATAACTGAAATAAGAAATACTGGTGAGGGTATGGATAAAGGGAGCCTTCTACTCGACTGCTGGGACTGTAACCTCGTCCAGCCGGGGTGAAGTCACTATGAGGGCTCCTCAGAAGACTAAGATAAACCTCCTGTGTGCCCTGCAACTTCATTCCTGGATGTTTACCTAAAGGACTGCAAGTCAACATATCACACAGATACTTATGTATCAGTGTTTATTGTTAAGTTATGGAACTAACCTAGGTGTATGTCAACAAGGAATGGATATAGAAAAGATGCTAAACACACATTATGAAAGGTTTTCGGCCGTAAAGAACTGAGTTATATTGTTTGCATGAAAATAGATGCAACTAGAAGGGTCATGTGACGTGAATTCAGTCAGCCCAGACGAATGCTGCGTTTCCTCCCATTTATAGTTCCTAGATTTTATATAGATAAATAAATCATACATGTACACATGAAAGCCGAGTGACAGTGTCTAGAAGAACAGAGCTTAACAGGAGGGGAAAAGAGTGAAACAGGGAGAGGTGTATGGAGGGGAAGTGTTCAAAGTAGATTGTATACTTTATAAAAAGGTCCCGATGTAGCTCAGCGCTATGTATAACGAATGTACACTCTGGGTAATGAATACACTAATGAGAAAAATGCTAGAGGGCCAGTGAGCTGGCTCAATGTGTAATAGCACTTGCCACCAAGCCAGACAGTCTGAGTGGGCTCTCTGGGACCCACATGATGGAAGGGAGAACTGACTCCCACAAATTGTCCTCTGACCTCCACTCATGAACCATGGCATGACTGAGCACACTCATATAAACACACACACACACACACATACACACACACATTATGTAATAAACAACCATAAAAATGTTATAAAATCAATACAGTATTACAAATGAAGTAAGAAAGGACTATAGTGCACAAAAATACCACCAGTGAATTCAATGAGTGTTGGCGATGAAGTGAGACTTGATTCTAGAACACTGAATTGGTAACGAGGATTTACAGAAGATGCTCCAGAGTGAAGAGAAAGGGCAGGCTTAGAGGTAAAAGCAGAAAAGGTAATTGGTGCTCATGAACTAGAGAATGCAACAAAGAGAAGAAAATCAAATATATGATGGAAGAATTCTTCTGGATGAGCAAAAATGTCCTCAGAGGTACCCAGGAGGGAACAGTCATGTTTTGGGTAAAATAAATGACTGCAGGCTAACATCTGGGCATGGCCTGACAATACTTTGAAACTATAAGGCTACAGGAGGTGACCTATAAATATCTACAAAGGAAATAAAGGATGTTGCCCAGAAAGAGCAAAACTATCCCATTAGCCCTGAACTTCTTTGTGGCTACACTAAATGACAGGAGATAATTATTCGAAGCTATTTTCTTCCCATTGGGATATAGAAAGAACTGGCAGTAAGTACCATAGCAAGTTATATAAAGATGTAATCCTTCATGCAAGTTAGGCAAGCACTGTGCCAAATCTGCTACATCCCTAGCCCATCACTTTTAAAATACTACATATGTGTACACGAGTACATTTTAAATTGTTCACTCAATTCCAAAGGTGAGATTACCATGTTTATGACCAGGACAGTTTTTAAAGCTGTTATTCTTATTGTCAAACTGCTTTCCAGAAAACTGTATGAACTGATGGCATTCTGACCAAACTCTAGCCAACCTTGGGTCTTAAACTTTTGTTGTCTTTATTAATAATGAACATGCATTGCTTTATATTTCTTTAATAACTAGTACATAAACCATTTTTTTAAAATCCCTCATTGTATTTTCGACTATTTCTATTTCTTGTTTTGGTAATTTTGTTATTCTTTGCATAGTATTTTTGATTTTTAGTATTCCTCTCACTGATAAATAAAAGGTCTTTATGTTAAGAACATAGATACATGCTATATTTCTTACAAATATAATTCCTAATTTACTTTCTTATTTTCTTTAAAATTTTTAAATTTGTTTTTCTATATTTTATGTGTATGAGTGTTTTGCCTACATGTAAGTACACCATGTTATGCAGTGACTGTGGCGGTCAGAAAAGGGCATTGGATCCCCTGGAACTGGAGCTACAAATAGTTGTTAGCTGCCCTGTGGGAGCCAAGCCCAGGTCCTCTCCAAAAGCAACCACTGCTCTTACTTGCTGAGCTAGTTCTCTAGCCCCCTATTTTCTTATTATAAATATTTTAGTAGTAATATGTAAATCAAAGAAAGAATGTATATATACTTCACTTTTCACTTAGACAAGCAAAATTAATAAAAGTACAGTTATGGTGGCAACAGAAATAAAAGGAACTGAAGTATTAAAACGAGATTACTCTACAGACAAGCAAAGCATCACCCCATGGAAGTCTCAGGTGACTAATCTCATCTTTCTACAAAAGGTGCTGCAGAAAGTGCAGAATAAAAATTCTTATATATGGTGCTGGAGAGATGGCTCAAGGGTTAAGAGCACTTTACTGCTCTATCAGAGGACCAGAGTTCAGATCTAAGCACCTCTGCCTTGCAGCTCACAAACCTGTAACTGCAGTTCCAAGGGATCCAATGCTTCCCTTCTGGTCTTCATGGGTACCACTTCATACAAAGAAAATAATAAAGTTTAAAGCTTAAAAATTCTATGTATGTAGAGTTTCCCTTCACATAAAATAATTACCAAGTATTATATCTAAGAAGTCAAGACCATGTTATGTTCAAGTAAATGTTAATATGATCAATAAGTTTTAAAGAAAAGAATTTATTGGAGGATGAGCTAAATAATTATCTTGAAATTTCTTACCTGCTTGTAAAGAAAGTCAGTTGGTGAGGGTGTAACATCTGGGATGGCAGTGGGCTGCATGACGTTGCTGTACTGCAAATAGGCCAGTGTGGTAACACATGCTGACTCAGCCCAGTGTGTTTTCATTTCCTGCTTAGTAATTTTTAGATTGACTTATTATCTCATTGACTATGAAAAGCGCAATCATCCCACACACTGTTCTTGGATTCAGTTTTAATGTAATATGCTTAGAATTTTAGCTTGATTTTAAAATTACAAATGAACATGAGTTCCAAGCAGGTTATCTGACTTGACTAATAATTTGAATTTGTATAGTAAAACAATACTTGGCATGAATCCTCTAAGATATTTCAGTTGGTTCTAGGTAAGCATATGACTGGCTCCAAGTTTGTTTGTTGTGTGTGTGTATGTGTGTGTGTGTGTGTGTGTGTGTGTGGTTTCTATGTTTGTATGTTCATGGGCACACATGTATCACAGTGCATGTGTAGAGGTCAGAAGACAATCTCAGGTGTCTGTCCTTACCTTCCAACTCATTTGAAAAAGGGTCTCTTTTGTTGTTAGTTGTGTATGCCAGGCTAGCTGGCCTGCAAACTTCTGCGGAGCCTCCTTTCTGCCTTCCATCACACTGTAACAACGCTGTGGACACATCTGGTTTTATGTGGATTGCCTTTAAATTTTTGTTAAACAGAGAGATTCCTCCCAACTTGCCTGTCTTTTCATTATTTGTTTGATATTGTGGACGTACTTACCTACATTCTACATTTTAAATAGCCAGGTTACCAATCTTATATTTTATGGTTTTGGTATTCCATGTAATAGTTAATCTTCCTTGTCAACCTGAATTGGTCTGGAATCACCTAGAAGACACACTTTTGGGTATATGTGTTAGGGTGTTTCCAGAGAGGCTTAACTGAAGAGGAAAGACCCACCCTGCATGTGGGTAGTACCACTCCATGGCCTGTGGTCCTAGATTGAATAGAAAGGAAACAAATAGAACAGCCAAACCAGTGGAGCACCAGCGTTCACCTCGCTCTTCTTCCCAGCAGCAGATGTCATGTGACTGCCATGGATTTTTGCTATGATGGAGTGAATCCCTTTTGAAACCCAAGCACTTGTGTGAATACACACACACACACACACACACACACACACCCTATACATCCTTTCCATAAGTTGCTTCTCTCAGGAATTTTGTCAGAGCAAGGAGAAAAGGCACTAATAAGCAGGCATTTTTATGGTTATTTTGATGGGTTTCATGGTTCCTTACTATAAGAGTCTATTAAAATTTTACTCATGTTTTCTTATGGTTCTCTCTCTCTCTCTCTTGTTTTTTTAAGACAGGGTCTCACTGTAGCCCTGGCTGGCCTGGAACTCAACTCACTATGTAGACCAGGCTCACATTCACAAAGGTCTGCCTGCCTCTGCCTCCCAAATGCTGGGATTAAAGGCATGCATTATTCAAGTTAAATTACTGAAGTGTGGAGATGATTATTCTTATTGACCTACCAACATAGATAGACTATTTGAAATTTTCTCAACATTAAATCACCTTGCATTCCCTAAATAAACTATTGTGTGCTGTTATTTTAAAATACTACTGGATCATTTTGGAACTCTACCATGATTTTGTACGTGGTATTATTTTATAATTTTTTATGCTATCTTTAGTCAGATTTTAGTGATAATATTATGTTGGCTTCTTAAATTGCATGTGATGGCACTTCCTCTTTTTCTATATTCTAAAATGACTTAATGACATTGATTAACTCTTATTTAAGACATGGTGTTACTGTGTTTCCAGGCTGACCTCAAACTCCTAGGACAAATAATCCTTCTGCCTCAGCATCGCTAGTAGCTGGGACTGTAGGCACTGTCACCACGCCCCACTAACACTTTATTAAAGGGTAGGTCTAAAATGCCTTCTCAGTTTCTTCCAGTAGTAATCTGTGTAGATTTTCTGAGTCCGCTTGGTAATTTGTATTTCTTTAGAAGACATTCATATCATCCAGGGCTTCAGCTGTGCTTATATGAGGATGTACAAAACCCTGCCATGTTAATTTCTAATATTTCCTCATTAATATTACATATTTTTGCTTTTCACACCATTAAGACAGTGGGGTGGGATGTTTTGGCTTTAGAAATCAGCTTTTTAAATTTTTTAGTTCTACTTTTTTATTTGTATTTTTGGCCCTTTTGAGACAGGGTAACCTTATAGCCCCAGCTGACCTGGCACGCTCTCTATAGACTAGGATGACCTCGATCTCATAGCAATCCACCTGCCTCCATGTCCTGAGTGCTGGGATCAAAGGCATGTGCCACCATACCCAGCTTTTCATTTATTTATTTCTTTTTATTTTGGGGGTAGTTCTACCTTTTGTGGATTTCTTTAAAACATTAAAAAATTATATCTATTTACTGCATGTTTGTGTGTGTGTGTGTGTGTGTGTGTAGATCAGAGGACAACTTGTGGGAGTTGGTTCTTTCCTTATACCACATTTTCCAGGGGTGGAACTCAGGATGTCAGGATGACGGCAAGTGCCTTCACCCACTAAGTCTGCTCATCTGCCCTTTTTACTGATTTCTAATAGGCTACCACTATTCTGTATTAATTTTTCCTATTTCTTTTGGTTTAATTTGATGCTATTTTCTTGACCATATGTTTTCCGTGACTCACTCCAAGTCAAAACACTTTTGAACTGAAAAAAGAAAATACTTTACTTTTACTTAAGATTTGTGAAAGGAGAAATTTTTGCCATTTTAAATTTAGCAGGGAAATTGAAGCTAAGAACGGTTCATGAATTGGAAAGAACTCAGAAGCATAAAAGGTTCAGCCAGCTCTGCTCTGCAACAGCAGGTATTATTTATAGCTGGGAAAAGGAAGTGCAGAAATAGCCTGATTGGTCACAGTTCCATCTTTTGCCTTGTTTGAACATGGTCTGATCAGTTGGCAGCCTGTAGAAGGACAGTTTTATAAGGATGTAGACATTGTCTTTCCTAAGCATGTGATTGCTTAGATGCAGGTACATTTCAATTACAAGTTTTCAAAGTTAAGCTCTCTTGCCAGGCTAAAATTGAGCTTGAGATGGAAAGAAAACAGGAAAGACTCATTACATGTTATATGAAAGTTCTTTAAGGGAAAAATGTCTTTACATAAAAATATTTTTTCCTGAAATGTTCTTGATTTAAAACATATTTAATTGGTTGGGATAATGTTACCATAAAAGTATAGAATCCGGGTAGAATTGAAATTCTCAGATTAGAATTAAATTTCTTAGGGTAATATTGGTTAAGTTTGGAAGAGATTTTAAAAGCACGGCAGAAAAGGTGAGTTATGGCCACCAGACACAGCTTGTGCGATGGTAGAAATACAGGTCTCGTGTGTAGCAATGTCAGATGCAAAGTGGGCTTGCTTCAGAACTCACAGTACAAAACCAACAAAAACAGCAGTAGAGAAAAGACATAGATAATTCCAGTTTCCAGTCGTTCCTGCCACACATTAAACTAAGCCCAGGCCCTTGTCCTAACCCTCTGCCTTAAAAAAATTCATAGGGGTGGAAGTGGGCACCTAGGAGGACTGCTGGGTGAGCTTCAGAACTGTTATTTATTTCCCCTCCAAAGTCCACAATGTCCTTGAACTCATGGCAATCCTTCTGTCTCCACCTTTTGGATATTATGATTTCAGATATGAGCCACTATTGCTTGACTTGGATTTCTGAATTTTGAAAGGCACATCACATATATTGGCAGACTCAGTTATATCTCAAATATGTCATGTTCAAATTGAAAATTATCTCTTTTTTTTTCAACCAGGAATAATCAGCCTTCCATTTTCTTGTTAGAAGTCAAGCATTTTCTTTCTTTCTTTTTTTGTTTGTTTGTTTCTTTTTTTTTTTTTTTTTTTTGAGACAGCATCTCTCTGTAGCCTCAGCTGGCCTGGAATTCACTATGTAGATCAGGCTAGCCTTTGATGTCACAGGGCTCCACCAGCCTCTGCCTCCTGAGTGGTGGGATTAAAGGTGTGCATCACTTCGTGCTGCATAGAAGTGGAGTATTCTTAATAAACAATGTTCCACCTGCTGCATTTGCTTGTTTAAAAATTCTTCAGATGCTTGCCTAGGTGGCGGCTCTAACACTCTCGTAGAATTCATCATATTCCGGCTGCCTGCATTTCCCTCTGCCTTCTGCTCCTGTCTCATGTTCTGTTGGTGTATGGTTTACATTCAAAATCTGAAGTTTAGTGAAACGCCTCGTATCAGTAATCTGTGGGCTCTCTTCCTTCCTTCCTATGTATTTATTTATTTTTACGCATAGGACTGTTTTGCGTGCACCTCTGTTTGTGCGGTCCTTTCTTTCTGTTTTTATTTATTTTCAGACAAGGCGTCACTGTGTCATCCACCTGGCTCGCTTTGGCCTCTCGTCCCTTTCCATCCTATCCCCTTTTTGCTATGTAGCTATGTAGACCAGGTTAGCCAGGAACTCAGAATCCTCTTGCCTCTACTTCCCGAGACCTTTGGTCCAAGCTACTGAGGAGGCTAACATAGGCGGGGGCCACTTCAGCTTAGATATGCAGTACCAGCCTGTGCAACATAAGACAACCCTGTCTTCAAAACAAAACAGGCCAGGTGGGGTGGTGCCTGCTTTTGATCTCAGCACTCAGGAGGATCTCTATGAGTTCGAGGCCATCTTGGTCTACATAGTGAGTTCCGGGCCAGCTGGAGCTACAGGGAGACCCTGTCTCAAAACACCAAAACCAATCAATCAAACAAAATAAGACAAAACAACCACCATCCAAAACCCTGATATTATATCCAAGCTAATACAGTCTCTTTTTCAAGATCCTTGAAAGACTAAGTTCTATTTACTTCTTGTTCACCTTTCCGTCCACTGTTGTCTGATTTCTCTGCACTGCATTTGTTTAAAAATCAACAGCTGAAGGACCTGGGAGACGTCTCAGGGGGTAAAGTGCTTGCCATGCCATGATTCTCAGAACTCATGTCAAGTGCTGGGCGTGGAAGGAGTGTAGGGAGGCAGAGACAGGTGGATGATAATGTGTGCTGGCCAGCCAGCTACTCAGCAAGTTCCAGGCCAGCGAGAGACCTGAGGAACCACACTCACCCTCTGGCCTTTGGAAGTGCACCTGTGAACACACATGAACACACACACACGTATACACCACAATTGACAAAACTACAAATTAAGTCCCAGTTTCCAAGTCCAGAGGACTAGTTCAGGTATGCATCTTAATTAACATCTCAGTCAACACTGTTAACCACTACTAATTACTTCAAAGCAAATCTACTGTTTTTTCTCATGTGGAAAACAAGGAAAAATAAATTAACATATGACAATAATGTGTAATGTCCTGATAGCCATATGTACCATTAACATCTTTACAAAATTCTTTCAAGTGAGCTATAGATTCAATGGAATGTCTATCAAAATTTCAATGCCATTTTTCACAGCAATAGAAAAGATAATGTTGAAATTTGTATATAGCCATAAAAAGTCCCAAATAGCCAAAGTAATCTTGAACAAAATACACATCACAAATACATTACAAAGCTATAATAATAAAACCAGCATGGCACTTTTACAAAAATAGACATTACAACAGAGAACTCAGAAATACATCCACACATCTAGAGTCAAATAATCTTCATGAAAGGTGTCGAGAATACACAATGAGGAAAAATGGTGCTTCCCAAGCAGAAGAATGAAATTGGGCCTTTACCTTGGTTATTCTCAATAATCAGCTCAAAGTAGGTTAAAGACTTCAAGTAAGAAAACATGGTGAACAGCTTTCTTACCATTGATGAAGGCAATCCAGTTTTAAAATATGTTATCCAGTGGGCATTAAAAGCAAAAATGTGAGCTGGGATTGCATCTAACTGAAAAGTTCCTTCATAGAAAAGCAAGCAATCAACAGAGTTTATTACTAAGAGTAGAAGAGAAAAACCTATGGAGTGGGAGGATGTATCTGCAAACCATATATTCGATAAGAGGTTAATATCCAAATGTGTAAGGAATGCAACTAAATAGCAAGAAAACAAGTAACCCGATTATAATGTGAAAAATACCTGAAGAGATAGTTCTCAAAGAAGACAAAGAGGACTGGGGATGTTCTCTATGGCAGTTCATTTGCCTAACATGTACAAGGCCTAGGGTCCAACTCCCAACACTGTAAAAGAACATTTTAAACAAGGTTGGGTGGGGGAGGGTCAAATTGTATATGAAAAAATGCTCAGGGAATGCAAATCGTCAGGGAATGCAAATTCACCACAACGGGTGCTCTCCCTTCACACTGCTAGAATGGTTCCTGTCAAATACCAAAGACAAGGAGGTATTAATAAGGATGGAGAAAAAGAAAATCCCTACTCACTGAAACTGTAAATGTAAACTGGTACAGGCATGATGAAAGAAGAGAGTAGAGAGGGTTCTCATAAAGCAAACACAGCTGGAGCGAGTGGCCCATGCCACCATGTAATCCAAGCCAGTCTGGGCCATGTAGTGAGTTCCAGATCAGACTGAGATGCATAGTGAGACCCTGTCTCAAAGTAAAATAAGTAAATAGTAAAATGAAGCAAGCCAGACCTACTATCCCACCTGTTGAAGAAGCTGAGACAGGAGGATCAGAAGATCAAGGCTAGCCTGTGCTACAGAGTGAGTTCTAGTCCAGTTTGGACAACTTAGTGAGTCCCTGTCTCAAAATAAAAAAAGGTCTGTGGATATTATTCAGTGGTAGAGAGCTTGCCTAGCATGCATGAGGCCCTAAGTTCAATCTTCAATGCTGAAAATAAAAACCAGAAGTACCATATGATCCTGCAACCCTATGTCTGAGTATTCTGTATGTTCAAAGGTAATAAAATCTGTGTCTAAAAGAAATATCTATAGTCCCATGTTTACAGCATTGTTCACAATAGCTAAGTATGGATTCAAAACCTAAGTGTCTCATCACTTCACATGAGGAAACTCAGGCTCAGGCAACTCAGAAAGTTCTAGATTCACAAGCCCTGCCACCCAAGGCTATGCAAGCAATTACAATTGCTGTGAAAGGAGACTCTCAAGCCAGGCAGCCAGGGAGCCGCTGCCCATCCTGGGTAGACTGGTGAATCACCCATGCTGCTGAATGTCCCCTCAATGCACACTCCTGTAAGAAATCCCAATAGACTCACTGGCTCACTAAGCTAGATAGGAGGAATTGTTAGGTTGGTCACTGGTGCCCTGTCGGGGGTTAGTAGACATCTGTGCACATCTCCCCAATAAGGGTCATATAGTGCAACTGGCGCCTGAACGGGGACTGACAGAAACAAAGATGAGCTGGGGAGAAATGCTTGCTTGGCCCCCTCAATGGGCAATGACACGTATGAGAGGCCAGCTTGTTAGGATGCCGTCTGTGGGGTGACCCTGAAGGGCACCTGTCCCCTGGAAGTACTGGAGGGTGTGCTTTCCTGCTGTAGTAGTGGTTGCATGCTCCTGAAATGGATGATAAGACATGCAACTCAGGATGGGCCATCTGCGAATGAAGCATCCTCGGGTTAGTTTTGAGGTGCCCATCTTCCTCCCATGGTGTGAGTGGCATGCCTCCTGGTTGGATAGGGCTCACCTCTCAAGTATAGAGATACCCCCAACATACAGTAGAAAATGTGTTCTAATCCCCCAAAGTAGCCCATGTGGGACAGGAGTCTATGTAGGCTGTGGTGGCTATTATGTGGCCTTTGCTGTGGCAATTAAGATGTGTAATTTGAAGCTGAGTTGTCTGCCCAGAGAGAGCTTGCCCACGTAAGAGTGGAATCACAGCTGGAAATTCATGCAGATGCCATCCTTTTTGCATTGGCCTCCAGATTTGGCAGACCAAATTTGGTAGAAAAAGGGAGACTGAGACCAAGGTGTTGGCTTTCCATTTCTTATAGCTGGTACGATGAGGACGCAAGGGAAAAATAGCACAAGTCTAATGAGCCTTTCCTGATCCAGAAACTTAGAAGCCATGGGAAGAATCAGATAGTGAAGAGGACACAGTGCGGTAGAGGTGATAGGAGATAGCCCTCAAGTCCAGCCTTGGACACAGAGAAGGGGAAGTTCATGACTCAGCACGTAGATTGGGGGCTTTAATAATGGTCCAGTGCAGGAAACACTCTGCGTCTAAACTGATTTAACTGAGGGAGACTTTAGAGCAAGCAAGCCTCTCACAGAGCTCATGAGACTGTGGGACATGGGAGCTGATGGAATTAGTCTGCAAGAGAATACTCAGCTCTCCTTCAGAAAAAGGCTACATAACCTGAGGTACTGTGAGAGAAACAAGTCTGTGATGGGTTGGCTCAAATGAACCATCAGGGACACTTGGTTATTATTGACTGAGGTCCCCATAAATATCAGGGACAATAGAGGAAAGGCAAGTGCTACTGAGGAAATTCTGCATGAAGGAGAGCGTGTTCAAAGAAGAGTCATTCACAGAAGAGTTAAGAGCTTGATTGATTCAGCAGAGACCTAGGGACAAGTACAAGGCTTTAGTGGCTTTGTGGAGCCCCTGATGGGACATAACCTTTATGAGGTAGGAGAGGCTTTGGTGGATCTGAACGATTTAGGCTGGCATATCAGTTGGTTTTGTAAGGTGCTAAAGCACTCAGGAGCTGAGAACAGGGCAGAGCAGGTCACTTGAAGGCACCTGTGTTGAGCTGGAGTTCCTGCAGAAAAAATTTAACAGAAAGCCCAGGGCTGTGTGATTAAACGTCTGGCTTATTCCAAGCCTAAACAATTCACAGAAAGCATAAATGATGAAACAGAGCAGGTGAAAAAATGAAGCTTATCTTAGGGGTGGGCAGTTACTTCCCAGAGTGTGACCATTCTCCCCCACAACAAACGAGAGTGAAGAGTGCTCATCCAAATTGGGACACTTTCTGTAGCCAGGGGTGGCTAATAGAAAGGCAGGGGCCAGGGTATTGGTGTGGACCCTATCAGAACCAAGGGGCTGGCTCCAGGTATGGCAGGCTAAAGCGGAGTTTTGCTCTCCTTTGGTCCTGAGATGGCCTAAGAACACAAGCTGGCACAGAGACCCCATCCCCACAGAGACCGCTAGGGGTGGGGAGCTGTGCAGTTGCTCCATGGCGGTAGCATCTCAAGATAAAGAGACTGAATGGTTCACAGAAAATGCGGCTGTGGAGGGTTAGACGGGAGGTCACAGAGCCCAGTGAAGAACTACTGTCGAACAGATGGGATGTGCCTGTCTAACTGCCACCTAAAGTTTGTACTTATTTATGCCCTTAGATCACTGCTCCCACCAGCCTCACTCGGTCATGGAGGGAAGCTTTTTGTTTTGTTTTGGTTTGGTTTATAGTGGGCACTGATCACTACAAGACTAAGTGCCTGTTACTGTGACACAATGGCCCAATGCTCAGCCGTAAGTGGAAAACAGTAGTCATGTATCTAAAGCGCACCCTCTTCAGCCCAGGCGACGTTGTGGAAGGGGAGGTAAAGAATGAAGAGCTGGAGGAATGCATGTGCTGCTGTGTCCTCCAAACTGAAACATCCTCTGCAGTGAGGAGGAAGCGCACTACACTTACCAAGCTCAGGAAGCTCAGAAAGTTACAAGATTCACCAGGCTCCCAAGATAAGCAGGGACAATTTCTGGGAAGAGACGATCCTCCAGCAGGGACGAGCTGCCTGCATCTGTGCAGGAAGCTCCAAGGACGCATCTTCCGTGAGCTTCAGCCGTGCTGGGATGGGCTTGCGCTGATGTAGTTCCCACCTGTGCAAGCAGCCTCAGTAAACTCACAGACTCACTAAGGTAGACTTGGGTAGAGTTATTTGGTATGTGCCCTATCTAGGGTGAATAAACGTTTGGTTATGTCTCCCCAGAAAGTGTCGTGTAATGGAGTCTAACGTCATACACGGATAAGGAAAATAAAGTAGTAAATAGCTTCTGAAACAAGGAAATCCTGTAATCTGTGGTAGGTATTCATGTGATATTTCACTAGGTGAAGTAAGTCTGGCTCAGAAACACAAATACTTCATAGCCCACTTAAATGTAGAATCTTGGGGTGGAGAGATAGCTCAGTGATTAAGAGTACTAGCTGTTCTTACAGAGGACCCTGGTTCAGTTCCCAGCACCTACATGGGAGATAACCGTCTGCAACTCCAGTTCCAGGGGAATCCAACACCTTCAACTGACCTCTGAGGGCACTGCATGACACAGGTGCACTTATAAAATAAATGTGGAATCTAAAAAGTCAAGCACATAGAGACAGAAGTAAGGGATTTGTCAGGGCAGCAGAAAAACAGGAAGATACTGGTAAAAGAGTACAAATTTTCAGTTACACAGAATAAGCACACATGGACACACAGTTAATAACCCTGTATAATATAGTTGAGATTTTCTAAGCTGAAATTAGTCTTAAATATTTTTACACACACAGACACACAAAGAAAATTGGGATACTATGTATATGTATACACAGACCATCTAGGCTTTCTATTCTCATAATCTTCATTTATTTTTTTAACCTAAACATTTTAAAAGTATTTCATATGTATGAGTGTATTGCCTGCAAGTATGTAAGTACACTCGTGTCATGCAATGCCCATGGAGGTCAGAAGAGGGAGTCTAACTAGCATTATGGGTGGTTGTTAGCTGCCATGTAAGTGTGGGAACTGAACCCAGGTTCTCTGCAAGAGCAGTGCTCTTAACCACTGAGCCATCTCTCCGGCTCCTATTACTAAAATTTGGTCAACAGTTTTAATCATTTCATAAAACATACCATTTAGCAACTTTAACCTGTGGCATTTATGTGCATGTGGGTGTGTATGTCAAGGTATGTATGTGGAGATTTGAAACTGGCTTGGGGGAAGTCAGTTTTCCCCTTCTATCATGTGGGTACAGGGATTAGAACTCAGATAATCAGATTGGTGACAAGGTCCTTTTCCCATTGAGCTATCTCATCAACCCTATTTACCTACTTTTTAAATTCTCACTATCTCTAGCTACCCAATAAACATTTTTGTAGATAAATCTTTGCTTGAGATTTTTTAATTATTTGAGATGGTCTTGCTATGTAACTCAGGCTGGTCTTGAAACTGTGATCATCCTGCCTTGTCCTCCCAAGTGTTGGGATTCTAAGCCACCACCATGCTGGCTTTCAGAGTCATTTTAATTCTTAATGCTTGGTTGTATATGTAAGTTATGAACCATCTTGATATAGAATTGCCAAATTGTTCACTGGAAAGGTTTAACTTATACTCTTAAAACAATATATGAGAATATCTAATGTGTTCTCTTGCTAACATTGATTTTTTAAAGTTTATTTTTATGTGTATGAGTGTTTTGCCTGTACGCATATATGTGCACCATGTACATAACAGGTGCCCAGGGAGGCCAGAGATAGTACCAGATTCCCTGGAACTGAAGTTACGGTTGTAAGCCCCCATGTGGGTACCAGGAATCAAATCCAGGTCCTCTGCTCAGCCACAAGTGCTTAACCACCAAGCCATCTCTCCAATCCTGCTAAGCTTATTTTTTTTTTTAAAGGAAAAACCCTTTAAAAGTCCTTGCGGACAGGTGAAAGCAGAATCTTGACTTGACATCCCCTCTCTGATTAGTGGCAAGATTACAGCCGTCACTTCTCTTTAGGACAGCTCCTACTTCTGACTCTGAGCAGACCTTTTTCAGTCTCCTGAGGATCCTCTGACTATTCAACAGAATTTTTGTCCTCAGCTCCTTGAATGCCGCAAAGGCATCTCCAACTCTGTATGTCCCCAGTTAAACCCCTCTCCTCTCCTACACTTGCTTCAGTTTTTGGTTGATGACATCATCCACCACCCAGGCAGCCTGGTCAGAGTCTTCTAAGATGACTTCCTTCCCTCATTCCCACACTGTTATTTGTCTGTCCAATTCCATCCTTTATCCACTCGCCTCTGATTCTGAGTGCCCTAGTCAAGTGTTTATCACTGAAGGGCCTTTGTTGTCATTCAACTCGATTACATCTTACCACTAATAGACATATTGTGGTTTTTTTAAGATGCTACATAGCACAGGCTAGCCATGAACTCAACTTTCAGCCTGTTTCTGTAGTCCTGGGATTATATGCATGTGCTACAAAGCCTGGTCTTATCAAAGGATCATTATAAACTGTAAATCTAATCATGTTCCTCTGGGGATTGCAGTTTCCTGTCCATCTTCATCTCTTGACCTTCCCAGCCATCCTCCTCTTTTCTCCAGGCAGACAGAACCACCTTTGGAATCTCTTACTGCCTCTGATCTTTTTCTGACTAGAGTAGATATTCCTTTGCCTTGTGAATTCCATCTAATCTCACAGTAAAGAAACTTATCTGAGAACCTCTGCATTGCTTCTCTGCCCTATACACCAATTACATTCTACATAGGGGTTTATTTTTGAAGCCCAACATCACCATTTTAGAATTTTGCTTAACCATCTCCCTCACTAGACTGAAATACTGAAGAACTGGGTATTATACCAGTCATCTGTTAATTCCTAGCCCCAGCAAAGCTCTGAAAACATACCAGGCCCTCAGTACATGAGAACAGAATCTAAGCATCTCTCCGTCTTCTGCTCCCATCTGATCATGTCCTGGGCCAGTCTATGCAATACTTCTCTTACCAAATATTTCCCCCCTCAATATTTTTAAGGTTTTCAAAATTATGATAATCCCTTTATTATGCTATGTTCCTCTCATCCCTATTCTGTACAGGCCTTTGAACTTGAAAAGATGTTGGATTTTGCCAAAGGTCTTTTCTGTATCTATTGAGATGACCATGTGATTACTGTTCTTTAGTCCACTGATATTATATTTATTGATTGTATGTTGAATCATTGCTTCATCTCTGATATAAAACCAGCTTTATTATGGTGAATGACCTTTCTGATGTGTTCCTGTATTCTATTTGCAGGCATAATATAACAACTGGTTCAATAGTGGCATAATTGTTTCAGGGATAACCAACTGCTTCCTGACTGGATTTGAGGCCAGCTGCACAGAAAATCCATGCTTGGAACAGTAAGCCTGATCAAAAGCCTGTGGCTTGGGAGGTCACAGGCCTAGGGGAGACTCTGCCACTGCCATTGTCCTAAATGGATGTATTATCAATCAACCTGCCTTCTAAAGCTACAGACTAGTACTGCTCTCAGTCCTGGCTAGAGAAGCTTCCTGCTGCAGCGGGCTTCTTAACTGGGCAGAATGGTGAGGATAACTGAGTGTGAATGCTTAGCCCGAAACAGGGAGTCCGTATCACCACCCGCAAGGCCCATGCTGCAGGAGGCAGAGGATGGTGAGAGCTGGAGGATGGGGAGGAGTGCTATGAAACAATCTTCTGGATATGTCACAGCCACTGCAGTCACAAACGTACAGCAGCTGTGGTTACTGCAGACTACCTTCACACAAACATACACACACATACACAGAGAGAGAGAGAGGGAGAGAGAGAGAGAAATGAAAGGAGAGGGGTCTTATTTGGCAAGCTCAACAGTAGTGTTGTAAACAGGGTAGAGGGGGTGAAGATGATCACAATACATTGCATAAATGTGTCAAAAAAAGTTCTAAAAGTAGTGACTGGCTTCAGACTACAAGACACTAAAAACCACTGAATTGTGTAGATGGGGAAAATTGTACATTATGTGAACCACTTAACAATAAAGATCTTAAAAAACAAACAAACCAGGTAGTCACGTCCTCCAAACACAGAAATTCCATTCTGAGAGTAAAAACAAAATAAACGAATGCATTATGGAAGAAACAGGAATTTAAACACCACGGAAACAGCACCTTACAGAATCCAGCTACAGCTTGGCTCCTCCTTCCTCTCTCTTACTTCTTACCCTGATACCTACTCTAGTCACTATTCTTCATGTGTTGTTATTTCAAGTATGCCTTATCAAGAAAATTCCTGTTTATCCTTAAAGCTAGCATCAGATAGTACCAGGTTGCTCTAAGAAAGGATATGAAAGAGTCTGATTACAGTTTTATAATCTCATTCAAACTATGACTAAAAGTTTGTGTTCTTAACCATCTCCAACACATTAAGTTTAAATACTTTTTTGTAAGTGCATCATCAAGCAGGCTACCAGCCTACCCTCACAGAACTGTACAGTCCAGGTCCAGCATAGCAGATTGTATCACCAGTAGTTCTGCTGTAGATACACAACTTTTCTCTAACATCTTCCTGACAAGCTATTTGTGATTTATCCAGGTTCTCATAACCCTGACAATGTGCAGCTGTGATCTTATAATACAACAATAGCTTGTTATTTTTCTCTTTGGTTTCCTCTAATACATCAGCTAATCCAGGGTAAGGAAAAAAAAATTAAGTTTCTGCGGACAACAAGATGGCTCAGCAGGTACAGCAAGTTTGTCACCAAGCCTGATGACCTGAGTTAAATTCTCAGAGCACGTAGTAGAGAGAACTGACTCCAGGAAGTTGTCCTCTGATCTCCACATTCATGCAGTGACACGCAAGCTCTCCCCAACAATAAATAAATGCAAAAAATTTAAAAAGTTTTCTTATGTGTAAAATAAAGAAGACATTTCAGATTCTTTGAGATATTTAAATGTGTTGATGTATATTTAAAGCATTTAGCACAATGTCTAATACTGACAAATAGACGTCAGTAATCACATCTGTATCTATGCATAGCTTTAATACACAGTGAAGCACTGCTACATGGTCCACTGCAGTAAATCCATGGTTCACAAAGGGCATGGTACGAAAATGCATTATGTCCTTAAATTCCCTACACGGTCACCACTTAGCAAAATACCTTCCCAATTGTGTCTCAAGAAGTGATGTATAACTAAATACAGTTTAAGGCTTAATAATTTAAGGTCAAAGTTTTTAAGACCTTAAAATAGGAAAATGGAATTTATAAATTTCTAAACTTTGGAAGAAGTGTATTAAAAGGAACATTTAATTCCACATTTGGGAAAGATGATTTCCTTACTTCTGACATATTCTAGAGAAATTATGTTAGCTATAAAGCTTAGAGAAAGGCTAACCTCATTATCTCAAAGGGAAATATCCACCAGTATCCAAGATCCAAGTGTTTAAGTCGCCAGGTTTTTTTTTTTTTTTTTGGTCTTTTTGAGACAGGGTCTGCTGTAGCCCCAGCTGGAACTCATTATGTAGACCAGGCTGGCCTTGAACTCACAGAGATCCACCTGCATCTGCCTCCCGATGCTGGGATTAAAGGTCTGTGCTATCATGGCCTTCCAGTAGGTATTTTTTATCTCCTTTTCCATCCAAATTCCAGACTGAAAGAAGTTTGATCAAACAAATAAGGAGCCAAAGTAAACACAAGGAAATGCACACGTGTACAGCACATGATGCGGTGGGGGCTCACAAAAGGGTAAGTGATTTAACTCCAAGGGTCTGTAAAGATAAAGCAATTCACCTGTTGCTTTTTTGTTGTTTTGTTCTGTGAGACAGTGTCTCACTATGTATCTCTGGGCTGGTCTAGAACTTGTTAGGTAGACCAGGCTGGCCTGGAGCTCACCTGCCTCTGCTTCCTGAATGCTGGGATTATAGGGCCACCCCACCAGGCCTGGCCTCCCCATTGCTTTTTGCCTCTCTGGATATATTCGAAAAAGAGAAGCAAGAAATCCTATTTTTACCACTTTGTTAACAAGGCCCAGATGCTTTCACAATTTCCTAGACCCGAACTGCTGGGAAAGCTGAGGGCTCCCCCCTCCAGCACTTAGCTATTAACTAAACCACGTTAGCTTAAGTTGCAGTGTTATTCACAGATTACCTTTATATAATGGACACAAACACAATTAAGTTTATTATTATTAAATTACTATGGTAACATATGCGAAGCCAAAAGTAAAGGGACTGCTCTACGTATGTGCTGACATGTGAAATTCTTGAATGAACGAATTATCAAGTAGGAAGGAAAAAAGGAAGCAAGGACTTCCTTGTGAGTCTCCGAATTCCTCTTATAGAAAACATGCTCAAAATTTAGAAAAACATTTTTTAACATGTGACATTGTATTAAATAAACTATAGTTACCTCAATAAATTAAAAGACTCCATCAATTTTAAGGACAGTCTATATCTGGCTAATGCAATTAGAGTTTAAATATGATATAGGCATCTAAAATTACAGAAGTGGAATAGTTTCAATTTTTCTAAAATGTTAAGGATTCTAATGCTGAGTTTCTAGTTCCAGGATTGTCCATTCCCCTTGAGGTGAACACTCTTCAGAGGAAAAACTAGCCATGGAGATACTTGCTGAAGAACTATCAAGTGGAGATGTCAGCTGACTCCATCTGTTCAAAGTGTCAACATGTGCAATACCCTGAGGTTTCGAGCTGTCTCGAGCTAAAAGGAGTGTCTGACTGATTAAATACTGTGCTAAATTTAGGTCTTCAGGAAGAGAATTTGTGACATTTAAGTTTGAATCTTGTTCAGAGAGCAGCTGCTTTAGCAGTGTCCAATCCTGTTTTGCAAAGTGTTGATCATCTTCAGAATCCGTATCTGTGACATGCGTTTCTGATTCCATTTTCTGCTCAAATGCCTCTGTTACATCCATCTCATATATTGGAGAGAGGGTTTTGGAAGGCCGATGGTCATACATGCAGGTTTGTACCAGTGTGTCACAATCATGTATGTCTCCTGAAATAATTCATAATACTACACAATGTAAAAATTGCACATGTCCATACTCCTCAGAGTCTGCAGAACAATATTAACACAGTATGAGAGTGAAAGCTCCCCCCTCAAAAGCACAAAATGGAAAAAAAAATCAGTTATACAAAATTGACAAAATTTTTGAAGCATTTATTTTTCTGTTAAAAAATTCAAGAGTAATGTTTAGCAGCAAAATCAATGTAGGTAACTAACAATAATTTTCCATAGTTTAATTTGAAAACATATAGTACAGAAAACAGAAATTATTTAAACATAAACAGAGAAAATACACACATATCTAATTCACTACAATAAAAACTTGAGGAAAAAAAAGACAGTTATTTGAAAGTGACTTTAAAAAATAACTCAGTTCCAAATAGAGGAATCAATACAGTTTATCTAAAGGCTTAAATATAATATTTGTATATTGCACATGCAAAGGAAGATGCAAGCTAGGACAAACAAAAAAATTCTTAATATTTTGCTGAATAGGGATTACTGATCAATATTTTTCTTAGTTATGATACACAATAGCCAGCCAACCAGCCACCATTGCGTATTTTAAATGTGGGTCATCACTCTGAGTTGTTGTAATAAGAAAGACAAAAACATAAAACAATTAGATGAGAAATCATCTAAGCATATGAAATAAGCCTGGGCTTTTTTCATATATCATCATTACTTCTAAATATAATCTCTTTTAGGAAATTCATCATTTTATTTGAAAATTTTAGAATAGAATTATACTGATCCTGAAGAAAATCTTAATCTCTGTAAAATGTATATAAATTATAATAATCAATCTAGTTGTTAAAATAGTTCAGCGCTTTTAGATACGTATTACTAGAGTTATTGCACAGCCCTCTTAGATATTACCAAGTCCATAAACCATATCCAATGCAAAATAAAACTTCTAACAGTCAAGAATGCTTGTATTAAATTACACTTAAATAACTGATACCAAACTAAGTTCTTTTTGTGTTTTTCATGTAAAATCTCCTATTAGGTTGTCTGTGCCTAATAAACAACCAAAATTTTTTACTAGATATGAATTATTCACTAAGATTGTAAGTGAACAATACTGAAAAGCTAGCTCATTTTCATATTAAGAAATCTGAATTTCCATTTAAAAGTTAACTGTAGCTTAGATAATTATTTTAACTAACTAAAATATAGCATTCAGGGCTACAGACAACTTTAAGCTGCTGTAAACTTATTTTCCTATGCATTTAGCATTTCTATTTCTGTACATTACCTGAAGATAAAGCATTACTGGCTTTCTCGGGAGCTGTGGAATGGCTCTGTCTGACTTGACCTTCCTGAGGCAGAACCTGACTCCGGGAGGAGTCTAGAGATTTTGTTGAGCTGATCTTTGGTATGTCAGAGTTGGGTTCTCTTTGATGAAGCTCCAAATGACATGGTCTTTCTTGAGATTTCATATCATTATCTAAGAACTTGTGCTGTTGAAGGCCATTCGCCCCCTCGCTTTCATGGTTTACTTTTTTATCCTCTGGCAAGGGCTGCTGGCTTCCTTTGGATAGGACATCTAGTCTGCTCTTTTGGTCTGTGGCTGAGACACTTTGTTTGTCTTTTCTTGAAGAGTCACTGCTATTGGGACCCAGGAGAATGCTCTCATTTTTATATGTATTACCACTTTTATCTTCTTGCCTAAGTTGTAAAGTATTACCCGCCCTCTCTTGTGAGAACCTGGAGTAGCCGGTCCTTCCATGATGCTCATGAGCAACACCATCAAACACATCGGAAGGCGAAAGAGAATCTACAGCAGGCGGAAAGGGAGTATGGACTTCCCCTTCGTCAGACCCCAGCTCTTCACATTCGTCTACTGAAAGCAAAATGGATCTTCTAAACTTCTTAGTTGCAGAAAACTCTCGACTTTCATTTTCAGTCCCATCTTCAAAAGCTAAGTTGATTATTCCCTGAAACTGCTGAAGATCTGGGTTACACAGAGAGAAACTTTCCACAACATTTTCTGCTTCAGATCTCTCATCTTCTGTTTCATCTGCTGAAGAAGAAACCTGATCCATTTCCTGAGCAAATGGGACACTGCCTCGTGGGGTACTTTCTGTTTCCCTGGCATGGACTACTGAGGAGCGAGACCAAATTTCTGGCTTTTTCCTGGGAATCTCGTCTTCACTTGTTGAGTTAATCTGGAAAAGGTCATTACTACTGGGTTTCTTCAACTTCACTTCGATCCTTAGGTTGCTGTCATATATTTTTAATTCTTCTGGGGTACTAGTGTCACTGCTGCTTCTTCCAAGAAAATCACGGCATACCATAGTGCCACACTTAGAAACGCCTCTGTCATTCGACCCATCATCATCCTGAGACCCTCCAGCATCATAGTCCTCAGATCTGGGCTTTATGTCATCCGATGATGTGGTCGCGCTGCCAGTGTCCGACTCTGGACTCTCTCTCTGATGCACAACACTGGAGCCCAGAGTCCAGTGACCCATAAATGGAGCTTCCAGAGTTTCATGGCTCTCTGGAGTCTCTGATGTTTCCATATTTGTAGGGTACTTTGTTCCTGATGGCTGTCCCCAAGAGCATTTGGAGGAAACATCTGAGTTGGCTGTGGTGTGTCTAGCATATTTCATAGCAGAGTCATCAGGTGATTGGCTGGGAACTGCTAACTCTCCTGCATGATTTTCAGACTTTCTGTCACCCTGAACAGAGTTTAAGGGACCATTTGTCCTTTCAGGGACACAGAGTAAAACCTCTTTCACATAATTCACGCTTGATTTTTTATCTGTGTCTTTTTTTCCTACTTGTTTTTCTCTATCTGATGGTAAGAGGATTTGCTCTGCATGTGCTGAGTCTACATCAGAAACTGGATTAGAGTTTGAGGAGTTTTCACTGGGACTTGAAATCATGGGATTTAGAGCAGTGGTGTTCTGCAAGTTCAAATTGGTATTGCAATGATTCACATCTTTGTAACCAGGAAATGCACTTTGATCTACAGCAGTCTGTTTTAATTCCAGTTCATGTTCTATTGATTTGTCCAGCTCTGAAGTGTTTTGGCATTCCACCACCAGCGGCTTTTTGTCTTGATTACCTATAGGCTTTTGTGGGTCATGTCTGCGTGCTGACTGCATTGCTTCCTTTCCACTGATTTCAGAAGTGAGGTTTACCAGAGATCCTCGAGGATTCTGTTCAGAAGTGTTGTTCCTGTTTTCATGCACAGCAGAAAGCATACTTTTTTGGACAATTGTTGCTTCAGTTTTCAAAGGTCTCTGAGATAAAGACTGAGGTTTCAGCATAACTTGCGCAGGAAGCACCTTTTGTTTTGACCCTTTATTACTCAAAGTTTCACCCTTCTTGAACTGACTGAGGCTTTTAGGTGTTGATGCCATTTTTGCATTAGCCTTCAGCAAAGTTGTGTGTCCTTGCTTGACATTTTTTCTCCTAGGTGTTTGTTTATCTGTAGCTGTACTGTGGTTCAACTTTGTCACATTTTCATCAGATTGCCATGAAGAGACTGAAGATTTTAGAGAGTGTGGTGACTCTCCTTGGGATCCTAAGGAAAAAAAAGTTCAGAAATACACTGTACTTTCAAATTTGGAGTGAAATTCAATGTTTTCAAATCACTTTAGAGAAAATAAGACCAATAAAGTAAGGAAAGGGTGATGCTGCTATGTACGGCCTCTGGGCGATGACAGGGTCAGAAGACTTTCCCGTTCCTATTAAAAATACAGAGGGACTATTCAGATCTTAGTGAAAATTGTTAAAATACAATCTCCTTTCATCAAAAGCCTTGATCCTTATGCAAAAATTGGATTTGCATAAATATGTAAGAGCAGAAAATCTGATTTTCTTATATCAAAGCAGCAAGAAGGGTTTTTTCCCTTTGAAGTAGTTTTTTTGGGGGAGGAGGGATTTTTAAAAAGGCTGTTCGAAACAGCCAAAAAGGAGAATCAACCTAAATATAAAATGAAGAATTTCTGAAATTATTAGGTTTCCTTTAAACATTAATAAAACCATTATACTAGACCAGATCACTATAATTATAGCTCATTAGTGCTGATAACTAGGATCGCAGTGAAAACCAGAGCTGTTGACTATAGCAAAGGAGGGATTAATTTGGGGATTTCATTTGTTTATTCTGGTTCAAGTCTTAAAGATGATATTTGGGCACTCAAATCTGCTAAGCCCAATTACCTCTGTGTGTGTGTGTGTGTGTGTGTGTGTGTGTGTGTGTGTGTGTGTGTGTTGGGGTGAGGGGAACAGTAGGGGTTGAAACCAGGGACTTGTAAAAGACAGGAAAGAACTCTACCACTGAAGCATACCCCAGTCCTATAAAAAGTTCTATGTTTACTTTTTTAGCTATTACCAGAATATGAACAATTTTTCTCTGACTTAGGTTTTTCTTTTTCCTTTTTTGAGACAAGAGCTCCTTGTAAAAGCTGGCCTGGAACTCACTATGCAGATCAGGCTGGCCTTAATCTCATTGATATCCACCTGCCTCTGCTTCCTGAGTGCGGGGATTAAAGGCATGCATCATCACACCTTTCTTTGCTTTAGTTTTTAAAAAGACTTTCAGTACTAATTCATAATGCAAATAAAAATTATTTTTAGGATTTTACAAGCTGCTCTTACACATGAATGTATAAAAAAGTAACTACTTGTGTGTGTGTGTGTGTGTGTGTGTGTGTGTGAATGTTTATGAGTATGTATACACGTGTGTGTGCAGACCAGAGGTCAACTTTGGTGGTTACTCTTCAGGAGCTGTCCACTTTGTCATTTATGAGACCAGGTCACTTACTGGGCCCTGGGTTTCACTGGTTAGGCTAGGTGGCTAGCTGAATGGCTAGTGATCCATCTGTCTCTGTCTCCCCAGTGCTGGGATTACTAAAAAGTTCCATCGCACTAGGTTGTTTGTTTGTTTGTTTGTTTTTTTAACCAACTAAGCTATCCCCAGGGTCTCAAGTAATGAAAACTAGCCTTGAACTTACTGTTGAGGTTGAGGAAGACTTTGAACTCCTGTTTCTCCTACCTCTACCTCCTAAATGCTATGATTATAGACACTATGCCCAGAAAAAAGTAATTATTTAAAATCAGTACTAGGTTAGTAAGTTATGTGATCTAATTACTATTCCTTTCCTGGAACAAACAAAAACAAAACAGTATAGATTCTGGAGGAAAACTCTTTCTTTCTACAAATTATGGCCATCTAGTTTGGGCCATTATTTTAAGATCTCGTTAGTAATGGTTTTGCAAACAGAAGTCCTATAAAGAAACAAGGGTACCAAGAAACATGGGTATACTCTACCAGAAACGGAGATAAACAGTGCTCCTTTAATTATTTATGCACAGAAGACAAGAAAAACCAACCCAAATCCCCCAAATACCAAAACATTTATCAAAAACAAATTTTCACCTCGATGGTATAAGACGAGCATAGAGTAAATGAAGCTACTACATCCTGTTTGTTTGCTAGCGAAGATCCAAATCAGAGCTTTTGTGTCCAGTCTGTGCAAGGCAATGTTACTCATGCTGCCAAGCCCTGCTTCAGCTTTACCTTGAGTTTTAGCACGAGCAGATGGTGTGCTCTTTGTCCTCTGCTGGGCTGACGAGAAGCCGCTGCTGCTTCCTCTTTTCTTCAGTGTTGCCTGTGGTGCTGGATCAGCGGACCCTTTGCCACTGACCTTCTTTATTATACTAAGAAAAACAGTTTGCATGTAGCATTACAATGAGATTCCAA
The DNA here is from genome assembly GCA_035773235.1 of Eospalax fontanierii. NCBI lineage: Eukaryota > Metazoa > Chordata > Mammalia > Rodentia > Spalacidae > Eospalax > Eospalax fontanierii. The sequence goes on along the minus strand of CM069543.1, from coordinate 26,234,754 downwards.
AACATGAACTTAAAATATCTACACATGAAATATTCGGTCAAGAAATAAAAAAAAATATTCTTTAGAAAATAGAGAAACCCAAGTTCCTAAGTCTTTAAGTTTTGAAAGTGTAGATCAAGTATGATAAAGCAATGCATAATCATAAGCTTATGTATAAAGTGATACTTTGCACTAATTATTTTGTTTAAATAGGAATAAGATTGTTTTAAAATATAATTGAATTTTAAACAAAGAAAAATCTTAGAAATATTGAGTTAGAAGTTAACATATAAATACTTTCAGAGAAAGGTAGGTAAAAGATCAAAAGGAGACCTACCTGCCATTTAAACTAGTGTCTTGTTCATGAATACTTTTTTTATTGGATGTTCCATTGGTTACTCTTGAAACTGGTCGAGATTTTACTGTTATAAATCAAGAAATGTCAGCCGTGAGAGAGAATACATTAAAAATATATAACAAATTGGTATAAATTTACCAGTTAGATACTAAACAAAACCAAGTGCTAAAATGGAAAGACTGTTCTCTCAGTTTGCACATATACATAAACAATACTTTTTGGCATTTGAAAGTAATTAAAGCTGGCAAGGACCACAATTTCTAGGAACCTTAAGTATTAAGAGCTGTTAAGATGTGTTGGGCATAATGCAAGATGGGCCTAGCCAGGCCACCTGCTAGGAGGAATAGAGGAATGGTTCCTGTGGGTGTGGCGTTCTGCTCTGGCTAGTTGTCAGACTAGCATTTGAAAAGTACCTGCCTACCTGGGGACAAACTTACTATTGGCTGTATTTGGGACTCCACCCTATAAGGTCATTGGCTATCCAGACCTATAAGAGCTTGTGCACCTATTCAGTAAACGAGTTGGCAGTGCCACGCGAGTATGCAGTGCCACGAGTATGCAGTGCCACACGAGTGTGCAGTGCCACACGAGTATGCAGTGCCACGCGAGTACGCAGTGCCACGGGAGTACGCAGTGCCACGCGAGTACGCAGTGCCACGCAAGTATGCAGTGCCACGAGCTGGCAGTGCCACATCCTGCTTCCCATCCAACTCCCAGAGTCTGTGGCTTGACTCTGTGTCTACTCACCCCCAACCCCTTGGGCTGGTCCTCCAAAGTCCACTTGGGCTGGCCTGAGTGGTGAGCCACGACAGTAACTGACACGACTATAAAGATGTATAAACATAGGACTGGAGATGTAGCTTGGTTGGTAGAGTGCTCGTGTAGCAAACATGAAGCCCTGGGTTTGATCTCCTGCACCACATAAACCAGGCATGATGGCACACACCTGTAACCCTAGCACTGGGGAGGGGAGGCAGTAGGGTCAGAAGTTCAAGGGCATCTTCAGTTACATAGTGAGTTGGAAGCCAGAAGGGGCTACTAGAGAAACCCTGTCTCAAAAAACAAAAAATTTTAAGAGTGTTGAGTTGGCAATGTAGAGTATGTACACGGCCATGTACAAGGTCACACACACACACACACACACACACACCAGAGTGATAAAACCCACCTACAGTAGAAATTTTGACACTATCTACTCCATTCTTCACCATCCGTCCTGGAGCATCACAGAAGTATGGCTTCTGATCAGAAGACTTCTCTTCCACTGATCCATTTTCTTTCTGTTCATCTAGACCTCCATTGGTAACCAAGAGCTCCATACTTGAATTTGTAGATCTGCTGGAGGGTCCTGCAGTGGGGAGGCATGGGGAATCTTTCCCTGTCACTTTTTTCAAAGGCTTGGCTTTGGCTTGCACATTTAGGTTTCCAGTGAGCACCTTGGGTCTGGCACCTGCAATCTGTCCTTCCTGATTTCGGACTCCTTTTCCATTTATTGAATTTTTTGGTCCAGTTGCTGCTGCTGTTGCTGGTCTTTCCACAATGTTAGGCACCAGATCTTCTGACTTCACATTACCATTGTTTTCTGTTTGGGGCTTTATTACAGTTTTGGGCTTTCCAGGAATACTTTTCCCCCCAGTTTTCATATTTTTTGTAATGTTTGATATTTTTGTACCATCCTTTTCCTTTAAATCACAATGCTTTAATGTTTTATTTATACTGTTTCTATTCGTGCTTGATGTATGTCCAGATGCTCCTAACCCATCAGATTTCATCTTCTGATTAGCAGAGAAAGACGTCTGACACTCTCTTGTGTTATTTTCTGGCCACGGTTTCTTTTTTATAACACCGAAGTCAGAAACCTGTCTCCTTTGCTAAAAAGAAGAAAAACATTTTATAATTGACTGAAGTCTTTGGCATTTATTTTGTTTCAATAAAATAATGAAAACTTCAAAGTCAGTAGGAATTTTAGAATGAAATGAAAAGTTTATATGGTCATTATTTTTGCAGATATGTTAATGGTATTTTTTTCCCTTTGGCAAAGCTGTATGAAACTGTAGGGCAGAGCCTGTGCTATCTTTCCTTCTGAAGGAAAAATTTAGCAATGCTCATACTGTGCAAGGCAAACACCCTACCAGTGCGTATATCTCTAATCTTTTAAAATTTATATTATGATTTAAGGTCACTCAAAACTTGAGTTATCTCTTGTCATTTTCATCAAAACTTTGTGTCTCTGGACTACATTTTCTAAAAAAATCTAAAATGCAGTATTAAATGTTTATTTAATCCATGGAGTTATAGTAGCAATTAATCCCTGAGCTCCCAAAATGTCTTGAGTAAATGATAATATCCAAGGTTCTTTGAGGCCCATTCTCAGGGTCCACTTTAAACATTTTTCATCTATCATCTCACTTAACCTTTACAGAATCCTAAGAACAGCTCTGCTAGCTAGATTCACTTCTTAGATACAAAACTGGTTATTAAAGCAGGCACATTACTTACCCAAGGGCAGAGGCTGGGAAGATACAGAATTAAGACATGAGATCATGACTTAACTGCCTTAAGAATGTAGTTCTAAGGAACATTATAAAGATTTTGCCAAAAACTCTTCAACCAAACTACAAATTTTATCATTAAGCATTTATTCCTCTGCAGTAAGAATAATCTACTCTTTGGAGTCTTCATTAACACAAAAAGATAAAAGTTTCTAGGGAGTAAATACATATGTGGGAAAAGCTTAGGTTCTGAAGATTCAAGTGGTCAAACAGCACTGGCTCTCTGGAGGTTGTAGAGGAAAAGACATTCTAAAACAGCTGAACATGGCCAATTCTGCTTTGTCTATGCCCATCCAATTTTGTTTTGAAACAAAATAAAGAACAATTAGAAACTGTTCTGTTTTGCTATAAGGCAAGGGGAAGGGAAAGCAGAGACACTAATTTCTGGGAGGCTTAAACAAAAATCACAGGGAAAGACTGGGGATGTAGCTCAGTGGTAGGAGGATGCCTAGTAGTCTGTGGGGTAGACTGCCAGCAGTGCAGAAAACAAACAACAAAAACCAGAGAAGGATATCAGGAAAAAAGGCACCCAGAATAAAAGTGTCTTAAGGTCTGATTCCCTAGAGTATTAGTAAGGAACTGCAGTGGCTTCCATGTTTACACAATTGGAAATCTGGGATGAAGTGGAATTCAAAAGTGGGTTTTTGCTTGTTTTCTGAGACCTGGTCTCAGTTAGAAACGCATCCACCACCCAGAAGTGCTGGATTATGGGAGGGCACCGACATGCCTGGTGAGGGTTCTTTCCTGCAGTCTTTCTCAGCACTCTGAGTGCAATCTGCATTATCAGCTCCAAGAGGAGCTACGCTGTGTAACCTTCAAACTCAATAAATGCTGGGTGGCAGTAGGTCCTAAGACATGTCAGCACAAGCACACTATGAAACACATGCCAGAAAACAATCCTAGGAGGTTTGCTGACAAAACTCTCCATTGTTCCAGCTCCTAATCTGAAACATTTGGAGCTTGACTCTGGCCTTATTCCATGAAAACTATGACATAGCTAGAGAAGTAGGACTTCCTTCTAGTGGATGATAAGGAAGAAAACAGAATTCCCTAGTTTCCAAGACATTATGTTCTTTGCATTCTAAACTGGAATGCTCTACTAATGGTTCTATATTATCACTGGAACATCCATAGATTAGTATAATTTTCTACTTACGATTTCATTGATTACATGAATGGCTATAGTTATCTTGGAACCTATTGTTATTAATATTAGAAAAAATGCATTTCAATTTATAATAACCAAGTATTTTTTAAATAAACAAAATGATCATCTTAACATTTTAAAGCATAGAGTGCAGTGACACTATCTACATGACCTTATACAGCAGATCTCCAGAACATCTCCTATTTTCTGTATCCCATCCATTACCCCAAACCCAGCAATCACCCTTCTTCCTGTTTTAAAATTTGACTACTTTGGATGCCATATGTAACCAAAATATCTAAAGCTAAAACACTAAATGCTCTTGATACTGATTGCTTTTTTTTTTCACTCCAAAAATATGTGAATCAAGATATTACTATAGAGAAAACTGGAACAAGTGAAACCCACTTTTCTAATAAAGTAGGTTAATTAAAAAGTAGACAGTGAATTGGATCTAGATTTCTAAACAATTTCTGATCTATTGGAATAGCTCCAGTATATTATTTGCCAAAAGGTTTTTAAGGAATTGAAAAAGGCACATATTTTATATGCCAACTGGATTTAAGAATTTTACATCATTTTGAAATTTATATATCAAATGCTTCATTGATTTTTTACAACTCAAAATTACTTTCATTTTAAAATATTATTAATGAAAAAATCTAAAGATTATTATGAAATATAAAATAGTAAAATTTAAATAGTTTGGTGTTTTTCTGCACAATTTCAGAAGTTTACCTGGGAGCTAGTGAGTACAGGCTTTCTGCCAAGTCTTCGATCATCACCCTTGTCAAATGCAGCTGTGGAAAAAAACAGCAATTTATTTTTATCAGAAACATTATTATTACCATATAAGTCCAAGGAAAACAGAATGCCAGTGAAAAAGGTTATATTTTGATGGAAATTTTTTTAAAAATCTGAAACCAAACTAGAACACAAAGCAATTTCTTATTGCAGTTTAGAATAAGGAATCTACTTTTCAATCTTGTTCTTTGGCTCTTAAAATTTTGTTTTTGAAGTTAATAAATAAGAAATGTAAAATCTTACATTAAAGTTTCATATGTAACTTTAAAAAACCAGAATTTTCTCAAACTGTGAATTTTTAGATAACTGATTTTATTTAGTTTTCAAAATTTCAAAGAATTAAATGAGAAAATATCTGATAAACATAAAAATGGTGTTCTGAAATTGAATATTTTGTGGTTATGCAGGGTTCTCAAGAGGAGTGCAGAAAGGGAAGAGAAAATGAAGCTCTGCTGAAAATAGAGCAAAAAGAACCATCCTCAAACTCACCTTATTCTCTTTAGAATTACATAAAAATTCATTTTATATATTATTTTTACATGGTAATTATTCGAGAACTCATGTTTTACTCATTTCTGAATGATACCAGAAGAAATGTGCAGGAATGATGACAGGAGGACTGTAAGTACAATTCAGCTGATGCGTCTCTTTTTTCTGAAGGTTTGCAAGGCTTGAAGATACAGTGTGGAGAAATATACTTCTATAAACAGTTTCTAGAATGTACTGATTTTAGTAAAACAGCTAATAAAATACAGTAAGTTATATGCTATGCCACCATGCATCTCTCCCATCTGTTCTGTGGATGTGTGCTGTAAGATAAGGCAAGATCCTGAAATGGCACTGTGAAGATTGATTTGCAGCCAGCAAATGACTCTGCACAATAATACACAGAAAGGAATTAAAAGAAAAAGTTCTCTACCAAATCAGTAACTCAGCAAGAATATAAGAAATGTTAGAACAAAGGTAACCCAGAAGCACTCCTTTATATTTCCCAAAGCAACAATCATGCATAAGTCAGGACTCATTATAATTCAGCATATTTAAGATTTTAAAATATTACACTGATGCCATGTGATAGAATGGAAAGTTCTTTCTGGCAATTAATTGTATTACTAATGACAGTTTGTTTGTTTAGATATGTATATGCTTACTTATGTGGATTTCTAATTATTACTTTGAAAAATTAAAAAAAAAAAAAACAAAGTTCAACTTAACTATGAAATCCTCTAAATAGAGAAAAGCTAAGTTTGCTACCAATCAGATGTGAGCTTGAAGGACACCTACTCAAGGAATGCTGATCTTAGTTTGTTTCTTGACATTGCATAGATTTTGTAGTAAAGGAAAACAGCACCTAAAAATTAGCACAAAGTAACAAGGAAAAAATGCTCCAATTTTAAAGAGCTGATGATTTTTATTGTTTGAAAAAATGGACTTTCCTTGAAAAGTACCTTAAATTACATCTAGTGGCTTTATCATGTACTGCTGAGCAGGTCACAATCTGAATTTACCACTTAAAGAATTGAATACACCTAAAATATATTTTATCATACATGACTTACATGTTTCATAGCACTAAAATGTGTGATTCACAGAATATAGTCTCTCAGCTTAAGACATTTTAAAAAGCACAGCTGCTCAACATTGCCACTATTTTTTCTAAGGCACCTGCTTTAACCCAAAAATAGTCATGAAGCCATTTTTAGTTCCACACCCTCGAATTTTTATTTTAATATTTTAAAAACAAACATACTTTCTGATCAATGTACATCTTTTGTGTAACGCTAATGTTTCAAACAGTACCTATTAAATGTCAGAGATCACTGTGCGGCTCCTGAGGGACACTCCGCAATAGCACACACTGCATCCCTGAGCCAATCAATTGTGAAATAAAGTCATCTAATGTAGGCAGAACCACAAGGCAGAATATCATGTGAGAAAAGATGGAAAAGCCTTATGGTAAAATATATTTTAAAAGAGGGAGAAAGTATGTTTGGTAATCTATAGTACACAGACTATATTCTTTTATACTTCTAAGCTCTTCACAAGAACCTTTTAAAGCAAATTTGGCTGGCATATTGTAGCCAATATATAGTAAGATGAAAAAATTGGTATGTATTTATAAAGGAAAGGAGTTTCATTTTCTAAGAACAGCAAAACAAAGCATGATTATTCAAAGTGCCCTAACATACTATTATTAGTTTTCTTTAGCACTCTATTACTGAACAGAAGCACACAAATACTAATCTAACCACTATTCAGAATGCTTTCAAAATAGCTGCTGTCACAAAGATCATAACATGAGAACAAAAAAATTCCAAGGCTAACGTACCTGCTTGGATTTTCTGCTGATCATCTGTGCTCATCAGTTTCCAGCTTTCTGTGTGACGAACAGCATAGAAAGACTGAACCAGGAAGACCCACAGCTTATCACGCAGAGCTTGGATCTTGCACGTAAAACCCTGTGTTCCAGCAACAAATCAGCAGCTGGTGAGAGCCACATTGTCATAGCAACCGGTCATTATTCCTTCCGAATCTACTTACTCCTAAGCTAGATCAATGATGTCATCACTTACATTTCTAAGACCATTGGGCGCATGTTATTCATGAGGTTTACTCATTAAGAGTTTCAGAGTGAACATGAGGCTAGATGTTAGCTTTTCAACTAAATTCTATTTAAACATCAATGGCCTTTATATGAATATCTACCACAGCCTTTCCAAATCATGACATTACAAGGTCAAATACTCTATGGAATAATAATAAATTTGATGAAATACTCTTACCATTCTTACAGAGTAAGAATGCCAATAATTATGCCACTGATTGCATTTAAAATTAAGCACTTAATTTAAATTTTGATTTTTCCTACTCACTCTCAATTTAAAAATAAGATTTGTTTGGAGAAAAAGGAATTGAAAATATATTAAGATTATAAACTAAAAGGCACTAATGAGTAAAAATACTACAGACATTTTATATATGAGACCGTATCAAGCCCCCAGATGTCCACTGCCTAACTTCAACAACTTGAGCAACATTTAAAATGCATAGTCAATTTAAAATCTTAAACCACTTCAAATACTATATTATTTTAATGAAATGTGTTATAATCAGTACCATTTCCTTTGTGCTTTCAGAATTCAGTAATGTGTCCATAGCCATAAGGAGAGAGCAACTATTTTCAGTGGTAATATTTTCTTCAATCGCTTTTAAAATTTTTTCCAAGAGCTCAGCTGTGCTGCTCATTGCCTGTGACTACAAAACACAGAATTTGACATTTCATGAAACATGTAAAATACCTAAGAAATGTTAAAGTCTAGCATACAGCAGTACAACCATCATAGCTGGCTACACGAAGTCAAACAGAAACCGTATTTGCTCTTCCTTTCCATTTTTAAAAGACTGCACATGTACATACACACATACTCAAAGACACTGTTTTTAGGTGTTAACATAGCCTTAACCTAAAACCTAGAAATAACCAGAACCCAAAAATAAATAATAGGAGTTAATCATTGATGAATTTTAGAGAAAGTAACTCCTTACCAAAATGGGGAATTTTTCAAGGAGCTAATATGGATCAAAACATTATCTTTACAACTTTGATTTCTACAATGTGGTTGTAGTGAGTAAGGGCTAGTGTTTGGCGAGAATTACAATGTGCCTTGCCAGGGCACTCAGACCTGTCCCTCCTGCCTTCTTATCTGTGAGCCAAAAGTCCTATTCATCACTGCGCTAAATCTGTTACAAGCATGCCATCTGCTGTGGAATTTATTTAAATCAGACTAATTTAATCAAAAGCAACCTGAATTTAAAATCTCTTACGTAATTAAAATCAAAACACAAAGCTAGAACTAAAGAGAGCATATAATTCAGCCACAGTACCTGCAAGAGAAGAGTGAAGTTCTCACTCTGAATGACCTTAGAGAAGTTTCCTACAATAAATGCAATACACTCTCCTTGGAGCTGGGACGCCATGAACAACGCTGCTTCTGTCCACTTTACTCTAGGTAAACTGATGATAAGCCTGTCACTTTCCATCAGAAGAAAAGCAGCATTCCTAGAATTCTAGAATTTTAAAAACATTGGGGGAAAAGTTAGGTGTTATTATTACTCATAAAAGAATTCTGTAAGCAAACCAGATTCTTTTGATTTCCTGTGATGTTTCCTACAAAAAAACCCCAAGATCCCATGTAGCTAATATCTTTAGTTTTATTTATAATATCTATTTATTTATTCATTCAGAATTGTCCAAAAGGACAAACTTTGAGTTGTGAAATTACTTTTAAAAGACATCTAAAATAAATCCAAGAACAAACTAATTTAAAATTATAAAGAAAAATCTGATTTGAGATTATTACTACTACATTAATTTATATCTATAATTATCTATAACTTCAGGGCCACATTGTTGTCCTTAATTTTTGCATGTGTGTTCGAGTGTGCATGTGTGCGTACACACATGTGTGTAGACCAAAGGATAACCTTGGGTGGGTCAACATTGTTCCTCAGATGTCACATACCATTGTTTTTTCTTGACACAGGGTTTTTCACTGACTTGGATCTTGTCAGATAGCCTAGCCAGCCAGAGAGCCTCTGGGTCTGCCTCTCTCCACCTTTCCAGCACTGGTACAAGCACGTACCACTATGCCCGGCTTTTTATATGAGATCAGGGGATCAAATTCAGATCCTTATGCTTACAAAGCAAGCACTTTACTAGATACACTGTCTCCCCAGCCCCGACCTTAATTCTTGTATGAGTACAAAATATGTATTTACTGAAAATTTAGGGAGACTAAATAGTCCCAATGCCTTTCTTCCTATAACTTAGTAAGATTCAACTTTTTATAGTTTAATAATGATTCATTTTGTCACAGAAAAACATTGACTTTATGGGAAATGAAACAACTCACAAATATTGTATATTCCAAGGAGAAGGAAAAAATGGCAAATCATAAATTACTGTATTTTGTTTGTGTTTGATTTTTAGTTCTTAAAAACAATGCTTAGGTATATAAGTAATTATTGGATACCTGAGAGGTCACAGATTTTCCAAAAAAACATCAGTTGTGTTCATCAAGAGGTAGAATCTAGGTCCTCATGCCTTGACTATGGACTGGACTTTTCACTTGCTTTAACTGGAAATACCAAAGTGCAAGTTCCAGAGCCCAGGCCTCAAGAAACTTTGTGGCTATTGCCTTTACCCTCTTGGAATCCTGGGACTACTAGGCCATAAGGAAGCCTGTTGAGAAAGACTGTGCAGAAGCTGGAGCTTAATGGGTAAGAACATTTGTTGTGAAAGCAAGAGGACCTGAGCTGAATCCTCAGCACACATGGCAGTGTGTGACTGCAACCCGTGTTAGGAGAGCCAAGACTGGAGGCCAGCTTAGATTGAGTGAGACTGTCTCTAACAAATATGGTGGAAAGCAACAGAGCGAGACTTCCGTCCTCCGGATGACTTCACATGGGTGTGCACCCCTCCCCCCCACCTCACACACACATACACACACCACATGCTAAGACACACACAAGACAACCATGTAGAGTGGGCCCAGCCAGCAGCTTACCAGCAGCTCATTGTAGTAACAGGAGTGGGCTTAGGGAAGATGAGCAGAATTCTTGAGAAATAATAAATTGTAATTTTAAGCCATTCAAATTGGGGGATGGGTTTGTTACATAATAATGGAAATTAAAGATTGAAATATTTCTTTCTCTCTCTTTCTCCTCTCTCTTTTTCTTTCCTTCTTTCTTTCTTTGAGACAGGGTCTCCCTGTAGCTCTGGCTGGCCTGGAACTCACTATGTAGATCAGGCTGGCTTCTATCTCACAGCCTGCCTCTGGCTCCCAAGTGCTGGGATGAAACACATGTACCACCATGCCCGGCCTGAAAGATTGAAATATTTAACAATAACTATAATGAAGTGGATTCTGCACATTCTCTGTATTGTTCAGAACTCCACTAAAGTACTTTGTTTTCCCTGGTCCCAGAGAATCTATCCCTCTTCTTTAAAGCACTTAATTTATAATTATTCAAATATGAACATATATATGTACTGTAAGTTCAGTGAGTTTGAAACCGTGTCTGCCTTTAATCACCATTGTACCTGAAGGGGCTGCTGGGGCTACTACAAAACTGAGTTCTAACATACTCAGAGATCCATTGGATTTTGATCATGACTAGAGGCTGAAGGTATATAAGTGAATTTCTGAGGTATCTTGGAAGTTTAATCCTTAAATATAAAAATCTTTTAAAATTTTTATTATTTTTAATAAGAATTCATTAAAAATATAGTATGTCTCAACTGTCTTAGTAAAATAAAGTAACTTTACTATAATTCAAGTTTTAAAAGAACCGGTATTCTTTCCTCTTGTGGTAACCTCCGAGTGACCATCTATTCACGAGTGCGTTTCAGGCAATAAGCCCGTTTGCTCTACTAGAGCATTGCTATGATACTGGAGCCAAATGTAGGATATGGAAATATCTACATTTGGCAGATAGCTATGTGGTGCTTACTACATACATGGTAATATTTTAAAAAATACAGATATAGAATACAGCTTATAACTGAGCTTAGAATCTGTTGGCAACCTTTATGGACACAGTGAAGTGATGACAGATGACATGGTAATTTTCCACACTAATCTGAATATGTGACAAACACTGTTACGAGTACCCTGAGATACTACTTCTAGACCGAACATAAAACTGTAATTCAAAAGCTAATCACATGGTTCAAACATTTTTAAATGTATGAAGAGTATTATTGGGAAAAAGTCTTCTTGTCCCAAACACCCATTTTAAACCAATATTGATTTTTCTCTATATCCTCTACGTGATTATGTATATAATACTATACAATGCATACATATGATTTTTCTCTTTATGTCCTTCAATGGAGGCATTATATACTACACTGTTCTCTTTTTATACTTACTATACACCTTAAAAAGTGTTTTTTAGTTGGTGTACTACAGAATATCTCTATGTAGCCCAAGCTGGCTCTGAACTCACTTTCCTCCTGTGTCAGCCTCTTGAGTGCTAGGATTGTAGGTATGCATTGCTACATTGGGCCCTTTTATTTTTTAACAGCTAGGAAACAGTCCATAACACAAGTGTGTTATAAGTTATCTGAACAGTATTCTAATCCTAGTCTTAAACCAGACACCCACATCACCCACTGCAAAGCTCAGGGTACATAGCAGTAGAGGGAGACAGAGAATACTCTTAAGATGATGGGGAGGAGGACTGTGCAACACTGTCTGATGTGCAACACTGTCTGATGTGCAACACTGTCTGACGTGCAACACTGTCTGATGTGCAACACTGATGTGCAACACTGTCTGATGTGCAACACTGTCTGATGTGCAACACTGTCTGATGTGCAACACTGTCTGACGGACATGCATGACCATGGCTCTCAGGAGTTCACAGTGGCTGCAGTTACCCGCATAGGGCCTGTGCCCCATAAACAGTCAGCCATAGGTTGGGGAGGGAGTCAGAGAACCCTGCCCTGACCCGGGGAGCCCCTGGTAGTCTAGAGCTGCTGGGAGAGAGGAAGTCATTGTCCTCAGTGATATAGGTACTGGTTATTTATGTTCTGGTGGACAGCTCCATGCTCATGCCCACATGGGCAGGCCTGGTTAAACCCAGTGGGTCACAAGGTAAAACCAAGAAGACATGAAAGTGGGACGGGGACCTGGTAGGAGGAGGAGGGGGTTGAGTCGGGGGAGGTTAATGGTGGAGGAAGAGAGACAAGGATGGGGGGTATGCATGTGATCAGAATGTGTTATATTCATGTATGAAATTTTCAGAGTAGATTAATTAAAAAAGTAAATAGCAGCTGGGAGTGGCAGTGCATGCCTTTCATCGCAGCAGACAGAGGTGGCTCTTTGAGAGACTGAGGTCAGCCTGGTCTACAGAGTGAGCTCCAAGCCAGCTGCAAAAAAGACTAATTAAAATAAAATAAAAAGGAAATAGAACTCTATTTATAGACATACATTGTTGCCAATGGTTTGTTATTATGTAGTAATGAACAATACTGCATATAACATTACAAAAACGTGAACAAAGGATGTATACTGATATAGGATACATTCCTAGAAGTAGGAGTGATGGATCAATACTACTTGTCTTAGTCTGGGTTCTAGTAAGGACTAAGCTTGAAAAACAGATCACTGGAAAGTGACTGCAAGGTGATCCTAGAAACAAAGAGTAAGACAGGGAAGGATGTATTTGCTAGGTACTTGTTACTCAACACGTGATCCATGGCATCAGCATTAGCCAAAGCTTGTTACAAATGTAGAATCTCTGGCTCTTACTTTGACTTAGGGATTTAGTGTACACACTTAAACAAGATCCCGAAGCATTTAATGGATGCACTGAAGTTGGAGAAGCACTGACAGAATAGTACTATTAAGTGACTGGGGCTCAACCCTGTTCAGAACTTTCTGAGGAGCCTCTCACACAAGCTTAGCAGAAAGTAAGTGGACAAAGCCCACATAGCTCTCAACCTCTCCCCAGAGAAAGGCCTGGAACACAAAGCTCAACTTTTATGGAGGCCACTCAAAGAATAGACTTCTGTTGTGCCTGTTCTGGGATAATGGGATCTAGTGTACCCTAGCCACCTACAGGCCAATAAGACCATACAGCATGGATATGTTGGTGCTAATTTGCAACCTGTCACCCTACTAGTTCTCTAGGCTCAGGACAGACCAATCATGGAAGGACATGAGTTCGACAGAGTGTCTAAAGATCTGAATCTTCTGGGGCTACTTTAGTATCACTTGATTCAGAATACTAATGAGACAGCAGAAGCTACGAGCCTGGGGCTCGCAGAGAACAAAGAAGCAGAGGTGAACTATAGAGAACATTTGAGAAGATTCCAAACTAGCTGGATGGGCTGATGGGTAAGTCTCTCTAGAATGAGGCCAGTCCATGAAGACCGGGTGTGCTGTGCTGTCTAACGTAACAACAGAGCGTCAAAGTTGTCTAATGTGTGAACGTCAACACAGAGTCAAAGAAAACAAAGAATCAAGGAAATCAGTTCTAAACAAAGGAACAAGGCAAATCTCTAGAAACCAATCTGAGTAAAATGAACAAGCATACCTCAGAGATACCAAGAGTTCACTTTCACCACCACCACAATAAAATAGGTCCCCTGTTGGTCTGTAAGGATGATCCTTCTACCTTGCAATAAAGCGAGTCACATGAATTTTTGTTTGCAGAGCACATAAAAGCGATGTTTACCCTACATTAAGGCCTAGTAAATATGAAACAGCATTATAGTGAAAGATATGCATATACTTCAATTAAAAATACTTTATTGTTCAAGTACTAATGGGCATCTAAACCTTCAGTGAGTCATAATCTTGGCTGGCTGAGGATCTTATCTCCGTGCTGACGGCTGTTTGGTAAAGACTGGGGAGACTGGCAATTTCTTAAAATAAGACAATGTAGTTGTCATACCGACTTTTCCTTTCATCAGAGATTTCTCTATAGAATGTGATTCAAAGACTTAACCAACAAAATTTCCTTTAAACCTTGAGTCCAAAGTCTCAAACCCTGTCCCTTCCTTACCAACTAAATTGATGTATTCTAAATCTTTACCATTTCTATGGTGTTCACAGCATCTTTATCAATAGGCTCCATCTTAAACCACTATCTTTGTTCACCTACAAGAATAAGTAGCTACTCATTCTCAAGTAGTATCATGAGACTGCAACAATTCAGTCATCTTCCAGGTATCCTTCTACGCCCAGTTCTCCTGCTGTTTCTGCCACATCTTCATTTTCTTCCTTCACTGAGTTTCTATATCCTAAGTCATTCAGTCAAGAGGATTACAGTCTGCTTCTTCCAAATGTTTGCTAATGTTAAAATTTGTACTTCTTCCCATAAATCACAAATGTTCTTTTTGTGTATATGTGTGTGTGTGCGCACGCATGTGCACGCATATGTATGTATGGAGGCCATAGTCGATACTGTGTGCTGTTTCTTAGGTATCACCTGCTTTAAAAAATGTTTATTTATTTTTGTTTTGTGTGTTTAAGTATATTGCCTGCATGTATGTAAGTATACCTGTGATGTGCCATGGCCCCTGAAGAGGCCAGAAGAGGGTGTCAGATCCCTATAATTGGAGTTAGAGATGGCTATTAGCCACCTTTGGGTGCTGGGAATTGAACCCAGGTCCTCTAGAAGAACATCAAGTGTTTTTAACTGCTGAGCTATCTCGCCAATCCCCTACTTTTTTTTTTTAATGTTTAAGTATTGCTAGTTATTTTTCTTTTTTAAAAAATTATTTATTTTATGTGTATGTATGCCATGTATGTACAGGTACCCACAGAAGCCAAAAAGAGGTATTGGACACCATAGAACTGAAGTTACAAGTGGTTGTGAGCTGTCTGACATAGGTGCTGGGAACCTGGGTCCTCCACAAGAGCAACAAGTGAATCATCTCTGTAGCCTCTACCTTATTTTTTTGAGACTGGGTCACTCACTGGCCTGGGACTCACTGATTAGGCTAAGCTGGCTGGTCAGTGAATTTCATGGATCCTCTTGTCTCTGCCTCCCTAGCACTGAGATTACAGACATGTGCCACTTTGCTTGTCTTTTTTATGTGGGTTCTGGAGATCAAACTCAGGCTTGGATGGCAAGCACAACAAACTGAGTCACCTCCCCAGGCAGGGAAACATTTTTCATAGCATCTAGAATGGTAAACATTTTCCAGAAGGTTTTCAATTTACTTTGCCCAGATGCATCAGAGCAGATATTACGTATGGCAGACACAATCTTATAAAATGTATTTCTTAATAATAAAACTTGAAAGTAAAAATTACTTCTTGATTCATGAACAGAATGGATATTGCGTTAGCAGCCATAAAAAAACATTAATCTATTGTACATTTCCATGAGTCTTTTGGATGACCAAGTACAGAGTCAATGAGCAGTAATATACTGAAAGGATTTTTTTCCCCTAAGGAAGAAGTCTCTACAGCCAATTTAAAATACTCAGTAGTCTAAGCAGATATATGCTATCATCCAGGCTCTGCTGTTCCTTTCATAGAATACAGTCAGAATAGGTCTGGTCCCTTTTTTTTTGGTACTTTTTGAGATCTATGGGGTCTCTCTGTAGCCCCAGCTGGCTTGGAACTCACTATGTAGACCAGACTGGCAATGAAATCACCAAGATTCACCTGCCTCTGCCTCCCAAGTGCTGGGATTAAAGGTCTGTGCTACCACACTCAGCAGGTCTGGTCTAATTCTTAAGGGCCTGAACATTTTTCAGAATGGAAAACACACACAGTAACTTAAGTAACCTGTGCGTTAGTTCCTGATATGAGTACCACCATGTCATATGGCGCTTTTGAAGCAAGGCTTTGATTTCTTTCTAGTTAAAGTCCTAGATAGCATCTTCT
This sequence comes from Eospalax fontanierii, assembly GCA_035773235.1. NCBI lineage: Eukaryota > Metazoa > Chordata > Mammalia > Rodentia > Spalacidae > Eospalax > Eospalax fontanierii. Next base: position 26,218,503 of record CM069543.1, on the reverse strand, counting down.
TCCAACATCAAGCTGCTGAGTCTACACTGACAAGCTCTTGGTTAGTGTAGTCATTATCAATATTCTCAGCTAGGTCGTCTAGATAATCTGCCGATCATTAGGCCCAGGAGTGTGCCATGGCTGGTTTCACCTTCTGTCCAGACTACCAGAACCTTTTCTGTATCCACAAGTAAGTTGCTTTATTTCTTGTTACCTATATTCACTGTAGCATTTGTAATTTCCTTCAAAACCTTTACCTCAGTCACCATTTGGCTAACTGGCACAACAGGCCTAGGCTTTAGTCCATCTTGTTTTTGTTGTTGTTGTTTGCTTTATTTTCTTTGTGAGATAGACCTATGTAATCAAGGTTGGCCTTAAACTCAAAGTGCTAGGATTGCAGGCACATGCCACCACACCAGGGTTATCTCAGCTTCCTTTTAACATGCCTTATTCCCTCAGCTAATCATTTCAAGTTTTTGGCTTAATATGACAGAGACCTTTGACTCTTCATTTAATCTGAATATTCAGACCCATTGTAAGGTTATTAATTATCCTGTAAAACAACTGTAAAATAGTATAGCAGAGGGCAAGGCATGGTGCGATGGGCATATTCTTCAATTATACTTACCTACCACTAACAAAAAAAAAAAATCAAAGCTGTTTACAAGACGTTCAGTCCAAATCTCTCCCATGCAGTCTTACCCTTTCCCGGGCTCGTTCTCTCATCGTATGCGCAGCAATGCCTAGTCTCCAGCCTGCAGCTGGATTCTGTAGGAAAACCTTAACCTTCTTTATTTTGAAACCGTTCTCCATCTTCTGGCTCAAACCACTTCTCTCCTTCCTTCAATCAGATTATTTAGTTTCTGTGGTCTTTGGTATATAGCCATTCATTCATATATTTATCTATTTGACAATAGATACTGAGTACCTAAAATGTACTAGTTCTACTTTAAGGCTTAATCTAAATCATAAATAAAACTCTCACAACACTTAATACTAATATACACCACAGTCTAACTTGTCTTTTACCAGGCTGTAACCCACTATAGTGGGTATTACTAGTAGTTAGTGGTAAATAATGGTTCTACTGACTGAATTATAGCTAGGACGAAGAAGCAGTAATTATTCAATGAAAAAACTAATGCAAAATAGTAAGTAACAAAGCAACAAGTCTGACATCAGCTTAAAAATGGCACGTTTATGTGAGGGGCAACTCCTGAGCTGACAGTCTACACTTCCTTTCTCAGATAGATTTAGATCTGCCTTCTATATAACCCAGTATGATGTTTGCTAGGAGTATGTATGTTTGTGTGTGTGTCTATGTATGTTTGCATGTGTGTAGGAGAGAGAGAGAGTGAGCTTTTTGACTGGAATTTGACCTTACACAATGATAAGAGTGGCTTAAACAGCTTTCTACCTGATGATGTCGTCTGAAGACCACATAGCGGTACAGAAGAAAAGATGGATGTAAAGGGAGGAAAAACAAGGATGAGCCAACACCAAAAGCACCTGCTGGAACACACAAGGACAGACTCCTGTCAGTCTCACTGCCTCCATCTTGGATGAAATGGGCTTTTGGGAGGAGATGCTGGTGCCTTCATTACAGATACAAAGACATTCATGGTCCAGAGGTAAGAGAAGCTGAAGGATGAGTAAGTGGACTAGTTGCAGGCTTGAGTATTGTTCAGTGTCAAGAAAATGACTCAGTAAATGAGCAGCAAGATGAGAGGTCTTATGACACCCACCTTAACCCCTTCTTCCCTCCAATCACACTCCACATCGTCTTTTGTGGTCACTCTAACTGGAAATAAACAGAAGGAAATTCAGGGAGTAGAGTTCTCATCACCAGGCAACAAGTCACAAAGCCATATAAATAACACCCAATCAATCTGACATCTACATATAACTCTGTAAACCATACTCTGTTTCCTAATGGAAACAAAAATAGTCATATTTCTGCCTAAGATGATACAGTTAATTCCTATACAATATACATGCTAATGCTTTCCCTTTTTTACTGAGATGGTCTCACTATGTAGCCCTGGCTGGCCTTGAACTTACTATGTAGACTAGGCTGGCCTTGAACGCACAGAAATCCGACTGACTGTGTCTCCTGAGTGCCACCATGCCTGGCCCAAACCTTTTCATAAAATCAAAAATGAATACAAAGTTCTTTATTTTTGTCATTCCTCTTCAAACTGGCTCACAGTTCTTGTAACAAATACAGAGATAGAAAGCTAACTATTGTTAGCATGTCTTAGATGGAAGGGGGAGTGAGATAAAGATAAAAATTAAAATGTTTGGTTAATATAGACAAGCACACTCGCACAGAAGGACGTGAATACTCTATGTGTATATCCTATCTGAGGCACTACTCATTTCTGTAACTAGTACATGGCCACAGCTGCTTTTTACTACATTACATGTGCCATACAGCTTTTGCTTTCAGACCTGCCTCAGTTCCTAATCTGGTAGAATGGCCTAGACTTTTATTGTTAAAGAACCTGGATCAATATTAGCACTACTGACAAATTAGGCTGTCATCGTTTTCTGCTGATTTTATGCATAGAACCTGGTGTACTGCAAACCAGGTGTGTTCTTCCTGACCCACACTGTATAGCAGCAACCCAATTTCTCCCAACAGTCATGTTCAACCTATCAATAATTCTACCTGATCCTACGTGAACTTACAGACCAGCAAGATGAAGGCAGTCTCAACTGCCAGCTCAAAAGGATCCTTATTGTTCCCAGAGGGAAGCATTGTCTCCAATGCTGAGGCCTCTAAGGCCAGAAGAGCCCAAAGTACAGGAAAGAGGCAAATTCTTTGCTAAAGAGTCACTAGGAGTAATTCTGTGTGGAGTCATTCCCTCTTTACCCCCTTGATTTCTGTATACAGGAATCCTGACTATGGAGAAATAGCACCTTAAATTCAAAACTGGTTTAGAGTGCAGTCTGCATCCTGGAAGACATTGCATTTTTGAAAGGCCCTCCTCTGTTTTATCAGACCAGTGGATTCAGGATGATGGAAAAATTCATAAGTTCAATGAATGACATGACTATGGGCATACTAGTTCTTCAATTTCTGTAAAGTGAATTTCTTAGTCATTGTTGTATTGTGTGGATTACCAAGACGATGAACAAGGAATTCTGTAAGTTCATGGAGAGCAGTTTTAGCAGAAACATAGTGAATTAAGGAGGCAAATCCGTGTCCAAGGAACATACCTATTCTGGTAAGAACAGAACATTGTCTCTTCCAAGAGGGAAATGGCCTATTGTAAATAACCTGACACCATGTGGAGCTGGATCCCTTGGAAAATACTGTCATTGAGAATGTTTAGTGTTATGTTTTGGCCCACCAAGGTGGGCCAATTTTACTGTCTGTATTGCTGAACTAATGCACAATCTCCATTTCTGGAATCTTTGTGCTCATTAATATATACCTGGCTGCGATTTTGCCTGTCCAATTGAACTCAGGCTAGTGAATAAAGGAGTGAGAGTGGATTCAGAGGAGTAGTGTGTTGGGTTAGTACACAGAACTGGTCCTGGGTTATCTGGAGGTGGGTCTCTTCTCTTGCTTTTATAGCATGAGTAACATTCTTTTTCTCTACTGAAATCATAGCATATTAGACTCAATTGAACAAACTTTTTGATGACACATAAGTGAAGTATTTGGGTTATACTCACTAAAGACTGAATCAACATATTAAGACAACTTTTCTGAATCTCAGGAGGTACATTTGCAAAGCTTCTTTCAGACCAAAACCTTGCAAAATGGCTTACAATCCAGCTGTTAAAATAAAAGAAGTCAAGTTAGAGTAATAAAAAAAATTCATTTTAAGACAATAATTTTTTCAATTATATGAATTACACATGTGTTTTGATCAACCCTTGCTGCTAATTTTATGACCTCTAAGATGGAATTAACGCTATTCCCCTTTTTAGAAACACATATTTTAAACCCATGTTGGGTTATGTGCATATTTTTGTATAATCATAGCTCATCTTCGATGAAAGTGATCCCACAGAGTAATGTCTAAATCCATAATTCTACTCAACTGCCCAACTAGTTAAGCAATAAACTACTTGCACTGTGCCAAAGAAAACACACCAAGTCTAAAACTGCCCACAAAAATTAGGGGAATAAAAGGACATACTATAAATAACTATATGATATATATATATCATATACACACACACAAAGGACATATAATAATAGCAACACAACACAAGATAACTTACTTCATGCAGTCAGCAAAAAGGCTTTCCACTCCAACTGAATGAGCAATAATTAGGCATTCTAGTATAGATGTCAATGTTCTGGGAACAGGCTAAAATTGATAGAAAAATCACAGTCAGTCTTTTAAATTTACAAAGCCATAAAGTATTTGGATCATAAAGAAAATCCAATATACTCAAGCTGTATAAACCATACACACCAGTCAAAATTTGATGAATCTGAAAATTTACATTCTGGCGATCATTATGTTATGACATAATATAGATTCAGAAAGATAAGTAACATATGCTTTCTCTCATATGCAGAATGTAATTATAAGTATATATAAACATATGTGTGTGTAGAACATAGAAGTAGAAAGGAGACTTATGAAAAGAGAAGAAGAGGGTCTAAGGAAGGTGACAGCATGGGGTAACAGAATGTGTATGCCATAAAAGCGGAAGGGAGAACTAACTACGGGGGGAGAAAGGACCAGCAAGAAGACAGAGGAGTTAGGTGAAGTAGGTAGAGGGAGTAAAAAAAATTAAAGTATAAATCTCGGCTAACTTACGAGATAAAAATCAGTAAAAATCCACTTCCACACTTAATTCTCTATGTGGAGTTAGCTAGCTCCAGAACTCTGCTTAGAGTCGTGTTCTAGTCAATGTCTAAATTTCCTTTCTTAAAAACACCTTTTTCCACAGAAACTCATACAAAGATGTTTAAAGAAGCTTTTTTCATATTTGCTAAAACTTGAAAGCAACCAAGATGTCTGCCTTTCACTAGGGAAATAGGTAAGTAAACTGTAGTACCTCCATGAGTGGAATGTTCAGCATTGAAAAATAAGCTGTCCAGCTACAAAAAAGACAAAGGAAACCTGAATACATATAACTAAGTGAGTATTAATAACAACCAATCTGAAAAGATGATGTGTTGCATGATTCAACTATCTAACAATCTGGGAAAAAAAAAAAACAATGAAAAAAAAGTAGTTGCCGGGAAGGGAAGGAAACAGTGTTGAGGGCACTGAAAACACTCTGCATTACATTATAATAATAGATAGCATACATGTATTCGGGAGCTATCTGTGCCTTCCTGTCAGTTCTGCCGGGGAGCCAAAGTTGCTCAAATATAATCTCTAAAACCCTCTATTGATCTTTAAGATCAGTATCACTGATAACTTTTAGTTTGTATAATAACATGTGAATTCTTCAACTCCCAGAATGTACACAATTTTTATTCTCACTTCTTTTAGATTAAATAACTTCTTTAATTTACTTTTATTTTCTGTGTCTGAGTATTTTACCTGAATGTATAAAGTGTGGGCAATACCCAGAGAGCAAAAGGAGGCAGATAATCCCTAGAATTGGAGTTATGGATGATTGCTAGCTATGTGGGTGCTGGGACTTGAACTTTGGTTCTAAGGGTAGCCAGCACTCTTAAACACAGCCATTTCTCAAGCCTCATAGTTTAAATATTTTCTTTTTTAAAATGTTTTATTATTTTTATTTTATGTGTATTAGTGTAATGATTGCATGTAATTGCAACCATGTAGTACAGTGCCCACAGAGGTAAGAAGAGGGTATCAGATCCCCTGGAACTGGAGTTACGGATGGTTGGTACTTGGTATATGGGTGCTGGGAATCGAATGCATGTCCTTTGCAAGAGCAGCCAGTGTAACTTCTGAGTCCTTAAATATTTTCTATAAGCAAAAGTGGAGTAATAATTTCTAGCATAACACATTACAAATATAACCATTTGACCTAGTCTGTTTCCTTGAATACAAATAAAACATAGTACATGTACAATGGAAGGGCCTCCACTGACCTCTGATAAAAGGAATTTAGATTACAATGGATATGATTTTTTAAAAAGAATATATAAAAATGCTGGTTGTGGTGGTGCATGCCTTTAATTCTAGCACTCTAGAGGCAGAGGCAAGCAGATCTCGATGAGTACAAGGCCAGCCTGGTCTACACAACAAGTTCCAGGCCACCTGGGGCTACAGGAAGACCCTGTCTCAAAAAACAACATATATATATATGTGTATATATATATGTAATGAATTAGAAATAAATGAAAAGTAAATACAAGTAGAGGAAATGATTTGCTGCTCCTGGGGTTAAACATCTGTGCTCATGTTGTGCATTTACAAGGCTTGGACTTCCTAGGCACATTCATTGCCCAATGAGGCTGAAATTTTCTTTATACACATTTATTAGTTGTGATTTAGGGTTTACACATGTAAGACCATCAACAATCTATCACTAAAATATACTTCCAAAGATCTATTTCTCTAAAAGTAGAATCAGTGCTTCTCTATGAATGTTTCTAACATATTCCTTCTAATAAGATCAGTGATTTCCAACTTTTAAATTATGAACTGCTATTAATTTAATTTTTCAATACTCTTCTGAAAGTGTTACCCTGATAAAAAGCTTACATATAACTCAATTGATAGAGGGCTGGCCTAAAATGCACTAAGCCTTACGTTCAAAACACTTTAATAAGAACCACATAAACAAGTACTACATAAACAGGGCATGTTGGTGCATGTTTGCAACCCCAGCTCTTGACAAGTGAGGACGGGAGGATCAGAAGTTCAAGGTCATGCTCAGCTACAGAGTGAATTGGGCCAGCCAGGGCTACATGAGCCTTGTCTCATCTCAAAAAAAAGTAAATATTTTGCTTTTCATATTAACAATTTTATTTAAACAAGATTCTGTTATGATAACTGAAGGAATTTCCTAAAATCAGAAATTACTATTATATAGATTATATAATAATAATTTCATGAAATTAAATAATTTGGCTCCCTGATTCTCCTACAAGAGAATCAAATTAGTATGACAGAAGGTACTACCTGTAAAGACATACTTGACAGTCTAAAAAACTACAAAATTATGTAGAAGAGTTAAAAAGTCTAGTAGTCCAATTTTATTTGGGAACAATCAGTCTTATACAATTAAGAATTAACTAATTAAAATTACAATTAAAATTTACTAATTGATGGCAGGAATATTTTTATAAAAATTATTAAAATAAAAACCAATTTGCTTATTAGAGGCTGGCAAACTATAAGTGTGTGTCCCATCTAGCCTGTTACTGTTTATGTGAATAAAGTTTTATTGGAACCCTTCTGTGTTACTTCATTTAACATACTGATTGCTCCCTTTGATCTGTAACAACAAAGTAGCTGTAATAAAGATCATATGACCCAAAAAACTTAAAATATTTTTACTATTTGGCCATTTACAGAAAAAGTCTACTTATTCTAGTTTAAAAGAGATAACTCTGCCTCTGAAAAGGCTGATTATTAGTGTTTTTGTAGTCAAATGACTGATGTCTAGTCATTTTCAGATTCTACTGAAAAATTTGGGAAGACTCATATTGAAATCATTGATTAAGATATATATTAATTGTAAGAAGAAAAATCAGAATATAAAGCCCACTATATCCCTATAAATGAAGTTCAAATATTTTTAACTTTAAAATTCAGGATTGTGAAATTAATTATTTTATAAAACTAGCGCTAGTCAACAGTTCTGGGGCCAGTTGTCCAACACACTGTACTAAAGTCTGTATTACTATGGAACATGTTCTTAGATTCTAATGACATTAAGTCTTTGTGAGGAGACTACATAAATGAGGACTAAAATTTGAAATAACAAAATCAAAACATTTATAAAACATGGGTTAAGAATAACAGCACAAAGTTTAAGAATCCACTCAACAGAAACAGCAACTGTTCCCTCAAATGTCCATTACAACAGCAATGTAGTCTAAAGTAAATATAATTTTAAAAGCTCAACAAAATGCCTTGCTGATAAAAAGAAATGTTTCCTACTGCCTTATTAGAAACAAATACCACCTTGTGTTTTTGGAAATTAAGTGGAGATCTTTTTGTGGTCCCTAAATATGATGGTTGGGTTCTCACACAGTGTGAGATCAGCTGCCTTCAGACCCTATCACAATGCCAGCAAATGATCTAACATAAAAGAAAGAAAATTGTGAGGATTCCTGAAAGTGTAACCCGAGAAAAAGCGTTTAGCCCATAAACCAGTGAACATATTAAAAACAGAGGCAACTGTGTGTGCACAATCTTCATAAGAGATTTTTATAATGTAAGATGGATGTAACTGTCTTCTTAAGGAGCCTCAGCTCAGAATAGATACTATCACAAAACTCTTTTTTTCAAGTAGTACATTTAACCACATCTGTCAAATCTTCCCTTTTCTATCCCTTGATGACGTTATAAGTAGATTTATAACTTTCTGGTTTTGTTGTTTAAGAGTCAGTAGAGTACTATTCTAATTTAACTTATTGCACTTATCCTACCCATGCCTTCCCTCCCATCACTGGGGAGATGGTCTGGTCTTTTGTTCCTCCATTTTCTGCATCTGATTCCTATGGAAGAGGACCCTGCACAGCTACAGTTCTTATGTAATTCAACAGAGGGACAGAGGAAGCTGTCCTTGTTTTCACTCTAACTCAAGGAGAAGATTTAAATGATATTAAAATTACCAGATTAGAAGTTAGACACTGGGCAATAATGCCTTATGTACCCAATAAGATAAATATAGACAATTCTTTAAGATCTGTTTTGTTGATTGTTAAATACATGCTCACTGTATTAAAAAATGTACAAAATAAGGAAAGTATGAATACCTAAATTAACTTACACTCACAAAGTACATTAAAGAAATGATGAATCAAAGAATCAAGTAGAAAATGGGTTTGAAATGCATTGTATAGGATCTTTAGACAGTGAAGTAAAACATGTTCATACTCTATCAGAACAGATCTATGTTCCACGCCAGGTTTATTCTCCAGTGGGGTGGCAGCAGAAATGAATATCCTTTGAAGGGAGAGAACCAATGAACGGTTTGTGTCGCTTTGATAGAGAAGGGAACCATAACTTTTCCGTTCTCTTAATGTCAAACTGAAAGGGAGTCACATGTCAAACTCAAAATGAGTCCTCGATGTTATATACTTTATCTCAAAATTATATAAAATTCCTTATATCCTGTCAATAAACTCCAACATCAGTTTTATTCTACTTAAAATGATTTCAATCAATTTCTAATTTTTACAAATATACCATGTTACTTTTCAACTAGTGCTCTTGCTAGTTAAATTGACATTTTAAAGCACGATTATTATCAGTGAAAAATTTAGTACATAATAATTGACGACTTAGGGTAAAGATTTATTAGACTTAACAATTACCTTTTGAAAGAAATTACAGTAATCTCTTCTTAAAATATAAATTGCAACTTCTTTTAATCCTTCTAGTCCATACATATCAGCCATATGGAGAATCTGACTGAAATAAAAACAGCATTAACTGTTAACTCTCAAATTTAAAATAAAGTATAATATACAATAATTTATGGATAATATACAGTATGTTTAGAAAATTCTGAATTATAATTCTAACTTTTTGCTTATGGATTAATTGTTATAGATTATAAAAAGGATACAGGTCAAAAGTTGAAAGCACTCACACACAATTTGCTTTGTGACAAAAGAAGGGGGTAAATTTGGAGATGTTTCCAACTCCCCTCCTACCTCCAAGGCACAGAGGATAGGAAAATGCTTTGAAGGATATAAATGTTACAAAGATATCTGCAACAATTTTGTACAATAAAGTTTGATACAGGCTGGAGAGATGATTTAGAGGTTAAGAGCACTGGATGCTCTTCCAGAGGACTCCAGGTTTGGTTCCCAGCACTCACAGGGTAGCTAACTTCTAAGAGTACTGCATGAATGTGGTACACTCATATTCAGGCAAAATACTCATACATATAAAAAAATAAAAACAAAAGTTTGATGGTTAGCATAGTGAAAATGTCTATAAATTATACTAAGATTAAAGAGCATCCAATGACCAAAAAGTTTCCCTTTATTTGGTAATTCTGAGCACCTACACACATAGGTACTTAGGAAGCCCACAAGCATTGAGGACATGATAATTTTCATATAAGCTTCCAGGGGATAAAACATTAGTACTCAGTCTTTATGAAACATGGCATGGTATCCCCACAAACAGGCACAGTCAGGTGAAATTAAAGGAACCCCAATGAACTTCCTCAATTAAAAAATATCTTTCACATCTCTGATACCAGGACTCAGGGAAAGAGACCAAGGTGGAATCTCATTCCTCGGAGTGTTTAGAAATTCAGGTGTTAGTTTTCTAGACGGCACGTCAGACTCACATAACCACTGGTCTTTAGGTGCCATATATTCTTGATGAAGTTTTAAGGTTTTTTTTTTTCCTTTCTTTTTCTTTGACTGTTTAAAAAAGACGTTAAGATGGATATGGTGGCTCATGCCTGTATCCCAGCACCTAGAAGGCTGAGGCAAGAGGATCTTTGAGTTCAAGGCCAGTCTGGGGAACACAACAAGATACTGTCTCCAAAAAACTCTAAAATTAAAAAATAAATTCATAAAACAATATTCAGAATTTTATAAAAGACTGATCAATTTTCTTTAAAACCTGGCATTTATTTTCCAAGCAAAAATATGTTTCTTTTAACATAACTGAAGTCTAACAAGGACTTTTTATACTCTTATTACTGAGTTAAGTTAGTTTCTTTTCTAAATAATGTGATTTGCTTGTTTTTAGACATTCCCCAAGAACACTACTCAAAATATTACAAAATAGACAATCAAAGTGAAACTTGTACTTCATGGATACTTTGCAACATAAAAAAGCAGAACTGATAAATACCAGCTTTTATATTTAAACTTATAAAAAATAATACATACCCAACATTAGCTTTGTCTGGAAAATCCAAAGTCCCTCCATATATAAAATGCATCATAACATTCATTTCTACATGGTTTATACTGCAAGAATAAAAGAAAAATTCTCAAATCTAGAAATAGTTATAGTTAAATTATCAGTGGTACATTCTATTTTCCCATAAACTTAATATTCTAACTGCCATTCTTCAAATAATATCTATGTAGGTATATAATTAATTTAAAAGCAGCAGCTATGGATGTGACAAAATGTTATATTTTTCAAATCACTGATTTTTTTTTGTTAACATCTTCTTCCACAGACTTCCAGAATTAGACAGATGTAGAGGTTGCTTATCTAGTCCTTTCCTCTGCTGGGTGTAGTTCAGTGATAAAATGCTTGCCTAGAGTATGAAAAGCCCTGGATTACATCTGTGGTAACTACTCAGGTACATGTGGAGACACACTCACACTCCTCTTCTCAGCATCTTTGATGAATAGACTCTGATCTTGCTTAAAAATGAACAGTTTTCGGGCTGAAGAGATGGCTCAGCAGTTAAAGAGCACTGGCTGCTCTTGCAGAGGACCCAGGTTCGATTCCTAGCATCCACATGGAAGCTAACAATAATTTGTAACTCCAGTTCCAAGAGATCTGACACCCTCTTCTGACCTCCACGGGCAACACAGGCACACTTAACACACATGACGGTAATACATTCATACACATAAAATAAAAATAATAAACAAAATATTTTTTAAAACAAACAGCTTTATTCACTAGAAAAACTCCTGCTATACATACATATTTCTTAATTACAGCCCATTATCAGTTGCTTTAGCTTGACCAACAGCCTGAGTTACATAGATGAAAAAAATAAAGACATGACTTAAGAAGTCACATTTGGAGTAACTTTATGATTGACTAACTCTAAACTGATGACCTCTGCTACAGTTAAGTATGGTTTACTCTCTTTAAGATTCATACTGAAATTCAGTCCTCACTATAGGATGTTAGAAAACACAGCCAAGTGTTTAAGGCTGCATCCTCATGAACATTAATGGGTTATCTTGAGAGTGGGTAAACTGAAAAAAACCAGTTTGACTAGGTCTCTGAGTGTTCCTGTCTCTTGTAATATGCTCGAAGCCACTTTGGGATTCAGCTAGCAGTGAAGCAATCAGATGTAGTTCATCAATCCTGAACCAGAAGCCTGAGCTAAAAACAATGTCTTCCCCGTTTCTTGCTCCCCTCCTTCCTTTCTTTTCCTTTCTCTCTCCCCTTCCCTTCTCTTCTTCCCTCTCCTCCTTTCACTCATTTTGGAGATAGCATCTTACTATGCAGTTAAGGCTGGCCTGGTAACTATGTAGCCCACACTGGCCTCAAACTCGTGATCTTCCTGCTACAGATGATTGCCTGCCTGTCTCTGTCTCCCACCCCCTCACCTAGTCTGTGGTATCATATTGTTAGTGAGAGAAAACAAAGATCAGCTCCTTCTCTCTCCCCAGCCCAAATCTTTTTTTTCTGCTATTTCAGTCTTGTTGATAGCATTGTTACAAAGCATCCTGCATCTTTCCCAATCTCTACTATTTTTCTGAAAGGGGATCCACCAATGTATCTAGCTGATGGAAAACAACAAGTATGTGGGAGAGCCAAGATGAAAAACAATCTGACCCTTTTTCCTTTATTTTTAAAAATCTGTTTTTATCTTATGTATATGAGTGCTTGCTTGCACAGATATATAGCAACCACATGTGTGCAGTGCCTTCAGGGGACAGAAGTGTTGGATCCCCTGGAACTGGAATCATGGAAGGTTGTGAGTCATCATGTGGTGCTGGGCACTGAACGAAGGTCCTCTGCAAGAGCAGCCAGTGCTCTTAATTGCTGACCCATCTCTCAAGATCCTTCCTTTCTTAAAAAATGTATTTATTATTCTTGTGTTTGTATGATGCATGAGTATTTTTTGTACTCAGATGTCCCCTTCCACCATTACATGAGTTCCAGGGATTGAACTATGTGCTGAGCCATCTCATGGATCCTTTCCTTTCTTTTCTCATCCAGCGGGAAGAAGTGACAGAGACACAGTGTATCTGCTATGCAGAATTCACTCTGGGTGGACTGACAAAGGCAAACAGTAAGAACCTGAGGGTCATCCTGAGCATCTCCATTACTATATCCTATCACTTAAACCTCCTAGAATTTCCTGAACTTTGGCCTCTACTCTGTATTTCACTTCTCACTGTCCCATTTCATTCTCTTATTTTCTCTCCTATCTGAAGTTTGCCAGTGTCCTCTCAATACAGGTTTCCTGCCTGGAATCTACTTGCACTCAATTTCCTACACTACTATTACAGTGATTTTGCTAAAATGCAAGTCTTACATACTATTACATACTATCCCCCTGAACCATTCCACAAGAACATAGAAAGAAGTCCAAACTCCTCAGCACATGTGCTGAGTGCTCTATTACCTACCTCCAGCCCCCGCCCCTCCAGTAGCCATTCCAAGATGAATGAACTTGTTCATTTTCTGAACTTGAACTACATGTATTCCTTATACACACTCTTTAGCACATGCTGTTTGATGCACTTCAAATGTTCTCCCAGTCCTCTTATTTCCTCTTTCAGACATAAGACATGTGGTTCTGTGTCTGATTATTTCATTAATGCTCCCAAGACAAAAATATACTCTAAGTATTAATAACTAATATTTATTAGGTATGTTACTAGCTCATTTAATCATTGTCATTCTCAAGTAAACTCTATTTTCAGTCTTATTTTAGAGACTGAGAAACTGAAATTAAATAACTTTCCCAAGATGTATGAATTAAACACTTGAATTTCAGTCTATACAGAATCATTCCAAAGCGTGGGATCTTAAGCAGTGTATATTTTATATCACATTTACCAACCTGACTTGTGACTTCACTATGTCCAAGTCTCTTGTATAGACTGCTCTATAAGGGCGACACTCACGTTGTGGCCGCCCTCTATCTCTAGTGCTAGACTGTTAGTACTGATCCAGTGCTCTCTAGAACAGAGGAATTCCCCTTCCCCACATAACGCTGGGCCTCTGGAAGAGAAATGCAATGGAGACAGTGATAAAACCTGGTTGTTAAGCATGGCACATATATCTGCTATAGGAAAAAAAAAATGAAGGGAGGAGGAAGAGGCGGAGGAGGAGGAGTCCCAAAGGGCAGAATCTAGTCAGAGGCTTACTTTGATTCCATGGCCTCAAATAGTGTATTTTTAACAAGAGTTCGGTGAACAGTAAATAAATAAATGGCTTATTAGGACACAGACAGGAACCTAAAACTTCTTCTAAAACCTTCACAGGAACAAAGTTGAAAACATGTAAATATTAATTTAATAAATATTTGCTGGCTTCTACTATGGTTACATATATTAGTCTGTACTAATTCAAAATGCTGCATCTTTAATATTTAGAAAAATGTGAAATATTTATATGTTCTCATTTATATACTATGGAAATGATAAGATTTTAGTCTTGGGATAGTTAAGTCATACATATAGTTTGCTAATCTAAAACACTAGTTAAGTACTATAAAGTATGATACTGAATATATTTTTCCTCAGATTTCTCAAAAGCCATTCATAATAACATTAATGAATACTGTCTGTTTACAGTGAAAAAACAGTTCAAGATTTGGCATATTTAAGTAAAAGATAATGGCTATATAAAAACAAAAGTAACTTTATTAAAAATAAAATCTAGACATTGAGCCTATGACAATATATGATAGCTATAAAAACAGCAAGAAGCCATTCTCCTGCTGTTTTGACAGATGCTTTACTAACTTGAATTCTTGTTATTACGTTGTAAAGTATTTATATTTTTCCAAAAGTATTTATAAAGACATGATCAACTGGCTTAGAAAAAACAATAATTACTCAGACAGTGCAGTTTAAATGGAGAAATTTAATCACTATTTCAACCAAAATGTAATCAGATAAAAGCTAGTGGGAGATTAAAGTGTTTCATATAAAGAACTAAGCTCAGACTAAACACGCACCCAGTCTCAGCTCTCTGTGTTCATGGGTGCTTTCGGAAGTTTCAGCTTCTGGTGTATGGGGCTGCGAAAGAGAAAGACTTTGCTCATGCACTCGCTCGTTCATCTATGAGTTGCCGATTCTGATCGCTAGTCATTGAACTTCAGACTCTAGTCTAGACCTTGAGGCTTACAGTCTAGGGGATAATACAGACAATAAATGTGTAAACAAATGTATGAAGATAAATTTGACAGTGAAAGTGTCACAAAGACAGTGCTATAGGAAGATGTAAGAGAGCAACTGAAGACTTGGGGTTGTAAAATCGAGTGCGGTATTCTGGGAAGGTAACACTTGATCTGAGATTTTTAAGCTTGAGACCAGTCATGCAAAATACTACAAGAAAAATTCATGGGCAGAGGCAGTAGCAGGCACAGAAGTTCTGAAGCAGGGATGAGCTCAGGGGATCAATGACTAACAAAGGACAAGAATGACACAAAACGAGGGAGATGCTCAGGACCAGGTCATACAGGATCTTGTACATCACAGTAAAGAGTGAGGGTTTAATTATAATTGTGATGAGAAGACATGGGAGAACTTTAGTGGGGAGAGAAATGTGATTTATATAATCCCAGAAATCTCCTACGGAAGAGAAGAAATTCCAGATTTATGCTTCAAAGCCAAAGCTACCTCTGTAAGACTTCTGTTCATTAAAAAGGAAAATGGAGCTCCTTCATCGGAGTGGGTCTGGGGTTCAATTTCCATTTTAGCATGTGGAACAATGCTCTCTTCTCACTCGAACAAAACTTCCTTCTAATTGTATTTTACTGTTTTTTAAAATTTTATTTATTCAGTTATTTTTGTCTTTTTCAGATAGGTTCTTCCTGTAGCCCTAGCTGGCCTGAAACTCACAGAGATCCATCTGCCTCTGCCTCCCAAGTGCTGGGATTAAAGGCTTGCGCCACCCCGCCCAGCAGCATTCATTTATTTTTATTTCATGTGTATGAATGCTTTTCCTATGAGTATGTACACTGTTGGTGTGCAATGCTAGCAGAAGCCAAAAGGGGCAGAAACTAGAAGAGGGCGTCGTGTCCCTTGGAACTGGAGTTACTAAGAGTTGTTAGTTGCCATGTGAGTGCTGGGAACCAAACTTGGGTCCTTTGCAAGAGCAGCCAGTGCTCTTAACCACTGAGCCAGCTCTCTAGTCCTTAACTTTACTCTTTATTCCCCAACTCTGAGACACGAGAGGAGCTACGATTACAGGACTCTACCACTTCTGTTCTCTATTTACTGATGCTGTTCCCCTTGCAGACTATCAAGTACACTGCATCTGAGTAACTACCACTAAAATATTGTTGTTCTTTTTGTAAGGACACATAGTATTTTACTCTAATCTACTTAAAGGAAACCTTTTGAAGGACCTGGATGATTGCTCAGTGGGTAAAGGTGCTTGCTGCATAAAGCGCAAGGGCCTGAGGATCCCCAGCACCTAAGTAAAAGTTGGGTGCAGCAGTGTACCCCTATAACTCTGACACTGAGGGTGTGGATATAAGCAGATCTTGGAGACTTGTTGGTTAGCCTGCATAGCTAATAAGTTGAGTATCCGGGTTCAATGAGAAAACCTATCTGAAAAAATAAGGTGAAGGATAACAGAGGAAGGCATGTGATGTTGAAATCTGGCCTCTACATGTATACACATACACAGAAGAAAACACATACAAGAAATCCAGCAGGGCTGGGATACAGTTCGGTTTGTAAAGAACTTGTCTTGCAAGCAGAAAGACCCAAGTTATATCCTCCAGAACCCAGATAAATGCTGGGCATGGTGGTATATGCCTAAAATCTCAGCGCTAGGAAGGCAGGAAGATTCCTGGGGCCTGCTGACTTGTCAGTCTAGCCTAATTGGTTAGCTTCAGGTCAATGAGAGACCCTGTCTCAAAGGAAGTAAATAGTGTTCCTGAGGATGGCACTCAAGGTTGTCCTCTGGCCTCCACACACATACACACATGTGCACCAGTACAGACATGGGCATGCATGCACACACACATTAAAAAAGAAAAAAGGAAATATCCTGTAAGCATGCAAGAGCTGCATACTTCTGAAAAGAGCTGCAAAGCAGGCCCTGCCATACCAGGACTGGGAACAGTCCTGACTCAAACCTCTTTCTCTCTGAAAAATGAGAACTATCTAATTAGAGAAAGAAGGAAAAAACAAACAAATACTAAAAACACTAAAGAGCACTACATGCCCAACACCAAGAACTATGCAGGACTTTCTTTCCTGCACTTTTTTCAAACCTTTCAGCAACCTCGGGAAGCTCAACAAAGTTCAACACTGTCCCTAAAAGTCATGCACCGAGATGGGCTTGGACACAGGACAGAGGGTGTCCAAAGTCATGATCTTTATATTACTTCATACTGTCCACAGAAATACCCACTCAAGCTTAAAATATGCTAATTGGAAAGTGGAATTTATTTGGTAGATTTACTGTTGCAAAATAAAAATTTTATAGATGATTTTTTTAAAGTAAAATTTCTCAATATCCTTTAGCCTTCTGAGAGCTTTATGTACCATGATAGCAAAGTTTCCATGTGACAATTTGGACAACTAGTTTGATATATGCTATAACAAGGGCAATGAAAGCATCAGAAATCTGAGAGATAACAATGACAAAGGGTTGTAGATAAAACCATGCATTCATCAGGAGGGTCTTTCATCTAAGTTTCAGATGACACTGTTCTCAGTGTTTTTATAAAGTAGTTGAAACAAAAAAATGTATTTTCATTTTCAGAGCAATTGGGAGTGAGCATTCATTACTAATGTAAGAGCTTTGGGATGATGATCCAGTAAAAATCAGAGCCCTCCTCATCACAAAAGAAAAGAAGGAAAATACCATTAAGAAGTACAAGGGTGGTCTGGAGAGACGGCTCAGTGGTTAAGAGCATTTGCTGCCTTTGCAGAGGACCTAAATTCAGTTCTTAGCACCCACATGTTGGCTTACAATTTTCTCTAACTCCAGTTCCAGAGGATTCAATGCACAAGCACACTTGATGCACTGACATAAATGTAGGCACTCACATATACACACAAAAAGATAAAATGCAAGGTTGGCCGTGGCAGAAACTAACACCATGTTCAGCCCACTGTTTTGGATAACACTTTGAAACTAATTTTGCTACTTCTATCTGACTATGGAAAAAGCTACTAAAATAGATCAGCAGTAGTAGTCAAACTACAATGTAAGAGAAAATATCTGTTACTTCCGTCATAAATTAAAGATGTAATTAAGGATGAAAATTACAGGTGTAAACACAGGCTAACAAAATAAAATCCCAATGCCAAGAATGGACTCCAAGTCTTGAAGCTGTTCACGGTGGGGGGATCCCCCAGACCCTCGAGTATTACTGGCCATTGCCCCTGCTCTTGGTTATACACCAGATCTCCTTGGTAGGATCCTATTGCTGAAGACACTACATACATGAGCTCTAGAACAAACTAGGAGAAATCAAGTTGGTACTGACTTCAGAGCCTCATTTATACTGCCCAGTTTTCAGAGTGCTGGAAGGTACTATGCAAACTAACTACTGGAAGAAAAAATTAATCATCATCCTTGCCCAGCTATAAATCCTGTGAACTACAATCGGCCTGACAAGGTATGCCCTCCAGTGTAACAGTGGCACGAATGTTATGAGAGTAACCAATCACTCTCTAATTGGATTTAAGGTCTGCTTCATAGGATGGAGCCCATACCTGACTCTGATTTCAGGCTTAAGAACCTGAGGCTAGACAGGTCACAGGACACAGGGAAGAACCTAATACTAATTTTCTATTAAATAGTTATGGTATTAAAGTGACTCCTAATGGCTTAGTGTTATACCCATTAATTCATCTCTCAGTTCTCACCAGAGGTTTCTTTATGCAGCAGATGGTAATTAATATAGAATCCACAACTGGACAATGTGTAGCAACAAGAAGCTGTAAAGTGCTTATCCCTGAATAGGACATATGTATCAAACTTCTGCCACCCAAGGCTCGGGGATCACTGCAGAAGAGGAGGGACAAAAGACTGTATTAAGAGCCAGAGTTGGTGGACAAGGAAACAGTTTCCAGACAGCTGGTCAGTTACTCTTATGAACTCAGAGCAAAAGTGACAACAAGCACAAGTCCCGTGCAACCTCAAAGCAGACAAAATTCCAGCACAGACACTAAAGGACACCTCTCTCTCTCTCTCTCTCTCTCTCGGATAGAGTACAAGGCCTGGTATGGTGGTGCACACCTTTGGTCCCAGCACTAGGAGGCAGAGGTAGGCAGATCTCTATGAGTTCAAGGTCAGCCTGGTCTACATAGTGAGCTCCAGGCCAACTGTGGTTACACAGAGACCCTATCTCAAAAAAAAAAAAAAGACCAAAAATAGAGTACATTAAAGGCAGGTGACAGGAAGGAGAAGGATGGGGAGGGGAATCTAAATGCCATCAAATATATTATATGAAAATTTCAAAAACTCAGTGAAAAACTTTTTAAAAAAGAAAAAGAAAATTGCAGGTGTGACAAGTGCCTAACCAGTAGTTAAAGTCACTATTTCCTTCTTGTCTACTGACTTAATAAATAAATGTCAGTTTTAAAAGCATGGGTATGTATTTCATCTTATTAGTTCATGAAGGATGACTAAGAAGATAGAAAATAACTAAATAAAAAGACTTCCCTTGCCTTTCTTCCTATAGCTAGACTTAGAGGTCATCTTAAAGAACATACAACAGTTGAAGACACATACAGTTTGAAATGGCCTTCCCCTCAGATTCCAGTCTTTACATAGGTTCCCTAATGCACCTATCAGGAATTTTAGTGTTCTAAGGGAAAAAGTTTGAAAGTGACTGATTTAAATAGTAAAAATGAATGTTCTGAACTAGCTCAGTAATACAAGCTGAAGGGAAACTTTCATTTTTTTCAGTGCTTGCTGTGGAATGAACGCTGAATTAAGAATCAATAAACATGTTATTTCGATACAGTTTTATCATTTATTTATGTGGGACAACATTTAGCGTCTCTGATCTTATTTTCGGATCTTGTGAATTTACTCTATTTCAAAGACTAACTACAAATACTAAAGGGCACAGTGACTGTGGAAGTAGTGCCAGGCACTATTGCTGAGGACAGAATCTATTCAGAGGGAGGAAAAGAAATGCATCTGCATACTGGGTAGTTAAATGTATATGTATACTAGTAGTATACTGGTAGTTAATACATATGTATACCAGTTCTTGTCACCAACCTACAAGAAATGTTATGATTTCTTCCAGAAAAAAAAAAAATCAGACCTACGTCAATTTCTTACTTTTGCTGAGGAATTCTATAATCAATACACTTCTTTTGGCCTTGGTCAACAGAAAATCAAGTCATTTTTAAATGAACGCCAAAAAGTTGAATTCTAGGGCTAGAAAACTGGCTCACTGAGTAAAGAAAGTGCCTTCACACACACACACACACACACACATACACACACACATACACACACACACACAAATATATGTGAAGAAATTCCAAAAAGTTTTTAAAAGTTAGATTCTGAGTGAGGTGTGGTGGCACATGCCTTTAATTCCAGTACTCGGGAGGCAGATGCAGGCAGATCTCTGTGAATTCAAGGCTAGCCTGGTCTACATAGCAAATTCCAGGACAGCTGGGGCTACAGGGAGACCTTGTCTCAAGAAGAGCCCCACTCCTCCAGAAATTTAGATTCTGAATTAAACTTGTATAATTCCTTGTTTGAATATTTACTGAATTCAGCTTCTAATAAAGTGAACTGACCATTTTAAACATAGATGCCTAAAATATATGAAACCAGTTTCCAGGATAAAAACAAAAATGTTTACTCTCAGGACTATCACACCTGAGAGACTTGGCCTCTGTTCAAATGAACCTTCCTAAGTTCAAAGGATGCTTTAAATTCATTACAAAGGAAGAGATCTCATCAGTATGACACAGAATTCTTTCACATTGATTCTCAATAGTGATGATAAAATCTCACTAATAGATTCATCTATATATTCTTCAAACACATAGGATGAAAAACTTTTAAGCCTGGCATTTAAAATATCCCATAACCAGAAAGTACCAGCCATGGAATGAATGTCTCCTCCCCAACTTCAAACAAAGCCCTAATCCACAGCATGGAAAGATAGAGCATCTAAGAAGTAGACAATTTTATTTATTTTTAGTATTTTATTTATGTATTTGTGTATGCATGTGTATGTGTATTGCCTACATGTATGTAAGTGCACCTGTGTTGTGCAATGCCCACAGACGTCAAAAGAGGGAGATGGATTCCTCTGGAACTGGAGTTACAGATGGTTGTTAGTCCCCATGTGGGTGCTGGGAATCAAACCCTGGTTCTCTGCAAGAATAGTCAGTGCTCTTAACCCCTGAGACATCTCTCCAGCCCGAAGGAAGGAGACAATTTAAAATGAGACAAGAAGGATGGAGTCCGGGTTAGACAGGAGTAGAGTTCTTAGAGATGCCACAGAAATCCCTCTTAGACAGCACATACAACAATGTCACACAAGCATACAGTGAGCAAGTGGCTACCCACACAACCTGAAGAAAGCCCTCATCAGACACCAACCTTGCTGGCTCCTTATCTTGAACGTTTAGTCCCCAGAACTGTGAGAAAATGGGTCTCTATGTTTAAGTCACTCACCTGGTAGTATGCTACAGTGCCTGGGAAGATCTAACACACCATCTTCATTACTGAACGGGCCCTGCTGCCTTATGTTCCAGAAAATATACTTTGTTGAATTCTACTGCATAAGAAATACTTTACTGAACATACCAGAAAAAGTGTTTTGTATGGATTTTATTTGTAATCATTTACAGTTAAGCTTCCTTGTAAAAAATTATGCTTACCCTTGAAGAGTAACACACTCTTGGGAGCTTTCAGCCCAACAGCCACTCAGCATTGCAGCAAAATAACTAGATCTGGCACTTAAAATGGCTCTAAAGGGAAGAGGGGGAAACACAGGTGAGCATTTATGTACTATGCAGAATGTAGTTTTTATGAAACTTT
Organism: Eospalax fontanierii; assembly: GCA_035773235.1. Classification (NCBI taxonomy): domain Eukaryota; kingdom Metazoa; phylum Chordata; class Mammalia; order Rodentia; family Spalacidae; genus Eospalax; species Eospalax fontanierii. The sequence goes on along the minus strand of CM069543.1, from coordinate 26,196,502 downwards.
CATCTCTACCTCTTTAAGTATAACCTATTTTCCTTACATGTATTCACCAGGAGGATTATTACAACAAATTATAAACATTTATAGCTAAGCATTCTGTTTAAAACATTAACTCCAAAGCCAGGATTAACAGCATACATTTATAATTCCTCCACTTGGAAGGCTGAGGTAGGAGGATTACTAGTTCAAAGTCAACATGAGCTATATCATGAGACCCTAACTCAAAAGACGAAGAGCAGAACAAAACCAAAAAAGTTACAGTGTCCTTATTAATATTTAATTTTTTCTCTAAAACACCCTTTATATTTATAAGAATAAGATAATAATAGTCATTTACAAGTGGAGAAATAAAGACCAATGATGTACTTGACATCAGTAAGAAAGAGATAGAAATTATTGTCAATTAAAATTTCTTAAAAAGAGACTTCCATATTAAAAGTTTTGAGCTCTAGTTCAGAATTCATCCTAATTAGTTCAGCAAAAAACTGTATTTTAGGTTTAAGGAAATGACAGGAGAGATATTTTCTTCTGAATTGTCACAATCTCTTCTTAGATACAATGTTTATCAATTTTTTAATCCAAAATGTCCACTGACTTCTACTCTGTGCAGGTTTTATGCCGGGGATGCGAATATAGTGGTAATGAGACACACAGAACAATGCACATTCTGGGGGAGAGGGCGAGGGAGAAGGAAAGGGAAAGGAGCTTCTGTAATGGCTTACTTACACACAGATAAATGTTATGCGCATATGTATGTACATACAACAAGCTGGAGTTGAAGGCACCGGAACACTACCATGCTTGTTACACAAACCGTGAGGGAAAAGACGAACAAGGAGATGGAGACTCAAGATTTTGAAGAAAACATCCCACAGAAGTGACTGCCAAGCAAAAGCAATGATCAGAGACTGAGAAGCTGAGAACAGTTTTCAACAACCTTTACAGGCTGAGTGAGGGGGACTTGAACTGGAATTTGGGGAGGGTAAAAGAAGAGTTAGAGTACAGGATTTGAGGTGGGTCCTGAAGGGTCACATTCTAGGAGGAAGCGATCAGGAAACAGCGAAGTCCTTGTAATACAGGTTTGAATGAGTGATCCCTGACTACAGCCAAAGGGATTAAGTCTACCTGCTATCCAAAAGCAAAGGAAGTCCCAGCTCCATGAAACTAACACCACCCAGGCATCTCGGATGTCACACTAGAAGTTTTCAGTAAAATGACCAGAAGTTATCCAGCACAATAACGAACAGCCAAAAAGAAAAGGAAAAAACATTACCATTTACACTAGTATCAAAAAGGTCAAAAACCTAAGAACAAATGTAGCCAAAAATATGTAAGACCTCTACACTAAAACATAAAACACTACTGAGACAAATATACAAAGGCCTAATAGAAGGCCAAAATGTGCTTATGGACTGACCTGACTTCTTAACTAATTTCTAGATTCAACACAACCTCAGTGCAGTATTTTTGTTTTATTTTATTTTAGGTTTTGTTTTGTTTTTGTTTTTAGACAGGGTCTCCCAGCAGCTATTGATACCCTGGAACTCACTGTGTAGACCAGGCTGACCTCAATCTGCCTGCCTCTGCCTCCTGAGTGCTGGGTTAAAAATGTATGTTACCACTCCCAACATCAGTGATATTTTTAAAGTAGAATCTAAGAAATGTATATGGCAATGCAAAGGGCACATAATATCTCAAACAAGCATCAAGCAGAATAAAAATGGAATGAGGAATTTCAATTTCACTTAAGTCCTGACTTGAAGCCATCAAGATAATGTGTATTAATGTATGGATCAATCAATAGCATATTGATGTGTGACTAGATCAATAGAACCTGTGTCTGTGTGTCTGTGAAAGAGAGAGAGAAACAGACACAGAAACTGCTTTTCATCAGAAGTGTTAAGGTAATTTAGTGGTAACAAAACCTTATGAACAAAAGTGCTGGGTGTTTGTAATGGAAGGAATGAACCTTGACACACATACACAATATACAAAAAGCTCAAAACAGAGCTTAAAGTTAGCATAAGTTTTTTAAATTTATTTTTTTATATATATGAATATTATGCCTGTATGTATGTAAGTGTACCCATGTCATGCAATGCCCATGGAAGCCAGAAGAAGGCATTGGATCCCCTGGAGTTACAGAAGGTTGTTAGCTAGCATGTGGGTGCTGGGAACTGAACCCAGGTCTTCTGTAAGAAGAGCCAGAGCTCTTAACCACTAAGCCATCTCTCCAACCCCTACATTATTATTTTCTTTTTAAGTGCAAACAGTCTGGTGAGATGGCTCATCAGATAAAAGTAAGCCTCATAACCTCAGCTGGATCCCTAAAATTCACATAAAGGTGGAAGGAGAGAACCAACTCCACAACATTGTCTTTTGACCTCCACATGCATGCCATGACATGTACCTGATCCCCGCCAAAACAATAATAAATAAAAATAAAAGCATTAAAATCTGAAAAGAATTAAAACATTGGGAGAATATATTTGTAACATATACACACCAAATAATTTTAATCTAGAATGTACGAAAAATTGTGTTAGGTTGTTTGTAGAAATAATGTTCTTGAAACTAAAGTTAGTAATGATAAAGAATGATATCTTTCTATATTTTAAACATGGTTGTTCTTAAGAGAAAAAAAGTGCATGTTTGTAATTCAATAGTTTATTATAGTAAAATTTACACCTAATAACTCTGAGTGTATGTTCTAATAGGCAGAAGATTTGGAGAGAAACACATAAAATGATACCCAGCATCCTAGAGAGGAAGGGATGCAAAGTACTATACACCAATTGGAACAGCACAAGATAAAAAAGCCTAACCATATCAAGAGTCAGGATAAAAGTGAACAACTGGAACTCTTCAGACCAGACAGACCGTCAGTGTAAAATAGTACACTCCCTTTGGGCTAGAGTCACCTGTTTATCAGTTTCATAAAGTTAACAGCAATTTATCATGTGATTGAGCAATTCCACGGCTAGATATTTACCTCAAAGTAATGAAAATGTATGTGTAGAGACCATTCCAGATTTATTAATAAAAGTTAAATATGTCAGCTGGCTATGGTGGTGTATGCCTTTAATCCCACTGCTTGGGAGGCAGAGGCAGGAAGATCTCTGTGAGTTGAAGGCCAGCCTGGTCTACACAGAGAGTTCCAGGCCAGCTGAGGCTACAGGGAGACTCTGCCTCTAAGATAAAATAAAAATAAAATATAAACTAAAAGTTTAAATATGTCAAACAGTTAATGGCAATTAACAGGAAAATGGATAAACAAATTGTATATATCTATACAATGCACTATTAATTAGGAGTGAAAATTAAGACAAACCACTAATACATATAATATCTGAGGGTAAAACTCAAAAATAACGCCAAGTAAAAGAAACAAGACACATGGTACATCTAAGCCCATTTATATGAAATTCTAGCAGGTAAAATGATCTATAGTTCAGAAAATAATAATAAGAAACTGGAATTCACTTTAAAATGGGCAAAACTGGAAAGAAGGCAGAAGAATCACTTCCCAAGCTCAATACCAGCCTAGCCAATATAGTAAAACCCTGTCTCAAAAACCAAAACAAAGAAAGCAAAACAGAACTAAGAAACAAAGGCCAAAGGTATGAAGAGCAAACTCAGCAAAGACAATGTGCACAACATACGAAGTTTAGACCTAAACATTCCTCTGGGTAATTAATAAAACAGAGGAGAAAAAATCAGTTAAAGGCTTAAAAGATTTAAAAAAAGCTGTCCATCAATTTGACATTTCTAGAATGCCTCAGTGCAGCATGATAAATAAAGAACTCTTTCAAGTATGTTCGCATATTAACTAAGACAGGCCACATTCTGGGCTATCAAAAGCATCTCAGTATTTAACAGAACTGAAGTAATAGATGTTCTGTGACTGCAATAAAATTGAACAGTAATGGACATGTAGCTGAAAAACTCCCTAAAACTTGCAGGTTACACACAATTCTAAACCACACACTGTTAAAAGAAAAACTTAAAGGGAAATTAGGAAATACGTATTTGATTAAAGTCAAACATACAATACATCAAAGTTTGTGGAACTCAGCTAAAGTACTGCTGAGAGGGAAACCTTTAGCTTTTAAACTCCACCTTAGGAAAAGGCGGCTGGGGAAACCGCTCAGTGGGTAAAGAGCTTACTGTGCAAACATAAGGAACTATGTTTGGATTCCCCAGTACTCTCATAAGTCAGGCATGGTGGTACACATCTGTGACCCTAGCAATAGAAGGTTGGGGAGATGGAGACAGACATGGATTCTAGGGGCTCACTGGCCAGTCTGCCTGAAACAGCAGGCTCTAGGTTAAGCAAGAGACCCTGTCTTAAAAAATAAGGTGGAAGGCCTGTGAAATGGCTCAGTGGGTAAAGGCATTTGTTGCCAAGCCTGATGACCTGAGGTCAATCTCTAGGATTCAAAATGAAATGAAAATGTTTCATAGGTCCTTATCAGTGATCTAAGATTCTGTCTTAAGAGGCTGGAGAGAAGGTCTGGCAGTTAAGAGCACTTACTTGTTGCAGAGAACCTGGGTTTGGTTCCCAGCACACACATGGCAACTAACAACTGTACATACATACCTTAGTTCCAAGGGATCCAATGCCCTCTTCTGGCTTCCCTGGGCACTGAATGCACATGGTGCACTTACATACACACAGGCAATACAATGACACACACAAAATAATAACTTTTTTTGACTTAAAAAAAATAAGAAGTTGGAGATACAGGCCTGTAACAATTATAAGCCTGTAATCCAATCACTTGCCAATAATCAAGTGCTGGGGAGGCAGAGGCAAGAAGATGGTGGCAAGTTTGAGAACAGTCTAGTCTACATAAACAGGTACAGGCCAGCCAGCCAGGACTACATAGCAAGACAAAAAGCATAAACCAAGACAAAGAAGGTATCATTAAAGTATGAAGTATGATTGAATCCAGAAGAACAGATTAAAAAGCATTGAGCAGCCTATGATTTCTTTCCTAAATCAAAAAATTTTAATTAGAAAATGTTTGTAGTAAACTTCCATACAGAACTGTATAGAGAAGCTTTTAAGTTCTTTCCCTGCTTCCTTGTTTGTTTCAATTCCAGTCTACAGAGATTACCAATGTTAAGGGTTTACTGGATATTCTACTCGGAAGTCTTCCATGGCATTCTTCCTTACATTATGTTAAATTTAAATATATGCAGTCCACCCCCATTCCTTATTTCTTTATGAATCTCAGTCTCAGCATCAAGCACAGTATCTAAAAGTACTTACTGAACAATCGGGGAGGTATTTTTTTGAGACAGGATTTCACTAAGTTTCTCAGGCTCATCTTGAACTGGATATGGAGCCCAGACTGGTCTCAAACTTTTGGTGACCCTCCTGCCTCAGGCTAGTTCACCAAAAAAATTTTAATGAACAGTACTATTAGAAATTAAGCCTTTCATCTACACAGTTTATCTGGCTATGCCTAATAGTAAAGACATACAAATACATATCACATCATGATGTTTATGTGGCCAGTCATGAGAATGTACACTTCTGATCACTAGTTACATAATTGACCTAAGGATCCAGCTATAGCACTTGGAAATATAACCCACCATTGTCCCAAGGTCACCTTCTCATAGGTTACTTCTTGCCAATGACTGTGCCTAATGTGGGTAATAAAGGCACATCTGAATCCCTGGGATTCAGGAGCTTTTCTTCTGATGGATTACTTCGGCTTGGGAATTTTCTAACAGCCTTTCAAAACTTTGCTCACAGTACAGAGCAGCCCAAGATGCTACCACTAAGTTCAACCTCCTTCTCTGTCCCTTTACTCAGTCAGATCAGAGCTGGAGTCCAACAGCTCCTCAGTCTTCCCCATCTTCTCCCATATTTACTATAACATATTTCCTGCAAGTCTAATCCCATCTTTGTATCTGTATCACAAAAGACTTGAACACAGCATGTCAGCCCTTTCCAACAGAGTAAGATTAACAGCATCTGAGGCTTAAGTGATTACTTGGATCTTAAAATAGAAACTTACAAAGGATTCCTATTTTAATTAGGATACCTGCCTCAGGTTAAAAAATCATGCCATAGATGGCAGGGCATATTAAGAATTTTTGATACATCTCTTTTATTTCCCACTATGTCAAAACCTATTTTCTCCTTTTGATGAAGTTTAATTTTAACTGACAGTACTGCTTCTGGCTCTGTCCAGATGCCCCAGTTTCCCCTTGCTGTTGCGTTAGTGCACTGCTGTCTAATACATCCTAATGTTAGCAGAACTAGATCAGCTGCTCCAGGGAGAACTATGAATGACCCGGGTTACAGAGAGAGGGCTCTAGGGAAGGAATTTTCTTACTGGAACTGATTTTTAAGTACTCTTGCTCTAAGGGAGGTGGGAAAGCAAGATTTCACTTTAGTTATACATAATCAATTAAGGATTAAATCCAAAAAAGTGTTTTGAAGCTGTTGTCGTTATGCATTCTACTACTTAAAAATTTATTATTTTTATTTTATGTGTGAGTGTATTGCCTCTATGTGTATAAGTGCACCCGTGCCAGGCAATGCTTGTGGAGGTCAAAAGAGGGCATCAGATCCCTCTTCATCAGCTGAATGGTTGTTAGACCCCATGTGGGTGCTGGGAATCAAACCCTGGTCCTCTGCAAGAGCAGCCAGTGCTCTTAACCGCTTAGCCATTTCTGCAGCCCCTTATTTCTTGACAGATGTTTTGCATAACATTACTTACAACATTTTTCATCTAGAGCTTTCATAGTCTTTCCTCAGTTAAATTGTAAAGTGCACTGAATGCCCTATTATCCAATACAATTAGGCCAAATTCATAGTTGATTAATCAAAAATATCAGGATTTTAAAAACAATTTCTATATATCATTATTAATTATTCATACCTAAATAATTAATTTATAATAATAGAATTAATATGCAGGCTAAGAATGGAGCTCAGTGGTATAGCACTTGCTTAGCATATGCGAAGCTCTGGGTTTAATCCACACCATCAATTATGTACCTTTCACTATAAGGTAAATCTTTCTTTTAAAAAACATTAGGGGAGAAGGCAGAGAGATGGCTTGGCAGTTAAGAGCATGGGCTGCTATTCCAAAAGACTAGGTTTGGTCCCCAGCACCCACACAGCAGCTAACAACCATCTATAACTCCAGTTCCAGGGAATCTGATGCCCTCTTCTAGCCTCCGTGGATACTTCATGAACATGGTGCGCTTGCATACCTGCAGGCAAAACACTCATACACATAAAATAAAAATAAATACATTCTTTAAAAAATTAAAAATCAATAGAATGAGGGTACAGGGGAAAATTGATATAAATTCACATATTCAACGAATATAGGGAAGGAAACAATAGAAGACAAGAAAAAAAACCTCATAAGAGGGCTGAATAGATGGCTCTGTAGTCCACAGGCACTGGCTGCTCTTGCAGAGGACCCAGGTTCAGTTCCCAGCATGCACATGATGGCTAACAACTGTCCTTAACTTCAGTTCCAGGGGATCAGATACCTTCTTCTGGCCTTCGTGGGCACTGCATGCACATAGTATACTTACATACATGCAGGAAAAATACTCATACACATAAAGTAAATAAATATAATATTTTAAGAGCTTATGAATTCATCAGTTTAGTGCCTGGCTACATCCCCAGTCTCTCCCATTACATCTTTATATTGTTTCATTTAAATTAAATTCTGTAGGAATGACTTACAATATGGACAGACATAGATTAATGACTTTTATTCAACTTTACACCAAAAAGCTACTGTTTATGATGTGAGCAAGCTCTTGTGAGCTGGGCACCTGACCTTGCTTCCTTGGGACCTTACTTTTCCCTCTACCCAAGATAGTGGATGAATGTGGGCGTGCTTGACTTAACAAATCAAAGCACTGAAAGCAATGCATTCATATTCATCTTCTCATTAGAAGCAGGGAGAATGGAGAAGTACACTTGACATTGTGTGTATGAGACAGTTTAGGCCTAGGGATCAAAGGACAAAATTCTCTAATAAGGGTGGATCAAAGCTTCTGGTTCCTCAATTCATGCTAGAGAAACTATTTGAATAAAAGTATGGATGAGGCCTGTCCCCAGAGCACAGTTTGGTGACAGATCTGAAAGAACCAAGCCTCAGAGTCTGGGTCCATTCTTGGCCATTAAAACTCAACACTAACTGGTCATGGTGCCACACACCTTTAATCCTAGCACTTGAGAAGCCCAGGCAGGTAATCTCTGAGATTGAGGCCAGCCTGGTCTACATGGCAAGTCCCAGGCCAACTGGGGCTACAGAGAAACTCTTTCTCAAAAATCTCCCCCAAACAAAAATGAAACAACAACAATAAAACCTGAATGCTAATAGTCAGCCTACTCCTTTATTCAGTACAACCATCAAGTGGCTTAGTAAAACTTGACAGGTCCTCATTTCATACTCTTCTTTACTTTTTTGTTGTCTCATATAAAAATAGGCCATTTGCCACATTTGGGCTATAGTGTGTTGACTCCTGTAGTAGGAGAAGATACAACAGACTATTTATCGTACCTCTTTTACAGATATCTAATACAAACTTAAAGCATTTGATATTTAGTCTCAAAATGTTACAGCATGCCAGCAACATTTAGGTGTTTTCTGTGCATTATCTGATTCAATTCATGCAAGCCATCATATTCTATAATCATTATTATTCCTTTTACAAATAAAGGAACTGAGACTCAAGAGATTAAGAAACTTCCCAACAATTAATTATCACTGAAATTAGAATACAAACCAAGAACACCTAACTTTGTATCTACCAAGGCCTCCCACTTTTGAAACTGCTTTCAGTAAATGTACCCAAATATGTATCGTCAATGAACTGGCCCAGATCTTCTGACACAGTGCACTTTATTAAATATTTAGGGACACCTACTTTTTAAAGGAAGATTGGCCAACACTGCAATACAATAAAAGAATGTTTGGTATTATAATACTAAGCACAAAGAAAATAACCCCAGATCCTGAGGAGTCATGAAGTTAAAATTAGAAATCACTGAATGTTTTTTCAATTAGGCAACACAACAGAATCTTGATTATGTAATTCAGAAAATAAACTATCTTTAAAATTTTAACATTCAGCCAGGCATGGTGGTACACACCTTTAATCCCAGTACTTGGGAAGCAGAGGCAGGTGGATCTCTGTGAGTTCAAAGCTAGTTGGAGCTACAGAGAAACCTTGTCTCAAAAAGATCAGTAGATATATAAATAAATAAATAATGCAACATTTAACTTGTCTCACTAAACATTAAAATAAATGCATTTTTAAAGGAGAGGTCAGCAATAGAGTGGGTCAGGTAGTTGTTTAGGGGCAGACTGAAGGTGTAAGAAATGCTCAATATGTAGATGGTCTTCATCTGGTAACCAAGAGAAACCGAGGCACAAAGCTAATCCTACTGAGCTCCATAACAAGGTGGAATGTGCTGTCTACCCTTGAATTCCAAAGGCAGTAACATAATCAGCAAATGAGATCCCGAAGGCCAATGGCCCCTCCTTTACATCACCTCCCACCCTCTGAACCATTTCTGCTTTGGGCAAAAAAGAAGAATGTAAATAAAAATATGGGTTTTGTACAAATAGATGCTTTCTGAATTATTTTTCTAGAATTCTGTGACCTGCATAACAAAATTAGTATGAATTAGAAAAATGCTCAATTTCAACTAGGAAGATGGGGATGGAAGGACAATTCAGTGATTAGGAGGGCCCACTAATCTTCCAGAGGACTTGAGTTCAGTTCCCAGCACAATGCATACCTCATAACCACCTGTGAATCAAGCCCTGTTCTGGGCTCCAAGGACACCTGTACTCATGTGCACCCTCTCACACATATACATTATTTTAAAATAATACAAGTAAATCTTTTAAACTAGGTTGATAACCTGGTGATTTAGAATTTACTATCACAACACACAAAACAAAGCAGGAAAATCTAAGTCAGATTTTAAAACACATCCCTAGGAAACTGCTTTTCCAGTTAATACAAAATTCTTTTTGCTACTATGTGAACAAAACCAACCAGAAATGTAAACAAGAACTGTTTTGGAGCACAGAGCTAATGTTCTAGGTCCAGCTAAAGCAATACTATTAGTCCAGTTAGCACATAGGGAGAAGTCACACACAGCACAGAGAACAAGCTGCAAATGGACTAGATGGACATGACATTCTGCCTTCCTGTTTTAACAGGAGCAGCTTTAGGGTTCTATAAGCAGAATGCTGGTGCAATACCCATATGGTTGTGGGAAAAAACTGAGTACAAAATTTAAAAATAGTGTTGGTGTTAAAAAGGGACACACACACATACTCCCATGACTTAGAAATATATACCTATGACTCAGAAAACATACTGACTAATCTCAAGTTCTGTATTATAATAAATTAGATTTCAAAGAATCAGGAAAGCACTGCTTGTAGTTGGGCACATCTGTAATTCCAGCACTCAGGAGGCTGAGGTAAGAGGATTTTGAGTCTGAGGCCAGTCATGACTATGTATTTAGACGGCAATATTAATACTAATCATTAAAAAATGCATATATGTATGCACATATATTTACAAAATATGTTTCCAGAGTGGAAACATCAATTTCTGAGTAGCAATCCCATTCAAACTGGGAACCCAGAGTTAGAGCACTGCTGTCAATTAACTGGCAAACCAACATGATTTCTGAGTTTGGTAGCCTCTTCTATTCTAAACCTACTGCTAATTTTATTAAGAGCTACAGCCCCACACACTACATTTTGGGCTGAGATGGCTTAGAGTATAAAGCACTTCCACAGAAGAGTAAGGAACAGAGTTATGATCCCCAGAAGCCAGAGCAGATGCAGTGATACCTACAATCCAACACTCGAGAGGCAGAGCTAGACAATGCCTAGGACAAGCTGGCCAGCCAACTAGCTGCAACTGGCAAGTTCAAGGCTCAGCTAGAGATGCTACCTCTAAAAACAAGAGTAGAAAGTGCTCAAGGAAGACACCTGATGTTAACTTCGGGTCTCCACACACATGGGTACATATGTACATGAGCACTCACATATATAGGCACCCAAACATGCAGAGAAAAACACACACATACATACCACTGAAAAGTATAATCCATCCTCTTTAGGAGCACAGAGAATAACTTATCAGCATGCATATCTGAAACATAGAAGGAAGAATTGTCTCGGCTCCTCAGACTGCTGGCTGATTCTAGTCCACAGTGAGGCCCAGCTGTATTTCTTTCCTTCAAATTCCAACAGACAATCTGTATTTCTTTTAACATTTTTTTCTTCTTTCAAATTTTAGTTACTTAAAATCAAAAAAGCCTGATCAAAACAGGCAGCAGATTTTAAGCTGAAATTTAAGAGCCTGGGATATTTAAGAAGCCCAATTCTAGAGCACAACAAAGGCTTTTAAAAAGTACACTGAAACATCAAATCTCCTAATCAATGCTATTCATGAACATCCTCTAATCTGAATCACAGAATTTGAGCCCAAATGCATTCAAAGAAAACATATGCCATTTGTGTAGAAATAAGCATTCTTATTACTATGCCTGTGAAACTAAAAACTTCATTTAACTGCATTTTCTGTGACAGTGGCTTTCAAACCTATTTTAGGCAGCAGAACAGTTTCTCCTGATGAAACCTCAGTCCAATACAAATAACGGATGTGAGTGTATTTGCTCTGGCTGAAACGTGTGTATGTCTAGTGGACTCACATGTGCATGAGCAAGCCTACAAGCAGAAGACCCTATCTGCTGGTCAACCTCTTCCTCTGTCAGAGTTCTGATCCCCTCAGGCATCACTGTGAGATCCTGTGGTCTACAGGAATAAGATCTTGAAAACCACTGTGCTAGGAAAGGACACACACTCTTCTCCATGCTACTGTCACAAAAAGATACCAAACCAATCATATCTATTTACCTGTGAGCGTTAAAACTTTTTCCATCAACATAAATATCAATGTCGGGACAACAACGCTTCACATAAAGCTTCAACAGCTCTTCTCCTAATTCAGACGCAGGTTCCAAGTCAAAATGATCTTTAAAAGAGAAGAAGACAACTAAAAATTTCTTTTAATATTGCAAACATCCCTCAGCTTCTTTTCTAATGCTAGGAAGAGGTTTTCTACAAAACTATCTTAATTAGCTAGACTATTTAAGCAGTGAATTCAAGATAAAACAAAAATTTGTAAATCATTTACACTTCCTACTTTGAATGATCTATTTATAACCCTTAAATATGGATATACCTTGAAATACAGTTATATTTAAATATATTATGAAACTATTATACGCCAAAAATTAATTTATTTCATAATCATCTGAATTAGAAAGTTAGAAATTTTTCCAATATGAATGTTCTTTTCTAATACTTAGTTCCTTCCTATTTTCTCTGCTAAAGTTTGAATGCTGAATGTCCTCTGCAGGTCCACTTGTATAGGGTGGTTCCCAGAGTGGTGCTATCAGAGCTACTGGGTATACTATGGACTTTTAGCAGGGCCAGATGGGATGTCCTTAAGTCACTGGAGTATGGCCCTGAGATGGACTATGAGACCCTAGCCTCTTCTCAGCTTTACTTTCTTTCTTTTCTTTTCCTTTCTTTCTTTCTTTCTTTCTTTCTTTCTTTCTTTCTTTCTTTCTTTCTTTTCTTTCTTTCTTCTTTTTTTTGAATATTTGATTTATTTCCCTTCCTTCCTTCCTTCCTTCCTTCCTTCCTTCCTTCCTTCCTTCCTTCCTTCCTTCTTCCTTCCTTCCTTTCTTTCTTTCTTCTTTTTTTTTTTGAGACAGGGTCTCATGTACCCAGCTAGCCTCAATCTAGCTATATAGCCAAGGATCCCCTTCAACTCCTGAGTCTCCTCCTCTATCTTCAAGTGCTAGGGTTATAAGGGGCACCACCATTATTGGTACTGCGTATCAAACCTAGGACTTTGTGTCATGCTAGGCCATTCACACTACCCGAGAATCTTCAATACCCAGTCCTTCTCTTTCTCTTTGATTCCTAGCCATGAGGTGCACAGTTTGTTCTGTTAGGTGCCTTCTACCATTTCCGTGCAGAATGTCTGCCACTGGCTCAAAGTAACAGGTCTAAACATCTAAAACTGTGAGGCAAAATAAACTTTTCTCTTAAAAAATTTATGTGATTGTATGTGTGCATGTGTATGTCCATGTGTGTGCAGGTGCCCATGGAGGCCAGAAGAAGGTGTTGGATCCTGGAGTTGGAGTTACAGGTAATTGTGAATTGTAGGAACTGGGTGTTGGGAACTGAACTTGGGTCCTCTGCAAGAGCAGTAGGTGTTCTTAATTGCTGCGCCACCTCTCCAGACCCACTTTTTCTTTGAATAAATTAGTTATTTCAGGCATTTTTGCTATGACAGGAAGATGACTAATATATGCAACTTAATGAATATATGGCTAGGAGGACATGTAAGCTGATAGAAATTCAACTAAAATCAGCAGACAGCATTAAAGCACTTACTAAGAGATTAGCACAATACAGGACATGGAGAAGTACAGAAAAACAAGCACTTCAAAACAAAGATTCACTTCTTAGGTAGTAGGAAGCAAAATACAGAAATAAACAGTATAATAAGAACAAAAAATACATAATGAGAGTAAAATACATTGTATATCATACTTCATAAATGATATATCATAGTGTGCACATGCACATGTTTTACACAGTACTAAATCAAGTAAGACTATCTGCATACTTTGAGATCCTACACAATGAACTACCACCTCACTTAGTATGTAAAACCTAACTCAGAGGTATATGTTTTTGGTAATGCAGTCAAGTCTTAACCAATCACAAGCAATCAAATGTAACCCAATTATAAGTAGCCAATCAATAAGATTATGTTTAAATAAGGTGAAGGACTAAAGGCTTAGGTGTAACCAGTCAAGCTGTTTCTGTACTTTACCTCCATGTTCTGTGATAGGGCATGGACCTGTTCCTTGAAGATGCTGGTAATACTAAGAGGTCAGATCCCACAGCCTGCACCCCCGCAACCCACTGCAACCTCCGCCTAGCTACATTCTCACTGGGTCAGAGAATAAAGAAGCCATGTGTGGCCCAGCAGGATCTACAGAACTTGGCTGCTACAGTTTGGATGTGAAATATTCCTATAGATTCTCATGTTTAATCACCTGATCACCAGCTGGTGGTGCTATTTGGGAAGATTCTGGAAGCTTCGGGGTTACCCACTAAACAAATTTACAGAGATTTACAGAGTACAAAGTACAATGAAAAAAAAAAATCATGTGTACTACCCAGAGAGATCTAGACTCCAGCAACTACTCGATACTTGAGCTGTGACAGAGTCCAAGCTATCATCCTTTTTCCTCTGTATTTCTGCAACAGCCTTCTAAAAAGTCTTCCATTATTGATCCCCACAACCTATTTTCAACAAAGCACCCACAAACATACTTTGAAAATGCAATTCAGGTCACAGTCCAAAATGGTTTAAAATTCTCCTATGGCTCCCTCCATTTCTTTTAGAATCAAAAGCCAAAGTCTTTAGTATTGGGCTACACGACCCCACAGCATCTGGCTTCCCTTTACTTTTCTGACTTCAGTACTGTGCTGTATAGCTTCAGTTGTCAACTTAACACACCTGGGTAGAGAGAGCCTCAAAATGAGGAATTTCCTCCATTGGACTGGCCTATGGCCATGTCTGTGGGGCACTTTCTTGATTACTGAGTGATGTGGGTGGTGCCACCCCTGAACAGGCAGTCCTGTGTTGTATAAGAAAGCAGGCTGAGCATGGGCCAAGAGAGCAAGCTCATGAGCAGTGTTCCTCCATAGCCTGTGCTTCAGCGCCTGCCTCCTCCAGGTTCCTGCACTGAGTTCCTGCCTTGCCACATTCCCTGGATGATGGACTGTGAGCAGTAAGCCAAATAAACCCTTTCCTCCTCCTCAGGTTGTTTTTGGTCAGTGCTCTTTTTATAGCCACAGAAAGTAACTAGAACAAGTACCTACTACTTTATTTCCACAGTGAACTCTCTCATTCCTCCAACCTAGCAAGTACATTCTCACCTACAGATCTTTGTACTAAACATCTCTTCTTCCTCAAACATTCTTCTCTAAGGTACCCTAAGGGCTCCCCTCCCCCACCCTTCTTTTAAAATTTTTTTATTTATTATTTTTATTTTTTATGTATGAGTGTATTGCCTGCATGTATATAAGTGTACCCATGTCATGCAACACACCCAGAGGTGTTGGATTCCCTGGAACTGGAGTTACAGATGGTTGCTAGCCACCATGTGGGTGCTGGGAACTGAACCTGGGTCCTCTGCAAGAGCAGTCTGTGCTCTTAACCACTGAGCCCTCTCTCCAGCCCCACTTCTCCAATTCCTTTAGAAAGCTTAAAGCACATAATTTAATGGGAAAAACTAAAAAAAATTATTGACACAAATGTGAAAAATCTAGAAATTTATCAAAGAAAACCAATGAATTTGGTAGACTGTACTGAAGTATTGCAACTCTCATTGTACTCAAATAGTCTACTGGAATTTGAATATACCACAGTATTGGGTAATAAAAGCATACATTTGGTATTAGTCTCTTGATTCCTGGCAGCCTAAAAGAGTTATATCTGTGTTGAACATGTAATGACTTTTTTCCTGTTAGTACTCCCTAAACAACAGTGTAATAACAACTATTTACACTGCATTAGGTGTTATCAATACTCTAAGAATGATAAGCATACAGCAGGATGTGATGGTATGCAAATACCATTACATAGAAAGGATGTAAGCATCAGCACATTTTGCTATCCTGAGTGAGGGAAGGTGGTAGAACCAATCCTCTATGAATAACAAGGCATAGATGTCTCATAACAACCCTTTAACCTTCTCAAAAGTACCCTACTTTGGATAGAAGTCATCCTCCCTAGATGGCTGTTCTTTATGTGGATTCTGCTTACATCTCCAAGCTAAAATCTCTAACTGCATCCCTTCTTGTCTCCCAACCCTTCCTATTCCCGTAATAAACAAATTTCAGTTTCCCAAAATAAGCTATGTCTGACTTTCTCTGCTTCCAAGCAAACAATAATGTTTACTCTGCCTGGATTATTCTTCACTTAATATGGCTTTGCTAAGTTAATTTGTTTTTTTTCAACTAAGAAGCATCCTCCTGCCATACCTGGCAGCACAAGCCTGTAAGTCTTGCTCAGGAAGTCTGAGCAAAGCAGTCTAGTAGGAAGGTGGAAGGCTCAAGGCCTGCCTGGGCTACAGGTGAATTCAGGGCCATCCTTGTCAAGTTAGTGACATCTTGTCTCAAAAGAAAATTATGAAGAGGGCCGAGGATACAAAGAGAGCTCAGTGGTGGACTACTTGGCTAGCAGTGTGAGTTTGAGTTTTAATCCCCAGTACTGGGAAAAAAAGAGAACAATAGGAAGAAGTCACTTCCACCATGCAACTTTCTCTAGAAGCCTAAGCCCTGGAAATGCATGCTCTATTTGTGTTCTATTAACAATATGTACCTAACCCACCTCCAGCTAGACTTTGTTCATTTTTAAAGCCTTAAAAAGAAAGGTACCTAAAGAAGATACTCAAGGCTTAGTAAGTGACTAGAATAACATTCCAAGAGTAAGTAGCAAGTACAAAGATACAGAGGTAGCACAACACATACCTATGAGGGAAATATCAAGTAATGAACAGGACTGTACTTCAACAAATACAGGTGGCTTGTGGGATGGGCATGGGGTTTTCCCTTGGAGCAGTGGGGACAGGGCTTTGAGAGAGGAATGAGATTAGATTCACTGGCCACTTAAAAGGACTGCTGTAGGGTGTTAGCGTTTTGATCACAGAGATTAAAAGTGAGGACAAATGCCAGGTGGGTTAGTGACTGATGACTTTAATTCAAGCATCCAAAGAGGGAAGCAGATCTCTGTGACTTGGAGGCCAGTCTGGTCTACACAGCAAGTGCAGGTCCTCCAGAGCTATACAATGAGACCCTGTCTCAAAACATAACAAACTAAACAGCAACAAAAGAATGGTCAAATACTAGTTAACTGCTCTATCTGCATGACTTCATCCTTTATACTCTTTGTGTATAAAAATCTTGAATAACAAAATCAGTCTGTAAACACTTCTTAGGGCTATGAGAAAATAAATGAGATTAAGCATGTAAATGGGCCTACTTCAAAGTCTATTCATTTATTCATAATTTGGTATGATGAATGTAATATAAAAGAAATCTAGCAGAGTGTGGTGGCACACACCTTTGATCCTAGCACTCAAAAGGCAGAACCAGGCGGATCTCTGTGAGATCAAGGCCAGGCTTATCTACATAGTGAGTTCCAGGCAGGCTGGGGCTAGAGGGAAACCCTGTCTCAAAAAAAAAAAAAGGAAAGAAAATAAATCTATCCAGATTCAATCAGTCTGGTTGTTACTGCTCACAAAACACTAGTAACAGCACTAGTAAGAAGATCCTTTAGTTAACAGTCATTATATATGGTAAGTTTTCCTCTGTTCTACTTAATATTTGTTTTGAAACACAAGTTTGACATAACACAATTGATACTATAGAGATCAATTTCAACATTACTAAATTTTGAAATTGTTCATGTACAATTTAGGACAATGAAGAAAACGGAGCCTAGCCAGCTGAACTGAGCCATATACAAAAGCCATGCACCCCTTATCTCCCACATACCTACCAGAGAGCTTAGCTCCCAGTATATGCTATGTGCCATACCCATTCATAGGTAGTATTACAGATTTTCATTTGATTTCAGTTAACCAACTATAGAAGACAATTTACAATGAATATTTTTGTGTCTGCATAGATGGCCTTTCTGAACAGAGATCTGGGATGCTGGCTAAATGAAGATTAAGCAGAAAAATCCTTTGGAAGCTAAAGAAAATCTTAGAGAATTGCCTCCTTAGAAAGATATTTCCTTACACCCCAGGTAGTAAAACTATTACCCTCTTCTATCCCTGAACATTTATCTATCTTCCAAAGTCAAAGTCGCTCTCTCTCCTGTTTATAATAAAAGATGATGGGCAGATCTGCCGGCACCCTATAAAAACTTAGTGTTTCCTGATTCTGGTGTTTTTCTCCTGTGGTTCACTTTCACTGCATGAGTAATAGTAATCCAGGCCCTCACTACATCATCTCATGGAGTCTGACAGCAGAGAACAGGCACCAAGGTACTCCATGAGTAATACAGGGTCTATCCCCTGATCCAAAGACCACGGGGTTCCTGTTGGAATATATGCCTATCTAATTAATATCTTCTTTCCATCAATTCATAATTAAGTCTCATTCTGATACCTATTTCCATAAGAAAACTTCCAGCCATTTTCAAGATGAAACACTACATGTATGTAGTATGTATGTATAATGAGTAGCAGGTATAATTTATGTATAACATGTGTAAACTAGGCTACCATTTTTATTAGGTTACAATCTTTTTAAAAATGTTTCAACACCCAGTTATGGGTTATGGAAATTTTGTGTTTTATGGTATCTTAAAATATATTTACTATTTTTATTTAATTTTATGTGTAGGAGTATATTGCCTACATGTACGTAAGTGTACCCCTGTCATGCAATGCCCTTGGAGGTCAGAAGAGAATGATGGATCCCCTGAAACGGGATGGTTGTTTGTTAGTTGCCATGTGCATGCTGGGAACTGAACCTGGGTCCTCTGCAAGAGCAGCCATTGCTCTTAACTGCTGAGCCATCTCTCTCCAGCTACCCATGGCATTTTTTTAAAGGAACTTATATGCTGTTCTAGAACTAGCTCTATGTTGCTAAAACCTCTTTTCCTGATTGGCATAGAGTAGAAAAGGGACAATAACATGCAGAGGCTGAAGGGGCTGAAAGGAAAATAGTGAGTTACATGTAAATTTATTCACGGCAGCCCTGTCTTAACTACTTAGGGAACTGGAATGTGACACACTAGTGTCTCCCCTTCTTCCTGCTCAGTGAAACAACAGAAGCCAGTACAGCAGCTTTTGTCTATAAAATTTTATAAAATCCAGCAAAGTATCTCACCACCGGAAATGACGCTGTCATTTCTACTAGTGACATCCTCTGGAATTTCATGCTTCTCAAGAGAATACTCAGACACATTTTTACACTCTTGAAAACTGAAGTCAGGCTTCTTTTGTGGTATTATATCTTCTAGAGTCATTCTTTTAAGAATTTCCTCTTCGTAGTTTTTTATGCTCATGTTTGATGAATATACATTCCTAAAAGACAAAATGTAAAATATTAATTAAAATAGGATGATTATTTTTCCTTGTTTGAGGCAGGGTCTCTTATATCCAAGGTTGGCTTTGAACTTGCTATGTAACACAGGATGATTCTGAACTTCTAATTCTCTTGCCTCCACCTCTCAAGTGCGGGGTTGTAGACATACACCACTACACCCAGTTTATGCAGTGCTCCGGATTGAATTCAGGACTTTGTGTCTGCTAGACACAACTGAGCTACGTCCCCAGACCCAAAATAAGGTGATTCTTAAAAAGAAAAAGCCATTTTCTCCAATGTACTGCTTTCATATATAACTATATGTATATCATACATAAAACAATTATATATAATTATAATTACATAAAACATAATTTTAAGACTTTTAAAATCTCAACTAACTAAAGAAAGGCAATCTGAAACAGAAATTTTGAAAAGTAGTTTATAATTTTTTTAATTTTAAAAAGTAATAATTATGCCAAAAACTTCTACAACCTAAATGAAATAGGCAATTTACACAAAGACACATATTATGAAGCACAACTCATGAAAAAACAGTATCTGAGCAGACCTTTAACAAACAGAATGGATTAATGAACAGAACACTTCCCACAGTAGCTGGGGATATAATTCAGTGGTAGAACACTTGCCTGCCATGTATAAGGCCCTGCAAAACAAAACAAAAAACATGCAAAAACAAGAAACAGGACGAGGGGGCTTCACTGGCAAATTTTACCAAATTTTTGTTTGTTTTTCTTTGTGTCTGTCTTTCTTTGTTTTTGAGACAGTCTCTCTGTAGCCTCAGCTGGCCTAAAACTCATGATATAGACCAGACTGGCCTCAGTCTCACAAGAGATCTGCCTGCCCCTGCCTCCTGTTTTAGCGTTATAGGTGTATGTCCACCATGCCGGGCTAATTTTACCAAATTCTTAGAGAATTAACACTAATATTTCATAAATTTTACTAAAAAGTAGAAGAGGAACATGTCCCAGAGCATTTTTTAATTCTCTAAGGCCAGTATTACTGATATAAAAGCAGACAAAGGTGTTACAGGAAAAGAAAAACATCTTCAGTAAAAAAAAACAAAAACAAAAACAAAAAAAAAAACAGCAAGTGAAATCCAGCAACATATAAAAAAGATTATACACCACAACCAATTAGGGTTTATTTCAGGAATTTGGGAGTGGTCAGACATAAGAAAATCAATGTTACATACCAAATAAGTGAGTAAAGGACAAAACCCACATTGCAGGCTTGATACTCAGTGGCAGGTGTCTAGCTGAGGTTGACAGATAATCAATTTAAAGTGAATCTAGTTGGCATGGTTCTATTTTTTCAAGCTACATTCAACTGCAGACATGAGAGTGTGGTATTTAGAAAGTGTACCAGGGATTTGGGTTTTGCTCAGTTACAGAGAGGTCAACAAATCAGGAGATGATCTCCACTGAAAATTTGTTACTTTTAATTCCCAAAAGAGATGGGCATACCATGCCAGTGGTCAGGGCAATATGGCAAAGCAGAGTTGGTCAGGAGGAAGAAGGGGCATGAGAAATCACAGACAAAAGAAACCTTGATTGTGGTTCCTGTAAGACAGAATGAGCTAGGTGGGGTAGCAGTTACTCAGGGTTCGGATCAGAGACTCTGAGTAAGGTTGGCAGGCCTGTGAGTGTGGGGTGATCTCTTGCTTTCGGCTACATGACCCTGGGATGATGAGGAAATGGGAGTAGAACCAGATGCAGAGACGGAGGTATTCAGTGTGTACACGGACTCAGAGTGGTTGGTTTACACATTTACTGTATCTAGGAATTAACTAACCCTGGAGGGAGCAGTCTCTCTTCAGTCAGTGAGACCCCAGATACCAGAGCATCAAGAATACATGGCTAGAGACAAGTACAGTGGCACATGCCTGTAATCCCAGGCAGGAAGGTCACCTGAGCCCAAGAGTTCATAGCCAGACTAGGCAACATAGTAAGACCTTATCTCAATAAATAAATCAAACTAAATACTGAGATAAAGCATGTAGCTCAGTAGTAGAGTGTATGCTTAGCATGAACAAAGCCCTGGGTCCAATACCCATGCATAATGCAGACAATACAGTTACTATAGCAGAAGGTCATCTGCCTACCCACCTCTGTCCCTAGTAATAGAAGGGATGTAGCAGAGAGAAAAGAGACAATACCTAAGTTTCTCTGTGCTGTTTCACATGCTAACCTGATACTGTATGCCAGCTGTTTTCAGTTACTGATGCTATACTGAAAACTTCAAGGTCTTCCTTTCCTCCCCTTTCACAGGTACACGTGCTTTTACAACACATACAGTGTTAAATCTTCTTGGAAAATCAAAGACATTTTATGATCTTCATGTGAATTTTAATCTTGAGGTCATAAAGCAAGCACTACTTTCCTTAAGCCAAACTCAAAGTCACTGCATATAAAACAACTTTGCAAAAACTGTATTTTATACTCTAACCTAGATGCATACCAAAGTACTTATTACAGAAATAAGTAGCAATATAAAAGAATATTAAGGGGCAAGATATCACAAGCACTTTCTATATGCAAAACACTAGATGAGATATCACTTGTGATGTGCACATCAATCAGACAATCAAATTTCAAGGAGCTTACATAACACAGACATATCATGACTAACCTACCACATTAAAAGAGTGTGATTAAATGCTTAAAATAAAGCATTGTGAAATGGTATGAAGTAGAAAGCCAGTTCCTTTTTATAAATGAGAAAACCAAAGCTGAAAGAAGTTATAAAACAGAATAATGTAGAGCCAGAAGGCAGATCCCTGCCCTGCCCATGTCTTCCTGCCAGGTACAGGGCTTCGACTCCCTCATCCTACCACTAACTCGATCTTTTCTTCGCTATCACTTTTAGCGATAGTCAATAAATGATAATATTGATGCAATTTCTCCTTTTCCCTAATGTATAAAAACTCTGACCTATCCCCAGGATTTTCTTTTAGATGTAGAAAGCCTTCAGTTTTACAGTGTTTACTTACCATCATGAATAATATCCATTAAGATTTGCCAGATCACTGTTAAAGGCTTTATAACCACCTCATTTAAACCTCACAATGACTTTGTCATTAGTACATCTACTTTTCAAATAAAGTGGCGAATGGTTAGTACAAATTCACACAGTCAGAAATGGTAGACGTGGCTTGACTACCATCTGTGCTTACCGCAATTCCACTATACCACCTAATGGAGGGAAAGACATACATTTTAAATTGGAATTTGAACTCAATAAGAAGTCTGTTATCTAAACTAGAAACTACTAAATCACACTTAAAATATCTGTTTAATTACAGGAGTTTCAAGATAAACAGACCTGTCCAGCAACTGTTAGAGCATAAAAAGAAGGGCCAGCACGATAGCTTAGTGGGAAAAGGCACCTACTGCCACCCTGACAATGCCTGGAACCCACACAGTGAATGAATAGAACTGATTCCCACAGACTGTCTTTTCACCTCCAAAGGCATACTGTGGCCTGTATACCTGAGCATAAACATGCACACACACACATAAATGAAAAAACTGAACAAAATAAAATGAAGAACAAGACAAATTTCACTTAAATATGCTTACATTATCCAAGGAAAATGTTTTATGCTAAAGTAAACATGATTCTGAATACAGGCAAAAAGAATATCAGCAGGTAACTAAATAATTATATCTAAAAGGCACCTAGAATCTAGTACATAAAAACACAAAAGTCCAACTCTGATTTTTCATACAAATCAAAATTGATCTTGGCATAATGGCAGACAAACACAGCACTGGAACAGACTCAGAAAGGAGAAATAACCCTCATATTTATGAGTGCACTAGCCAGCTCAGATCACCAAACAAAATACTACAGGCTAGGTGACTTAAATATGGAAAATTTATCTGTTTTGAAATCTAGAAGTGCAAGATCACAGTGCCAGCCTGGTGAGGCTCTGGTTAGGGTCTTCTTCCTGGCTTCCAGATATTGACATTTTACCCTTACATGGTGGGGTACGAACTCACAAGCTCCCTAGTGTCTCTTCTTAAAAAGGTACAGATCCTCAAGAAGATTCTAACCTCATGAACTTACCTAAGCCTGATCACTTCCTAAAGATTCCATCTCCAGCTATCATAATACCGGGGGTTAGAGGCTCAACATATAAAGTGTTGGGGGTAGGGGTGAGGATTCAGCTCATAATGATGGGTAACTGGTTTAAACAGGGGTGATAATTCAATAGTATAGTTTCTTTAAAAAGTAATGCTAGCTAGGGGTCCTGGGGGGAAGATGACCCAGTCAGTAAAAGTGCTTGCTGGGCATATGAGGACTCGAATTTGGATCAGAGGACCCACATAAAAGTCTGCCTGGCAGTGTGTGCCCACAGTTCTAGTGTTAAAGGTGGAGAATCACTGGCAGAATCATATGATCTAGCAGTTTCACCCCTATGTATTTACCCAAGAGAAATGAAGACACCACCTTACACAAGAATTTGCAAATAAACATTCACAGCAACATCATTCATAATAGCTAACAAGAGGAAAAGACTTAAGTGGTCATGGACGGTGAATGGAGAAACTAAGCGTGGTACAGTCATGTAGCGAACATAACCCAAGAAAAAGAAATGAAGTACAGATGAGGTTAATTTAGCTAGTTTTTCCTATTATTTAGCTTATGATGTTTCACAAGTAATAAACACATGGATCCCCTAAATTACCGAAAAGTTCAATTCATCCATTTCCAAAAATGCTGACTGTGTACAAGCTGCCACGGTTTGAAAGTATGTCCTCCCAATTCTTTGTTATCTATAAGTAGTCAGATTAAATGAAGGTCATTGGGTCATGAGTGTTCCCACCTTCATAAATGGCCCTTAGAAAGAGGCCTGAAAGAACCTGTTTATAACTAGAGCCATGTGAAGACTGAAGGCACCACTGTGAGAAACTAGCCCACACTGGACACCAAACCTGCTGGTGAATTTAAAAAAAATATTTTTATTGATTTTTGAGAATTTCATACAATGTGCTAAATTTCTATTGCTTATAATTACCCAGGTCTAAGGTATTCCACTGTAGCAGCCCAATGGATTAAGATCCATACACAACAGCATTTTGGAAACAGTTTAGACTCCAATAGGCCTTTAAAAAAAAAGACAAAAGTAAGGGAGAGACAAGGTAGTGAGTGTGGGGAGGGGAAGGAGATCTGAATATAATCAAAACACACTGCATGAAAGTTTTCAATCAATAAAAATACTTAAAAATATATAACTGTGAAAATGAAACCAATTATGATCCCATGTTTTTAAAACAAACATAACTGGTGTAATCTTTTGAATACCAATAGTACAGAATTCAGCATACAGTAACAGTTCTCTACAGGGAGCAATCTCAGTACTCCCAAAGGAAATTTGGTGATGTGTGAAGGTATTTTTTTTTTTGTCACAAACAAACAACCTAAAATACATAGCACTGCCCCAACAACAAAATATTACCCAAACCAAAGTATCAATAAGGCCATTACTGATAAATGCTAAATGCTGTGAAAGAATAAATGATTTAAATTACCAGGTGGGGCTGGGGGCATAGCTCAGTGGTAAGATGATTGGCTGGCATGGGCAAAGCCCTGGGTTTGATTCCCAGAAAAGAAGACAAGAGACACAGAAACAGGGCAGAGAGAGGAAGGAAGAGAAGGAGGGAGGGAGGAAGGGGAGGGAGGCAGGGAGGGGATGGAAGGGAGGGAAGGAGGGAGAGAAGGAGGGAGGAAAGGAAAGAAAAAAGAAAATCACCAGAGAGCTCATCGTTCACTTCTCTCTCAGGAACGTTTTTTCCTTTTTCTTTTTCTTTCCAGGGCAGAAGACTGAACCCAAGGCCTACTGAGCCACACCTCCAGCGCAGATCGGCCTTTTCTGGTTTGTTTTGAGGCAGCATTTCCATACGTAACCCAGACTGGCCTTAAACTTACAATCTTCTGCCTCAGCCTTCTGAGTGCTGGGATCACAGGCACGTACATACACCATACCCAACTTCGGATCAGTCTTAAGTTTGCCTCTGCAATGACTAAGCTTAGAATATTAATACTAGATGCTAGAGTTTATTGAGGTAATAAAATAATTTAAGTGAATGGATTTTTCTTAGAGTATAATAGGTATAAAACCAATGAAAATAAAAACAATAAAACCCAGATTTAAATTTAAGAGGAAAAACAGATGAAGTACTTACTGCAAAAATGTTCTAAATTCTGAGGCTTCAATATTTTCCACAGGAACAAGCTCACAATTTGTTAAATTATTTGATGTCCGTCCAATAATATGACAATAAAAGTCAGGAACTCTTGCTAAGAGGATTGCTCTGTGTACTTTGAACAAAGAACCATCTACAGAGAAAGCAACATCTGTATGTATTTCTTCCCTTAAAAGCCTATGAGGAAAAAAAGGAGTCATACTTTACTGATGCTACAAAATATATAACACTTATTTTAAAACAACATATATGTTTAAAAATACAAAAACATCAAAATAAAAATAAGTTAATAGAAGGCAGGCAAGGTGGTTCAGAGGTTAAAGGCACTTGTGGTGCAAGCCTAGTGACCTAAGTTCCAGTCCCAGAACTCACACAGAGATGGAAGGAGAAAACTGAGACTACAAAAATAAATTAACAGAAAACTGAGTTTGTCTTGAGTTCATTCCAAAGAACACCATACTTAATATTGGCTTAGAATCTAATTTTCTAAAAGTTTGTAGTGAAAATAAAGATGATTTCCCTAAAAAAGTAAAAACACTTGTTCAGAATATTTTCTTAATTTCTAATAATAAATTTTATTTTCTGCTGCTCATGTTTATTTTCCTCTGAAGTGTACCATTTTTTAGTTTTATTTTGAAACACAGAACAGAAAATTAACATAGTTCCTAGTAAAGAATCAACTGTTTAAAAATCTTACTGAAACTGAACCAAAATTGTAAACAGTCAATACCAACAAACCAGACATAACAATAGACAATTCAGATTAGAAGCTGGTACGCTTTGTTCTGTTAATTACCAAGTCTGAGATGCAGCCTTGGATGTCAAGAATGTGACATTTAGTCACTATCCCATCCCCACCAAACAGAATTTTATCATGCCTTAACCTACTATTCAAAATGACAGACTCAGGGGGTGAACTCTCTGAACTCCCTTTGCTAGTGTACATAGATAGTTATGGCAAAGCCTACTCATTTCACGTATACATACATAAGTCGAAGAACAGAAATCAAAACATTATAGAAAATTTCATATTCATTTTCCCCTTTACACTTAACTATAAATTTCTTCCTCTACATTACTAAAACATATTTTGTATCACTATGGCAATATCATCACTATAGCAATATCACGAGTATTGTCAAGGTCTGGATCTCAGTGGACTTCTGTATCTCAGGAGATAATTGGCAATCACACCAGTACATCACTGGAGGTAAGGACTGGGTAGAGCTCTCCATTACAGTGAAAGCTTGGAGAGTTGCCAATGATACTCAAACTCCCGAAAGACCAAGTTAATGGTTCCTTTCCGATCCCATTACAGGTTGTACAGCCCCCAGGACAGCACGGCTCCATTGCATCATTATTATTTTCATGCATCTCTCCCTACTAGGCAATGAACTCCCCAAGGTCAAAAACTGAGTACCATCATACTCCGAAAGAGTTCAGTATCTGTTTGCTGAATGATCCCATTTTACCCTAAAGAAAACAAATGATTCAGAACACAAAAGCTTTTGAGATCTTGCAAACAGGTTTTACTTTGGTCAATATTTCCATCAATATATTATTTTCATAGGTAACTTTAAAGCTAATTGTATACTCAATTTGTTCCTCTATCCACTCACCTTCCGTGAATCTTCATTCCATCTGAAGTAAAAAAGGAAGCATTCCAACTAGTAGCCAACTAGGGAAGTAGCTCAGTGTATAGAGGGCCAGCCTAGCATCCCAGAGGACCTGGGTTTGATCCAGGTACCTGGAATATCAGACAGTCCAGAGGGGAACACTGGAGGACCAGGATCTGGAGCTCATGGTAGGCCTCAGCCAGCTACAAGCCCCCTAGGCTACATTAGATCCTGTCTCAAAAGAACAAAAGAAAAGCTAGATCCAATTGGTAGCCAAACAGCCATCAGACATCAGACTGAAAGGAAACCCTGTTTATAAGAGATGCAACAAGGGGCTGGAAAGATGGCTCAGCAGTTAAAAGAATTGGCAGCTCTTGCAGAGGACCAGGGTTCAATTCCCAGCAACCACATGGCGGCTAACAACTGTCCAAGCTCCAGTTCCAGGGGATCTGACACCCTCTTCTGACCTTCATGGGCACTGCACAACATGGGTGCACCTACCTACAGGCAATAAACTTATACACATGAGAGAGAGGGGGGGAGGGGGAAGGGGGAGGGGGAGGGGAGGGAGGGGGAGAGGGAGAGGCTACCAAGGGTATTTGTTAAATTATTTTAAAGGCAATGTGTAAAAACATGACTAAAGCCAGGTGTGGTGGTACACATCTTTAATTCCAGCACTTGGAAGGCAGAGGCAGGAGGATACGTGTGAGATACAGCCCAGCCTGGTCTACATAGTGAGTTCCAGACCAGCTGGCGCTTACAGAGGGACTGTCTCAAAAAGACCAAAACAGGAGCAGCTTGGAGCAAAGGCTCAGTGTAGCCAAGACCCACCTTCTTTCCATCTTTCTCTTTGCCAACTCTTAAATATACTGCCTTTTCTTAGTCCATTTTATATTGCTGAAACAGTATACCACAGACAAGATATTTACCACTCAAGAGTTTTGGCTCACAGTTTATGAAGCTGCTAGGCATGGTAGCACAGGCCTTTAATTCTGGCACTCAAGAGGTAGTGGCAGGCAGATTTCTGTGAGATCTAGGGCAGCCTGGTCTATAAAGAGTTCCAGGGCAGCCAGGGCTACACTTTGAGATCCTGTCTCTAAACAAAACAAACAAGTTGTAGAGGCTAGCACTTTCTGATGTCAAGGTGCTAGTGTCTGGGAAGAGCCTGCTCACTACAGCATCACATGGAGGTAAGAGGGCACGCAGGAGCGAACGAGGAGCACTGTGTTTTAACCTGTGTGTGCGGGCGTGGGGGGTCAGAGGCGGACGGGGTGTGCGCGGGTGCGTGGGGGTCAGCGGCAGACTGCAAGTGTTTTTTCAGTCACTCAACACATTACTTTTTGAGACAGGATCTGTCCCTGGACCTGAAGCTGACTGATTTAGTTAGAACGGCTGGCCAGCAAGCCCCCAGGGAGCCTCCTACCTGCCTTCCAGGTGCTAAGATTACCGGTATGTACCACCATACCCAGAATTTTTATGTGGGTTCTAGGGGATTGAACTCAGGACCTCATACTTGAATGCAAGCACTTTATAGAGACATCTCCTCAGCCCCAAATTTAGTCTTGATTTAATAATGAGAATGGAATGCTCATGGCCTAATCACTATTTAAGGGCCTACCTCTAAACAATCTTATGACAGTTACATTTCAGCTCAAATTTTGGAGAGGACAAATATTCAAATCGTAGCAAAACCTATCTAAAGCGTTTTAGATTTTATTAAAATCTAGGTATCAGTAAACATTTTATTTTTAGAATGAACATATACTAAGCACTAAGAACATAGAGATGATTCAAACATAATACTTGCCCCCATGAAGTTTAGAGTATGGTAGTAAAAACCAGGCCTGGAAACTAAAGAACATCATACATTCAAAGCAAATTCAGTTTGTTTGTTTTCAGAGACAGAGACAGGGACTTTACATAAAATATGAAAATCAAATGTGATCTTTAAAGATTAAATAGGAGTTGGTTAGAAAAGCAAAGCAGAAGGGAGTTCCCGGCTCTGTTCCTCACAAAGCTGAGGAACTACAAATTATCTATATAGGGTACTTTAGGGTGTCACGGTACAAATAAACTATAGACACGGTTACTCATATGAACTCATAGGAATGGTCAAAGCACGCATAATTCCCATGCAAGCTCAAACCAGACACAATCCCAGCATAGACATGGGGAAGAAGGCAAGAAACCCCAACCCAATCTAAGGAAATTGTGGCAACCAATGGCTACTGGGAAGGACAGAGCTCTTTCAAGGATCGGACTCTTGGTAGGTTAACCAGGCTCCAACAGATGGACACTGAAGGATATCTGGAGACACTAATTACGACTATACAGGCCATATAGCTGAAACAGTATACCACACACAAGATATTTACCACTTAAGAGTTTTGGCTCACAGTTTATGAAGTTGCTAAGCATGGTGGCACAGGCCTTTAATTCTAGCACTCAAGAGTGCAGAATTGACAGAATTAGAAGGCAGATTTCTGTGAGATCTAGGCCATCCTGGTCTATAAAAAGTTCCAGGCCGTATGTGTGTGTGTGTGTGTGTGTATATATATATTTATTTATTTAATAGAGACAATTAAATTGGGCAGGGATCTAGAGAGGTGGCTTGGCAGTTAGGAAGTATGGGTGAATTTTTCAAAAATATCACACATTAGTTGGGTGGAGGAAGCCATGAAAGTATAAGGAAGATGAGAAAAACTACTGCACGAGTTGACAATGGGACAAGCCTGAGCCAGAGGAGACAGATGGTGACAGACAGTGACAGAGGGGTGAAACAAGAATACAGTCAGGTAATAAAACCAGAGGCACTAGAGATTAGCTATAGAAGGTGAAGCAAAAACAATAATCTTTGGTTTAGATAATGGTACTGCCATCAAACTTTAATCTATACTTGCTAGTCCAATTTCTCCCACTCCAGACATATTTCTAATTATCTTCTGGATAACTAGAGCCTCCTGAATATTCAGTATGTTTCTCCCTTTCAAATGTCGTAAGATTTGGAGCCTTTTCTAGTTACCTTCTATTGCTGTGATAAAAAATACTGACTAGCTTGAGGAGGAAAGGGTTTATCCGGCTTACTCCTCACAGCCCATCATCCAGGGCGGGAACCTGGAGAAGATACCATGGGGGTATGCTGCTTGCTGGCCCACGCTCGGCCTGCTGTCTTATACAAGACAGGACCACATGCCCAGGGGTAGGACTGGCAAGAGTGGGCTGGGCCCTTGAACATCACTCAATAATCAAGAAAATGCCCCGCAGACATGGCTACAGATCAATCCAATGGAAACAGTTCGTCAAGTGAGGGTCCCTCCACCCGGGTATGTCAAGTTGACAACTGACACTACCCAGTACAGACCATCTTTCATTCCTCCCTTTCTCAGCTCCCTACATGTGTCCATTCAACAATCCTGTTAAGGTTTCCATTTTCACTGTCAATATGTAGCCCTCAACTACCATAAAATCTAACTGATGTCTATTTCTAATTTCTCTTTTCTCAAATTGAAGAGCTAGATGTTAGTCATTATTTTTAAAACACCAATAGCTCTCACCTGCCTTCAGAATCCATTCTGAACATTTCAGTAGAGAAAGATAGCAGCTATCACCTAGGTCCAGTGTATCTATTCACCCTCACATGCTTTCTCTGTGCCTGCCATGCCCACAACATCTTCCAAATGAAATAGTCAAGAGCCCTGGACTTTACCTTGTGTTCATATTCCTTAATCTCACCCGAATTGAACTGCAGACAGAACCAAAGCTAGCCACCTGCCAAGGAGTTAGTCACGCAAGATAACTTCTACAGAGATATTCTACAGTAAAATGGGACCAAATGACAGCACTTTTAAGAGCAATCCAGAGAAAATCCATGGTACAACAAGAAAAGGAAATGGGCTAGAAGATGTAGAAATGAAGAGCCAAGTTACTGGAAGATCGGTTTGTACAGGGAAGGAGACAGACCAGAATCATATTCTGGCCTGCTCAGGCTTATATTCTGGCTGTGTGACTTTGGGCAAATCAACTCAGTGTCTTGAAGCTAGGTGGACAAGACGATTCTTATCAAGATTCTTATTCTGACTCAACTGTTACTTCTTTAATGCTCATCTAATGCTAATCTAATATTAATCTGTTAAATGAAGATGAAACATAACATGCTATGTGAACATAACATATAAGCCCAGTATTTAGTGAGTATTAAAATACATATTAAAACTTAAAAAACAAACAACAGTGCTGGATAATGTTTCATTCATCAACAGGGTCTTATACAATCATCTATATCTCGGTCAACATTCCAGTCCTGCCTTGGATCTGGGTGTGGGTTGGTTGGTTTTCTGAGAAAAGGTCTTGCTATGTAACCCAGGCTAGTCTTATGATTATGAAACCACTATATGTGACTTAAATTTTTTTCTTTTAAGATTTATTTGTAAGTATGTATGTGTACTACATGCATAATTGGTGTCTGTGGAGGCCAGAAGGTGGTGTTGGAGTCCGTGAAACTGGAGTTACCATGTGCTTGTTCTTAAGCATTGAGTTATCTCTTCAGCCACTTAGATCTGGCTTCTTAACTAGAGAAACTGTTTCCTGTTTGTCCTCACTTGTCAACATTTACTAATACCTCAGGTAACCTAGATCTAATACAACTTGTTTTTACAAGAATAAATTCTTTCAAATCTCCATGCCTATAAAAAAGTCATTTCCCTTGCTTAGATACATACACTCTACCTCTCCCTTCTCTGTCTTTTTAAGTTCTTAGACCCTAAGAGCTCTTCAAATATCACCCTCCCAAGCCTTCCACAGCACACTTCCACCACATCACTTTTATTTGACCTCGTATCTTTCTCACTAAAGTGCAAACAAAAACACCGAAGAAAGGTTGAATTAATCTGTATATGTGTGTGCACGAGTGCGTGTAAGGTTGAATTAATCTGTGTGTGTGTGTGCACGAGTGCGTGTGCAGACCAGAGTGCTACCACAGGTGCTGGGGTCCAGCCATCTCATTTCAGACAAGGTCACTCAAGGGCTGGCCAACTAGCTCCAGGAATTTATTTACCTGTCTCTACTTCCCCAGCAGTGAGATTATCACCACAGCCAGCATGGGTTCTCAGAACAGAACTCAGGTCCTTGGGCTTACAGAACAAGCACTTTGGCCACTGAGCCATCCTTAGCCCTTTCTCGTTAAAGTTTGATTCCTCAAGACCCAGTACAGGACCCCTTGGTTATATGGCTGGTGGTATATAATACTTCTGTTAGCTTGATTGAAGGACTTTAAGGATATACCCTTAAAGTGGACTTCGGACTCCACCACCTTAGAAAGGGAAGTGCCTCCTTAAAATGTAAACTACCATATGATAAGGTGGGGTGTCAGGGCTTTAAGTTACACAAAGACAAAGTTACCTCCTCAAGATCAAAGGATTCTAAATTCTACCCCAGGCCCTAGGTAGAGACCTGACACTCCAACATACACAAACTAATATCTCCTCCTTTTAAGAGTAAATCCAACTGGGTTTGTCAATCACCTGGCCAGGAGAGCACTCTGTGGCCATCCCCCATCCCTTCAGGAGATCTGCTTCACCTGAAGACATGCTATAGGGTGGGGAGGAGTAATTACTCCCTTAATACATTGTTCCTTCCCAGAAGCCCCTTCTTCAGAGCAGTGGCCTGCAGCCCCTTGAAGGGCTTCTACCATGTAGCACTATGGCGCCTCTGCTTCACCTGCCTGCTTTTTTGAGTTCTCACTAACATAACTTTTCCTTTTCCTTTTCTGTGGGATACTGACCAAAGCCTAGGCATTTTCTCCTGGACACTCTGGATTTCCTCACTCTTCCTCTGAAACTAACCCCCTAACCTTGTGGTACGTGTCCTCTACTGCTGAACCTTCAGGCTTTCTCAGTGCCTAATCTGAGAGACAGCTTTCTCTCTTCTCCATCTCCTTCCACCAAACAGAGATGTACAGATTGTCTGGCCTGTTGTTTTTCTCTTGAACTCTAATAAAACCGTCCTTGAACTTCCAACTGGGTCTGTTTTTAAATTATTTTATTAACAAGGCTAAGAACCCAAAAAGAGGGAATCCCTACTTCCCTAGTAACATATGAAGCCCAAGTTTCCCGGGGAAATCATTTAAGAGCTGTAGAACAAGCCGTGAATGGTGGTGTTTACCTTTAATCTCAGAATTTAGGAGGCAGTGGCAAGAGGCTCTCTATGAATTCAAGGTCAACCTGGTCTACATAGTGAGCTACGGCCAACCAGGGCTACACACTGTGATTCTATCTCAAAAAAAACGAAATAAAAATAAAAATAAAAGCCAGATATTATTAGTAATCCTGTTTTCTTAAATTTAGGGGTCCTCAAAGTGTGACCATGGCCAGCACCATCAGCATTCCTAGGGCCTTGTTAGTAATACAAAATCGTGGGCTTTATCCTAGACCAAACTGAATGGCAACTATTGGCCAGGACCCAGTAAACCTGTATTTAACAAGCCGGACAGGTGATTCTTAGGCACACAGAAGTTCGGGAATTAGTGTTTTGCTGGAAATGGAAATTAACTAGGTAATATTTCTTAGTCTCATTTTCTTTGTAAATAGATTGATTACACTGGCTTTTAACAATTCCCTTACAACCTGGGCTGGATATTCAAAAAGGCTAAAAGGGTTAAACTACAGGACACACTTTCATTTGCTTAGGGTACTGCTGGAGCGAGGAGTTTTGGGGAGTTCTAGAGTATTCTAAGAGGTGAAGTCAGGTTGGAATCTGTAGGGATTTCCACAGAAACATTTCTGACAAACTGTTTAAAGAGAGCCCAGAACAAAGAACTCCAAGGCTCCGTCATTTGTTCTGTCCTTTATTCCAAAACAAATACTCTTTTCCCGATCATCTTTTTTTATAATTAAGAAAGCATGGTGTGCGTTTCAGGGCCTGGACACATCCCGTTAGCCACGGACTGGCCCTCGTGAAAATACTCCAGTACGCACGGCAGCCACAGCCTGGTCCTCCTGTAATTAACTCCAGTATGCACTGGTGCTGCACAGCGCTCGTTTCCATTTCTGGTTTCCTTTTGAATGTGGTGTGTTGCCTGCAATGCTCGATACTGGTTACTGAGGTCGAGCAAAGCCGCTCCGCGCACTAGAGGAGCGCGGCGGGGAGGGACCGGGAGACAGAGGAGCGCAGAGGGGCGCTTGGCGCACGAAGCCCCGGTTCCCGCCTCCTCCTACCTGAGCACATCCCGGCTGAGCTGCTCCGCCACCGCCGCCTTCAGCCGGCGCCGCTCCCACGGCCCCTTCCTTTGCAAGCCCTTACTGCCAACTCCTGGGGACCTCAGAGGTACTGCGGGGACCACGCTGCCCGCTCCACAGCGGGCCATGTCCCTCCCCCGCACCCCCAACCGAGCCCGGCGCGCCCTGGACCAAGAAGGGGGCGTTTCTGACTAAAGGAAAGGTTGACGCCCCTGCTCGGTTTGCGGCGGAGCCTTTACAGTAGCGGACCGCCTCCAGGTCGTTCCGCGGCACGTGACCCGGACGCTGTGCGCAGGCGCACTGGCTCTGTTTACCTCTGCCGGCTGGCACCCGCCCAGTGGGCCTGCGGGCTAGCCTTCTCCAGTGCGTTATTTCATTCTTTTTGTTTACTGGCTGGTGTTAATCATCTATTTAATAAGCATTTTACGGAAGACTGAATTTAATAAACATTTTATGGAGGAATGAATTGAAATCAATGAGAGCAGCGTTTATATGCTTACATCTAGGCTGATTCCATTTCCTAGCACTTGTAAATAGAGCAGCAATGAACATGGGTGAGCAAAACTCTGTAGTAGGATACAGAGTCCTTGTGGTATATGTCCAGGAGTGGTATACTTGAGTCGTAGGGTAGTTGTGCATCTAGCTTTTTGAGAAACCTCCACAATGATTTTCATAGTGACTGCACTCATTTACACTCTCACCAATAACAATGAGAATTCTTCTTTCCCTACATCCTCTTTACATTTGTTGTAATTTGACCTTTTGATTATAGCCACTCTGACTGGAGTGACTCAAAGTAGTTTTAATTTGCATTTCTGTGACTAATGATGCTTAAAACTTTCTAAAAATGCATATAAGCTGTTTGCTATTTCTTCTTTTGAGAATTCTCTGTTTAAATCTATGACCTATTTAAAAAATCTTTAAATGTTTTAATTCCTTGAGAATTTCATGCATTGTGTATTGATCATGTTTAACTCCCTTCCCCAACTCCTGACAGATCCTTCTACCCTACATATCCAATTTTGTGTCCTTGTTTTTTTTTTTTTTTTTTTTTAATCTTCCAGCTTATTCTGCCCGTATATTATCGGGTGTGTGGGCCATCCACCCACCAGGGGCCACATTCTTAAAGAAACTAATTCTCCCTTTCCCAGTACCTATCAACTATCATGGCTCATTTTTTTATTGGGTTGTTTGTTTTCTTGATGCTTCATTATTTGAGTTCTTTGTGTGTTGTAAACATCAATCCTCTGTGAGATATAGAATGATTTTCTCCCATTCTATAGGCTCCCTCTATAGTTTTCTTTACTATACAGAAGCTTTTTGGTTTCATGAAGTCCCATTTGTCAATTATTGGTCTTATTTCCTGAGTGACCTGAGTCCTGATTAAAAGTCCTGGCATCTTGGGCTGGAGAGATGGCCTAGCGATTAAGAGTACTGAATGCTTGTGTAGAGGACCTGGGTTTGGTCCCTAGTACCCACAAAACAGCTAACAACTGTCCCTAACTCTAGTTCCCGGGGATCCAAAGCCCTCATCTGACCTCTGTGGGCACTAACAACATGGGTACACTTACATACATACAGGCAATGCACTCATACACATAAAATAACATAATAAATAAAAAATATTTTTAAAAAGTCCTTGTAGCCTGTAGAATATTCCCTACCTTTTCCTCTAGTAGTTTCAGGCTTTATGTTGAGGTCTTTCATCCATTTAGAACCAAATTTTGTGCAGAAATTTTGTGAGAGAAAAATATCTGGTTTCATTCTTCTACACAAAGGGTGCATGAAAAAAATGTAGAAACCTTCTACTTTGTAAGCCAACCAAAACAATATGAGAGTTACAATGGTGACAGCCTGCATGGCTGAATAATACTGAACTTATTATTGAGGAGCTGTTAAACACAAACGACTGCCAGGTATGAGATACCTCCTTATGAGTGGTTGATCAGGGAGGTGCCAGATGCTGTCCAAACAATCCAGGATTTTAACCATTCTTCTTGGTTGTCCACCAGGACTAATTGATAGTAACCTATTATGAAGACACCACACACTTTAAATGCAAAATACAGAGCAATCAAACTGGAAATTAACTGGGATTTTCTGCCCTGTCAGCCAGCTTTCATAGTGCCAGAAGGTACAATGCAGGCTGCAAGGGAGGGAGGAAGCATCAATGGTCTTGCACAGCTAAGAACTCAGTGGACCACAATAGCAACTGCCAACACAGATGTGCCCACTCTTGCAATAATGGCATGATTATTACAAATTCAAGCACTCTATGATTGGTTTTGAGGCCCACTCTACAAAAAGGACTTTATGACTTGTACTGTAAGCCCAGTTAAAAACCCTTGGCTGAGGAAGTCTTAGGCCGGGGCTGGGGGGGATGGTGTGTGGGATGGGAAAACACATACTACTGTTTAATTAAACTGGCATAGCACTAATGTGCCTTCTAAGTACTTGTGTTTATATTGCTAAACAAATGCAACTGTCAGTTTTAATCACAGAAATTTGTCTTCCTAATGAAAAGTGGCATAGGCAAATGCAGACACATGCTTGTTCAAGGTGCTGAAAATATGTTATGGTTGAGTATACCCAGCCCTAAACGGGACATTCATACCTCATCTAATGTTCAGGGAATAATGCAGAAGAAAGGAGTAGGGGGACGAATGTATGATATTTTCTGGAAATGATTCAGCCAATGCAATTATGACCTCACAGTACCAGAGGCTGCCTGCAATGGGCCTGTACAAAGCAGTCAATCATAGATCAGGGAGATGCCCACATGACCCTACTCCTCCCTGCTAAACCAAGGGCTACTGATGAATTCTTCATGAAGGGTAGACATTCTTTTCAGTTACATAGCCACAAATGAGCAGATGAGCTCATCATGCTCTAATGAATAGTTCCAAACCTTTGATCACACAGATAATCCCAGTTATATTCCATTACAGAACAAAACAAAAGGACATGAATGTAGAAAAGGAACTTGTAGGAAGGAGGTGATGGAAACAGGGATGGAAGACAAAAGAGGGTGAAATGACAGTAATCAGAACACACTATATAGGGGCTGGAGAGATGGCTCAGCAGTTAAGAGCACTTGATGCTCTCGCAGAGGATCTGGGTTCAGTTCCCAGCACCTACATAGCAGTTAACAACTGTCCATAACTTAAGTTCCAGCAGATCCAATGCATTCTTCTGGCATCCATGGGTATTGCATGCACATGGTTTATTTACATATATGCAGGCAAAACACCCATGCACATAAAATAAAAATAAATAATATCAAAGACACAAGAATGGAATAATATATTTATATGAACTTTTCAAAGAACAATTTTTTAAACATATTATTTAAGTAGAAACTGAAAGTAGAAGGAGGAATTCATAAACTGCCTGAGTCAAAACAATCAGCAGTCCAAGGAGTGACTCAGGTAACTGTTCTTTGATTTGGGCTGAGAATGATCAATTTATAGGACAGGGCTTTGTGTATAAAACCCTAAAATTTATGAGTAGGAATATAGAAGAAATAAATGGCAGGACTGAGGCTTTGTTTGAGCAGGGAAGAACTACAGAATTCTGAATATTTTGGCTCCAAAAAAGTAGGTGGAGTGAATAGCATTTAAAAGTCATTTGATATTTTCTGTTTGATGACTTCCTCCAGATGAACAAAGTTAAATGTTTCTTTATTGACAGGCCTAGCACAGTGTAAATAGCATTAATTGCTTCAAAAATATATGAACTTTGTAATCTAAGATTGACCCAAAGATAGCCATTTCTGCAAATATTCCGAAACCTAACATGTGAGTGTTTTATGTGGTGGACGCTGCTCTTTGCTGCTCTGTATATATTAATTTTATCCTCACATTCTTCATCCATGTAGGGTCTTCCTTGAGCTCCAGTTTGTATATGAGGAAGCTGAGACAGAGAGAGAATAGGTAATTTGGGCAGGACCACACAACCACTAAATGGTAGCCTAGTATTAACACCCAGACTTATCTATACTGTTTGACTGATGAATTCAGTCCATTTACATCACTGTTGGGAATATGATTTGCTGTGGCCATTTTGGAAACCAGTATGAAAATTCTTCAGAAATTTTTAAAGCGTTGCCATATGATCCAGAAACCCCTCTCTTCGTGTCCATACCCAAAGGAAATGAAATCAGTAGGCTCAAAGTAATATGTGCACCATATTCATAACACAAAGACCAAGATTTGGAGCCCCCCTATATTAGTTACTTTTTCTGTTGCTGTGATAAAACACCATAAAACTTGTAGAAGAAAGAGTTTATGGTTCTAGAGGGTGAGAGTCCATCATGGTGGAGGACGCATGGAAGGAGGCAGCCAGAGCAGAAAGCTGAGAGCTCACGTCTTCAAGAGCTCTTTGCACAGGAAACAGAGAGAAGGCAAACTGGAAAGGGGCAAGGCTACGAACTCTCAAAGCCTGCCCAAGTGACGTGCTTCCCCCTGCAAGGCCACACCTCCTGAAGGTTCCACAACCCTCCCCGAACAGTACCACCGACTGGGGACCATATACTAAGTGTTCAAATACTTGAGTTTATGGGGGACATTTCTCATTCAAGCCACCACACCACCAAAGCACCAGTGGATAAAGTTCAATGAGTAGACAGCAGAATGGTAGTTAAAGATAGTTGAGGGAGATCTGTGTCAAAGGACACAAAGTTTCTTATATGTAGGCTCACTAAATCCTCCTTATTTGCTGCATGAACATTATAATTAGTAATAACTACTTTTCTTCTAGATTAAAAAAGCAGACAAAAGGAAGAAAGATTTTTCTAGCTCTTAATTCAGAGATTTCAATCCATCATGCCCAGAAGGCTGTGATGGAGCAGAGCAACACTTACCATGTCATACATGAAGCAGACATAGAGGAAGAGATCTGGGACCATGTATATATAACCTTCAAAAGCATCATCCCTGTGACCTACTTCCTACACTTAGGCCCTACCTCTACTAAAGTTTCCACCATCTCCCAAAATAGCGCCATGGGGGAGGGGCAGCCATTGGAAACATGAGTTCCGGAGAGACATTCCATAATCAAACCATAAAAGTTGTATAGTAAAAGTCTGCCAAAAGAATACATTTTAGGTGTTCATACCACTGACAAAAAGAACGACTGTGAAATGGAGGATATGCTAATGGGTTTGGTTAAAGTGACTGTTTCACTTCCCATACCAAAATACCAATTTATATACCTTTAATATCTACAAGTTAATTAAACCCAGGCAGCCTACTGTCAGGTTCTTACCCTTCAAAGTCCAGTCAGATTTCTATCCAGTTCTTTTTATCAGCAGATAAAATCAAAATCAGGTTGCTTTGCAATCTGTGGTTGGGAAACAGCAGCAGACTTATTTTTGGTCATAGTATTTAATGTTTAAAAAAGTGACTTGGTGCAGCTTAGGCAGCATACTCCTTTTAAACAAAATTCAGGCTCGGAGTGGTGGCTCATATCTTTAATTCCAGTGTTTAGAGGCAGAGTCAGGTAGTTCTCGGTGAGACCAAGGCCAGCCTGGTTTACAGGCCAGCCAGAGCTACATGGTGAGACCCTGATTATAAAAGAAAAAAAAAAAGGAAGATGGATGCTGGAGAAATAACTCAGTGGGTTATTTAGAGTATGTAAGGCCTCAGAGTTAATCCTCAGCGTGTGCACATGCACATACACATACACACACCTTTTAAAGACATATTTATATTTTACATGTATGAATGTTTTGCCTGCATATATATAAGTGCAACTCCGCCTACCCGCAGGAGGCCAGAAGAAGAAGTTGGATCTCTGGGAACTACAGTTACAGATAGTTGTCAACTGCCACATAGGTGCTGGGAACTAAACCTGGGTTCTCTGGAAGACTACTCTTAACCATTGAACCATCTTTCCAGTCCTTAGAAGATTTTTTAAAAGGCTAAAGCATTATGCTTGTTTTAATCCATTTATCTCTGTAGCTATTTACTCCTTAATGTAAATGAGTTAACAGACATTTGGATGAGACAGATACAAAATAGAATCTTGGGAGCTGGAGAGTTGCTTCAGTAGATAAGATCACTGGCTGCCCTTGCAGAGGACCCAAGTTTGGTTCCCAGGACCACCTTGGCAGCTAACATCTGTCCATAATTCTGGTTTTAGAAGCTCTAACCCCCTCTTCTGGCCTCCTTGGGCATTATATGCATGTGATGCATCTATATACATGCAGGCAAAACATACATGCAAAATAAATCAAAAAAAGAAAGAAAAATTGGTACTATAAAAGCCTAATTGAAATATTTCCTCAAGCATGTTTTAAATATTATAAAGTGTTTGTGATACTTAGAGTAAAATCCTTGAGCTTTTCCTCAAAGGAAGATTTTTATTTCTGTCATAGTTTGCACCTAAAAGAGGTTTCCCCCATTTTCAGGGATGACTGACATTTGAATATAGTGATTAGACCACCACTTCTTGTGGTGATGAATATATGTAGGCTGCCTGGAGGTCTAGGTATGATTTAAAGAACTTGGCATATACTGGATTCTTCAGAGTGAACTTCCTAAAGGCCTTGTATGAAATGTGTGCTGAGTTCTTTCCAGCTATTTGCTGATACAGTTTGGAAACATCAAGGTCTGGCACTCCAAAAGCTGCCTGAAGTATAGTTGTAAACTCTTGTTCTGTCACCAAGCCATCTTCATCAAGATCAAAAAGTTTAAAGGACATCCTCAAAATCTGCTCAGTATTAGCTGGGTTGCAGAGGATGGTCAGACCTATCACGTACTCTCTGAAATCTATGGTACCATCATTATTCCTGTCAAATAGAGTAAAAAGTTGTAGCAAGGGCTCTGAAATTGGGAGTTTTAAATACTGTGAAAACTCTTCAATGCCAATCTTTCCTCCTTTTGAGGCAACTGCGATGGCTGCATATTCATCCAAGCGCTTATGGATATTATCCCAATCCAATTTCAGTTTCTGACTGATTTTTGTAAACTCTACCAAACCAGCTTCCATGGGTAATTGAAGGTCACCCGCGGAAATCATCAGTCTGCAGTCTTCGTAAGTGTGGTCTGTGATAGGCAACTTCAAGGCATTTGCCATGCTAATACGGACTGCATTGGCAAAAAGGAGGGGGTCTCTCTTTTCTTCTTCACTTGGGATATAAACAGGCATAAACTCGACTTCCACCCTGGTGAAGGGCTGACTCAGGGTCAGCATACAGGCCTGGAAGCCTGTGAACCCTTGCCAGGTCCAGGTCACTGTATCCAGGCTGTTTGGGTACCGGAGCAGCACTGGCTGTACAGGGACGCCGGGAGAGAAGGCGCCCAATATAAACATAACTAGACAGGAGCGATTGGTGCAAACTCCTTCAGGGAAAATCAGAATCTGTGGCCACCTATTTCTGGATGTCACTCGCCTCAGGATTTCATTCCGGATAGTCCTCCTAGAATCCGGGTCTTCTCGGGTCACAAGCACAGGCTGAGTTGACAGGAGGCAACTCCCAGCCAATGGGATGCGTACATTTTGACTGGCAGAGACCACGGAGGGGATGTCCGCCATCACACAGGCAATCGCATCGAAGGAAGAAAGAGGAGTGTGGGGCGGTGACGAAGATAGGAGCCTCCTCTCGGGTGGCCTTTTTGCCTTTCACCTTAACCAGAAATCCAACAGAAAAGAATGTCATGCGAAAGAAGAACTTGAGGAGTGACTTCATCAGATATCTCCTCCAGCTCCCCATGGGTTTGGTTGGTTGAGTGGGCAGATTAATGGTAGAAAGTGTAACCACTGGCCAGAAGAAGATGAAGAGGAAAGCGATGCAGGACATCCGCACGGGCACTAGCACAGACCCCAGGAGGATGATGCAGACCCAGCGCCATGTACTGAGGTGCGTCTGTTGTGTAAAGGGGTTGGCCACTGCCGGAGGGTATAAGGACTTGTTCACCTCCTGGGCAGTCTCACTATCGCACGTCTCTACCTTGGACTCTGTGGATGGCTGAGCCATGAAGCCTACTTCTCAACATATGGGTGGTGTGGATCTGGGATGGTCTCTGCTGTGCAGCCCCCCCCCACCCCCCCGTTCAAGCTCTATGCCTGTTTGCACATAATTAGAACCCTTAGAGCCAATTGTTGGTTAATAGGAAATGATGCACTACCTTTAAAATTAGGGAAAAAATAGAAAAAAAAAAATGAACAGGAGAATTTGAGTCTCATCAACAGAACAGTCCTTATGTGTTGTTTGCAACATCTTGCTTTTGATATATATGGTTAATAAGTTTACACATAATTTCTGGCATTTACATTACTCCTGGGTTCTTACTGAAGGTATTTTAATTTGAGTGGATAAATGTTAATTATACCTTTCAAATTTAAGTGTTAATACCAGGAAAATTTGCTATAAGCTACTTTGGCAATTAGTCATTTGCTATCTCTACAAAC
Organism: Eospalax fontanierii; assembly: GCA_035773235.1. Taxonomy (NCBI): domain Eukaryota; kingdom Metazoa; phylum Chordata; class Mammalia; order Rodentia; family Spalacidae; genus Eospalax; species Eospalax fontanierii. Next base: position 26,153,786 of record CM069543.1, on the reverse strand, counting down.
TGATTTCTATGGAGATGGTCATATCTCTTTATAGTAAGAGGTTTAATGGCTCTATGAGTCTTGATGTGATGAGCACATTTCTACATACATTGAAATTTAGGAAGGAAGAGATCTTAAAAGAGAAAGAGGGACAGAAGACAGAGCAATGGACTTCATAGGATATGCAAATACATGGAAGGACTATTAGTGGAGAGGAAGCGGATCAGCAAGAGGGGATGGCAGAGGGCATTTGAAGAGGGGGATGGATAAGAATAAAGTATAATGAAATACATGAGTGAAAATGCCATAATAAAGCCCATCACTTAAAGTTATTAATAATAGAAACTTAGAGAACATTTGTTATGATGGACCAAAACTGGCTATGGAAAGTGTGATCGCTATGGTTAATATTCATCCATATGAACCAGTTAACATTCTAAACTGATATTAATAATAACAAAAAGTTGTAAAATCAACTTTGTCACAGGTTTTGATTAAAATAAGTCATGTCTGGGGCTGGAGGAATGAACTTCCAGGGGTCTGATACCTTCTTCTGACCTCTGTGGGCATTGCACAGGTTCATTTTCATACATGCAGGCAGTATACTCATATACATAAAATAAAAATAATAAAATAGTAAAATTAAAATAAAATAAGTCAGGTCTACTTAACTGTGTCAACACTCAGTCTCCAAGACCTGGTACTTCTTAGTTGCTGCCCTTTGGAAGTGACCAAGAGGGAAGCATAGTTAGTGAACCTGGCTTTCTTCTGTATCTGTTAGCATTCCCAACTCTGACAATGCTATATTGAGGAGTCCTACTGCATTTGCTAATTGTTCATTGAATTCCTTTTCCCATTATTAAAACTCTTATTATAGGTTCTGGTTCTGTCTGTTGAAGTATGTCAGGTTACAGCTACAACAGGAGGAGTGGTGTTGGTAGCAAAGCCCAGCAAAGAAAATGTGATGAGCAGAAGGCCGTAAACTGTACAACCAGGTGGATCTAGGTCACTTCCTAGCTCCAACATGCACACACACGGGAAATTGATAAAGTTACACATAAAACCTCATTCTTATGTTTATAAATTGGTATATGCCCTACCTTGTAATGTGGTTAAGAGGCTTCAGTACAATGTACCTAAACAATTGACCCTATATTGTAAACAGAGGTTGCTATGGTTCAATGAGAATTCTTAAGGACATTCCACATGCTTCTTCACTACCAGGATTAGGCTTAAGGAAGAAAGCATTCCTCTGACCAGCTAAGCCTTATTTGGGAATACAGTATAGTCATCAAGGTCGTATGATCTGGCAATGCTACCAGTCATCCCCTGTGCCAAAGGACAATCCTAAGACAATGTGCAACAGAAGACTCCCTTTTCTGTGATTTTCTATTCTACAATGTTCATTTCTATTCGTTAAGCTTTTCTTTAACTGCATATGCTTCTTAAGGAAAAATATCTATGCTTGCATATCATTTTATTTATACCCCCCCCAATACTTAGAGGTGTGTTAGATGTAGCTACAGTATAGTATTCAAGTACAACACTGTATTATAATAGTTCATCCCCTCCCCCATTATTCATGGTTTCAGTTACCTGGGGTAAACCAGAGTTTGAAAATATTAAGTGAAAAATTACAGAAATAATGCATAGAGGCTTTAAATTGTGCATCAGTCTGAGTAATATGACAAAACTCACACTTTTCAGCCTCAACTTACCCAGGGATGAAAACCAGCTCTACCCAGCATAGCTAGGCTGAATGTGCCTCGACCCACCACCTGGCCACTTGCAGTTCACACAGAAACCACTCAACTTTCAGATCCACTGCCCTGCTGTGCAATGCTTATGTTAAATAAAATCTCTATTTTGCTCAATGATACCTAATTTTACTCACCAATAGCCACAAAGTACCAGAGAGAAGCCACAGGGTTTTTTTTTTATTGAAAAGGTGAAAGTTTTCCTTGAGGAATTAAAAAAAAAAAAAAAAACAACCTGTATGCTGTGAAAATGGAAAAGAGATTCATGCTATTTTTGCTATCACACCTCAAATGGAAAAAGTTACAGCCACAGTGCAAGCAAGCACTGAATTAAGATGGAAAGGTATTATTGTATAGGATTTGATTCTCTCTGCAGGTTCAGGCATCTACAAGGGGTCCTGAAATGTATCCCCAATAGGTAAGTGGGGATCATTTCATTTCTTCATTAAGAAAATACTTGAGTGCCTAGAGTGTGCCAGACTTCTATTCTACACGATATAAATCACCTTAAATTAAAAAAATATATTGCCCTGTAAAACTTGGATTCTAGTGTATATAGGAATCACAGTATTCATTTTTCTGTTGCGTTTTCATTCTTTTCCTAAGTCTCACTAATTAATCTGGAGAATTAAAGCAAGTGGATATGCTTCTGTACTCTGCATTGTTTAACAAATATACATATAAATGGGATATGTGAAGATTTCCGATTCTCTTGATAGATGTAGCATAAGTTTCAAATGTAGTTTAATCTTTCCAGTATAAAGAGAACTTATGGTCCATTATATAGATATATATTCATCTAGCTGTGTTTACTTTCAAACTAATTTATATATTATAAATCCAAGAGAGTTGATAATGGAATTTTGAATAGTTAAAAAATTAGTAAAAAGAACTTTGAGGGAGCAGTTTCAAGACAAGATCTCCCTGTAGCCTCATTTGGCCTGGAACTCACTATGTAGACCAGGCTGACCTTGGACTCACAGAGATCCACCTGCCTCTGCATCCTGAGTGCTGGGATTAAAGGCATGTGCTTCCACACCTGGGTCAAAAAGAACTTTTTAATAATAAAATTAAAATTTATGTCATTGCAGTTTTGCCTTTTATACCGTGGCACAGCTAATCGTTCATGTACATTTATAAAATGCACCAGATGTTAATAGGATAGAGAAATAAGAAACCAAATCTGAGAACCAAATTTTCCCCACTTACGATTCTGTACAACTGAATATCTATTTTAAGGCAGATACTTTTCTGTGCAAATACATCCAATGAAAATATATATTACATAGATTTTTTTTCCATACCATTTGTCACTATATTTATTTGTGATCAAGCATTTAAAACAAGTTTTTTCCTGATGATACAGAAACAGATGAACCAAATTTTTAAAGTATTCAGAGATTCCATGATAGATCTATCATATAACATAAAGAAAAGTCAGTCTCTTTTTCTTCTTTCTTCTTTTAGAAATGTCCAGATCAGTTTGTTCACTATGTCAGGTTGGTCCTGCTGAAGCCAGTGGCTAGCTTCTGACAAAATGGTGAGTCGGAAATAGTTTTTCACATAAATCTTTGTGACTTCAGCCATCTCAACCTCCATAAACGCATCTTTCTCTCCCCACAGGAGTAGTGTTGGGGTTGTCACCATGTGATGTTTGAGAGGCAGGCAGCTATCAAAACAAAACACATGGGCTTGAGAATCATAGTGAGCAGTAAAGTAACATTTTCCATAATGTTCCATAAAGACTATGCATTCCTCAAAGGGGTGACATCATCTCTCGCTAAATTGCTCTTGCAGAGGACTAGAGTTCAATCAGGCAGCTTACAAACTGCCTGCAACTCCAACTCCAATACTCTGGCCTCCTCAGGCACCTGTACTCATAACCCCACACAGTCACATACACATACACATAATTAAAACATAAAGGTAAATCTTTAAATGGGTAAAAATTGGTTCCTAGGAGAGTATAATAGCCTTGCCATTTTATTTATGAAATATGGATATGCATCTAATACATAAATAGATATTAAAATTTCACAGGGCAGGAATGACTTGGGGAAAAATTGTCTAAAAAGGCTCCCTAGAGAAGAGATAATGAAATTAGAGATTATAAAACACCACATTGGGCAATCAACTTAAACAATAAAACAAAAGAATATTTATAAAAGGGTCCAATAAACTGGGTGTGCTGGTGCATGTAATCACAACAATTCAAGAGGCAGAAGTAAGGGATAGTTGAAAGTCCAAGGCCAGACTGAGTTATGTAGTGAGTTCTAGGACAGCATGGGCTAAGAACCTGTCTCAAAACAACTCCCCCAAAAAGGAAAGCAAAAACAAGATCTAAAAGAATTTGATTGTTAATGAGGCTAGCAAAATTTATGAGGGCTCTAAGTTAAACATGAAATTCATCATGATTAGAAATATTTTCCTTTACATGACTGACTGAAATTTTTTTCCATCAGACAGTATGCTCTCCCTCTACTCTCCCAAAAGAGAAAAGAACGATCGTCAGTGGCAAGTGACAGTTGCTGCAAAGCAACAGCAAGTCAGCCTCACGCTTGGGAGAGAGTGCTACGTCTCCTCTGTGAGGCTTCTGGTACACTACACAGTCAGAGAAACTTCTCTAGTAATGAACTATAGACATGATCCCTGAAAGTATAGTCTTCCGAATTGAATTTTAAGTTGTGATATATTTAAATATATACTTTGAGTTGCTGTTAGATAATCTGATACATTTTATGTGGAAATTAGAGCTGAGAAATAAAAGTATATATATGAACTGAGCTTTAATATTCCTGATACTAAGCCAGGTTTAGTGGCACATGCCTTTAATCCCAGCACAGGAAGTCAGCCTGATCTACCTAGTGAGTTCCAGGCCAGCTGTGGCTACAGGGAGACCCTATCTCAAAACAAAAACAAAAACAAATTAAATGATACTATATTTCACAAAATTTTTTTAATTAATTCATTCATTTAATTTTGAGATGGCATCTTGCTATATTTAGTTTAAATCTGGCCTTGAACTGGTGATTCTCCTACCTTAGCATCCCAAATAGCTTCAAGAGATTCTTTTTAAAACTGGATGTTTTACTGTGTATTTTCTTTTTAAAAAATTTTTAAAAGTATTTTTATGTGTTTGAGTGTATTGCCTGCATATATGTAAGTGCACCCATGTCATGCAATGCCCGCAAAGGTCAAATTCCCTGGACCCTAAGTTACAGAAGGTTGTTAGCTGCCATGTGGATGTTGGGATCCAAACCTGAGTCCTCTGCAAGAGCAGCTGGTGCTCTTAACTGCTGGGCCATCTCTCTAGCCCCTACTGTTTATTTTCTTAGATATAGAATTCTATAAAGAATAGAGACAAAATCACATATAAGCCTGTCATCAGAAGGTCATTTGATTATTTTCTATTCATATCATTTATATTGAAACATACAATAAATACAGACTGTATACACAGTATGCATATGAAATTTTACATTAAATTATATTTTTAGAGTTTTTTAACTTATTTCAAAAATAGTGACTAAAGCTCTTATTTGGAGGTATAATAACCCATAAATGACTTTTATGATTCCTCTATGCACTGTGGTATTATATTACTTCCTGCTTTTCATCGAATTTAGTTTCCTTTGAATTTGATCTGCTTCCATGTGTCTTTTTTTAACCTCAGTTTTTGTTTTTGCATTTTAAATATTTTATTATTTTTATTTTATGTGTATGAGTGTATTGCCTGCATGTACGTAAGTGTACTCATGTCGTGTGGAGGTCAGAAGAAGGTGTCAGATTCTCCTGGAACTGGAGTTAGAGATGGTTACTAGCCACCATGTGGGTGTTGGGAACTGAACCTGGGTCCTCTGCTAGAGCAATCAGTGCTCTTGACTGCTGAGCCATTTCTCCAGCCCAGTTTTTCATCTTCTTAAATTAGACCTTTAACTTGCTAATTTTTAACCTTCTTTTCTTCCATAAGAATGTAGGATGGTAAACAGGATTGCATCAATATGCTAAGAGGTGGCCGCTCCAACTCCTTGCACTGCTTTATCTGGCTTTATTTTTAGCTTTAAAATTACCTTTATAATACTACTAGTAAATATACTAGTAAATACTAGTAAATGTAAACATAGTGTTTCCCTGAGTTTTCCAGCCTCTCTAGGAAATAACTGAACCTTAGAAGGAACCCCAATTTGTAGCTGGTTGGTCAGCTGGCCTTGGAATCCTGGAATCCTGGCCTTGTAAGTGGGCCTAAAGTGGGCACATTCTTGTAGGCTCTGCCCTCAGATGGGGACGAGATGCTATCTCCAAATTGTGTCACAAATGAATTAATTCAGGAGACAGCCAGCTAGTATCCCTGACAGAACTGCTTGCTTGTTGATGAAAAGAAATCTCCTCACCTACTGGAATCACCAAAGTCTTTCATGCTGACTATGGAATGAAAACTGAAGAAAAAGGCAGTTTTTCCTAGGCATAAGATACTTTTTTGAGTTTATGAATATATGGAGTTTTTAGAACTTTGTTGTTAATTTATAACTTTATTGGATTATACTCCATGGGCTACTGATCATTATTATTTCTTGATGTGTCTGCATGCATGTGTGGGTATCTTTGGAGGTCAGAAAAGAACATCAAATCTCTTGAAGCTGGAGTTACATGTGGCTGTGAACTGCCTTATGTGGGTGCTGGAATCGGAACTCGGGCCCTCATGATTGAGTAGCAAGCACTCTTAACTACTGTGCTACTTCTCTAGGCCTAATACTGATTCTCTAGTATGGTTAAGAGTAAATAACTCTTACCTCTGCTTATGCAAGGAACCCTAATTAAATTTAGTGGACCACAAAAAAGATGAAACTAGGAGAAGGAGGATGTGTTAGGAAGAAGTAATTTGGGAGAGATGAGTCAGTGATTAAGATCCCTTACTGTTCTTGCAGAAGATCCAAGTTGGATTCTCAGCACCCATATAACATGGCTCAAAATTCCCACAACTCCAGTTTCAGGGATATGATGCCCTGTGGCCTCCACAGGCACCTGCATACACATGGAATTCATAAACTCATGTAGGCACACATACACATAAATTTAAATAAAAACAAAATAAATCTTTAAAATGGATGTTTGGGAGGAGGCTGAACTGGATAAGAGAGGATACCAGGGAGATATGCTCAAAGTGCATTATGTATGTAAGAAATTGTGAAAGAATAAATAAAATTTTAAGAAGAATTGCTTTGTAAAACTGGGCATGGTGACATGAACTCATAATCCCAGGAAATAGAGGCTTCACAGCTACTTAAAATAAAAAACAAACAAAACCCCAAAGTTACTTTGTAGCATATAAGCAGTCTTTACAAGGATTCCTACATGCTTGAAAATAATGCATATTTTCTAGTTATTGGGCATAGTTTTAGAAATGTTCATCAGATCATCTATGTTAATAGGGGCTACTCCAATTTTCTGTATCTTTTGTAATTATTTTTCTGCTTTATTGATCAATGTCCAAGAGAAGTGGGCTAAAAAATCTCCTGTAGAAACCATTCAGGCCATTGTCATTGTTCTTGTGGCCAGGTCACCAGCATTTGATGGGAAGACTCTATTGCTGGAAGACAGCACATGTAACATGGAGAAATCAAGATGGTACTGACCAGGAAGCTTCCTTCCTGGCTAGCTTTAACAGTACTGGGAGGTGCTCTGCAGGCTACTGGAGGAAAAAATTCATTAACAGTCTTAACCGGCTGTGAACCCTGTACAGTTCAGCAAGGTATGTCCCTAGGGGCACAAATATTATGTGGGTAATCTGCCACTTTCTGATTGGATTTAAGCCCACTCCAGAGGAGGAAACACATGCCTGGTACTGCAAATATGGCCAAGAACCCATGGTTACGGGGCTCACAGGCCCCAGGGTTGAACCTACTGTTATTTTCTGTTAAATGGACATTGTAACAAAATGCCCTCTAAATTCATCTCTTTACCCACAGACTAGTGTAGCTCTCAGACCTTATCAGAGAAGTTGATTTGTGCAACGGATGATAGTTAATGTATAAACTCAAAACTTGTCAAAGTTCAAGGAATAATTGTCAGTGGACTGCTCAATCAAATTACTCCTTCCTGTCTGTATTATACCTCTTCCGTCAGGTTCAGGAACCATCGTGGAAGAAGTGTTGGACAGATTGTAAAAGAGTTCAGAAAGGACCTGAGCAAACAGTATCTTATGATAGGACCTTTGCACTTGTGAACTCCCAACAACTGCTTTTGTCTGCACAAGATCAACCCAGTCAACTTTCTAGCTTGGACTGGAAGGGGTTCATGAGCCCCCACCCCTAACTGAAGAGCTATGGACAGTTGATGGCTTCTCTAGGAGGGACAATCAGTTTTCTTCAAGGGTGTGGCTTCCTGTAGGTCAACCATGCTGCAGTAGATAGTCCATATCCAGGAGTATATGGGCAATACAACTTGGAGTAGATGGGTTATTAAGTTTTTAAAAAAGGACATGAAGTTGGGATAGAGAGGTGGAGGTGGATCTGGGATGAGTTAGAGTGAATGTAATCAAAATACATTAAATTCTCAAAGAACTAATAAAATATTGAAAAGAAGAAAAATGCCTTTAGTAAGTGTGGTTTTGTGCATTTTTCCTCAAGCCTGTCAGTTTTTCCTTTATTGTTTGATGATTCATTTCAAAATTAGACTCGCTTGTCCTTTTTGTACGGGACCCATAGCTGCCCTGATTCCCAGTTCATTCTGGTTCCTGGTTTACACATTTTGGAGAGGCCTTTGGTCCTGAAGAGATGTAGAGCCATAAATGAGAGCATTTTCTTTCTGGGTACAATGTAAAATGAGTTATTCATAGTCTCTGTTTTCAGTTGTACTTGGCTTTGCTTACCCCAGAGAAAGTACAACTGGGAAACAGTCTTCTCAACTTCCAGAAGGTCTGATGTGACCTTCACTCAGCAAGACTATAATCTAGCTTAAAACTGCCACTTGGGGCTGGCTAGATGGCTCAGTAAAGTGCTTGTTGCACAAGCATGAGAAACTGACTTGATCCCCAGCACCCAGGTAAAAAGTAGAAGTGCTAGCCTGTACTAATAAGCCCGGCCCTGGGGAAGTAAAGACACAATGATATCACCAGCCTAGCCTAATGCTCAAGCCCCATGTGTGAGTAAAAAACCAGAGCAGGAAACAAGGTTCACAGCTCCTGAGGTATGATACTTGAGGTTGTCCTCAATATGCATGCACACACATGCACACATACACACCTACACACATTGGTACATATTTATCAAATGGTGAATTTGCCATTCACAGCTCTGTCTGTCTCCTGGATCAGAGTGCTTTTTCTTGGGTAAGAAGATCCCTTAATGGAAAATTGTAGCAAAAGAACTTCAGAAAGATAAGAATATTTTTCCTGGGGCCAGAGAGATGGCTGCTCTTGTAAAGGACCCAGGTTTGATTCCTAGCATCCACATGGTAGCTAACAATGTAAGTTTCAGGGGATCTGACATCATCTTCTGATCTCCATGGGCATTGCACACATGGGTACACTTACACACATGCAAGCAATACACTCATACAGGTAAGATAAAAATAATAAATAAAATATATATTTTTAAAAAGAATGTTTTTCCTCTCACAGCTACTTAAAACATACTGTTCTGAGTCGGGGGAGAGGGGCACTTGGAAAGATGGCTCACCAGTTAAGAGTGCATGCTGCTATTGCAGAGGACCTAAGTTCAGTTCCCAGCACCCACATCCAGTGGTTCACAGCTGTTTAGAACTCCAGGTCTAGGGAATCCACCACCCTCTTCTGATTCAACACCCTCTTCTGGCCTCTGTGGGCACCTGTACTCACATGCACAAACCCATATACAACTAGACCCACTCACACATATACACATAATTAAAAATAAATATAAAGCCCTGGCATGACAACTTTAATCCCAGTACTCGGGAGGTGGAGGCAGGCAGATCTTTGTGAGATTAAGGCCAGCCTAGTTTACACAGTGAGCTCCAGGCCAGCAGAGGCTATAGGGAGACCCCACCTCCCCCCAAAAAATAACCTTATAAAACAATACTGTTCTCAGTCTGGAGATGTAGCTCAGTGGCAGAGAGCTGCACAAGGCCCTGAATTTAAGCTCCAGTACCATAAAGCAAACAAAAATAACTAAAACATACAGTTTTGCATCTCAAGGTTAGCCCTGATGAAGAGCTAAAATGAGAACATAGAAAGACATTACTCTTGTCTTCCATTCAAAATTGAGACTTCAGAAAATGTGTCGTTTCCAGCTGCTTTCTAACACACACATACATTTACAGTGAGTTTAGATGTGTGTAAGCTTACAAATTACTGTTTCTAGTCAGAAAAGGTTTGAATTTACTTCTTTCCTCATAATCTCATGATTCCTTTAGAGTTCACATTAAAAAGAAACTTTTTTCTAGCCTCTTCTTTCAACCATTTTATGGTCTTTAACTGTATATATGTTGCTCTGTTTTTTAACCAGAAAGTCTAAAACCTCATATTGATTTTGCTTCCTGACTGTATTTGCTAGGAAAGTGCTCAACTACTGAGCTACATCCTCAGTCCTCCAACATTTTATCCCTCTGTGAACAGCATGATGTCCCCACAGTAGCATTTGCCAGAAATTCAGCCATCTTTGATGTTCCTCTTCTTACTCTGCCTACCCATCGTCAACTCCTCTCAGTTTATTTCTTAGTATCTCCCCAGTTCACCCACTCTTCCCTCCCAGTTTCAGAGCTCCCCGCCTGCCTAGCTTTGGCTGTGACAGTTCCTGTGGAACTCCTCAAGCATGTCCTTCACACTGTGGCCTGAGGGAACTTATCCAAATAAACACTCAGTCATTCTTCTTCTCTGCCTGAAACTCAAGCGGTGAAACTTCGCAGTGATGCTCCTCTGTCTTTAACGTGGCCTGCTGGCTCCGAATGGCTGGCTGCGCCCGCCTCATTCCACGCACTTCTTGCCTCTCATTGTGTGTTCCTGCCACATTGGCTCTAGCTGCCTTACGGAAAGCCACAACCCTCCAACTTCCCACACAGCTCTGGTCCCTGCTCTCTCCTTTTCCGGGAATGCCAGGCCCTCTCCCCTTAACCTTGTCGTTACTACTTTGTTCAAACATTATTTCCTCAGTTTTTATCTCTTTTCACAGTCTTTCTGTGAGTTTAGCCACAGATTCATTGCTGTAGCTATTTATGTAATGTCTGTTTCCTTCCCTCGGGACAGGGCTTGTGGATCAGGACCTTATCTGCTTTTACCAAATATTGCAGCTTGAGTACTGACGTAGCCTAGTCCATAGAAGGTGCTTTAAAAATATTTCTTGGGGCTGGAGAACACTGGTTGTTCTTGCAGAAGACCCAAGTTCGATTCCCAGTACCTATGTAGTGGCTAACAACAGTACATGAACCATAGTTCCAGGGGATCCAACACCCTCTTCTGACCTCCGTGGGCACTGCACCTACCTACATGCAGACAATACATTTATATACATAAAATAAAAATAATAAAATATTAAAAAATATTTCCTAGCCAGGCATGGTGGTGCATACTTTTAATCTCAGCACTCAGAAGGCAGACGCAGGCAGATCTTTGCAAAATGGAGACCAGCCTGGTCTACATGGTGAGTTTTAGGCTAGCTGGGGTTATAAAGGTGACCCTGTCTCAAAAAAACTAAACGAAAAATTCTTGACTGAATAAGTTATCACTACAATGTAACCAAAAATAAAAATCTATTCAAAATAATTCGAAAAGAAAGGCTAAATGCATGAAGTTACGGATGGCACATGCGACAAGGCCTGCGCCAGTCCCACGAGAGGATCTACTGTTTTATTCTCTACTTTTTCATGTTTTAAATTTTTCATGAAAAAAAGATTTTACAAAAACTAAAAACAAACACACAAACAAAATACTGGGTTCGGGGCTGGAGAAGATGGCTCAGTGGCTAAAACGGATTGCCACACAAGCATGAGGACCTGATTTCAAATTCCAAGAAGTCACGTAAAGTGGACATACAGGACAACTGTCTGTAGTCCCAGGACTCTATGGGGACATTGGAAGCAGAGATAGGAGAATCCCTGGGTGCTGATGGGTCATCTAGCCTGGCATACACAGTGGAAGAAACAAGAGACCCTACTGTGAACAAGGTGGGTGGTGAAGACTCATATCCACCCAAGGGTGTCCTCTGACCTCCACATGTGCACTGTGGCATGAACACAGCACATTCCCACGTGAATGTACACACACACACACACACACACACACACACAATATTATGTTTGATTCTTAGAACTTAATTTTAGAACTTACTTTAAAAACAAATTATTTTCTCTTTAAGATCAGGCTGGAATTTTTTTAACTCAAAAGAAATTATACTGACCTGAAAATGTTTCGATAATGATTAATTGGACCACTTAGTGCTCCCGGCTGAGAAAAGACATAAACATAAGCTTCAAGATCTTCTGTCGTCAGTCGGCACCCTTCTCTTCCAATGCCAGTGCTCTGACTTGTAAATAGATGTTTCAAAGCCTAATATAAGCAAATGAGAATAATTTGAAATGCTCATCTACCTGATAAACTAAGGCTCTAACTTTAAAGGGTGCTGGCTCAGCTGGCAGAGTACTTGGCTAGCATGCCCAAAGCCTTCATTAGATCCCTAACACTGCTTAAACCAGGTAGCACATGCCTGTCTGTCATCCCAGCACTCAGGAAGTAGAGTCAAGAAGATCAAAAGCTCAAGATCATCTAAGGTACAGAGCAAGTTTGAGGGTATCGTGGACTACATGAGACCCTGTCTCAAGAAAAAAATAAAGCACAAAATGTACGCACGATGGTGCACGCCTTTAATCCCAGCACTTAGGAGGCAGAGGCAGGTGGATCTCTGTGAGATCCAGGCCAGCTTGGTGTACATAGTGAGTTCCAGGCCAGCTGGGGCAGGTTTAAGACCTCATTGCTTATGAATACCTTTCATGCATTTCTGTTTTTCTAGCTTCCTTTTAAAAATATTCTTCTCTTTCAATCCCCCTTGTATATTTTACCCTAATGAAAAACATCCGTTCTTCAGACCTATTCATGTTCTACAAGACCTGGCTAAGTGGTCTTCCACCAAAAAGCCTTCCTTACAACTATTGTTTAGTGATGATCAATCCCCTTCCTACAAAGTTATTCAACTCAGAATACCAAATACATCATGACCTAGTTCATACCCCAGTTCACACCAGTTTTGTACATATATGAAACAAGTTTTACAAGAATAGCCTTTGGTCTTACTATTTTATACCCTGGTTTTCAAGACAAATCTGTTACACTCAAATGTTTTTGGCAGTGGGAAGAGGTCTTTTCGAGACAGGGTCTCCCTGTAGCCCCAGCTAACCTGAAACTCGCCATGTAGATCGCCTTGAACGCACAGAGATTTGCCTGCCTCTGCTCTGGGATTAAAGGTGTGCTTAATTTTTAAAAAATTCTAATTGCAAGCTGCTAAATTTGTTTCATGATTCACTTATAGATCCCCATCCACATTTTGAAAAGCATCATTCTCTACCATCATTTCTCAGTGCACCTGCCTTGGAATAACTGGAATAACTGTCTAAAATGTAAGTCCTACAGGGTTGAAGAGATGACTCAGCAACGAAGAGCACTGGCTGCTCTTGGAGAGAACCCGAGTCAAATTCTAGCACCCACATGGTGGCTAACAACCCTCCTTAACTCCAGTTCCAGGGGATCTGATGCCCTCCTTCTGACCTCTGAGGGCACTGCACAACATGGGTGCACTTCATGAAATAAAAATAATAAAATAAAGGCTGGAGAGATGGCTCATTGGTTAAGAGGACTGCCTGCTTTTGGGATCCTAGCATCCACATGGTGGCTAACAACCATCTATAACTCCAGTTCCTGGAGATCTGACGCCCTCTTCTGACCTCCAGAGTACATGACATGGATGCACTTACACATGTGCAGATAATACACTCATACACATAAAATAAAAATAGTATAAATAAATTATTTAAAATAAAATATTTTTTAAAAAATGTAAGTCCTGGAAGCCAGTAAGATGGCTCAGCAGTAAGATGGTCAGTGTTTTATAATAGTAGAAAGTAACTAGAGCAAAGGGAATACGTAACAAAGATACAGAAGTCAAACTGCAGGAGCTCCCACTTGCCAAACATGGAATAATGTGGGCCTCAAAAAGAATAAGGACTATGATTAATTGGTATATATAAAATACACACTCATTACATGAAGGATTTGTCCTGTCATTTTGTATTTAAAAACAATCGAATAGAAGATGTGGAAAAAATTATTTTTTGTTTTTTTTTTAGTCTTTTTTGAGACAGTGTCTCTCTGTCTTCCCAAATGTTTCAGAACTCGCTATGTAGACCAGACTGGCCTTGAACTCACAGAGATCCGCCTGTACCTGCCTCCAGAGTGCTGGGACCAAAGGTGTACAGCACCGAGAACAGCATGGCATGAAAAATTATTTTCAAAAGAATTCCAGCAGGGCTGGAGTGACTCAGTGGTTAAGTGCACTTGCTGCTCTCACAGAAGACCTGGGGTTCCCAGTGCCCACAAAAGGTAGCTCACAGTCACCTATAAGTCCAGTTTCAGGAAACCCAGTGCCTTTTTTGGGCCTCCTTGGGCACCATACACCACACGTGGTGTCATAAATACAGGCCAGCAAAACACTCATACACCTAAATAAAAATAAGTAAATCTTTTAAAAGATGCACTTAATGGGTGAATATGGTAAAATCCATTATTTGAAAGTCTCAAAAAATTAATAAAAATATTTTCAAAAGATACACTTAATAAAGAATTCTAGTTAATAAAAGCAGGAAAATGATAGGATTAGAAAATTACCCATTAGTCAGGCATGGTGGCCTTTAATCCCAGCACTCAGGAGACAGTGACAGGTGGAGCTCTGCCATGTGAAGACCAGGCTGGCTTCCATCTCACAGAGATCCGCCTGCCTCTGCCTCCCGAGAGCTGGGATTAAAGGCATGAAACTACTACATCCAGCCCAGTGTTGTTGTTTTCTTTCTTATTTTATTTTATGTATGTGAGTATTATGCCTGCATATGTATTAGTGCACCCATGTCATGCAGTACCCAAAGAAGACAGAAGAGAGTGTCAGATCCTCTGGAACTAGAGTTGCAGATGGTTAATTAGCCTCCATGTGGGGATTTGATCCCCAGTCTTCTGCAGGAACAACCAATGTTCTTAACTGATGAGCCATCGCTCCAGCCCTCAGCAAGTGGCATTTTTAAAGAAAAGAATAAAGGAATCGGAATCAATTTTGAAAATTGTAACAGTCAGGTGTGCTGGTATACTCCTGTTGTCTCAATTACCCAGGAGCCTGAGGCAGGGGACTTTCTTGAGCCTTGAAATTCAGTGACAGCTTGGGCAATATAGCAAATCTCTTCAAGAGAAAAGGAAAGGAAAAAAGATAGATAAGGAATGGGAAGGAAAAGAAAATCAAACAAACAGCCATAACAACCAAATACAATGTGTGGTCCTCATTTAATTCCTGGTTCGAATACGGGAAGTGAATAATTAAGACACCTGAAATAGTTATGGAAATTTGAATAGTAAGAAATTGTATTAAAGAGTTAACAATTGCTTTGTTAGTTTGATAGTGGTGTGGGAAGTTTTTCTTTTAAGCCCTTATTGGCTGGGGTGTGTCTCAGTAGATTATACTTAACACGCTCAAAGACCTGAGTTCATTGTATTTATTTTCTAGAACTTTCACCCCCCGCCCCCAGGGCCTTTACTTGTCAGAGATATGCATAGAATTATTCCTGGTAAAATTATTACTTTTTAGAAGACTTCTTCAGCTTCCTCAATAGACAGTGCTGTTTTGGACATAGATGAAGCACTCAATAAGCTTCCAAGATTCTTGCAGATTGGTGTATATGTTACGCCAACATCTGCCCAGCAACACCTGCATGCCTTCTGCAGCAGTCAAGCACTCCCACCCAGTGCTGTTTCCCTTCTCCACCTGAGATATCTCCTAAAAAGAGATGCCTCCAGAGTACAGGCTATCTAACAAGGTGAACAGCCAGGCATTCAAACACTTGAACAAAGATATAAAAACAGGTAAACCTGTAGGAAAGTCCTTAAACCCATTACGCTGTAACGTTTCTATTTCGGTTTTCATTCCTAAAGATGGACTTTCACTAAAACACTTTTCACTAATAATAACAAGAACAAATTGTTTCTTTGACTTACCTTGAAGTCATTTATTGAGAACATAAATTCTGGGAACCGTGGTATTTGGAAGAAGTAATAAAAACTGGATTTGACCAGCTGGGCAGGGTGTCGTAAAATATAGTCTGAAATTAAAATGTCTTGTTAGAGTTTATCCAAGAGGTATAAGTTACTATTGAGAGAATTTTTAAGGACACTTTCACTTGTAATATGATCCCATTGATGAATCTGCAATTAAGTATTCAAAATATATATTTTTTTCAGAACAGTTTCTATGTTCTTTTATTTTTATTTTTTTAAATTGGTATTTCCTGTGTTTGGATAGGCTGGGCGTGGTGGAGCACATCTTTAATGCCAACACTCAAGAAGCAGAGGCTTTGAGTTCAAGGCCAGCCTGGTTTACAGATAAAATTCCAGGTCAGCTGGAGACCCCCATCTCAAACAAATAAACAAACAAACAAGCAACCCTCCTCCTCAGATAAAAGAAAGAAAGAAAGAAAATGTAAAACATCTTAAGAAGAAAATTTCTACTCTCTAAAGTCTTGACTAAGAAGGCAACAAGAAGCCTGTATAACACTGACTGCCCCCAAGTCATTAGCAGAGACTTAATATTGAAGCCCTTATCATTGGTGCTCAAAAACAACCAAAACTTTCCTATAAATTCATTAATGTATTTGAGAGATTCATTTATTCAATGATGACTTGAATGTCTAATGTGAACCAGGGAATTTAGCATTGAATTAGACAGAAAAGGTTACCATAAGCAAGGTCCTCTGCAAAGAAAGCAATGAACACTTTAAAGATCACTCCAGGGCCAGGGATAGAGCTCAGTGGTAGAGCGCTTACTTAGTATGTACAAGGCCCTAGGTTCAATCCCCAGCAACACACACACACACACACACACACACACACACACACACACACACCCCACTCTTTAGAGCACTTAACATTAAAAGGAAAACAAAACAAGGTAATCTAAATGGTAGTGGGATAGGGTGGAGGACCCCTCAAAAGAGTTGGTCAGAAAAGGTGTCTATGAGGATCCAACGTGGGCTTAGTGTTGAATGATAAGAGGGAAACATCTATGCAAAAATCTAGGACGAGCATCCAGGAGGTCCTGGGCTTGTCAGGGCAGAAGCAGAAAGAAGGCCAGAGTGAAAGGTGGGTAGGCAAGGGGGCACAGCGAGCCTATGACGTGAGCCCAGGAGGAGGAGCCAGGCCTGACTTTGGTAAGTACGGAGACCGTAAGCTGGAGTGACGTGGTGACAGGCACTGGGAGTGTGTGCTTGGTGGGTATTGTGCGCTGGACTTCCATTGCTATGGAGGCTTGCTTTTTTATTTCTCATTTTGTAAACATACTCAACATGGCTGGAGGCTTTAGAAATATAATTTTCAGGTAAGTGTACTATTGTTAACTCAAGACTTTTTTGTGAAGTCATCATTGAGAAAATGTATCACAGTTACATGAAGAGATATCAATTCAACTGAAGGAAAAAAGCAAACCACTAGTACTTTGAACGACAGCTGCTTTCCATAGGCTCATGTATTTGAACACTTGGTCACCAGTTGATGGTGCTGTTTGGGGAGCTTATGGCACCTTTAATGGGTGGAAACTTGCTGGAGGAAGTGCATCACTGGGGGCGGGCTTTGAGCGTTTGTAGCCTTGCCACACTTCCTGTTTGCTTTCTGCTTTCTCCTTGTGGATAAAGATGTGCGCTCTCAGCCTCCTGTTCTTGCCATCATGGCTGCCACTTGATTCCGTGACTCCCACCATGATGGACTCTTATTTTTCTGGAACTGTAAGCCAAAATAAATGTTTTTGCCTATAAAAATAAATGCTTTTGGTCATGGTATTTTATCATAGCAACAAAAAAGTAACCAATGTAGGCATGTTACCTGAAAACCTCTTATTGACCTGGTTGGGTTAAAACTATAATTGATAAAATGTTCTGGAATTATTTCAAGTATCTTCTTGAAGAAATCATTAATATAGTTTATCCATAAAGCATCATTCACAAATAACATTTACTTTAGGGTCCTGATGAATAGCATAATATGATGTCTATTGCTTAGTTTAACTGAGAAAAGTGTAATAAGTCTTAGAACATTTCAATACCAGACATTCATCTTACCCTACCTCAATAGAGATCAGTAGATGGAGATGAACCTAAAATTAAGCCTGTATTGATAATATGAAATACCTGCATAGTCACTGAGGTGCATGTCATCCTCACTTGTTTAATTAAAAAAACTTTTTTATGTGTATGAGTGTTTTGTCTGCACATATGTAAATGCATTTGTGTCATGCAATGCCCATGGAAGCCAGAAGAGGGTGTTGAATCCCCTCTACTGGAGTTACAGATGCTGTGAGCTGTTAAATGGGTGCTTGGAACCAAACCCAGGTCCTCTGCAAGAATAGCAAGTGCTCTTAACCACTGAACCATTTCTCCAGCCCATAGACTAATTTTTTGAAAGTCATCTTTTTATTTCTTCTCAAATTTAAACAAGTGAGGGACTGGAGAGATGGCTCAGTGGTTAAGAGCACTAGCTGCTCTTGCAAGAGTCCCTGATTTGCTTCCCAGCACCTACATAGCAGCTCACCGCCACCTATAACTCTAGTCCAGGGGATCCAATGCACTCTTCTGGCCTCTGTTGGCATTGCATGCAAAGGTGTGCTTACATATACACAGGCAAAACACTCACAAAATAAAAATAAATGTAAAAATTCTTAAAAATTTATTTGTATGTGCAGGTGCTCATGTGCCACAGTATGCAAAAACAGGGTGCATATGGCAGTCAGAGAACAACCTGTGGAAGCTGGTTCTCTCCTTCTAGCACATGGGTTCCAGGGATTGATTCAGGTCATCAGGCTTAGTGCTCTTACCTGTTGAGCCATCTCAAAGTCCCTTGTTCTGAACTTTTTGTTTCCTAAAGGGCTGGTGCTAGGAGTATTTATACCTCAGAAAACCTAACAAGAGTAGTTAAACAGGAAAAAAATATAATTTTGTCAAAACAAAATATAAATATATGCCATTAAACATTTAAGAGTTCCCTTCAAAGCAAAGGTTCTCAAAGGATACATTGTGTGCTTGCTTAGTGATGCCCAAGGTCTTTTTAAGATATCCAAATGGTCATTTTACTTCATAACAACACTAAAACATTACTTAGTTGTTTATACTATGTTGAAATTTACACTGATGGTGCATAAGTATAGCTGATGAAAACCACTCAGTGCAAATCAGTGCAGTGGACTTAACAATACTGTTAGTCATTATCTTCACAGCACAGTTGTAGTAAGTAGCTAATTAAGTCTGTTAAATGCCAGTTTCATTTAACAATGTCCATTGTAAAATATCAAAGATATTAATTTTATTATCAACTTGTGAACAAATATCTTGTTTGTTTGTTCTGAGATGGGAGTTTCCCTACAGCCCCAGGTGGTCTGGAATTCACTATGTAGACTGGCTGGCCTTGATCTCACAGAGATCCACCTGCCTCTGCCTCAGCACTGCTGGGATTAAAGGTTGTGCCACCATGCTCAGCTTTGAACAAACATCTTTTTAATAGTTTATGTGACTAAATATAAAGGACCTATAACACAATTCTGCTGCACACCCACATATAAAGGTAGTCTCAAGGAAATAAATATACTTGCTCAATTGAATTAGTGAATGAATATTTCATTTCTTTGTGGAATACAAGTTTTAATTTCATTTTCTTTATGGAACATCATTTTTACTTGAAAGAAGGACTAACAAACTATCCTTGGTCAAACATGGATATTCCACAAGTAATTTATGTTTTCTCTCTTCTCTCTTCTCTCTCTCTCTCTCCCTCTACCTCTTTCTCTTTCTCTTTCTCTTTCTCTCTCAAAAAGAGCTTCACTTGCCCTTGGTGACCAGGAACTCTCTTTGTAGCCCATGTGGACCAGGATGACCAGGATGACAGTCTCCCAAGGCTGGAATTGAAAGTACATACCACTACACCCAGCTGATAATCTCTTGAAAATTATCAAAATGGGCATCCTTAAAGGAAAAAAAATCCACAGTATCTGTTGCCATTAAAACAATTCAGGCTTTCAAATGAAAATTAGAAGTTTGAAAATTTCGTATATGCTACCATGTGCTCGAGGCTTTTTTAATATGGAAGACTTTTCTGATTAGGGGAGGGTGGTATTAACGAATGTGACTTTTTTAAATGTTAAAAAATGAAATGTGTCAACATGTTCAAGATTTGCATAATTGCAAACCAATAATCTTCCAATGTGTGATAATACAAAAAATTCATGCATGGATAAGAGTCATTCAAAGTACTGCAGAGACCCAGGGATTTCAGTGTAACAGGGCACGCAAAGTTCATTTATATGTTATCACATCTCACACTCTTAGTAACCTTGAAGAAGCCATTAATTTTTGAGTTTGGTGTAGTATTAAGGAAGGAAAGCCACCATTATCTGAAAAGATTATTAAATCACTCCTGCCTTTTGCCAATGACAAGTTTGTGCGAGACCAGATTTCTTCCCATCCTTCAGTTCAGACAACATGTTGCACCAGATTGAATGCAGACACAGAGAGGGGAACCCAGCTGTCTTTTCTTATGTCAGGCATTACAGAAATTTACAAAACGTAAAACAATAACATTCTTTTTACTAAAAATGTATTTTGTGTAGTCTAATTCACTTTCATTAAAACGCAGTCTTTATGTTAATATGTGATGGGTTTTAAAAAATTAATCAATACACAGTTTAAATTTTCTGTTTTAATTTCCTAAATAGTGACCACTTATAGATCTAATCTATATAATAAAATATCATTGAACTGTTTAATACTTTTAAAATCTTGAGGCCAAAAATTTGAGAATTGCTTCTGTAAAAAATACTTTTGTGTTCAGTAGTTAAACTAGTCAGGATTCTGTCAGGATTCATGGCTTTCAAAGTACTTTCACCATATTTTCATCTTTATCCCTCTCCAAGTTAACAGTGAAATATTTCCCAAAAAGAATTAAATTACACAAGCATTTATAGCTAGATTTTTCAGGAAGATTTAAAACCGAGGTATTGGCTGGCAGAGTGGTTAAGTGACAGAGTTCCTTTCTAGCTAACATTTATCAGGACCTGGGTTCAATCCCCAACAATACACACACACACACACACACACACACACACACACATACACACACACATACCTATTAACAAAAAATAACCATAAAGAGCTGGACTTGGTGACAAATCCCTGTAATTCCTGTACACGGAAGCCCGAGGAAGGAGCACTGCAACAGTGAGCTCACTCAGGGGGCTACAAAGCGAGACTCTGCCTCAAAAAATCAAAACAAATAAACAAATCAAGATAGCTAACTTGGTCAAGTGCCATCTTGATTTAGTCAGTTTATTTTACACACACACATACACACACATATATGTATATGTATGTATTTTGATTGACTGATTGATCTTTGAAGCAAAATCTCACTCTGTAGCTCAGACTGGCCTTGTACCCTTCAGCTTCCCATGTGCTGAGATTATAGGCATGTACCGCAATGCTCAGGCCTTCATCAGTTAACTTTTAAAAGACGATGTTAACTGCATTTTGCTGTTTTAAATCCAAAATGTCAGTGGCAATAGTGCATTATCAATTAGCAGAGATATTTTAATAAAAATTTAAACTCACCTGTAAATACATTCGGATGAGGAAAGTTAATAACAATAAGCTTTATCACCATTTCAGGATAACAGATGGCAATTAACCAGGCTATCATGCCTCCCCAGTCATGGCCAATCAGAACACATTTGCTATAGCCTGTGACCAAGAAAATAATGTCGACATCATTGTAAAGAAACAGGCAGGACATCATTACCGCACATAAAACACTGCACTCTTGAAACTCAGGATGTTCTATAAGTTATGCATCTTTAAAAGATTTATTGAGCTGGGCCTAGTGGCCCACACTTGTAATCCCAGCACTTGGGAGGTGAAATCAGGCACTGAAGGCCAGCCTGGGTTACATGAGAAAAGTATAACTATTTATAGATATTTCGGCCACTCCATAACTTGTCTGTACATCTGAATCTAATATCTGGTTAAAGGGCTGAGAATAAGCAACTATTAAATGCTCAGCCCTAAATGGGACTTTTATGTCAACCCCTCCCCAGTAAAATCCAGGGAACAACAGAGAAGAGGGGGCAGAAAGAGTAGAAGAGCTGAAGGACGCAGAGGAGTGCTGTGAACTGCCCTCTCCTGGACATGGTCATTGCACTCACGAACTCACAGCAGTTATGGTTTCCCGCACAGGATCAAGCCAGTCAACGTTCCCACATGCATGGGAGAAGGGCTCATGATATTCCACCCTAACTAAGGAGCTATCTGCAATTTATGGCTGCTGGGGAACAGGGGGTCATTTTTCTCTAGGGATTTAGCCACTGACAGGTCGCCCATGTTTCAGTGGATGGTCTCATACCCATGGGCAAGCAGGCAGCACTAATTAAACTTGATGGGTTATTAAAAAAAAAAAAAAGAGTTCATGAAGGTGGGAAGAGCAAATACAGGGGGCACAGGAGAGCGTAAGAAGGAGAATTTGGGCTGGATATGCTTAAGATTCGGTGTATGCACGTATGAAACTGTCAAGGAATAAATAAAAATATTCTTTAAAAAAAACTGAAATAGCTAGGTGTGGTGGTACACGTCTTTAGTCCCAGCACTGGGGAAGCAGAGGCAGGCAGATCTCTGTGAGACTGAGGTCAGCCTGGTCTACATGGTGAGTTCCAGGCCAGCTAGAGCTATAAGGAGATTCTGTCTCAAAAATATAAAAAAATAGCTCAGTTTTGGTCCTATAGAGCCAAGTTTGGATGCTGTAGTAAAGACTGCATATAACTAAGTCATAAACAAGACTATTTGGGCTAGATTTTGAATGCTAAGAAACCAGTAGCTATAGTAAGATTATAAATGTCCCACTTATGTCCAACTTACAAATCCGTATTTTCAGGAAGTATCTGCTTTCTCCCTGATTCATGAACTGAATTGCCACCAAACACAGTAAAAGACCATTAATCTGGAAGTCGGAAGTCAAACTGGATGAGTAGACAGTCTTAATTCTACAGTCACTGCCAGTGATAAAAGGGTAGGACACTTACTATGTAAATTCTGGTTTGCTTCCTATTGTTGTGATAAAACACTGACCAAAACCAACTCGGGAAGGAAAGGGTTAATTTGGCTACGGGTCACAGTTCATCTTTGAGGGAGGGCAAAGCAGGAATTCAGGGCAGGAACGATGGAGGAACACTGCTTATTGGCTTGCTCAGCTACATTTCTTATATAGTCCAGGTCCACCTGCTTAGGGATGGCTCTGCCCACAGTGGACTGGGCCCTCCTTCATTAATTAGCAATTATGAAATGCCTCAATGACATGGTTACAGGTCAGTGTGATGGAGGAAATTCCTTAAATGAGATTCTCTCTTCCCAGCTGCATCTAGGTTTGTGTCAAGTTGACAAAAACTAACCACCACAGTCTGGTAGGTAATACTTGATAATAAATGCTGTTGCTTTATATACTTAATATTCTTTTTATCGTTATTTTAGTGTCCTCCCTTTAATTACAAAAGCCATTTAATGTAAAATAGTATGTTGTGGTATATCAACAGGAGCTTCAACTGATTCAAGATCTACATAACCCTGCCAACCAATAATCTTGATTGCATTAAAGGGCCAAGGTGAGTGATTGACATATGTTATCTAGGCTTGAGTAAGCATGCTCTATGATAGCATTGGCACAAAGGATGAAATTGCCTAATAACATATTTCTCAGAATGTATCTCATCCTTAAGGGACAAGTGAGTATATACACTGCATTCAAGGTAATCATTTTGATACTTTGAATTAGGTATAAAATTCCAATTAATAGAGAGTTTTACAGGATTTCTTCTGTTCAGATGGATAAGATTCATCTGCAATTTAATTCTGAAAAGCCTTTCTCACCATTACTTAGCCCATGCCCCCAGTGTTTTTTTTTCTATTATTGATTTGCCTAGAGAATTTTGGGATGAGAATTTCAGGCCTATTTTAACTGAATTGTCACAAAATCCTAATGAAATATAGTTGATGGGAATCAGCATCTGAGTCAGATGTACTAACTACACTGTGCTTGAAACTCAGACCCATTCATTTTTTTTTCTCCTGTAAAGAATATTGACCTAGGGGCTGGAGAAATGGCTCAGCAATTAAGAGCACCAATTGCTCTTGTAGAGGACCTGGGTTCAGTTCTAGCACCCAAATGGCAGCTAACATAACAACCACAACCGTCCATAACTCCAAGGGAATTTAATGCTCTCTTCTGATCTCTGAGGGCATTCCACCACATGAGTATAGCTACCTACATGCAGGCAGCACACTCATCTACATAAACATAATAAATAAAATATTCAGAAAAAGAATACTGACCTAATCTATACTTCCATTAGATTATGATAGAGTCTTTGATTTTATGATCTGCCCCTCATTCCCAGTGTTGTTTCACTAACACACTGATGGGTGGGCCAGCAAGGTCTCCAGAAGGTAAAGGCACTTGCTGCCAGGCTTGCCCACCCGAGTTTGATCCCTAGAACCTACAAGGTAGAAGGTGGGAACTGAGAACCAAGTCTTGCAGGTTGTCCTCTGACATCCACAGGTTCATGTCATGGTATGTGCATGGTCCCCTCCACCCCCAGAACACAGAAATGAAATATATAAATGTAAATAAATACATGGATGGCAGTGGGTGGGTTTTAGTCAAAGTGGGGTTAGTAGATTAGATGACTAACTACCATAGACTGTGCTACCCCTTTGATATTAGATTTGGCCATGTGATTGGCTTGGGTCTCTTGGTGGCTCTATGACTTGATCTTGGGCTCTGTCCTATGACTAGCTTTGCCTAGTCTGCTGTTAGTCAAAATTTGAAATAAACTGTATAGTTGGTTTCAGTCTCTTACCACTTCTGTTATTTCCAGAAGAGTTCCCATCTCTACATGCCTGCTCTTTGACCCTCCATCTCAAGTCATGGAGGGAAGCCAGTCCCACATGGACTGCAGCCTAAGGCAAAGACCTAGAAACATCCAGCCTGTACTTGCCTACAGGAGCATGAGCACAGAACCAATGACACTGCTGTACGTCACTGAGTTTGGGGAGGTTTCTGATACAGTATCACTGTAGCTGATCAGTATAAGACAGACAATCTCAGTGCTTCTGCATCGTGATGTTTTTAAATGAATATTTAGGAATAGGCTCTAAAGAGAGAAATTTTCTTAGTGCAATTTCCTGAAAATAACAAACTATATATATGAGATCTAATTTTCCAATCAGGTGGAATTCTCCTTCCCTTGTTTATTTACTTACACTTCCTATACCAGGGATTGAACCCATGGCCTTGGGCATGCTGGCCAAGCAGTAACTGAGCTATTACTCCTGTCCTAAGGAAGGACTATTTATTTATTTATTTACTCTTTTTATTTACGTGTATGAGTGTTATGCTTCCATGTATGTAAGTGCATCCATGTTGTGCAATGCTCAAGAAGGTTGGAAGAGGGTATCAGATCTCCTGGAACTGGAGTTCTGGACAGTTGCTAGCCATCATGTGGGTGCTGAGAATCAAACCCAGATCCTCTGCAAGAACAGTAAGTACTCTAACCCACTGAGCCATCTCCAGCCCCAGGAAGGCCTACTTTTAAAAGCAGTTCTGAAAGTCATTCTTGGCTGAATGCTCAGGATGCATGATTTAAAATTTTCTGTACAGATATTTTGGGCTATTTCTTCAAAACCACACAGACAGGATCTTGCTATCAGTTCTGGTAGATGGAAAATGTCCTCCAAAAAAAGAACTAACAGTTTATTAAATGTTATCTGCTTAAAATAAATTAATACTATGTAAAAATATCTCACCTACCTAAGGAGTCTAAAATATCCTTTATATCTGTAATTAGACAGTCCAATTTATAATTCTCTTGATGAACGGGAGCATCTGTTTCTCCATAGCCTCTCAAATCCAATGCAACAACTCTGTATTCACTTTTAAATTCTCTCAGTTGATGTCGCCAAGAATACCTGCAGGAAAAAAGAAATATTAATAACACTGGCCACGGAGAAGCTTGGGGGTAAGGGTGCCTGCCAGGAAGCCTGATGACCTGACCTGAGTTTGATCCCAGGAAACTACATAATGGAAGGAGGAACCCAGTCCCACAAGTGGCGCCCGTGCACGTGTACACACACACTCACTAAATAAAAAAAATTAAATATGCAATTGACTAATACAAAGAGTAATGTCAGCAGGGCACGGTGATAGCCCCTGACTACCAGCGACCTGGGACACTGACTGGCAGATTGGCTTAAGAAGGAATCTGAGGCAAGCCTGGTCAGCATAATGACACCTTATTTCAAATCAATCAGCAAACAAGTAACATTAAAGATTTCCTAAGTGGAACACTGTCAGAAAATCTCTATTTAAAATGTGAGAAGCCAGGCATGGTGGTACACACCTTTAATCCCAGCTCTTTGGAGGCAGAGGCAGGTGGATCTCTGTGAGTTCCAGGCCAGCCTGGTCTACATAGTGAGTTCCAGGACAGCTGGGGCTACAGGGAAACTCTGTCTCAAAAAGACCAAATACACACACACACACACACACACACACACACACACACACACACACGAGAAAGAAGCAAAGACCATCTTCAGTAGACCATTTTTTATCTTTTGACTCACTCCAGAGCCAGTGTTTATAGAAACTATGAAATATCAGATACTAAAAATAGACGTATTTATATACAGTTAATAAATCAATTTTCTAATCTTTAAGAAGTTGTTTTACAGAATGGATTTCCAGACTGAATAAAAGATTATAATACTTTAAAATAAGAAGGAAGATAAACTTAAAAGTTTTGTCTAAATATCTAAATGTCTGGCTCAGGACTTTGGCAGAGTAACCGAAGCAAATGTTTTTGTATTGTGGAGCCATTTGGTTCCATCATTGGAAAAACTTACATGAAAATCTAGTTCCCTCTAAAATAGATTTTAGGGCTTAATGGGATGTGTGTGTGTGTGTGTGTGTGTGTGTGTGTGTGTGTGTGTGTGTGTGTGTTCAGTAGTTTTAACAGTTAACTTACGGGTGAAAATATCTTAAGATTGAAACATAGATTGAAAGAATTCAATAGAATAAATATGTGAGATAAGCTGTGTTGAATAGCTGGGCAAGATGGCTCATCAGTTAAGAGCACCTGTTGCTCATTCAGAGACCTGGGTTTGGTTCCCAGAACCATAGGGGGCAGCTCACAACCACCTGTAACTCCAGCTCCATGTCATCTGACAGCCTCTTCTGGCCCCCTCAGGCACCTGCATACATGTGTGCACATGTACACACACAAATTTAAAAATAAAATAGATCTTTTTAAAAAGATAGATCTGTGCTTCTTAAAGAGAAAATTTTCCATGAGGAAAATCATAATCTATGAATACAAGCAAGAACAGTTAACAACCAAAATAGCACCAGCACTAACCAGTTATAATGACCACAGGGTTTCAGCTGAGCCCTGGAGGCTTCTGCTGACCAGATATTCTGCCTGCATTTAACCAGAGGACCAAAGGATTAATTAAAAACACAAAGATCTAGGAAATTTTCTTCAAATAAGTAAGGTTATTTTGAAGGCTATCATTAACAACAAATATCAAATTTTCAGAATGACTCACTATAGTATGGAACTCAAAATAGACAAGTTAAAAAAGCATCTGCAGGCACATCTGTTCACAGAAGCATAGTGTAGAATTAACTGACACAAACCAAATAGGAAATTATTATCTGAAAATGCTTTTGGAGTGTAGGAGACCAGCAAACACAGGGGTGTCAGATTATCAAACAGCAGAGAGAAGGACACTGCAGTAAGATCAATATAGCAATCACATTACAGAAACATCATCAGGAAGGATGCTGGACACATATTTGAAATTATGAATGGTAGAGAATCTCTGCTCCACTATGAGAATATATGTCTTATGAAAACCTATGAAAGCACTGCTAATTAAGAATCTGAAAATGTTCATGGTGTCATCTTTGGCTAGGTCATGACAGTGTGTTTGTGTGTGTTGTATGAATGTGAGCATACATGTCTCACTGGTATATATGGAGGTCAGAGACAGCCTGTGGTGTCAGGGTCACTTTGTCGGTCTTCTTCTAAATACGTCAGCATAGTTGGCCTGTGAACTTTCAGGGATCCTGTTTCCACCCCCGACTCTCCCCTCAGTAGGGTCACTGTGATTACAGACACTCATGCTATGTATCTAGCTTTTATGTAGGTTTGAAGGATTTGAATTCAGGTCCTTACGCTTGTACAGCAAGCATTTTATCCACTGAGCCATCTCCCCGGCTTAGGCCACAGTAATCTTGTTACTCTTGCTTCTGGGTTGTAACTAAGGCATGAGGTACCTTTGTTTCCTTAACTGTCAACTCATGTGATTGAATTATTTTCTTATTAGCCTTAGTTACAATTCTGAGTTGATTATTTTGTCTTTACAGCTGAAGCCAAATCTTTCCTCTTTATCATCCCTCATGTCCAATCAATAAAGTTCATCAGGTTTCACCTCTTAGGAATTTGTCATCACATCTCCTGTCTATTTCACTATGATTCCCTTAGTTCAAGCCTCAGTTGTGCAGCAGCCTATGGATTAGCCTCACAGTTGCCATTTCACGTATCACTTCTATCTTCTACAAACTCGAATGACAGCAAAAGCGTATTTCATATGTTCTTGCTTAAAATCTTCTCTGAGCTAGCACCTACAGATTCCTTACTATGAGTCATGCACAATTCTAAGTGCTTCACATATGGTAATGCCGATATTTAAAACAATCCTGTGGGGCTGGATATGTGGCTTAGTTGGTATACGGCTTGCCTAGCATGCGCCAAGTCCTGGGCTGAATCCCTGGTACTGCATAACCAGGTGTGGTAGTGAACACCTGTAATCCCAGCGCTGGGGTGGGGGAGGATCAGGAGTTCAAGGTCATTCTTGGTGATGTACCAAATAGCTATTGTTTTGCGCTTGTGGCTTTGTTCATATAGTTTCCTGTGACTGAATATCCATCCTCTCTACCATCCCTGTCATGCTACAGTCCCTGACTTACACTTCTTAATGAACTCCTCACTCATGTGTGTCCTCCCAGGCTGGTGTGGATGGCCCCTTCTGTATTCCATGCCTAACTGTATGCATTTGTGTGAGCACAGGCATGTGACTGGTGCAACTCCTGTAGAGATCAGAGGACAACCTCGGATGTTGCTCCTGGCCTTCTACCTTGGTCGAGACAGGGTCTCTTGTTAGTTTGTTATGTACACCAGGTTAGCCAGCCCACAAGCTTCTGGAGAATCTCCTCTCTGCCTCCTATCTCCCCAGAGGATGGCTGGGACTCAGGTGCATGTGCTAATGCTCTGCCTTTTCAGAGGCTCTGGGGGTTTGAACTCCAGTGCTTGTATTTGTGCAGCAAGTGCTTTACCCAGTGAGTCATCTCCCCAGTGCCTTGGATGTGCATTCTTCCAGGCATCGGAAGGACACGTGTTATCGTTTAACCACATCTCTTCTCAATTATGAGGTCCCTGAGTTATCTACAGTGCTTAATAAAGATTTGTTGAATAAGCACAACAACAGACAAATTAGTAATGAAAGGCTAATATGGTGGCTCTGGGAGTTCCAGTTGTTCAAGACTTCTGTCCCAGTTCATACTGTAAGGCAACAGCAACTAAGCCTCTAATTCCTACTGAAGAGCTTATACTATGCATTGATTTAATATCTTAAACATCAGTGTATTCGTTTTAA
This sequence comes from Eospalax fontanierii, assembly GCA_035773235.1. Lineage (NCBI taxonomy): Eukaryota > Metazoa > Chordata > Mammalia > Rodentia > Spalacidae > Eospalax > Eospalax fontanierii. Next base: position 26,124,045 of record CM069543.1, on the reverse strand, counting down.
ATTCACTTAGAGATTTCAGGACAGAAGTTTGAGTCAATGTGCACAATTCTGTAATATTTTATATTTAAAATTATATTAGAGAGGTCATGTAAACATGAAACCTACATATTATAGATAACTTAAACTGCCTTAAAAATAAATACAACTTGGGTTGGAGAGCTGGCTCCATAGTTAAGAGCACTTCTGCTCTTGCAGAGGATTCAGTACCTATACTTTCACTTCTAGTACCTATAACCATCCATAACTCCAACTCCAGGGGATCCGACACCCTCTTCTGGCCTCCATGGGCCTTGCATGAGATGGGTTCACTTACATACATGCAGGCAAAACACTCATTCAACACATAAAATAGATAAATAAGAGTTAAAAAATAAACACAACTTGAAAGTAAAGGCTTCTATGCAGCAAAGAAAACAACTATCAGAAAAACAGTCAGCCAGCACAATGGGAGAAAACCTTTGCCAGCTAAACATCTGACAGGTTAATACCTACAAGATATAAATAGGTCAAAAAAATCAAACATCCCCCTCTATCTTTCTTGTTCCTTTGCTTTTCTATTTTTGTTGTTATTGCTACTGTTTTGAGACAGGGTCTCACTGTGCGGCCCTGGCTGGGCTACAACTTGCTGTGTAGACCAGGCTGGCCTTGAACTCACAGAAATCTGCCTGCCTCTGCCTCCCAACTGCTGGAATTAAAGGTATGCAGCAGCATGCCCTGGAAAAATCCTCCCATTCTCTTCTTCCAATCAATGGACAGGCAAATGAATTAAACAAAGAGTTCATCTCACCCCAGTCAGAACGCCCATCACCAAGGACACAACAAATGCTGATAAAGACACAGGGGAGCCTGAGCCCTTTCACAGTGCTGATGAGACTATAGACTATGTGAGCCAGGGAAACCAGCATGGAAGTTCCTCAAAAAGCTAAAAGTAAAGCTACTGTATTGAGGGGGTGAGGAGCTGGACCTGTGGGTAAAAAGCTTGTTGTGCCAGGATGGGGACCTGAGTTGTGCCTATGTAAAAGCTAGGTGTGGCAGTGAGTTCCTGTAAGACCAGTATTGGGAAGAATACAGTCAGGCTATTGGGGAGTTTTACAGGCAACCAGTCTAGCCTAAGCAGTGAACTTCAAGTTCAGCAGTGACAGATCTTATCTCAAAAAGATGGAAAATGGATGGAAGAAGACATCCAGATAGCAACCTCTGGCCTCCAGACACTCCTGAAAGGGTGAGTGTACCTGTACATATGTGCACAGCGCTCTCACACACACACACACACGCACTCACACACAGAGAGCCGACCATGCAGTGCAGCTATCCTACTCCTTGGTCTATATCCGAAGGAATCTAAATCAGCCTATCACAGAGATCCTTGCATATTCATGTTTATCAGAGCACTAGTTACAATGGCCGAGGTACAGACTCAGCATACATGCTTACCAACATATGAATGAATAAAGAAATGTGTATAGACAATGGAGTGGTATTTATCCATAAGAAAGAATGAAATCATCCTGTTTGTAGAAACATGATGGCACTGGAGACTATTAGGCAAAGACAAGCCTGTCTCAGAAAGGCAAATATTGCATGTTTTCTCTCATATGTAGAATCTAGATTGAAGTGTGTTTGTGTATGTGTATGTGTGTGTGTGTGTGTGTGTGAGAGAGAGAGAGAGAGAGAGAGAGAGGTAAAAGTAGAGGGTAATGACATGGGAACTTAACAGTGGGGATAAGAAAGTAATGGGGAGAAAGGGATGAATGTTGATGTTTTCTTTCATTCGCAGAACCTAGATTTAGGTATGCATATATTTGTATATATGTATATATATAGTCTATCTATATATAGACATGCATGCACATATGGCATGAAAGCAGAAGGAAGACTATTTGGAGAGAGCAAGAGGAACACAGGAAAGAGGAAGAGAAGCAAAGGAATGTAACTGTGGGAAAGATATGACCAAAATACAATGATATATATATGAAAATGTCAAAGCGAAACCCAGAATTTTTACATTAAAATATTAAAAAGGAGACAAATGTAACTATTGCTCTTAACAATGAGTGTCTTAAACAAATTCTAAGAAATTGGGAGACTGGACATGTTAATAAACTACAAAAGAATAATTTGTGTACATGTGTATGTGTGTGTTCATGTAGGTGTAGGTACATGTACATGTGGATGTGTGGATGTGCATGCACGTGTGTGTGTGTATACATAGGCTAGAGGTCAACCTTGGGTATTGTTCCTCGGGTGCCAACCACTTAGGGTTTTGTTGAGACAGGACCTTTTAGTAGCCCAGTACTTAGAGATGGGGCTAGGCTGGATGGCCAGCAAGCCAGGATTTGCTTGTCTCTGCCTCCTCAGTGCTGAGATTATAAATGTATGCCACCACACGAAGTTTTTTTTTTCACATGGGGTCAGGGGATCAACCTCAGAGTCTCCTGCTTGTATGGCAAGCTCTTTACTGACTAAACACCTCCCCAACCCCCAAAGAATAATTTTTAAATGCCTAGAATTCATAAATAGTAACACATTGGACTCCATTTCAGTCTTAAACTAAAACACAAATCACCATGGTGATAGACTGATGTGTATGTTGTTCATATGAATAAAACAAAAACAGCACTCTATGTGATATATTCCTATAAAAGTCACAGCCATTACAATATCGTAAACAGAACTATTTTCATACATTTGTCTTCCTGGTGGTATCTTTTTAAAGTGTTACCATGCCACATTCCAATTTTACCTGAATACACAGTTTGACTCTTAAGTTTTTAAGAGTGGGCAAGGTCAGAAGATACCCATTCCCCCAGATGTCTCTTGGGGCTGGGCTGTGGAGTCAGGCCTTGCCCATATTTTTATTCAAAATCACTTCTCCAGCCTCAGTTTTTACTGCAAGCTTGGGCCCACCTTTATCAGACAATCTTGTCCTTCCATCACTAGGCCTAAAACATCTCATACATCCAAGGTCAAGCAATACTTCTCTACTGCCATTGTTCTCAGTGAAGATGCATGTGCCTTTTAGTGCTTTGATCTGTCAGTTCTCAAGCATACACACATGCATTCACTCTCTTTTGGTGCAGCAGCAAACTGAGGTTCTGAGGAATCAAGATTAGCTGTCCAGGTCATAAGCACACATGGTTCCTACAGCTTTTTCCTGAGTTTGCGTCTTGCTACCTAACCCTGTTTGGCCTGGTATTCACTATGCTGTTACTGTTGGCCTCAGACTCACTTGCCTTAGCCTCCCCAGTGCTGGGATTATAGGTAGCATTGTATTCCAGGTCCAGCTTTTCTGGAAGTTTTCTTTAGATAACAGCAAAGATCACTTAGAAAAAGAACAACAACAACAAAACAAACAAACTCTTTCCCTGTTATTAGTGTTAAGGTGAGGCCAGGTCCTGGTTTTCCTGGCTCTACCGCTTTGAGGTGTGGGGCCTCCCTTCTGTCTTTACCCCGAAGGCTGTGCTGCCATCTCTGTGTGGATGAGGAGCCTGTGGTTGCCTCTGCACATGAGTGATGGTACAGACATGCATTCCAGATAGCTGAGGGTGGAGGCGACTCTCAGAAATTGCCTCGATCAGCTCAAAATATTAAAAGAGATGCAAATTGAGGTAGAGAGAGAAAAATCATCTTTTGGCCGTCATATTTGGGACTGGTTTAGCTAAAGTTTTCACAGATGTGTGAAACTTTTCACAGATCTTCTTAAATGTTTCCTTTCGGTTTTAAGAAAGAATACCCAGGAGCTTATTGCCTTTGTGTACTATGCAATAATACATATTAAATATTATCATTTCTCAACAGCTACTCAGGAACTTAATATAGTGATTATATTTATATCGTGGTTTTGTTCATTTTAAAAGTTTTTTTAATTATAAGGTTTTCTTTTATGTTTATGAGTGTGTGTGTGTGTGTGTGTGTGTGTGTGTGTGCCATGTATGCAGGTGACCTCAGAGGCCAGAAGAACACATTGGATCTCTTGGAACTGGAGTTATAAGTGGTTGTAAGCCACCTGATCTGAGTGTTGGGACCTGAACTTGAGTCCTCTGGAAGAACAGAAAGTGCTCTTAGCTACTGAGCCATCTCTCCAGCCCTTAAAAAACTGTATTTTATTTTTTTGTGTGTATGCACATGTGTAGGTTTAGATGTACTTGCCTGTGCACACATAGGGACCATTAGATCCCTTGGAGCTAGAGTTACAGGCATTTCTGTAGGAAACCTGGATTGTTATGAGGGTGCTGGGATCCAAGCTCTGGTCCTCATGATTGTGCAGCAAGCATTGTTAACCACTGAGTCATCTTTCCAACCTCTCTGTGCTTTTGTGTTCTTTAAAATGTATTGGTTTATTTTATGTGTATGTGTGTGGGCATGTATACACACCACAGCATACATACGGAGGTCTGAGGACAACTTGTAGGAGTAGGTTCTCTTCTTTCACCATGTGGATTCTGAGACTGGAACTCAGGTCATCAGGCTTGGTGGCAAGTGACTTTACCCTCTGAACCATCTTGCCTACACAGTGCACTTCCACACACACATACACTGTTAGCTTATTTTGTTTTCACTGAATCCAGTATTTCTGACCTGCCAGACCTACAAAAAAGTTTACAATTTATGTGTTTTTACACAGAACTTAACTGACAGGGGACAGGGGGGAAAACATTTACACTTATGATATAAACCGAAATAGGTCTGAAATGCCATGAATAAAGTTTTTCTTTTCTTAATGTTGTCCTGAAACTTAAATCTTAGAGTTTTGTCCTCAGTGCTAAGACTTGGATTGATTTTTTTCTGTTAGTACTTGAATAGAGAGTTGACTAGTGTCCATCAAAGAGGTAATAATGGCCATTTTCATTTGTAAAAAGGACAGAAGTGGTACTGATGGAGGGCTTTGATTAGGATCTGACATGTGGAAGGGTTTTATTACCAGCCATCCACATTGGTTTCCTTAGGACTCTTCCTGAATAACCAGGTAGTTTTCATGTTAATGATCAGTAAAGTTCGATGAATACACTATGACCTATTTGAGTAAATGAGTCATTTGGGTTTGTTGTTGTTTTAAAGTACAGCAAGGCTTTTGGTTGGTGTGACAACTGGTAGATCTGATGGACAGAAGAAACTTGCTCCTGTCTCTGAGAGGCATGTATTTACTAATCTCTAGAAAATTCTTCTAGTAGTTTTTTAAAAACTAAACCACTTGTCACAGTCTCTTTTTTGTTTGTTTGTTTCTTTTTGAGACAGGGTCTCCCTGTAGCCTCAGCTGGTCTGAAACTCACAATGTAAACCAGGCTGGCCTCGATCTCACAGAGATCCCACGTGCTGGGATTAAAGGCATGTGTTACCATGCCTGACCTTCCTCACAGTATCTTGATCTTTTTTAGACATACTCAAGACTTGACTGTTGGATCAAATAAGGCTGATGTCCAGTAACCAATGTTAATTCTCTCAGAGGCTGTCCTGTCCACTGAAGATGGACAGAATTTATAAATCTAGAATGTGTACAAAGTTTGTAAGTCTGAACAATGTTTTGTTTTGTACATTTGTTCTTGTTTTTTGTTTTGTTTTTGAACAGGGTCTCACTAGGTGCCTCTGGAGGGCCTGGAACTCTCTATGCAACCAGGCTCGCCTCATACTCAGATCCTCCTACCTTTGCCTGCCAGGTGCTGGGATTAAAAGTGTGTGCAACCACTTCATTTCAAAATAAGAGTGTTCACTGCATCGACTCAGCAGGTAGCACTGCCATTTCCCAGGACTTGGAGACAATTACCAAGTGGCTGAAATTGTTGAAGGGTCATTTTCTTCTTCACGTAGAAGACTCTACATCTAAAGAGGTGAAGTTCCAGGAGGGAAAGAACAGGACAAGCTTGTGGTAAATATCATCAGCTTCCTTCATTCAGGAAATGTATCTTATTCACAATGATGATCGAAAGTGCCAAAGTATTATAGTGTTGAGTGATTCTTTTGAGACAGGGTCTCATGAAGCCCAGACTGGCCTCCAATTTACTATGTAGACAAGGATGGCCTTGGACTCCTGATCTCCCTGCCTCCACCTACTAAGTGCCACATGTGCCACCATGCTCACATTGTTGGCTGATTTGTAATTCCCAATTGAATGGACAAAAGGTGATATTTGAAGAGTAAAAATTCATGCATGTTATTGAATGATCATCATGCTGTGAACTGAAGATGAGCCATGGAGGTCAGCTTTAAATCCAAGATCAAGGAACCTTGTTCTCTGGCACTGCCAGTTTCAGGATACCTATGATGCTTGAGTCTGTGTAAGACAATCCGAATGTACCTGAGTCATGGCAAATACTCAGTACAAGTTAGCCATCATTATCATCACCAGAATCAGGAAATCATGGCTCACCACAGGGCATGAGTGAGATTGAAGAAAGAAAATGAACATTTTTCTGCATGTATCTTTATGTGGGTGAGCATGCATGTGTGTACGTGTTCATGTAGAGGCCAGAAGTTGTGTTAGCCAGGAAGCTAGCTCACTTTCCACCTAGAATATTGAGGCAGAGAAACTCAGTTCAACCTAGAACTTGCCAATTTGGTTACTCAGCTAGACAGCTAGCTCTGGGGAACCCCATCTCTGCCTCCTCAGCGCTGGAATTACAGATGGGCTGCTGCGCTGACCCCACATTTGTAACAAGTGCTTGGGATCCAAACCCTGATCTTCATACTCAAGCAGCAAGTACTTTACACACTGAGCCTTTTCCCCAGTCCTCAAATGAACATTTAAAAAATAATTTTCTGAGGCCATGTGAAAGGACTTTCTTATGCTTTGATTCTGTCCTCACCAAGATCTCTGCAAGATTATTGTAGATGATTGAGCAGGAGGGTCCTAGAGCCAGTGAGTGGTGAAGACAGTACCCGCTGTCTATGTTACTCTGGGCAAATCTGACTAATGCTTCAGAGTAACATTTTATTGTAAGCAGTCATGCCATGTACTCATGAAGTGAGTTCCTATACATGTAAAAATTGCACTAGGCAGTTCTTTACTGTCTAATTAGGTTGTATCCAGATGGAAGAACAGATGACAATGACTTATGTTTATTCATGCAGCTAAATCCAGAGGAAGGGAGCTAGAGATCTTCATGTAGGAAAAGTCTTCTCAGGAAGAGGTACGTATAGACTTCTTGCTCTGCAAGAATAAGTGATGGATGGGCCTTTGCCATCCTTCATTCTTTTCTTCCATGCTTAATACTTCATAATACACTAACATTCTTAAAGCGCTTGTGTATAAAGTCCTTTTCATTCATAAAATATTGACTAAGCTGCCTAAAGGCATTATGCTTTGCAGAGTAAAATGCATTTTAAGATGCAAGGGAGCTCTGGCTATGCCCATGGTCACCAGGGTTGATCTGGCCGACCTGGCTGGCTAGGAGGATGTCCTTTTCATGTGCAGCCCTCCTGAGGTTTTGTCCTGGGTGGAAGGGGACAGACTTCCTCCACAGAGAAGGACTCGTTTTGGGTTAAGGATCTGTGAGTGGCTGTGCACATCTCTGTTAGAAGCTTCAAACCAGCTCTCAGAGCTAGCAACATTTTAAATCAGGACTTTGGGTGACACAAAATCTCGAAAGCTGTGAGAGAGGTGAAGAATTTCTAATGTGAAATTCTAGACATGATACAGTAAGAGAGAAATCTGGAGATAGGATGCTGTTCCAGACCTTTCAAAAGTTAGTCAACATTCTGAGTTGGCTTTCTAATCAACTCAGAGAATGTCTTTTTTTTATCCATTTTTTGACTTACTTAGTTTATGCACCATCTGCCATTTAAAAAAAGAATTTCTTTTTACCCTAGTATCTGCCATCTTTTTTCTTTTACAAATGCCTACTTTTCTTAACAATTATATGTTGCTTTCATCTGTCTTTATTTGGGAACTTTGGGATCAATGGAGAGTAAATAATGTCTCCTCTATATAACTTCTATTGCCATGAGAATATAACCCAATACATTGAAGCAAATTGCCAATATGATAGTATCAAGAGACCATGCTTTAGAGAATGATTAAGTCCTGAGATCAGAGCCCTCATAAATAATATTAGCAACCTTATAAAAGACTGAAGGAACCTAGATAGCTGCCTACTTTTCCCTTCCACCCTTCAACCTTATGAGGACAATATTTGGGCCCCCTCTGAAGGACAAAGCAATCAGGCAGCATTCTGGAAGAAGAGACTGGGCTCTCACCAGACACTGAAACTGCCAAGAACATCTTGGCCTCTAGAATGGGGGACATAAATGTCTCATCTTTATAAATTAGTTGTCTCTGGTATTTTATGATCACACAAAAGATAAAGACAGTGACAACTGTGCATTTTTTGCTATAGGCTTTCTTCTTACTCTGAAATACTTAGGCCTTTAATATATCACTGCACTCCTATGAGCCTGTGGCTATGCGCACAGGAAATTGTTTCCATGCGACTTCTTTCTGTCTATTCTGTGAAGCTTCCTGACAAGTACTCCAGAGTTTTGCTTTGCTTAGACTCTCCTTTCCACACCCAGTGTTGTGCTTTGTTCACAGTGGTTACTCTAAAGAAAATGTTTTATAAGTTGATGTTTCAAACATTAAAAAATATCTTTTTAATTCTAAGGAGAAAAATTAGAGCTGGACATGATGGTTCCTATCTGTAATCCTAGCACTTGGGAGGCTGAGACAGAAGGACGATGAGCTCAAGGACAGCCTAGGCTATATAGGAAGACTCTGTCTCAAAGAAAAATTAGGATGGTCACATGTAGGTTTCTTCAGATCAGGAGGAATATAACTGAGTAATATTCAGAAATACCCACTCTGGGGAAATGACCATAAAGTCTGTCTTACAAGAAAATAAGTCTATGACAAATTCTCTAGTTAGAATACTTGTTCCCCCTCCAAAACTCATGTTGGAATTTAATTGCTATTGTAGTCGTATTAAGAATGGGACCTGTAATTGGTGACGAGGCCATGAGAGATCTGAACTGATGGAATTAATGCCACACGTGGGCATGAACTCTGTCTTCTGCCTCCTCATCTTCCCACCTTCTACCACAGAGACTCACACCAGATACCAGCGTCTTGAGTCCGGACCTCCCAGCTCCAGCACCAAACAGGCTAAGCCAGGAAGTTATGTGTTGAGGTGAAAGAAGAAGGTAGCTGGTGAACTTACCAGAATTCTGGAAACCCATGAAGCAGCAACATGAGCGGCTTGCCCCTCTCTCCAGCAGCAACATAGTGAAATCTTAACCCCGAATCCTGAAATGGAGGCATGGGATGTGAAGGGTGCTGGGTGCTGTCGGGCTAAGACCTTCCATCCCCCCACAAAATACTCACTGGAATTATCTTAACATTAAGAAATAAAGAAATATTCATTACGAAGACATGGTTCCCAATAGGATAAATGAACTGGTTCCTTTTTATATTTTTGTTTTTCGGGTTTTCCCTTTACTGCTTCTCTTGTTCTACTGGAAGGCCAGTTTGAGCTTCTGAAGCATCACAATTTGTAGTTTTCATCTTACTGACATGTCATGTTTCATCTCAAATTCTGCAGGACATGTAAATAATTCTGCTCTGAATTTCAGTTCCCGCTACACTACCTCCTGGCCCTGTACTTTTCTCAGCTTCGAAAGCTGTGCCATCAGTTACATAACTCACACCTCCTTCTCTTATTTTTAGGTGTCGCCTTCCCACACTATTATTTTGAGTGTTGCATGTACAGTTCCCCTGGCTGCCTGTTCCACCCATCAGGTCTGTGTGTTTCTAACAGTGGAAAAGACCAAATGCCCGAGAATTCCCTCTGCACGTGGAAGACACAATGGGTCAGGGAAAATCAAGGAGTGGGAAGGAGAGAAGAGTTCAGCAAATACCAAGGCAGCAGGAGAAGAAAGTGGAGAAAAAAGCAAGAGAAGCAAAATCTCTGAAAGAAAGAAAGAAACTAGGAACCCAAAGCTAAAAAGGGACACTAGATTTTGTTTTCAGCCTTCCAAGCAACTGACTTTTGGGATGTGAAAGAGTCTTAAAGGTCCTCTCATTGAACTCCATCCTTTGAACAGATTTAGATGATGAAGCCCATGGCTTGAGGTTGTAGTGCAGTGGTAGAGTCCTTGTCTTGCATGCACGAGGCCCTAGGTTCAATGCCCAGTACTGCCCCCTCCCCCAAACGAGGCCCAAAATGAGGCCCAAGATGTTTACACAGGCCATAAAGGTAGCTGGGAGACCTGAGGATATAGCTTAGTGGTAGAGCACTTACCTAACATGCACAAGGCCCTAGACTGAGTATAAATAAATATATAATAGTTAAGACAGGGAAGTGAGTAGGTGATTAAATCACCATTTTGTCCATCCCTGGTTCTCTATTCCTGAGGCAGAGGAAAGGTACAAGAAATTCAGGATGACTCATAAGGTATATTTTGTCCTCAACGTTCTTTCTTTTTTAGTGGTAGTGAGTCGTAGAGAATGAACTGCTATAGGTACTATATTGGATTTAATAAAATTATTTCACCAAGTATGTGCCAGTTTGGTTATTATAACAATAAAGTATACTAAGTTCTAGGTTTGTCCGTTGTGGATTTCTTTTTGTCTATTTTTTAGGCAAACATGAACCTACTTAATTCTTATATCAAGGAAAGGCTCCTCCTGCCTTTTTGAATGCCAGTTGCTGGGCAATGTAGGTCCTCATAGGAAGTCAGGGCTCAGTGACATAAATGTCTCTTATCTGTTGCTGGTTTGGAAAGTCCTGTGAGTCATCTGTACTGTGTACCACGGGGACTATTTCTCTTCACCACCAGGAGAATCAGCCATAGAAGTTGGGACAAATAAGGCCAATGAAACAGTCTGTTGTCAGTGTCAACACTTTTCTTTTTAAGAAGAGGGAATGTAAATTTATTAAGGAAAGGCAGACACTTACTTTTTATTCCTTTCCTTGGGTCCCTGGCTTCCTAAGTCTGCTTCCCTACTCACAAACAGGTTTCTTACTGTTTCATGCTGCCTGAGTCTTCAGGGATTAGCATCAACTCCGGGTTTCAAAGATTTATTCGGTCCACTCTCTCCATCTCAAAATCCGGACAAGCCTAGCCTCCTTAGACAGTAGAGCATAGCATTGCTCCACAGCTGATGTGAGCCCTTAAGGGCAAAAAGGTGACACAGTATGCCCTATAGAGATAAAGGGCAGAATTATTCTGAGGTCCTCTGGCAAGAGGATCAGAGGACAGCAATAAAATAGGACCTAATTAGAGAAACTCCAGGTTTGGAAATATCCAAGGTGCCTGCAGAGTGGATTGCTGAATGGAGTGTCTCTGTCTGTCTCTCCTGTCTCGGAATAAACGGAGAACACAGAGACACAGGAACCTGACCTTTCTCCAGCCACACCTTACCCGGTCCCCCGCCTCCCCCGGGGTCCTCCCAGTCCCCGCCGCGCGCCCTGGGAGCTAGGGACACTAGGGGATGCCGAGTCGGGCATCACGAGAGCATCAGCCCAGCGCCCTCCGCTCCCTCCCACAGCCGTCACGTTCCCGCCCGCTCTCTCCAGGCCCGCCCGGCCTTCACCTTGATCCGCACGTAGCAGTGGGTACCCAGGGAGGGGTCGTTCAGGCACGCGGGAGGGTGTTCCCGAGTCACCCGGCGGAAGGTCTGCGCCGGTCCCTTGCCGATGCTCCACAAAAGTTTGAGCAGGTGGATGGAGGCGCACAGCCCGCAGTAGCAGTAGACCAGCGACCAGTAGAGCAGGGAGCGGAGGGCGGGCATCAGGCGGGGCAGGCGATCGCGCAGCCCGGCCATCGGGCAGCCGGGCCCGCGGCCCTTGCGCGGAGCGAGCGCGGCGCGTCAGCCCGGCCCGCCTGTCTGCCGCCGCCCGCCCCGCGCGCGCCTCCCCCGGCCCCGCGGCCCGCCGCGCTCCGGCTCGGCACGCGGCGCGCTCCGGGGCCCCGCCGCGGCCTCCCGCACGCGCCGCGCGCCCGGCTGCGGGCACCAGCCCCGGGTGTCCTCGGCCGAGCCCCGCAGAGGCATCCGGTGTCGCCATCGCTAGGACTGAGGGGAATGAAGGTCACACTTGGCGCGCCCTCCCGGTGCCGCGGAAGCGCCCCTCTGCGTCTGACCGGCTTCAAACCTCTGGTGCCCAGATGACTGGGAACTTCTTAGGCCTCGTTGTGGATCAGAGAACGGTGGGGTGTGGGGAGGGGCTTTTGCACCAAATTGTAGTCATTATAATTTAGGTGCGCCTGACAATCATTTAAGGATGTTAATGTTCTTCAACTAGATTCAAAGTTATCAGCCCAGCTAGAAAATAGCAAATAGGTGCTTTAGACCTAGGCAAGGCCTGGCAACCACTGGCCTTTCTACTCCTATAAAGTCCCGTCCTGTCCTTCCTTCTTTCTCCCTACTCCACAAATTGCTATTTCATTGAATGCAGATCCCACAACAGTTTATCGGATCCACAGGGAAGGCACTTTTCCCTTTTCCTCCTCCCTTCCCTCCGCCTCTGCTTCTCTCTCCTTCTTTCCCCTCCCTTCCCTTTAAAAGCTTTAAATTTTATAAACTATTTATTCTTAAAGATGTGTTCACTTTTATGTGTATGTGTTTTTCATGCACGTGTGTAAGTGCATCACATGGGTGTCTGGTGCCTGCAGCTGCTAGAAGGGGACTTTGCATCTCTTGGAACTGAAGTTATAGTCACCATTTGGGTGCTAGGAATCCAATCTAGGTCCTCTGCAGGGACAGCAAGTGCTCTTAACCTCTGAACTATCTCTCCACTCCCTTCTTTAAAAAATTTTTAAATTTGTGCGTGTGTGTGTGCACTCACCTGTGGAATCCGGGAGATCCCCTGGAGCTGGAGTTTCCCACCCCCATTTCCAGGTACTAGGAACTGAACTCATGACCTTTGAAAGAGCTAGTGCTCTTAACCTCTGAGCCATTTTTCCAGCTTCCTTCTTTATAGTTTAGGGCTGTTATAAATACATCTTGATAAAATACTTCGTATGTAAACTTGTTCTTTCATTTCACTTGATGAACACCTAGAAATGGGATAGTGGGGTCAGGTGGGGAAGTGTACCTTTAACTTTATAACAAAGAATCCAGCTGCTTTCTGAAATGGCTGCAAAGGGGTAGAGGTGTATACCTTGGTGACAGATCTTGCACTTCGCATTCTTGAGGCCTGGGTTCAATCCCTAGTACAAAAAGTGACCACATAATCTTGAAATCACACTAAGGGCCTGGAGAGATGGCTCAGCAGTTAAGAGCACTGGCTGCTCTTGCAGAGGACCTAGGTTTGGTTCCTAACACCCACATGGTAGCTAACAACCATCCATAACTCCAGTTCCAGGGGATCTGATGTTATCTTGTGATCTCTGCAGGCATTGCATGACATGGGTGCACTTACATACGGGCAGGCAAAACACTCATACACATAAAAGAACAATAAAGAAAATATTAAAAAATAAAAATAAAAAATGTTAATTCTGCTCAAAACCAAAACAAGGCCAGGCATGATAGCACACACTTTAATCCCAGCACTGAGGAGAGAGAGGTAGGTGGATCTGAGAGATGGAAACCAGCCTGGTCTACATAGGAAGTTCCAGGCCAGCTGGGGCTACAGGGAGACCCTGTCTCAAAAACAAACAATAACAACAAAAACAACAGCAACAACACAAACGAAAACAGAACCTCTGCATTTGGCCCTCTGATCCTCTCCTCCTGTGCCGTGTCAACATCAGAAACCGTGTGCTCCAGCTGGAGTAATTAGAAACAGAACAGCACCACCTGAACTGCTTGACTTGGTTCTGAAAACTGAGTATCCTTTCAGGTGGAGAGATGCCTCCATGGTTAAGGGGACTTCTTGCAGAGAACTCAGGTCTAGTTTCCAGTACCCAATGGCAGCTAGGGATCAGATGTTTATACATAAAATAAACACATAAATTGAATATCCTTTAAGTATGTGTTTTTTTAAGATGGAATCTTTTGTGATAAGGTGCTGTTTTCATTTGACTGTTGTTTTGATGATTTTACTGTGTTCATGATTTCAACCTGACACCCAGATACATTTTTTTTTTTCAGCAAAGACTGGTGGATGAATGAACACAGCACAGTGACTTCAGACCCTTCTTACTGTGGACACACAGAACTATGATCTGTAATGTGAGGAAGACCTGAAGTCATCAGTGAAATGCAGACAGTTTTTCCTTCCCTCCCACAGACACTTAAACACAGGCTTTCATCAGCACACACCTTCTTATGCAAACAGTTTGGAACAAGGTACACAGGAACTATGTGCTGACATAGGCACTGACTAGTAATGAAAACTAGAAGCAGTCACAATTAAGATACATTATTGACAATCAGTCATGCCCTAAGGAACCCTATCAAAAGAGAAACTGCAACAGAGAAATGTTATATATAGATACACAATGAGAAAATACAGTGTAAGATTAACATTGTTTTGTGTTGGAAAATTATAGCCCTCCAAGCATTTCCATGTTTCAAGCTGTTGGGAATTTTTTCTTAAAAAACTTCACAGGTTGAATTCTGTTGCTAACACTGTTGTTGCTGATAGCTCATTTCTAGTTGGTAAAATAAAAATAAGCTCCTTTAAACAGCTCATTTTCCTTGTTTGTGTACAAAATTTGGCTTATGGTATTGTGGTCAGAAATCAGGGGCTTATTTTTCAAAAATCTTGGGAAGTTGTTGGCTCACACCTCCTATCCTAGCACACCATGAGTTTGAGGTGAGAGTCATTCACTCAGGATAGCCTTCTCCAAAAGCAAAAGAAGAGAACACTAAAAGACCTCCTCTGACCTCCGAGAGACATACACATACACAAATGCAAACAAAACCAAAATACACATACATACACATGCATATGTAAAATAATTAGTTTTTCTCAATTTTAAGAAAATCAGAATTACTGTTTGCTCAAAAAAAGATTATTTTTTATTCTTGGTTGGTCACGTTTTCTTATATGCATGTGTGGACTTCTCATTTGTCCTGTGGAGATCAAGGGGTGGCAAATTTTCTGACACTTTCTTGATTAGGAATGAGATGGCAATATTTTAACTTTTAAAAAATCACGCATATTTATTTCAGAGGACAACTTGCAGGAGTCACTTCCTTCCTTCTACCCTGTGGGTGATAGAGACTGAACTCAGGTTGTCAGGCTTGGCAGCAAGTGCCTTTACCTACTGAACTATTTTGCTGGCACTATTTTGGCTTTGGGAACCATAAAATTTGTCATAACTTATAAACATCACCACAACACAAAAGCAACCATAGACATTATGTAAATAAATGCATGCAGCTGTGTCCCAATAAAACGTCACAGAACCCGACAATGGCCAAGGTCTGCCCTGTGCGCCAAGCCCTATGCTAATGTCTTAGCGTGTTTTCATTTTCTTTCTCCCTGTCAGTGCTTTTTATTTATATATATCTTCCTAGCACATGTGTGTGTATCGGGGACTGAGCCCGGAGCTTTGTGCATGCTGCTGAGTATTCTACCACTGAGATACACCTCCAGCCCCAGCTCCCTCATTTTCCTTTCTTGTACTGAATTGCTTTAACCCATTCATTGAGATTTTTAAGTCTACTTCACCACTTCCCTTTACTAGAAGTTTCTTTTTCCCCTAAATCTGTTTATTTCCTGCCAAGAAAGTATTTTTAATATAAAATCACTTTATTGTTTCTCATCATGCAGCTACTCAAACCTGCATGGAGGTCAGACAAGTGGCCAATCAGCAACCACATGGCGGGGAGAAGGAAACTTTAGGGAAAAAGTAAAGAAAATACAAGATACTAGGGTAGCCCAAAGTGTTGAAGAAAGCATGTTTAGAAAGCGGATATGAAGAAGAAAAGGAGAGATTATGCTTTTCTGAAGAATTCAGGAAAGGGGGCAGACTCACAGAGACCATGTCTGTGGCCAGGTCCAGAAGCCCTGCCCTTACTTCTACTTTGCAACCCTTTACAGACAGCTGTTCTACTGAGAGTCTGGGGCAAGTAGGATGCGAGGCCGTTATAGTTTCTGTTTTCACTCAGAGTTTGCTTCTATCGATTTTTTATGTTGCTGTTTATCTTTGGTGGTGGGAGAATTTCTGGATCTTAATTTGTGGTGATCCTGCTTCTGCCTCTAGGCAGCCAGACAACGTCAGACCTCTTGACGACCTTTCTAGAACTTTTTCCCTCCCCATTGGCTCATGGCATGGTTAGCATGCTTACTTGATTTCCAGGAACTCCCAGCATCCCACTTGCTTACTATTTCTGTCCCCAGCTAATTTTGAAATGTTAGACCAAAGAGAATGTCCGCGCTGCCACTTTTCAGATGGGAAATCCCCCAAAACTGGATTCCATGCAAGATGTGTTTGTAAAACTGAAAAGAAATTTGCTAATTTTATAAATTTAATTCAAATCTAAGTTAAAATTTTAATGTTTAAGTTCATTTGATGTTTACAAATCAGATAGTCATTCTCAATCTTTTATAGTAACAGTTATACAATCCAGAGGTTTAGTAAATAGTGTTATCACAAATGAACCATTTAGAAGGAAAGAATGCAGATAGCTGCCTCATTCATATTGTAAATGGAATTCTAGAGTAAACATTATATCTGGATTTTAAGTACTAAAAGTACTTGAAGCGGGCATGATACATGGCTGTTCTCCCGAACTCAGCCGTAGAAGCAGGAGGACCGGGAACTCTTAGCTATGTTCACCCCTGCCCCTTAATGGCCATTTAGTGCCCTCTTTTGTTTGACCCAACATCTTGTGACTAACAGGTAAAGTCCTCTTTGGAATGTACAAACGGATCTCCTAGGTTCTACCAATTCAGAGATTGCTGTCAAACATTTGGAGCCCCATAGCAGAGACTTCCTTGTAGCCCCCACACCAATGTATTTTAAACACACTTTGGGGGCTGGTGAGATGGCTCAGTTAAGAGTGCTGACTGCTCTTAGGACCTGGGTTCAGTTCTTAGCACCCACATTGTGGCTAACAACCATGCATAACTGCAGTTCATGGGATCCTACACCCTCTTTTGATCTCTGTGGGCACTGCACAAATGTGCTGCACTTACATACACACAGGCAAGACACTCATACAAATAAAATTTTTAATTAAAAATTTAAAGATGCTTTGTGACTTTGTTACTATAAAAACTTCATAAAATTGTTCACATGTTGGAACATGGTATTAGGACAACCTGAATCTGTGTTCCCAAGCCATGGTCACTCATATGTGGCTCCAGAGCTAGCTATCTCTTATTATAAATGAGGTTAAGAACTGTGGTTTTGTGTCATCAGTTATGTAATGCATGAAGAAAATGAAATAGCCATATTTTATAGAAACAAATCAAATTCTCTATGTGCCCATATTTGGATGAGATGACAATAATTCATAAGCTTTGATCTATAATTGGGGTACAGGACATAAGCTTTCCTAATGTCCCTAAATTTTGTATTTAAATCATTTCCAAAAATTATTAAAAATGGTATAAACTTTTATACTTGTGTAAAATATTCATGTATAAATTATTTATGATTTTTGTGATGGCAAATTTATATAATTATATACAAATTCATAAAGTAATGTGATGAAGAGAAAATAAAAAAATTGGGGGGTCATATATTAAGAAATAAACAAAACAAGTATTACAGATACAAAATAATTCTATAGTGACTATACAAAAAAAAAACTCTGGATTTAAAACTTTAGAGTTTTGCATATACTAGGTAAGCACTTTCCACTCCTGCCCTGTCTTAAGAAGTTTTAAAAATTGCAATAAAGAAAAAAGTTAAAAATGGGCCAAGAAACTGAGAGACCAAAATAAAGGTGGAAATCATTGACAATGGAAACTGCTGCTGCTTCAGCAGTGTCCCCAGGGAGCGGAGAAAGTACAATTAAGAGATTTGCCTAAAGGAGATCAGGGACAAGTCCTCCTTAGAAACAAGCCACAGCAGCACATACCAACAGTGATGTCCGGAGCCCTGGCACTAGAAGCTTCTGGAAGATCTCCTCAGAGTATTTCTGTTATCTCAGTAAAAAAGCAGTAAGAAATAAGGGGCCTGGACTGATGGTGTGTGGTGTCATATTGACTGGAAACCTGAAGTAGTAGAATGGAGACATGTAATAACTGGCTGAATGTCTAGGGCTGGTGAGTAAACCCTGAAGATTCACTGTGCTGGACAGGTTCAGCAGCCAAAGTGACACACTTGGGAAAAAGGAACCTCAAATGGGGGAATTTCCTCTATCAAACTGGTCTGTGGCCATGTCCATGATGCATTTTCCTGATGATGTGCTCCGCCCACCGTTGGTGGTCGCATCCCTCTGCAGGTCCTGGGTTATGTAAGAAAGTAGGCTGAGGGGCTGGAGAGATGGCTCAGCAGTTAAGAGCACTTGCTGCCCTTGTAGAGGACTGGGGTTCCCACACAGCAGCTAACAACCAGCTGTAACTCCAGTTCTTCTATCCTCCTCAGGCACTGCATGACATGGGTGCACTTACATATATGCAGGCAATACACTCATACAAATAAAGTAAACATAATAAAATAAAAATTAAAAATAAAAAAGAAAGCAGGCTGAGAACAAGCCAGAGGAGCGAGCTGGTAAGCTGCATTCCTCCATGGTCTGCTTCAGTTCCTGCCTCCAGGTTCCTGCCCTGGCTTGCCTCAATGATGAACTGTGACCTGAACGTTTAAGTCAAAATAAATCCTTTCTTCACCAGGTTGCTTTTGGTTATGGTGCATATCATAGCAATAGAAAAGCTAACTAGAACACTCAAAGAGAGTTCTGGCCAGCACTGTGACTCATTTGAGTTTGTGCTCAGACATTTAAAGTAGACAATGGATGGTTATGATGGTTGCATATTAATCATATTTAGCTTTGTGGGTGCAGAGCAGGAAGGCAGAGTTCATAAAGATTTGAGTTTCACCAACTGAATACCACAAACCATTGAGAGGATTTGTAAGGAAGTGATGATAGCAATGACTACAAACAGGGTAAGTAAAATTCCTTAAAATATCAACCAGTAAAGGACTTTAGTAAGCATAGTCAGTTTTTCATCTAATAGTGAATGTATTTGTGAGGAAGGGACTTAGGATAAGCAGAGAAGTGAGGCATGAGATGAAGTACTGTGTTTTGTTCTTTTGTCAGGAGAACTGAAAATTTGTAGAAAAAGCCACACTCTCTTCTGGCCTTTCTGGGCACAGCACACACATTGTGCACATACAAGCAGACAAATACCTATACACAGAAAATCAAAATAAATCTTTAATTCTAAAATGTTGTTTTGTGCTCTCTGCTGCTTATAATCTTGCCCCTGTGGTTCATTCATTTTTTAAAGTATATAGAAAGAATCCGATATAATCCAGTATTTTTCTCTCTTTAAGTTCAACCAATCTATCAAAAGCCTCAAATACAGTACGTGAAATTGGTCTGGGGGAGTAAGGAAGGGTGCAAATAGTAGAGATGATCAAAATATATTGTATAAGTAGGGCTCTGGCCCCCCTGCATGCCCTTCTCTCTTAGTGCTAGGCTCTCTGCCAAGAGCTAGCCGGATCTTGTCAATTGCAAAGCTCAAGTAAACAACTTGATCTTTAAGTTAGCCCGATTGCAACTTCCTTTTTCCTGTCTGCAGCTGTGTGTCATCAACAGAGGATGTCTCCCCAGAACCTGGACTTTTACCCTCCTGCAAAGCCCCGCCTCAGGTATATAAGGCTCACTGCCTCTCAATAAAGTCAGTCATTCTCCTCTCCTCCTACCTAGTGTGTTTCATTCAATCCTCCGCTGATCTGGACTGGGTCAATGAACATAGCTGGGGAGCTACATAAGTCCAATAAAACTAAGCTGGGCATAGTGGTATGCACCTTTAAGCCCTACACTTGGGAGGCAGAGGCAGGTGGATCTCTGTGAGTTCAAGGTCAGCCTCATTTACATAGTAAGTTATAGGCCAGCTGGAACTACAGGAAGATCCTGTCTCAAAAAACCTAAATAAATAAAAGTTAAAGACAGCCTGTTGTGGTGGTGTGCTCTTGTAATCCTAGTACCTGAGACATCAGAGACAGGAGTGTCTGGAGTTCAAAGTAGGCCTGAGATACATAAGACCCTGTCTCAAAACAAGAGACAGAAACAAACAAAAATAAAAAACAAGAGAAACTGTTTTTATGTATACTTTTATATATTCATTTTTTTTTAACCATCAGAGACGATCTCTTAGATTTGCTTAGATCGGAGCTAATACATAGCTGAAAATCTTTTGTAGGATGAATAAAATTTATTCATTTTTAGAGATCCAAATTGTAAAATTTCTTAAAAATTATTTCATTAAAAATGAACATATCTATTAAAAATGTAAGTGAAAAATGTAAGTCAAAATTGTTTAATTATTTTAGGGCAGTCAAAATACAATATACGATTGATATCTTGGTGTGTGAAAGCAGTCATTTTTACCATATGTATTGTAAATATTTATACCATTCATTTAAAGCTGATAGTTATTTTACAAACCGTTTTAATCAAAGTTATTTTCAAACATTGTCATAATGTCGCTTTGAAGAGTGATATCAATGGTACCCGCCATCTGCAGAAAAAAAGACTTGAATTAATTTAAAATATATGCCTTTATTACAGCTTTACAGAAAGAATCATGAACATCTGGAAAAAATGCAAAATACCATTTAATGAAATAATTCTGTATATGCTTTAAATTTTTTTGTTAAAGCATATCTGGTTCTTTTTACTATTTTATTTATGTAACAAGCAAAACTGCGCTCAAGAATATGAAAAATAAGTTTGCTTTCTTTTGGAAACTAAGACAATCCCTCAATATTGACAGAGTTTGAAAGGTAAGAATATGAACTTAGAGCTCACTATTTTGTTGATTTCTTATTCAGCATAGTGAAAGACACAATAAAACCATCTTAACAAACCAAGACCTTCCCTGTGGGAGAATTATAATATGTAAGGTGAAAGCTATGGGCTTTTTTTGATTCTGTCACTTACTATGTAAGCTAAGGCAAATTCCATGTAAGTTCATTCTCTGTGTAACTTTGAAGATTGAATAAGATTGCATGGTAATATTAAGAGTCTTTTTTACATGCTAAATATCTTTTAGAAATGAGCTCCATTACAGAAAAAGCTAAGTAAGACAAAAGAAACTTGCTGACCTTATTCTGAAGTGTTTTTAAGAAGCAAAGTTGGAGTTTATGGAGAAGGTTTTAATCCAGAGTTTTAGTTTGAGTTTTTCAAGAAGGGGTGGGTGACACATGAGAGAACAGTGCATGCCTGGAGCAGGCCTGGGCTTCGAAAGAAAGCCCCAGAAGCTTTCCCCAAAACTATTCCTTGTCATCTGAAATGGTATCAAATACTAAAATTTAAAAGGCCCCTCCCTCCTGCACCCAAAAAGGAACAGCAACAGACCAGAGAGAGTTTTGTAAAAGTACCAGTCTGTAGCCAGTTGTCTGGCTTCCTGGAGAACTGGCTTTTTCATTGGCTGTGTAGGACAAGACTTAGAGTTACAGACTTCTTACCAAAAGGGTAATAAAAGGGCACGTGTGTCCAGTACTACAAAGAGGGGTAGGGCAGGGCTGACTCTAATCAACTATAAAAAATTCTTAATACTGGTTTTAGAGACAAACAGCAACAAAACTTCTTAAACGGGGACTTTCGTAACGCTCAGCTCCTAGGGTGCCAAGTATCTTTAATCCTTAGATAGATAGATCCTTAAAGTTTCAGTTTCTTAAAGTTCTTATTTTAGCCTCCAGAATGAAAGTTGGAAATGTCCCAGTCTAAGTTTCATGTGATACTGCTATACATATAGACATACTGAAAAACTGGAAGAATATACAGTGAAACCTGCTTTGCTTAAAGGCTGTATGCATGGTCTTATTTTAGATCTTCATCTATCATAGCTAAAATCTACTCATATAGAATACTGATAGTCAGTCTCTACAGAATCTTGGGTAAAATGACTTAAATGCCATTTCTCTGGTAGCTGATGTTATACGCTGGATATTCCTTTCTCTGTGGCTCTATAATACACACTTCAGCCATTCAAATTTGTGATTAGAAGACTGCTGAAGAAACTGGCATGTGTTCAGCTTTTGGGCTCTGTTAAATGCTCTAAAGTCTAGTCAAGTTTCAGAAAAGTGCTCAGGAGATTGGGAATGATACGACAACTAGACTATGTAAAAGTCCTGAGGATGAAGAACGTCAGGCCCCAGGGAAATGGCAACAGGAGTTTCCAAGGTTACCAAAAAGGCTTCTGGTCAAGTCCTAATGAGATCATTTTATTTTTGAAGTGTGTGTGTGTGTGTGTGTGTGTGTGTGAGAGAGAGAGAGAGAGAGAGAGAGAGAGAGAGAGAGAGAGAGAGAGAGAGAACATGCTTCCACTGACCATTCCCTCCAGCTCCCAATTCTCATTTACTTGGCTTTCTCAAACTCCGGCTCTTTTTCCTCCCTCTTCCTTGTGTCCTCTTCTGCTTCCCGTCCTTGCTGAATGCTGTGTCTTCTTTCTTTCCCAGCTCCCTCCTCACTGCTTTATTTCCCTCTTCTGTTACTTCAACCTTTGGTAACTTTCAACATCACAGTCTATTCTACATTCTGCTTCCCACTTTCTTTTTGTAGTGTTTGGTGTATAGTAGTCTATAGTTTATTTTTATTCTATTTCTAGACCTGGAGTACTTTGTTGTTGCTGCTCTAAAGGCACTGAAATTGAGATCCATGGCAAAGCTATTCACTAAGAAGGCCACCATGCAGGAGAGGTACCTATCTAATAGATATTCTAACTCCCACACAGAAAGACAACAATCATGAAAACTCCTTCAAAAGCTCATAATTCTTCAATAACTGAATCCAAATATATTGATTGAAATGGCAAATAATGAAAAAGTCTAGTTTAAAAAAAATCAATAGCCTCAAAGAGATCCAAATAAACAGAGGAAGTGAAGAAGCCAATTCAAGACTTAGGTCAGAAATTCGGCAAAGGAGAGATTCTGTGTTTTCCTTCCATGCATGCATGCATCTCTGTGTTTGTAAACAGAAGGACATCTTAGAAAAGCAAAAAAAAAAAATCAAATAAAAACTCAGTGGAAATAGTAATCAGTAGAGCAGACCAGACAGAAGATATCTCAGGGATTGAAGACAATGTTTAGCAATTATTGAACTCAGATAGCAATAAAGAAAAATACAGTAATGACAATAAGACCCCAAGACTTCAATGACAATGAAGACCCCAAGACATGATTCTGAGATGGACCCAAAACTTGTGATGTGGAAGAGGGAGATCCAAAAGAAGACAGAAAACTTGCTCAATGGAATAGCAAAATTTTTCCAAATCTAGGGAAAGAAATGGCTATCCAAGTACAGTAAACATTTAGAAAATGAACAAGGCCTGAAAGAACTTTACCATTAACAATACAATTTAAATGCAAAGAGTACAAAACAAAGGTTTGCTCATAACTATAGAGAATGTGCCAGGTCACCTCTAAGCAGAAACCACCAGGCCAGGAGATCATGGAATAAGGTTCTTAAAGCCCTGAAACAAAAATAACTGCCAAATAAGATACTGTATCCAGGAAAGCTATAATTAAAAATCAAAGAAAAAAAAGTCTATGATAAGCAAAAACTAAAGCAATTCAGGATCATGCAAGATATCAAAAGACTCTTCACACTTAAAAGGAAAAAATACAAAAACAAAAGCTCAGGAAAGCATAAATCTTACTAGATTTAACAGACGAATGGAAAGTAGGACAAGATCAGATATTAAATCCATGAACCAGAAGACCCATAAGATGACGAAGAGAGAAATCTATGCATATCTTTGCATAATACTTCTAAATATAATTGGTCTTAACTCTCTGATGAAAAGGTGTAAATTGGCTGAGTGCATTAGAAACAAAAGATCCAATTGTTTTTCTGTCTTTAAGAAGCACATCTTACTGGAAAAGATATACACAGACTGCAACTGAAAGGAGAGAAGAGAATGTTCAAAAACAAAAAATAGCTATGACCACACCTGACAATGCAGACAGAGTCAAAATGAGAAGAGACTGAGGAGGTTGCTATGTCTACCAAAGGGAAGATCCACCAAGAAGACATCATGTTTAAATATACCTACACGACAACGCCAGTGCGCCTGACGTCTTAAAACAGATAGCACTGGACATAAAGAGACAGACAGGCCCACATACAATCACAGTAGGTAACTTAATACCCCCAAACAGATCACATTTTGGCCACAAAGCAAATCTTAACAAATATAAAATCACTGAAATAACTTCTTGTGCACCATCAGATCACAACGGAATAAAACTAAAAATCAGGGTGTTGGAGAGATTGGTCAACCCATTACGGGTTGCTCTTGCCAGGGACCAGGATTGGTTCCCAGCACCCACTAACCAGCAGCTAACAACCATCCATAACCCCAGTTCCAAAAGATCCAGTACTTTCTTCTGGCCTCCATGGGCACTGTATGCACATGGCACACTTACATACACGCAGGCAAAACATTCACACACAGAAAACCCACTAAAAATCAATAGAAAAACAATCACAAATACATGGAGACTGAAGAGTTCACTTTGAATGATCAGTGGGAGTCACTGAAGAACTTGGGAGAAGAGCGCTGGGATCAAAAATTCTAGAATGAAATGGAAATAAAGAGACCTGAAAATCTGAAACTACTGCAGGAAAACAGGGAAACACTTCAAGACATCTGCATTAGACAATGACTTTCAGTAGAATGACTCAAAAAGCCCAAGAAATAGCAGCAACTGACAAATGGGATTGCTTTACATCAACAGCTTCTACACAGCAAATGAAACAGTAAAGAGTGAAGAGACAGTGAATGTCTAGCCAGGTGGCTCATGTCTTTAATCCCAGCACTTGGGAGCTCAGGAGGTAGAGGCAGGAAGAGTTCCAAGAGTTTGAGGTCAGCCTGTTCTACATTGTATGTTCCAGACCAGCTAAGGATTATACATATATATGACAGTCAGTCTACAGAATGGAAGGGCATATTTGCCAGCTACTTATCTGGCAGGGAATTAACATGTAGAATATTTAGACTGAACTCAAAAAAATCAAACCTCTAAGGGGCAAATCCAATCTGAAAATGAGAAAATGAATAACCTAAAAGAGAGAGCAAGTACGAATAGCCAATAAATGCAAAACAAGATGTTCAACATTCTTAGCCTTCATGGACATGTAAATCAGAACTATATTGAATTTCCATCTCATCCCAATCAGAATGGTAATCATCAAGAAAACAAAAAACAACAAATGTTCTCAAGAGTGTGGAGAGAAAAGGATGCTGGTGGGAATGTAAATTAGTACAGACATTATGGAAATCAGTTTGGATGTTCTTCAAAAAACTAAAAATAACCATCTACATCATTCCTGGGCATATGCCCAAAGGAATCAAAGTCATCATACAATAGACACCTCGATATGTGCCATGCTTCCTGATGCATTATTCACAATGGTCACGTCATAAAATCAGCCTAGGTGCCCATCAACAGATGGATGGAGGAGAAAATGTGTTTATCTGTATATCTACAACTATAATAGAGTATTATTTAACCATTAAGAAGAGTGAAATCATGTGTTGGAAGGAAAATGGATAGAATTAGAAATCATCATGTTCAGCAAAATAAGCCAGGCTCAGAAAGAGAAACCGAATATATAGAACCTGGATATTTTAAGTCATGAAAATATAAGGGGAACTATTTGGGAAAGAGACCAGTGCAGGGGCATGAGGAGGTGTTGGGCAAGACTGCATTACAGGGTGGATGTGGTCAAGGCATATTATATACATGTTCAAAGATATCATAATGAAGTAATACATCATAAAAAATTGAAAAATACAGAAGGCACAACACAGAGTGAATACTAATATAAACTCTGGACTTACGTTTGTATGTGTGAAAGAGTGTGTAGTATCAACACATGCATGTGAAAGCTAGAGGCTGACATTCTCAATTGCCTTCCACCTTATTACAGAGGCCAAGTCTCTGATGTGAACCCAGACCTTGATGATTCAGCTAGTCTAACAGTCTGGCAATTCCCTGTCTCTACTTCCATTCTTGTCTTCCCAGAAAACTCATCCGCACTTGGCACCTAAACAGGCAACTGACAGGACCAAACGTGTATTTTGGGAGAGTAACCGAATTGCCTCTCCTATGAGTGATAAGACTATGTAACTGAAGAAAAGTCATCTGAAGAGGAGTCTGCTGATTGAATCAAGTTTGATGGCATTGTTCAGTATACTGCTGTCTTGCTGATTTTCTTTCTTTCCAAGTTTATCAAAAGCCAATTTCTCTCTCTCTCTCTCTCTTTTTTTTTTCTTGGACAAGGTCTCTCTAGTCTCAGCCTGCCTAGAATTCACTGCGTAGACCATAGTTGGTTTGATCTCACAGAGATCTGCCTTCCTCTGCCTCACAAGGGTTGGGATTAAAAGCATGTGCCACCATGCTTAGAGTAAAAGCCAATTTCTTAAAGTAGCAATCAATCAAAGAGATACAGTTAACAGGGACCAGGAAGAAAGTGTATCTTAAATAATCTGCAGATTTTTCAAGAGTGTTAAGTATTAAACTCATGTTAACTCATTTCATTTTCATGACGGGAATTATAATTCTGTGTAAATGAGGAATTTAAGTCATGGGGAGATTAAATAAATTATGAAAAGCAAACAGTCCAGCCAACAGCAGAACCCAGGCAGTCTGGTAGTTCCACAGGTGATGTCTACATTGTATTAGACTTGCCTTCTTTGCTTATGAAATTTGTATTTTAAGCTCTGAGCGTAGAACCTACTGGCACCAAATCGATAACTGCATTATCACTTGAAAACCATCATGAGTTCAAATGTGACTGTGAAAAGACAGTGGTGCGTCACGCTTCCCCTGCTTGGTGGGATGTTGTAGTGAGACTCCACTTACTGCCTCTCTCCTTCTGCGCTCCTGCTCTTTCTCCCTTGCTAGGTTTCGGTCCTGGAGAAGTCGGAGCTTGCTTTTATCTTGACCTTCCAGTGACTGATGTTCTTTCTGTTCTTCTCCAAGACACTTACTTAGCATTTTATTTGAAAAAGGTTCTAGAGTCAATCCATTTCCAAGCTCCCTTAAAGAAACAGTAAAGCTTAAAGTAGGTTTTGAGGTCTCTAAAACTTTTTATTACAAAGACACATGGTTAAATAGCAAATACAAAGTACTGAATACATGGTTTCCCGTGTTGTGACTTTATTTTTAACTTACTTATGTACTTACTTTATTTATTCATTAATTCATTCATAGACAAGGAATAATGTAGGCTGGTCTCAGACTCACTAGGTAGCTAAGGATGACCTTGAACTTGTGATGCTCCTGCTTCCACCTTCCCTGATGCTAGGAGTACGGGTGTGCGCCACCACACCAGAGTTATGTGGTGCTGGGGATCAAAATTCAGGGCATCGTGCATACTAGGCCAGTTTCTGTATAAGCTGAGACATCCCCAAGTCCTTAAACTTTACTTCTGATCTGACACATTTTAATTACGATGTTCTCTATTAACCAAAAAAAGGAGAAAGGTTTTGGAAAACTGTGACCAAGGAATACACCACTATCTTCCTAAGTTACAATGGAAAACTTGGAAGACACTTCTGAGAGATAAAATCATTACAACCTGATGATCTCTGGTATCTTTTCTAGCTTAATATCCTGGCTCTTTTTATTTTCTTCAAAATAGATATAAGCATTTAGAAAATATTAATAATAAAAATATACATTTTCTAATTATAATTTGCTGTGTATTTGACTATATCAGTGGATCACAGTGACTTGACAAAAAGTTAAAACCTGTTTCTTAACCTCCCAACCCTTTCTCTAACCCAGTAAGCGACAGACCTCTGATTTTCCTGAGATGCTTTCAGTTCCTTTGAGTTTTGTTCCAGATGTTTTCGTATTTGTTCTTGGGTTCGAGCTTTTACTTCTTTTTCTATTGCAGCTTTTCTAAACTGGTTGAAAAGCTCATCTGAGGACTTTAGTACATTTGATGATTTTACTGGTTTGCCTAAACTTTTCCAAGAGTCTGCATTCTTAATCTTTATATCCTAAAATAAATAAATAAGTACATCAGCTTATGCTTACAGATGTCAATTGAAGTTTGGAAGGAAGACATTGTATTCTGATTCTGTATTAGATTAAATTAAGACTCTAAAGGCCTTCCTGTACTTTGACTAAAGTTGAGGGTAAACAGATCAGTTAAATTCAATTATTTATCTAAATATCAAACTAAAATAATCAGTCACAAATGATTTAATTTAAGGCAGCTACTGGAACTGAACAATTTGCATGAAGTGTAAAAACAAGCAAAACATTCACTGTAATCATAACATGTATAATCC
Organism: Eospalax fontanierii; assembly: GCA_035773235.1. Taxonomy (NCBI): domain Eukaryota; kingdom Metazoa; phylum Chordata; class Mammalia; order Rodentia; family Spalacidae; genus Eospalax; species Eospalax fontanierii. Next base: position 26,095,732 of record CM069543.1, on the reverse strand, counting down.
TATAGAGGAAATAAAATAAAGACAGAAATAATAAGATACAACTAAGGTTATATTACTAAACCAAGCATGGTGATGTGGACCTTTAAGTCCAGTATTCAGGAGGCAGAGGTCAACTGGGCCCAACAGTTATGTGTGAAATTCAACATTTTCTAGTAGACACATCTTAATTTTTTTAGTTAAAAATTTAACAATGTCTAATTTTCACTGAATGTACTTAAAACCTTGCTATTTCAACATGTAATTGATATAAAACATACTTTGTAGCTTTCATATTCAGTCCCCCAATTGTTGTTTATAGTACTTCCCAAATTTCAGAGTATGATTAAAAGCAGTTGTACATTATGATTATTTTTAAAACTTACAAAGTAGTTAGATATAACAAAGATGCTCCAAATTTATTTAAGCTTTCCAATCACTTAATTGTGTCAGTTTAAAAATTCAAAAATTAATCTTAAAAATTTAAAACATTGTTACTCCAGTGGTCCAGCCATATTCCAGTGCTCAGTGACTAGAGCCTATCATATTATATTGGATATTACAAGTCTAGATGTCCTAAAAGTTATCCTGATTCTTTAGCAGGGAAAGTAGACTAGGGGACATCCTGCTGAAATTTCTATACTTGACTCCATAATAATTATTCTTGGTTGTTCTTCTGATATATCTCCACGAAGTATGAAGAATGTCTATCTAGGTGCTCTTCTATAAGGCAAAACCAAATTTGTGACCAGATCTTCAATTTCTGTCCTAAATTATTAAGTCAGCGCATCCCTCTGAGCACCTGGCCACATTCACAGAGACCTCTGAAAATGGTTACCCAGCAACTAGATTCAGGTTGGGGGTAAGCACCTTGTAATGTACACACCCTCACACGTCAGTGGTTCTGAGGAGCTGTAAGCAGGTAGTATGAAAATAAGACCCAGAAGAATAACAGGCAGAGGTTATACAGACTGCAAGAGAGTTCCATAATATGATTCCTAAATGAGAGAAAGTAACAGATGGAAGAATTGGTTCAAGCAGAAGTCAGAGGGAAAGGCAAAGCCAGAGATTCGTATAAAGAGAAAGAATCTATATATCCCCTTCATAGTTTCAGAATTTGTCCCAATGCCTAGAATAATACCTTATATATTTAGTGTATTCCAAACATCTGGAAGATGAGAGAATGTCAGTGTGTTCTTGAAAGATTAAACACATAAGACTCTGTTAGAAATCCTTTATAGAGAATCCAAAAGATGCCTTTTATGACATGTTTATAAAACTGGGCTAGGGGTTGGGGATACATAGCTTAGTGAAAAGTCCAGGGTTCAATCCTTACTCCGTGTGTGTGCAGACACTACACATTCAAAAAATAAAAAATAAAAAAGCAAAAATAAAAGCTAGCTGGGCATAATGGCACACACCTTTAGTGCCAGCACTCAGGAGGCAGAAGCAGGCAGATTTCTCTGAGACTGAGGCCAATTTGGTCTACATAGTGAGTTCCAGGGCAGCTGGGGCTATAGGGAGACCCTGTCTCAAAAAGACCAAAAATAAAATAAAAATAAATTAAGTAAAAAAGAAAGAAAAAATTAAAAATGAAGATAACATTATAAAAGTCACAGTTAAATCTAGGTGTGAGAGCTGATTGCTTACATGATTTGACTTTTTTTTTCATGACATATGTGAAAAATTAGGCTCAGGTATAAAAATCTCATTAGAGTTAATACTCAAAATCTTTCATGTAATTCACACAAGTTTTAAGTTCTTTCAGAATATATTAGAAAGAACAATACCATGTTACCTTCTGCACAGGAACTTGACACTCAGGTTCCAGGGCTAGTACGCCATTCTCCCCAGACGGATACATCACACTGGGGTCACTCAGGCCTTGTTTGGAATCACCTAGAAGCCACATTTTTAGAAAGGTATAACAGAAATATTTCATTGTATTTATTCACACTTCAATTTTTTTTCTTCAACATTGGCACCATGAAAGTAAAATGGCCAGAAGTGGTGGCACATGCCTGTAATAGGAGGGCCATGGGTTCAAGGTCAGCCTGTGCTACTTAGTAAGATACTGCTTAAGGAAAAATAACCTACCAAAACCAACAACAAAAATAAATCCCCACCAAAGTGAAATGTTGTCATACATATATATGAAAGAAATAAAATGACTAACTTTCTATGCATCTTAATTTTGGTGCATTATTCATTGGGGACAAATTATATTGTAAAAATAGTCATTTATCACTTGAAGGTGACCTTTATTTTCTTGTTACTTCCTCTTTTGTTTGGAGAACATAAATGGTAGCTGACATCATGGCTGATACACCATGATGTAGAAAAGGCCTGTTTTTTGTGCTGTGCAATAAATCTAGGACTTTTCATATTAAATCAAACTTCTATAAAATATTTCACTTATTATCGATGAGAAATTACAGAAACTGGTTTGAACTCTGATCAAACCAGGTCTAAATGACTGATCTATTACTGGACTTCTGGGAATATATGCCAGCAAAGTGCCTTATTGATTTTGTCAGTTTGTGTGGAACTTTCTGTAATTCGTACCCCACAACTTCCCGATCCACGAGACTAAACAGGTCACTTCTGTTTCAATTCTCTAGTCCATATATAAAGTGGCAAAACCAGAAAAAAAAACTGCAAAACGACCCATTTTGTTACTGAATCAAGTCCACAAAATTGTGGCCATTTATATGACGTGGGGACTTAGATCTAAGCTTCTGCCACATAACAGTTTTTTGACTGATTCTCTGGCTAAATCACATTTGTCTTCAAGGTGAGGCTAGAAGAGAGCAAGGTACGGTGAGCGTGGGAGGACAAAAGTGTGGTCAAAGCGGGCATGGACTGAAGAGCAGACTTCAAATTCCTGCCTGTTCAGCCTGACAGTTCAATGAGGAATGGATAAACAGGGAGAAAAGCTCTAAGTACAGTTACATCCCTCCTCTGAGTGGGGTTATATATAGTACCTAGGAAGTAGAATGTATACGAAGAGTGAAGAAAATTCTAGAATGATTCTCAATTGTTGATAGGCAGTAATAGTACCACTATCATGAATTAGATGGGAAAAATTAAAAGCTGGGGATGGAAAAGTGGGAACTGTTTTTACATGATGTTGTACAGTATTTAAATAAAGATGCTCACTAGAGCTGTACAAACACGCTTGGATCCAGATACATTTGAGTTGTAAAACTGACAGCAGATATCACAAAGATTGTCCAGAAACAGTATACGGTGCACTGTTTCTCCACCTTTTCCATGTGTGGTTCTAGAGAATCATTAAGAGTAAATGGGGAGGTTGCTCTATGCCCTTTGTTTTGAGAGTTCAGGGCAATGCTAGTTCAGTCAGCCTGGGGCTGTGACCCTCTCAAGTTGAATAAAAGGAAGACACTTGCTGGGGTGCAGTGGTGTGTACCTGTTTCCCAGGACTTGGGAAAACACTGTGGAGGGAGGATTTATGAGTTGAAATCAATGTGGGCTACATACATAGCACACCCTGGCTCTCAAAAAAAAAAAAAAAAAAGTTAAGCAAGCAACTCAGATCACTGTCAGCAACTAAAAGCAGTCAGATAAAAAGATAACTACAGAAATAATTCAGGAAATAGAAGAGTCAGGAGCTAAAGGGTCACAGAAGCTCAGGAGGCTGTCAAGGGCCCAACTCTAAGAAATACTTTGATGTAAGTGATCATTTGACAGTTCAATAACCTACAAAACTCGTCTTTCTTAGAAACCTCCCGTCCCTGTTCTAGATCTGTTGCTGAGAACCCGCCCTTCCCTGCTACTGAGCCGGGCTCCTCATCTGCAGAGTTCAATTTACTTGTGAAGTTTCTTTCAACTTTATCCTTTTTCTTCTTTCTATTACTTTATTTTCTGCCCTACAATTCTAACAGTCCAGCTGTCATCCTCCTCCTCTGTTCTCCAAGACCTATCCGCCATCAGCCGATGTGATCTTTGACAGCACAGCTCAACAGACCTTCGCCAGCTCCCCGCCTCACTCTCAACACTGGCCTCAGTTCCAAGCTCTCTGGGATCTACACCCTCTTTGCATCTTCACATTTATTTTCCTATATTCCTGGTGCTCAAACCAGACCTTTAATCACATGAAAGTCAGTATCCTGAGTCTTCACACACATTCTGTCCTTCCCTGTGGAATGCCTGTCAGTTCAACACACGCAGGGAAATCTTTTATTTCCAGCACCTAGCTCGAATGACATTTATTTTGTAAAATTCGCATCTATGAAAGAGATCGGGTAAACCTGCCTTCCTGGTTCCCTTAAATCTCACTTCAGCTTCTTTTTGATCATAATGCTTTTATCTTGTTAGTTTGGTGTTTATAAGTTGGTCACTCTTCTACATGCTGACAAAATTTCAGACGCTCCTTTTTATGTATCATATGAATTCATACAGATACAACAGTTTAGTACTTGTTTTTTAACAATTCAATACCATTCAGTGGGGATTTTTATGAGAATGGGGAAGGGTCAAGCCACAATGATACTTTTAGTAATCTTTTGTGACTAAAATTTTCAACTTCATAAGGGAAAAATTTTCCATTTCATGTAGAAAGGGTTGCAAATTAATATTAAACTATTGTATCAATATGAGATTTCACCATAAAAATGTGGTAAGCATTTAAATTTCATGTAGGGTCTAATCAAAACATTGATTTCCATTGAAAGTAGACTAGAAAAATAAACATATATTCTAATTTCTACACATTTAGAATTTCCCTTAGACATACTGCCACCTACAGTTGGAAAATATTACAGTAAAATGAATAGCAACATCCTGGCATCAATCCAAACAGCCTTTTCATAGTATATTACTCACAGGGAATGTGTAATGTACTGGCGTGACACAGTAGATTTACCCTTTCTCAAGATTCAGGTATTAAAAGTTGCCTTTTCAATGACAACGTATTTTCTTAAAAGAGGAATAAAAACATCTAGTTCCGCCGGTCCCTTGTTCTCCGGCTCTTCTAGGTGGCTGCCCAGTCACTTATCTACACTACACTGTAATAGAAACATCCACATCTTCTTACCCTGCTTTTAAAATTAATCTTCAAATCTCTGGAATTCAAAGACTCACAAAACAAAGTAAGTTGTCTCACTGCTTCAAACAAAACCCTGCATTTGTGTTAAAGACTGCAGCTATCTCCCCATCCTCCTCCATGGCAAGCTTCCACACAGATCCCATTACTTCTCAATTTGAAGTCATCTGGCTCCTGTGGTTCCTACAGATGTGGCAAAAATAAAGATCTCACTGCCAGTTTAACCCTTCTCATTCCTTGTCCTCCCAAATGCTCAGCTGCCGGCGCCCCTGGCGGTGCCTGTCTTCTAGAGCTCATCTACCTGGCCTTCCATGACACATCCCCCTTCCTCCTATCTTGAGCACCTCTTTCTCTTTATTTTCCTCAAACTTCTAGTGTCAAGCAATTCTCCTGCCTCAGCTTTTTGGATAGCTGGGATGACAGATGCATATCACAGAAAATCTAAACTACTTTTAATTGGTTGGTATCCTTTGCTGAGACTTTCTTTCTTAGAATTTTGTCTTTAATCCTTTCTTTTCCTAATTTGTACATTTTCCTGGGCATTTTCTTTCATTCTCATGGTTTCCCAAATGACATTCAATTTATGTTTATTATTTATGGTGATGTCTAAATTATACTTGCTGTGACATTTGTTGGTTCCAGATACTCATTTCTATTTTTTATATTTATGGTGATGTCTAAATTATACTTGCTGTGACATTTGTTGGTTCCAGATACCCATTTCTATTTTTTATATTTTCAGTTTAGTCTCATCTCACTCAGGCTCCAAATGAGTTTTGCTTCCGACTTCCATGCAACTGTTAGATAATCTCCTGACATGTCAGTCACTCTACCAAAGTCTGCAAATTCTGTTACAAAAATATTGAATTCATCTCCTTCCCATGCTCCTACGTTAACTTTTGGTTACAGCACCTTCTGTCCTCGACTACAGCCTCTAGCTTCCTTATGAGCTAAATGGAGATCCTCATCTTAATCCACTCTCTATTTAGTAAGTAGCATTAATTTCCTTCATAAAATCTTTATAATCTGTTTTCTTTTTCAGGGGTGGGTGTTGAACCTCAAGCCTCATGCATGCTAGATAAGTAATCTACTGCTGAGCTATACCCTCATTCTCTAAGGTCTTGTTCAGAGTTCCTTGTTGCGTACAAAATAAAAGACTCAAATATGTTGGTATTAGAAATAAATCATGATCTAGGACTGCCATGTTTTCATACTCTTCTCTGAATATCTAAAATTTTATTTCCAGAAAGATGGATATAAGAATTTCCTATTTTGGATGTTTGTTTTTCTTGGGATATCCTCCAGCATTGCCTTAGCTAGTCCGTTTGCTGGCCAGCCATCTTTGAGTACAAAGTGAGTTCAAAGACAGTCTGAGATGGACCGGGGTATGCTTTCTCTCCCTACAGTATCTCTACTTTCCCTACCCCACTGCAGCTTACTCTTCTACCACACAGATGTCAGAGCAGCAACCTTACTGGGGTAGTTAAGGTCTGGGTGCTATGTTTTGATAGGAATAGGGGTTTTTATCATTGACTATAAACTCCATATTTTTTCTTTCATATATAATGAGTGCTTACGTTTACAGAACAGATAATTTCTAACAATATGCTTCAGCGAGTATTCCCAACCTGGACCTTACAAGATAAGGTGTGTCATCCTTTCACAGGAGTCATGCTAATCTCTGCGTTATTCCAATTTGAGTATGTTTGCTGCCAAAATGAGCACATGAGATGAGATTTTTCACTGTTTCCCAGGTGTGTAACATTGACAATGGCCTTAGTATCTCACACATGGGCTCGGAGATTCTGAGTCACAGCGGTGCACTTGTGAACCTCTTACCTGAAGCAGGCTGAGTCTGCATAGGTGCCACATTCTTCACATACTGCAAGTGCTCAAATGCACGGTAACCCAGTTCAGGCTGGGGGTGACCGGCTGGTGCTACATACAGTGCTGTGCGTGGTGTTACAATCTGCTGGACAAAGGAAGGCTCTGCAAAGGCTGTGTCCTGCACAGAACGTGGTATCTGATAGAGAAGGAGAAATAAAGTTGCCTTTCAGATCTTTAACCACACGAGCAGCATAACTAAGAGAAGCACAAGCAACAAATCAGTGATGATTTAATGATGCCTCTTGAATATATATTCCCCATCTTACAGACCAATGAGCGATAGTGATTTCTGCCTCACTGAAGAGGAAAACAGGGGTAAAAAGATTTAAGTGACCTGGTCAAAGCCTAAGATCCTAACTACTGCCTCCGCTAACCGTTGGTTGCAAAATCTCATATCATGGCGCACCTAGGACTCTGAACATCCTACTTTGTGTTCCAAGGCAGTTCCTCTGTATTCATGTTATCAAGGCTAAGCTGAAGCTTCTATAACTTATTTTAATCAGAAAAAAGGAAGTCAGATCATTTCTGTAGTCAGTAATATTCAAGAAAAACCTTTGAATACTTAGTTGATTAGTTGAAAACAGTGACTTTGTATATAAACTAAATAATATGTGATATTTACTTCCTTTTGAGACTATGTAACCTAGGCTGGCCCTAAACCTGTGTTCTTCCTTCCTCTGCCTCCAAATGCTGGGATGATGTACCAGTCCCCCCACAAATAAAACATTTTAGAGACAGTTACTAGGCCAGTATGCATATATACTGATTTAAATTATAAGATTACAGATTTAACTTACCTTCATATTATCTTTTGGAGGCAAATCATTCTGTTTTACTCCAGAACAATGAGGAACTATTTCTGAAAATGTATACAGATAATTATTTCAACATTTGTAAGCTTTTAAAAAACCTAAGTTACAACTTTTTCATATTAGAAACCAAGTGGCTTGAGGGTTGAGAACCTGCCAGAGAACTCAACTCCCTGGTCTCAGGATGTCCATCGGGGGCATGAACTTTTCATAAGACAAAGATTAAGTTCAGTAGATTATAGTATGACTATTCCTGATTATATATTGTATATTGAAAAAAGGCAGATTTTAATGATTTCACCACATAAAATGTGTGCTGATAGATATGTTAGTATGTGTGCATTGTTCAAAAACATGTTAGACACCCTAAATATATGCTATTATTATTTGTCAAGCAAAGAAATAAAATATTGTTGGGTTTCACAAACAAGAAAGAAAAAGAAATGAAGTGTTCACTTCAAAAGAATGCCTTTAATACTGACCTTTATACCAAGAAATTTGTATAGCCAAAGACTTTGTCCATTTGAATTAGCCCAATTTTGTGTAAATGGGGAAAGATATTTTCCCCAAAGATATTTTCTATGTCCATAATGGAGTAAGTATCCACTCAGAAATTCCACCTGGGATTATGTTCAGGCAAAAAGAAGTGCACACCTCCACCAACAAGCACTTCAGAGAGAGTTTAAAAATGGAGTTACAAAACAGAGAGATTAGGCTTGCAAAGGGCAGTACCAATTATACCAGTTACTTAGCTATAAATGGCATAATTAAAATAATTGAGAATTTACCATATGAGAAATAAAAGGTAATCTGAAAAGACACAGATGATACCCTTGTTATAAGTGAAATATTTGAGGGGCTGAAGAGAGTGCTCAGTGGTTAAAAGTGCACACTACTACAGCAGAGTTCGGCTCCCCTGTGGGCTGGCTCATGATCACCTGTAATTCCAGCTCTGGGGAACTGATGCCCTCCTCTGGTCTCTGTGAATGCTTGCACTTACGTGCACATACACTTTCATATCTTTGATAAGGTCTGCTCTGCTTGCTAAGCACTGTACTGGACGTTTCAACTAGATAGTGGCTAAAGGATTTTTTGTGGCTTGGGGGGAAGGGTGGGTAGTGTCCCATGTGGCCCAGGATGGCCTCAAACTCATTATGTAGTTGAGAATGACCTTGAATTCCTGATTCTCCTGCCTTCATCACTCAAGTGCTTGGATTGTAGATGTAAACCACCTCATCTGGTTTGTCTGGTGCTGGAGACGGTACACAGGGCCGTGAGTATGCTTAGGTAAGCATTCTATAAACAAATGGTATTTTATATTTTGTTTTGTTTTTCTTTTGATAGGGTCTCCCATAGCCCCAGCCTACTTGGAACTCATTATGTAGACCAGGCTGGCCTCAGTCTCACAGATATCCATCTGCCTCTGCCTTCCAAGTGCTAGAATTAAAGGTGTGTGATTTGACCACAACCAGTATAGCAAATGGGTTTTACAGAACCTCCTTTATCCACAGAAGTATCTCCGTGGCTGACACTGGCACTACAGTAAACATAAAAAGTTCTTCTTATCTGTCAGGGTGTGACTAGATTCCTTTTTGTTTATCTTACAATAGATGAATTCTGGTGCCATCCTCCCCTTCAGACCCCTACCATGTGGTGAAGCAGACAACTGCCTTGATCCATGTCTCCAAGTCAGTTTTTATGAGTATTACTGGGTTCAGGGTCCAGGGTACAAAGCCTGGTTAACAACACGTATCCAGAGCATTCTAACTATAATAACTACCTTCTGTCTCCCAAAATGCCAGCAGTCCCCACTGGAAGTGTTATTGCTCTTTTCTCTCTTAAATATTTGATGCCGGTTGCAGTTAAAATTGTTAAATGCCACACATGGTTGCTCTAATTTAAAGAATTCAAGTATTTGAAATTACATGAACCATCTTAGTATCACTCAGGCAAGAGTGACTTTAGTGTTGGGGTTAGTACAGGGGAAGATTCTGGAAAGACTGGAAGTGTGGAGGATCTAGATCCAGGTCTCCTTCACCTCTGAAGAAGAAATCAGTTTCAGCTTTGAACAAAAAATAAACTACACTTCATTAATATGATATACACATGTATGATTCTATCTTAATTATTCAAACATGCACTATAAACTCCCTAAGAGTAATAAAAATATGACATGCCACACTGGTGATGTGCTAAGAAAAAAATTGAGCAGATCTTTAGTTTTATAAAACTAAAGCTAAGAACTATGAAAATTAGCACCTCAAAATCTAGGTATACTAGTAAAAGTTATCAAAGACTTTTAGTTAAAATTTCCCTAACTTTGCACTTTGCTTTTAATCTTATAGAACTGCCTTCCAAGAAGGTAGTAAAATAAAACTGCATATATAGCTGTTTATTCCTAAGTTTCTGGCCTATGGAATTAAAAGCAGATATACATGTTTTGCTAGTAAACTTAAGAACCTATTTAAATGAAGACCTATCAAGACAGGCAAACATCAATTAAATCAACAACAATTATGAAAACATGCACATTGTCAACTAAGTTCTCTCCAAACTGAGATAAGATGCATGCTTAATTTAAGTGGCTCAAACAGTAATGCACATCAATGACAAATCAAATGCACATTACATATGTTATGTTTGAATTCTAGAACTCTCAAAAACTCAATTTGAAATTTTGTTTATAAAGTTTGTATTCTACACTATGTCAAAAAACTTACTACAGTTTTTAATGGCTGGAGCTGGTGGAGCTTTGGTTAAAAGGTCTATTCAGTACTTATGGCCTATTAAAGCACTGAAATAGATTCTCTAAAGACACCACATGCCACCTAGAAGCCAAGCTGGAACAAAAATCGTGAGAAGCTGAATAAGAATACCATAATGCAAAAAAGAATAATTACCCCCAATTTTAAATTAGAGAAATATATCACACTTCCATTAAAAAGAATAAACTACAAAAAATGATTGAAGTCATTAGATGGTAATTCTATTTCTTATTCTAGAAGAAAGAAAGCAAGTCCAAGATATGAAATGATTTGCTCAAATTTATCACCCAAACTGTGTTCTATTGATTTAAAAAAGAAAAATGGGTTCTAGATAAAAAAAAATTCTTTCCTTTAAAGAATGTTGTAGTTACTTTCATTGTAGTGCTTGGTGGCTATTTTAATATTAAGAATGAATCGATCATAAGCACATGTTCCTTTTACTAAGGATCTTTCAATTAGAGTCTAGAAAAGGGACAGCAACAAATAATGAAAAGACCAAAACCACAAGAGCAATCTTCTCAAACACTGTAGAAGCCCTGGAAATATTTTTTAGAGTGTGCTTGCCCAGCTCCCCTGTCCACTCATGTTTAGAGTCAGACACAGTAATAGACATCAGGAATTCTGATGTCCTACCAGGTTGAGAGCACTCTTTCAGATAGCCTACTCATCTAGGAAGAACAGCTTACATGGGAATTCTTTTTTTTAATGCATGGGATAGAAATGACTATTCTTAGATCCAATATACACCTTAGTATATGAACAGAGCTTTTTTGTTGTGGTGGTGTTTTTATTTGTTTCTTGAGACAGAGTCTCACTGTAGGAGACCAGGCTGGCTTAGAACTTGCAGAGATCTGCCTGCCCTTGCCTCCACACCTAGTGCTGGGATTTAAGTTGTGTGCCACCACATCTGGCCTTGAACAGGGTTTTTATTTTGTTGTATCAAGCAAAGTTCCTTGAACTTTTATCCTTCTAGATCTTTCCAGTTCTCTGAAAGAATACTTTAACTGATGAGGAAATTAATCATATTCTTCTGTAGACAACCTCAAAAGTACTAAAATGAAAAATGGCTTCATCACTACCCAGAATTCAGTGACTAAATAAGAGTGAAAAATAAATAAAGGTGAATTGATGAGTTTTGCATTATTGAATTTGTGTTTAATTGTATAACGATTAATTTAACTCTGTGAGATCAAGGCCAGCCTGGTATACAGAGCATGTTCCTGGCCACTTGGGCCTCCAGGAAAACCTTGTCTCAAAAAACAAACAAAATTACTAAGGGTGGATCTTTCTGTCAAAAGAGAATATTTCAAAGCTTTGAGAAAGATTTTGAAGAAATGAAATTATATCTCTCCTACATGAAGCAAAAAATCAAAATCCTATTACCTTAGGAGTCTCAGAATCATTATGTTTAACTATGTCAGCGCTAAACAAATCATAGTCAATTATAAGACCATAAAATCCTACCGACATTTTCACTTAATTTTCAGTTCTTTGAGACAAGGTTTCACTATTTATTATTCCATGCTTATATATCCATACTTATATTAAGCAAAAATATACCTTCCCCATTTTAGACTTTGGATTTGCAATTTATAATATGCATAATCCGTGTTTTTTTCAATAAAATACATAGATTGATAAAACTATAATTAAAATTTCAAACATAAGTGGCAAGCCAGGCAGCAGCATGTGCCTGCAACCTGGCACTCAGGAGGCTGAGCAGAAAGACCAAGAGCTTGAGTATAGCCTGGGCTACATAGTGATATCCTGTCTCAAGCAACAACAAAGGGCAATTCAGAACCAACTGAAAGACAAATTGAACTTAGTGTAACAAATTGTATAATATTCATAATACTGTTTGAAATAAGAGAAACTGGGGCTAAAGGTATAGCTCAGTGGTTAGATTGCGTGCCTAGCATTTGTAAGACTCTGAGTTCAATTTCTAGTGCTGGGAGTGGGGAGTAAATTTAGTCCTTTAGAGGCTGGAGAGATGGCTCAGGAATTAAAAACACTGGCTGCTCTTGCAGAGGGCCTGGATTCAATTCCCAGCACCCTCGTGGTGGCTAACTCCAGTTCGAAGGGAACTCCACACCCTCATTTGACCTCCAAAGGCATTGCACAACACAGGTACATGTACACACATGCAGGCAATACACTCATACATATAAAATAAAAAATAATAACATTTTTTAAATGTAGAAGAATAATATTCTAAAAACTAAGTTGAAAACTGTATGTGTTTTTCTTCTAACACTCATTTACTGAATTATTTAAATTAAATAATTCAAACTAATAGTTACAATATGAGCTTTATCCTACAAATAAGACAAAGTACTGTAACCTATTAGGCCATAAATGCTGTATTAGATGGAATTACAATTGGTAATTACAATTCAAAATACTAAACACAACTTGGCCTTTTCCTAGTATTTGTTTTATGCCTAGAAGTCAAAGATAAGGAAACACTGTATAATAGAGTTCTAAATGGTTTCTAAATGTATTAGTCTGACAAATTCTAACCAAAATTAAAATTCTGTTGTTTTACAAAGCATTTTACTACTGTGTACTTTAGAAATGTGAAAAACTGCAGCTATCGGCTCCACAGAAAAGCAAATGAAAGAGAACCAAAAGGAAACAGAATCCTTGCAAGCCAGCAGACCCTGACTGCAGAAAGAGGGGTCCTCACAAATGGTAACAACTCCTAATATCTGCACAGTCTCAGAGGGATTTCTTCTTAATTAAGGAGGACTGAACTTTTCAAGGTACATCTCATTTACAATAAAGCAGATTTTAGGCTTGAAGAGCACGCTATTGTGCATCTACCATTGGATTCATCATATGGAACACCACTGCAAAGTCAGCATCTTGGGGGCAGTGATCACAAGCCAGTTACATAAGCAGTTAATGGTAAGCAAGAAGACCCGAGTGACCTAGACAAATATAGCCCATAACTCTGCAAGAGAATATGGCAGTTCCGTCTCTTTTTTGGTATATGGAAGATAGTATTCTATAATAAAGAAATTGATAAAGTGAAAATTATCTTCTAAAAATTCTGGAAGGACCCACTAACTAAAAAATGATGGATCAACTCAGGACTCAGCATCTTAACAGAGCATACCACATGACTTTAAAGTGATCTTACATACACTGGGGACCACACTGTAAGATATCCTCTAAAACCCTTTTTAATATCAAAAGGAAGTGAAAGTCAGCAATTTCTTATATTTTTTCTGATTTTAAATTCAACATTATTTCCTAAGAGACTATTTTAGCAGTAGTAAACTTACCTTCAATATTACAGACCTACAAGTTGTATAATATGAAATTTCATGTTGTAAGTATCTCTTTTGAGGAAAAAAAAAGATGTCTCCATGTAGTTTAACAACAAGTGTGGCATCCAAACCATAGGTTCTGGGTAAGGATCAGATCCTCCTTCTAAATATGAATTCTCAGTGTAACAAGAAAACCCATCCCCCAGCAGAGGGGACTCGGGGACAGCTAACCTGGTTCTGCGTCACTGCTGTCTGAGCTCGAGTCGCTGCTGCTGCTCTCGGACCTGGAGCTGCTGCTGGAGCTGGAGCTGGAGCTGGAGCTGGAGCAGCTGGAGCTGGTGCTGCTGTCACTCAGGCGGGATCCGCTCATGAGGTCCGTGGGTATCTGCGAAGCTTGCAGGGATGCTTGCAGTGGGTGAGCTGCCTGCGGCTTTTCTGCTACAAAACAGGGAAGCTTTAGCATGCCTTAACACACGGGCAGGATTCAGTGAGCAGGAACACTTCCAAACTGCCACCTACGTTTTGCTGGCTGCTTAGCCTGCCGTTTTCTACAATTCAGTTGATTGTTGACATCCAGTAACCGCTGTTCCAGTTCCTGCTTTTTCTGCGAATGGAGTTCTTCTTTGGATTTAGTTGTTTTCTTAGCTGTGTGATTTAGGAGTAAAAGAGAAAGCATGAGGAAAAATGAACACAATGCAGGCTGGATTCTTAGCACTATGCAGAAGGACCTACCCTGGGCTTTCAGTGATCTTTTCCTCAGACAAGCCACAACATATTTTTCCAGTTCTCGCAATGTGGATGACTTCAGTGTCTCAAAGTCTATCTCGATCTCATCAGGATTGGAATTTCTCAGTGCAGGTTCTCTTGACTGTATTATGTGAACTATTCGCCCGAGTTTTTCTCCAGGGAGTTTGTTTATATCCAAACTTAGCTGCCTTTTCTCGTCATAATTCATAGGCTTAGTCGTTTCTTCATCTTCAGACTTTGGAAGCGATTTCTTCTTCTTTGGTTGACTACAACAATTTTATTTAGTTACATCTATTTTAGATAATTTAGCTAGGGGGTGGATAGAACCCAAGTCCTTGCATACACTGAGTACACAGCCTATCATCAAGCTACACCTCTACCCCAAATTATTTCACATAATGCTTAAAAAGTATAATGACTGAAACTTACTTGCTCTTGGACTTTTCCTTTGGTTTCGTTTCTTTAAGCTTTCTCTTTGGGTTTTCATCTCTGCTACTAGCCTTTTTTCTTTTCGGTGCTCTTTTAGACTTCTCATTCTTTTTCTTTAGTTTACGGAAAGGAACTTGAGATAGAACTTGCAGCTGTTGATGGACAGCATTAAGCTAGGAAAGGAAAAACAACAAAAACAAACGGCCTCTAAAACAGCCTTTAAGCATCTATTGATCTAAATAAAGACATGAGAAAAAATGATATTCCAAGGAGTACCCTCTGTGAAATTCACCTTGTTATATTTCCTTCAGGTTTCTACTTCATTTTAGAGCTCACTGTTCTGAAGGGCATGCATAAAACTTCAAACACCACCATATGCTAAACCTATAAACTTAAATACTCCTATAAAATTTGTCTAGAGGCGGGGAGGGATTGAAATATAGCCTAATAGTAAAGCATTTGCCTAGCCTTTGCAAGGACCTAGATTTGAATCCCAGCATCACAGATAAATAATATATCAATTTTTAAAAAGTCTTAAGGGTTCGTTTTTAAAGATTTATTTTTATTTTTTTAACTATGCATATGTGTGTCTATGTGTGAGTATGTGCCAGTCTGTGCACGTATATGCAGGTGCCACTAGAGGCATCAGGTCCCCATGGAGGTTGAGTTCCGGGTAACTGTAAGCACCTGACATACATGGTTGCTGGGAATCAAACTTGAGTCCTCTAGAGAAGTGGCAAGTGCTCCTAACCACAGAGATACCTCTCCGGTCTTCATCTTAAATTTCACTTTCAACCATGAGGTCAGAAAGACCTAATATTTTATCACAGAAAGTAAAAAATGTTAAATAAGATTGCATCTACAAAATATCTCACATTACAAATCATTTCAATAAGAATCAACCACTCATTGTAATTAGGAATGAACAGGATTTTAAAAATATTTAGCTGGGTTGGTGGTTGATGCCTTTGATCCCAGCACTTGGGAGGCTTTAGAGGCAGGCAGATCTTTGTGCCATAGAGGCCAACTTGGTCTACATAAAGAATTCCAGACCAGCTGGAGCTGTAGATTAGAGAGACCCTGCTTAAAAAAACAAACAAACAAAATTTTAAAAATTGCCAGGCTTCATAGTGCACACTGATAATCCTAATACTTCAGTGCTGGAGACACAGGTCAGGAGTTCTACATATCCTTGGCTATAAAGTGAGTTCGTGGCAAGAGAAGAAGAGAAAAGGAGAGGAGAAGGAGGAGGGGTGAGGCAGTGGGGGGAGGGAGCCCTCCAGAATTGTATGGCATATAGATATTTGAGTAGGAAAGATCCGGTAAACATGACAAATGGGCCAAAAAGTAATTAAAGCTACAGACATTAAGCAGTCTAAATATGACAGCTTTAAACCTACAAGATTTTGTCACCAAGCAGCAGCTCACAGAGGCACAACACTCGTGTCATGCAAACAACCACCTGCTCCTGAAGCTTTGCAAGATGCTGCACTCGCTCATCTTCAGAATTGTCAGAGGAGCTCTCTTGGGAGGATGTGTCGCTGCTGCTCTCTCTGCAGAGCGTTTTTGTGTGGTCGGTTGGGAAGTGACAGGCAGGCATACTTTCAACAGGTTCATCAGGGATCCTGGCAAAATAGATCTCAAAAACATCCTACAATGAAAAATTAGTCTGTTCACGTTTTTTCAGTTTGTTTTAAGACAAAGTCTAACTATGTTCCAGGCTGGCCTGGAACTCACTATGTAGCCCAGGCAGGCCTTGAACGTACACTCTTCCTGCCTGCCTTCAGGGTTGCTGGGATTACAGGCAAGTGCCAACACACCTGGTCTGGTCTTCTGTGTTTCTGATTTAATGCACCAAGGACACTGTTTAAGAAGAACTGCATACCCTGAATTTAGGGCAGAATTCTTTAAGAGACCACAGAAGAAATATAGGATCCATGCTTCTCTGTCCGCCTACCTCAGCAGCATTTCTCTACTATTCTAAGCCACATGGACCTCTCCAGTCACCCAGTGGACTTTTTAAGAAAGTCTGAGTAGTTGAGGTAAGACAGGTTATGTTTTCTCCTTCAGTGAATCAAGACTGGGAAGTACTGGACCCTCCCTTGCGTGGGACACAGACTCCTAGTAGTCCTATCGTTTTCACTAAAGAGTCACCAATTTCTTCTGAGTAACAGGCAGCTTTAAATATTTGCTACTAAAAGCTAAGTAACACAAAAAGTACCTCCCTACACACACCTGGTTTAATCAGTATAATTTACAAATTAATTCATACTGTTCAGGGATAGAGACATTTGTTATGGTTCTGAAGATTTTGCCCTATGCTTAGAGGAAAACTACTTTCAGACAATAAGTAAAACTCACCTGTAGGTTTCGAGCCATCGAGACTACTTGGTGATCTGGAGGATTATATTTGTAGCAGTTCATGAACATTAATCTTACATCTGCAGCAAATTCATAGGCGTCCTTATATTCTTGGTTATCCATTTTCCCCTAAGTCAAGGAAAAGTTACATGAATTCACAAACAGCAAAATTCAATTCACATGAAACGAGTCATGTATACTGGAAAATACAGCAAGTAACAAAGAGAAAGAAGCTTTGCACTTGGGGGTAAGATGGTAGTCTGGAAGCAGACACTGTGACCTAGTGAGGACGTGTGAGGGCAGGAAAGGACGGACTCTATTCCAGAGAAGGGGAGGAAGTGCTCTGGAAATTCCTCAGGAGATGTGTGAAGAAACAGAAAGACAAACAAAAAGAAGGTAAGCCACGTGAGGTGGGCAGCGTGGCTCCCTGGTGTGTGGAGGGGAATCCCAGGTGAAGAGAAACTGTCCTTCTACCAATGGGACAAAGCCGCAGCTCTGACAAGCCTCTAATCCAGTTGTGCCTTGCTGAGATGGTGACTTTTGAGGCAGGATGGATCAGCGATGGACAGAGTTCCCTGGCTCAACGGGCCGTGGCCAGGTCCCATCTTGAGAGGAAATGTAGAGTTATCCCCGGGGCCTGACTGAATTCAACCTGCCACAGACCACAAAAGGCAGGCCTGAAAAGCAGTTGTGGACAACAGGTGGGCAAGACACTGACAAGCTGAAAAGTGCCAAGTAACAGGAGGCTTGACCCAGGCAAGGAAGTATACAGAGAAAGTTGGCCCCACCCTCTGTACCTGGGAAAAGACCTCATCAAGTAGGAACATGACAGCCCTGAGCCTGAGGTCAATGGGTAGATCAACCTGTGGAGCCACCTATCCATCGTCAGGCTTATGCTGCCTGGTCCAAGAACTGTGCAGCTCCAGTGAACTGTTGTTTGCCTTCTAAACAGCCACATTCTTCCAGCATGTGATGAGTGCTTAGTGGATTTTGAGACTATGATGACAGGTCGGTCTTTGCAGATCTATCTCAGGGCTGTGGTTGATTTGCCTGCTCCCAATGCACTTGGAAGAAAATCCAGGCTGAGAACCCCAAGGGGCAGGAATTGGGGAGTCTGGGGAAGGGTAGGAGAACCTGCCCAGTCCACAAGCTACAAGGCTAAGCCTGGCCAGTACTCAGTGTGCGAAGAAAGGAAGCTATAAAGCGATGGCCAGTGTGATGAATCTAAGATGTCTGCCCGATAAAGACTGAGCACCAGCATAACGGACAGGAAGACAAGAGTCCGCAAGTTCGGCTGGCCTGGCTCCACCGCACACGGCTGGAAGGCTCGGTCTGCAAGGCCCGAAGGAGCCACTTCGGGGATTCACCTCATTTTCTTTTTCCTCTTGTTTTGTTCCCACCCCAATTCCATTTATACTTTCAGAGAGACAGAGAGAGACAGAGAGAGCGAGAGAGCGAGAAGGACGGTTAGGACATGCAGGTGCCATGGGTCTCATGTGGAGGTCAGAGGACCACCCTCAGCTCTCTTCCACCACGCGGGTCCCAGGGATTGAACTCAGATCGTCAGATCCAAAGGCAAGCTTTTCTATTCAGCTGACCCCAAGATTTTTCCTTTTTTAAGTAAAGCTTTTGTTTTTTCCTCACTTCAGATACTTATCGAATTTTGCTACTGATTAAACATTACTAGGCAGTCCTTTTCCTCTTTTTTCTCATTTTGTTTCTCTTTTCTTTCAGTAGTATTTTGACTTTATCTGATTTTTTTCAAGTTTTCATGGCCAGGTATGGTAGCACATACCTTTAGTTCTAACACCTGGGAGGCAGAGGCAGGTAAATCTCTGAGTTTGAGACCAGCCCGGACTACATACAAAGTTCAGGATAGCCAGGGCTACATAGTGAGACCCTGTTTCAGGAAAAAATAAGTGTGATGTCTTACTTTTTCTTCTCCTTAAACTTATGTATCTGGCTATTGACTTTCTTGCTACTGGGTAATCTTTCCTCGTTTATTTTTCAATATATTGCCCTTTTTCTTTCCGCAGCATTTGTCTTGTTCCTTGTTCTTTTGACCTTGCTTCACCTCTATTCTCTCTTTCCCCAGCTCCTTCCATTATCTTATTCAGTGACTATTTCCACAGTTCAGCATAATTTAACTCCGCAGAACACTCTACATTACTTTTGCCGTTTTCTGATTTACGGCTGCTGTTGATATACAGTGGTCTTTAATCTATTTCAAGTGTGCATCTGTAGCTCACGTGCTGTTGGGTGCTGTTGCTGTTAAAAGCAGTTTTCTTTTTCCTGTTTTACTGGTACTGTGATTAATCCCCAAGGACAGAACATTCACTAAGAAAATTTCCAAATAAAACTAGAAGAGACATTAAACAAACAAATGCACACCCTATACATACACACCACACCACACACATAACATACCTCTATCTCCCCCACACCACACACACACAACACACACACCCCTACCTACACCACAACACACACCCAACCATACCCCATACTCCCCACATACCACACACAACACCCCCCACACACCATACACACAACATAGACACAACATACACCACACACAACACACATACCATATGCCACAATACCCCCCCACAACACATACATACACACACACCCCCAACAAAATAAAATAAAAACACAAAACAAGGGGCTGAAGAAGTATCTCAGTAGTTAGGAGCACTGCTTGTTCTTGCAGAGGACCGGGGTTCAATTCCCAGCACCCACATGATGGCTAACAACCATCCATAACTCCAGCTCCATGAGAATCCAACACCCTCTTCTGACCTTTGAGGACACTGCACGACATGGAAGCACTTACACTCATGCTTATTATTAAAAAATAATAAAATATTTTTTAAACCACAAAGAAAGTCAGAGGAATAAAGGAAATTAACCAAAGACTTGTGCCTGCAACACAGAGAAAAATGTCAAACATCTCCAAAGACAGAAAATGCCTTGCACAAAATTCAACATTCTTTTACAGTGAAAGCCCTGAAGAAAATGACTAGAAGGATCATAACTCAATACAGTAAAAGGTCACATAGAACAAACCTATGGCCAACTTAATACTCAATGGGGAAAACTGAAAGCATTTTCCCTAAAATCATGAGTGAGACAATGATTTTTGATTCTCTCCACTTTTATTCAATATAATGCTTGAAATCTTAGCTGGAGCAGTAAGACCAGAGGAAGAAAGAAAACAGATACAAATGGGAAAGAAGCCAGTTGACCGCCACTTACAGATGGCACGATCCCATCCTTAGCAGACCCTGAAGAAGGCACCAGAAAACACAGACCAGGTAAACACCTTCGACAACACAGTAGAGAACAAACGCAACAAATGCCAGTAAATTTCCTAAAACACCAGTAATGAACTTTCAGGGAAGGACTTGATGGGAGGAGGGTAGTTTGGGGGAAGAGATCCATCACAGTAGCTTAAAAATGCCTGGGAATCGGGTTGGCAAGATGGGTCAGTGGTTAAGGGTGCTTGCCATCAAGCCTGATGACTTGAATTTGAGCCCCATCTACATACACACATATACAAAGTGAAGAATAAAACAAAACAAGCAAAGAAAACTCCCAAATAAATGGAATTAACCTAATCAAGAAGGTAAAAGACATCTTTAATCCCAGCACTCAAGAGGCAGAGGCAGGTGGATTTCTATGAAACTGAGGCCAGCCTGGTCTACATAGCAAGTTCCAGGTGAGTTAGGTCTACACAGTGACCCTGTCTTAAAAACAAATTAACAAACAAAAAAATCCTAAAACAAACAACAAATGAAAGACTCCAAAAAACCTCTGCAATGGAAACTAAACCAGTAGAAATGCAGAAGAATATGCTAAAACATGGAAAGACTCTCCTTGCTCATGAATTCACATAATCAATATCTTGGACAGAGCTATGATACCTAAAGTGATCTACAGATTCAACATATTCCCAAGAAAATTCCAATGATTCACAAAATTCACAGAACTAGAAAAATGCCTTAAAATTCACACAATCACAAAGGAAAGAAACAGAACTGGTCAAGCAGTCCTAAGCAGAAGAACAGTCTGCTTGAAGTCTCACCACCCCAATCTTAAACCACACTATAGGCAACAGTAACCAAACAGGATGACATTGGCACAAACCAGACATGTAGATTAATGCAGTAGAAGACCCAGAAATAAACTGACATAGTTATAGACATCCAATCTTTAATAAAGGTGTCAAAACATACACTGTGGAAAAGAAGACAGTCCCTTCAACACCCTGGAAGAGAGGGTGTCTGAATGTATAGGAACGAACCTAGATCCACATCTCTCCTGTTGCACAAAAATCAATTCAAAATGGATTCAAGACCCTTAGTGTAAGACCTAAATCTTTGAAACTATTGGTACAAAACTCAAGATGTAACTATAGGAAAGGGCATTCTGAAAAGGATTCTAACAGTTCAGGAAATAAAAATAAGAACAAACAATTGGTATTGCATGGAATTAAAAAGCTTCTAAAGAGTAAAGGAAACCACTAGCAGAGTGAAGAGATCCTACAGAATGGAAGAAAACAACATCAGACAAGAAGATTAATGCTCAATTTACAAAGACCCCGACCCCACAAAACAAACCTTACACCATCTAATCATTAAGTGGGTTAATGAGTGCAATATACAGTTCTTAAGGAATAAATACAAAATGGTCAATAAATCTACATTGATTTCCTATCTTACTCCAGTCAGAACGGCTGTCATCCAGAAAACAAGCAGCAGATGCTGGAAAAGACATAGGAAAATAGGAACTCTAATACACTGCAGGTGGGATGTAAACTGGGAGAGGCTCAGAAATCAGTATGGCGTTTCCTCTAAAAACTAAAAATGGAACTGCCACATATGATCCAGCTGCTGAGTATGTACGCAAAGAATTCTCAATCAGCATACAATTCTAAATCAGCATACACAGAGATACTTGCACACCCATCACTACTGTTGCCCTTTTACAACAGATACAATGTTGAAAAGGCATTTTTAGTTTCTTTACAATGGTTGTTCTTTAAGGCGGAGGCTCCCCTACCAATCACGTTTTCCTCCAGGTTTCCTTCATAATCTTGTGCTTTAAGTAGGTACAATGATGGCTCGGGAGGTAAGGGTACTTTCCACCAAGTCCGATGACCTGAGTTCAATCCCCCGTAGGCAAAGAGTATTTCGACTGCTTTCTTTACCTCACGGTCATTCTGCAAGTCATTTTCCCTGCTGAAATGCCCTGAACCTATAAACTCCTATTTACTTCTTAAGATTTGGCTCAGGTTTATCTTTTTCACATAGTATTCCATAACCTTAGAGTCTGAGTTAGCACATAGAGGAAAGTAGAAAAATATTATTTTGAAGAGATAATGGCTAAAATTTATTTTTAGAACTGGTGACATGAATCTTCAGATTCAAAGGGTCAATAAGTTGGTTGACAGCAGAGGGACACCAGAATGTCCTTTAAGCAATGAGAGAAAATGACTGTAATTTCTAACTTCTACACAGTTAAAGAGTCATTCAAGAATAAGGATAAAATGTAGATAATCTTGGGCAAAAACTGGGTTAACTACCTATAAACTCTTATAGGAGGACTACTCATTTAACTCATTTTAATTTCAACAAGCAGAACAAACTCAGGGAGTAGTCAGTAGAACGCAAGAAATGAGGGCAAACACAAAGTTCAGTAACGTGGTAACAAACTTTACTGTATTAACAAAAACAATGAAACAAAACTGGGCTTTGAAAAGAACCAGGGCTGAGGAGATGGTTCAGTTGTAAAGCACTTGCTGAGCAAGAGTGAGGAACTGAGTTTCACCCCAAAGTCCATGGAAGATGGGTGTGTTGACATGAAAATGGAAAGAGGATTTAAAAATGTCCCAGCAATTCATTTTGGGTGACATGACTCTGGTGATGAAATTTTTTTTCTTAAGTTTCTGGAATTTAAATTTCTTTGCAATGATGAAATACTTTTATAATCAAGGAAAGAAAAGAAACTCTTCCAACTCAGGCAATATTTACCTTGATAGTCCCAAGATCCATTGGGTTTTTGACAACTTCATAGTAGTTATGGAATCCTAAAGCATTAGCGTCAACAGGGTTGTAAAAGGGCCATGCGTATGATAAATGTTTCTTTGCAAACATCTCTTTAAGAATTTCACTACAGTACTTTAACTGTTCCGTAACTTTGACAGTCTTTCCAGCTCTAAGTTGTTGCTGAGAATCCGGCAAAACATTCTTCAGAAATATGCCCTCTTTCACTGACATATTTGTTGATTTTGTTTCTCTCACTGAGGGAGGAGATTCACTACTTGCTTTAACTATAGAAGTTGTAGGAGTGGTTGTATCTGCCCTCCTCTTCACCCCCTTTGTAATCTAAAGTAAAACACGCCAACACGAAGCTATTGTTAAGGAGATACTTATCCATTACTAATTTTTTTAAAAGGAATAATTACCAACACCAAGTATTCATACTGAGACTGTAAACACAGTGCATTAAGTATTAATTATATTATTTCCTTTTACAGGCAAAACAAATAAGTCTAATGTTTTCCTCCCACATCCCAAAGAACAACCTTGTACAAACATTAAACACACAAA
This sequence comes from Eospalax fontanierii, assembly GCA_035773235.1. NCBI lineage: Eukaryota > Metazoa > Chordata > Mammalia > Rodentia > Spalacidae > Eospalax > Eospalax fontanierii. Next base: position 26,071,807 of record CM069543.1, on the reverse strand, counting down.
CGGAAGACAGAAAATCAAATTCACGACTATACCAAAAATGCTTTTGAATACTTGGAATTAGCTAGGGCATACAATTTTAAAGAGTAAAATATAAATGCCAAGTCTGGTGGTATATCACCATAATCTCGTATTTTGGGAGGCTGAGGCATAAGGACTGAGGATTCCAGGAAAGGTCTACTTAGTGAGATGTCAAAACCAAACCCAAAACACGTAGAAATGGGCAATTCTTGTCCGTTTGCTGTCCAGGCTGTCCTCAAGCTCACACTATCTCAGAGTGGTCTCAAACTTGTGATATCTCTGCCACAGTCTCTTGAGTGCTCCAATTACAGGGATGTACCACCATACATCGCTGGAAGTAGACAACCCTTAACATCATTAGTGTCAAGACAGTAAAATTGTTGACGGCTCAGTGCTTGCTGTACCAGCATAAAGACCTGATTTCAGGTCCCGGCATCTACATAAAAAGCTGGGATGGTCACACCTGTAACCGCAGCACTGTGTGGGCATACAGGGTAACCACCAGCCCAGCTCTAGGTTCAGTGAGAGACTGTCTGAAGGGAAGAAAACAGAGTGACTGAGCCTCTGAACTGGCATGCTTAGGCTCACAAACCCGCATACATGTGCATATACCACGTACACACACACACACACACACACACTAAACTTACTTGGAGCACAGTGTGAGACTCAGAGGTGGGGGGAGCTTCTTGTGTCTTGTTTAAGGGAGAGAGTGATGTTTCAGAAAATCCAGATGAAACCTCTTGCCGCTTACACACATTTTCTGTTCCTTTGGAGGAAATTTGTTCTCTAACAGAGGAGGCAGGCATCTTCCGTTGACTATCCACTGAATGTAAACCAGAATCAAATACTTGAGTAAGTATAAAATACCATTTTCTCACTGTCTATTCTGTTTTAATTCAGTCAATTCAGCTTTTTTTAGCAAAATAAGTATACTTCCACTGTTGAAATTCCCCCACATGTATTGTTGCCAACAATCTGGCCACCATAGTCCCAGACGCTGAAATACTGGAAGATCAGAATCCTTAATGTCTAAAACCTCCAACTATCACATGTTCTAAAGCATACTTATTACTTTTTTTTTCCTTTCGGTGGAACTGGGCTATGAACCCAGAGCTTCCTGCATGCCAGGCAGATACTCTACTCCTGAGTTACACTGCAATCTCTACTGACATTTTTTAAAGATGTGAGAAACACAAAAACCCAGCACAACACTTCATGGGCCACTTTACACAATAAAATGGGTGATCATAACATACTTAGTTTTGCAAACATAATCAATTTACTAACAAGCAACCACATAGATGTGGTGCTTATGAGCAGATAAGCTATAGTCATATGGAAATTGATCAAAAGGCAAAATGTATGAGCATATCATAGTTGGTAATTGTATGTATCCAGCTTTATTAGTGCAGTCATTTGAAATACAATGACAGCAAACACCTTTTTATGAGCTCCATCCAAAATTGCCCTGGTCATCACTGCATCTGCAGTTCCTATTAACTAAACTTAGGAACCAATCAACATAGATCATCTCTTATCTCCTGATCATCTCATCCCTGGTCTTTGAATCCAGGATATCTGTAGTGAATATGTCTATTAGAGTTGGATTTTGAATGCCTCTCAAAGGAACATGTGCTAAAGACTAGCCGATGCTTTGAGTGGGAGCTGGTGGGAACTTTAGGAAGTTTAAGGACAAGCCCTTGCAGGTATATGGGACCCCAGTCCCTTCCTATCTATCTCCTGCTTCCTGATTACCATGAGGTGAACAGGCTCCTTTTCATCTCTTCCCACCATGATGTTCTGTACATGCCCAGGCCAAAACAAAGCCAAGCAACTATGGATTAGAACTTCTGAAATCATGACCCCAACTAAACCTTTCTTTCCTTTAAGGTATTTTCTGAGGTATTTTGACATAGCGATGCTTTACTGACACAACTGAAACAGAAAGTTCTGAGGAAAAGGGAGGCTTTATTTTGATCACTCTTATAGGTGTTATGCTTAACTTAAGGCCCAAAAGGAATATAATACATATGTATTTTATCCCTTTTATATGGCAGACACTATTCTACATCCTAGGTAATAATAGTGAACAGGACTTGTGAAGAACATCGTTTAGTTAAAAAAGCAGACAGAGCTGGGGTGCAGTTTAGTGATAGAGTATATGCTTAGTATGTACAAGGCCATGGATTCTGTCACCAGCACCAACAAGAACAGGGAAGAGGAGGACGGAAAATTAGGAAGAAAGAAAATAGCCAAGAAGGAAATACATGTGCTGAGTACTTCACAGAAGACACTCACAAGAGAGCAGTATGAGACCACCATGTAACCGTTAGTGCTGTCCGTCACGGAAGGGAGCAACAAAGACACCCAGCAAGACAATCAGTGGGGGAATCAGTGAGCGTCGAAGTCCATTTTCCATTGTTGTAGCTAAACACTACTGGGTAATTTATGAAGAACAGAAAAGGTTGGAGAAGTTCAAGCGTGTGGCCCTGGCATCTGCTGGCATTCTGGTGAGGGTCTCATGTCACATCCTAACACAGCAGAAGACACCACAGCAAGATGAAGCAAGCATGGTGGAGCTCGCTTTTAGAAACACATGACTCCTGTAATAGTCCAGTAACCTGTGAATGGATTCATTCATTCATGAGCACGCTCCCTGTCCCAGTCACCTCCCAAAGGCCCCACTTCCCAACACTACTGCACTGCGGACCAAGTTTATAACACATAAAATTTAGAGCACACATTCTTCAAACAATAGCATTGAGTGAGAGGTACGTAACTTCAAATGTGAATGGAGAGTTGGGCAAGGGACAGATTACAAAGGGCCATGTAATGTAATTTATATTTTATCCTTCTACAGGAAACCAAAGACAGGTTTTTTAAACATATGGTTTGGTCCAGCTTTCTTTTATTTGACTTATTTTTATGTTAATTAATTTTTGAGATGAGGCTCATGTATCCCAGGCTAGTTTTCAACTCACTCTGAAGTCCAGAATGGCCTTTGAGTTCTGATCCTCTTGTCTCTGTTTCCAAAATTTATGTGGTGCTGGAGATAGAACCTAAGGATTTGTGCATGCTAGGCAGGCATTCTAACAACTGAGCTACTTTCCAGAAGATCATGTTTGGGGCCTGTGAGATGGGTGGCTCAGGGGGTAAAGGCATGTACTGCCTGAGGATGCAAGCCTCAAGACTTTGATTCTTGTCCTCTGAACTATACACATACAAACACACATACACACAAACACACACACACACACACACACACACACACTGTGGAACACACACTCCCCCCATCCCATCCACCAATTAATAAAAGATCATGTGTGCCATTCTGCAGAGAATACGCCAAACACGGTAATCGGTAAGTGGGAGGAAGAAGATGGCAGCCTGGAGTAGAAGAGCTGAAGGGGCAATCTGGAGGTTGAATCCAAATGACTTACTAAGAAACAGAATATCTGAGAAATAAAGCAAGGAAGGAATTCAGGATAGCTTCTGTGGCTCTGTCTTCAACAACTGTGCATTATTTGTGTCATTATCTGTGAGGGGAAATAATAGCATTACATTGTGAGCAGTTTAAGAGTAAGATACTAGTGGCTTAAAGATAAGGGTTTATGGGGCCAGCAAGACGACTCAACCGGTAAAGGTGCTTGCACCAAGTCCGGTGACGTGAGATTGATACTCAGAACCCTCAAGGTAGAAAGAGAGGACTGACCTCCATGTGCCACCCCCACACCCAGTAAATAACTGCAGTCTAAAAGATTTTAAATATAAGGGTTAGTTACTCAGATGACTGTGCTGGAGATATAAACTGGAAATAGCACAAGAGTGGAATTCAGGAAAAGAACCCCCAACTCTTACCACCCAGACCTGGTTTCTATCCCTTGACACAACTGAGATTCATAAAAACCATGAGGGCATTCCTGTGATAAACATGATCGTTAAAATGATGCGCGAACCATTCTTAGGATAAATACACAGGTCTTAACCCTTTTGTGTGATACATATATGGCAAAATGGTTTCGGTTCTGTTGATTAAATCTGACCTACGTTTTCATCTTAACCATATTTCTTCTTCATATGTAAGCCTAAAACCTTCTTTCAGTAAGAAAAGTAAGCAGATTGCTAAACTTTTACATCTTTTTTTTTTTTTGCTTTCAACTTTTTGATTACCTCCACTAAATAATCTAATTCCCCAAACCCCGAATCATTTATACAGGTGCAGAAGTATGCCGGTAGACTGCTGTCTTAATACTGCACTTGACTCTTTCTAAGTGTATACATTTAATCAATAAACTTAATTTCATTTCGTTTAAAAAATTATTTGTGTGTGTGTGTGTGTGTGTATGTGTGTGTGTGTGTATGAGGGTTTGCCTGCATGTCTGTAAGTGTACCATGTGAGTGCAATGCCTGTAGGGCATCGGATCCCCTGGAACTGGATTTACAGACAGTTGTTAGCAGCCATTTGGGGACTGGGACCTGAACCTAGATCCTCTGCAAGAGCAGCCAGTGCTAACAACTGAGTCATCTCTCCAGTCCCCCTAGTACGGTATTAATATAAACACAAACAGGCCAATGCAATAGAATAAAGGATCTAAAAAGAAAGAGAGAACAAAAGAAAAAAGAAAACAACAACAAAAATAGAAAAGAGGAGCCAGAGCTAAATCCACATCTGCTTCTCAATGAAGAATCTAAAGACATAATGGAAACGACGGCCTCCTCAACAAATGATGCTGGAAATCCAAACAGCCACAAGCGGAAGACTGAAACTAGGTCCTTGTCTCTCCTGGTGCAGGAAAAAAAAAATCAACTCAAAACCAAAGACCTTAATATTCTATGACTTTGTACTTTGCAATTACTAGAGGAAGACGCTGGGGAACAACTCAATATACAGGCACTGACGATGGCCTAGTAAATAGGATTCCAATAGCTCGGGAGGTAATAGTAAGAACTGGCAGGTTCTTAGGTTGTTTTCTATCTAAAAACTTCTACACATTGAAGGAGATAACAGAGTGAAGAGGCAGCCATTCATCTCAGAGGGTAACTATTAAACTTTTTTTTTTTTAAAGAAAAAAAGAACATTCAAGGCTCTGGAGAGCTAGCCTGGTGGTTAAGAGCTCTTTCTGCTCTGCCAGAGCACCCAGCTATGGTTCTAGCACCCACAAATGGCTCACGACTGTTGCAACTCCAGTTCCAAGGGATTCAATGCCCCATCTGGCCTCTGAGGGCACCTGAACACATACTACCATGCACACACAAAAATAAATTTAATAAAGAACTTCATGAACTGGGCATGGTGGTATATGCCTGCAGTCCCAGCACTTGGGAAACGGCGGTGGGAGGATCAGGAGTTCAAGGCATTCTTCTCTAGCTATGGAGTGTCAGTTGAAGCTAGCCTGGGCTACATGACATCCTGTCTCAAAAACAAGAGGAAAAAAAAACAAAAAAGATAGGAAGGAAAGAAAGGAGGGAAGAGGGAATAAGAGAAAAATTCAGGAAATACACTATTTTTAGCTTGGTGGAGATAATTTAAATCAGCAAGACGTTAACATCTTGCTTTAGCAATCTGAAACCCACACTTATCTATGCATGATCTATCTCACAAGAAATGGCTTGTTTTATATGCCTCAAGGAGAAGCCACCAACTTACACTGTTAGACTTAAGAGCAACATCTTCCAAAATCAAAATAAAGTAAGAACTTTAATGATCAGCTAGTATTTGAAAGATTGATCAAAGAAACCTTAAAAAGTCATAAACCATCTTAGAGATCAGTAATAAAGAAAAAAGTACACATTATTATTAATAAAAATGATCTCTACCACAAATCCACTATAAACCTTCTAAATCCTAGCCACCTAACTATAAATGGTATATTTACAATAAAGGTCATATATTTTCTTATTTAAGATAAGGATGCCAATACGGAGTGATTAAGAAGCTTATCTGAAATCAAACAGAGTGATCCAAAAATTAATCAACATTTAATCCATAGTACTTTATAATAAATCCAGTTGAATACTAAGATTAGTTTCACAACTCTACATGTTGTGTTCTTAGGTATGGTGGTGTAGGCTTGTAACCCCAATTACTCAGAAGGAAGAGACAGAAGGACTACAAATTTAAGGCCAGCCTAAGCCACTTAGTGTCAAAAAAATAAGTTAAGAAATTGGAAATAAGTGGATAGCTCAGTCAGTGAAGTGTTTGTCTGGATTCATTTCCCAGAACCCACTTTAAAAGGTGAGCATGCTGTGCCTGCCTATGAGCCCAGTGCTGGGGAGGCAGAGACAGATGAATCTCTGGGGTTCATTCACCAGCCAGCTCCAGTCCAGTGGTAACAGACCCTATCTTGTAAAACAAGAGCTGGGGAGATGGCCCAGTCAGTAAAATGCTTTCTGGGTAAGCATGAGAACCTGGGTTTGAGTCCCAATACCTACATGAACGCTGAGTGTGGCAGTGTGTGCTTATAATCTCAGAGCTGGACAGAGGACAAGAGGAAGGTCCCTGGGTCTGGCTGGCCAGGCGGTCTAGAATTGGTGAGATCCAGGTTCACTGAGACCCTAACTCAAACAATAAGGTGGAATGAAACTGAGAAAAATACATGTGGACTTATGGCCTCCACATGTATAAACACAGACACAGATGCGCACACACACACACACACACACACACACATGCGCGTGCACACAAAAGGCTGGGGAGATGGATCATTCAGTAAAGAGCTTGCCTTGCAAACATGAAGACCTGAGTTAGATTCCCAAAATCAATGTAAAAAAAAAAAAAACAAGCTTTGTGATGTGCTCCCCAGCACTCAGGAGGTGGATACCAGTGGATCCCTAGGGCTAGCCTCATCACTGCATGCTCTAGGCTAACAAGAAACCCTATCTCAAAAAGCAAGGTAGGTAGATGGCTACTAAGGAACTACATCCTGGGTTGTCCTCCTGCCTCCATGTGCATTTGCACACACACACACACACACACACACACACACGGGAACATGCACATCAAAAAAAGAAATTTTTGTCTAGGGGTATAGTTCACTAATAGAGTGCTTACCTGGCGCATATGAGGTTCTGTGTGCAAATGTTAATACCACACACATATGTGCTGCTCTATAATAACCCTGTAATAACGTTTCATTCTTACCTATGGGGCCTTTTGACAATGGGCCCTCTTATCTATATATAGCACACAGATACAGGACCTGCTATGACTGACCGAGTACCAGTTAGATGAATGTCACTATGCAACAGGAAACCTGGCTTCAAGGCCATGGTCAACACAGCCTTCACCACTCTTAGATTCAGTCATCTCAGCATTAAGGTGTAGAAGACTGATAAAATGACACTTTGTTTTACTAGACTTGGATTTAAAGAGACCTCTATATGTCTGTCCTTTGAAAGATTTTTATGTTGCCATCACACATCCATACCTGAGGGAGGGACAGAGGGAAGAAGAGGGTTGGGGGAAGGCTATTCACTTGTTTACTTGTGGCTTACCTTTCTTTGTTCTTTCCTTACCAGTCACAACTTGTTCATTTTCTGGCATCTGAGATAATTTCTGCATAAATAACTTCTCCAGAGCTTGGGCCATAAGAACAATGTCATCTCCAGGCTAGAAAGCATGGTAAACATACCGTGAAGAAGAAACACAGAATGATCACTGTACCACATCCGGTCATAGAATGTAGCATATGACTCTTAGAGATTTATATCCTCTAAATTTAGAAAATAGCATAGCAGCTCAGAGTTGAAATTTTAACATTCTGCCCCTTCAACTTGTAAAAGGGATCAGAATGCCTCTCTGAACATAAAGAAGTAAAATCTAACCAATCCTAGAGTATAAACGGGCATTAGGAATTCTAATCTCCATCCCCTAAATAGGTTAAAGCAAAACTTGGTCACTGCTGGACAAAAGCACTTTATGATCTGTGGTGATATTTACATTAATTTGATTAAATAAAGTGACAGTTGACAGTGTAGCACTGGCTGGGTCTGAAAATGTCACTACCTGTTTCCAAGTCTTCCTCTTGTATTACCTCGCTGCTGAGCAAAAAAACTACAAAGTACGATTACAAAGCAGCAACCTGATGCTAAAAAAAAAATCTAATTTCTAAGACGCAGCACAGGAAAACTAAACTTTGTTGGGTTCAATCCTCAACAATGAAAAATGGGCAATTTATTCACACTTAGGTGATGACTGAAATAGGTATCACCAAAATGTAATCAAGACTAATTTATCATCAAGCTTATTATTTATCTTATAAATAAAACAGGAAGGCAAAAATGTTAGAAAATAATCATAGAAACCAGCAACCAGTGTTTCTTTTTCTTTCTTTCTTCTTGAGACGAGGTCTAACATGGTAACCCAAGCTGGCCTTGAACCCATAAAATCTCCCTGCCTAAGCCTCCCAAGTACAGACATTATAGGGGTGCTAGGATTATAGGTATGAGCTACCATGTCTGGCTTTGGTATGTCATCTTTTAAATGTATAAGCCATTTTAGCTATTCAGGCAAAAACAGAGCCAGTAAGTTGAACATCACAAGTTGAAAAAACAGACTGAAATGTGAAAATTATGAAATCTAAAGAGAAAAGATTTTACTTAAAAGATATGTGAGCTGGGGCTGCTAAGGGTAAGATAGCTCAGGGTAAAAGTACTTGCCATATGAGTTTAATGGCCTGAGTTTGATTCTTAGGACCCACAGTGGAAGGAGAGAACTAACCCCTGAAAGTCATCCTCTGATCTCTACAAATGCACTTACGGTATGAGAATGCCTGCATTCACCTTCACGCATTATACACTCATATGATAATTATAAAATATTGTGAAATCAGCATATCTAAAAAGTTATTTAAGCTGGGTATGACAGCACATGCCTATAAAGTCCTAGTACTCTTGAGGCTGAGGTCTTAGGAGGATCTCAAGTTGGAGGCCAGCATGGAGTACATATTGAAACCTTGTCTCAAGATGCCCCTCTAGTCCAAAGCAGGATTTGGAACCTAAAATCACAATATTTGTCATTCAGTCTCTTTTACATAAAATAGCAAAGAATCACCAGTACAATATAAGCTTACATACCTTGTTGTATAAGTAACAGTTTGAGAACATTGTATTGAAGTCTTCTATACATTCTGAAGCCTTCACATAATATTTATTCTCCAGTCGCTTCTTAATTGTATTTAAATCCATTGGGGTCTTTATAATGGTGTAATAATCCTACAGTTTTAGAGAAATTATAAATAATATTAGAATAAGCTGGGACGTAGTTCAGTGGTAGAGAGTTTGCAAGGCATCCACAAGGCCCTGGGCTCAATTCTCAGCACCCCAATCAATCAATAATGAAAAAAAAAAAAGCAGGCTGGAGATGTAGCTCAGTTGTAGGACTGCTTGTCTATATGTTTGAGACCTTAAGATCTGTCTTCAGTATACACACACACACACACACATACACACACAACCACTAGAAATCTAAACTTGTGGGTCATAGGAGACAGGTATTATTAAGGGTGAAATGAGGTTACTTTAGTGAGGGAGGAAGAAGGGTTAGAAAGGGAGAGAGGAGAGGTAAATAATACTTAGCTTCTGTGAAAGCCCAGAGGTAAATTATTAGTTCAAAAGTCTACTGAAAAATTACATGTACAATATCTCTACGTGACTCCAAGCACACGGCTGAAGGCTACATAAGAAGAAACAGGGCCAGACAGGAGAAGCCTCCCTTCACGTTGTTGGCCAGGGTGGTCCAAGAGACTCCCAAAATGACACAGGCTATTGCCACAGCCCTTGATTTCCTCCCAGAACTTGAAGTTAAGTCCCTATGGCTGACAGGACATACTTTGGACACAGGCCTTGGAGGAAAAAGAATTGGAGTTGACCTAGAAGCCTTCTCCCTGAAGATTAGTTCTCATACTTCTAGAGGATACTATGCAAGCTGCTAAGGGAGAAAATAGTCCAGTCCAGCTGTAAAGCCTAATGACCACAATGACGGGACAGCAAACTATCTCTATTGGTGTAGTAGTGGTACTTTTTATCTTGGGGGTAACCAATACCTATCTAATCAGATAGATCCTAGAGAACCCTGTCTCTGTCATATCTCTAGACAAATTAAATTTCTTACTGTGTGCTAAACATGGATCCTTATATTACAGACAAGTGTACCACATACCACCCAGCAAAGAAGCTTCTGAGGCTAATAGACAGAGGCTATTACAGAGTTCCACAACACACACAGAATAACTGTTTATGATATGCCCAACCCTAAGTGACACATCTACAGTGGAACCTCTACTCCTAAGGCTCATGGAACATAATGGAACTAGGAGTAGAGAAAACACTAATGCATCTCTGAACTCTTATCAACAAAGCTCCCTCATACAACAGAGGGTGATGAACACAAATGGCCAAAGTATAGAGAATAAGAGTCTTTAGAGTGTGAGTCCTTGGATAGGACTCCTGTATTAAACTTCACCCACCCAGAGTTCAGGAACAATTGCAGAAGAAGGGGTGGAAAGATATTGTTAAGAGCCAGGGGCATGACCATCTGGAGTCTTACAGACTCTGGGATCTTGCTCATCTGAACATACAGTGATGGTGTCAGCATGTATAAGACCCATGCAAACTCAAGCAGACAAAAACACCCAGCATAGAACTGGGGAAACAGGCAGCAGGCCCCGATCTTAGCTGAAGAAATACTGGGAGCTGATTACTGTTGGGTGAGGGAGAAATGATCTTCTTTAAGGGAGTGCCTCTAGATAGATGACTAGAACCTAGCAGATGAACTACCACTAAGAGACATCTGGGCACAGTCACGTGACTTGTTAGGCCTTAATAGAAATGAAAGAATGCATGAAATATGGTGGGAGGGATATGGGAGCATACAGTGGGAAAGAGGACATAAAGATGATTACGACGCTGTATATGAAATATGCAAAAAAATCCATAAAATAGATAAAAAATTAAAATTGCTTCCTCTCAGATCTTGCCTCTGAACAGAAGTAATCACAACCTGGATTTCCAGTGCTCTATGAGAAGATCTTGAATGGGGCTAGAAGTTTCAAACATCATAGAAGGAGAAGGCACATCCAAATCCTCTTCCCATGAGACCCCATGCATCCGGGCGAGGGAAAGGACTCTGGCAATATAAGGCACTGGAACTGAATTGATGCTGTTGGTTAATTGGTGATAGTTCTCTCCTCCCCAAATTTCATCTTATCCCCTTTTGGGAGGGTAGTTTACACAAAAACAGTCTAAATTTCTATAGACAGTATCTTGATATTGGTTTCTGAGTCTGTCTCTTAATTTTTTAAATTAATTAATCCTTATGTGTGGGTGTTCTGTCTGCCGGTATTTAAGTGCATCTGAGCATGTAGTCCCTGCAGAGGCCAAAAAAAAAAGAGGGTGTTGGATTCCCTGGAACTATAGCTAAGGATGGCTGTTGGCTGTCACATGGGTGGTCAGAACTGAATCCAGGTCTTTTGTAAGAACAGCCTATGCTCTTAACCACTGAGCTATTTCTCTAGTCCAAGTCTGCCTCTTTCTGATCCACTGCTTCTACTTACCTTCATGACTTACAGAATGTTGCTCTCCTGCCTAGATTTCTAGCACCTAGAATCTGGGCTGGTAAGATGGCTCAGTAAGTAAGAGTGCTTGTTTTGTGGGCCTAAAAACCGGAATTCAATCCCTGGATGGAGGGAAAGTCTCCAGGAAGTTGTTTTCTGACCTCTGCACTCACTGTGGCACACATGTGTGTGCACACACACATTGAAGAAAATAAAAACTAACAACTAAAATAAAAGAATTTAAAATCAACACATTATAAAATACTTACAGGTAGCTTTAGTTTCACGGCATCCACGGGGTGTTGAAAGGGCCATGAGAAACTATGCTTCCACAAAGCCTTCAGCACAGACTTCTGCAGGTACTGCAGCTGATTTGTCAGTCGCCCATTTTTCTTAGGGTTTATATACTCTGGTGGAGGAGGGTTGACAATAGCTGCTTGTCGACTTGGCAGAGACATTCTTTACCACTTCTAATCCTGGTTCTCTAATGTTGTCTACAAGTACATGTCCTTGAAAAACAAAACCAAACAAAACCAAACAAGAAAACAGAGCGTCTTATAAACCGTGTTTTTAAGAGCTGAAGGGGCTTACTGAAGAGAAAGAGGGTGTTTGTTGTTTTGCTTTCTGTGTTTTTGAGACAAGCTCTTGCTATATTTCTGAGGCTGGTCTGGAAGTCACCATGTAGTACACAACCAAGTCTGGCTTTCTGCAGCTGTTGCTGCTGTTGTTTTTTAGACAGGATCTCAAGTCTTAGTCTGTATGTACTTCAAGCCAGCCTTAAACTTGAGATTCTCCTGCTTTGGCCTCCTGAGTTTGAGATTCCACTCACAGCTGAGATACTGTATTTTAAAATATTTTAGGACAGAAAAGAAAAGCCAAATGACAACTTTTTCCAAATACTAACCTTATTTATATTAGTATAAATTGTTTCATTATATATGCCTTAGTCTTAGATGCGTTTAAATTATTTCCACACGTCACAGAATTTCTTTCTGTTCTTCAAAAACATAAATTGAAGTCTTATCAGGAAAAGCCTAAAAATTCCTAACAAAAGAAGCAGTAAGGAATGTTAAGCACAGCACTAGTTTATAGTAAGGAGTGTTAAGCACAGAACTAGTTTATAGTAAGGAGTGTTAAGCACAGCACTAGTTTATAGGTGCCTGAAACTGTTCATTGAACAAAGGAGCAAATTAAGCATTTGACTAATTTTCTCTCCAAATTTTCTGGCTAATTTAAATGAAGCAAGTTTATTTTAAACTCCAATTCACAAACTCCCACAAACTGTACACACATATACAATAAATAAATGTCAAAAACTATTGGCTGGCAAGATTGTCGAGCAGACTCTGGTCATTGGACTTGACAGCAAGTGCCTTTACTTGCTAAGGTTAGACTCAGCAGCAAAAGACCAGAGTTCAATCTCCGAATCCCACATGATGGGAGAGCAATGATTCCCAAAAGTCATCCTCATCTCCAAAAAACGCGCTATGGTACATGCATGCAAATTTTAAAATATCTTTAAAAAAATACATCAACGTGCAGAGAACAGAAGGCTGCAGAACGCTTATCCCTGAATAGAACTCCTATATCAAACTGCTGACTCCTAAGGCTCAGAGATCATTGTGGACAAGGGAGCAGAAAGATTAACATGCGAGAGGTGGTAGACGATCATGAGGAAACAGAATTTTCCAGACAGTTAGGAAGTTACTCATATGAACTCACAGCAATAGCGAGAGTGTGCACAAGTTCCATGCAACCTCAAACCAAACAAAATCCCAGCATAGCCACAGGACAGTGGGTAAGACGCCCCAACCCAGCATAAGGAAATTTTAACAACTTAATCGCTGCTGGGATGGGGAGACAGACTCTTTCGAGGATGGAACTCTTGGTAGGTTAGCCAGGCTCCAGTGGATAGACCTACACTGAAGGCCATTTGAAAACACAAATTAGACCCTATAGGCCTATATATGTAATAGAGTACAACAGACTGGGCAGAGAGCAGTAAGGGAAGGTACAGACAGAGCAGGGGATCTAAATACTGTCAAATCATATTGCATGAAAACTGCAAAAATTCAGTTAAAATTATACACGATCCCAATCACAGGGACTGGGAACTCAACTCAGTGACAGAGCATGAGTACAGGCAACATCCTGGTTTCAACCCTTAACACCAAAAAAAGTAATAAAAATATGTAGGGCTGGAGAGATGGCTCAGTGGTTAAGAGCACTGGATTCTCTTGCAGAGGACGGGGTTCAGTTCCCAGCACCCACATGGTGGCTAACCACCAACCAAAACTCCAGTTCCAGGGGATCTTATGCCCCCTTCTAGTCTCTGCTGCCACTTTACACATGGGTACTCTTTCATTCATGTACACATAATACTCATACACATAAAATAAAAATAAAATTTAAAAATACAAATATGTAAAATGTAAAGCATATGCATTAAAAAGAGAAATGCCAAGTGTTACGGTCCTGCTCTTTGGCATATACTGTTACATCTGAAACAATTACTGATGTTACATCATCAGTCCTTCAGGACAGCATGATGCTTTATGGATAAGGAATAAAATGCTAAGAAAGGTACACAGAGACTTGTCTGTCAGTAAAATGAGAAACATGGGTGCCAACCTGTCCACTTTTAAAATCCATGTTGAAGCTAAGCCATCATTGCCTAGCACTTCTAACTAATCCTTCGTCCTTCACTTGTGTTACCATCAGTAACAAACTTACTATGGACATCATTTTAAGTCTGTAGTTCAATACTACTGCTTATATTCATTTTTTTTTCCTGAAACCAGTCTCTAAAATGTCTTCATCTTACAAAACTGAACTACTATATCCATTAAACAACCTCCACTCCACGAACAGGGCCTGACATGGTTATTTGGATCCTGAAGCAGAAGAATTTTAAGTTCAAGTCCCTTCTGGACTAGTGAGTGTGTTCAAGTACTGTCTAGTCAACTAGTAAGATCCTGTCCCAAAAAAGGAACAAGAACTGGGGTTCTATTTCAGTGGTGTTTGTCTAGCATGTGTGAGGCCCTCCTAGATTTAAGCCTCCAGTAGCCCTCAAAATACTAACAACCCTCCCCAGTCTAATCTTTCCCCAGGCCCTGGTAGCCACCATTCTCTTACTGCTGTGGAAACAAGGTCTTACTAAGTTTCCCAGGCTGGCCTTGAACTTTTGAACTTCCTGCCTTATCTTTGTAGTAGCTGGGATTACAGGTTTGCGGAACAGACCCAACTCTCTTCTCTGCTTCTATGAATCTGACTACTCTTAAATATGTTCTATGTGGAATCATAAAGTATCTTAAATTTTTTTTCTTATTACACTTATTTGTATTGTGGGGGGCGGGGTCATGCACATGCCATAGAATGCCCATGAAAGTCAGAGGACAACTTTTGGGAGTCAGTTCTCTATTACCGTGTGTGGTCCACATGGGGCTTGGGTTGTCAGATTTGACAGAAAAATACCTTTACCTGCTGAGACATCCTGACCGCTCAGTCTTTTATCTTTTTTTATGAATGGCTTATTTGACTTGGTTCAAAATATTTAAGGTTCATCCGTGTTTACAGCATGTGTCAGCTTTTCTCTCCCTCCCTCTCCTTCCTTGGGATTACAGGTTGTGTCACCCTCACTAGGCCCCTCCCGGATTTTCGGTGGTTCTGTGACTGAACTCAGGGAAGTGTTCATACTAGGCAAGAGGTCTACCACTGAGGGCCATCTCCTTCCTCTGTACCACTGAGTGGCATCCCACTGTTTTGTTTTCATTCCCTCAGTGTCACAAAGCCTGCTCCTATCTTGTGGAAACTGTGCCCAGTGCTTCATGAACTACTGTGTGTAGGGCTGCTATGGACAGAGACAGGCAATTATTTTAAGACAGCTTTGGCTAGACATAACCAGAGAGCTGAAGTAGAACTGCTAGATCACGTGGTAGTTGTATCTTTTTTTTTTTAATCTTGGGTCTTTGTTTGGTACTAGGTATCAAACCAACCCCTAAATCCCTCACGCTAGGCCAGCATTCTGCCACCGAGCTGTACCTGCCTTGAATTTCTCATTTTCTGAAGAGCCCTATTCTGTTTTCAAAGTAACTATGCCATTTTATAGTTTGAGCAACAGTATACAAAGGTCCTGCTTTCTCTACATTTTTGTCAAGAGTCATCCATCCTAGTGGCTATGAGATGTGAATCTTAAAAAAAATGTTTTATGTGTATGTATAAAGTTTTGTCTGCATGTATGTAAATGCACAAAACAGATGTAGTGGCTGAAGAGGGTGTTGAGTACTTGGAAATGGACTTATGGACAGTTGTTACCCACCATGCAGGTGCTGGGAACTGAACCCAGGTCCTCTGCAAGATAAACCAGTGCTCTTAACCACTGGGCCATCTCTCCAGTCCCAAGATGTGGATCTTTTTAAAGTGTCAATGTCCGGGCTTCAACATATGAAAGTAGGGATGGAATCACTTTCCCTCCCTCCCTCCATCCCTTCCTCCTTCCCTCCTTTTGAGACAGGGTCTCCCTGTAATCCCAGCTGGCCTGGAATTCACTATGTAGACCAGGGTGGCTTTGAACTCACAGAGATCTACCTGCCTCTGCCTCCTCAAGTTCTGAGATTAAAGGTGTGGGCCACCACATCCAGCTTCAGTTTTTTTGTTTTAAGCTCCCTTGAGGACAACCAACATTGAATACCACCACATTAAAATTAATTCATTTAAATTCATTATTAATCTTATAATTTACTTATCTAAAGGCTGGAGACATGGCTAAGCAAATTAAGTGCACTTGCTGTTCTTTCAGAGGATCTAGTTTGGACTCCAGCAACCACATCAGGTGTCTCACCACCAGGGATCTGAAGCACTCTTCTGGCCTTTGCAGTCATACACACTCTCTCACACACACACACACGCATAGATTCACAGACACATATATTCACTAAAAAAATATTAGCCAAGTGTGGTAGTACAGACCTTAATTCCAGCACTCAGGAGGCAAAGACAGGTGGATCTCTCTGAGATCAAGGCTTGTCTGATCTACAAAGCAAGTTCCTGACGGGGCTACAAGGAGATCCTGTTTCAAAAAGAAAAAATAACTTTAATTTTCCTTTCTTGTGTTTCACGCATGGAACCGATGTCTTCCCGCAGGGCATAGATTTTCCCATTATTGTCTATATTTTACTTCATTTGACTTCTTTCCCTCAACAAGTACTGCTTTATTCATTTCCACTGCTGTATAGTAATTTCCTCTAGAACTGTAGTGTAACTTCTTTTTTCCTTCCATTTTAGTTTTCTGGAGGCAGGCTCTCACTGTGAGGCCTGACTGCCCTGCAGCTCTCTAGAACAGGCTAGCTTCAGGCTTCCTGCCACAGCCTTCCAAGTATAGGGAGCACAGGCATGGGCCACCATGCCCACTTTATGAATGTATTCTACTTGAAATTTGGGGTCTTTCTTTTTTATTTTGGCAATGCTAAAATGAATATGCGAATAGTATACATATTCACATGTTTATGCCATGTATAAAAGCAGAAGTGAAATGACAAGTCGTAATTACATGTTCAATTTAATATGACATTATTATCATTTCCCATTTTCCTGTACATCTGCTGGTACAGGAGGATCTCACTGTGATTTTAAGTGGAATCTCTCTGATGATTCATGATATAAAGCAATTTTTTATGTCTACTTGGCCACATGGGATCTTCTTACATATTGAAGGGTCATAACCATATTTGTATTGGGTTGTCTCCCACTATCTTGATTTGTAGTTTTTGTATATATTTTAAACATAAAACTGCTATTAGAACTTCTAATGCTTCTGCCTCTACCTCCTAAGTACTAGTTAATTTTTATTGTTTTGGGTTCAAGATAGCATCTTGTTAAATAGCCCAGGCTGTACTCAAACCCATGGCAATCCTGCCTCAACTTCTGGAGTACTGGGACTATATGTGTGAACCATCACACGTAGCTTAGTCTCTTAGATGTTGCTTTAGACGAAATGTTAGTGACATAGGTCCATTTATCTACTTACACAGTGAGCACAATAGGGCTTTTTGAATAAGGTTTTCTTATTTCTCAGTATTGTCTGAAAATTTCACATTTTATTAAAAGTATTAGTAAGAAACCTGGAGAATCTTCTTTTAAAAAAAAAAATTATTTGTGCTGGAGAGGTGGCTCCCAGGTTAAGAGCACTTGCTGTTCTTCCAGAGAACCAGGTTCAACTCCCAGCACCTACACAGTGGCTCTGTCACTCCTATGGCCTTCCCAGGCACTACATATACCAGAAAACGTGTGGGCAATCAAAACACTTGCACAAATAAATCATTTTTAATGTATTTTTATTTTATGTGTGTATATGTTGCCTTCATGTATGCAAGTGTACCCGTGGATGTAATACCTGTGGAGGCCAGAAGAGGGCATCAGACTTGCCTGGAACTGGAGTTATGGATGGCTGTCAGCTGTCATGCCAGTGGCTGAGAACCAAACTTGGGTGAGAGAGGCCAGTGAATGCTCTTACCAGTTAAGCCATCTCTCCAGCCCCCAATAATCAGCTTTGGAAGTTCTTATATACAATAAAACCAGGCAGGCTGCTGGGGGGAGAAGAGACATCAAAGGTCTTACCCAGCTCTAGATTCTGAGTGCTACAATATTGACCTACCAGACAGGACATGCCCACTGGTGCGATGCAGCATGGTTACGTGGGTAATCCTTTGCTTCTTTTCCTTTCTTCTTTTTTTTCATTGCAGGCCTGGAAAAACCCTATGTAGACTTGGCTGGCGTCAAATTCACAGAAATCTGCCTCTGCTTCTTAGGTTCTGGGATTCCACGAGTGTGCCACCACACCTGACTCCCAACTGCTTTCTGATTGGATCTAGTTCACAGGAAGGAAATCATGCCTGGTACTGTAATCTGGTCAAAGTTTCAAAGCTCTCAAAGACTCTGGGAGTGTGGGGGGACTTGCTGTTTTGCTAAATGGACATGTCAAACAGCCTCCTAAATATTGCTTATACCCACAGATTCGTGCTGTTCTCAACCTGGGTAATTTTTCTGTGGTAGGGTACTTAAAGTGCTGAGAATAAATGATTGTTTAAGTGTTCAAGCCTAAATGATTCATCTACAAAAATTTCCTCAAGGTTCAGAACAAGGGGAACAAAGAATGCAAGAGCCAAAGTATACAGAAGAATGTTGTGAAATGTTTTCTGGACATGACATGGCTATTGCATTGTTCAACTTCCTGCAGCTATGGCTAGCTATATAAGACCAGCCAGCTTTCTAGCAGGCAGCATTAACTAGACTCAGTGAGTTATAAAAAGAGGACATGAAGGTGGAAGGGGGCATGCTGGGAACTGTCCAAGGGAAGTGAGAGGGAGGGGCTGGGCATGAGCAGATAGATTGTATGTATGTGAGATTGTTAAAGAATAAACAAAAGATATTCTTTTAAAAAATTGCATTGGGGGGGGCCAGACTCATGCCTTTAATTCCAGCATTTGGGAGGCAGAGGCAGGTGGATCTCTGTGAGTTCAAGGGCCAGTCTTTTCTATATAGTGAGTTCTAGGCCAGCTAGGGTTATATGGAAACCCTGTCTCAACACACACACACACACACACACACACACACACAAAATCACCAACCCAAAAACTGGTTAAGAGTACTTGCTGCTCTTGTGGAAGACAAGAGTTCAGATCCCAGAACCCACATGGCGGCTAACAACCATCTATAAATCCAGTTCCAGGGGATCTGACACTCTCTGACCTCCATGGGAACTGCACACATGTGGTGCACTTGCATACAAGCAGGTAATACACTCATATGCACAAAAGAATAAATAAAATATTTTTTAAAATCTATGTTGGAGGTATGGCTTGGTGGTAGAGTACTTATCTAGCATGTGAAGGCCTGTTTGGTTCCCATATACACACACAGAGACATAGACACACACAGATAAACCCACAGAACCCCCAACAAGAAAACATTATGCCAATGCTGATTGATGTGGTGTCATATGAGGCTAATTTAATTAAATAAAATTAAAAATCAGTTCCTCAATATGGTTAGCTACCTCCTAATGCCTAACACACTGGATAGTGGAGATGAATTTCAGGGGCCAGAAGAAGGCTCAGTTGGTAAAGTGCTGTTTGTGTAAACATGAAGACTTGCATTCAATCCCCAGCACCCCTATAAAAACTGGGTGTGGTGATAACTGCTTTGAATGCTAGTGCTGGAGAAGAGGAAATAAGAGCATCCCCCGGGCTGGCCAGCCAGTGTAGCCTAACTGTAAACTCTGGCGGACAGCTTTCCTGAGGATGACAGTCAGGGTTGTCATGTGGTCTCCACATGCACACATCCCCACACTGCCTCACATGCACATGCAGTACAAATTCTTAGACTGTGGTGATGAATACACTGTGCTTCCTGCCGTCCTTGGCCGGTTTCCCCTGGTGCTTTCTTGGTTTTTCCTCTTACTGCAGCCTATACTAAATCTTTCTCCAAACAGCTATTTCTTCAGTTTTGCTTCTTATACCCTCTGTTCACTTATCCTTACTGTTGCTTCTTTCAACCTAAACTCTTCAGCGCTGGGTAAACGCTATACTTTCTTCCTTGGTTCTCTGATGCTACAAATCCCTTCTACCAAGCCCAGTTGATTCAACACATTTGCTGACATTGGTTTGAGGCCAGATACTGTTCTAGATAGAGCTAGAGACAGCAGTGAACAGACAACTATAGCTCAGCTTCAATGGAGTACACCCTTTGATGAGGGAGGACCAGAAGGGGAAAAACATTCTTTTTTTCCCAGTAAACACCAACTACTGTGAAGGAAATAAGGCAGCCATTGTCAGCGATCACAGTCAGGGAATTCGGGAGATGATGGTTAAGCTACAGAGGTATCAAAACGATTCAGTGCTCTCCCCAAAAGAAGACCTGTGGGAAGGCACCTTGGTGGGACAGTGTGCCTCAAGAAAGAATGGAAGTCAGGAAAGTGTAGAGAATTCCCAGTTCTGGGGATCAGACATCCTCTTCTGTCCTCTGGGGACACTGGATGACACGGGAAACTTACATACAAGCAGGCTTAACACACACATTAAAAAAAAAAAGCCTAAGGTATCTTTCCCACATCCTTTCTTTCTTGAGGACACCCCATATACACCCCAGTCAACTCCTTTACAAAACATCTCAAAAACAATTTTTTTTTTTTAAGATACAGTCTCACTATGTAGCTGTCTGACCTGGAAATGCCTATAAACACCAGGCTGACCTTACAGAGATCTGCCTGCCTCTGCCTCCCAAGTACTGGGAATAAAGGCATGCACTGTGACCAGCAAGTTCCTTTATTTCTGATTTTATTTTATCACATTACACAATACTTGTCTTCTATTAGGATCTTCTTTCTTAATCTTGTCATTTCATTAATTTTTCCTTTATTTCTGTCATTGTGTTTCTTTTAAAATTAAGTTTAGGAAGGCCTTCCTTTACTTAAGATCACAAAATATACTCAGAATTTGATCCAACACAGTATTAGAATCACAGTGGGCATGGTGGTGCATGTCTATAATCCCAGCACTCAGGAGTCAGAGGCAAGAGAATCAGGTGTTTAAAGTTATCCTCTGCTGCACAGTGAGTCTGAGACCCTGGGAAAGAAAGAGGGGAAAGAGAGAGAGAAAGAAAGAAAGAAAAAAGAAAAAAAGGCAAGAAAGAAAGAAAAGGGAGGAAGGAAAGAAAAGAGAAAGATGGGAAGAGAGCAGAAAACACATCCAAACTGGAAAGCAGGATGTTAAATTATCCCCAAAGATGGTATAATTTACCATATTAAGAAAACCTAAAGGGGGCTGGGGAGATGGCTCAGTGGTCAAAGAGTACTCTTGTAGAGGACCTTGGTTTGATTCCCAACATGCACGTGGCAGCTAACAACTGTCTATAACTCCAGTTCCAGAGGATCTGATGCCCTCTTCTGATCTCCATGGGCACTGCATGACATGGGTGCAGTTACCTACATTCAGGCAACACACTCAAACATAAATCAGAACTATAAATTCAGTAAAGTTGTAAAAAAATTAACATATAGCCAGGCATGATGGCTTATACCTATAATCCTAGTACTTGAAGACAGAGGCAGGAAGACTGCCTCAAGTTTGAGGCTAGCCTGGGTCAATATATCAAGTTCCAGGCAAAGCTAGTCAGGGCCTATATAGTTGACACCATGAATTTAGAAAAAAATTTTTAAATCAACATACAAAAAAAATCAGCTCCATTTCTATATACTAATAACGAAATCTCCAAAAAGTAGGTCTGGAGGTGCAGCTCAGTGGTGGGGCATGTGGTTAGCATGTACCAGATCCTAGATTCAACCCCATCCCCAAATCCAACACTACCCAAAAAAGTAAGAAAATGATACAATTTAAAACAGGACTGAAAAACAGCAGTGAAAAAAGGCTGGGGTATGGTTTCACGGCAGAGTGCTTGCCTAGCATGTGTGAAGACCTGAATTTAGTCCCCAGCACTGAAAAAAGAAAATAAACTTAACCAAAACAGCAAAAAAAAATTTTTTTAAAGATACCACACCCACCTTCATTAAGACACACGTGGTATGCAAAACAAGGTGCTAAAAGGGGTCAAAAATCTGGAAATATGAGCACACACCCTTAATCTCATCACTCTAGGGGCAGAGGCAGGTGGATCGCTGTGAGTTCAAGGTTAGCCTGGTTTACATAGCAAGTTCCAAGTCAGCTGGGGCTACAGGGAGACTCTGCCTCAAAAAAAGAGAAAAAAAAATCCAGAAATATAAAATAAATAAATGTAATAAGATGCTTAGCACCTCTAATCACCTTGGAGATGTAACAACTTGGTGATGTCATCTCATACCTGCTAGGGTGACTGTTGGAAAAAGACAAGGGAGGAGTTGAAGAGATGGCTAGGGTTAAGAGCACTTGCTCTTGTAGGGGACCTGGCCACAGTTCCCAGTACCCAACCATCTATAACTCCTGCTCTGAAGGACCTGATACCTTCTGGCCTTTGTGGGCACCCACACACATGTGCATATACATGCAGCTATAAATAAATAAATGAATAAATATATAAATAAATGGACACATGGGCTAGAAATGACTCAAATGGTTTAGAGCATTTGTTGCTCTTGCAGAAGACCTTGGTTCAGTTCCCAACACCCACAATAGCAGCTAACAACTGTCCTTGACTTCAGTTACAGAGGATCTTTAAGCCCTCTTTTGGCCTGTGGGCATTGCACACATGAATGCATTTACATACATGCAGGTAAAACATTCATACACATAAAATAAAAAAATAAATAGGTCAGGGGATAAAAATAGCATGTGTCATAAGGAAATAAAGAGGCATTCTAGGGCTGGAGAGGTGGCTCAGTGGTTAAAAACACTGGCTGCTCTTGCAGAGGACCAGGGTTCAATTCCCAGCACCCATGTGGCAGCTAACAATCATTCATGACTCCAGTTTCAAGGTATCCGTGCTCTCTTCTGACCTCCATGAACACTGCACAACATGGGTGCACTTACATACATGTAGGCATTAACATTCATACACATAAAATAAAAACAATAAATAAAATATAAAAAAGAAGAGGAACCCTGTAGAGTGTTGGTGGTAATGTAAGAAGTACAGTCACTGTTCTCTCTCTCTCTCTCTCTCTCAAACACACTACACACACACCACATACGTACATATTTTTAAAATAATAAAAACAAATCTTAAAACATGGAGAAACTTTTACTGCATCTCCCTAAGAAATCAATCATGGCATAAGGCTATAATCCTAGCACTCTGGAAACAGAGGCAGAATGAACAGGAATACAAGGTCAGCTACACAGCAAGTTCAAGGTCAGATTTGGGCTGTCTTCAAAATTTTCTTGGTCATTGATTTTAAGTTTTGCTAAATGCTTGCTCTCTAGAAGTTATATACAATAATATACAAGCATAAAACTGTCAACTTTAAGGCAGAGAGACCTTGAGGTGGTTGTGGATATTTCAAAGTCATCTCTAATGACTACATATTATTGTCTAAAATATGCACATAGATGAAGAAAGGTTTCCAAAATGTAACAAACAAGGAAAAAGTTCACCACAGTGATATACAGACACCTGAGGAAGACCTTCATTTCTTTGGTAAAGTTTTTATTTCAAACAAAATTCAAACCTGGGTGTGCCGATGGCCTACAAGTCCCACCTACTTGGGAAACTGAAACAGGAAGATTGCTATAGTCCAGGAGTTTGCAACAGCACAGTAAGACCTTGTCTCCTTTAAAAGAAAAGGGGTGGGGGTGGGGGCTATGGATAGCTCAATGGTAACATACTTGCCTGGCATATATAAGGCTCTGGGTTTGACCGTCAACCCTGGAAAACAAAAAACAAAAAACAAAAAGAAAAACAAACAAACAAGCAAAACTGAATGATTCAATGTCTTGAGTTTGCAACAATTATTTTAAATTCTTCAAGGATTACAAACCATGATTTGCAGGTACTGTGCAGTGCTATATGCAAACTGAAGTCTCAAAGAATTAAGCCTACTAAACAATGAAACTAATTTGCCAGGCCTTAAGCCTGGAAAGCTGAATTTCAGATTACTTAATTTATTGAGGCAGAACTATTTCTACCCATATGAATAAAGAACAGTGGGTGTTTCACTGGGTAGCATTTTTGGTTGAATTTCGTTTCTTCTGCATGTCAGAATCAGTACAGCCTAGAATGGAAAATCTTGCGTTTTGGAGACTGGGCAGCTGAAAGAGGTCTTTGAAATGCCCTGTGATAAGCTCTTACCCAAACGTGAATTCTACATCCTCACTGCATAGCCTACAGCATGCCCCAAGCCCCGCTTTCAATCTCCAGTGCCTGGGGAGTGGAGCCAGAGCACTCTCAAAGAGAGCATCAGGTTTCAGTTAAGGACAAGTATTCTTTACAATGACGTAATCTCATTGTCTAATCCTCCCTTCATCCCTTTTATTTAGTGTAAGAAGGAACCATCCTGTCTATACAACTCTTAGTCTCTACCAGGCATGTCCAGCATGTAGCTGAGGATAGCTATGAATGTACCCCCAAAACAAAAAGCCCCATAAACTTAATTAAAAATAATGAAAAGGTTTTGCATTTCTGTAACTTGGTTATACTCTTAACTGTGTAGATGACAATGTCCTGTCTCAATATCAAAAGGTTAACCACACCTGTGAGACGCTAAGATAACACCCCTCCCTTGAGCAGGTTTGGTGGTACACATCCATAATCCAGACACTCAGGAGGCAGAGGCAGGCATATTTCTGAGATCGAAGCCAGCCTGATCTACATAGTGAGTTCCAGACCCAGCTGGGGCTACAGAAGACCCTTTCTCAACAATAAAAACAAAACACAAAAGAAAACCTCTCCCTCTTGCTGTATCTTCAACATACCCAGTTTCCACATAAAGTCTGTTGTGAAGTCTTAAAATTTCTGTCCAGTGCGGAGGCATAGACCTATAATTCCAGCACTGGGAGGTTGAAACAGGAGAATTCCAACTTTGAGACCAGGTTGGACAGCATAGAAGACTTGTCTCAAAATAATAAAATATGAGTCTGGAGAGAGGCTCAGTAGTTAAGGGCACTCTTGAAGACCTGGTTCAGTTTCCAGCACTCACATGACAACTAGCAATGGTCCCTAACTCTAGTCCTAGGGGATCCAACACTCTCTTCTGGACTCTGTGGGCATTGCACATAAGGCGCACTTACATACATGTAGGCAAAACACTCAAACTCATAAAAAATACAAAACGAAACAAAATAAAACAAAAATAAACTACAATGACTGGCGCTTGTACGGTGTCATTCATGTCTCTTCTTACCCAGGACTTGAAGCACCCTGAATGTTCCTGATTCTTCCTTAAATTAAATTCCTCTGATTCTAACCTCAGTCTTTGCTTGTGTATCTCCTAACAGGGGAAACGACATTGTCTGCACTGCCTCTTCACAGCTGGCTTTTCCTCCCCTGTGCCCTGCACTAGGCTAACACTTACCACATTCAGTTGTTAATTCAAATCCAGTGGATTCCTGCTGAATCTACCCTAACTAGACTTCTCAGAATCATGTGCTGCTAGACTATTATTGTGATGTTCTTAAAACTCTCCTCTGGTTTCTAGGATACTGTTTTCCAAATTCTATTTGTTCATTTATTAAATATTTATAGAGCACCTACAAGGATGCCAAGTTAGGAATTGGGGATGCAGACTTTTTACAGATACTTCTAAATAATTATAATTTGCCAAATATAATTCGTGCTTTGACAGAGGTAAGAACTGACTACTAGGGGGATTGAGTGGACTTCCAGAGTGAGTCACCCCTTCATAATCTTATCTATGGTCAACCAATTAATGTGCCCCTTGATTTTCCTCTCCCATTTTTTCAAAGTCAGGGTTTCATGTAACCCAGGCTCAACTCAAACTCACTAGTAGCCAAGGACGACCTTGAGTTCCTGACTGTCCTAGGTCTACCTCCCAAGTGCTGGGATTACACGTATTGGACACCACGCATGCCCAACCCCCTTCACTCTATCCAACTTTATGCCAACCTCAGCCACTCTAGGTTCCCAAAAACCTTCATAAAAATGATTAAAAGATATAAACTGACATTCTGGATAGTTAATATGCTCCCATCCTCCATCCTCCAAAACACTCTGTTTGATCACTTGTCTCTTCCCACACAAACTAATGCCAAGGCACTGCTCTTATTTTTGTCCAACAATTTGCTTAAGATATAACTCTTCAATAAACCATCCTCCTGGATACAAAAATCCCTTCATAAAATGTCCCCTTACTCTTCAGAGAACTTATCTATTGCTACTCCATCAACCCAATATACCCAATATAATACCAGACCCTCAAAAACTTGAAATTCTTGAGCTGGAGAGATGGCTTGGTGAATTAGAAACAATTGATGGGCAATGAAGACCTAACTTTGGATTCCAACACCCAGATAACAAGACGGGCATCACACACATATGTGCATATGTTCCCACACAGACTCGAATCTATCTATCTATCTATCTATCTATCTATCTATCTATCTATACACACACTGTCAGGCAAACAAGACCTTTCTGGACCACAGACTGAGATTTGTGTCACATAAACCAAAATTGCAGGTCTTTGCTATCCTACCCTCCTCTGACACACAGCTGAAACAGTTCCATACCAGAGCTTCTCTGATCATGCTTTAGCCCACTCTTCCACCTCTTCAAGGCCTAACAGAACTTCTGTGAGCCGCCTCCCTCACTCCTTCCAACCCACCCTGATTCCTCCCATGATCCCCAAGCTCCCAGTCCCTGGCACACCTCTCATTCTGCCACGCTCTGCAAAGGGACTCAGTTTAGCTGGCTGGCTGAATCAATCAAAGAAAGGATCAAGATCTCCCAGTCTGAAAAGTGCACACACAGAACAGACCACAACAAAGGTGCCAGCTGAAGTTCAAATTCTATTTTCTCCTGCCTTCTCCAAACTACAGTACAGAAAATGGCCCACCACTCCAACCTCAAAGACCACGTCTTTTTCAAAATGGAAGACAGCTGCACACTCGACTCGCCCCCAACGGCATTCCCATCCCTCTGTAGGAAAATGTATTAGGAAGCAAAGGAAGGTGGGAAAGTGGTCTGTTGGGGCCACAAACTTGCTCTAACTGGTTAAGACCAGAGGAGAGCAACTCACAGCTCACTTGGACAACAGGCACGCACCCGGATGGGGGATGGTCTCCCACAACTGCCTTGCGTGTGGTCCAGCGTTCATGGGGGAGGGGAGAGAAGAAAAACCGTTATTCCCACCCAGAGGGGCAGGGGTGGGGGAGCCCAGAGCCGGAGTCCTGATGGCATTACCTTTTAGGAAAAGGGCCTCGTGGGACCGTCCTTTTCAGCGGGCACTGGGTGAAGAAGCAGTGCAGGGCAATCGTTCCGGTTCCCGGGTCCTGGCTCTCCACCCTCGGGGTAGGCCAGCTCTGGACCAGATGGCGGCTGCCCGCCGCCTGTGACTGGCGCCTTTATAGAGCTCCACCCACGAGCCGCCTGCTGATTGGCTGAAGCCCGTCACGAGACCGGCTCAAGGCGAGAGAGAGAGGTGTGAGTCTGAGCTGTCCGCAGCGAGGCTCTGGATGGGCCGCGAGGATTGGGGTGCTCTCCTTGAATGCCGGGCCCTACAGGAAGCTGTGGGTAGGAAGTGTGAGTCTCGTTGCTTGCTTGGTTGTTTTGTTTTTTTTTTCTTCTTTGCCGTGGGTAACCCAAGGCGGCCTTGAATTCCTGATCCTCCTCCTTCCACCTCCGAAGCGGTGGGATTATTGGTGTTTCCCATCATGCCCAGCTTTCAGGGCCTCACTGTGTTTTGTTTTAAATGAAGAGTTGGTGTTATTATTTGTTTTCTCTCGCCGTGTGCATATGCAGAAGTTAATTGACAGGCGTCTGTTCTTTCTTTCTAAGATGTGAGCTCCGGGGATCAAACTCAGGCCAACAGGATTGGCGGTAGGCGCATTTATGAACGTAGCCATCTCGCCGGCCCAAGCGGTTTACTACTACTAAAACGACTTTTTCATCACTGCCTATCCCGTTGCTCTTTATGAGCTATAGCTGATGGCATTTCTGTTGTTTCTTTTCAGCCCTCTTTACAGCCCCTGTCTCTCTTCTCGTACAGAGTAGTTAATAAATATTACGCAGCAGCTGAAGCTGCACTCTTCGGGTTTAAAATGCCCATTAGAACAGCTGCCTCCAGTGATTTAGGATTTTGAGCCCTGGCTACTACTTCCTGATGGCAAACAGTCTGTCAAAGCACTGTATTTAAACCAAGTGCCCTGCAGCACTCGGGAGGCAGAGGAAGGAATCTCTGTGACACAGAGGCCAGTCTGCTCTGCATAAGTTAGTTCCAGGCCAGCTGGGGTTACAAGAAGACCCTGACTCAGAAAAAAACAAAACCAAACCACCACCTTACACCTGCACCAAAACAAAACCCAAACCAATGTATTCACACAGTAATTGCCTTTTGGGTACAATTGCAAGCAATATTTCTGGTTTGTGTTTTGTTTGTTGTTGGCTGGTTTTGTTTTGAGACAGGGTCTCATTAAGCAGCTCTGGCGGCCTGGAACTCAGTATGTAGGCCAGGATGGCCTCAAACTGTCAGAGATCTGTCTGCTTCTGCCTCTGGAGTGCTGGGAAAAAAGGTGTATATGCCCCCACACCCAGCTCTGAATTTTTGTGTGAGTGTGAGACAGGGTCTCACTATTTACCCCTGACTGGCCTAGAACTCACTCTGTAGACCAGGCTGGCCTCTATCTCACAGAGATCTACCTGCCTCTGCTTCCCGAGTGCTGAGATTAAAGGCATGCATCACCCTGCCAGGCTGCAGCTCTGAATTCTTAATACTGATTCCTAGACGGATAGCTGCAGCTAATGTGTCAGGGAAGTCTGCTTCTGATGTAGTGTCACTCACCTTTAGTCCCAGCACTCTGGAGACAGGGAGGCGGCAGTTCTCTATGAGTTGGAGGCCAGTCTGGTCTACAAAATGAGTTCCAGGCCAGCCAGGGGGTACATAGTGAGACCCTGTCTCAAAAAAAAAAGGAAAGAGAAAGAATCTGCCCTCAGTTTGTTGAAGCAAAAATCAGAGGGTCAACAACTTGGCTGTGGCTTAATTCAGTGGCTTGCATGTGGGAGGAAAGTCTTCAGGACCAAGGGTTCACAGAAAGCAGTACAGAGAGCTTACTAGAGGCCATAGAAATATCTAAGTGCACAGCCATTACCCGAGGAAGGCTCCTCACTTTTGGAAGCATTGAAAATGGCTTGCTTCAGACACAGAAAGAACTAGAAGGCTCTTCTTTTCCAAATAAACCTGTAGGGAAGCAGCCAGGTATGGTGGTACAGCTTGTGATCTCTTCACTTGGGAGGTGGGGCCTGGAGAATTGAGTTCAAGGTCATCCTTAGCTACATAGGAAGTTTGAGGCTACTCTGGGCTATGTAGGGATACTTAGACTTTGGAGAGAAAGACAGACACTGAACTGTCATCATATCACTACCTTTAAAACCTTACACTTCTATTTACTTATTTGCTTACTTTTGAAACAGGGTCCTACTATATAATCCAGGCTATGCTGGGATTACAAGTGTGAATCAACATGGGTGGCTGCTTTCCATTATTTTTAGCATAAAAAGCCAGACCCTAAAGATGAGCTACAAGGTCCTGCATGGCGTGTTTACTCTCATTCCCTCCCTCCCCTACCCCAGCCCCTCAACCACATTGACCTTTCAGATCTCAGTGACCAGTCCTTTCTAGGTTTCTGTAATTGGCTTTTCTCTGCTTCCTCATATTTCCATAGTCAGCCCTCAGGCTTCAGCCTCAAGTCATTTCTTATGGCAGTGTTCTCTAAGTTATGTTTTCCTTTTATACCTCATTAGAACATCGTAGTGGGG
The DNA here is from genome assembly GCA_035773235.1 of Eospalax fontanierii. Taxonomy (NCBI): domain Eukaryota; kingdom Metazoa; phylum Chordata; class Mammalia; order Rodentia; family Spalacidae; genus Eospalax; species Eospalax fontanierii. The sequence goes on along the minus strand of CM069543.1, from coordinate 26,041,820 downwards.
TACCTCAAGACTGACTATAGCTATGTCATGCCCCAGCTAAACCCAGCAGTTAAAGCTAGAGGCAGTTAACTGAAAGTGTGAAATGGAAAAGTTTGAACCAGCCGCATGGGTTTGGGTTCGAGAACAGGTTGGCATGCACCTGGTTGCTCCTGCTAATTACAGACTTATGGCTTACTCTCTGGCTTGCTCTTGCAGAATAGAACGTGTTGTGTGTGTGAGGTTCCACCCCTAAGCTTGGGAACTTAAACTTTTCATCTCTGGATGTGGTGTTTCTGTATAAAAGTTTACCCTGAGAAAGGCCTGGCACTGAGCTTAGGATTAACTGCCCAGAGTAGTTGCCCATCAGCTATAAAGACTATCTTTTGGCAATATTTTTTGTCTGAGTGGTCTTCACTGGTGAAATGCCTCATAACAACATAATCACATAGAAATGCCTCATAACAACATAATCACATAGCACTTTATTATACATAGTTAATATCTGTGTCCTCCACTAGACAGTAAGCACCATGAATACCTTCAGGAGTCTTTTAAAAGGGGGCCAGAGATGGCTTCTTGGGTAAGAGTGCCTGCTGCTCAAGTGTGAGGACCAGAGTTTAGATTCTAGCACCCGTATAGGGCAGATCACAAACACCTATAACACCTATTCCAAGGGATCTGATGCCCTCTTCTGGCCTCCATGGTCACCTGAACACACATGTGTGCATACACTCACACAGTTACATACAGACAAATACAATTTTTAAAAATCTCTTTTAAAAAAAGACATTTAAAAGTATAGATCCTGCTGGGTTTGTTTGGTTTTATTTTGTTTTTGAGGCAGGGCCTCCCTATATAGTCTAAGCTGACTTTGAAATTGTAGAGCTCTCTTCCTATATCTAAGCACTGGAATTACAGGAAAGAAGATGGTTAGTTCAGTTTTGAATCTAATCAATTCAACATGTTTATAACATATATGGGTGGAAAGGTAGTCGGTGGTAAATCCTAACCCTGGAGAGGCTGAGATGGGATCACTTTAAGGGCACCGAAAATCTTACTCCGACATAGCAATGAACAGTACCTAGATCTGTCCATCCCTCTCACTCCTCACACCCTTAACCAACATCCCATTTTGCTCGTGGAAAATGCTGAAGTCCGTTCAGTGACACCAAAGCGCTACACACTCATGCTCCTCCTCTGCACTCGAGGTGAGTCTTGGAACATAGTGCCTGCCAGCCCCCTTAGCTCAGTCCCCAGCAGCCTGGCACGCCACCATGCCAGTTCCGAATGCTAGCCAACCTTCTGCCTCACAGCCTCTGCTTCAGCTGGCCCCTGGAAAGCTTTTCCTTTTTTAATTATTTTATTTATTCATTGATTTCTCTTTTTGAGACAGAGCTTCCCCGTAGCCCTTTGGAACTTTCTATGTAAACCAAGCTGGCCTTGACCTCAGAGATCCACCTGCCTGTGTTCGGGATTAAAGGCATGAGGCACCACACCCAGCATGACAAGTTTTTACTAGAGATGGATGGTTCACGATCTTCATTCATTTCAGATCCCCAACTGCCAGCTTTTCAGCCTGGCTTTCCATGACTCACTCACCTAAATTAAAGCATTGTATCCATACACGAATGCACACATTTTCTATTTTCATCCCTATTTTTCTGTCCTCCCTGCTCACACACTGTGCATTTGTACTTAGATGATCTACCACCTCTCTACCCCTCTAGACTATAAGTACAATAAGAGCAAGATTTTTATCAGGTTTTTTTGTTTTGTTTTGTTTTTGTATTTTTGAAATAGGGTCTCCTGTAGCCTCAGCTGGCCTTGGAACTAGCTAAGTAGACCAGGCTGACCTCTATCTCACAGACATCTACCTACCTCTACCTTCAAAGTGCTGGGATTAAAGGTATGTACCACCACAACCAGCTAACATTATGTTCTTAATGTAGCCCAAGTACTTAAAACAGATCAGGTTAATCCAGGGACAGTGAGTGGCTCATACCCAGAAGCCCAGTATTTGAAAGGCTGAAGCAGGAAAATTGTCATGAGTTTGAGGACAGCCTGGGCTACAGAGATGCTGTCTCAAACAAAATAGAGTGGGCACTTAGTGTGTGGTAAGTAATTTATATGTGTTACATTATTCTGCTTCATCACAAAAAGAGGTATACACTCATGATCACATAAAGGAGGAAAGGCCGTTGAAATAACAGACGTAGCCTGTTTAAACATATATTGCTAAATAAATTAGCCTGTTAGGACTTAGTAAACAACCATATATTAAGAATAAGTAGCTGAGCCAAGCATAGTGGCACACACCTTTAATCACTGCATGCAGGAGGCAGAGGCAGATGGATCTCTATGAGTTCCAGGCCAGCTTGATCCACAGCAAGTTCCAGGCTAGCCAGTGCTGCATTGTGAGACCCTGTCTCAAAAAAAAAAAAATAGTAGCTGTGGGTTGGCCAAATGGCTCATTGAACAAACCTGAAAATCTGAGTTCAATCCCTGGAACCCAGATAAAGGTGGAAGGAGAGAACTGGTTCCACAGATTTGTCCTCTGACTTCCATATGTGTGCTGTAACAAACATGCATCCCCTCAACAATGATAACCATAATAAGGAGTTGGGTTTGATGACTCATGCCTGTATTCCCAGTACTCTGAGGATTTGACTGTCATGGCTTCTAGGTCAGCCTGGGCTACACTAGAGTTCTAGGGCTAGCCAAGGTAGGCTATAGAGTGAGACTTTGTCCAAAAGGAAAAAGAAAGAAAACTTGAGCCAAGTGTGTTGGCACACATCTATGATCTCAGCACTTGGGAGGCTGAGGGAAAGGAATCACGAGTTGAAAACCAGCCAGGGCTATGAAGTAGGACTGTCTCACAGGTGAACATGATGGCTCGTGCCTGTGATCCTAGAACTTGGGAAGCAGAGGTAGGAAATCAGGAATTCAAGGCCAGTCTGGGTATCTATAAGACATCCTGTATATAAAACAACAAAACAAGCCAGAAAACCTGAGGGTTACAAAATGTTCAGAAAATTATAAATGTAAATTTATAAAAAATACAAAGAAAACAGAAGAGTACTTGTGACAAAGGAGCTCAGTCATTATTTTAAGAAATAGTGTGTTTAGTTGATAAAGCATGAAAAATGTTGAGTCAAATTACTTCTAGGAGAGACATGACTTACAATCCAAGTCTTGTCTCTTGTTTATTGAACTGTTTTTAAAAAATTACTTCTTGGGGCTGGAGAGACATCTCATCAGTTAAGAGTACTGACTGCTTTTGCAGAGAACCAGGGTTCAGTTCTCAGCACCCACTTAGCTGCTAACAACTGTCTGTAACTCCAGTTTCAGGGGATCCAGTACCCTCTTCTGGCCTCCAGAGGCACCAGACATGCACATAGTACACACAAATGCATGCGGACAAACACAGATACATTCCGGACAAACACGGAAAATAAAAATAAATAAAAATTTAAAAAATACTTTTGGCCTAAATTCATTGTCAAAGTTTTCATTATCATCAGCTTTCCAACTCCAATTTCCATTCAATACTGAATGAGTTCTCAAATTATTTTGACATTTTAATGAATTATATGTATCAGTTATATAAACTTGCAATAGCCTTTAACACATTTATTTGGAAATAGTCTTAAATATTAAATTTATGCTCCTCACATAGAGCTGAAAGCTAGAAGATTCCAGTTTGGAGCTGAATGAAGATGTACAATGAATAAAGAATTACCCTAATATAATCATTGCTGATGAAGGCTATATAACTTTTGGAGGAAGAGGCAATAAACAAATTTGAACTAGTATTGCCATACATATTAAGAATTGAGTTAATCAGCTTGCAAGAACTTGTAAGATTCCTCCCATTAACCCTGTAACCTAAGATCTGTATGCTTGGGGTTGCATTCCAAATGGTATAGTGCCCTGTGTGTGTGGCGCCCTTAGGTTCAAAGTGTAGATCACAAGTAACGTTGGAGAACACTGGAAGAATATTTACTTTGCATCTAAATTGATGAAAGCACATGACGTGTGTGTGTGTGTGTGTGTGTATGTGTGTGTGTGTATCGAGTATTGTGGGAAATTATAGAGAAGATCTCCTTGAAATAACATGTAAGTTTTGCAAATCTCCAAAATTCCTTGCCTTTTCAAGTCAGAATGTCTTATTTGAACTAATGACTTTATTTGAACTAATAACTGATACTGGGCTAACAAAACAGAATTGTCTGCCTGCTGTGGTGGCAGCTGTCAGTAATCCTAGCTCTCAGGAAGATAAAATGAGAGGAGAGCAAATTCCACGCCATCCTAGGCCACAGAGTGAGATCTTGTCTCAAAAAAACAAACAGAACACAGCAGATCCATAAAGGAACCAAGATGTCAAGATGTAGAACAGAGCACCTGTCTGTCTGACATCTGGATTCCTAAGGACCTCGAGTGAGCCTTGACCCCAAAATTAATGTGGAGGAACAAACCTCAAGGAATCTCACATTTTCTTTTCTTTGTTTCTTTATTTCTTTTTCTTTAATTGAGACAGGGTCTCACCACTATGTAACCAGGTCTTACCTCCAGTTTATGATCTTTCTGCCTTAGCCTCCTAAGATGTGGGACCACGTGGTAGGGCTACTAATTTGTATCTCAAATATCTAACTAACAATAACCCACTTCCCACTAATCTTATAGCCCTTAAAAAATTTTATTTTGAGAGTGTGTGTGTGTGTCTGCATTTATGGACAAGCATGCTGAGGTCAGAGGACAACTTGCAGGAGTCAGTTCTCTCCTACCATGTGGGTGATGCTACTGTGTGGATTTTGGGATTGAACCTCAGTCCTCAGGCTTAGCAGCAAGCACCCTTCCTTGCTGAGCCATCTTGTAGTCCTTCTAATCGTCTTTTCAACTTTTTACTGTCTTTTCACCTGTCTAGAGTCCTCGCCCCCTTCCTCAGACAGCTGTCTTTAGGACAATCTGTTTAATTACTCTCAAGCTTTTGTATCATTTTGCCTCATCATTTCATACTTTGCAAGATCACAATTTGGGGGGGGGGTGTCTTTTTGAGACAGAGTCTCCATCCCAGATGGCCTGGAACTCACTATGTAGATCAGGCTGGCCTTGAACTCACAGAGATCCACCTGCTCTACCTCCCGAGTGCTGGGACTAAAGGTGTGTGACACCATACCAAGCAAGATCACAATTTTTATCAAACGCTTACTAAATTTTAAATTAAATCCCTAGTAGGTCTCCAGGTATGCGTTTTATAGTTCTGGCATACACCTGTAATTGCAGCCTGTGCAAAGCTGCACACGCAAGACTGCCCCTACTTCAGATGTGCAAGGGGGTACCAGGCTATCCTCTACTTCAGATGTGCAAGGGGATACCAGGCTATCCACAATTCTGTCATGCCAACTGCAAATTCAAGGATTACTATAAACTCAGAAAGAAAACTTCTACTTACGTTTATTTCAAGAATACAATTTTAGAGCATCCAAATGGAAGAATGGAATTAGTGAGCTATGGGGGTTGCAGGGAGAGGGGGCAGCAGATGACAGCCATTCCATGCCCTGTCCAGTGTGTCACCCTCCAACACCAGCCTGGGATCTCCCAGAAACCCCCAAAGTTTATGGTTTATTTTCTGATACCTAGATTTCATTATAAAGTCCTGGTTGATTATATCATTGGTCATGGTGATGAATCACAATCTCTGGGCTCTTCCAGACTTCCAGGAGCTGGATTTGTGAGGGGTGTAACTGTAAATCCACCTTGTGTGTTCCAGGGACTTTCCTGGCTTCTGTTAGGCAACACACTCGGGTACACAAACCTATGCAAACAGTCACATGTATATACATAATTTAAATTTAAAAAACAGGTGTAGTGGCTTATGCCTTCAATCCCAGCACCTGGGAGGCAGAAGCAGGAGAATCTCCTTGAGTTGAGGCCAACCTGGTCTACATAGTGAGTTCCAGGTCAGCCAGGGCTACATAGCAAGACCCTGTCTCAAAAAACCAAAATAAAATAAATAATTTAAAGATAAATAAACACATAATACATATTTCACATGAACCATAACTGAGAGAGTGCTTTATTTCATTTCTTCATCTCCATCTTTGGTTGCTGGTAGTGGTAGAAGTTGGTTAGTTTTCTCAGTGTTCAGAATTAGGCCTAAACATGCGAAGTAAGCACTTTGCTATGGAGCTACAGCCCCAGACCCAGAATAGTGCTTTTATTTGAACTAATGACTTTATTTGAACTGATAACTGATACTGGGCTAACAATTGTCCATACTGGCTTAAAGGTGGAAAAGTCTGCGAAAATACTGTTTCATAGTGAAAGAAAAAGCACCACTGCTTTCCTAGATGATAGACCTATAAAGGACGTCATCAACTGGTTAAACGACTTTCCAAAAAGACCAAATTTGGTGCCCACAAGATGTCTCAGAGGGTAGAGGCACTTGCTACCAAGCCTGATGACTTGAGTCATATGACCCAGGCTAGTCTCCACCTAGCCATGGAACCAGGCATGACTTTGAACTTCTGAGCCTCCCGCCTGGCCCTGCAGGCATGCATCAGTGTGTTGCATCTCATGCAGTGCCGTGAGATGCAAGCTAGGCAAACACTTTGCAAACATATTTTATATTTATCTGGTTATTGTGTTTTCCCATCTGCAATGTAAACTCCATTAAGAGTGTAGCTTAGCTTGTCTCCCTGCTGTATGCAGGCACTGAGTAACACCCAATAATTACTTTCATGGCAAATGAATACATTCTGGGAAAGGAAACAGGTTTGACTTGAGAAAACTGTGGTGTTGGGCAGGTCATAAATTTTAGCTCATGTAAATTACAATTATCCAATTATGGTCCTTTTTTTGGTTTTCCCCACTGCATCAAAGTTAGAAAAATCATATATTCAGCTAATACTCATGAAAAATAGTTATGTCACCACTAGGTGGCAGTATATGCACACATACTTTACATAGAGTCTTCCTTTTTAACCTTTTGGGTTAGTACTCTCATATTTGAAGAGTTCATTATAGCAGAAATAGTTTTTTGTTGTTGTTGTTTGTTTGAGATAGGGTCTCATTGTGTAGCCCTGGTTGGCCTGGAACTCACTATATTGACCAGGCTGACTTCGAACTCAGAGATCCATCCACCTGTCTCCACCTCCTGAATGGTGGATTAAAGGCATGTGCTGCCACTCATGGCTCAGAATATTTTAACAAAGAATATCTCACAATGCTCCTATGAAGTAAGGGAGACAGACTTTTTAAGAGAGAGTTTTAATTTTTCTGCATTTAATACAATACATTTTGGTCATATTAGACCCCATTTGCTATCTGCACAACCCCATGTCCCCCCCACTGGATTTCATGCATTCTGTCATATATGTTAAGGTCTATGGAGTCAAGCTTGTGTCCCCAGATGTCCGTCAATGTGAGTTCATCGTTGGAGCCTCGTCAACTGAAGACAGATTTTTTTTTTAATAGGCTTTGAATATATAGACTTGTTCAGAATATAATAGACTTGTTTAGAGCAACAGCACCACTAGCAGCAGATTTTGTCCCCAGCCTGCAGATTCAGATCTTTCCAAATTTTTCTCAAAGAGAGGAGCAAACATCTTCCTGGGTATCTAATGTTAGTTCGAAACTTGCCCTGATAAAATAGTTTGGAAACATAGATCCTTTTCAACTTTTACAATGTGACCCAATCATAAATGCTTTCTAGCCTTTTTCTTCCTCTCTCCTTCTCTCTCTCTCTCTCTCTCTCTCTCTCTCTCTCTCTCTCTCTCCCTCTTTCTGAATATCTCTCTGTCTCTCTCTCAATCCTTCCTTCCCTCCTTCCTTTCTTCTTTCCTTCCTTACTTTGTAGCCAAGGCTGGCCTGGAACTCATGATCCTTCTACCTCAACCTCCCAAATGCTGAGATATCAGGGGTGAACCCCCACATCCAGCTTTCTTTTCAATCATTTAATTCTGGATGGATCCTAGAATGCATCTCTTTTTGGGTTTCCTCAAACTTTAAGACATATTTAGGGGGCGATATAGTTTAAGTTATGAGGCTTCTACACTGCCTCAGCAGACAGCCCTCTGGAACAGGAGAGTGCCTAGTGACATGGCTTGGTGAACCTGGAAGTTTCTGCATCTTCAGTGGTTGAATACTGTTGGGTGTGTTTTCTCTGAAGAACTGGAGTGTACAGTTCACACCAGCATTACTGGGAACTGTACACACACTGAGCTGTCGTGGATAGATCTGAAGATACTGAAGCAGACTATCAGAAAAATTACCTACATGAAAACTCTCACTTAAGTTCATTAAATACTGTTGTTAGGTCTTCTGAGTTTACTGTATATAACCAACTGGGATCTTTCCAGCACAGATTTCCACTGCCAGAAATGTGATTTGTGCTAGTTATGGGATGCTTCCTCTTGAGTTGGTCAGGGCCGTCCTGAGAACCCCCAAACAATAAGGTTAGTGCTCTTTGTTGCCCACTAGAACTTGATGGTAAGACTCCATTGCTGAAGGCACCTCACCCTGTGGCCATAGGACATGGAGGAAACAAGTTGTTATTGACCAGGAAACTTCCTCTCTGCTTGCTAGCTTTTATGTTAAAAGAAGGTGCTATACAGGCTGCTAGGGAAAAAAGTATCAACAATCTCTCCAACTGTAAACGCTGTGAGTGACAATAATGATATGCCCACAGGTCAGTAGTGGCACAGATATCATCGGGGTAACCAACAGTTTTCTGATTGGATTTCAAGCTCACTCCACAGGAAGAAACACATGCCTAGTACTGTGTGTCTGGCAAACAACCCATGGTTAGGGAACTCACAGGTCCCAGAGGTGAACCTACTGTTATTATTCTGCTAAATGGACATAGTACCAAGCTGCCCTCTGAATTCCTATCTCGATACCCATAGAGTAATGCAGCCCTCAGGCTTCATCAGAGGAGTTTCTTTATGCAGTAGATGGTGGTTAACCTAGAAACTCACTACTGGTGAAAGTGCAGAGACTAAGTGTCAGTGGAGTGCTCAGCCGTGGGACATCTGTATCACACCCCTCCCCCAAAGACCATTTCAGAACACAGGGCAGGAAAGATAGCGAGAGTCAGAGATCAGGGAGGACCAGAGCAAAATAGTGTCTTCTGGACAAGACAGGACTGCTGGACTCATGAACTCAAAGCAGCTGTGGTTGCCTGCACAGACCTGCACAGCAAGTTCCAGCCAATCAACATTCCAGCATGGAAAGGGGAGGGGCTCACCAGCCCCCACCCCTAGTTGAGGTCCTATTGACAGTTGATAACTTCTGGGGGAAAGAGAGTCCATTTTCTTTCAGGGTGTGGCCCTTGGTCTTGGGCCATGCTCCAGAGGATGGCCCACACCCAGGAGTATTCTGGCAGCACAAATTGGACTCAGTGGTTATTTAAATAAAACACGTGAAGTTAGGAGGAGTAAGGGGAGTGAGTGTGGTTTGACTATGATCAAAATACACTGTATGAACATATGTAATTCTCAAAGAACTAAAAAAGATATTACATTAAAAATGCTGATCCACAAAGCTCCCATCATTAACTGACATTAACTGAGTTTTGCATGTGAGAAGAAATTTAGGCCTCAGAGGCTGAATTCTTGGGTGTGGTTCTAGTTTAGCTGCTTACTGGGGGGTGACCTTCAGCAGGCAATTAAACCTCTCTGAGCCTCACTTTCCTGACGTATGGTGTCAGCATGATAACACCTGTTGCACAGAGTTGGCAGGAAGATGAAATAAGATGATTACAGCAGATGCTTGGAAATTAAAATCTGTGCTTGCAAGGGGATCACTATAGTTGTAAGGCAGGGGAGAGCAGGGGGTTTAAGCACTGGGGCCTGTCATGCTCGCCAGTTATTCATATTGTTCTTTACTTATATCACTAAACTTCAGTTTTCCTGATGGGGAGGAAAAAAATGAAGCAATCAGCATGCTATTTATTAGGGGTTTTGTTTTGGTTTGTTTGCGGGGTTACATGTCATGGCAAACTTTTCGAAATAAATAGGGTTGTGCGTATGCTATGCCACTGAGATGTCCTTCCCGCCCCTACCAAATACTTTCTAAGTACCAAACACAATTCCCATTTCCTTAGATAATAACTAACTTAATCTATTTGCAGGGGTGGGAAGACAGGGCCTCGTGTAGCTCAGACTGGCCTACATTTCACTATTTAGCTCTGGATGTCCTTGAGCTTCTGGAGCTCCCATGTACTAAGATTACAGGCATATGGCAGAACCCTGGGTGTTTGAAGTGCTGGGGATTGAACCAGGGTTTTATGTATGCAAGACAAGTACTTTACCAACTGAGTTACAGCCGCAGTCTCAACTAACTTAATTCTTACGTTCACTTTATTTTTTGAAAATATTTTATTTATTATTTTTATTTTATGTGTATGAGTGTACTACCTGTGTGTATGTAAGTGCCTATGTCATGCAATGCCCTAAGAGATCAGAAGAAGGCTTTGGATTCCTGCCTTGAAATGGAGTTATGGATAGTTGTTAGCCACCATGTGGGTTAGCCACCCATTGAAACTGGGTTTTCTGAAAAAGCAGCCAGTACTCTTAACCACAGAGCCATCCCTCCAGTCCCTCAAGTTTTACTTTATATTAAATACTTTCTACAAGATATTTCACTTTTTAAACCAAGGTGAATAATATCCAAGTTGTAAGAAAATCCTCAAAGATCTCTTTATTATTAACCAGATAAATAACTGAATTATATATTTCAGTTATCGCTGTACTATTCAGAATAGCCAGGAAAAGGAGCCAGGATAGGTATCATCTTTAAGAAATGGTGCTAAGAAAACTGGATCCCCACACATACAAGAATGAAATTAGACATCCATCTCAGCCTCCCCAAAAGTAAATTCAAAATGAATCAAAGATCTTAAAGTAAGGCCTGAGACTTTGAAACTGATGGTGAATATCATAAGTACAATACTTCAAGCTGAAATAACCTGCCTAACAATACCGGCCCCCTGCTGCATTAGTGGCATGAACATTATAGGTATAACCACCCACTTTTCAATTGGTTATAAGGCCCCCTCCACAATATGAAATCCAAAGCTGGCACCATTACTGGGGCCAAGAATCTGTGACTAGACAAGTCATTGACCCTATGAGAGAACCTACTACTGTTATTCTGCTAAATAGATATAGCATTAAACCATCTCCTAATGACATCATTGCACTCATAGGTTAGTACATCTCTCAGTACTCATCAGAGAAACTTCTTTTTGTAGGAGATGTTAACACAGAGACCCACAACTGGCCATGGTGCAGAGAATAAGAGACTGCAGAATGATCAGCCTTAAACGGGACATTTATATCACACCCCCTCATCTCAAGGCTCAAAGACTGTTAAAGAGGAACAGAAAGATTTTAAGAGCCAAAGGTGATGGGTGACTGCAGTGAAATGGTATTTCCCAGGCACATCAAGGCAGCTGCAGATGTCAACTCACAATAGTTGTGACGGCATGCACAAGACCTGCTCAAGCTCAAACCAGAGAAAATCTCTGCATGGAGAAGGGAGGTGGATATGGAGTCCCACCCTAGATGAGGAGCTGTTGACAACTGTTGAAAACTGATTTTCTTTAAGAGTGTGGCTCCTGGTGGTCAGCCACACTCCAGTGGATGGCCACGCATGCTAGTATACCTGCAGCACAAATCGGACTCAATGGAGTTTTCAAAAAATAAGGGCACAGAGTTTGGGTGTGTAGGGAAGGGGCAGATGTGGGAGGAGCTGGGGAAGGAGAGAAGGGGCGGATGTGGGAGGAGCTGGGGAAGGAGGGAAGGGGCGGATGTGGGAGGAGCCGGGGAAGGAGGGAAGGGGCGGATGTGGGAGGAGCCGGGGAAGGAGAGGAGGGGCGGATGTGGGAGGAGCCGGGGAAGGAGAGAAGGGGCGGATGTGGGAGGAGCCGGGGAAGGAGGGAAGGGGCGGATGTGGGAGGAGCCGGGGAAGGAGGGAAGGGGCGGATGTGGGAGGAGCTGGGGAAGGAGGGAAGGGGGATGTGGTAGGAGCTCGGGAAGGAGGGAAATGATCAAAGCACAATGTAAGAGATTCTTAAAAATTAAGAAAGGAAAAAAGGTAAGATATGTTTTTTTTTAATTTAATTTTTATAGTTCCTTATGTACAATAAAGTTTCATCTTTTGATTTTGATCCCCTCACTCTGGGATTATTTCCTTGCTTTACAGAAAGCAGTCTTTTAATTTCATGTAATCACATCTGAGAATTCAGGGGATTATTTCCTATGCTCCTGGAGTGCATTTTAGAAAATCCTTGCCTATGACCAAGAGCTGGACTCTTTTTTTTTTTTTTTGAGACAGGGTTTCCCTGTAGCCCCAACTGACCTGGAATACTATGTAGACCAGGCTGGCCTTGATATCACAGAGATTCACCTGCTCTTGGGAAAAAATGGCAGAATAAGTTGAGTTTGGATAAGGTAGTTTTTTGTGTCTAGTACAAAGTGTTTTCGAGTGCATTAGAGGTGAGTAAGCAGGGGATGAGTCGGGATATGGTCCTATGCATGCTTTGAAATGCTGCTCTTTGCTGTTACATAGGGAAGGAATTCCAAACATAGATCCAGGGAGATCATTGCTAAGAGATTATTGTAGAACACTATCCTCTGCTCATCCATAACAGCCATCAGCTTCATCACAGCAGCTGTGACTTCTTGCAAGTCACATGACTTTCAACAGACTCAGGAGCTGATGTGACATGGCTACAAGAACATCTGGAGCCACCAGAAGAAGCTGGAAGACACAGGAAGTGTTCTCTACTGCAGCCTTCCAGAAAGAGTACAGGGCTGGAGAGATGGTTCAGCAGTTAAGAGCACTGGTTGCTTTGCAGAGAACCGGGTTTGATTCTGAGCACCCACGTGACTGCTAACAACAGTCGGTAACTCCAGTTCCGGGGTCTCAGATGCCCTCTTCTGACCTCCACCTGTGTTGCAGGACATGGATGCACTCACGGTGGCCATACACACATACTCATGAAATGAAAATCATAGATAAAATAAAATAAATGAAACAAAGAAAGAGTGCAGACTTTGTTATTTGAGACAGAGTCTCATGTAGCCCATATTGACTTTGAACTATAAATGTAGCTTGGGCTGACCTTGAACTCCCTGATCCCCTTGCTTCTACTTCCTTCATGCTGGAATTACAGGCTTGACTATGACTACAGACTTTAGCCATCTCATTCTCAGACTTCTTGATCTCCAAGATGGCATGAAAAATTAATTTCTGTCATTTTTAGCCACTACATTTATGGCGATCCCACAGGGACAGAAAACTAAAACAGAGTGGGTATCCAGGACGACCTGAAGCCTGGGTTTCTGGGGCTATTGGTGGCTCAAAGTTCCAGTTTGAGATGTTTAGGAGATTCCCAAGCTAAGCAGCGGGGTTCAATAACTGGATGGAGAGGTCCGGAGTTCAGATGTTGCATCAGGAGGGATGACACGAGTAGGCATCTGTGAGCTGTACACAGACATCTGAACCTTAGAAACTGCTGCACCGGCTCAGTGCAGAGCCAGAAAGATCCCCAAATAGTCGCACGTGCTATCTCAATCCATCTATAAGAAATACATCCATCTTTTGCCTCTTCTTTTTCATTAAAAAAAAAACCTCTCTCACAAGGATGCTCGCATGATATAGGAAATGAAAAGTTTAGAAAGAACAAACAAGGCTAATGGGAACGCAGCATAACTTCGGGTCAAAGCAGTGCTGTTCTGAGTCTCCTGTACCTTTCTTTACCCCTGCCGACTGACCCTGGCCTTCAGGGTAAAGTCACTCCTTTGTGTATCAAAAATAAATATTCTGCAGGTTGGCAAAATGGCTCAGTGGCACATGCCATGGAGCCCGATAGCCTGAGTTCAATCCCTGGGATCTATATGGTGGAAGATTGTCCTCTGACCTCCATACGTTGCACACATACAAATAAAAAGTAATAAAGATGAAAGGAAATTTATTTTATTTTATTTTAAGACAGGGTCTCATTATGTACCACTGGCTGGCTTGGAACTTGCTATGTATACCAGGTTGGCCTTGAACTCACAGAGATCTTCCTGCCTTTGTCTCCTGAGTGCTGGGATTCAAGGTGTGCCACATCATGCCCAGCTTATTCTCTATTTTTTAAAAATAATTTTGTTATTATTATTGTTATTACTGTGTGGACGTGCAATGTGGGGGGACATGTACATACCATGGTGTACATGTGGAAGTCAGAGGACAACTTATGGTAGTTGATGCTTTCTACCATGTGGGGCCTGGAAATTGAACTCAATAAAGGCAAACACCTTTACCCACTAAGCCATCTCACTGGCCCCTGCAGTATTCACTAAGGACTGCTCTGAAATTTTGGCCTTCTCCAAAGTGATGGTCTAATTCACTGGTCTATAGGATTATTGTATCAGTGCCTGTACCCTACTGGATTTCAGTTTTCATGAGGTCAGAGGTCTTCATTCAGGGTGGCAACCTGAGCATCCAGCAAGCCTTTGGCTTCTTATAGGATCACCATGGATAGACGAGATGAATGGCAACTTTGCTACTAATTGCTTAGTTGCCAGATGCATTCTAAGAATCTCAGAGTTGGTCATTCTCTGTGGCTCTTGTGTGTGGGGGTGCCTCTGTGTGTGCAGATGCACATGTAGGTGTGCGTGTATGTGGAGATCAGAGAGCAAGCTCAGGTGTTCCTCCTTTGGTGTCATCTACCTTTCCCTTCCTTCCTTCCTTCCTTCCTTCCTTCCTTCCTTCCTTTTTCCTTCCTTCCTTCCTTCCTTCCCCTTTTTTATTTTGAGAAAGGGTCTCGCTAGCAGAGAACTCACCCAGGAGTATAAGAGTGGCTGACCAGCAAGCTCCAAGGATTGTCTGTCTCTGCCTCCCCAACACTGAGATCACAGACTCTGGATTTTGGGGATCGAGCTCAGCTCAGCATGCTTATGCTGCAAGAACTTTATTGGTTGTGCTGCCCCATGCCCCACCCCTTTTCTTTGAGATAGGCTCACTCTGTAGCTCAGGCTAGAACTAACATACTGTGTAGCCTAGCTGGCCTTGAACTTGTAGTGAGTCTCCTACTTCAACCTCCCAAGTACTGAGATGATAGGTATGAGCTACCAAACCCAACTTTCTCCAGGGGAAGAACTATTAGCAATTATACTGAGTCTGATTTGTCCTGTCCTGGGGAAAGCTCCTCCACGTGGGAAGGAGAATAGCACTTAGCAGTTTCCACTTCCAAAGGAGAGAGTTCTCACAGATCCAGAGAGAAATGGCACTGTGTCTGTGAGAGCAAGCAGGAGGAAGGATTCTCCATGCGGTTTATGAACAAGGAGAAAGTTCTATGAAGAATGATGTCTGTCCCAAAGCTGACCAAGTACAGGCTCAACTTCCACACAGCATTTAGAAAGGCTAGGCACACACTTTGAGAATGAGCACCGGCTTTGAAAATGTTTGGCCTTCCTGAAAGAAGAGAGAGGAGGAGGGTTAAACTCAATGACTTTGGATAAAAAAGCTTAACTTGACCAAACTGCCAAAATTGGGGGAGAAAAGACAACGTGCCTCAAATACAGTTTAAATGTTCCCTCTGAATAGGAAGTCCCCAATACGGGGGCTCTAGTTCTGAAAATATGGTGTACATCTGTACATTTGTTTGTTCGTGGTTTGGGATTAATTATCCACAAAGAAAAAAATTTCACAAAATGTTTTATGTTCTTCTCTTTTAACTGCCAAAACCGGAACTTCTAAGGCTTTGACAGAATTTGTTGTGATCCCTTTGAAAGTTTTATTAATGCAGACAGAGTATGTTTTTAATCTTTTGTATTATGATCACCCAAATTTATTTTCTGTGATTCATTTGTGCTTGATTCTACCATATTTTAAGTAAACACAGTCAGCAGTTTTTACCTTGTAAAATATAGTGGGGTTTATTTCTTTAAACAGTGCAATAGTGATTAATGAACAAACTAAGTTTTAAATCAAAGATTCCTCTTTGTCTCAGAGAGAGATGAAGCCTTGTGACCCTGTGAGAGATTAGTATCTGCATCGATTTTAATGTAAACATCAGAGGCATTCCACTGTGAACATATTTCTCCCCTCTACAGAAATTCTGTGCATGGGTGTTGTATTTCTATGTACTTGTGAATGTAGAAATATAAATAAATGAAAGTGCTTCCTTTTACGTCTCATTTGATATTTAAGTCAGCAATTGAAGCTTACAACAAGAGGTGTTTTTAGTAGTCAGAGGACTTTTAAAAATAAAAGTAAGAGACAAGAATGAAAGCTTCCAGCAGCGAATCCAACATTACAATTGTCTTGTTCTTCATATTGTTTTTTCAAAGCTTTCATTCACATTTTACAGATTTCATTCTTTGTGGTTTATTTAAGGTGTCTGGTGCATAAATAAGTGGCTACTTACTAGTAGTTGTTTGAAAAGCAAACAAGGCATTGTGCATTCTAGATAAATGCAAGAAGGGCATATTTCAAACAAAATAGAATTCTAAGATCAACACTCTCAGACTAGATATAATTAAGATAGTTTTAGTGCAATACCCAATCAGAGGACGCTTCAGCAAAAATAAAGGGCAAAACATTTCTATTGAAATAGGTAGTATCATGTTTTAAAAAATATTCATTTTATTTTTTGTACATGAGTGTATTGCCTGCATGTATGTAAGTGTACCTGTGTCGTGCAGTGCCCACAGAGGTCAGAAAAGGGCATCAGATTCCCGGCAGTTGTTAGCTGCCATGTGGGTGCTGGGACTCAAACCCAGGTCCTCTGCCAGAGCAGCCAGTGCTCTTAACCACTGAGCCAACTCTCCAGCCCCAGGAATATAATTTTTAAAGTTAAGTTTGTTTTTAAGTTACTTTTATCCCGTAGATCATCCTGTCTTGTTGTTAAATTTGTACAGTAAACTACACATAATAAAATAAACAGTTGTACTTCAGTAGTCTTACCTGTATTGATAAGTTATCAGGTTTTAGAGAGATACAGACCCTATGGCCTAATATACTTTTAGGAACTGAAAGGATGCCTAGAAACAGAAAGTTAACTTTTTTATTCCAAGTAATCTGATAGGAGGCTCAGAACATTCCAGAAAGGGCCTTCATCATTCTTTTGTTGTTGTTTTTTTTTTCAATCCCATTATGTGGGGGATGGGACCTGGGCCTTCAAGCTAATTAGGCAAGTGTTCTTCATTGAGTTATATCCCCGTCCATTCATAACTTTTTCAGTAACTCATGGAGAAAGTGCTTAAGTGCCTCCCACATTTTTCAGTGTTGAGAATACAGGAGTAAACTAGGAGACCAGAATCTCATCCACAGAGAGTTTCTATGCTGGTAGATGCTGTAAACTAGTTGCCATTTAATCACATCTGCTTTTATTTATTTGTTTTTTGCTTTGCTTTTCTAAAACTAAGGTCTCATTATATGGCTCCAGGGTGGCCTCAAATCCACAGTCCTACTGCCCCAGTCGCTCAGTGCTTGTGGGGTGGGGGGTGGTCGGTTATAGGTATGTGCCATGCCTATGCCTAGCTTTATCACATTTTTATTCCATGATTACATTCTAGTGTCGCAAGGTAGCTCAATGGTAGAACGTGTTTAGAATGTTCAAGGCCCTGAGTTTAATCCTCAACACTAGAGAAGTCACATGTTGTTATAATAATCTTGAGGTCTTCATCATAGACCGAGTTCAAGAAAACCCACAGAAGAAATATTATACCACAATCTGTTATTTTTCTGAGTTTAAGAAATGTGATAATCCATCTTGCTAGCTCATTTAAAGTTTATCATACGAGTGGTCATTTTCTCCACAAATAAATTTTTATACATCTTCTTACTAAATTATGCATGGGGAGCCATGCATACAAAGGGGAGCCAAAAATTTTTTAACTTTATTTTTATATGTTTGAGTGTTTTGCCCGCATATGTGTAAGTGCACCACATGCATGCAGGACTCACAGAGACCAGAAGAAGGCATCAGATCCCCTGGAATTAGCCACCCACCATGTGGGTGTTGGAAACCAAACCCAGGTCTTCTGGAAGAGCAGCCAGTGTTCTTGGCTGCAGAGCCATGTCTCCAGCCCCAGATCCAAAGAACTTAACGTACCTAGTTAGTTGCTGGCAGAGCTGGTAATACAATTTAATGTTTTATCTACTATAGTTTGATCTTATTCATCCTTTATTATAAATTTAATTAAATATCAGCTTGAACATTGTAGGAATGGGTTTAATGCAAAGGCAGAACCTTTTATAACATCTGTTCTGAGACTGGGCATGGTGATGCGTGTAATCCCAGCACCTGTGAAATAGGGACTGGAAGGAATGGAGTTCGAGGGCCACGTAGGGAGTTGAACTCAGGACATTATTAGAATCAGAAAAGAGTGAAATTGTGGCATGCTAGGTGGCATGCTACATCCCCGAATTTGAAACTGTATCTTCTGTAAGTGTCACTAGAAAGACGGTGAGAAGGGATGGGGTTCTGGTACCCAGGATGCTTCTTTCTAGTGACACTTAGCTGAATAGTGAGAAGGGCTGAGGGACACTGCTGCCTCTGGGACACTTCCCCCTTCCAGTCTATATTCCTTAGTTAGTGAATGGTGAATTTGAGGTCATCTGGGTGAGATCTTACATTCTGGTGTTATTAAGAAAATTTCAAATTGTGGGTTCATCACTCAAGAGACGAGATCTTTAGATGGCTCAGCTCGTGTGAGTATGTGTCTCTCTGTGTCTCTGTATGTATGTGTGTGCATGTATGCCTGTGTGCATGTGTGTGACTGTGTGTATGTATGTTCATATGTGTATGTAAATGTATGTGGGTGTACCTTTGTGTGTCTCCGTGTGTATATGTGTGTGTGTGTGTGTGTGTGTGTGTGTGTGTGTCTCCTGTGCAATGACCTTGCTTTTTCCTAATTTTTTCCCTACATCCTGCACTATGTTTGATTTGGATTGTCTACCCACACATACTAAGCTCAAAGGATTTCTTTTTAGTTTTTAAAGTTGTATTATGGCATCTATATAAATATTTTTCTTTTTCCTCCCTCGTCATAAACTTGCCCTCACTCCTGGGTCTGGAGCATAACCAAGCTGAAAAATGGTCACGCTTGCAGAGCACAGTGAGGTGTCAGCGAGAAGCCCCGTCTCTGAGCAACATCGGTGTTCCCTCTGCTCACACATCACAGCCAGAACGGGATCTGCTTCGGTCCTTTCAGGGTCCAGCTGGAGCAGCAGGCGAATGGTTTCCTAGTCGTATCTCTTAGTATTTCAAATAGTGTGCTTTTTCTTTGCAAATATAAGTCTGTTTCACAGAAAAGATTGACTCGGCAAACAATAGCCATTTGCTACTGCAAATAATGCCAATACCTTCCTTTAATTTTATTTGGCATCAGAGAAAGTTATTATGATGTTAAAACTTTTGTTATTTTGAAATTGGCAAAAGTTTGATGAACTCTCAGGCTATTATTTATTTATTGCCCAGCTTACTTTTTTGATAAGGAGAAAATTTTTTTCCTTTGTTACTTTTTCATGTATTTCTGCATGACTACTACTGTTTGTTAGAGGTCTAATTTCCTTTTTCAATGTGAAAATGTGATTTTCCTCTTTTTCGTGCAATTATGCAGATGCTATACTGCACCGCTTAGAAAGCTGCAGAACATGCGACGATCACTCTAATTTCTTTCTTTCTTTTTTGGCAGATGTTCACCACATGTGGCACTTAGCATGGAGAATAATCATGAATCAAGAATGCCTACTCCGACTCCCTCCTGAAACATTTCTTATATGGTTTCATGAAACAGATGCATGTTTTCATGGGTATAGCCATGGCCATGCTTAGCCTTGTTCGGGCAACACAACCCTAACTGTGTGCTCTGGCAGCTGTTGCTTTTACCTCCTCATCTACCAGCCTTCTGTCAGAAATCAGCCCTCCAGGAGCAGTGGATGCAACTCCATTGGTAGATTGCTTGCTTAGCATGCAGGAAGCCCTGGGTTCTATACTGAGCACTGCATAAAGCAGATGTGGTGATGCACACCTATATATCCAGCACTTGGGTTATCCTCAGCTACTTAGCAAGTTTGAGACCAGCCTAGGATATCTGAGACACTGTTTCAAGAGAGAAAGAGAGGGAGAGAAAGAGAACAAAACAAAACAAAAACCAGAGAATAAATAAATAAATAAGGCCTTGATTGGCGAAGGGTGCTCACCCAAACCTGCCTATTCGGAACTAGTAAATGCCTTCTTTAAGGTCTGTTTCTCTCAGGTTTACAGCTACTCAGAAAGAAAAGAAATTCCGGGGCCGGGTGATAGCTCAGTCATTGCTATGCAGACATGAGGAACTGAGTGTGGATCTCCAACACCCATGTAAAAAGCCGGGTGCAGCAGAGTGCTCTTTAATCCCACTGCTGGGGAGGAAGACACAAGTTTACCAATGGGTTTATTGGCTAGACAGTGTGGCCAACGGGTGAACTTCAGGTTCAGTGACAGACTCTGTCTCAAAAATGAGGTAGAAGGCCTGCAAGATGGCTCAGTAGGTAGAGGTGCTGGCCACCAAGCCTGATGACCTGTGTTGATATCGACCTACATGGTAGAAGGAGAGAATCAGCTTCTACATGTCCTCTGACTTCCACTTTCATGAACATACATACATACATACACATACACACACACACACACACACAAATGTAAAAATTAAAAAATAAAATAAATATAGAGAGGTGATTAAGGACAACACTCCAAGTCTACCTCTGGCCTTTTATGCACATGTCCCCATCCCCCACATACCCACACAAATAAGAGGAGTACATTTTTACATTTTCTTTGGGCCTTCAAGCTGGAGGAACTGCAGAAACCTGAGCTGCCCATGATCCTAACATCAGATTGCCTGGAAGAAGAAACTGTGAATGAGGCCAACACGGATGGAACCAGAGTCCTTAGCTGCCTGAAGCTAGATCCACCCTCAAAGTTCCCAGTCTTTGGAGCCAGGGCATTCTCTTATCTTAAATTGAGCTGAGTTGAATTTCTACTACTTGCACCCGAAAGAACTTTGCTATTGATTTCCATCTTGAGGTAAGAAGGCCCAGTCTGGCCTTTGCAAAAGTAAGCAGTTCTAAGCAAGAGAAAATCTTCTTGGAATTTCTTTCAGATAAGTAGTAAGTTTTCATTGGTTTGGAATCCTAAATTTAGAAAACTCAAATAACTAACATTTTTCTGTACCCTAGAGACAAGGGTCAAACAAATCAGCTAATCCCAAGGATTATTCAAAGATGTAATTCCTTGTTGTGTCAGAATATAAGTGTGGAGTCAACCAAATCACCTACATTTCCAACATCAATAGGATTATTCTATAGGATGGAAGCCAAAAGGAATGACTCCAAGGCTCTGCACTAATGATAACAATAACACATTGGCACATACTTTGTACCAGAAGTATTCTAAGGCTTTATTATTATTATATATTTAATTCTCACAGAAATCCTATGCTCAAGCATGGGCTATTAAATAAAAATTTTTATTGAATTTTTGTGCATTTCATACACTATATCTTGATTATATTTAGACACCGCCCCACTGAATTTCATGCATTCTGTCATATATGTTAAGGCCTGTAGGGTCAAGCTTGTGTCCCTAGATGTCCCTTGGTGTGAGTTCATCCACTGGAGCTGGGTTGTTTTGTTTTGATAGCATCTCATATAGCCCAGGCTAGACTGGAACTGGCTATGTAGTCAGAGAATACCTTGATCTCCTGATCCTCCTGCCTCTACCTCCCAAATACTGGCATTACAGGTGTGTACCACCAAACTCAGCTTGTTTTAGTTTTCTGTGAGCCAGAGTTTTGCTCTATAGCCCAGGCTGGCCTGAAACTCAAGATCCTCCTGCCTCTGCACCCCAGTTGCTGTGATTATAGTCATATTCCATCATGCCTGAAAGTAAAAAGACACATAGCTGATAAGTCATAGAATCGAAGTCTAAACCCATTTGGCTAGTAGACATTAGTCAAAGTCAGTGCTTTTAACTGCTGAACACTGGTCTCTAAAATATGTTCCTGAGTTAGCAGGATGTGACTAGAATTCAAACAGTACACATGTGAGAGTGGTTCTTTACATTTGCCAACCACACTTAATTATCACGTCATAATAATTTATTCAATTAGCAAATCTTCAACATATTTTGAAAATAATTGCTGATACTATGAGCAGAACAAGGAATTTAAATTTGATTGATGGTCTTATTTCAAAACTATTTTTCCCTTCTTATCATGTGTGCATGGTATGTATGCATGTATGGAGGAGCATATGTGCCTGTAGAGACCTGGGGTCGATACCTGTAATCTTTTTTGATTGTCTTATTGTCTTTTCACCTTATTCATTGAGGAAGGGTCTCTCAGTTAGACCCAGAGCTCGCTGGTATAGTGAGTCTCCATAGGTAGCTTGCTCTGGAAATCCTATCTCCACTTTCACAGCTGGAATTACAGCAGTGTGGGGTCCTGAGGATCTGAACTCCAGTCTCATAAGAAGAGGCCCAAGCTGGCAAGAAGAGGAGGAGTTCAAAGCTGTTGTGGGGGGCAGAAGAGGAGACAAGGAGGAGGAAGACTTGAGGTGGAGGAGAGAAGAAAGAAAAATCAAGTACTTGCTGGTTACTTGTAAAATCTGGGATACTGCTTCTTTGCCACAAACACACAGCCTCTGGGTGGGTCTGGAGCCTTAGAAGGGATCTCTGTGCTGTACTGAGACCCTCAGCATGGTGAGCAGGAAGAAGCTGGGAAGGGCCTGGCCCAGACCCCTTCCTGGGACCTTCCTTTCTCAGGACTCAGGTCTCCTGGGTGAGACTGGTCTCTGACCCCATCCTCTGGGTGTGTGATAGCGCCTGGCTTTCACGTTGACTCCTCACAGCTGGATATGATGTTGACACTGCCTGTCTGTATGAACTTCTCCCACAGGGACTAAGTCCAAAATGTAATTAATTTAGCCCTGAAAAAAAGACGTTTTGTTTAGAGACCCAAAAGATGTGGGAAAAAAAAATCACTTTGAAAATATTGTTTCCAATAGAGCTCTGGTCATCAGTGAAGGAGTGAAGGGTCGGGATCTGGAGAGAAATCACCCAGCGTTGAATTGTAGCTGTTTATTAAATATACGTCTTTAGACAGATTATTTATACTTCAGTTTTTCAGTAATGATATCTATGTATTTTGGGTCAGAGTCTCTTGTGTAGCCCAGGCTGGCCTCAAATTTGTTGTGTAGCCTTGGTGACCTTGAACTTCTGATCCTCCTGCCTCCACCTCCCAAGTGCTTGGATTGTAGGTATATGCCACTGTGCCTGATTTATGTAGTTCTGGAGATGGAAATCAGGGCTTCACACACTAGGCAAACTCTCTACCAACTGAGATACCTCAGCCCTCAATAATAATATTTAGTTCATAAGGATATAGGGAATGATTAAATAAAATCATGTGATTGATTGTTAGTATTTTGCAAATCTGAAGGCAGTAAAGTTATTATAAAATTAATATATCCTATTAATATTGATGAGAAAACTCCCTGGAAATTCTTTGAGCATCAGTAAGTGCCTCATTTTGATATGTTTATTTCCATAAAATTTCAAGAACAGTTGAAAAAGCTCAATATCTTTAAACAAGTTACATCAAATTTAGAAGATACAAAACAAATAGTATTTGTAATATTCAAATGTGCAGTGCTATTGTTTAAACAAATAACTGAGTAAAAACAGATGGAAATCTGAGTTTTTATTTTTTTTAAGATAGGCTTTCACTATGCAACCTATTTAGCCCTGGCTGGCCTGGAACTCCCTATGTAGAGCAGGCTGGCCTTGAACCTAAGCTTGCTGAGTGCTTCAGCTATATAATCTTAACCACATAAATGATTAATACAGAAAAGACTGCTTATAAAAGGTACTGTTTCCCTTAATCACAGATCTGCGGATATTGATTCGTGTGAGGGCAGTTTAGCCACAAGCTACAACATTGGTTACCTCACATTTCCAGGGTTGATACAGCTGATGTGACTGACTAGGCAACTGTCCCTTCCTCCCTCACGGCTCCCTGTGTGTCCAGACAAAGAGGATGATCCTCCTGGGGTGGGGGTTGGGGGCATGTGTGTGTCACGGCATGCATGTGGAGGTCAAAGAACAGCTTGTAGGAGTCAGCTCCTTCCTCCACCTTGTGAGTGCTGCAAACTTACTTCATCAAGGCGTGGTGACAGACAAGTGCATTTACCCACTGAACCATGCTGTAGACCCCTCACTCTGACTTTTGGACACAGTTTCCCTTCAGTACATTTTGGAAGATATTGGTTCTTATGGAGCCTCTCCTCTCTGCTGTTTCTATTGTTTTGTTTTTTGTTTGTTTGTTTTTTTGGAAGTTACTTTTATGTGTTTCAAATGATCAAGTATTTGGGTTAATGAAGAGTCATTAAATAGTTTTCAGAGACTGAGACTCAATAAAAAAATATACCTAGTACAAACTATGTATAAGCTGAATATGGTGGCATATGGTAGTAATCCTAGCACTTGGGAGGCTAAGGCAGGAGGACCTGGAGTTTGGGGCCAGTATGGGCTTACATTATAAGACCTGTCTCAAAAACATAGAAAAGGAGAAAGAAAACTATACAGGACTACCAACAAAACCAGAAAGTAACTAGTATTGGCAAGAATGTGAAGGAAGTGGAACTCTTGTGTGCGATCGACAGGAAGGTTACATCCTCTAGCTCTTATGAAAATAGTACAAAGGTTCCTCAAAAGGTTAAAAATAGAAGCCAGTGAGATGGTTTAGCAGGTAAAGGTACTTGCTGCCAAATCTAATGACCTGAGTTCAATCCCGGAGACCCACATGGTGGAAGGAGAGCTCCAAATGCCTGCAAGTTGTCTGACTTTCACATGCATGTGGGCGCCTCGCCTCCCCTGAAATAAATAAATAAATGCAAAAGTAAAACAAATTTTAAAAACATTCAAAAAAGAATCAAGCTTTTGGCAACCTGATCATTGAGCTCACTCAACTTTCAGCCAGCAACTTTTCAGTGGCCTGACTTGAAGGCATCTAGCTTTACAACAATCCAAGTTTCAGTCAAAGTGTTTTGTTCTCTCTAGTCCCCAAGTTATGGGGCTGTGGTGAGTGCAGTTTAAGGTCCCTCTGAGAGGTGAAAAGTCTTGAGTGGTAGGCTGTTGCTAGGGAGCTACGAGTAAATGTCACCTGAGAAAAAAGGAGGTGGGGATATGTGCCCATGTGTCTGAACATACCCACACATATGCTGGCCTATGGCGCTCAGTACACTTAAACCTGGGAGTGGGGCTAGCCTGAAGCTTCCTAGACACTAGTACTTCCTCAGCTGAGTAAAACAGCAATCCAGGACACCCCCACTTAGCTTCTCCAGGCCCACACCAGCTCCTGAGAAGCAGACAGGCAACAGGTCCACCCTGAGCTGTGCCATTCCCAGCAGAGGGATGAGGGGCTGTCCTCCTCCTTAGAGAGAAGGTCAAGAACAAATTCTTTATTTATAAAGCCCAGGGTTTCTGCTTCTTCATTCTGATAAAGATACGACACTGGGAAAAGTCTGACCGACCCCATGTCTGACCCCATGTGGGGGGTACAACAGAGGGGGCTGGTCGACGTGATGCCCTCTCCTGTGATCCAGAGCCAGAACATTGCTTGACTTAAACAGACACTGAAAATATACAGCAGAGCCTGGCGTTCAGAGAGCACTAGAACCGCCTGTGTGAGACTACGCATGGCCCAGCCTGCATTCGTGGAATGCCAGGCAACCCTTCTGGCAATCAGAAGTCTCCTCCTCAGTCCATTTGGAATGCTATGCTCTCTGGGTCTGTGGTTCTGGGGACTGCAGACACTGCAGCTCAGATACAGTTGGTAGGAGGTTGCTTTGTGTCTGTGCCTATGTTGGCCATGGCAGAACAAGTGCCCAGAGCAACAGCAGCATGGTCATCACTCAACTGCATGTGATTGTCCTCATGGTGATAGCACCCAAGGTGATCGCCACTGTCCATGGACATCATCCGGGAGATGTCCTCACAGGCCTCTGAGCGCATTGGCCACAATCTGCACAGTTAGAGGCATCATTTCTTCTCCAAAGTCAAATGACCACAGGCACAGAATTCCTCAGCTGCTTCCTGAAACCCCCGAAACAGACGATCTTCATCACGGTAGACAGAGCTGCTGACGTAAATGCCTCGCAGTGCAGTTTGTCCTAGAAACAGCAGAGAAGAGGCTGGAACCTATCTGGAAACCCAGACCTGGGGATTTTCCTCTGGTTACCTGCTCCCCAGTGTTACACAGGACATTTCAACCTGGACCTTAGAGCTTTTTTCACAGTTGAGTTTTTTAACAATGATTCAGAAAATCCCCTAGTTCTGGGATTTATAGGCATTTGCAACTACAGTGGGCTCCTTTAGTCTGTTAAGGTGGGGTGGGAATTTATCTTCATACTGGGGTTTGGGAGAAGACACTCAGGTATTTGACTCAGCATACCAAGGATAGACAATTTGCTCCCCAAATCCAGTATGGTGAGGGCGGTGCGCCCGATAGCGTCAACTGTCTACTTGACACACCTGGGAAGACAGAACCTCAGCTGGGGATTGTCTCTACTGGATTGGACTGTGGACATGTCTGTGAGACATTTTCTTGATGGTTCAGTAATGTGCAGGGCATGCCCAGCCCATTGTGCCACCCATGGCCTTGTGTTGTATAAGAAAGCAGGCTGAGCACAGGCCAGCCGAATAAGCCAGTAAGTAGTGTTCCTTCATGGTCTGTGCTTCAGTTGCTGCCTCCAGGTTCCTGCCTTGATACCTGTCCTGACTGCCTCGATGACGGACTGTCCGTGGAAGTACAAGCTAAATAGACTCTTACCTCTTCGAGTTGCTTTGGTGATGGTGTTTATCACAGGAGCAGAAAGCTAACTAGAAGAGGTGAGTTGTGGGTTGGGGCTGGGGTCAAAGAGTTTCTTGTCAGTTTAAAAAATATATTTTTGAAAAATATGGAACACTTTATGAGTCTGAGTGTCATCCTTGCACAGGAGCCAGGCTAATCTTCTCTGGATGGTTTCTGCTTCAGTGTCCGGGCTGCTGAAGCCAGCATTCTCATCAGTTAGTAGGAGTTAAATCCAGAGCTCTTTGAAGGCAGAGTTCTGGAACTTCACTTTGTAGGTGTAAAAGGTACAGGAAATGCTTGTTAATGAAATACACAAGTGAAATCAAATAATCATGCATATTACCTTTAATTTGGATTTCCTAAACCATGTTCTATAGAACATTAGCTCTATAAAGTTTACATTTTAAAGTGTTCCAAGGGTGCTGGTCCTGGTATGCGTGCCTTTAATCCCAGCATTCAGAAGGCAGAGGCAGGTGGATCTCTGTGAGATCAAGGCCAGCCTGGTTTACTTAGTGAGTTCTTAGTGAGTTTTTGGAGCTGGGGCGAGCACAACATATTGAGGCATGATGCCTGGGGAGAACTCGTTATGCTCTCCCAACTCCTGGCTAAAGATGGTGAGGGTGAAGGCCTAGGGCTTCAGTCACCCAGGAAGCAGCTATAGTCAGAAAGAGTTTGAGGTTGGGACCACCCCTCCGGCCATCTGTGTACTGAAATCATTGCTGTGAGGCTAGTGGAGAGCTGAGTTGAGAGGTACTCATTTTTGGACAGCTTCCTGAGCCAGAGGAGGGTTTAGGGGATTGGGGGAGCTTAGGGCCTGGGCCTTTTGTAGCCACCTGTAGGTGTCATGGACCCTTTCTTCTTGGCATTTTAAGATCTTGTTCTTGCTCTTAAGCACTTTGCTGGAATCCAGCTTGTTCGCAAAAAAGACGGTCTCTTCTGTGAGCAGGTTTCCGTTATAGGTGATGGGTTCATACATCCTTAACCATTGCTTTGCCTCATGGTTAATACCATGGCTGGTGAAGGCATATTGCCACAGGGGAAGGTCCTGGGTCAGTGGAGAGCAGGCAGCAATAGAAAATGCCAGTATAATGCTCTGTCCAGGATCCAGATCTCAGTGTTATTAACTAATCCCAGTTTGCCATTTTTTGTTTATTATTTTTATTTTTTGTGTATATTATGAGTATATTGCTTGCATGTTTGTAAGTGCACCCATGTTGTGCAGTGCCCATGGGGGTGTGGCATCGAATTCTCCTAGAACTGGTACAGATGGTTGTTAGCTGCTATGTGAATTCTGGGAATTGAACCCAGTCTTCTAAAGAGCAGTCAGTGCTCTTAAACACTGAGCCATTTCTCTAGCCCCTAGTTTGCCATTTTTGGAGATGAGGCAAGCCTTCCCATTCCCACTGCACAAATCCAACTTCAACATTGCACTGCAAATGTCAAAATAAGGCTGCCGCTCTGACTTTTATTAGCTTCAAGGGTCTTCCTGAGCTGGGCATTAGGAAGCGAATTCATGGAAGACTGGATGAGCCGAGTAAGTTTTGAGATGTCCTGAATTACCATGCTTCCCAATGGACTGATGGGCTCGTCTTACGTCACCTTCCATGGCATGTGGAAGCCACTGGTCATCAGGTAAAAGTCTCTCACATCCAGAAATATCATGCAGTTGGTTTCTTGGTCCCCATGAAGAAGTCATATGATGTTCAGCAGGTAGCTTTTCTATAATGGTCACCTTTGTTAGAGATGGGACATTCCAAAATATGAGTGACACCCAAGGTCAGCTTCTCCTCCACAGCTCGTGTCCCCACTTGGAGACAAGGTGTCTTGATGTAACGGTGGCTGACTTAAAACTTAAGATCCCTAGCCTCCACTTCCCAAATGTTAGAATTGTAGGCATTTGCTACCATGCTCAGCTCAATCCTCATTCGTGGAGAAGCTACATGTTACTTATCAACATGACAGTTGCAGGCTATTGAGATGCCTCAGGGGGTTAAAGCTCTGCCTACCAAGTCTGATGACCTGAGTTTGATCCCTGGGACCTATATAGTAGGAGAGAACTGACTGACTCTGGCAAGTTGTACACACACACACACACACACACACACACACACACACACACATACAAATCAATCAATATAATTTAAAATTTTTAAAATAGGGATGGAGAGATGGCTCAGCACTTAATAAGAGCACTTGCTGCTCTTCCAGGAGACCTTCGTTTGGTTCCTAGCACTCACATAGGGCAGGTCACAACTTCCTGTAACTCCAGCTCCCGGAGGATCCAAAGCTTCTGGTCTCCTCTGGCATTTGGACTCACCTGCCATGCCCACACTCAGACATACACCCACACATGTGGTCAAAACATAATAAAAATAAATCTTAAAAATTTTAAATGATATTTGTAAGTTTAAAAATGTCTTAACAGCTAAAAACTTAAATAGTTAAGCTTCACATGGCTAGAGAGGGATCTCTGAGATACTGTAGAATCTTTTTAAAAATGTTTTAAAATTGTATGCCTATGAGTATTTTGACTGCATCTAAGAGCACCAGGTGCATGCAACGACCACAGAGGCTATAAGAGAGTGACAGGTTCCCTGGAACTGGAGTTACAGACAGTTCCTAGTCGCCAGGTGGGTGCTGGGAACCCAACTTCTGTCTTCTGCTAGAGAAGCCAATGTTCTTAACCACTGAGCCATCTCTCCAGCCCCTATTTTAGAATCTTTAAAAATCAAGTGCAGGGGGCTGGCGAGATGGCTGCACTTACAGAAAACTCAGGTTCACTTCCCACATGGAGGCTAACAACTGTCTGTAACTCCAGTTCCAGGGGGTCTGTCACCGTCTTCTGGCCCCCGTGGGCATTGGACACAGGTGGTGTACTTCAAACACCCATATATATGAAATAAAAATAAACACAATTTAAAAAATCAAGTCTACACCTTAGCTTCATGTAAAGTTCATGTTAGCTGAGCAAGAAAAGAGTGAAAGCAAGTTCTTGGTGTTTCTTGTTGTACAAGTCACTTTTCAGTGAAGACTTTGAGGTTGCTGCAGTTATACTCAATGCTCTTTGGTGTTTTGGTTTCAATTTTTTTTCAAGACCAAAACACATCAGAAAATGATAAACTCTGAGTGCAAACCTTTGATGGTGAGCCTCTGGATTAGGCCATTACCCTTAGAAGTATTTGATTTGGAACTAGAAAACATTAATTCAGTCTAAGCCTTTGTAAGAAATGATGTCATTATAACAGAAGGAACTGTTAACTGTGTGTTTTTCAACTTTTTGCGTTTTCTTCAGGTACATGATTTTTCGTTTAGCACCGTTTCTGAAATGCTCTCTTGTCTTACTCCTTTATTTATTCCTTCAAAAGGTACTTATTGGACTTGGAGATATGGCTCAGAGGTTAAGGGCATTTGCTGTTCTTCCAGAGGACCTAGGTTTAGTTCCCAGCACCTACATGGCAGCTAACAACTGTCTGTAATTCTGATTCTAGGGGATTGGAAATCTTTTCTGGTCTCTGATCTCTTTTATGTACACTTATATACAAGCAGGCAAAACACTCATACACATAACATGAAATATTTTTAAAAGGTACTTGTTAAATACCTACTGTTTGCTAAACACTGGGTTGGCATGGAGAATATCTGTTCTAAGAATGTCTAAGAAGCATATTTTATTTGCATTGAGAAAAACTTAAGAGAGCAATGGGCATGGGGAAGGAACTCCAGGGAGAATAAAATATGACACACATATGTTAAGACACCTTAATGAAGCCTATTGCATTGTATGCTAACCTAAAATATTAATAAAAAAGGTGTAAACAACTTATTCCCCATAATGCCCCCAATGAAAAGATAATTAAAATGCCAGCTTAAACATTAACTCTCTCTGCATCAAAAATTTTAGTGCTTGCGTTTCTTGAGAAACTGCTTTTAAAAATTCACTTCTGAAAGAGACTCGTTCTATAGTCCTGGCTAACCTATAACACACTGTGTCATCCAGGTTGGTCTTGAAATCTCAGCAATCCTTCTGCCACAACCTGCCAAGTCCTTGGATTACAGGTGTGTGTCATCAGATCTGGCTTTAGTACATGCTTATTTTTGTGTTCATATGTGGCAAGAACATTTGAAACTTTGTCTCTTAAGAATTTTGAAACATATAATTATCATTAACTAGTCATCATATAATAAATCTCAAATACTTCTTTCTGTCTAACTGAAATTTGTATCCATTCTCCATCTTTCCAGTTCTTTTCTTACATTTCTTTTGAGCTTTATTCTGTCTAGGGTTGGGGATAGAACTTGGTGGCAGAGTGCTTCCCTAGCATGTGTGAGGCCTGAGTTCACTCGTCAACACTGAAAAGAAGAAATAATCTGTTCTGTCAGACACTGAACCATGAGGAAGACTGAATAGCTAAGGAATGTGGAACTATGTTCAACTTTGCCAGAAGTCTGAGAAAAGAAAATCTTCATCAAATTAAAAAAGTTAGGCAACTCACTTCCAAATCCCCTCCTTTGCAGAGAACTTTCTCTTTCCTCCTTAAGAAATTTTGCTTGCTTACCCTTAAGAAAAGAAGTTGGACAGTCTGACAGTATCTGTGTTGGCTTACACCTTTCAACTCCTACTTTTCTGTTACAGATCATAGGAGTGTAGTATATATGAACTGGGAGGCAAGCACAAGTTCACTGGAACATTGTCTGTAACAACAGAAAGTAGGAACAATGCAAATGGCCATCTTGAAGGAAACTTGGAAATAAAATTGATGTACTAACACTATGACTTCTATACAGCAGCTGTGCTGGTTAACTTTTGTCAACACAAACTAGAGACACCTGGGAAGACGGAACTTCAATTGAGGAATTTCTTCCATCAGACTGGCCTGTGGTCATGTCTGTGAGGATTTTTCTTGATTGCTGATTGATATAGGAGGGCCCAGCCTGTTCTGGGAAAGTGCCATCCCTAGGCAGGTGGGTCTGAAGTGTCTCAGAAAGCTGAGCAAGCCAGAGGAGTAAGCCAGTTAAGCAGTGTTCCTTTGTGGGCTGTGCTTCAGTTCCTGCCTCCAGGTTCCTCTTAAGTTCCCGTCTTGGTCAAATAAATCCCTTCCTCCCAAGCTGCTTTTGGTCAGTTCTTTATCATAGCAACATAAAGGCAGGACAGCAACTAAATGAAATCAAGTAAGCACAGTAATCACTCAGTGACTTTGAGGTTGGTTGCAGGGTCCTCTGCATCAGCAGCAGCAACTCGAGTTTCATGTTAAATGGCAAATGCCTGTAAGGTACACTCATTCTCTCCTGTGCCTTATGCCATCTCCAGAGTGCTTATAATAAATACCTCATACAATGAAAAAGCTGTGCAAACAGCTGTTATACTGTATAAATTAGGGGACAGCACAGAAAAACTGTGCGTGTTCAGTACACATTCATTTAAAATATTTCCTGTGGGGGCTGGAGAAACAGTTCAGCAGCACTGGCTGCTCCTGCAGAGGACCTGGGTTCAGTTCTCAGCATTCACATGGTGACTTAATGACCTTCTGCAACTCCAGTTCCAGGGGATCTGACGTCCTGTTCTGACCTCTGTGGCATGGCACAACATGGGTACAGTGCACTTATGTACATGCAAGCAATATACTCATAAAATAAAATTAAAGTAATAAATAAAATATTAAAATTTTTTTCCTGTATCTAGAGTTGGTTGATTTATAGACGAAGAACCTGAGAATGTGTCAGGCTGATGATCCACATGTGACACAGGGGGATTTAAAAATCGTAACAAGCCAGATATGCAGCATTGCCTCTTATGTCACATTTTCATACCAATATCACTGTGTTCTTACATATTTCCCTCTCTCTGAATACATATGTACGTATGTGAAGTATATGTCTAGCTACTTTTATATTTATCTTATTTTCTGTGATGATGAGAGAAGTGCTTTGTTGCTGTGCTCTATCCCTAACCTCATTCACATTCCCTCATTCATAGTTGGATTGAACCCAGGGCTTCACCGTTATAAGCAAAGGCTCTACTATCGAACTATATCCTCAGCCCTCTTTTTACTTGTAACATTGAAACATTATCTTACTAGGTTGCCAGGGCTACCCTTAAACTCACTCTGTAATTCAGGCAGAGCTTAAATTTTCGGTCTTCCTACTTCAGCCTTCCAAGTAGCTGAGATTGCAGACCTGGCAAAAATCACTGTAGAAGGTACACCAAAAAAGTCATCACAGTGATTTCCCCTGAGAAGTCAGGGAGGCTCACTGGGTTGGAAGGACAGTGAGAAGGCTGTGAGTTTATCTGGAGGATTTCAGTTTTGATAGACAAGATAAAGACTTCGCTAAAATGTTAAAAATAATGAATTCTTCATGTATTTTCCCGTATTCTGAAGATTTAAAACAATAGACAAGATATGGCTAGAGGAACTGCTTGGCAGTTAAGAGCCCTTGCTGCTCTTCCAGACGACACTGGTTCAGTTCCCGGCAGCGCTCACCTAGTAACTCACAGCAGTCTGTAACTCCAGTTCCAGGGAATCTAATGCCCTCTTCTGGTGTCTGTAGGCACTGCATACATGCAGGCAAAAACAAACAAACAAGACCCCTCCTTTTTTTTGAGATGGGGTCTCGTATAGCATGGGTGACCTTGAACTAACTACATATTCAAGAATGAATTCCTGGGCCTTTTGCCCCCACCTGAGATTTCAGGTGTACACACCTGGTAAGTCCTCCTCTTTCTTTGGAAGATCAGTCTTCTACTTTGTGTGTAGGGTTGGAAAGTTGTGCACATTTCTGCCTACATAATAGTTATAAACAGGTCTTGGAATGAAACGTGTAATCCTTACCCGGCTGGCTGCATGGCACTCCCACCAAGACTGAAAATGACTGAAGAGAGGGATAATAGAGGGCATTGGGGGACATTGATTATTAATTTTTATTTGATAAAAAGCATTTTGAATAATATGGTTTCTGTTCCCAGCCTTGTGGTCTTTCTATTACTGTGTCTTTATTATTCAGTGTGTCCTCCTCTGAAGAAGAGTTTCACAGGGGAAATAACAGTTAGTAAAAAAATATAGGGAGAGGGTTGTTGTGTACAACAGTGGCAGAATCCTTGCTTAGCACATGAGAGGCCCTGGATTTGATTTTCAGTACCACAAAGCTGACAGACAGACTGACAGACACACAGAAACACACACACACACACACACTAAAAATCACTAGGCAGGTATCAAGTATGTGAGTTGAATTTGGAGTTACTCAACTATTTGTATTTTCCTGTTGTTTTTTTGAGACAGGTCTTCTGTAGCCAAGGTTAGCCTCTAGCTCTCTATGTAGCAAAGGATGATCTTAAATTTCTGATTCTCCTGCCTTCACTTCCTGGGTGCTCATATTATGGGTGTGCACTACCATACTGGTTAAAGGGGTGCTGGAGATCAAACCCAGAGTTTCATGTGTGCTAGGCAAGCACCCTATCAGCTGAGCTACATTACCAGTTATATGAAATGTTTTTGAAATGACAGAGTTTAAGACATAGTAAACAAATTAGG
Source organism: Eospalax fontanierii (assembly GCA_035773235.1). NCBI lineage: Eukaryota > Metazoa > Chordata > Mammalia > Rodentia > Spalacidae > Eospalax > Eospalax fontanierii. The sequence goes on along the minus strand of CM069543.1, from coordinate 26,007,421 downwards.
AGTTTCCTAGCCTCGGGAATGGCAGCGGGCTGGAGAGAGAGATTTGTAGTCATAAAATGTGAGTAGATGGGGTTGTGGTTTGAATAGAATAATTATGTATTTTTGACTGTGGCATATGATTCTACAAACATGATATAATTATATATAACTAAACATACACATTCATGTGCATGTGTATACAGGCTTGTACCCATGTATCTGCACACATGCACACACACACAAAGTGCAAGTCAGTGCAAGTGAGCCTAGGGAAAAGTGAAACTTGGACAGTGGTATGTGGGTCACAGTGTCTTAGATGTTTCACCAAAGAAAATGAGCGAGGCTGCTTGTGCTTATGCTACGGGTTCTGAGTCTGGTAGATCTTATCAGCATCAAGATTCAGGCCATTGTATTATGCCACCGTTTTTCAAAACATTTACCGAGTGATGGTGGTTTAAAGTGCCCAGAATTTCTCCCACTTTTATATTAGAATAAGACACAAATAACATAAAATTTATCCTCTTTACTAGGTTTCAGTACACAAATAAACAGTACTAAAAACTACATGATTGGGATGGAGAGATGGCTCAGTTTTTAAGAGCACTGACTGCTCTTGCAGAGGACCAGGTTTGGTTCCCAGCACCCACATGATGGCTAACAATCACCGGAAACTCCAGGTCTAGGGGATCTGACGCCTTTTTCTGACCTCCATGGGCAATGTACCACATGGGTGCACTTACACACATGCAGGCAAAACACTCATACACATAACATAAAAAAACTTTTTAGAGAGACTACATGCTCATTTTTCCAAATGTATACGAGCACTGTAAATAGTTGTGTTCTGCTTATGTATTATAATTAACACAGTTACAGTCAAGGAAAGATGATGCTATAGACTAAATATTTGTGTGGCCCTAAGGTTCTTGTATTGAAATCCCAATGCCTGATGTGTTGATCTAAGGAGCTGGCCTTTGGAATTAAGTCAGGAGGGCAGAGGCCTCAGGGAAAGAACAGGATTAGCACCTTCATGAAACACACCACTGAGTCTCACTGTGGCTCTAAGAGGGGGACACATTGAGAAAACGATCACCTGGGAACCAGGAAGCCGACCTCCAAGAAACTAGAACCCTGCTATTGGACCTTCAAACTTCAATTGTGAGAAATAAATGTTTGCTGTTTGGGTCACCCAGGCTGTAATTATTTCTGTTAAAGCACTTGGAACCAAGACACAAGGAAACTTAGTGAAGAGAAAAAAAAAAGGAATAAATGGACGCAACAAACCCCATAAAGAATGCATAAAAGCCGGCTGGGGATCTAGTTCAGTGGTTGAGGGCTTGCCCAGATTAGATAATCAGCATTGTGCGGACACACACAGACACAGACAGACAGGCAGACGTATACACACAGCAAATCTGAGGAGGCTTTTTAATTAATTTTGTCCTTCGGTAGAGAGTCTGAACAATCAGTTTACTTGAGTAGAAAACATTGTTGAAGCTATTTGAACACTCTGTGGAGAAAAGCTAAGCCCAGGCTAGCAGGACTGTTCAGGGCAGTCCTCAGGGACTGAAGGCAGAGAAGGAGGTCTGTGTGCTCTCAGAGGAAGAGCTGAGTGGAAGGGAGGGGACCATGCAGTTAATGAGTACTTCCTTCCTTCCTCTAACTTGGGGTGCAGCCAAAGGCCTTTTTGCGCTTCTCCTCTATTTTCAGAGCCATTAGTGTTTCAAGACGGCCAGCATCTTCCAGAAATGGTAATATCCAAGTGGATATGAATTTTGTCCCCACCAATACAATGCATTCTACATTATTTTCAGCTTCAGGACTGCCTGACCTTTTCAGCTAACTAGTCAGCAGGTGTGTTTGCCCCAGCCACTTGCCTACTCTATGATAAGGTCCACTGTGGACAGGAAGCCCCCTTCTCATGTTATAGCCTCTGACTTCCAGTTCAAGCATCTAATGCTATTTTTTTAAGTTTAAAAATTACATTTATTTATTTAGTGTGAGTGTATGTGTGTGTGTGTGTATATGTGTACGTGCCTGGATTTGCCATGCTGCATGTGTGGAGGGAGGGCAGAGGACAACTTGTGGGACTCAGTTCTCTCCTTCTACCATGTGGGTCTTGGGGATTGAACTCAGGTCATCAGTTTTGGCAGCAAGCACCTTTACCCATTGAGCCATCTCACCAGCCCTGCCCTCACGCTATTAATACCACTCACTTGCTCCCTGCCTGGACAAATAGTTCCAGTTCCTTCAGGTCAGGTACAATCTGCTAACTCCAAGTCCCTAGACCTTCATCTCTCTTAGTGGTTGTCACACAGCTTTATAGTTTCTCAAGCAAGGGCACCTAGTTCTACGATGAAGCCATCCATCCACATGACAATGTTCATCGGATGCCTGATGGACGCCGACATTCATTCATCACTTCCTGCTCAGCTAGATCCAGTGGAGCCACCTTTATTAGGAAGGTCAGCTGATGGAAATAATCAGAGAAGAGAGAAAAGGGTGGATGTAGGAGAAAGAAAGAATGACTTCAGGAAGAAAGTCCCTGAGTGGTGGGAGGAGTGGAACCCCAAGCTAAGGGTCCAGTGATCCTGAGATGCTCAGCTGTTTTAAATGCACCTTTGAAGGAAAAAGCCAGGCGTGGTGGTCCCTGTCAAGCCAGCAGCTAGGAAGTGTAGGCAGGAGGCTCTGATAGAAAGAGCAGGGCCAGTTCATCGAGGGAAGCAGAAAAGGCAGAGCAGAGGTGGGATCAGGGCCGTGGATGCAGTTCAGCGGTAGAGTGCTTGTCTAACATTCGCACGGCCCTGGGTTCAGTCTCCAACACCAAAAATAAGAAATCAGAGAAGAATCGGCTAAATTCGTAGATCTGATGACGGAGGAGAGGATATTTTCTTCTGAGGGCTTCAATATGCTCAGTAGAACAAGAAGCAAGGCTATCTACTGAGCTCAAGAGGATGGAAGACGTCATTAAAGACTTTTCTTATGTTTTTTATTTTTATTTTGGTTTGGTTTTTGAATAAGCCCTAACTGGCCTCAAACTCTAGATCTAGTCTCCTGAGTGCTTTGATGACAGGTGTGCCTCACTGTGCTCAGCTTGAAGGTTTGAGGAAAGAGAAATCAAACCTCTTGGGGAGTGGTCACATGAGCCAGCGTAGGATTCTGAACAGCAGAGAGGACCCATGCAGGATTATAGCTGTCAGTTTTAAGTGAGCTTTGTAAATAGTAAAAACATGGTAGTGTCAATGAAGTGGAGGTCCCAGTGGGATCCAAGAATTATTGTCACCAAGATACTAGAGGCAATGAATTGGAGAGATGGTGATTAGATAGGAAGACTTGAAATTGTGGCTGGGGAGGTGGAACACTTAGTACTTTGAACCCACCAGGATCTCCGACCTTCCGAACCCTTCTAGGCTTGGATTTCTTTCAGACTAATGCAAACAAGATTAAACAAGATTTCAAAGTCCTTATGGTTTTTTATTTTTTTTTAAGTGGGGTTCTTACTGAAATCAAAGCTTAGGCCTGTGAGATAGTTAAGCAGGTAATGGCTCATTTTATTCTGAGAATTTGAGTTCCATCCCTGGAACATACATGGTGGAACAAGAGAACCAAGTCCTGCAAGTTGTCCTTTGGCCTCTATATACATACCATGGCAGGAACGTGTGCACACACACAAATAAATAAATGTAAAAAAACAAAGGCTCATCTGGTAACCACCAAATGATCTGTACTTGGATCTACCACTAAGGAGCCAGTGATCCTAACATGTTTATATGCTTTTAAAAAGGTTTTATGCATTATTTTTATTTTTTTATGTGCATGAGTGTATTGCCTGCATGTATGTAAGTGCACAATACCTGTGGAGGTCAGAAGAGGGCATCAGGTCCCCTGGAACTGGAGTTATGGACCATGTGGGTGCTGGGAACTGAATTCTGGTCCTCTGCAAGAGCAGTCAGTGCTCCTAACTACTGAATCACCTCTCCAAGTCCTATGTTTGAGTGTTATAGTTGTATCTCTAGAATAGAGAAAAAGAATACTTCAAAAGGAATAATGATCTCACAATTTTTGGTAAAAATGACACATGTTCATTATGAAATAAATATTGACAAGATAATAATGACCCTTTGAAACTAGGGGTTTGGCTCAGTTGGGAGAATACATAGCATGAACTAAGTTCTGGGTTTGATCCTCACCATTGGGTAAACCTTAGTGTGTAGTAGTGTACACCTATAACTCCAACTCTCTGGAAGTGGAGGCAGGAGGATCAGAAGTTTAAGGTCTTCTTTGGTTACGCAGAGAGTTGAAGGCCAGCCTGGGATACATGAAATCCGTCTTTTAAGAAACCAAAGAGATAACAGCCTGCAGGCTTTGAGAATGAGTCCTTTAGTCATTTTTTGCTCTAAGTCTTCCTAAATTTAGATACAAAAGGAGAGGGGAGTTTCTCAATTGACTAAGGAACCTACTTTGGCATTTCAGTTCAGCTTTAGAAAATAAACAGATTCAGGGGCCGGAGAGATAACTCAGCAGTTAGGAGCACTGACTGCTCTTGCAGAGGACCTGGGTCCGACTCCTAGCATCCACATGGTACCTAACAACTGTCTATAATTCCAGTTCCAGGAGACATCCTCTTCTGATCTCTGAGGGGCACTGCATGATACAGGTGCACTTGGTCACATGCAGGCAGTATACTCATACACATAAAATAAAAAATAATAAGTAAAATTTTAAAAAGAGAAAATAAACAGACTCATGTTTTGGGCATGTTGAGTTACAGGCTATGGAAGCTTTCTACTATTTACAGATATTAATATGTTAATATATTAATATATCCTGGGTGCCTCTGGTCTTTTATAATTTTTATTTTTGGTTCTCCTGAGGGCAAAATAACATTCATCATACTTTCTTTTTATTCTTAGCCAGGTGAAAACTACATAAACAGCAAGCAGAAGAAACAAAAGAGAAAGATGAGCTCTTTGCTGTGGAGTGGGGCACCACCCAAAGTCCTCTTCTGGAGTGCCAGTCTCTAGCTGCAGAGGAGAGCAGAGCCCGGCCCAGTCCCTGGGGACTGGAGACCACCGGCTCCTAGGTGGTTTTACTGTTATTTTGAAATGGCACCTTTTCTGGCTTCATTAGAACCTGTGCTGAGGGGGAATGGAAAGCAGGCTTATGGAAACCTCCATCTCACTCCCCAGGAAATGGTAGGTTGGCAGGAACTGGAGGTTTTATTGTATAGTTAGGGAATTTGCTTGGCATTTTTATTTCCAAATCCTGTGAGGACTCTCCCAGGTCTGAATCAGGTGTTTGTTTGGAACTTTGCCCTGCATATAGGTTCATCTGAGAGTAATTTGCAGTTTGCCAGCTGTAGATTTTATCAACAACTGAATTCCAGTCTCGAAGATAGATCTAGAAAACGGTGACGTTAAATTAGGGGCTGAGATGATGATGTCATCTAATGCAGAGTGAATTTCTGAAATGAAGTTGTAAGGCTGCCGTGATAACAGACCAGCTGAGCAGAGAGCACCGTGGACCGGGGTCCTGTCACAACAGTTCTGGAGCAACATTTGGTTCGTGTTCTGTCACACATTCTTAAAAGTGGTTATGCAATTTCTCCAAGATGCTAGCTGTGCTTGACAAATTTCATGTTAGTGTTCTTAAAGGGGTGAAAGGAATCTACTTTTATGTGTTGGTGATGGGGTGACAGCTCTGCCAAACTCTCCTTTTTATCGTGGAAGACCTTTAAAGAGTTGAATTTTTACAAAAGCGAAAAACATTCCAGGGATTGGAAGGAGCTTATTTTCACCTGTGGCACAAAGTACAGCCTCAGAATATGAACTCTGGAGCCAGGTTATCACCTGGCTGAGCCATTTGCTTTTGTGAGATCTTGGGCAAGTTACCTAACCTCTGTGTGTCATTTTCGGACTTGTGGAATGTGGATAATAGAGCTATTTAGGGTTTACTTGACTTATTTACTTGTTTTCATGTCCTTCCTTTCCCCTCCCCTCCCCTTCCCTTCCCTTCCCTTCTTCTTTCTTTTGACAAGTTCTCATATCCCAGGCTGGCCTCAAATTCCCTATATACCTGAGATATAGATAGATAAAATATACTTTTTAAAAAGTCAGCTCTCTGTTTACAGTTCCCTTTGTAGAAAAGAATTGACCATGTGTACACTTGCTTTAAAAAACAGCAAGAGGTCTAGAGATTTAGTTCAGGTGACAGACTGTTTTCCTGCCCCCCACAAAAAGCTCTGGGTGCATGGTGGCACATGCGTAGAATCCCAGCATCCTGGAAGCAGAGGAAAGAAGATCAGAAGTTCATGGTCATCCTCAGTTTCAGATTAGGGTTCCAGGCCAGCCTGGGGTATATGAGACCCTGATCCCCCCAAAAAAGTAACCAGAGAAATTTATCAGGAAGGACCTCAGACCAAAAGGAAGTTGGTGTTTCATGTTAATATACACTGAAATTTGGGCCAGCTAGATGGTTTGATGGTAAAGGTATTGTCCCCCAAGTCTGATGACCTGAATTTGATCCCTGGAACCCACAGAGTGGAAGGTAGAACCAACTCTTATAAGTTGTCCTCTGACCTCCAAATTTACGCCATGGCACATGAGTGAGTGAAAATAAATAAATATAATAGGAAAATAAAAGAAATTAGAATAGAGCCTTAGATTGTAAGAAAGCAATGAAAAGAAAGATTCTATACCCTTAGAAATCTGACAGTATAATTAACATATATGATTTAAAACATTTTTAAAAAGCCAGTACTATTTCCATTGATAAAATTAGGGAGCTAGGTATAATGTCCATACATGTAACCCCAGTTCTTAGAAGCAGAGGTAAGAGAATCATGACTTGGAGGTCAGCTTGGGCTACATAGGAAAACTATAGATTGAAAGCCAGCCTGGTGTACAAAAGGAAAAAAAGTCTATATATTATATTTTTGTTTTGTGAATGCTAATAAAATAGTTTATGTTTTTTGCATGCCATTTACAGAAATTAATTAAGCATACCTACATTCTTTTTAAAGCCTTCTAATGCTGTCAACATGAAAGCTTTTGAGGAGAGGCAGCAGAGTCCGGTGGTTGAGGCTCTGAGCTTGAGGTAGGCGAATATCCTCACCAGCCATCCTATTTTGGCAAGTAATGAGGTCTTGGTTTGTACACAGGACTGGAAGAGCTGTGTTCATATGAACAGAACATTTAGTATCCTGCTTGGCAAGGAGTCATTGTCAGTACAGTGGTTATTGCTACTGTGACTCTGACTCTGGAAAACAGGCACTTTGTCACTCCTTAAAGACAAGGCCTTATGCTTTTTCCTCTCTCTTCTCTCCACCCTGCTCCATGGTCTGGGTATGTAGACCAGGTTGGCCCGGAACTCAAAATCCTCCTGCCTTAGCTACGCCATACTCAGCAGGCCATTTTCATTTAGAAAGCTTGAACATGATTGATACATTTAAGTGTAGAATTAAGTAGTCATACCCAGTTCAAGTGCTCATCTGTGTACCTAAAACTAAAACTTGATAACTTGAGGCATGAATCCTGTGTACTTTGAGTCTAGTGAAATCCTGAGGCCTTAAGGTTGGACTGTACTTAAGCCTAGACTAACCAGCAGCTCGGTTTTATTCCTGCAGGATATTACACCCGTTTTTTGTTCCCAATGCCTAGCCCATGTTTCTCACTCAGTGCCCAATGACAGCTTTTATGAATAAATCTATGTATCTATATATAAAGATTCAAAAGAAAGAATAAAAAATGTATTTTCTGTCTTCTCTAAAGAAGGTGGCTCCAGTAACCTTCCAAATAGTAGTATGAGCGTAGTCATGGGCTGGAGAGAAAGCTTGGTCGTTAGAGCACGAGCCGAGCATGCAGAGAGCTCTGTGTTCCAATCCTAGTGCCACATAAAGCCAGGGGTGGTGGCCCACACCTGCCATCCCAAAACTTGAGACAGAGGCAAGAAGTCCTTAAGTTCAAGGTCATTCTTGGCCACACAGAGAGTTCCAGACCAGCCTGGGTAACATGAAACTGTCTCAAAATAAAAAGAAACCATCCTAGGGTGCTGGCTGGCCCACATTTTGCGTGTGTTTGGGAAGTGAGGTGGAGGCAGGAGGATCAGGAGTTCAAAACCTGACTCTACCACCTACTGAACTGAAGACCAGCCTGGTCTACATGAGACTATCTTTTTTTTTTCTTTTAAAGCTACCCTATTCTGCTGTGTTTTATATTAAATACCTAAGATCATAGCACTTTTTGAAGAAGTCTAGGTTGTTCATACAAAGGCAGCCTGGTTATCCAGTAGCTGATCAAGACTGGAAATCTGTCTTTGAACCCTAGCCACTTCACAATCATTCCACCTGCTATTTCACCTGTAAAATAGTTTCCTGTTAACAATGGCCTGTGAGGTAAATCAGTGGGTAAAGGTACTTCCCGGTCAAGCCTGACCACCTGGGTCTGAATTTGATCCTTGGGACCTTCATGGAGGAAGGAGAGAAGGTTGTCTTCTGTCCTCCACAGGCGGGCAGTGCCACACGCGCAGTATGTGAAAAGTAATTTTAAAAATTAAAGAATTTCTTGTTAAGTAAACATTTCATTTTTTATTTATTTATATAGTTATTTATAGACAGGTCTCATTCCAGGCTGGCTTCTGTGCAGCCGAGAATGACCTTGAACTTCTGGTCTTACAGACTCCACACTCAGTTTTATGTGGTACTAGAGATCAAAACTTTGTGTATGTTATACAAGCCCTTTTTTTAACTGAGCTACATTCCCAGTCAATACACTTTTTAATAGGAAAGCGGGGAGTAAACAGGAGTGTCAAAGTGCGTTGATTACTGCATTCAAAACACTTGCCGGGTGCAGTTCACAGGCACATGCACGCAGGATCTTGCTCGCTCACCTGTCTTTTCCACGGTGCGGACTTTGGGGGAACCAGCAAGGAAGCTCTACTCCACTGTTCCTAGAAATTTGTTTAGCTAGCAGCAGGGCAAAAGTTGGGTAAGCGCTCTGGGCTGTTGGAGAGGAAGAGGCAAGATTCCGCTAGCGTCCCCCATCAGAGCTATCTTCAGATAACCAGGACTGGAGACTGGGGGAACGAACAAACAACCCAACCCTAAACAAACAAACAAAAAAGACGGTCAGAATGAGCGTGTCTGTATTGAGATAAGGAGTGGACTTCTGTAAGGTTTTAAAATTTTTAGATCAACACCAAAGAACTAAGTAAAAGCCCTGACTGCTCCAGAGATTCCCTGGCAAGTGCGAAGGACCTAGTAAGAGGCAGCGAATCTGCAGTAGGCGACGCATCCCCTGGACCCAACTCTTCTTCCCGGGACAGGGACCCCCACCTGCCACCCCATCCGGGACGCCGGGTCCTGGACCCCGCCCGGAGCTCCAGCCTTGCCTTCTCTGCCGGAAGAGAACCGCGGGCTGGAGCAGGCTCTCGGGGCTCATCCATCAGCCCCGGAGGCGGAGGGGAGGAGAGAGGACGCGGGAGGAGGAGTTTCTGGGCGGCCCGACCCCCGCGGCCGCCGCGCCCTTCCCCCCGCGCGCTGATTGCTGTGGCTGCGCGCCCGACCCCGCCCGCGCGTGTGCGCGGCAGAGCCAGGGCGCCGCGGCCCGATGGGGGTGATCCAAGCTTTCCGGGACGCCGAGCGCCACTTTCCTCTCCCCTGGCAGTGAGGAGAGAGTGGGAAGTGGACTGCGGTCCCGCCGGGCCACTTTCCCCGTGCGCTTCCCGGAGCTCCCGGCAGGAGGTGACGGTCCCCCGCGGGGTCCGGATGGCGTAGTTGCTGCAGCTGCAGAGCTCGCCGCCGCCTGCGAGCCCTGGGCGGGGAGACTTGCCTCGGCTTCCCTGGCAGCCTGCGGAGGGTGGATCGGCTCGGGACACGCCGCCTCCGAGGTACGTGCGGGCTCGGCCCGGCGGCTGCAGCCCCTGGCCGCCGACTCTGCAGGCTGCGCGCGGCAGCCCCGTGCCTGCTCCGCGGGGGTCGCCCTGGCCCTCGGGACCCCGAGCTTGGGACATGGCTGTGAGCGGGCTGGGATGACGCTGGGCGGACCCGGGACCCCCGACCGTCCCGGTGGGCAGCGCTCCGGACGATGCGCAGCGCCGGGGAGAAGTTCCCCACGCCCGCCCGGACTCTTCCTCTCTCCGGTCCCCTGCGGGGCGCGCGGGCCTCTTCGCTCCCGGCGCGTGACAGCGTGGGTGGGAAAGGTCTGCTGTGGGTTTGCATTCAACCGTGATGGATGGCAGAGGCCGCAGCTGCGGGACACGCGCCCGGGCGCCAGCCCCGGGTCCCCGCCTGCCCGCCGCGCCCTGGCCGGAGAACGCGCCCGGGTTTACTCAGCCGCGCTCTGGGCTTGCTTTGAAGGCTCGCTTGGTTTGGGAACTTGGTTGGGACTAACTTGGAGATCTTGGACTGTTGCTAGAAGAATCTACTTGCAGACTTGCTCTTATTAGGGCATCTATCCCACTTTCCAGCATCCCATAGAAGTAGCGTAGGCACCTAGCGTGTCCAGCCTGAACTACCTTGGCAGGGTAGAACCTGGTTGGTTGAGTCGCTCCACAGAAAAGTCGCTCCATCTCCTTAGCTGTCAAATGGAAGGAACCACGCGGGTCCCACATGGAGGTATGAAATATTGCCTAGGCGTTAGCTATTAGGAAGGTCTCTTGGCACCTCTGAAGCACCGCACAGGTGCCAGCACCCTGCGGTGACAGGAGACCCACGAGGGTGGGGAGGAGGAGTGACAGTGAGATGGAGACCCAGGGATTTTAAAGTTTCGTCTTCCTTGGAAGAAATGAGCAGCTTGGGAGAAGTCACCACACACCAGAAAAACATATCAGAATCCTTTACTGTTCCCGGAATGGCTCTTGAGACTGGGGACAGTTACTTCAGCGAGAAACCAGCTGTTTCTTTTTGGATGATATAGTAACTGGCTTGAATTGAGCCCCTACTGTGTGTGTGTCAGTGTCTTCACAGGCACAGTCGAACTTAAGCAGCACAACTCTGTTTGAAAGTGGTTTTAATAGTCCCATTTTACAGTCCAGATACGAGAGGCTAAATTACTTGTCCAAGGTCATACAACTTTTCTGTTTTAAGTCTGAGCTGCCTTGGTCTTAAGTACTGTCAGAAGTGTGTGTAGTAAGTTCTTGGCCCTTTGGTATCACCCTGCTTCCTGTCTGAGTTGAATACACTTTGAAACAAAGATAAAATATCATACATATACTTTGGAGGAGCCAAATTCCAGCTCCTCCAAACCTGGCTTCAAATAATTATAATTAGAACTCTGGCTTGTGTTAATTTGGATCTTTATTCTTCATTTCTTTTATTAATCCTCCAGACATTGTTGATCAAGGATACTGGGCTTCCTTAGGAAACAGCTTGACGTTGGCACAGGAGGCAGGGAAATAATTCTTACCCCCTTAAGGCCTATTAGAGAGGAATTGATTTCATGCCATTGTGTCAGCTAGAGGATGTTGCTCTTTTTCTTGATGTTTGGCTTCCATTCTGCATTGTTTAGGGGTTCAAGGCTGATGTTGTATTTTTGCCCTTCACTTTGTGGCCTGGCAACTTTAAATCTTCCGGTTATGATAGACTCTGACCATGACACGGTAGCTTTGCTTGACAACTATTGGTTCAACTCCTGTTTGGAGATCTGAAGATCACCAACTTAGTTTTGAACCCCTGCACTTCAAAGGCACATTCCTTGGGGAATTCATTGTTATTTTTAACATCCTCCAGCAGGGGGCGCACAATATATTATTTGATGTCCCCCTGGCACATAAACCTGTTGGTAGGGTATGAGGCATACATACATACATTTCAGAGCTGGAAAATGGTGTGACTTTATCTAGTTTTCTGAGTTTGGAGTGGAGAACTGAATAATCACCTCATTAAAAGAGGAATGACCTCAAGGATCCTGTGGTGGTTAGAAAGATATTAAATGCAACACACAAGATCCTTTTTTTTTTCTTCTTCTAAATTACTTTCCTTAAAAGGTATGTATGTAAAATAATTTGAAGTAGTTTGAACAGTATTTCAGGTTATTTAGGCGAACTGGTACTCTAGAAAGATTGCATTTGTGACTCCTTTTTTAATGACTCCCCGTTGTCTCATGTGGAAACTGAATAAAATTAACTTGTTCTCTGGGAGCTTGTTGCACTCAGTCCTGCTATCAGTATCTTTTACTAACATCTTCCAAATGCAAGACGATAAAGAATCATTAACCCTGTGTTGTCACAGTTGCCAATTCCAGACATGTAGCTTTTAGAACAGGTTGAATTCCCACTTTAAAAAAAAACAACAACACTTGGGAGCAGAAGTGATTGGGGTTTCTTCTTATTTTAGAATATTTGTGTATACGTAATAAGATCTCTTCAGGGAGGTGACCCAAGTCTAAACAGAATATGTATGTGTTTCATATGTACTTTATACGGTACAGGTAATTTTATACAGTGTTTTTTAGTGTACCTGCATTTTGGCCTCTTTTGGACACAGGAGGTCAGTGTGGAATTTTCCACTGTGGGGTCATATTGGTGCTGAAAAGTTTTGGAGATTGGAATATTGCAGATGCTGGATTTTTGGATCAGGAATGCTCAACTTGTATGATAATAGTTCAAAATATCTTATTCTATACAAGTATAGGTATCTATGAAATCTTTTGGACTGTCACGTCTATAAATATGTGTACGTACAATATTTAAGAATCAACATGCTTGTAAACTAGTCAAAATGACCTTTTGTTTTTAATACAAGGTTTTCTATTTGTACTTATGTTGACCAGTTTATTTTCTTGTTTCTTCTGTATCCTGTAGTATAGCTATAACTTGACTTCATTAACTGTTAGGGTCAAATGAATCCTATTTTAAATATCTTTGAAATTTAGCCACTTCTTTCTAAATCCCAGCTTTGTAATGACATTACAGAGCTTTATCCAGGATCTTGCTTAGTCTTCTATTCTTTGATCTAGTTTACTTTTTCCACAAAATGTTTATCAACCCCCATTCTCTAATCGGCTTATGGTTCCGGGGCTTTCGAGTTTGGCAAATTAGCATCCCAGCCTTTGACAGCAGGGGGTCACAATGGTTTAAGCCTTTAAAGATCAGGCAGAATTGGTTTGCTGGAAGAAAACTATTGTCCCATTCATTTGAAGACTTTAAGGAATTAAATCTTTTCCTTTTGAATACCAACTTGGTTGTATCCTGTAAAAGTCAGCTTGCTTAGGAGCCCGGGGAACTTGGAAATCCTATGGGGTCACTGCTGGCTTCTTTTAGAACCTAAGCTATCACCAGATTCCTGGGACATAAATCTGTGAAAAGTTCTGACGTTCTGTTTTAAGTCTGACAGACAGAACAGGTAGAATTTAGAAAATGCTGGGTAAGTAGTAACATAGCTACAGTATTGTTTTTTCTTCTAGGTGATTCTTCTTTTCCATCAACATTTTGAATGACCCCAAATTCTTGATAAATCATTTTGAAATGTGTATTTTCTGTCTTTTCATTGCTAGGAATGGAGATTTTTGATGGTCAACTTTATTAAGTTAGAAGACAGACTTTTAACTCCAACAGCTATTTAAACAGTTTTTTAAAAAAAAACTGAGAGAGAGAGAGAGAGAAAGAGAGAGAGAGTGTGTTTTGCCTGCATGTATGTAAGTGCAAGAGCAACCAGTACTCCCACAATAGCTAGGTGTTTTGTTTGCTTGTTGTTTTTGAGATGGGATCTCTCTGTAGCCTCAGCTGGCCTGGAACTTACTATGTACAGGCTGGCTGCAATCTCATAGAGATCCACCTGCCCCTGCCTCCTGAGTGCTGGGACTTAAAGGCATGTGCCACCACACCCAGCCCAACAGATATTTTTAATAATGACTTTAATAATCATTTTAGTCAGTTCACTGAAAGATCTTCCTTATATTTTCAAAGATTAAAAAAATTTAAATGTTATTTTCTGAAATTTACATAACTAGTTGGACACATTTTTAGAGATCTTTCAATCTGACAGCCAGAAATGTAAAAATGAGCCCAGGTTATATGGAAAACAAGCTTTTGTTTTGTTGTAGTGCTGGGGTTTGAACCTAGGACCCCATGCTAGACAAGTACTCTGTCTATACCCCCAGATGGCAAAAGCACTGTGAATGTTTGAGTCATCGGTAGAAAAGGGAGTGTTAAGCTACACCAGCAAGTTCTCTGCTTGCAGTCTTCAGAGTAACACTTGGAAAGATAGCAGTATTTCTCTGTAGCATTTCATAAAAACACAAGCTGTTGCTAATTTGTTCAGTTTCTAGTCAAGCATGAAATAAATCCACACCACTTGGAAAAGCTGCAAAAAAAAAAAAAGGATCTCTGGGTCCATTTCCTGGGCTCTGTCCATTTCTAGATTTCTTGTTTTTATAGCATTTGAAATAGCACATTTGCTTGTTAATTGACTTGGAGTTTTGTTTGCTCCCTTTGCAAAATTCTTGCTTAAGACTCAGCATGGGTTTCCAAGCTTTCTCCCTCCCCATCTTAGAGACCAGTGATTTTGATCTCCAGCTCTCTCAACTAAGATATGTGTAATGTTTGGGGTTTGACGCAATATTAACATATACTTTGCCTGAGGCTGCTCTTGTTTGACCCTTCTTCTACATTGTTTTTCCCTTCAGTTTTTTAGGCCAAAGATGGAGACGAAAATAGGCTGAAAACTTCTTCTGAGTGCTGGAGAAGGTATTTAAGGAGAAAGGTCTGGAATAAAAGTCAGTCCCAGAACCTTGCCTTTGGGCCATCTTAATGGAACCTGCCGATGATTATTGTTTTATGATGTGTGTGTGTGTGTTGGTATTAGTATCTAGTGTTTGTGTTAGTGATTCCTTTATGCTGACAGCTTCTTCTAGCCAAGTGTGGTAATGCACACCTGTAATCCCAGGACTTGGGAGGTTAAGGCAGGAGAGTTAGGAATTCAAAACCATCTTATGCTACAGAACGAGTTTGAGGCTAGGCTGGGATATATGGATAAAGATAAAGAAAACGTCCAAAATGAAAAGCAGAAATCGAAAACTTCTTCTAGTCTGGGGGCGGGGGGGACAAAACACAGCTTTTGAGTGATGTGTAGAGGTAGACAAAGTTCATTTTCTAGAATTTAGTGTCAAAATGTTAGCAGGATAATCAGATTGTGTCAGAAATAATAGATTTGTCTTCATTTTAAGAAAAAGAATACTAAAGAAGTGCCCGCTCCCCCTGCCTTTTGGGTATTGGGCTCCTGGTGAGTTGGAGCTGTTTCCATTTGGAAGGAACACCTGCTTTTCTGTCCCTCCAAACACATAACTCATTTCTCTGGTGTATACTGAAGGTCAGGCTTTTGTATAAAGTTACAGGAGGGGCTATTTGTGAAAACACATTTAAGTTGATTAGTTACTGAAAAAAAAAAAAAAAGAAAAGCTCTGTGGCGAACAGTCTTCCAGAAGGAGTCCTTGGGCCTTTCCTGTTGGTCAGATTGCCCTAGGGATGGTTTGCTGGTTGTACAGATCTTAGGAGCACAGTGAACTGGCCATGTGGAGTCTAGCAGAACTTTGGATTTCTTTTTTTACTGGTTTATTAGTGGAAACTTGGTGAATACTTAATTCCATTTGGTGTGTGAAAAGAGCCCCTCTGGAGAGAGTCATCCTGTTAGCAATTTTAGTGATTTATGTGTTTTGACAGTGTGATGTTGGTTCTTGGTTTCAAAACCACGTTGGTGGCTGTTTGCAAATTTCACTTCATAATTATCTAACTACGGAATAATTGCTGGAGCAGACTATGGCTCCCTCCCCGCCTTCTTCACATTTGGGAGGTTATTTGAGGTGAGACACTTAGATTCTAATCACAAAGCCTAAATATCTTTGTGTGATCCTTGCTGTGTTGTGAGTTATCTCTCTTGTGGCTTTTATTCTTTTAAAGCAAAACACATTCAAACACAAAACTCTTCTCAGTACTCATGAAGGGTAAGTGTCTCATTTTGTCGTGTGCTTTTGTAGAGTTGGCTGACAAATTCAATAGGACTTAGAGGGAAAGCACCATTGAGTCATAACGTAGGCCATGTATCGATGCAGCACAGATCTTCCCTGTATGTGTGGGAGAGGTTTCTCATCTTCTAAGTGGGCTTGTTTACTATTTTGGATCTCCCTCTTCTGGCTAAGGCCTCTCTGAATGCACATTCCTTTTCTCTTTCTCTCTGTCTTTCTTCTTTCTTCCAATTTATGACTTTAGAAAGATGGTCACATGTCATATATTCATAATAGGCCATATGAGTCATGAAAAATGCATGAGGTAGCCACCCATTCCCTGAAAAGACACCTGCATCCCCTTCTCTTTAATCTACCTTATTCAAAATTAACTACAGTTGCAGCCCAGCTATCGGATTCATTATGTTTTCGACAGGAGTCTGGGGAAGGATAGAATATGTTCTGCATTTCACATTTTTCTATATTTATGCCTCTTTTTTTTTTTTGCCAGTTTGTGATATCTTTATGTCATTGTTGGAGTATCAGTTCGAGGTTTTAATTTTATTCAGTGTGTGGGCTTTAAAAAAAAAAAAAGATTTTCTTTAGAAGGAGTTCTATCAAATTCTTGAAAAAACGCCTCCAGAAAGTGTCTCAGGTAGAAACCATGCTAAATAGCATTTGAATGGGGAACAAACTGAACTCAAAGCAGGAGTCTACCTACTTTAAATAGCTGGGGGCTGAGAAAGGGAAGCGGGGTGCTCATTTGTTAGGAGAAAGTTTAGTGTTGCATAATGTGGGACTTAGTGGTTTTGTTTTGTCTTGTTCTGTTTTCTCTGTTGCCCTCTGGAACTGGCAGCATGTCTCTGAAAGGTATGTAGGTAGGGGCTTTGTGAAAGGCATTTTTGCTAAGGTTGAGGTTCTCCATCAGGCAACTCTTCTAACCCCAAAGATCCTGTTCTACAAAAGCCAGGAAAAAGCAGTCTGTTTCCAATTATGTAGCACAAAAAATAGTGAAATTAAGCCAAAAAAAAAAAAATGATCATTTGGGAGCTGGGTTGCTATTTTGCAGAGGGTAAAGGACGAAGGATTGGAACTGCAGATCTTAGGGGATCTGCTCCCTTTTCTATTGGCTTTCAGATGCTTTGCAAGTGCTCTCTACTGGGAATTAGGGCCGATTTCAGGATTAAAGACTTTGGCCTCCTTTGGTTCCCCTTTCTCAGAGTGTCCCCAGAAGACCCATTAGGCAACTTTAGCTGATGCTAAGGGGTCTGGGCCTGGGGTTCCTGGGCCCAGCTGGTGCGTTTGGCAAAGTCTTTTCCTGTCTGCACAGTGCCAGGTTATGGTGCAAAGTCCTCCAGAGTTTTCTTACACGTTTCCGGTGCTTTCTTTCAGTGGAGCTGTAATTTCTAGGACTCAGAAGTCCTGCAGAAGCTGGGGTGAAAATGGGACGTGGGAGCGGAAAGAGACTGGAGGCCTGACCCGGAAGGCTCTGGATGACCTTGAACTCTGATCCTCCTGCCTCCACCTCCCATGTGCTGGGATTACCAACATGTGCCACCACACCCAGATTGGTCTATGTGGTGCTGGGGCTCGAACCCAGAACTTTGTGCATGCTAGACAAGCTCTCTACCAACCAAGCCACATCCCCAGTCCAGCGGTTTAGCCATTCAGAGGTGGCTGCGCTAGTTGCAGGGCCGGGAGAGTCAGGCAGCTGAGAACCCTTCCTTCTACTCCCAGCAGGTCACAGTGGCAGCTGGGAGGTCCTGTCCTCACCCAGTCCTCCGTGGTGGGTCAAATAAGACTTTCCCGATGGTTGAGGATCTCAGACAACAGCCAGTCCTGTCCAGGTGTCTAGCTCTTCTTTCCGCCTTGCTGTTCCCCTCACACCCACCCACAGCATGAAGAGCCAGAGAAGGTGTGAAGTACCTAGTCAGCATCTTCACATCCTCTGCTGCTGCACCTGCTTCTTCACTCTCCCCTTTTCTCCACGTTCTAAATTTCTGTGGTTTCCACCATTTTTATCATCTTCCTGATCTGGCTGCCATCTTCCTTTTCAATGTTGAGTTCTTTTGTGTTGGCATTGGTGTTAGTCTGTTTTCTCATGCTATAACAAAGTAGCCAAGACTGGATGACTTATAAAGAATAAAGGTTTTTTTGTTTGTTTGTTTTTGTTTTTTACTTTATGGTTCTGAAGGCTGAGAAATTCAAGACTGGAGATCATATCTGGTGAGGTACTTGTTGCTGAGTGGGGTGTCCTCCTTAGAGTCCCCAGACAGCACAGGGGAAGACAGAGCACCCCAGCTCATCTCTCTTCTTTGTAAAGTTGGAAGTCCTGTTGGATTGGGGCTCCTCCTTTCTGACCTTTTTAAACCTTAATTACTTTCTCATGGACCCACCTCCAACTACCACACTGAACTGAGTTCTGCTCTCTTGATACTTAACAGTGAGGATTAAATATGAGCGTGAGTTTTTGTGGGGCCCTGAGACTCCCAGTGGAGGTTCCCCTTGTCTTTGCTGCCTGCATTTACCTGCTCATGTTCCCGTGTTTCAGTGGCTATGTCTACTTCAATAACTTCAGACCCATGTTGATAGCAGTTTGTGGGCAGAGTCATGTGATGGCTCAGTAAGTCTGCCTGTTCAAGTCAGGTCCAACCTCTGACGCCAGACTCTGCGACCTCTGTCTTTTCTGTCTTTCTTGTATCCGCAATGGCACCATGGGCCAAACTGAGAGTCTCAGTCATACTTCCTTGTGTTTAATCCCCTGAATGGGGTCACCCTGTCCATGGGTGCTTAGCACATCTCTGCAGGTGGGATTCTCCTCTCTATTCTCAGGAATCTCTGGATTAGTGCCATCATCTTCCAGCTGTTTTCCCTGGCTTCAGCATCTGTCTCCAAGTCTTCATTCATGGTCATTGGTACTTTCTAAAGCACAAGCTGTTTTCTGTTTCTTACAACTTCGCAACTCCGTGGTTTCATTCTCCTTAGTGTGGACTGTATGATTATCAACAGACACTCTCCGCCATTTCTCCTTTGTTTCCTTCAGCTCCTTCCCTTGAACCTCAGTATGGTCACACCAGACTGTTGTGCTTTTCCAAGCATGCCACGTGTGCTCATGTCCTGCTCCTTCTAGCATGATCTGCTTTCCCTTCTTCATGGAGGTCCCCATCCATTCTTCTAGGGTCTCTGTCAATACCGCCTCTTGTGCAGCATCATGTGGCTCAGCCTGCAGGTGGCTTTTCTTGCTAGCTCATGAGAACGTTTTTCTTCCTTCTGGTAGATTATGGGCTTTCCTAGATTGAGACTGATGCTTTTTTGTTGCGCTTTCCATCACTATAGCAAAGTACCTGGGATAATTAACTTATAAAGAGGAAAGGTTTATCTTGGCTCACAGTTTTGGAGGGTTTGGTTCAGAACTGATTCACCTGTAGCCAGGTGGTACATTACAGTGGGAATGTATAGCAGAGTAAAACCACTCACGTCATGTCTAGGCAGAAAAAAAAAGTAAAATAAAATGAAAAAGGGTGGGGTCCCAACACCTGTTCAAAGAGCCTTCCCTCAGTAACCAAAGACCTCTCACTAGACCTTGGTGAAGGTTTTACCATCTTCCAGTAGTGCCACAGTGGGGACCAAGCCTTTGGGGGAACATTCAATATCCTGTCCAAAGCAAAGTCTTACTCTTTGTATCCTGGATATATTGTAGATCTGGCCTATAGTATATATTGTCAAATTGAATTCTTCAGTTCTATTTTAGTTAAAGCTCTGAAGAAAAGTCCAGTTTATAGCAGATATAAATATGATAGAAAAGACAAAGGAAACCAACTCAGAATCATAAGATTTATAGGATTAAGGTAGAGCTTAGAGTAATCTTCAGTCCCTCTTCTAAAGATGAATGATCAGAGAGGTTAGGCAGCCTGCCCATGAGCATCAGCTGGTGAGCTGCACCACCTGCCTTTCTCTCTGCAGCAGGTGTTTACCTGATAGCCGGAGTGACTCTGGTGAATCTGGCTTAAGTGGGATCCCATCATTCCTTGGTTTACAGCTCTGTACTATTCCTGAGTTTTTAGTTGAGGGGAGTACGGGGTCTTGTTATAGAGGCTGGTGTTGAACTCAAGCTAAAAGTACTTATTCTGTGAGGCCGCCACATCCATTCCTCCCTGCCTGGCTCCAGTCTATCTCTCTCCTTCTCCAGCTACTTTGTCTGCTTGCTGCTCTCTGAGCATACTAGATATACTCAGCCCCAGGGCCTTTGTTTCTTTTTTTTTCTCAGTGTATCTGAAGTTCCCTTCCTGTAGGTCTTTAGAATAAGGAAAAAAACTACCTGCTGCTTTAAGTCCTTAGCATTGTTCTCCACCTAATATACCATTGTGTATCATGTAGGGAGCTCCTTTTGTGTTTTATCCCCTGTTGAATCTCCATATCCGAAACAGCCCTGGAATAGAGCAGGTACTGGAGAAACACAGTTATTTGTTGAGTGAATAAATGAGTCAGAAGCAGAGTTCCTCAAAGCTCCAGTTGAACGTGTTCTCTTGCGGCATCGCAAAGGGAAAGCCCTTGGGGTCTGGGGCAGGGGATCTGAGTTTTCAGTCTCCTTGAAGACTTGTCGGACTAGAATACTGATCACTTTTTAATTACTGGACTCAGATGTTGCACTGATGGCCCTCCCCAGCCTTATAAGTGCGTTGGGAGGATTCCTGTTCTACCTCCAGCAGGCCTGGGCTTGCTCTGGTTTCTCTCTGCTGTGGTTTGCCCTTTAACCCATCCCACTACAGAGATAAAAAGTAAACAGCAGCAGAGGAAGGGGCTGAGGGAGAGGGCATGCAGGGGACAGAATTTCTTTATGGCCCTGACATCCTCCCTTGGCTCTGAGCCCATCCCATTGGCAGCTCACAGAACCTTCTAGATTTGCCCTGTTTAGGTACTGTGCTATAAAGGAACGGTCTGGAAACTGCCAGGTCCCATGTCTCTTGAGTGTCCTTTTTTGTTTTCCTTTCTTTGAGAAGGAAACAAATGTTCCACATCAGGCAAGAAGGACATTGGAGGAAATTAAATTACCATCTTAATTTATTTATTTTGTGATGATCCCTTGTAGCCCAGGCTGGTCTGGAACTTACAATGTAGCTGAGACTGGCTTTGAACTTAAAATCTTATTGCCTCTACCTCCTGAGAGCTGGGACTGCAGGCACATACCACCATGCCCGGTTGTTTCCGTCTTAGTTAAAAAAATTTCTTTCTATTGCATTTATTTTTCACACATGTGCCATAGCAAGTGTGTGATTGTTGGGAGATAATGTGCCAGGAGTCAGTTCTTTGCTTGATCCCCTGTGAGTCCCAGGGATCAAACTCAGGTGCTCAGGCTTGACGGCAAGCCCCTTCGCCTGCTGAGCCATCTCACTGGCCCACTGTCTTTATTTTGAAGTGGATTTTTAACCCTCCTCAAGGTGGAGGGTTGTGGTTGAAGCCACTCCTTGCTTCTGTCAGTGACGCCACGGAGATATAGAGTCTACGGAGACCCTTCTGTGACACCAGTGACTTACACCCAAGGGCCAAGAATGTCCCCTCTGAAAGAGCCTCAAGTTTTTGCAGCCAAGGAGTTTTTGTTAGTGTCACAGCAAGCTAGCAAGAGTCATTTGCCTTCAGTCTCCATCCAGATAACATCAGTCTGGCCCCCAGAGGGCTCTCCTTCCCAGGACAGGAAGTCCAGCCCAGGATGTCCAAGGCTTAGGAGGAAGTTATTGGCCACTACAAAGCCAGCAAAGTAATTTAACCCTGGGACTCAAAACCATGAGGTTGAAAATAACTTGTCATGATAGAGCTGTTATCGTTGACTGCCTAAAGGACTCTTGGGCACTGTTTGATGAGTCCTAACAACATTCTAGGCGTTAAATGATTTACATATTTTTGATTTTCTTGTTCCTTGTCACAGCCCTGGGAAGGAGATAGAACTATTATCCCTGCTTCCAGGTCCAGTGTGGAGGTTGTGTTAGTTACTTTTCTGTTGTGATAAAACACCATGACCGGAGACAAATTACAGAAGGAAGAATTTGTTTTGGCTTGCTCTTCTAGAGTGGTAAGAATCCATCGTGGAGGGGAGAGGGTAGCAAGCAGCAGGCATGGCAGCTGGGGCAGGAAGCTGAGAGGCCACATCTCAAACCATAAACACAAAATAGAGTGTGAACTGGCAGTGGGGCAAGTCTCGAAGCCCTCAAAGCCCACTTTCCAGGGACATGCTTCCTCCGGCAAGATTCTGTGACCTCCCCAAACCACACTGCTACGTGGAGACCAAGTGTCCAAATACTTGATCCTGTAGGGGACATTTTTCATTTAGACTGCCACAGAGGTTTAAGAAGCTGCCTGTAATGAGACATAGCAGGGATTTGAACCCAGGTCATTAGAGGTGGGGGGAACCACACTTTCCACGACACTGTACTGTAGTGTGTTTCTAGAACATATGAGATACTGTTATCTCAGGGCCATTGTATCTGCTGTTCCTACTGCCTGGGATGCTTTTCCTTCAGCTGGTGTCGTAGCGCCATGGCTTCTGTTTAAATGTCACCTAACCTGGGAGGCCTTCCCTGATCCCCATCCAAAATGAATACCTCCAGCATTCCTGTCCCTTTCTAAACATTTTTTAAATTATTTTTATTTTTTTATATACGTTTTGTCTGTATGTATGTAAGTCAGAAGGAGGTCAAGAAGGTCAGAAGAGGACGTCGATTCCCTGGAACTGGAGTTACAGATGATTGTTAGCTACCTTGTGGGTGCTGGGACCCAACCTGGGTCCTCTGGAAGAGCAGCCAGTGCTTTTAACCTCTGAGCCATCTCTCCAGTTCCCAGCATCCCTCTCTTTAACCTGCTTCATTTTCTTTCAGAGGCAGACCCCTCTTGACTGTTTTGTTTTTGTCTGTTCCCCATTACCTCCACGGAACAGTGGTGAGGTTATGTTACTACTCTGTGTTCAGCTCCTGGAGCTGGGTTACTTTTAAATATTTGAATGAATGAATGAAATGGAATGTGACTGCTGATCAAACCTTGCCACTCTGACTTCAAAACAAGTAACTTGTCCCTTTATCAGACCTCATCAGATTGTCCTTCACCAGCTAGAGTCTGTCCCTTGTCTCTGCGGGACTTGATCAGAGTCCACAGTGGTACAGTGACCAGGCACAGTCTGCAGCTTTTCTTTTTTTCTTTTTCTTTTTTGGTTATTCGCCACTTCTGGCAGAGCCTCTGTTTTAGTAGTGGCTGTGGAATTAGACAGACCTGCCTGAGCTCAAATCCTGTTCCAAGGCTTCTTATGCAGACTTTGTGGTTACTTAGTAACTTAAAGGAAGCTTCCATCTCTGTGGGTGCTTGAGAGAGATAAATGAGAAATCGTGGAGCATATAGTAGGTGCTGCCTCATGGTCACTGAGACACTGTGTGGAATTCAGGGGAAAGAAGATGAGTGTGGGGATGCTCTTAAGAAGGGGATAAGGCCCACATCACAGCAGTTCCAGAACAGCATGGGGCGGTTCTCATCCCGGCTACCAACCAGCCTGGGAACAGTGGGTCAGCTCCAGGGCCTTCCAGATTCTTGCTTTGCCTACCTGTGAAATTATCCATCCCCAACATTCTGAGTTGGTTCAGAGTAGAAGACAACATGAAGGCTTTAGTGAGTAGAAGACACATTACACACAGCATATTAAGAATGGGTTAATCAGAAGCAGTTTTTAGAATGAGGAGACAGAAATAGGGTTCCTAGACTTTGAAGAATAGCATAAAATGTCAGGTTTTAATAAAACAAGAAGATCTAAAAGGGTGTGTGTGTGTGTGTGTGTGTGTGTGTGAGTGAATGAAATGAACAGATCTGACAAAAGTCAGGTTTCCTATGCTAGCATTACTGGGAAGAGAGTGCATCTTAATATATTTAATCACCTAAGTTCTGGATTAAAATTAGTGACTTTGGTATTGGCATCTTATTTCCTGTTGTGTTGTCAGGTTGAACATTTTCCTCAGTGCTTTCGGTTTTGTGCAGTTATCCTTGTCAATTGCCCTTGCGTGGTGAGCATTGGGTTTCCACAGATGTGGATGAAGGCTCCTTTTCTTAGAGGGATTCAGGACCGTCTTTCAGTCCGCATGATGACAGCTGTTCAGGAGGTGTAGAAGAAAGTGTTCACTTGTTTAATCTCTTCATAATAGAGATGAAGACAGTAAGGCCCAGAGTGCCTTGTGAGACATTTGATGGCAGATCCCTTGCCTCTCACACCTTTGAAGTTCTTTTTTGTGTCAACCTCTTTTTTGCTAGTCCATCATCTGTTACTGAAAATGTTCTAAAAATATTGTATTGATTATTTTTATTGTATGAGTATGTTACCTGCATGTGTGTAAGTACACCTGTGTCATGGAATGCCTGCAGAGGTCAGAACAGGATGTTGGATTCCCCTGGAATTGGAGTTACAGACAGTTGTTAGCTGTCATGTGGATGCTGGGAATTGAACCCAGGTCCTCTGCAAGGGCAGCCTGTGCTTTTAACTGCTGAGCAATCTCTCCAGTCCCACTGAAAATATTCTTAACAATTTCCTCCTATAAAATTTCTAATGTAATGCACACAATAATTTTTTCTTTTCATGGTGCTCAGGATCTAGCCCCAGGTCTTACATGCTAGGCACAGGCCCCACCACTGAGCTATCCTGTTGCTCACTAAAGCCTTATTCAGTGCTAGGGGCTTGCTAGGGCCTGGAGAACCATGACTGTTATCTTGAGAATATGCACTGTGGGGAACTTGGCTGAAATCATTGCAGCCTTGTGATTGAAATCCTCTTGGTGACAGCTGGAGCCTTATTCTGAATAGCTCTGTTGGTTTGGTGGCAGACTGAGCTCTGCAGCCCCCTGGCTAAGCCTCTGCAGCTAATTTGGGAATCTGAAGGTAGAACTGAGAAGAGAGGAGCAGCCAGATAGAGGATGAGGCGGTAGCTTCATCCTACTGGGAACAGCTTTGCAATGTTGTGACAGTTGTTAGGACTTTTGTTATTGTTGTAACATCTCCCATGTAGGCCTAGCTGACCTGGAACTTGCTATGTAGACCAGGCTGCTCTTGAATTTGTGGTAAGTCTTCCTGTCTCGTCTCCTGAGGGTTACAGGGGATTACAGGTGTGTACCTCTGTGCCTGGCTCAGGACTCTTTCATGTTACGTTATTTACTCTGTGTGTGTGTGTGTGTGTGTGTGTGTGTGTATGTATGTGTGTGTGTGTGTGTGTACATGGACGAATGCCTACCACTCCTCTGGAGATTAGAGGATAACTCTTAGGAGGCCATTCTCTCCTGCTACCTGTGGGATCTGGACTTGGGTCATTAGGCCTATGTGCATGTACCTGCTGAGCCATTTTGCTGGCCCAGGACTCAGATCTTATATTGAATTTCAAGGCATTATTTTTTTGTTAATAGAATATTTGAAATTCTAGGAAATCAAGTCTAAGCTCAAACTTAATAACTTACCATAAACTATTATTTGTATTATTTTTTACTGTTAGATGGCTTGCTTTCTTAAGGCCTTGGGGAAAAATTTTAACCATAAAATCTATAGTGACATTGATTTAAAATGGCCTGTGGGGATGGCGGTGTAGTTCAGTGGTAGAACGCTTGCCTAGCCTGTGGCTAGGTCTTGGGTTCTGTCCCTAGTACTGAAAAAAAAAGTCTGAGTGGGACAAGATACAGTTATGATTTTAGGTACTCTGCCCTAGTCTATCCTATTTATTTATTAGAAACCGAGTCTCATGTAGCTCAGACTGGCCTCTAACTCACTCTGTAGCAGAGGATGACCTTGAACTCTTTTGCCTCCCGAATTACAGGCATACACTACCATACCAGCAATATATATGTTAGTCTTTTGAGACAGGGTCTTCCTGTAGCCCCAGCTGGCCTGGAACTCGCTATGTAGACCAGGCTGGCCTTGAACTCATAGAGATCCACCTGAGTGCTGGGGCTAAAGCTGTACACCATCATGCCCAGCCCAGCCATTTAATATTATAATGAAAGTATTATTGTTGTTGTTGTTCTTATAAGGGAGTGATAGAGGCTCAGTGATTTTTGAGTATGCCAGGGTTTGAACTCCCAGGTATAGTTTAGTTTTGTATTAATTTTAGCTTTACAGAACATAACATACTTTTATAATGATAAGCAAGAGAATTTTTGAATGCAGAAGTCTTAATGGTGAAAAGGCAGTTGAGTATCTCAAGGGTGGATGAAAAACCCATTTGTGAATTTGAATGAAATGCGGTCTTTCTCAGCCTTGTGAAGTCTATCTCCACCCACTCTCCTCAGGGCGATTCATTTTGCTTGGCAGTCAGGCTGTCATCCCCAGGCTTTTAAGGATGTCATGGATTGGGTCCAGGAAAACCAAGGATGCCAGGACCAGGTGTGTTAATCCTCTCAGCCAGGAGAGAAAGTGGGCCGGGCAGGAGGCAAGTCCTGTTGTAGCTCCGTCTGGCTTGGAACTTGCTGGAAAGCTGAGGATGGTCTTGAACTCTATCCCTTTCTGTCTTTACCTCTTTAGTGCTGGGATTACAGGAACTCTGAAGGTGCCTGGTGTGAGCAGGAGAGAGGGAGGCCCTTCTGCTCACCCTGTACCGGCTGTGCCTTCTGCATGCCTTCAGGCTAGTTTTTACCAGGAATTCCTGCTGACCTGCACCCACAGCCACAGCTTGTGGGACTTCAGTTAACCCCAGGCCACAGGATGATAAATCACTATGGGTGAGAGCCTGCACATATTAAACAGCGAGCTTTCATGCTGTATGTGCACAGTCCTATTTGATTCTCCAGCAACCCTGGGACCGGTTACTACTGCTGCAAAAGAAGAAGGCGAGGCTGCATTCTGAGAGGTGCCTCCATCCTTTGGTGTCTGACCTGCTGTAAGCATCTCAGCTGATCTTCCTTCATGTGTGCCCTGGCCTTCTGTAGTCAGCTCTCTAAATAGCAACTAGGGAAATGGTGAAAATCCCAATCTGATGGTACCCTTCCGCTGCTCACCTGCCTTCAGGAACCTTCCTCCTCTTGCTTCCCTATGGGTTCTATAGCCTGGGTTAAAGGTCAGGGGCCTGCAATGTTCCCCTCTGTGCAATTAATTAATTAATCATTTTAAAATTTATGTGTATGAGTGTTTTGCCTTCATATATGTGTTCAGGGCCCAAGGAAGGCAGAAGAGGGCATCAGATCCCCTGGAACTGGAGTTATGGATGGTTGTTAGCGTCCATGTGAGTGCTGGGAACTGAACCCAGGTCCTCTCCAAGAGTAGCCATCTCTTAGTGGTTAAGCTATCTCTTAACTACTGAGCCATCTCTCCAGCACCTGATAGTTTTAACTAACAAAATAATATAGTATCACTTGGGAAGAGCGTCTCAATGAGGGACTGGCTGGGTCAGGTTGGCCTGTGGGCATGTTTGTGAGGAGTTTTTCTTAATTGGTTAATTGAGGTCATTGGTTAATTGAGGTGGCAAGACCCACCCTGAATGTGGGCATTGCTGTTCCATGGGCTGGGCCCTCGACAGTATAAGAACAGATTGAGCTTAAACAGCAAGCACACATGCAGTCATTTCTCTCTGCTCCTGACTGTGGATGTGAAGTGACTAGCTGTTTAAAGGTCCCGCAGCCTTGACTTCCGGGTCTGATGGACTGTAACCTGGCATTGTGAGTTACGATAAACCCCTTCTTCCCTAAGATGCTCTCTTGTATCTGGCTATTTTTGTCACAGCAACAGAAATGAAACTAACACACTCTCCTAACATGTGTTTGTTTTTTTCATGTTTATTTTATTTTTATGTAAATGTGTGTATTTGCCTGCCCATATGTAAGTGCACTCGTGTTGTACAACTTCTGTGGAAGCCAGAAGAGGGTGTTGGATCACCTGGAACTGGAGTTACAGATGGTTGTTAGTCACCATGTGAATGTTGGGAATCAAACCTGTGTCCTCTGCATGAGCAGCCAGTGCTTTTAACCATTGAGCCATCTCTCCAGCCCCCAATGTGTATTTCTTTGTCTGACTTTCAGGGCTTGGATTCTCCTAAGGATGCTGCCTTTCGAATTCTTTTAATACTGTGTAATTCCCTATTTGTGACTGTTTGTTTCACCACATTTAAGTCCATAAGGGCAACGGTCATGTCTCTTTGCTTGGCCGTTATATTTCTATTGCCTGGTTTGGACTAAGCAATAAATAAAAATTTGTTGAAAGAAGAACCAAAGCCCAGGAAATTAAATGTCTTGCCTAAAAATGGCAAATGACTTTGCTTTTATATGCAGAACATAAGCCCCATGAGGGCAGAGTTGTTGGGTTCTTTTTCACACTGCCAACCTCCTTGGCATCTTGTCTGATGCCCGACGTACAGTAGTAGTAAATATTTGCTGAATATTGACAATACTTAGGTATAATTCCAGAGATTTCTCATCCAAACCCGCTATTTTTTTTTCTTTCTCCATCTGCCAAATGTGTCTGAAAATGGGAACAAGAATGATCCAGCCTCCCCATGCAGATGAAAGTCTGAGACTGACTGCTGTGATCATCGAGGTGCTGTGCCTCTCTGTGTATGGGTCCTAAAGGGCATCCAAATGTCACCAGACATACAGAAGTATCTGTTCTGCACACCCTCCTTTCTCAGGCTGCCAAGCTAGGTCCTGATGTTGATGATGCTGTCCATGCTGCGTCTTTCCCAAGTCCCCTGAACAGCATGCTGAATAACCATCAGAGCATTTCTTCTGCCAGCTTTTATTTAACCATTTTCAAACCCAACTGTGTGTTTCTCAAAAAGAAAGAAAAAAAAAGACAGTAGAGTAGAAATATTTTAATGAGCTAAGATTATTTCACTATTCAAAACTTTATTTATAAACTTATTTATATATTTTTAATATTTTACTTATTAATTTTATTTTATGTGTATGAGTATATTGCCCGCCTGTGTATAGGTGTACCCATGTGCAATGTCTGTCGAGGTCAGAAGAGGGCGTTGGATCCCCTGGAACTGGAGTTACAGACAGTTGTCAGTGGTCATGTGGGTGCTGGAAATTGAACTCAGGTCTTTTGCAACAGCAGCCAGTACTTTTAACCACTGAACCATCTATCCAGTCCCTGTTTGCTGTGATAACTCACATGGAAGATTAGAGGACAACTTTCAGGAGTCGATTCTCTCCTTCCACTGTGGGTGCCAGGCCTTGAACTCAGGTCTTTGGGCTTGTATAGTAAGTGCTTTTACCTGTTGAGTCATCTTGCTAGCTCCATATCATTTTTAAGCTACCAGAAACTCAGATGTAACTTATGACATAAGTTTAGATGATGGTAAAAGTTTCTTTTGAATGTTTTGTTTTTTGAGGCATTATCTCATGTAGCTCAGGCTGGCCTGAAACTCTCTCTAGAAATGATGACATTTGGTTCTTCTGCTTCCACTTCAGAGTGCTACTCCACCACACATGCTTTATGTGCTCTTGGGGATCAAACCTAGGGTGTGTAGTAGGTAAGCATTCTACCAACTAAACATATATCCCTCCTCTGCCTCCCAATGACAATTAATTATTTTGAGACACTGTCTTCCTATAGCCCCAGGAAGGGGAACTCCCTATGTAGCCCAGGCTGGCCTCCATCTTATAGAGATCTGCCTGTCTCAGTCTCTCAGGGCTGGGATTAAAGGTGTGTGCCACCATGCCTGGCCCCAATGACAGTGTTCAATTCCATTCACTATATAAAATCTCTTTAAGATCTTCAAATTTGGACTAGTGTCAGTTAGTACAAGTGCTTACCATTCAGGGTTGACAATCTGAGTTCAACCTCCCCATCCCGTGGTAGTGGAGAGAAGTGACTCCTCCTAAAAGTTGTCCTCTGACTGCTACGTGAGTGCTGTGTCATGTGTGCACCTACATACACACATATCAGTAAGAAATGAAATGGGATTTTAAAAAGCTCTTCAAATGCATTGAATCTGTGGTTCTGTCCCACTGTAGGGGTGAACTGGTACTTTAGGACACAGCACCGCACAGGTCTGTGCTCCCAGATGCCCTGTGCATTTGTGAAGAACTTTGGGGTAGGGTTAGCCAGGATTGCCTGTTGATTCCCCCCGCCCCCATCACTTCATAGGTACGGTAGAGTTGTATAGCATGCACACCAGTGTTTGCTGGCAGCAGTGACAGGTCACCATCCTCTTTTCTAGGTTCTGTTTGTTCAGAGACTGAATGTTGAAGGGGAGTTGTTTATGGTGATGGAGCTGATTCAGGGAGGGGCAGAGGTGGGAACAAAGATAGAGTGAGTGGTGGCCATGGAAAGGGGCCTTGTTTCTAGTCTTGACTTTGTAATATTGTTCATTTTGGGATTGGGGCTCTTCCTCATCCAGAAAATCAGGTCAGATACTTTCAACTTTAAACGCCATTCGTAGTCACACCTTTAGTTCCCAGCACTTGGGAGGCAAAGGCAAGTGGGTCTCTGTGAGATCAAGGCCAACCTGGTCTACATAGCAAGTTCCAGGACAGCAGGGGCTACAGGCAAACCCTGTAGCCAAAAATAAATAAATACTTAAAGGTAGCATATGTAAGTTGTACAAAATAATGGTTGTCTTTTTATAAAGATATTATTTATTATTGTGGTGTGTGTATGTGATGTGTATGTGAGTGTAGGTACATGTGTGCCACAGTGACTTCTGGAGGTCGGAGGACAGCTTCCAGAGCTGCCCCCCCCCTTTCCACATGGGTCCTGGGAATCACACTCCAATCACCTGATTGCTCAGGAAGCACACTTAGCTACCACACCATTCTCACTGCTCCCAAAGAATAGTTTTCAGTGTGACCTACTCGCACATGCATGTAACACTCTTTGCTTATAGTCATTCCCTAGCAGCTCATTTAAAAATTTTTTCTATTAGGCTTTCATATATGTAAAGTCTGATTTTTTAAGATTGAGTAATTGGGCAACTGCAAGTGAATTGTGATTTAGTTTTGATTTTGAGTAATGTCCTGCATGAAGCCAGGCATGCTAGCTGTCTAGGGGATGGGAATATTTTTCTTCTTGGCTCCCAGACATCCATTGTGCCACAGTTTTCCTCTAAAGTCAAGATTCACTTATGAAAGAAAAATCCTGGGTCAGCAGGATGGCTTCAGTGGTAAAGGCCCTTACTGTATGGTACTCAAGCCCAACAACTAAGTTCAGTTCTTGGAACCCATGTAAAGGTGGAAGGATAGAACTGACTTCACAAAGTTGTCCTTTTACCTCTACATGAGCTGTGTGGCACACACATACACACACATCATACACATTACACACACATTACACATACATCTCACACACATCCCCCTATCATACAAACACACACACACACACACACACACACACTCCCCTCTGAGCCACTCTTTTTGAACATTGGTTTAAATCCACGTATGGTCAAGGGTTCTGCCGCATAGGCTTTCTCCCACTAAACTCAGTCTTTCCCCACGTGTTCTGTTGAATCCCTGGAGAATGTGTGGCCGCCAGCTCAGATTAATGACCTCAGAAGTAAGCATGGCATGCTCTGGAATCAACAGAATTAGTACCACATTCTTCTTCGTTTTTAATCCATGAATACTTTTTGCCCCAAGTATTCCTGCTGCTGTGTGCCACTAAATACTCTCATCCTTTTGATGGAACATATGGCTGAGAAATGGAGTGAAGTGATTGCTCTACAGTGGCCTCCAAATGTCCTTCCAGGATCTCTATTTATGTATTCACAGAGTTCCTGAAGTCCACAGAGATTCAGTGATGTCAAAAAGGGTCATCAGACCCTGGTCTTTTGCCAAACGAATGTGATAGAACTTCACCAGAGAGGAATGTGACTCCTGGTTTTATCTCAAAACTACAAATTTGAGGAAGCTTGCCTTCCCCCTAGAGTTTGTCCTCAGAAGCGCTGGCCCCCTAAGTCTTGTGTTATGGCCCTGATCTGCACACATCTTGGAGTTTAGTCCGGTGGGACCCACTCACTTCCCTCTTTGCCTTAGGACTCTGTCACCACACCAGGAAGATTATAGACAAAAGCCCTTTGCAGTTTGTGTTTCTTTTGAACAAACTATATTCAAGAGGGATTTTAAGCTAAAAGAAGAGCCCCCCTCCTTTGTCTGCAACAGCCATGTGGAGTTTCAACTTGTCTTGGATTTCCTCCGAGATGTTTTAAGATCCGGTGTGAACTTGCTGTGGTTTGCCTTTGGGCATCAAACTGTTTAGCTTGGCTCCATTATATCTATAATTGCTGAATTTTAATAATTGCCCAATATTCTTGTCAGCAATTTGCAGTCCATATTTTTAATAGGACCATTTGCCTTTTTTTCCACGGGTTCCTTTAGACCTGGTGTAAGTCCCTGGATTAGCACGGCACAGCCCCACAGGCCCTGTGCAGATGTGGACAGGGGTGACACGAGCTCATTAAATGTTCCCACAAGCCCCATGCTGCCTGTGGTTATTTGCCCCATAAAAATCCTCTGGGAAGCCATCTTCTGGGAGCTCCTGTGGGCTTTGCTTTATTAAAATCGCCGTTAGTATTTGTTGAAACAGTATATCCTTTTAGAAAAGTTTTTCTTTATTAACCCATTCAACAAATATTTTTCAAAGAGAAAAAGACAGGAATACATTCTCCTTGCTTGTTGAGTTCTTAAGCTAACTGAATTTCATTTATCTGAGGCGCCATGGGCTGATGGTGATGGAAATGTTAGACTTGAAGGGTGAAGGTCAATTCTGCGGCTTCCAAATCCCTCAATAATTTAGTCATCATTGTGCCACTCTGACCTGCGCCCCAACATCTCTGATAACTCTGATCTTTTAGTGATGTTGCTTTTTGCCTTAACTTACCTCCTTTAAAAAGAAAAATACCCAAACTCTTTTCTTCTTTTGTAATGCCTATTTCACAATAAATGAAACTTGTTGGAGGATATCTAAGAATTACATAAATGACTATACCCTAATCTTTCCAATTTATCAGTCAAAAGACTTTAAAGAGAATAGAGAATTAGTCATAAGAATAGCTAGCGTTGATTGATTGATTATTATGGGCTAGGCGCTTTTCTAAGTATGTGAGCTTTCTCGCTCTCTTAAATATGCTAATTTCAGTTGAGACCCTGTCACAAAACAACCCCTCCCCAACACATACACACAGAACTCACACAACTCTGGACAGTAACAGATTAGAAAGACCTTTCTAGATCATCTAGCCCAATACTGAGTTAGTCTTACACAGGGCAGAGTCAGGGAAGATCTTTCTCCTGTTTAACAGTTGAAATGAGAGCTTTGCCTTTTTTGTTGTTTGAGATCTATTCTCAGTGAAATTTAACTTGATTTTTGTGATAGCTCTGTCATTATGGCCTGAGGTTGAGTTATTTGCTATACCCAGTGCCACTAATTGCATTAGGATCACAGTGTGACTGTGGAGTTATCAGCCCATCAAAAGTTTCCTCTCTGTAGTCTTGAAAATTCAGTATAGAACCAAAGATACTGTGGGTATTTTGTTTATGTTGACAGCCAGTCAGGAAGGGTGAGACAGGAAGATCCTTTGAACCCAGTCATTCTGAGCTAGCCTAATCTACATAGTGAGACTCTGTCTCAAAACCGTTCCCCTCAAAACCCCACAGCCCCCGTATTTAAAATGTCAAATATAGGGGCTGGAGAGAAGGCTCAGTGGTTAAGAGCACTGACTTCTCTTGCAGAGGATCCAGATTTGGTTCCCAGCACCCACTTGGCAGCTAACAACCATCCAGAACTCTAGTTTCAGAGAATCTGATGCCCTCTTCTGGCCTCTGCAGGCATTGCATGACATAGTGCATTTACATACATGAGGACAAAACACTCATATAAATAAATTTAAAAGTTTAAAAATGTCAGATACAATGTCACCTTCAAAAATATTTGCTATAAAAGTATTATGTAATCACCATCCCACTTTCGTTTCTTTGAATTCTTTCATGGTGTTTTTCAAGTCAAATTTCTTCTCATATATTTCAGAAATTCTCCATTTAACTTTGATATATGCTTATGACATTTGGACATTACGTTTTCATACTGAAATTTGTTTATTTTTATAGGTAATTGGAAAATTGCAGGAGGGATTTTAAGGTCACTTCTGACTGGCCAAGCTTGCCTGTGATCTGAAGCTGCAGAGGTGACTGGAGGGGACTCGCTGCTGGAAAAACCATGACACCCCACCATGCACTTGCCGTGTTTGTCCTGATGACCTCCTGCTTGGCCACTGCAGGTAAACTGCACAGTACACATCCCTTGCTCATTGGCTATATCTTTCCCTTAGTCTCTTGGATTTCCAAAATGTAGGCCATATGCTATTCATGTGACACTTGAATATTTATATTCTCTAAGCGAATGTAATATTTGATTACAACGCAGATTCATAGTGTGTTTGCCTGTGTTGTTGGGGCAGGGCATTCTAATGTCAATGGCATAGATACCCAGCGAACCATGTGTTAAGGCAGGTAGACTGTCACTGGACTAATGATTAATCCTACTTGATTTTGTTACATGCATAGATTACAGTGGAAAAAGAACTTAAAAGTATTTATTATTTTTATTTTGTGTGTATTGCCTGAATGTGTGTAAGTACACTTATGTTGTGCAATGTCCATGGAGGTCAGAAGAAGGCAGTGAATTCCCTGGAACTGCAGTTATGGACAGTTGTTAGCTGCCATATGGGTGCTAGGAACAGAACCCAGATCCTCTGCAAGAGCAGCTAGTGCTCTTAACCACTGAGCCATCTCCTCACTTCCTGGAATAAGAATTTTTCTTAGACTCAATGAAGTATAATTCCTGTTGCATTACATTTATTTATTTATATGTTTATATATTTACATGTATGAGCCTGTGCATATATTGGTGCCTGTGTGGGGTTCAGAGGACCTTCCACCTTCGCCTTACACCATGTGGATCCTGGGGATCAAACTAAGTCCATCAGGCTTGGCAGCAGGCGCCTTTCTCCTCTGAGCTATCTTACCAGTCCAGAACTAAGAGCCCTTTTATCTTTTATTATAAAATAAATAGACCTTCAACACAGAGGTGATATTCTTGTCATGAGCTTCTAGGGGATGGGTGTTTAATCTATTTCAGATATATTAATAAATAACTTTTTGAAAAGTAGAGACCTGAGGCTGAGAGGTATTTTGGCATTACAGTGTTTGGCTAGCATGCATGAGGCCCTGGGTTCGAACTCTAGCACTGAAAAGAAAAAAAAAAAAAAAAAGAAAAACATGTAAAGAAAAGAAGGTAAATATTTTTTGTTTCCCAGAGACCATGGTTGAAGTCCTGGAAAGAAAATGATTCAGTTGGGAGTATCAGATGCCCCACAGTAACGTCTTAGTTTTCCACATCAAGGTTATTTAACACATTTGAAAAGTTAATATGCTCTGTTTTGTTATTTGCTTTGTGTCTGTTCTGTAAAGAGCTAAATAACAGTAATTTCTTGGATCGGTTCTGGAACTGGTGGGTCTCAAAAAGAGCAGCACCACCTTGAAAAACGATGAATCTCCACTTGGTGCTGCTGGTGATCTGGAGACACGTAGGTGATTCACATGCTGTCTTGAATAGCTGGGAAATGGGGGATTAACAGTTCACATCCTGTGTGGTGGACAGAAGAGATCATCCTACCACGCAGGCTCTGGGAGACTCAGACTGGGGGTTGTTTGTAGACAGACTGCAGGAAAGCTGGTGGACAGAAATTACTGTTTGAGACTGGAGAGTAGACACCCCTTCCCACTGCAAATATTTTGAAAGAAAGTTGTTAGTTTGGGTTTTTTTTGAATGCCTATGTGTGAACTCCAGCTGCCCATTCTCTTTGTGTGACTCCGTCAGCAGTTTCATTTTGTGTCATCATTGAAGAGTTATTCACATTTTAGTGTCTATATTAAAATGCATTTTTTGAGACAGGGTCTCATTATGTAGCTCTGCTGGCCTGGAATTCACTTTGTAGACCAGGCTGGCCTTAAACTCTCAGAGATCTGCCTGCCTCAACCTCCTCAGTGCTGTGATTAAAAACATGTGCCAATACCCCCAACTAAAATGGTTCATTTAAGAAAATTTTTGACTAATTATGGATTTTGGTATGTGTGAGTGTTTTGCTTGCATGTATGTTAAGTGAACCATGTGTGTGCAATGAACCACGTGTATGGAGGTTAGAAGAGGTCATTGGATCCCCTGGAACTGGAGTTATGGATGGTTGTTAGCTGCCATGTAGGTCCTGGGAACCAAACCCAGGTCCTCTTGAACAGCAGCCAGTGTTCTTAACTGCTGAGCCATCTCTCCAGCCTCCTAAAATGGATCTTAACATTAAAATGAATCAGGAGGTGGGAAGAGAGCACACATTTGCCGTGATGACCGTGCACCCCGCCTAGGGTGTCGAGGGCAGAGCTTTCTCCCATTACTGTGCCTTCTCAGACGGGAAATACTTCCGGACTGGAGCGGTGCTTTGTGGGAAAGTGGGAGTGTGATGGTGCTGTTGGTTTTGATTAGTGAAACAGTTTTGCTGAAGACCTTCCTTCCTCTTTCAGACCATTGGGGAAAAAGGAAAAACATATATTTTTTCATATATTTTTCATAAACAGTCAAAGCTTTGTGGCGGTGGAAGAGACAGTACAGCCACAGATTTTATAAATGTACAGGGAAGCTGATACATAGCCTGGAAGTCGAGATGTTTGGGATATGTGTGTGTGTGTGTGTGTGTGTGTGTGTGTGCACGTGTCTGGGTGTGTGTTCGTGTATGTTCATGTGTATATGCACATGTATATTGGTGTATGGGGAGAACTTCGGGTGTCATTCCTCAGGCACTGACTGAACCATCGCTCTGCCTTAAAGGATGCCTTTTAAGTATAGAAATTTGTTGATTGGTGTCATTTTGCACAACCTAATGGACCAGATGAATGAAGAAAGAGGAAAAATAGATCTTACATGAGCTGATATATAAAATCCCTCCCCCCCCCGCCAGGGTCTCATGTAGCCCAGGCTGACCTGGATCTTACTACATAGCTGAGGATGACATTGCTATATAGGTTCAGCAAACATCACCAAACACTTTTGGGGTATTCTTACTGAGTTGAACTTCAAAATCATGCTAATGGATATTTCTAGAGTAATTACTGTGTGCCAGGCCCCATTCCAAGTGTTTCACGTGTATGTTCCATTTTGTTTCCAGAACAACCCTGAGAAGTATAGGTCCCAGGTTATAGATGTGGGAACAGCTACAGAAAGATGAAATCATTTCTCTAGGTCCCACAGCGAATCAACAGGAGACTTACATGTAAACTACTTTAGGGTTAGTAATTGAGCCTTTCAACCTCTATTTTGAGAGTGTTGATCTGAAGGGCATTTACTTTGAAAACGTCATGATGGGTTTTCCTGTGCTATCTGTGCCATCTTTCTTAGTGCTTATCAGTTGTATGAAACATCTGAGTCCCTTGAGACCTTAAGGACATCACTTGTGCCGTGTCCTTACCATGTACAAGAGCAGTTCTAGGCAGGGATATGAAGACAAATGTACAATTTATCCTTTCTTTGGAATGGCTTATACTTTTGTTAGACTAACAAAATATTAACAGAAATAATCAGAGCCGGGCATGGTGGCACACACCTGTAACCTTAGCGTTTGGGAGGTGGAGGCAGGATGATCACGAGTTCCAGGTCATCCTTGTCATCTTAGGCTACATAACAGGTTCTAGGCCAGCCGGGAAACTCCATCAGGAGGAGGAGGAGGAGAACGGGGAGGGGGAGGGAGAAGGGGAGAAAGGAGAAAGGAGGAGAAGAAGAACAACAAAAAGCAATGTCTGAGGAAGGTCAAATGCAACCTGCAGAGACTTGGGGGCAGTGGGTGGAGCTCAGACAGGAAGCCCTTGTAGGCTGGAGCCGTTGGGAAGTACTCCTGCTCTGCTCTGAAGGCTGAACTGAATCTAGGGAGGGTGAGACCATGGGCTTACCAGGTGAGACAGACCTGGCACAGTATATGGTTCTGGGGGCACGACCGTCTTTTCCGTAATGAAAAGTGGGGACTTGGAATACTGTATAGGAATGGGACAGGGAATCTTCTTGGAGTCAAGGTTGGCATTGATTGTTGGGGATCTCATGTATCGGGTTGAAGCCTGTGGATTTCATTCTGAGGTTTGGGTTTTTCCTTCTGTCCTCTGAGATCAGGCATGTACTGCTTAATCTCAGATTTCAAGTTATAGCCTCTGGCTGTGAGGCTGAGAACATAGACACCTTAGGTTCGATGCACCAGAACTGCAGGTTGGCATTTTGTGTTACCAAGACAGCCCTGCTGAGTGGGGATCATAATCACCATCATTTTACGAGAAACTCAGGCGCAGTTTAGTTATGTAAAGTCAAGAGCTGGCACTTGAGCCCAGGCTATTGGCTCTGGAATCCTGCCTATTGCTGTCCTTTTGGAGCCTCCTCCAGGGGCAGAACTCCCAGGTAGAATGAAGCCTTCAGCTGGATTAAGTACCAGAAGACTAGCCACCAATGTGATGTCCTGGATCCTGATGAAACCTTTTTGGCCTCAGAAGGGATGGACCCCTGCTACCTGTGCTGAAGGACCCGTGCTTCAGTAACAGATCTTGGTTGTTTGTATTCTTACTTCACAGAAAGGGCCTTGCAGCCATATATCAGGACAGTCCAGAGTCCTGGGTACCAGGAAGAATGAAGGCGGTTAAAGTCCTCCTGTAGGTGCCTGACTGGGGGAGGTGTGAGGTTATATATAGCACACAGTAGGGTTTATTTAAAATTGTATTTTTATTTTATGTGTATGAGTGTTTACCTTCATGTATGTAAGTGCACTCTGTGTGCAGTGCCTGTGGAGGCCAGAAGAGGGTGTTAGATCCCCTGGAACTGGGAACTGGAGTTACAGATAGTTAACCGCCATGTGGGTTCTGGCAACCAAATTCTGGTCCTCTGCAAGGGTAGCCAGTGCTGTTAACCACTGAACTGTCTCTGGGTCCACCACAGTAGGGTTTTGTATGTTCTGCCCAGTGGGCTTGGTGAACCTTTCCATGGAAATCTTCTTTCTCTGCTTGTGTGTGAGGATGTGAGGGATGAAAGAGGCAGGTGGCAGTCTGCTGTGATCCAGGTTACTGGTTTCCTTGACAGAACTCATTCATCCCTTACCTCTGCCCCGCCCCCCACTTTTTTCCTTGGTTATTACAGAGCATTGTGGGAGGGCCCTGCTTTTGAAGGCATGCTGTGTAAGAACCAGAAAGCCTCCTGGTTAGAAATTACCATAGGTTGTTGATCGGCCCCTTTGTCTTAGATCCTGTGATCTATGTAATGTAAAGAAAGCAGGGAGCTTGGAAATGAATGCTTACCACCGCAGGCTTAAGACTGAGATTTTGCTCTAAAGACATGCTTCACATCTTTAAAAAATATTAGCTGCTGCCTCTGAGTCTGGCCAGTGTTAGGCAGAGTCTCAATAATGAGGAAAAGAGGCACGCCTGGAGAATTCAGGGAAGTGAGTTTGGCTGCAAGCCTTGACTGCATTCGCTGGCCAGTGTGCCAGGTCAGAAGAGGTCTACCGAGGTGAGCGCTGCAGAAACCTCACTGGCATGTGTGCCAGGGCAAGAAGGGAGGCTTGGCTCCTTGTTCCTGTCTTGATGTGGTATCTAGGTGCGTCCTCACCTACAGCCTTCACATGCATTTCTATCCAACAAACATGTTGCTTCTTATCTCTGTTGCATATACCTGGAACTCCAGGCACAGTCACAGGAAGTTGAGATGTTTGAACTGCTTTCCTGCGAAGAAAGCTTTGAAGTCCTGTGTCCTGGGGACAGAAAGCTGAGATATCAGCTTGTTCTGAAGTGGGCCAAGTTGGCAAACTGGAAAGAGTCTTAATAATTATATGCTGTTGTAGTTGCAGTTTTCAAAATGTTCAAAACCGCCTCGCGTTTCATTTGAACTTCCCAGCGGGACGGCAGGTATTTGTCTCTTCATTTCCAGAATGAGGGTTAGAGCAGGTGAGTGATTTGGAAAGATGATTTAACGCTCAGTGCAGCCAGATACACTCCTGTGACCTGTGCTACAGAGACCCCACACTCAGTATTCCATTCCTTCAGCACCTCGAGGTCTTCCTGGGCACATGACGTGAATCAGTTTATTTAATCCTTACAGAAACCACGTGACCTGGGGACTCCTAGAATCAATTATTACCACTGTCCCGTGGCCAGTATTCTAACAGTTTGTTACCCATGAGGACACTGAATGGGGAAAATACATAGAGTAACACTAATAGATAGGCATGTGGTGAGACGGACGGAGAGGCTGTGACCACAGCATTCCTGCTCTTCATGGCATGGTGGCACATGGCTGGAATCCTAGCTCCCCAGAGGTAGAGGCAGGCTGAGGAGGTCAAGGTAATCCTTGGCTGTATAGCAAGTTTGAAACCAAGGCTGGTCTTGGCTACATGAAACCCTGCCTCAAGGAAACAACAGAAACAGGAACCCAGAGTTCTCACTGTTTCTGGTTTTCTCTTGTATAACCCCAAAGATCCTGGTACTCCATTTTTAAAATTTATTTTTTATTAATAATTAAAATATTTGTGAGCTGTAGCATGAAGTTTTACTATATGTGTATGATATATGTTTACATTGTGGAATTGTATATTTAACATATGTATTATCTCCCATCCTTAACCCTTTTTAAGCTTAGTTTTTGTTATTTATTTATTTAGTATGCATGGGTATGTGTGTGGGAGCATGTGCCATGGCCTGTGTGTGGAGGTCAGAGGGCAAGTTGTGAGAATCCATTCTCTACCTTCTACCTTCCTGGGGATTGAACACTGTCTTTGAGGGCTGGAAGCAGACACCTTTACCCGTTGAGCCATCTCCCTGGTCCCAATACTTACCACTTTGCGTATGTGTTGCCAATGTGTAATACTACTGTATACTACCATCTCTTTAATCCCAATACT
This sequence comes from Eospalax fontanierii, assembly GCA_035773235.1. Lineage (NCBI taxonomy): Eukaryota > Metazoa > Chordata > Mammalia > Rodentia > Spalacidae > Eospalax > Eospalax fontanierii. The sequence continues at coordinate 25,966,603 of CM069543.1, read as the reverse complement.
CAGGCACAGAAGCAGTCATATCTCTATGAGTTTGAGGCTAGCCTAGTCTATATAGTAAGTTTCAGACAGGCTAGGGCTACACAGTGAGACCAGTCTAAAAGAAAAATATTGTGTGTGTGTACATCATGGCACACATGTAGAAGTCAGAAAACAACTTTCAGGATCCATTTTCTCCCTTCACCATGTGGATCCCAGTGATCAAACTCAGGTTCTCAATCTTGGTGGCAAGTGCCTTTTCCCAATGAGTCATGTTACTGGCCCATCAGTTTATTCCAGAGAGCAAAGAACTGTTCTTACAAGACCCACAGTTGCTGCGGTGGTCTGCGTTTTGAACTGTGCTTGCTTTGGGGATATTGTACACACCCAAGGATGATGAGATTCCCCTCTTCTCCATTTCTTTCAAGTGTTTGCATAGAAGCAACACACACAAACATACACATACATGTGGGGTAGAGAGTAGTTGCCTCTCAAAGATTCTCTTGCAATGAATGCATTGTGTGTATGTAGTGTGTGTGGGGGGGGGTAAAAATATGATCTCTATTAATTAAAAACCTTACGTTTTTTTACATCTACAAAGACGGTTTACTAATAGCTAGTTGGCTAACTACACAGCACATAGTGTATGTGGGAAGGATTGTTATAAAGACAGTGAGTAAAATTGTCCAAAGATTTGATGTCTGAGGCTGCAGAGACCATGTTCTTTCTCTTTTGCATCTATACCCCAGATGTCATGGCCACCCTGTTCTCTGGATTTCTGATTTATTTGAATTATTTTAGGATACCAATGACGGTCTGTTTTATAAACAGTGACCAATGTGTTCATTCACCAGGCCAGAGCTATCTGTGTTTCCTGGCAGCTGGATAATTGGTAAATGCTTATACTTTGACACAATTGTGTACATAGGAAATTAGACTTTCACAGTTTGTTTGCTTTGATAACTAATCTTTGATACTTTGAAAATGATTCAGGAAGGAGCGAGGAGTGTTCTGGGACGTGTCCAAACCCGAGACTCTGTAGCACTGGCTCTGCTGGTGGCTGAGCACCTCGGTGACTGCACCTCTAGCGGCTAAGCCATTCTGTTCCACATACCTTGGAGCCCCCGCCTGAACTTTTCTTTAAAATGCTCACTGCCAGAGTTGTCTAAAACCTCATTCTTTCTGAAATCTAATCTAGTCTTGGTTTTGTTTTGGAGAAGGCTCAGCTTCAAAAGGCTCTTGCTCTCCAAATATTCCTTCCAAAAAAACAGACAAAAAATGACCCATTTTAAATTAATTAATTTTGAGACAGGGTCTTACTCTGTGGCCATGGCTGTCCTAGAATTCTCAATGTAGATCAGATTGGCCTTGAACTCACAGAGATCTGCCTGCCTCTGCCTCTCAAATTCTAGGATTAAAGGTGTGTACCACCATGCCCAGAACTAATGTTGACTTTACAAAATACAGTTATTCCTTACGATAGGTATATGAACCACATGTGAAAAAAGGAATAAATCTCAGTAAAGCGGCTAGTTTTGAGATGGTTCGCTTTGTCCCTTTATGCTTGTAGGAGGTGGAGTGACCAGAGCCAGCAAGAGCAAGACCACCCTTCCTCCTGTCCCCAGAGGATGCTGAGATGGCTCAAGGCTCAGTGGCTCAGGACTGGAGTGGCTCAGTGCCTGGTGGTTTGGGGTTTAGGTGGCTCAGGGATGGGGTGATCTGAAGTAAACTTCTGGCATCAGCTTCTGCATGATCCTTTCCACTTAGGGATGACCGGCACTTTTCTGTGATGAGCTTTCAGATGGTTATTTCTGTGAGTGACAACTGTGTGGTTTCCTGGCTGAAAGCTTTGGTGTCACACATGGTGTGGTGAAACAGATACTTCTTAGCCCCACCTGGCCCTGGGCCTTTGCAAGTAGAGCAAAGAAATATAATTTCTCACTTGCTTGAAACTTTCAATACCTGCTGTGTTTTAGACAGAACCTGTCTTGTCAAGAACCTGCTTTTAATCCCAGCACTCTGGAGGCAGGTGGATCTCTGTGAGATGGAGGCCAACCTGGTCTACATAGGATGTTCTAGACCAGCTGGAGCTACAGGGAAACCTTGTCTCAAAAAGACCAAAAAAGAATGAAAAGAAATTTGGAGTCAGCTCTCAAGTCTCATGTATTCACTGGCTTCTGAGGGACAGAAAGGGATAGATTCATAGTTAGTGCAAAGGAGGAGTCTTTTCCCATGTTCTTTTTAGCGAAGTTAAATTTCTTGAAGTTAGCAAACTGTTTGCTTCATTTAGCCATTGTTTATTGAGCACTTACTATATTCCAGCATTGGAGATATAACAGGAAACAAAACAAATAAAAGTATTTGATGTTGAGCAACATAGACCAGAGGCAACAACAGCATTTATGCCTATTTTAGCAGGTTCAGTGGAGAAAAGGCAAAGGGATGAGAGGCCTTTAGCAGAGTAATACAATTTAGGGGTAAATGGAAGGGTTGGAGATGTAGCTCAATTGGGAGCGTGCTTGTCTAGTATGCATGACACCCTGGGATTAACCTCCATCCCTGAATAAAATGCTCAGGGTGGTACATGCCTGTGATGCTAGCACTCAGGAAGTGGAGGCAGGTAGGTCAGAAGTCCAAGATCATGCATGTCTCCAAAGTGAGCTCAAGGCCAGTGTGGGCTACAGAAAACCTATCTCAAAGAAGAAGAGGAGGAGGAAAGGGAGAAGGAGGAAAGGGAGGAGGAGGAAAGGGAGGAGGAGGAGGAGGAGGAGGAGGAGGAGGAGGAGGAGGAGGAGGAGGAGGAGGAGGAGGAGAGAAGTTGTTATTGTTGGTGTTATGGATATAGCTCAGGTGTAAAGAGCTGGCCTAGCTTGCACTACGCCTTGGATTTGATCGCTAGTACCACTCAAATAACAATTAAAAAAAAAAGTTGGGGTTGTATCTCAGTGAGAGAATGTCAGCTTATAACGTGCAAGGCCCAGTAGGCAGAAGCGCATCCACACATAACATAGAGAACACATGTGATCAGAGTAGGCCTCGGTGAGATGATATTTGAGCAAAGGGTTGTAGGAAGTGTGGTAAACGACTTTCTGGGAAAGGAGTAGTACAGGCAGTAGGAAGGGAGAGTGCAAAGGCCCTGTGGTGAGAGTTTGCTCAAGTGCACAGCCACAGCAAGCAGACCACGTGTCTGCTGGAGTAGCTGGGTCAGAAAATCAGCTCGAGGGTGGGGCAATCTCAGGGCGGAATGGGTGCCATTGTAGGTGTGGCCACTCTGAGTTCCGCTGCCCTCTCTGGGTGACCTGGAGCCACTGGAGGGTTTGAGTGGAGGAAGATGATGATGAAGATTCCCCCCCCCTTTCTGATTTCGTATGTGTGTGAGGCACATGTATGTGTATGCATGTTTTGCATATGTGTGGGTGCACATGTATGAGTGTGCATGTGGAGGTCCTGGGTTGATGTCAGGAATCATCCTGGATCATTCTTATACCTCATTCCGGGTAGAAGGGTCTCTCAATCAAACCCAGAGCTCATCGATGACTAGTTTTGACCAGCTTGTTCTGAGAATCCTGTCTCTACTTTCAGAGGCTGGAATTACAGATGAGCTGCCATGCCCACCCAGCCCACATGGGTTCTGGGGATCTGAACTCTGGTCCTAATGCTTGCATGGCAGGTGCTTTAACTAGTGAACCTTTTCCTTGACCCGGAGGGATGTTTTAGAATTACTGTGGTTGCTGTGTTTCAAATAGACTGTTGGGTCAGGATGGATTTGGGGATACTGTTTTATAGTTGTTGTTTTGTGTTTTTTTTGTTTTTTTTTTGAGACAGGGTCTCCTGTAGCCCCAGCTGTCCTGGAACTCACTGTGTAGATCAGGCTGGCCTTGATCTCACAGAGAGCCACCTGCCTCTGCCGCCCAAGTGCTGGAATGAAAGTTGTGTACCTGTCCAGCCTAGGTATGCCTTCGGAGGAGGCAGGAGACTTGTGATATGCTTTCTCAAGCTCACCACTGATGCGAGAGGACCAGAAAACAGCTACATACAACCTAGAGCTTGCCAGAAGCTCCAGGTGCAGTCTTTCTGTTTTTGAGACAACTAGAAAAGTTTGGAGGGCTGTAACATTTTCTCTTTTTGGGCCCTTGCTGGCTTTTTTTTCTAGGCTTTCCTCAAATGTGTTTGTCTTGTTGGTCATGTGTGTGGAGCAGGCTGGTCTTCTGGGCGACATTAGATGATGAAGAATAAAAAGGCTTCTCACACGATTGAGCTTGTGGGAGAGAAGTCTTGGATTATGCAAGACTCTTATCAGTAAAGGGGAATTAGGGTGTGTGTGTGTGTTGTGTGAGAAATCTTTTTATATTCTTAAAGTATTCTCTTTTGTTCAGAAACAATATCATACAGAAGGAGAAAAAAGTGCCTTTCTGGTGAAAGAATTATTTGAACTTCAAGCTAATGATAAAATTGAAGAGCATGTTAGAGGATTACATTAGAGAGTTGTCCAAGGGCCTGACCACAGCACCCACCACCTTTGTCACTCCAAGCTTACTGGCAGGGACAGCTCCACTGTTTTTCACCCCTGGGGCCTCTGTAGACACCCTGCAGTCTTGAGTCCTGTGTCTTGCCGGGCTTAATTAACTCTAGAGGATGCTATCAAAGGCTGTCTGGCGGCATTTCATTAATGACAGGGGGCGAATTCAAAAGCACTAACTAACTGTTAGATTATTTGCAAAGCTGTGCAGAGAGGGTTGGCAGAGGGGCTGGGCAGAGATTAGCCTGGACCTTCCAGGCTTGGTTGCATTTTGGAGTTGGGCCAGGAGGGGAGTTGCTTTTCTTTTTAAAGAAATGCTTTTGGCTCTATTATTCTTCCCTAAATTGCCAGTTTGCTCTTCTAGGCTCTGGGGTGACAGAGCTTCTGTGGACCCTGGTAGACCCAGAAGGCCCAGAGGACATTTTCAGGAGCCTTTGTGTGGTTTTTGTTTTGTGAGAGAAACACAATCACTTAACATTCATTAACTAAATAAATACTTCCTAAGGGCCTCTTAGAGAGTGGGAGGGGAGGGCTAGCTTGATCTTGAAGCAATTCAGGTTCTAAGTGTTAAATACACTCCAGGTTTAGACTTTAAGGCAGCTTTTTGAGGCCAGGTTGTAGCTCAGGAGAGCACTCATCTAACATGCCTGAGGCCCTGGGTTTAATCTCTAGTCTCACTGAAAACAAAAACAACCCCCCCCCCCAAAAAAAAGCTTTTAGCATTTAGGTAGTATTCTCCTCTGTTTGGATGGCCTCCGGGTAGCAAAAGTGAAATTTTCAGCTCTTACTGCATTTGGAAAATTATGATTAAAAAAAAAAAAAGAAGAAAAAAATTGAAACCCCTTAATTTGAAATCAAGAGTGTGCCAGTGGAAGCTCAGGGAACACCATGTACATCAAGAGGAAACAAAATCAGGATTTGTGTGTGTGGGACTACATCTTCCTCTCTCTCTTTTTAAATTCTTTTGTTCCTGTTTTATGTGTATGAAAGTTTTGCCGGCATGCATGTATGTATGTCATATGCATGCAGTGCCCATGGAGACCAGAAGAGGGTGTTGAATCTACCATATGGTTGCTGGGGAACCCAAGCCAGGTCTTCTGTGAGAACAGCCAGTGCTCTAACTGCTGAGCCATCTCTTTATCCCCTACTTGGCATAGCTGATAGAATTCCCAGACTTAGCGCTGTCTGATGGCTTGTAGAAAAGCTGTAGAGGTCCCTGCTCCTTAAAGATGAGAGAGCTGAGGCTTTCTGTGTGAAGTGTCAGCCCCTGTTGACTGAGGGCACTGCAGAAAGCTGCAGGAGAAAACATGAAGCCTTTCTTATCTAACAGCCAATCAAGTGGCATGTAAATAAGAGCTGTGTGTAGCCCTGTTTGAAAGCATCCTTCCAGGGCCCAGGCCTGGCCGTACCTCCCACGGATAGGCCTCAGCTCCTTTTCCTGTCCTTTCAGGCTTGGCCAGCCGATGAGTAAGTAGCTACATATAAACCCCAGAGCAAATTTCACTTTATTAACATGATTCAAAAGAAAAGAATTCTAATGAAAAATTTGAAGGGGCTGTGCCGAGCCGTTCCGTGATATTGTCAGATCTTCCTGAACTCCAGGGAGGCCCAAGAAAATCTGTTATTTCTGTTTATTACTCAACTTGGCATCTACTGGAAAAAAACTTTTGTGAGTACCTCAGGAGAATGTGTGCTGTGGTTTAACTGATTCCTGAGTGCACAGCAGCCTCTGTGTCGACTCTGAGGCTGCCTATCCTGAAAGCACAGCACGAGCAACCTCAGCCAAGGGCTCTGTACTTCTAGGCCTTCCAGCAGTCCTTCTCCAGTCGGCTCTGTGGAGTTGATGGGCCTTAAGCACTCGGAGCTGTGAGGGATCATGAAAGAGGTGCTTTACAATTAGGAGCAGTCTTTGAGCTGATAAATGACTATAATTTGTGTGTGTGGTGTGTGTACATGGGTGGTGCTGGGGGCTAACCCCAGGGCCTCCTGTGTGTGCCAAGCATGCACCTTGCGAGCGAGTGGTATGTCCCAGCTCTGTTTTTTTTTTTTTTCTTTTCTACTTTATTTCTTTCAGCCTCATTACACTTGAATTTGGGGAAAGTAATGTCACGATCTATTGGTATACCCCAGTTAAGCTCAGTAGAACTTTGCTGGAGGACAGTCCCTCTAGTGAAGCTTCATTTAGGATTTGATAGCGATTTTACTCTCCAGATAGCTAATAGTTAAGCTGAAGTCTTTAAGATGGGTATTTAAAAAAATATGATAAAAACTTATTTCTCTAAAATGCCCATGGATGTTTGTTTTTAAATATACTTAAGTGGGAGAGAGGAGTTAAGTTTGACAGAGAAAGGATGAGAAGTGCCAAGGATCTGCATGCAGCCTGTTACGTCTGTGAGCATGGGATACCTTTCCTCTTTTCTAGCTTTTCTTTAATTTCAGCACTACATTTGTAATTTTCAGTCAGTAGGTGTTTTTCTACTCCTTTTTTTCTTTGTGTGTATATGTATATGTGTGCTCGTGTGTCCAAATGTGTGTGCATGTGTGTGCTGAGGATTGAACCCCGTGCCTCATGCACTGTAAGCACATGCTCTGTCACTGAGCTACACTCTTAGCCCTCAGTAGTTTATTTGGAAACCTTCAGTGTGTTTACATATGAACAGCATTTTCTACATTTGTTTCTTAGACTTAAGTTCAAGAGCCTATTTGATTTTATTTTTGAGACAGGCTCTCCCTGTTACCCCAGCTGGCCTGGAACTCACTATGTAGACTGTGCTGGCTTCAACCTCACAGAGATCTACCTGCCTCTGCCTCCTGAGTGCTGGGATTAAAAGTATGCACCACCATGCCCAGCTCAAGAGCCTATTTGAGAGCTCTAGTTCTAGCTTTGTTAAGCACTTTTCATTAGTAATGGATGGTAAAGACTGATGTCCCCTCTGGCTGCGTGGAGAGTGAGCTCCATCACAGATAATTAAGGGCAATTGCTAAAGTGAGTTATTGACCTTGGTTGCCTTTGCTCAAAGTGGTAGGAACTCAAAGCTCAGTGTGTACTATAAGGAATGTGTTCAGTTGAGGCTCAAGACCAACCTTGCCGAGCAGGAGAGAACCATGGCAGCTCTTCACTGCGGTTAAAATGAGGATCCTTGTTACTTTGGACTAAAAGTCAGAGTTAGGAGGAGACGCAGAATTCAAAGATTGAATGCTGTGCTCCTCGCCCAGGCCTTCAAGTCTCTCAGTAGAATTTTGCTGGAGTTCAGTCTCTCCAGTGAAGCTTCATTTAGGATTTGTAGCCAAAGGATTTGGTAGAGATTTTACTGTGTAGGTGGGGGTGGTGCTTGATGACTTTATCAGTATGAGCTGTGTTCTACTGCTGTAGGACTCGGGTATACTGTTATATATTTATTATAGTAAGTAATTGAGGTTTGAATGTGAAATGTCCCTCCTAGGTTCATGTGCTGCTGTTTGGGAAGGTTGTGGAAGCTTGAGGAAGTACATTATGCAGGTTGGACCTTGAGGTTCCATAGCCCAGCCCCACTTCCTGCTTTCTCTCTGCTTCCTGAGTGTGGATGGAACATGACCAGCTTCCTGTTGCCTCCAGCATGCCTCCCTGCCTGCTGCTATGTCTTTCCCACCATCACCTACGTTCCCTGACACTGTAATCCAAACTAAACCTTGTTTTGTCAGAGTGTTCCATCACAGCAGTGAGAGTGATTGAGACAGCAATTCTCTACCCCCAGGTAAAGACTGGCCTTGATAGACGTCTTAAAGTTTCCTATTAACTTCTTAAACCAGTGGTCTCACAATTACGATCATGGAGTTGAGACTTTTCTAAAGGGATCTTGGGAGACTGAACTAGTTTTATAACAATGCATACGTGTCTTTTTCACTGTCTTAACATCCACTGATGATCTAAAAAGAGTCAGATAAAACTGCTGATGACTCATAAGAATCCAGGCAGTGTGTTTTCACCATGTTTGCAGCATACAGTTGCCAGTTTCATTTATGTTGTTGATGTGGATGAAACCATACAGGCCTTCAACTTCGTGTTGTGATTGTCTTTGGGAAAAACACTTGTGATGTTGTTTGAACTGTAAGTTGAATTGGTCTGTTTTTCATGGTCATGTTTTTTTTTTTTTCTTGCAAGAACAGTGGATAGATAAATGATGTTATCTGGACTTTGGTTCTTGGCAGGCATTTTTGACAAAGCACAAAGTCAGTCTCTTGAAAGAAAACCACTGGCAATATTTGTTGCCAATAAGGTCTTATTTTTCAAGCAAGACTCACAATTTGGAAAGTTTTGTCCATCACTGTGGCTGTGATACTTTCACAGTAGTTAACTACCTTTCTGATGAGATTGATAGAGATACTATAAACCACTATGATTTTTTTAAAAAATTGCAAATAAAATATCTTTTTTGGCATATTTATAAAATTCAGTAAACTATTATTTTCCAAATGACCAATGCCTAATAATATATATGGGTTAAAAAAAATCCTATGTTTTTATAGTACAGGATAGAGCAATTGATTTGTATTTTTTATTTTATTATTTAAAAATTACATTTTTTATATATATATATATATAATATGTGTTATGGAAGTGTGTGTGGGTGGATGTATGTACATGCTACAGCATTCATATGGAGTTTAGATGACAATTTGCAGGAGTTGGTTTTCACCTTCCATCATGTAGTTCTCAGGGGTTGAACTCAGGTTGTAAGACTTGATGGCAGGTACCTGTCATCAGCCTGCAATTGATTTTTAAAACTTCTAGTTTTAGATAATTTATTTTTATTTTTTATTTCTTAGTCTTTTTGAGACAGTCTTCCTGTAGCTGCAGTTGGCCTAGAACTTGCTATGTAGACCGGACTGTCCTCAATCTCACAGAGATCTGCCTTCTTCTGCCTCCCAAATGCTGGGACTAAAGGTGTGGGCTACCACACTTGGCACAGTTTTAGATAATTTTAGATCTAGCAAACAAGTAGAGTTCATCTAGATGCTTAGCTTGCCTTATGATCTTTGACATCTTGTAATCACAGAACAAGGATCAAAACTAAAAAAAGTCAGTCTTGGTATAATATAATGCTATTAATATTATTATATTAATAATTGAATGTTAAAAGCATTCAATGTGTTTGGATTTCATTAGTGTTTGTTTGTTTGTTGCTAATGGTCTCTTTTTGCGCCAAGATCTACTCCAAGTTCTCATGTTGCCTTTAGATTTAGGTTTCTCTAGATCCTTCTAAACTGTGACTCTTCTTTGGTCTTTCAGTGACCTTGACTCTTTGAAAATGTACTGGTCAGTGCACTTCAGTGTGGGTTTGTCCTATGTTCTGTCATAGCTACAGTGAAGTGATACATTATTGGGAAAGACCACAGAGCTGAAAAGGCAACGGATCAAGAGCAGGTGATGCTTGGTGGGGCTTGCTGCTGGTGATGTTAGCCTCGGTCGCTTGGTTACAGTGGCATGTGCCAGAATTCTCTGCTTATTTATGAACGACTGTTTTTCACTTTGAAATTACTCAGGAACTGGGGGGAGGGGTGGGATGCAATCGATTTAATGGAATGGGCTATGAAAAGTTTATTGCATGATTTGGACTGCATATCGCAGCAAACCCTAAGAAATGACTGTTGAACTAAGGTATGATATCTAAGAGATCATAGCCACAAGTACATCAAGTACATGGGAAGACAGTTAAGATTTGCAGCTTTCAGTTGCTTATATAGCCAGTCCTCTGTTCTATAGCACTCATAGCTAAGAATTCAACCATACACAGATTGAAAATATATGACAATAAATGTACCTGTACCAAACATGCATAGACTTTCCCCAAAATGATTCAGCAGAAAAAGTTTTCACAGTATTCACATTGTATTAGGCATTATAAGTAGTCTAAAGACAATTTAAACTATCTTCGGGGGATGTGTGTGGGCTCTGTGCCATCTTATACAAGGGACTTAAACATTCCTGAGGGATCCCGGAACCAATCTCCTGAGGATACCTAGGGACAGCTGTAGCTGTGTGAGGCCAAATTTCTTCTTGTCTTTCACTCAGAACAATGTATCATAATAAATTGAATGCAGAAGTTGATCTGAAAATCCAGCTGTCTTTTGTTAAGCCAGACATTAAAGAGATTTGCAAAAATGTAGAAGAGTGCTGCTCTGCTCACTAAATTGTGCCATTTCAGAAAAGTTATTTTTTGCAAAAGTTTGTTTATGTTAACATGTGCTGAGTTTGAGGTTAGTTTTGAATGACTTAAGTATTTAAAATTTTCTCAACTTTACTTTCTGCTGTAAATAAATGTGTGTGTGAGTGTGTGTGTGTGTGTGTGTGTGTGTTTGTGCGTGCGTGTACAAATATGACTCATATAAACAAAGTCTCTTTGGAGTCCTCAATTGCTCAGACTGATCTCAAACTACTGGGTTCAAGTGCTCTCCCTGTCAGCCTCCTGGGGAGCTAGGAACGCCGCTCCATGCTGCTGGGCTGCACCACTCCTCAGTAACTGAAGCACGAGAGGCTGAGAAGACCAAAACACTTCAGAATTGCTACTTTCTGGAAGAGACAAAAGAGAAGGCTGAAGGAATCTTTTCTTTTGGCTCAAATAAAGATTTCGTGAAGGACTCTACAAAGGAGTCCTGGCCCTGGGAGAAGTCATATAACTTTTGAGTATGAGTTTACACCACTAGCAGACAAGGGAACTGACCTATTGGATCACTGAGTTGCCTTCAATTGCAACCTGCGTTGTTCTAAAGCATGGTGGCTCAAAGATTCTACCTTGGCAGCACAGGCATTGTAGGATAATACAGAAATCTCTCCAGTGTGGTGTGGGCGGGGTTAGAGAGAAAGATGGTAGGCTTCCGTCACATTTCTGAGACAGGGACTCAAGGGTCTTGTTCTGAGTTTGGGAACCTATAAATTGATTTCTTTGAAAGTTTCTTCAAGAAATAGAAGTCCTGGGCTGGAGAGATGCCCGGTTCAATTCCCAGCACCCACATGGCGGCTAACATCCATCCATAACTCCATTTCCAGAGGATCTGACACCCTCTTCCTGACCTCCAAGGGCATTGCATGACACGGGTGCACTTACCTACATATAGGCAATATACTCATATGCATAAAATAAAAATGTTAATAAATAAAATATTAAAAAATAGAAATCCTACTGATTATGGGATTTTTTTTAAATCTCTGATGAACAAGGAATCTTAAATTATTGCTAAATATTTTAGTAAGTTTATGGATATTATAAATGAAAAAGTACCTAATTCCTTATAATTTTTTTCTTCTATAATAATGTTGTATGTAAACAGTGTGAAATTTGTTTTCTATAAATAATCTTTCATAAGGCTTTTGTTAATGTTTTGGGATGAAATCTAGCTGTACTCTGTAACTTGACCTCAAACTTGTGATCTTCCTGCTTTTGCAAGGACGATATGTTATCCCTGATGTCTATATTGAAACAGGTGTGTAGGTGGTATATCCATTTATAACTACTTATCATCTTTATTAATTTAGTTATTTTGGAGCTTGGTGTGGTGTTGCATGCCTTTAATCCCAGCACTTGGGAGGCAGAAACAGATGGATCTCATGACTGATCTACATAGACCAGTTGGGGCTACAGGGAGACCCTGTTTCAAAAACAAACTATTTTGTTAGTAGCTTAAAAATTGATTAGTTAGGGGTTAGAGAGATGACTCAGGGATTCTAAGAGCATTGACTGTTCTGCAGAAGACCCCGGTTTGGTTCCCAGCACCCACATGGTGGCTAACACCCATCTACAACTTCAATTCTGGGGATATGACACCCTCTTCTGGGAATTGTGTGACACAGATACACTTATGAATATGCAGGCAAAACACACATACACATAAAAATAATGAATAAAATATTTTTAATTGGTTACTAAGACAGTACTTTAGTCAGCTTTAATATTTATTGATAGTTTTAAAAAATATTATACTATTTTTATTTCATATGTGTGGACGCATTGCCTGCATGTGTGTAAGTGCATTTGTGTCGTGCCCACGGAGGTCAGAAGAGGATATCTGATCCCCTGGAACTGGAGTTACGGACAGTTGTTAACTACCACGTGGATGATGGGAACCAAACCCAGGTCCTCTGGGATAGCAGCCAGGGCTGACCCATCTCTCCAGCCCGAGAAGTCTTACTAAATGCCAACTGAACTGAACTGTTTTAAGAATTGCATGCTTTGGAAGTAACTGTATTTTTTTTGACAGTTTCAAATGTTTATATACTGAGCTTTGGGCATTTTCACCTGAAATCTCCCTCTCACCCCTCTCTCTATCGTCCAAATATCCTCCAAAACTCTACTTACTGTGTGTATATATATTAAGAATCCCAAACTTTGAACTAACATTTTTTTTTAGTGCTGGGGATTGAACCTGGGACCTCACACATGTTAGACAAGTATTCTACCACTGAGCTATACCCCAGTCCCAATGGCCTAGTTTTTAAAATGAGGAAACAAAAGGGCAAAGGAAAGCAATGGCATGTTGTCTTATTAATATTGGTCTAAATTAGCTTTTAAATGGAATCTTGCTTTTCCATAAAGTAGATTTTGTCATAGAAACTGTCACAGCTGAAGGCCAGCACTGTCATAATCACCAATTTAGATCTATCTCAAATCCAGCAGAAACATAAATACCTAATGCCTTGTGTGTTTATTATATTGTCATAGGAAAATATTGCTGTGGATTCTGAGCCAGATTCTTTCAGGGTCTGAGCTACTACTTGGACCTGTGATCTAGAAACTGAGATATCTTTCCCAGAGCTTGTACGGTGTAGAAAATTAGTTCAGAAAAAGTAAGTTCAGTATTTCTGCTCTCTAGAGAAACTATATCAAAGTGGAGGTGAAACTTCCATTGATTGATTGATTGATTGATTGATTGATTGATTTAGTTGTTTTAGACAGCTGAGAGACCTTGGCTGGCCTGGAACTCGCTATGTAGACTGGTGATCCTCCTGCCTCTGCCTTGAGTGCTAGGATTATAGGCATGCACCACCTCACTTGCTTGAAGCTTCTTATCTTGTGCAGTCCCAGGAATTGCCTATAGTTTGGCATTCAAATGATGGAATTAAAGATGGACTCTGAACTCCAGCGTGAGCCTGTTTTCCATCTGGCACAGGAAAATAAACACTTTTTTCCTTGTGTGTCGTGGCCCATTTTCGAGACGAACTGAAGAGGAACAAATGAGATCTCCGGAGATGTATATGCCATTATTTGTAACTTTCCAATACATTTGGAGAAAAATATCATTTCCTTTTTGCTATGTGAGGATTTCCTAGACAGACAAGGTTTCCAGTCTTATCAAAGCAGGAGTATACTGTTCTATCAGCTTGTTTGTAACATCAGCCTAGCTGGATAATAGCTTCCCACTGCAGCCCTGGCTGTGTGTTACATGAGCTTAGCTTGACTTTCCATGCTAATGAAACAAGAAACATGAATTATGAAAAGCCATCAAAACATTACAATGTAGAGGAAAAATCTAGTGAAAATTCCATCCTTTATATCCAAGTATTTCCATTTTCTGGAGGCTGTAAACCTTTTCTTATATAATTTGTGAAGACTATCTGACATTGTAGAGAATACATGTAAAATTAATGTGAGCTGAAAAATTTGAGGAGATAATTAAGGAAATCTGGGTTCCTTTTTCCTTAGATGTTTTTATCTCTATCTGCTATGCCAGGAGCTGAACTTTCCGTAGAATGAGGACATATGTTTTGGTCAGAGCTCATTGGCACAGTCCTTGAACTAACTTGATTTAGTGTTTTCTCTGGAAGAATCACCCTTTGATTTGGGGACCTGGAGGCTGGCTTGCCTGCTAATCCATGTTCCACACTTATCCTGACTTCTGGCTTGGTTAACTCATTTGATTCAATAACTTTATGACTTTGAGTGAGTTACTTAATACTGTTCTGCTTCAACTCTTTTTTTTAAGCTGCAAAAAGGGGACATTGATTGTGTATCTCAAGGTCATTGTGAGGAACAAACATGCATGTAAAGGACTTAGAAGAGTGCCTGACACATTGTTACAGTCTACAGTTGACAATAATGTGACTGTCACATGCTTATGTTTTGAAGGCACTATAGTGGAAAATAGATCAAAGAACTATGCAAAAAGTCCTTATGCAAACTCAAAGGACTGTGGATTGTCTGTCCCGGTACATCAAGGGTGACTTTATTGTTTGTAACATTCTCCTACATTTAGGGCCATAGGCTGTGTTTCCACGGGTACGTACCCATGCAAGCTGTGGCGTACTCTATTAATCACAAACTAGGAATAGATGCTTTGAGACGCTTAAAGACTCACGAGTTAGAAAATGAATTAACTTTGAATTTTCTCTTCCTTCCCTTCCCCTCCCTCCCTTCCTTTCTCTTTCTTTTTTTCTTTTCTTTGATTATTGTTATTATTACTGATAAAATCTCACGTAGCTGAAACTGGACTTGAATTCTTGCCCTTCTGCACCCACTCCCTGTATTGGGGTTATAGGTGTGCACCATCACAGCAGATTAACGTTGAATCTTTTCAACTTGATTTTCTTTTTCTTTTGGTACTAGGGATGAACTCAGGGCCTATGCAAATGCTGTGCTGCCGAGCTATAAACTTTGAATTTTTTAAGCTGTTCTTTTTATCTGGAATTTTAACTATTGCCTTTCTTATGTTAGGGGATTAGAAACAAAACGTGACTCTTCCATTTTAGATTTATAGCATTAATAGCCAAAAGTGGAAAGAAAAAATAGACAACATAGGTAAAGCATTGCATGTATTTTATATATTAGATAGATCTTATACTGTTTGAGTGAAATCCCATGCTCATTGCTTTATCACTGTGTTCCTGCAGAGAACGGAGCAGATTTTGAACATGCTGTGCGCCGATCCCTGTCTGGAATCCTTCCCCCTCCCCCATTAAAATATATTGGTCGTTATGTTTAATAGGACTTACAACTTAGAAGTAATTAGTTGTGACATATTTTGATGTTCAGTAGGCCAAGGAAACATATTTCTTTGTGTAAACAGAGGTTAATAGGAAGTCTTTGAAGTCTAAATGATTGTGTTAGTTGCCTACGGAAAAACTTCTTAACTGTTTAGTTTTCCTCTAGCCTGTAATAAAATACAGAAGCAGGTATGACAAGAATTCCAGGATTTAAACTTTTGGTCTTGTTTGCAGAGCAGGTTTGGCCCATGTTTTCAGGCTTATGTTCAAGCTACACAAATGAATTAGGGCATTTTCGTCTCATCTTCTATGCCTTATAATGGTGTAGTTGGTTTTTGATTGGTAAAGACAGAAGCACATGTTTTGGGGAATGGTGAGCTTTAAGTGTTTCAAGTTTTGTTTAATTTTGTTTATTTTGTGTGTATGAGTGTTTTGGCTGCATGTATGGAAGTGCACCCATGTTGTGCAATGCCTGTAGAGGCCAAAAGATGGCATCAGATCCCCTGAAACTGGAGTTATAGATGGTTGTGAACCCCCTTGTGGGTCCTGGGAACTGATCCTGGGCCCTCTGTAAAAGCAGCCAGTACCCTTAATCGCTGAGCCATCTCTTCAGCCTTGAATCTTTTAAATGATCATGGTTTTGAATGTAGAACTAGGGTAAGGAATTTGTTTTGGCTTGGTTTTTGAAACAGAGGTAGCCCAGGCTAACCTCAAATTCACTATGTAATCCAGGCTGGCTCTGAACTCCAGGCAGTTCTCTTGCTTCATCCCCCACCCTAAGAGCTGGCATTACAGGTGTGAAGCATATTTCCACCTTCCAGAGACTTATTTTTCCAAGACTTTATTTTATCTGTGTTGTCAACATGGGAATGAGAAAGACTATTGAATGGAGTTTATGTTCAGGTGTGGCCTATAGCTTCTGTGGGCCCCAACCAAGGTGATTTGAGTTTGCCCAAAGGAAGAGAACTTGCCTGATAAAGCAGGTATCATTTTTAAAAACATGTTTACATGTGTGAACACATGTGGATGTGCTTGTATGGGAAACCAGAGGTGGATACCAGGTGTCTTCCTTGATTGCTCTCCACTGTATCTCTTGAGGTAGGGTCTCTAGAGTGAAGTTAGAGCTTGCTAATTGGGCTAGTCCAGCTAGCCAGCTTGTTCAGAATCTTCTGCCCCTGCTTTCTGAGGGCGGGGATTGCAGGTGGGTTGCCATTCCTGCCTGGTATTTGTGTGGGTGCTAGGGATCTAAATTCTTGTCCTCAAGCTTACGTAGCAGGCACCTCACCCACGAGCCATTTTCCCAGCCCTGAGAAATTCATCTTTTGTAGTAGTTTTTGTTCTAAAGTGTGTATGTAGAAGACAGAAGTGGCACTTTGCAAGTAAAAGACAGACTGTTACTGATCTTTGCAAGTGGGTGTCCCCAGGGCAGTTGGACCAGGTTCAGGTTTTTCGAAATGGATTGTGCATACCACCTGCACTGTGCGGATCATAGATAGGCCTCCCAGATGGCGAGGCCTTGGGACACAGCTGCCTTGGGAAGGTGGAAACAGCAGAGATGCTCCCAAACTGAAGAAGCCTCTGGGTTCAGGTTCAGTTCTTTGTGGAGGGAATGGTGATTTTCTCTTGAGGATGGGAGAATGGGCTCTTCCTCAGTGGGAAAGGGAGGAATCATTGAGGGGAGCACACCACGCACAAGTGTCTCTAGTTCAGTTCCACATCCACTTTTCCAAGATGCTTCTCTCTGCAGTGAGTTCTGACTGCGTAACCTCTCCCCTCTCTGAGGACTGTTGAAGTCTACTCTTAGGGACCCTTCCTTCTCCCTGAGTCGCCACCTTGAGTTCTGGCTTTACAGGGCCTTCTCAGAGCCTGTGCCCCCAGCTGGTGTGACTGCGGCTCCTGTTGACCCCTGTTCACACATGCATAGGAACAGACTGTAGGACCCAGGGAAAGCTCTGGGTGACCTCTGCTATTTAGCAGCTGCGCACAACATCAGTCGCTGTGGCAACTGGGCTCTGTTTACAAAAATGAATAAGGACTTCAAGTCTGGGGCATCCACACCATGGACAGAGTTCTCTTTGGAAATTGACTGTCTGCCAGATTGCCAGGGCTAAACCAAAACAAAGACATACCAAACAAAAGTAGCCGGGGAAGCGCTGTGCCCTTGGGGGCATATACCAGGGCCCCGAATGCCTGTATCAGTCTTCACTAGGCAGGACATTCCAGGGTGAGCTTATCTTGATTATGTCAGAGGAAGACAGAGACCAAAACCATGGCTCCAGTTTGGGCACTTTTCAGAGTTTTTACTGTGTGTTTAAATGGAAGTAGTGCGTAATAACAAGGATCTGCTTTTCAAAGTCTTCTTTTAGGTTGTATCTTTTCCTTTTAAGATTTCTTTTTACTTAAGTATATTGTGTGTGTCAGTGTATGCCATATGTGTGCAGGTGCCTTTGGGTATCAGATGTCCCTGGATCTGGAGTTACAGGTTGTAAGCTGCCTGGACTGGGTGCTGGGAACCGAATCCAAATGAGCAGCAAGTGCCACAGTGATGGGAACTGGCTTAAACCAGAGTTCCTTTCTAGGAGAATTCAGGTCGACTTTTGCATCCTTAGCTTTTCATTCCCTTACTGCTGTGAGCTCTGGGACTTGACCAGCTGCTGGCCCTCACTGGGGCAACCCATCCAAAGGGACCCCAGTACTGTCAGGATGAGGGTCGAGTCTGCATGCTTCTGTATCTAGTTCTTGAGGCCAGCGCCAGTCCCAGGCAGCTGCCAGCGTTTACTCATGATAATTCCTTGTGAATTCTTCTGGTGATAAACCAGACTAAATCAGCTTTACTTGTCTTTTAACTAAGGATTCCAGTTAAAGTATAACCTCAAGTGTCCTTCCATCTTGGTTTCAGTAACCTATGTGACAAACTCTTTTCCCTCTGGTTAATGAAGCCAAAATATTGATGGAGGAGTGGGGAGTTCAGTTGATTATATTTAAGAATTCATCATGTACGGTGAGGACCCGGATTGGTGAGTCTGGTGCTTTGCTTAGTGTGTTTATGTGTATGCATATGTGCGCATATCCATATGGGGGTCCGTGGACGGGTACACTAGCACGTGTGTGTGCGCACGCCTGTAGAGGTCAAAGGATAACTTTGGGGTTTGTTCCTCAGGCACTTTCCGCTGTTTGTTTGAGACAGGGTCTCTCATTGGCCTAGAACTTTGCTAAGTAGGTCAGGCGAGCTGGTCATCAGTTCTCACTTGATTCTGCCTTCCATCTTGCCATTGTCTACACCAGCACGTCTGGATTTTTTACAGGAATTCTGGGGATACAAGTCATGTGACTTGCGAGGCAAGCACTTCTCTCCAGCCTTGGGTCTAGTGCCTCACACCAAGGAGTTGTAACTAGGAAAGCAGCAAACTTTTCTAGGCTTATTCTGTATTGCCATGATGCTCTGGTGCTGTGGGGGAAGTGGTGAGGATTAGGCTTATTAGAGGGTGTCCTACTTGGTGCTGTCAGAGTAAATGAAAAGCACGTCTCAGAGGATGATTGAAGCCCTTGGCCGGGATGTTTTTGTGGACAGTGCAGCCAATGGGTCTGGTCTCTGGTGTCCATTCAGACAACAGGGAATTTAAAAACAAGTCAGTCAGAGGGAAGCGTACACTGAACATAGCTACGTTGCCTTTAGTATACAGGTCAGAGAAACTGGATAGATTTATTCATTCAGTGAGCAGGGGATGACAATATCCTTACCCATACAGGCTCAATTTCAGCTTTTTGATGACATGCACAGTTATTGTTTGTTAAGAGGACTGGCTAAAAATTGACCCCGGGAGATTTAAGGCTTTGTTCTGCTGTCCCCACCGAGATGCTGTCTCCCAATAGCCATCATCATTCCATAAACTTTTATCAAGTACTTACTGTTACCATAACCTGACAGTTGATGAATTCCCTCCAGTGACACACACACACACACACACACACGCACACACACACACACACACACCCCAAAGCCACAGAGGGAAGGATAACTGGAGTCCTTTGTGTCCCTCTTGCATATACTCTGGTGCCTTCCACCAAGGAAAGGAAGAAGCAGTCAGTTTAAATCAGTTACTTTGTTAATAGCAGTTTTAGAATGGTGGTTTGGAATTACAAATTGAAATTATTGAGAACAGGAGGTCTGGGGATTACTGGTATAGCTTTCTTATTCCTGCTAGGCTGGGGACTCTATCCCGGTTACCACTGATAATGTTTAACAGGCTTGTCAGTAAGTCAGTGACACATGCTGAGAATAGAAACTCATGCCATGCCAAACTATAGCTGCCAGCCTGTATGTGCCCATCCTGGTTCTGTTGTCGTGAGTGTTGCTGTGATGCCGAGTCTCAAATGCTAACGTTTGCCTGGCACCATACCTCACACCTCCAGGATCCCCGCTGCAAGAAACTGTCTTTCCTAGAAGTCTAGCACCTTCTGTTGTGGCCCTGTGTGATATGGAAGCGAAGGAGGGACAGAAGCCTTTCCTTTGTAAGATGGTGATCTTTGCTTGAATCCTAAGGGAACCTGTGCTTGCAAGTTTTAATAGGAAAGGCTTTTATTCTGCTCAAGTTATTTTTCCTTTTAATTCTGCTTTTTAAAGAATTTAGAGTGAGTGCAACAAGAATGGGCTAATGTTCGTTGTTTTTCTGTTTGTCCTGTCACTTGCATTAGTTGAATAAGTACTGAAATTGCAGTCAAGATGCAGCTCTAGTCCTGGCTCTGTAAATGCTTCCTGATTAGAGAGAGGTGGGCACGGCCAGGGGCTTTTTATACTGAGTGGAGCCCTAGTATGTTCAAGCCTCTGGGTTCAGCCCCCAGTACCCAGTTTCCACAACACACTGAGTCATAAGTACTGCTATGTTTTGAGCATTTGGTGTCTACACACTCAGAGTCATAAGTACTGCTATGTTTTGAGCATTTGGTGTGGTTTATACGTTTGGATCCCTCATCTACTTCCTGCAGAGTCTAGATAATCCCTATTGCAGTGAGAAAACAGAGACAGAGTCTCAGATGATACAGGAAGAATTAGATGCCACAATGCAAAGCTATGCTCTGTGTGTGTGTGCATGTGCGTGTGTGTGTGTGTGTGTGTGTGTGTGTGTGTGTGTGTGTGTGTGTGTGTGTTGAGGCAGGTCCTCACTCTTTAGCTCGGGCTGGTCTGGGACTTGTAGCAATTCTTCTGCCTCGGTCTCCCCAGTGCCGGGATTACAGGCACTGGCTGCTGGTGAGACTGCAGCTTTGTGGAATTTCAGAGCACAGAGGAGTAGGAAGTTGGGCCAGAGCCCTCAAGTTGACAAGAGCATGCTGTCACTCAAGTGAAGGGGACCAGAGTTCTCTGCCTCCTAGAGGGACACTGGAGTTGCTCCTTTGAGGCATCTGTGATGTTGTCCTAGAATGAGACTCTGGGGACAGAAACTAAGGAAGCAGCGTTGGCCTTGATCAGAATTACTTGATCATAAAGGAGGATGTATGCTATAGTTTTTAATCACAGGAGTAATACCCCAAAATACTTGTGTGGCCAAAGAGTTAATTAACATGGAAGTCTGGGAAATAACTTAGCTGGTGGAGTGCTTGCGTAGCATACATGAAGCCCTGTGTTCAATCCCCAACATTGCATGAAACAGCTGTGGTAGTATAAGCCTATAATCCTAGGACTTGGGAGGTAGATGGAGGAAGATCAGCGGTTGAAGGTCATCCTCAGCTGTATAGTAAGGTCGGGCTACCTGAGCTACATGATGCCCTGTCTCAAGCACACACAATAAAAACAACCAGAGTACTTCCATCAGTAAAAATGACACTGTTTTAATGCAGCATATGTATTTCATGATAATAGGTATACCATTAGTGATGAATAGGTATTTCTTTCTGATATTCTTTGTAAACACTGTGGGAGTTAACTCCTATGTCTGTGATACCATTATGCCTTTACAGAGCAGTTTTAAAGGTCTGGTGTAATCAGTCAGCATGTTAAAATTATGACAATTTTCATGTGGTATAATTATGGTTATGGTAGAGTACTTTCTCAGAGAGGATGGGCAGCACAATTACTTCTGAAACTTGACTTAGAAGATTTCCTTTATTAGTAAGTGACCACACTCCCTAGAAAGTATGAGTTGAGCGTTGACTCATACTTCATTGCTTAGCGTGACATGGAATCTGCAACTTACAATAGAGAAATTACTAAGCACCTAAAACTGCTGCTAGGTACTCGCTTATATATTCTTTCTTAAATGTGGTAACAGTCTTCTGCAAAATGGCCGCTATTAACTGATTGTCTAAAATCAAGACTCAGAAACACTATGACTTTCATAAAGTAACACAGCTTCTCAGAAACCAATTCAAGATTCCAGCTGTCTGAACTGGGCATGGTAGTCCAGACTGGCTTTCAGCAGAACAACTGTCTCAGCTCCCTTTGAGTTTGAATTTCAGTTTGGGTCAAAGGTCTGTTTTCAGCTTCTGGGATGGCTCAACTTTCTGGGAAGTGGCTTCTTTATCAGAGACCATGGATAGGAATAGGACAGAGTATTAGGGATGTTTGTGAATTCTTCCTAAACTTCATGATTGCAGGGCCTTTGAAGGACACATGAGCATCCTTTAAAATCAGCTTTGCTCCATACCAAGAGGCCTGTGTCCATGGAGTATAATTTGATTAAAATACCCTCAAATTACAAAATAAGCCATCAGATGTGTTTGAGGGAGAGGGCTAAGAAAATCCGTGGAGGAAAACTCCCCCAGGCCTTTAGTACTTAATAGAGTAAAAGAGCTCTGTGATCATGTCAAGGGGCTGACGGCACAGTTCAGTGGTAGAGTGCTTGCCTAGCAGATGTAAGGGCCTAGGTTCAGTCACAAGTATTGCTGAAAAAAAAAAAGAGAGAGAATATGTCAGCACTTTGACCAGATGTGTAGTCAGTGTGTGGGGCTGAGGGGCATATATAAAAGTAAAAAGCACAAGTGTGCTCACTGTTTACATTAAACCCCAGAGTGCATACACACTGAAGGCCCCACGGGTGTGTGTGTAATTAAATCTCTGATTACTCCCTCCATCCCATTTTTCTCCCTTTTCTTCAAAAACATATTTTGGCCACTTCGATAAAGAAACACAGTATACATTACCTCACGTAGACCCCTAGGGAGCATACTCAGTTGACTCACACCTCTCGGAGCAGCGTAGACAGTGTAGTATTTGAGGCCCCTGGGATGAAGGACTGCAGGTCCCCGGGGAATCCCAAGTGCTAGTTTCCAGCCTGGAATGAAAATAGTAAACAAGAAGGCATGTGCAGAGTCAGCTTTTCTCTGTGCCCAGCTCGTTTCCTGCTTTCCTAAACTTTTCTTTAGGAGAAAAATAGAGAGAGAGGGCCGCCAGATGGCTCAGTGGGTAAAGGTGCTTTCCACGTGCCCTGGCAAGCCGAAATCCGTCCTTAGAATCCACATAAAGGTGAAAGGAGAGAACTAACTTCACAGTTGTCCTCGGACCGCCACATACATTCTGTGGCACAATATCATGCGCATGTATACCATAATAATTAAAAAATTAGTTGAAAAAGAAAGAGGGCAGTGGACGTGGCTCAGCAGATAGAGTACGTGCCATCCAAGTGTGAGAATCAGAGTTCAGAGCCTTTGTACCCGTCTAAATGCTGGGTGTGCATGTAGACCTACCTGTAATCCTACTGCTTGGGAGATAGAAACAGAGGATCCCCTGAGCAAACTGGCCAGTTAAATTAGTGAAGTCAGAGAGCTCTGGGTTCAAGTGAGAAACTCTGCCTCGGTATATAAAGTAGAGAGCAATTGAACGGAACATCTTATGTCAACCTCTGGCCTCCACGTGCACTTTCTCACATATACACACATTAGAAAAAGGAACAAAACAAAACAGAACAGAAAGAGCTGAGCATGGTGGTGCATACCTGTAATCTGGGCATTTGGGAGGCAGAAGTCAGGAGATCATTACAAGTTTGAGGCTAGTCATTCAGGCCTCTGGGCCTTCACTTTTCTCATCTGCAAAAAATACAATTGAGATTTCTTTTTGCTTTAGCACGCTAACGAAGGAGAATTTTGCGTTTGCAGTCCAGGCCTGCCGATTGCTGCCAGCCACGAGCCTTCATGTTTGCAAATAATAGGGTTTTTAGTTCTTCCTAAGAAATAGACATCAGAAAGTGCCCCCCTCCATTTCTTATTTCCCTTTTTAAGAACCATTATCACAAGGAAATTGCTTGCTACAGGAAGGATTTATAGAAACTTATTCAGTAAAGAGAAAAAAAGAAAAAACATAAGTAATATGCCAAGCCGTTTCCATGAGTGCTGCTCGAATCTGAATTTTCATAGCAGAGTTTAAATCTAAAGCTTTCTTAGTGGTAGAATCGTTTCAAACATCCGTGGATGCATCTGTAAAAGCAAAGAGCCACAACACAGGGTGATCTGAATAGCGAGGCCATTCTTATTGCCCCTAGGTTATCAGTACCATCCTTCAGAAAGTACTGATTATAAATGAAGGCCATTCCCTGGACTCAGATTTTGGTTTGCTTGCTTCATGGTATGCTAAGTCAAGGTTGAGCTGGAGGCCTCGTTCCAGAAAGCACACACTTCCTTTCTGGCTGAAAATAATCCATATTTTGTTTGACCTTCAGAAGACTTGTGGCCTTACTGGAAGCCATGAGCCAACGTTTGTCCTGGCAAGGCCAGAGCTGTTTGAGACTGGTCTCTACAGGGACTGCTTTATAGAGCAACTCGTTAGAAGCAGTGAGAGGAAGGTGGCTGTGGTGGTTGGTGGTGCAGGCATTCCTGTCCTTTCCAGCCTGAAACATCGAGTGATGATTTCAGATAGGCAGTATTTGCAAACAAACACATATCCACAGAGAGAAAGAGAAACACACATAGACACACACAGACACAGACACACACAGACATACACAGAGACACACAGACGCACACATATTTTCATTTCTCAGGGTTCCTGTTTATCGGAACTGTAGAGATTTTTGCCAAGGTCAGAGTGTTCTTTGCAGCTGGCCTTGTAGGGAGAGGGCATTATATCGTGTTTGTCATACTGTGCTAATATCTATAATCCATTTCTAAAGATTGTCAAATGCAGATCTTGGAAAATGGACTACTAGCTTTCTGAGCAGTATGTTCTTCTGGGGGCGTAGCTTATGCTAGGCTTACCTAGCAGAGGTACAAGATCTCGGTTTCAGACTGGGGAGATAGCTCAGTTTATAAAGCACTTGCTGATCAAGCATAAGGACCTAAATTCAATCTTTAGAACCCACATAAAAAGCCAGGCATGGTGCTGCATTCTTGTAATTCCGGGACAAGGGCGATAGAGACAGGATTCCTGGGGCTAAACAGCCAGCCATCCTAGCCTAGTGGTAAGCCCCGGGTCCCAGTGAGAGATCTTGTCTCAAGAAAACAAGACTCCTGTGGATGACTCTTGAGGAATGATACCTAAGGTTGACCTCTGCTATCTGTTCCCATGCATAGATACACATGTGCACACACACACACACACACACACACACTTGCATACACACCTGCACACATACACAGACCTTGGGTTAGATCTCCAGCATTGAAAAATACAGAATAAATAAATAAGCCCCTGTAAAAGTGCAGTTAGACTGTTAGGCGCCTAGAGGTGCCTACCAATACTGGCTGCAGTTATGTCTCATAGTACCTTTTCCCCCAAACCCTGAGGTTGAAGAGACATCCAAGGCATAAGGCAGAGTCAAGTTACCATTATTATTATTTTTTAAATATTTTATTTATTATTTTTATTCTATGTGTGTGAGTGTATTACCTGCATATATGTAAATGCACCAGTACTGTGTAATGCCTGAAGAGGTCAGAAAAGGGTGTCAGATCCCTCGGAACTGGAGTTACAGAAGGTTGTTAGCCACCATGTGGGTACTGGGATCGAACCTGGGTCCTCTGTAAGAGCAATCGATGCTCTTAACTGCTGAGCCATTGTGCCAGCCTCACCATTCTTATTTTAAAACAAATGTATTAACTAGAGGGTGTGTATTGAGTCTGAGAATCTTAGCAAGGCCATTTTTTCTCATGATTTAGAGCTGCAGTTTGATTCTGTCATGTGTGTAGTTGTGGAAATGATAGAAGTGAAGACACTTGAGACCAGATAATTTCACATAGAGTGACATAAAGATGTTTGCTTTAATAAGAATATCCTTCATAGGTGGGTAAGAACAATTATATCTTCATGTAGTCAAATTCCCAAATTAATTTAAGGAGATAAGTATTTTTTATTCTGCTTATATAAAGAGAGGTGAGAGAATATATCTAATGAAATATTTTTGTATTTCATTTGACTTTTGATATACTTGAATGTTAATACTTAATGCATGAGTCCAAAGTTTCATTTGAGTCCAATGTATGGGAACCACGTTCTCATGTGACTCTTAGAACTCGGCTCCATAAAGATGAAAGAGACCCCCACAGAGGACTTGGGCAGAGTGCTCAACAAGATGAACATTTGCTAATCCAGGATGCCGTTGGATTGAGTCTGATCCTACAGCTGTTTGTTAGCCACCTTTGTTGGCTGCTGGTTTGTATGTATGTTTTCTGTTCACTCTTAGTTTCGAGGGAAGAATTTAACAATAAAAAAGATAGATAATAAAAAATAATTTGTTTTATGATGCCAATTGTATGCCTACTGCAGTTAAGAAAACTGGGCTGGTTAAGGTTTGCAGTTGAGGACTGAGAGATGGCAGTCTGCCTGTAATTCCAGCACTTGGGAGACCAAAAAAAAAAAGAACCCCCTGGAGCTGGTTGGCTAGCCAAACTTGTCATAGTGGTGAACTCTGGTTTCAAGTGAGAGACCCTGCCTCAATAAATAAGGTAGAGAGCTCTTGAGGAAGACTATGGTGTCAGTCTCAGGCCTCCACATGCACATATATATTTATATGCATGCATAGCACACACACACAAGAGAAAAGAAGTTTGCTGTTGAGAAGGCAGGACCTGGTAAGTTTGGGGAAAATAACTGAGAAAATGAGAAGAAAGAAAAGTCCATATTTTGATAATCTCTGTCAAATGTTTTTTCAAAGCCCAACCTCAGCTATAAAGTACGATCCAGAGGTAGTCTTTGGCCTCTGGTAGTTTTCTGATAGGAATTCAGCCTTGAGTTGAACTTGGAGATAGGTTCTTTTCTTTTCTTTTTCTTTTTTTAATTACTAAGCAACTGATCTCTTGTACTGTTGTTCTTTTTCTCATCTTAGCTTCTTCTCCATGAGCTGCTGTTTATTCTGGAATGCTGGACAGCCACATTTAGAATTCAGCGTGGTGTGCCTCTGTCTTAATCAGGAATAGGGAAAAAATCTGATCTGAGATTTCAATTCACAAATTTAAGGAGACTCAGAGGGGTTCTAATCCATAGACATGTGCTCAAAATTCCAGTTTTAAAGCCCCTCATTTCACTAGGTAATTAATACCTGAGCCCAGCTGGCCTGAGTTCATGCTACGGTGGTTCGCCCTTGTCTTCTGTTGGCTTTCTTCTTTAGGATGTGCATGAAGAATCTGATCACAGCAGTTTCTGTCTGTCAGTCAGCTTTGGAATATAAGCCATTACCATCCAGACCTTTTCTTTTCTCTTTCCTCTGTCTCTGTCTCTCTTTGTCTCTTTCTCTCTCTGTCTCTGTCTCTCTGTCTCTCTATGGTTATTAGGGGTCACACCCCAGAGCCTCATCCCTGGTAAGCATAGTGCTTTAGGACTAAACTACTCCTAGCCCCGAAGTTCAGTGCTTGTTGGGCCAGTCTAATTCATTGATCTCTTACAGATATCGCCCTCTTAAGTTTATAGACTTCTTGGATGCCTGGTACTTTAGTTTCTTTTGTCAAGACGGGTAGTATTAGCTCCAGACGGAACACAGGTAAAAGAAACAGAGAGGGGGCCCAGATCAGGTAGCTTGAAAGTGGCAGAGCTGAGACTGAAGCCTTGTCTCCTCTATCCCCTTGGCTGTACATTATGGGCTTCTGTGTTGGAGGGTGAGAGAAGATTGAGGGAGAAGGGAGATACTTTTCTATTGATTTTTTTCACATATTACTAATAGATTTATGTTTGTATAGAACTTCCTAATTTAACTAAAAAAAGTTTATGTCCATTTTCTGACCAACTTATTTTCATAATTTTCCCAAGAATAGCCAGGACAGTATTGTACTTATTTTTTTAAAAGAAACTGGGGCTGTATCCCAGTTGGTAAGAGTGCTTACCTAGCATGCACTAAGTACCACATAAACTGGGCATGGTAGTATAAACCTATAATCCCAGCACTTAAGGAGGATCAGAAGTACAAGGTCATCCTCTCCTACACAGCGAGTTTGAAGCTAGCCTAGGCTATATGAGATCATGCCTCAGAAAAAGAAAAGAGAAAGAAAATACCAAGGCTTCAGGAAAATGAGGTGTTATTGTTGGAAATGGAGTCACAGCTCAAACGGGGTGGTACTGTGGCTAAAGTGAATAGGTATCACATGCAGGTTTTTCTTTTCTATAACATTTGCATTCCTCATGTGCCAGTCACTGTGTTATAGGCTGTGGGTTCAAAACTACCTGTTTTTAAAGTGTTCATAGTATAATAGAAGTTCTTAGCGTCTGGAGGGTACTGGAGATTAACTCTGGGTAAGGATAGTTTCTCTAGTTTGAAGGCAGATAGTAAATATGGACAGCTTTATGTTGTAGGACTGTAGCCAGAGGCCTGTTGACTGCTGTGGGTGCCTATTTTATGTGCTGACTTAGTGCATTTTTATGTGCATTTAGATAGAAAAATCTAGGTCTGTTTTGGTTCCCTAAAATATTTTTTATGTTTTCTGGAATTTCCTCACTTATTGTCTTTAATATTCCAGAGTTTTATTATGACTCATTTTGGCCCCATAGGACTAGAAGTAAGAGGAGCCCTGGAGAGATGGTGCAGGGTTAAGAGCACTGGCTGGTCCTGCAGAAGACCCACATGGCAGCTAACAAAAGTCCAATCCATGAACTCCAGTTCCACAGGATCTGATGCCCTCTTCTGGCCTCTGCAGGCCAGCACATGATACACTTACATACAGGAAGGCAAAACACTTATACACATAAAATAAAAAAGCAAAATCTTTAAAAAGAGTAGCCCTTTTGAAGGCTTCACGAAGTAATTTAGGAAAGTGTATTTGAAGTCTATAAATATTAATTCTCTCTTAGTGTTGAGATTTATTTCATAATTACCAGTGGAGCATGTGTTGTTTATTTTGAACTAAATACCCAACAGTTTACCTTGACTGCATAAGTCTTGCTGTCTTTGATGGCTTGCTATTCAGACTAGGTGCATCTGAACAGGGCCTCTAATGATTATACGTTGTCAGTTTTAAAGCCTTTTCTTGCATCATGAAGGAACCCCGATAGTTTGGTGAGTTACAAGGAAAGAAAGATGTCAAAAACCCATATGGGTCACTATACCTGGTGCTGGGAGCTACCATGCAGCCCCCATCTAGGGCTGGTTGACTAAAATTGAATGTAAACAAGTAAAAAAGATGGAAAATGATGATCTTGAAGTAAACACAGGCTCTTAGCTAGAGTCAGAAAAGCCTTCAGAATTATGGAAAGTGTGGTAGAACTATTAAGTGTAAAATATGGGGCTGTTTGGTAGAGATAAAAAACTGAAGTGTCTGGACAATGAGATGGCTCAGCAGGTAAAAGTTCCTGCTGTGCAAGCCAGGCGACCTAAATTTGATCCCTGGAACCCTTGGTGGAAATGGTGGAGCATTGCCCTATGACCTCCACAGGTGTGTTATGGCACAGGAGTCCCCCTCGACATATACACACAACAAATAATTAAAAATCAAAACAATGCAAAAAAGTATGTCAATGTTTAATAAACTGTAAGTAGCATTTATAATGATGGCCTTAACTTCAAGAAAAAAATGAAATATATT
Source organism: Eospalax fontanierii (assembly GCA_035773235.1). NCBI lineage: Eukaryota > Metazoa > Chordata > Mammalia > Rodentia > Spalacidae > Eospalax > Eospalax fontanierii. Next base: position 25,937,222 of record CM069543.1, on the reverse strand, counting down.
CAGGATGCTCAAAATATTTAATAAGATAGCTAGAAGCTAATAATGTATTTATGTAGCACGTTTTAGGTAACTTTCCTTAAAAATGACCAAAATTATTTTCTTTCTTGAAATAAATAAAATTTAGTTATTTGGGAAAGTTCCTTCTGTGAAATATTTCATTGCCAGTGGGTTGTGAGTGGAGGAGGAACCTCTGTAGGATCACTCTGTTGTGAAATCCTGAGAGAAGGAATTAATAACTACTTCAAAAAATAGTGTTACTTCAGTGTATTTTTCTGTGCGAATCTTGCAAACAAAGCCTTTTTTGTTGCGGGAATTGGTGTGCAAAGCATTTGTATTTTCAGGATGACCATTACAGTCTCCATGTGAGAAAAGGTGAATTCCCTCTGACAGAGTGGTTTCCGATGTTCACTTGAGAGGAAAAGAGAGAAGCTGGTTGATCCAGAATGGAAAAACACTGAAGAAAAGTCCCCCCCCCCAAATAACACCCACAGGTTTTAGAAAAACAGAAATTGCTTTGACTGAATGTGACAAACTTAAAAAAAAAAAAAATCCAGAAAACAGCTTCGGCTTTGAAACATCATGATCCATCCATCTTGAAAGGGTGCTTTGTCGGATACAGATGTGTGTTGTATAGTACATTACTGTATGTGGTTTCATCATGTTTGGTAGGTGCCTTGTGGCTTATTCTCAGGAGTCCTTGAAACCCCCCAATGACTGCAGTGAGGAGTCCATTAAGGTCTCCTGTCCCTATCTCCTTAATCCCAGGTTTAAATTTGAGGGAAGATTTGTATTAAGCCACAGGACAATCATTTCTGTAAAATGACTCCTGAACCCACTGATCCTTGTGGCATGACTATAGTGTCTCCTAAATTCAAACCTAGAAAAAATATTTTCCTTTCTCAAAAGCTGATTTGTTTCCTTTTTTATGAGCATCATATTTTCAGTTTATCTTGGCTGATAGCTGCATGCTGGGTTTGGCACTCAAGTGAAGTGGTCTCCTTCAGCTAGGTTCTGGATAAAATTTATATTTTGCCATTGTGACTTTTAATTGATTGGCAGCTGAAGTGGACTTTCTGGGAATTTGTTGTTGCTTAATGTCCATCCATTTCTTCTCTAGAAATAATTGAGTAGATAGAAAATGAAATAACATGTATAACAGCCTGACATTGCAGTTAGATCAGGGAATGTTCCAGGAATAAAACTGAAGACCCTGCTTGGCCAATATTGATACATGAATTTTGCATTTCTTTGAGTAGAAGCCAAGGCAGAACCTCTCTGAAAAGCAGGAAGGATCTAGAAAGGTCTTTTTGCTAGCTTATTCTCAGGAGTCCTTGAAACCCCCCAATGACTGCAGTGAGGATATTGAGGATATTGAGCCATGTGGCATCGGAGATCCATTAAGGTTTCCTATCCCATTGGTTCCTAATGTAAAGGGAGACCGAGCTGAGTTAGAAAGCATTTTCTCCTTAGAGTGCATCCCATAGTTGAGAAATATAGTACTCATAATTATAGCAAGGGAAAAACTATAGGCAGCTCGTCCTCAGAACTGTTAGCATCTCCAGTGTCGATGAGGGAACCGCAGGGGCTGGTGAAGCAACTGCCCGAGGTTCCAGAGTTAGAGCGTGGCAGCCCTGGGATTTAGATCTAGGAGAGGACTGGCAGTGGTCACTTGGGGTTTGTTGGTTTTGGCTGATGAATTCGTCACTCAGCAAGTATTTATGAAGGCCTGCTGCATAACAGGCATGGCGCACAGCCGTGGGGTAGAGACCAAAGGAGATGTGGCTCTTGTCCTCATGGAGCTTCCAGCTAAGGAGAACACACACCACACACACACACACACACACACACACACACGCACGCACGCACGCGCATAACCACAGACACATATGCGCACACGCATGCCTGCGTAGACATATACAGACACAGACATACACACGTAGACACATACACAGACACACACATGCACACACATACACATGTACACATACATAGACTTAGACACACACATCAAACAGATTTCTGATTTTTTTTAAGTTTTATTTTTTGAGAGAACTTTATTTGTGAGACCAGACTGACCTTGCTCTCACAGAGATCTTTCTACCTCTGGAGTGCTGGGATTAAAGGTATACATCACCACTCCTGGCTCAAACAGTAGATTTCTAAAAGCTGATATTTACTATAAAGGAAAAGTCTAGTAAGTTTGGCAGGTTTAAGGAATATCTGAATCTAATTTGATGTGCAAGCAGGATTCAGGATCAAGGCTACTGAACTGGCCGTGTTCCTTAGTGCACATTGAGATGTTCTGTGACACTTGGCTAGTCCAGAACTTCCATGAACTGTGGAAACTCCAGCTCGATAGCTTCTCCAGAGCCTTAAATTTCATCATGAAAAGAACAAGAGTTCACTCGTGACCAGGTGTTCACAAACCACGAGCTCAGTTTCCCTGTAATGGAAGCAGCGAGCTAGCTTGGAGAGGAAGAAATACAGTTTAATTTTGTAATGGGATTTGACATATACATTAAGCTGGGTAATTTGCTATTTATGGTAAGCATTTCCTTCATTCTGTAAAATCCAATTGCTGAGAGACCTGATTATACATAAAATCCTTAAAGTAAATGTGTTTCAGCTCATGGCTTCCTTTGTGCACGTGGCTGTAATTAGTAATATATTGCATGGTCAAACCAAAACTGTAGATTTTTCTTTTTAAATCTCTTTTCTCCTATCTACGATCAGGACTGGTGGTTTCAGAGTATCAGACTATGATTCAAGTCTTCCGCAGCTGTGATTTCCTTCTTCCATCCTTCCTGTCCATCCCCCTTCCTTAAATAACCATGCTGCCCTGACCCCGCACAGCAGCCCTAACAGAATGCTCGCCAGTCCAGTGTAGGCCCTCGTACTGTGCTGCACCTCGATGGTTCTGTGCATGATTTTTACCTGTTTTCCACTTCCTTTTATTTCTTGTCAGATTAGAGTAAAAGAGAAAAATAAGAGGCTAGAGGTGTAGCTCAAGGCTTAGCATGTACCTAACCGTAGAGACAATCCCAGCACCAGCCAGCGCTGGAGGAAGGAGATACGCTCATGATTATTGTGGGTGTACATCAAGGTCTGAGTCACAGTTCTGAGACCTTACAGAGAGTGGGGAGCAGCTATGCATCCCCCTCAAGTCTCACTTTGCCATTAAAGACTGTGTTAGTAGGAACTGAGTTATAATGTTTTATTACACGGCTACCTGGAGGTTGATATTGCGAGTCTAGATCAATTTAACATTTCCTTTCAATAAAGGAGTGCATTTTCTTTTAGTTATTTTGTAAGTTCTAATCTCAGGGTAGGAAAGGGACTCTCTAGCCCAGAGAGTCTGTTTTCTTCTGCTTGGGGAGAGTCCTTTTCATTCATTTATTGGGACTTTATGTCTCCAATAGTCCTTGAAATTTGGAAAGCATTTTCACATACAGTGTAAAATTTATCTACAAGTCAAGTCGATCATGGAATAAGAGATTATGGAACGCTTACAAGGTCATGGCTGGGGCTGTGTGGCTCAGTGGTAGAGTGCCTGCCTACCACATGCTAAGTCTTGGGTTTGATCCCTCAGTACAGCACAAATATAACAAAACAAAGCAGATCCAAGATCAAACAATCGATAATTTTGACTTAGCACCGACTCCCATGTTCTGTTTCTGGCGGTCTAGTACCTTATTCTTCTCTATTAAGGGATTGCCTTCTATTGACTTTTTCCGTACATTTTTTAGTTAGAATATTTGAGGGGAGGCTAAGAATTGAACTCAAAACCTTGGGCACATAAGCCCACAGTCTACCAAGGAGCCCAGCTCCTTAGGGCTTCTCTTGCTATGCTCTAACATGCCCCCTCTGTTCTCTCTTCTTTTTCAGGCCATAAAAGGTAAGACACAGAATAGCACCTCTTCCTCCAGGAACTGCACGAACCCCTCTGTGGACACTTGCAGGGAGTGTACTAGTAGCTTGTTCAGGCAGAGCCACACTGCCTCGATAGCTTGACACCTTCCCAAAACTGAGATGTAGCTTCTCAGTGAAACTCTGCCCTTCGCTTTCTTTTGAACATTTAAGAGCACAGTTTGAACCACAGGAAATTCTTCAACATGGTTGCACCACAGTTTCAACACAATACACAAATATGTCCTGGCTTTTAGCCCAATGAATTCACATTTGATTTCTTGGAAGAGGGCTGGCTTTGTCAAGAGGAAGGCTTATTCTGACATTCACAAGGAGGGAGAAAGAAACACAGATAAGCTGTGCCTAACAACTCGGGCTATAGAAAAAATTGGGCTTTTTTCCTCTACAAAATCCGTATTTCAGATTTTAAGACTCATCTGTCTTTCCTCTATCAAAAATGAACTTCAGAGTCTCACTAACTTTTACTGTTGAAAAACCAAGGTAGGGGCTGTGGTGATAGGCTCCTTTGAGAGTTTAATGGCCAAGCATTCCCTAGGCCATCCCCAAGGGCCTGTAGATCTAGAGTTGTAATTTGAGATGATATAAACATGAACACATGCTGTGTCCTGGCCTGAGGCTCTGGAGCCCAGGGCCTTCCAGGTGTTTCTTTTTTGGGGCTTTGTCTTTGTATTATGACCTGGTATTTGTAAAATTCCTTCTCATTCAGCCAGACTGCACTGTCTGCTGAGAAAGCATCCTGGGCGCCTCTTTCTCACTGCTTCTGGCACCCCACCCTGAGTAGAAGGGATTTTCTGCTCGGGGTAGAATAGGCCTTCAAGTGCCCAGTCCCACAGTCTGTGGGAGTCTGTCCCTCTTTGCAGCTGACAGCATTGCAGAATTCCCTGTGGGACAATAACACAAACCCTTATTAGCCAATGGTGTTAGTGCAATAAAAAACCTCCCCAGTGCAGTGTCCTGGTCCCAGGCTATAATGTTACCCCTTAATCCCCTCTGCGTCTTTTACACTTTTATTGCAGCTGAACACACGTTCCTCATTAGTACCCGGGTGATATGAGGAATCAGAACGCTGGGCATTACGTGGAATAGGTACCAGATGTTTGTGTCAACTTGCTAGGCATTAGTATTTAAAATGCTTGCAGATCACATTGATTAGATGTGAAAATTACTTACCATGGCTTCTCTAAGCACTGCCCTTCCCTCAGAATTTTACTGTTAGGTGGGGTGTTACAGCAACAATTTCTTTTGGGAGTAGATTAAATGTAGCGTGTGCAGGGAATGCATCTGTTCCCAAATGCTTCGTCTGCAATTTATCAAGGCTGGGCGCTGGCCCCCCGCCAGCGTGGACGTGGGGGTTCTGTAACTGAGGTTGGAATGCTGGGTTGCAGCTAAAGCACATGGTGAAAGGGTGCGTCTATTTGCATTTTTCTCAGTGGGTAGAACTGGGACTTTAGATGTTATAGTCAGATCTTAGGAACATTTCCCGTGTGTCCAGATCAGCAAGCATTAGTTGAAAAGACCAAGAGGACATTCGGTCAGATGAGAAAGGACTTGTGCTTCCTTCCTTACTGAGTTGATTGAGCCTTTAAAAAAGCTGATGACTCCAAGTATGAACCGGAAAGTTTGGTGTTTATTTTGCTTCATTTCATTTTATCTTATCAGAGATGAATTCATGTTTATTCTTGGATTGTAAGTCTGTTTGTCTAGTCTTCAGTGAGTACAAGGCAGAAGCGGTGGTAGGTTATTACAGGAAGGGCTGAGAAAGCCAGGTTCAAGTCCCCTTCTGTCACTGACTGGTGCTGTGTGACTTTTGGCCAGTAAAGTACCTTCTCTGTGCTTTTATAGTTTCTCCCAGTTTCCATTACTTTCAAATTGGAATTTTAGCACTTTCTTCACGGTTGTGTTATGAAGATGAAAAATAATACACAAAAGATGTGTGGCCCACAGTGAGTGCATGATAGCCCTCCACAGGAAGAGCTAGCCTGGGTACCGTGTGTGCTTTACGGTGGTGCGTCAAGGGGGCACTGTTAAGCAGCCCTCAAGGTGAGAACCCTGCTCTGTGAAGGACGCTGGTTTGGTGATGGCCTTGTCAGTGAGGCTCTGATATGGGCTGGGGCAAGGATCGTGCATGAAATGGAAAGAACAGAGCCAACTTCTGGTAAGGAAAGAAGAGACTGTTCGAATAGGACACAGTGCCCAGAGAGATTTGAGGAGGTTGGATTTCCCAAGGAGCCAGGTCAACTTAGCTTATATTTTGAGACCATGGAAAAATTTGTATTTTGGAGGGGGAAAATGACCCCTAAAAGATCCTAGGCAGAATATGTAGCAGCTGCCAGAACCAACAGAAATGTCCACTTGGAGAGGCACAAATGGGAATGGCCCTGAGGGGGATCACTGTGTACATTACTGCCAGGGACCCAGTGCTGTGCAACAATTTACGTATAGCAGAACAAATAAGATTTATTCTACCCATTGAAAAGAGTTTCTGTGAGGCTTCATATGGAGCATCTATAACATGAATTTAAAAAAAAAATTATTTTTTATGTTTATAAGTGTTTTGCCTATATGTGTGTAAATACACCATGTGCCTGTGATGCTATTGGATGCCAGAAGACGTGATAGATATGGATCCCTTGTAACTGAAGTTATGAATAGTTGTTAGCTGTTGTATGGGTGCTGGGAACCAAACCTGTTTCCTCTGCAAGAGCAACCAGTGCTCTTAGCCACTGAGCCATCTCTCCAGCCCCTGTAACATGACTTTTAACTATAAATCTTAGGGCCAGAGTAATGGCTTGCTTGCTTGCTTGTTTGAGGCAGAATCTTATTGTGTAGCCCAGGCTGGTCTGAAAGCTGCTATTATGTAGCTCGGATGATATTGAACTTCTGATCCTCTTGCCCCCACTGATCCAGTGCTGGGATTACAAGCATGTGCCACCACACAAGTTTACATAGTGCAGGTACTTAGGCACAGGGTTTTGTGCATACTAGCCAAGCACTCTGCCAACAGAGCTGCCTCCCCAGCCGTTTTCTGTTTTATTTTATTGGTTTTGAAACAGCACATGCGTTTATGTGCTCTGAGAGCCTCAGTGTGCTTTTCCCTGGTGTCAGTGTCCAGGTTTCCCCACACAGAGGTGAAGCAGCCGAGCTCATTGGTCTTTGCACTGCAGAAACAAGATTGCAGGGAGCAGGGATGAGGAAACAGCTGTGGTTAAGGGGTGAGCTTCTATCCTGTGGAGGTTGGTGGTGTGGCCTGAAGCAGAGGCTCCACAGATCGACTTGAGTCAAAACAGGGCTTCAGAACCTGCTTGCTGGGTTCCTCGGCCCCTGTGGCTAGAGGCACTACCCTTGGTCAGGGTGGTAAGCCAAGGACAGAGTCACTGTCCTGTCAGACACGTGGGGGAGCCCATGCCTAGCCGGGTGTGGGCAGACTGAAGGAGAGCAACCATGATGGTGAGCTCAGAGTAAGTTCTTATAGGCGGGTAAGAGGCAGGGAATTCCAGGCCTGAGACAGAGGCAGGATAAGATTAAGGGCCCACGGGGAGGTTTATGTTTCCCGCCTGCTGTCCGTTGAGAGTGAGGAAGCCCCAGGTGGGACTTGATTCTTAGCCACTCCCTTCATTTCATGATTGATTTGTCTTCTTTGATATAAGAGTGAAGCTCTGGCTCTTTGTAAAGAGTGAACCACAGAACCCTAAGGTGGACCGGACCGTCTCCTACAGGAAGTTCATTAAGCCTGATCACCTCATGCTTCCTGAATAGCACTGGCCCTGTGTCATGGGGCATCCAACAGCAGACAAAATGGTCAGGTTCTGTCCTTCTGGTGTTAGTCTTTGGGAGCGTGCAGCCATTGAGCAAGTAATTCCACCGGTGACTGCTCATGAAACCACTCGCATGACGTGCTGTGGAGAGGAATGGAGAGTCCACGAGAGTGGGAGAGGACAGTTTAGGCCACATGGTAGACAGCCAAGGAGGCAGGGAAAGGGACTGGTAGGAAGTACTCACTGAAGAAACTGTCTATGGAGGCTTAGGGAGGATGAAGTAGAAGAAGGCAATTATACTAATTAGGGTAGATTAAGCTGCAAGTGCCAGAAAACCCCAAATGCCTTTGGCTTAAATAAAAGTTTATACAGTCAATGTATGAAGAAGCAGTGTAGTCAGGTGTGGCTCACACTTAAGATCTCAGCATTGGGAAGCCGAGGTGAGAGCATTCTCCAAGTTTGAGGCCAGTCTGGGCTTTATAGGGGTTTTCAGGCCAACCTAGGCTACAGAGTGAGACCCTGTCACAAGACAACAAACAAGGAAACAAACAATAACTACAACAAAACAAAAAATCAGCGGTTGGGCCAGCAGGATAGCTCCGTCAGTAAAGGTGCCTGCTGCCCAGCCTGATGACTTGAGTTTGATCCCTGGGACCTATGTCGTGGGAGGGAGCTGACTCATAGTACAAGTTTTACTCTGACCTCCACACAAGCACCATGATGAGCATGTATGTACACGTACACACACACACACACACACACACACACACACACACACATATACACAGAATCAATGTGTCAATTAATTAATGTAATAAATAAAACAGCAGTCTGGAGCTGAACTCCTTGCTCCATATACATCAGCTACTGAGGCAGCTTAAGGCTTTGCTTCCCCTGAGCATATTGATCCCATGTTAATGGCCCCAGACAGCTGCTCTAACACCATGTGTCATATCTATGTTCCATTCCATAGGAAGGAGGAACAAACAGAAGACACATCTCCTTCCCTTCACAAGGAAACTTCCTGAAGGACGTTGTACATGTGACCATTGGTTATATCTCAGCCTGAACTTGTTCACGTGGTCATGTCTTGCTGCAAGTGGGTCCAGGGCATGCAGTTCATTTTAGATAATGGTTAGAGAAAGGAGATTATTTGATTGGGGAGACAGCTAACAGCCAGATGGCTAAACACAAAGAGCAGGTGACCGGAGGAGGCCAGGTGACCAGGTGGGACCAGATCTGAAGCGCCTTGGAAGTCCTGGAGTGGTTTGGGGATTCACCTGGAGAGCAGTGCAAGTTTAGAAGCTCTGTTTAGGACAGAGACCATCGTTTATGGCCTGAAAAGCCTTATTTTCTTTTCATCCTCTCGGGTTTGGTTTTCACTGCTGGTACGTTCTGTATTCTGCATACTTTACCCAGTTATTTCTTATGATGAACTCCTGGAATGAAGTCACTGGGTCAGAGGGTATGTGCTTTTGCGCTCTCGTCCGCAGTTTGTGGTTTCTGAAGGCATTTATGGCCTTATTTTTTTTTTTTTATAAGCATCCACTCCCTCTCAGCATTCGTAAAAAATGAAACATTTCAACATACAAAGATGTTGAAACCTTTGTATGGTGAGCATCCAGATTCCACAATGAACATTTTGCAATAGTCACTTTATCAGATATGTATTCATCCATCAAACCATCTTCCTTTTTGGATGCATTTCAGAGTAAGTAACAAGCCTCAGGAAACTTTCCTTCATCTGTGACTTTTTTTTTCTTTATCCTCATAGAATGTGTGGACACAGTAGGGCCCAGCCTTGCTCTTCAGAATACTGTCTACCAAGTGGGAGGACGCAGACGCAAGCCTAATCTGAGGCTTCCGGTGACCTTGGAACAGTCACCTGAGTACATTGAGCTATCTTCCTATGCTTTAAAATGCAGATAATACATCTCCTTATAATGTACAGCACCTAGAATGCCCAGAGCAGAGTAGGAACTAGATAAATGGGAATGATTTATTTGTTGTATAAGAGTCAGTCTGACACAGCATGCTAACTGTTGAAGACTCCATTTCTTCTATACTCTTAAAAATGAATCTATTTATTGTGTATATGTATGTAGTACACGTATTTATGCATGTGCGTGGATGTATATGTGTATGTGGAGGCCAAAGGGCGATATCTTCCGGTGTCTTGCTCTACACCTTATTTTTTGGGCTAGGGTATCTCACTGAGCCCAGAGCTTACTGATTGGCTAGACTAGCTGGCCAATGATCTCTGAGGATCTGCTTATCTCTGCCTTCCCCAGAGCCAAGATGACTTGCCACCATGCCTGGCTTTTAAGTGAATGTTGGGGATCAGATTCAGGTCCTCATAGTTACAGGTCAGGCACTTTACCAACTGAGTTATCTCTCCAGCTTTCACACATACACACATGCAAACACTCACACATATACATACATATACGTGTGTGTGCATGCATCTGTGCATGAGCACTTAGTCACATATACTGGGGGTTTTTATTTTCACTTTAAAATTTGGGGGGAAACAATTTCAAGAAGCACCACAAAAACTCCAGCATGTCAGGAAGCCAGGAGCACTCTATGCTGTGATAGTCAGCTTTCTGTTGCTGCAGCAAAATACTGAGCTAAAGAAGAAGGTTTACTTTTGACCGCAGTTTCAGAGCTTTCAGCCCATGGTTACTTGGCCCTGTCATTGTGGGTCTGTATGGACACGGTGTGTGATAGCAGGGACGTGTGGAAGAGGCAACTGCTCAGCTCATGAAGGTGACCCTGGAGGCAGACGGAGAGGATGAGGAAGGGGTTGGGGTTCCATTATCCCCTTCAACGGCATACCCCCAATAACCTAACTTCCTCACACTCTGTTCAATCTCCTAAAAGTTCATCACTTCCCAAAGCAGCGTAAACAAGCAACTAAGCCTTCAGCACCCAGGTCTCTGGAGAACATTTAAGATCCCTAAACACAACACTGAACATGCTTAAACATAGCCCTCAGTGGGATCCTAGAACGAGATGGTGTCTCACCATGTGATCAGTGTTCCAGTTCAGTTTGTTTTCTGTTGCTGTGATAAAACACTGACCAAAAGCAACTTGGGGAGGAAACGGTTTGTTTCCTCTGAGAACTCCCAGGTTACAAGTCATCATTCAGGGAAATCAGGGCAGGAACTCAAGGCAGGGACCCTGAGGCAGGAACTGAAGCAGAGACCATGGAGGAATGCTCTCAACTACTTTTCTCATACAGCCCAGGCCCAGCCTTCCTAGGGATGATACCACTGACAGTGGGATGACTGGCCCTCCTACCGCAATTATCAATCTAGAAAATGCCTCACAGTAGGCCCACAAGCCAGTCAGATGGAAGAAATCCCCGATCCAAGTTCCCTCTTCCCAGATCTCCAATTTTGTGTCAAGGTGACAAAAACTAACCAGCACAGTTAGTATATGGCGTGCGTCCTTCTCTTCGTCCTTGGACTGGAGCTATGTATAGCCCAGGAAGAGGTAGCCTTCCTGGGCCTGCAGCAGGACAGGGACTGTAGGCTGTGAGCCAGAGTGCCTGCTCTCGGCACTGGCAAATTCCTTGCTCTGCTTCCTTCCCTATCTCTGGGAGACCTTGTCATCCGATTTGGTTCCACTGAGTCTTTGCTCCTATGCAGAAGACCTCGAGGGTTGAGGATGCTGTAGAGAGAGGAAAGTTGAGGAGATGGCAGGCTTCTTGTCAGTTGTATTTTGGGTCAAATGGCAGATCAGAGTGAAAACCGGAACTTGAAAAGTACTTTTCTGGTGCTTGATTTGTGATTGTTGTAAATTCATGGCAGGAGACTCTGACACCAAGAGGGTTCGCCAGCATAGCAGCTTCGTATTGTGTGTGTTCCCAGAATTGAATAGGAACAGACTTTCCCTGAGGCTTCAAGGTTTACCCAGAAATCCACTCCTGCCATGGCTACCACAGCCTCTTCCTTCGCCACCTCCTGCCTTCTCAGAAAGTGGCTGGGCACAGTCCAGCAGCAGAGAGTGGCAGTGATTATTTGAAAGGCACATACTTCATTTCAGACCACATTGCTGGTATCAGCTTAGATAATTTCTGTGAGTCCTGAAATAAACTATCTGTTTATGACATAGCTTTGGGGTACAGGGGTGGCTGGGGCAGAACTACACTGACATTTTAGATGGAGGCTGCAATTCTAGAGAACACTTTTGTTCTTTAGAAGTCAGAAAGAACTCACTGGAATGCGTCTAGGACTTTTATCTGGGTTCCTTTTGAAAAGACAGTGTCTAAGCGATGCTGTACGCTCAAGCCTCAGCAAGCTCACAGAGATGTGTGAAGATGAAGTGTTGTGGGGACCCCTCCCTCTCCTTCTGAAGGTCATTCAAACACACTTGACAAAGATCAAACAGAGAAAAGGAATAGAAATTTATTGCAAAAGAGGAAAGCTCTCAAAAGTGTAATTGATCACTAGTTCCAAAACCACTAGAAACGTCTACACTCCATTTCTTTAGGAGAGGGGGAAATGGAGAATGTAGACAATTTATGGGCTTAAAAATGATTTTAGGAGAATCCAATGGACTTGGAGAACATGCACTAGTAAGGGACAGGCATTCAGGACAGAGAGTAGTTTATAAATGATTCTCCCAGGAGTACTGAACTGAACTAAGAGAAGATAGTATGGTGTGAGAAAAGTGTCCAGGTGTGTTGACAGACCTGCCTCTTGGCCTGCTGTGAGTTTAGTTGATGGAAACTCTGGAAGGGGACCAGAGGCAATTTGTTTTTCTTCCTTGGGGGTCTAGACTTTAAACAAACTGGAAAATACTCAAATTCCTTTCATTTAAAACCACTAACATACCATGGTACCACACTGGATAACAGTTTCTGGACTCCCTTAGTATCTGTTTGTTCTGGATGTCTGTTTATCAGTCCATCCAGCTAGTATGGAATGGGAGTGAAAAGTAGTGTAGCTGTAGGTTACTTCATAGCAGCAACCTGTTTTTCATGTTGCTCCTCGTAGCCAACACTCACTACCAAAAAATGTCTGTCAAATTCCAAGACTGATTCATTCATTTCATAAACATGTTTCTGAGCATCAACCATGTGTCAGGTACTGTACTAGAATCCTAAGGATGCAAAGATATGTAATCTGTAGCCCTGGGGGTTAGGTCACATTTGACTGTCAGTAACAAATGTATACATATGTAATTACTGGGGTAACTGAAGCAGGGAAGAGAGGCAGAGAAATTATGAGGGGATGGAAAAGTGAGGGATGGAGTACCTCCATTATCTTGGGATCTTTATTGTAGGGTGGGGTTAGACGGGAAGAGGAGTTGGGGCAACTGGGACAATCCTGAATAAAGACATGGAGTTGAGAATCTTTAAATGCACTTGGAGATATTTAAGCAAGTTGGTGTTGCTGGGAGGGGCGTGGGGCTAGAGAGTAAGCCCCGCCCCATGTCCTGATCTGGAGCTCAGGCTTTATGCAGCAGTTCTTAGGCTGCAGGATGTACCTGTGAATGGAGGGGTACGTATTTGCATTTGGAACAACTGTCGAGTTGAGCGGCCTTGGGTTGGCAGGACCTCCTTTGATTGGAGAGCTTGAGGATGAGAAGAAGTAGAGGCGGAGAGGAATGGGTGGGCTTGGAACCCAAAGACTGGTTAATTAGAGGAAGAGAACCTGAGGAAAACAGGCAGCACGCTCGACCACCGCTCTACTTCCTTATTGAGGGGGAAGATCTTCCTGACCTCTATCCCAAGCCTTGTTGTGCAGGTCTGGCCCTGATTTCCTCTTCTTAAAATGTTACTTTGTTTAATTCTTAAATTTGTTTTATTTTCCCTAATAAAGGAAAGCTCTGAAAGATACATAATTTTGGGGGGAGGGATGTATATAATTTTAGATATTTAATATTAATGTATATAGGGAATTATTTGTACTTGAAGTTTATTTATTTTTATTTTACGTATATGAGTGTTTTGTCTGTATGTATGTAAATGCATCGTATCATGCAATGCCTGTGGAAGCAAGAAGAGGGTGTGGATCCCCCAGAACTGGAATTATGGACAATTGTTAGTTGCCATGTCAGAGTTAGGAATTGAACCCAGATCCTTTGCAAGAGCATCCAATGCTCTTAACTGGTGAGCCATGGCTCCAGCTCCATATTATTTGGTCTTTAAACACTATTTCATTTGCGTCAGATTTTCCTCTGGAAAAAAGAACACAAACGTCACTGTACGGTGTCTTCCATCTAAAGAGATTCATATGTGACTTAGAAGCCTAAAGAGAATTTAAAAACCAAACATACCAAAATTATGCAAAAGAAATACAAGAAAGGGATTGGGATTTTAGATGACTGATGATTACGGAGGCTTTTTAATCATTTAGTTTTGGAAGCCGCTTACTTGTAAGGCTCCTCGGATGGGTTGGGAGTGGCTCCGTCATCCAGAATGCCTCTAGTCTCAGCTTGTTGGCTTATGTCTGTGGTTCTGTCCATAGGTCTGGAGCCCAGCACCCATTGTGAACTGTCACCTATCAATGCTTCTCATCCTGTCCAGGCCTTGATGGAGAGCTTCACCGTCCTGTCTGGCTGTGCCAGCAGAGGCACAACCGGGCTACCACAGGAGGTTCACGTCCTAAATCTCCGTGCTGCAGACCAAGGGCCAGGCAAACCACAGAGAGAGGTAGGTACAGGTGTCACCTTCTGCCCATGCCCAGGAGTGCAGGGAGAGCAGGGCTTAGAACCATAGTTGCTGTTTGACCTGGGCTGCTTTAGAATTACTTGTCTGAGATTCCTTGGCTTTCCCACTTTCCTGATCAGAAAGAATTTCTCTTAATAATTTCACCTTCTAAAAATGACTGCGATATGATATTTTTCTATAACTTTATTTTATTTATTTGTATTATTTGTTTTATTATATATATAGTAAATATATTTTTAAAATATATTTACTATATAAATATATATTTAAAATATATTTACTATGTATATATAGTGTGTGTGTGTGTGTGTGTCTGTGTGTGTCTGTGTGTGTGTGTGTGTGTGTGTATAGGTAGGTAGGTAGGTAGGTAGGTCAGGACAACTTTTCAGAGTCAGTTCTAGGAACTGAACTCAGGTTGGAACTTGTGCAGAAAGCCCTCCTATCTGCTGAGCTGTCTTATTGGCCTCGTTTTTCTAGAACTTTAAAATTTAGTCTTCTCATTTTGGCCCATGACTCTCCTGTCTTCTTTCCTTGCTTCATCTTATCATTCATTGCTGGTGAAGTCGAGGAGCCAGGGAAAGCTTCAGAGCAGAGCGGGCGGTACTCTGTCCTTCTGTGAGAGTCCCTGAGGGTAGCTAGTTCTTACTACTGTTGAAGAGGCAGCATCTCCAGGATGGCGGTGGTCTTGGTGGTGAGAGTGAAAATAGTGGATCGAGCTCATGGTTACTCAGTGTTTGCTCTGTGCTCAGCAGTGTTGAAAGCACACACACACTTGTCCCAGGGGACGTTTCATCATGATCCTTTTACAGGTAGAGGCAGTGCAAGGACATCAGAGGTGATGGTCTCTTCTGTGGTTCTGCAGAGCCCTATATCGGGGTGAATGATCACCTTGCTTTTTTAAGAGGCTAGATCGCCCCACAAAAAAACACATAGTGGTCATTCTTTTGTTTTATGTTTTGCTTTTTTTTTTTTAAGTTTATGTGTCAGGGATGTTAGCACTCAGGGATTAGCTCTCTAGGGAAAAAGAAATCACAGTAATTCCTAATCAGGGTAAAGTTTAAGAAAACTATTACACAATGAAATTTATCATTCAGCTTTATCCTAGTCAAGAAAGTGCCTTAAGCACCCTGCCTTTGGGATAAGAGGCCCAGAGCCTCTAGAAGAAATAGCAAAAAAAACTGACTTGATCTGATGAAAGTGTGCAGAGTTGGCTCATTTCAAAGTCCCATCATCTAAGCTTTCAGCTCCTTTGGAGATGGTTGTGAATCCTCGTGGTCACTTGCCATTGTTACTGCAACATTTATTTCAGGTCAGATTTCTTTATCCTAGTAATGTGTCTTTAATTCTCAACTTGCGTGGGAGAGTTTGTGGTGGGAGGGAGAGGCGAGGAGGAGGAAATGGAGCTCCTAGGAGGTGTTGCTGACTGCAACAATTCCTCAGCAGTAATTTCTCATTTTATATATGCTTCTCTCAGAGGACCCGAGAAGTAAAAAGAACATCCGAGCTGTTACAGAAGCATCCACAGCCAAGCATTCTTAGTGTTAAATTGTGCAGTTAAATACTGCTATGGACTTTGAAAATAGATTCTACCGGACTACCACAGCAAAAGAAAAACACTTCAAGGAGGGACTGCAGAGCTTTCCCACACTTTCACTTACTGTGTTATATCAAAATGGCAATACATTTCAGAACATGGTAGTTCAGGAGATACATAAAATGAGTTGCTATTGAGGGATCTTGAAATCTTTTGCATATACAGGGGGAATGTTGAGGATGACATCAGACGAAGAATGGAAGTTTGTTGATGGATGGCAAGGCTGCGGTAGAGATGTGTTAAATGCTCTCTTCCTTTATGTATGACTGGAGATACCTTCCTGTAATTATGCTAATGGTTTTGAAAAATCACTTAGGGTCCAGGTATGGTAGTACACACCTTTAATCCCAGACTTGGGAGGCAGAGGCAGGCAGATCTTTGTCAGATTAAGACTGGTCTACATAGTGAATTCCAGGCCAGCTGGGGCTACAAGGAGACCTTGTTTCAAAAAAAAGAAAAAGAAAAATCACTTTTGTCCTCTGAGTTAGCAGTTCCACTCAGGTAGATATGCAATATAAATGACAATATGGATTCCCATGAAAAGTTGTCAGAGTTATTCACCATTCTCACAAATTAGAAACGCCTTGAATGTCATTGTGCTGGGTAGCTTTAGCTGTCAACTTGACGTCCCTGGGTAGAGGGAACCTCAATTGAGGAAATTTCTCCATTGGATTGGCCTGTGGCCATGTCTGTGGGATATTTTCTTGATTGTTGAGTGATGTGGGAAGACCCAGCCTTGGGCAGGTGGTCTTGTGTTGTATAAGAAAGCAGGCTGGGGACAGCAAGGGGAACAAGCCAGTAAGCAGCCTTCCTCCAGGGGCTGGGCCTCAGATCCTGCCTCCAGATTCCTGCTTTGAGTTTGTACCCTGACTCCCTCAGTGAAGAACTGTGACCTGGGAGATGTAAGATAAAATAAACCCTTTCCTCCCCAAGTTGGTTTTAGTCAGTGTTTTTATCACAGCAGTAGAAAGTAACTAAGACAGTCAACATCTAATGAATGGCTAAGTCAAATGTAGTATATTCATACATTGGAAGGTTATTTAACATTGAAAAGAATAGAGTTCTGACGTATGCTGTAATGTGAATGAAACTGAGATCACAGGCCAAATGACAGGCAATAGAGACAAAACTGTGCATTATATAAACACATTTAAACTTAGTTTCCAGAATACACAAGAATAGAAAGACAGAAAATTAGATGAGTGCTTGCTAAGGACTTGATAGAGGAAGAAAGAAGTAAGAATTGACTACTAGCAGCTGTCAATTC
The DNA here is from genome assembly GCA_035773235.1 of Eospalax fontanierii. NCBI lineage: Eukaryota > Metazoa > Chordata > Mammalia > Rodentia > Spalacidae > Eospalax > Eospalax fontanierii. The sequence goes on along the minus strand of CM069543.1, from coordinate 25,919,997 downwards.
TTTAGGGGCTTTAGGGGGTGGATAAAAATACCCTAAAATTAAATTGTGATGGTCACACAGCCCTGCAACTATACTAAAAAACTGTTGAATTAAAATTTAAATCGGTGAATTTAATGGTATGTGAATTGTATTTCAGTAATTTTTTTTATAAAATCCTTTGGCTTGCCAGTGTTTTAATTAGCTCATAAAGTCAAGTTTGGCCTAGTTCCTGCCATCTGCTTTTTAAAAAAATACTAGAATTGCTTCCTCCTTCAACCTAAACTCAACTGGTTTTGTTATTTTCAATGGATGACTTGGTTTTTATAAATATGCCATTGGATAGACTATGCTAAATACAGCAGCTGATCTGTTTCCAGGAGGGCCAGAGGCAGCCTTTGTAAACATTCTACCAAGTAATAAAGGCAAATATTTTTCAAAATGAAGGAATATATGTCTTTACTTACAAATTAGCCAAAGAATTACCACACTACTTCAAGCATCATCTGACTGTGTCTGACTGTCTACACTCGTTTTTTCCATGATGTTATCCTTGACTATGAAGGAACTATGAAATCAACTCTGTTTGCCTTGGTGTGTTAGGGGTACGGGGTCAACTCGGGTCTCTGATAAACCATCCCTTCCCTAACGTTTCACAAGCTCCTACCTCTCAGGTGTTTCAGCTGAGGCAGCCTTTTCTTCAGGGGGGTTAGTGACATAGTGTGTGTCTAGAAGTGGTGACTGCAGCAGGCTGACGAGGTTTGGAAAAGAGTTCTGTGTAAGTTGGATGAACACTTGGATTTGTAGCAGACCCGTGCGTGCTACAGCCTGTCAGGATGCCTTGCCCCAGAACTCTGCTCCCATTGGTTCTCCTGGGTACAGCCTTTCATTTAGGACCATAGCTCTCATTTGTAATCACAGGCTTCAGAAATAACAGCCTTGAAATTGAACAGGAAACTGGACGAGACCGCTGGGTACAGAGGAGGGCAGGAGAGGGCAAACAGCCCAGAGATAGTGGATTTTTCACTTATTTATCCATTATTTATCTATTTGTATTGACTGAGTGTTATCAGTGTCTTTATTTTGACTTTTAAAACTATTATTTGTGTGTGTGCGTGTGTGCGCGTGTGTGTGTACACGTGTGCAGACCAGAGGATAACTTTGTGGAGTCAGTTTCCTCCTTCACCTTTTCATGGGTTCCTGGCTCAAACTTGTGCTGTTGAGTGCTTTTACCCATGGAGCCCCCTTCTGGCCCAGCATTGCTGCCGTCACCTCCTGGTCATCCGCTGTTCCTGGCGCCCTTTGACTAGAGAAATACACATACTCCTTTCCTTCTGTGAGCCTGGAAGTTCGGTGCCCAGGGGTGCTTCTGACTCCTGAGAAGGGTAGTAGCACCCCCAGATTCTTTATCGTGGTCGCTGGAATGGCAACAGTTTTGTTTCCTATTCTCTCACTTTTTCCTCTTGGCATCTGTGGTGTGTGTCTTCCCCACCTCTCACTGACCTCGTTGCTTGCTGTTAGGAAAAGCATTGAGGGCGAGCCTAGATAGTCATTCCAGATGTGCACAGGCATCCTGGACATCTACATTTGTTCTGTCATTGTCTTTTCCTTTTTATCTTCTATGTGTGTGTGTGTGGGGGGGGTGGTTTGAACTTCTGATCTTCTTGCCTCCACCTCTTGAGTGCTCCACCTCTTGAGGCATACACCACCACACATTGAGTATGGGCTGCTAGGATTTGAACCCAGGACTTCTCGTATGCTACATAAGCACTCTACCAGCCGAGCTCCAGCTTCAGCCCCCGAGGCTGAGGTGTGCCAGCGCCTGGTTGTAGGGCTGGAGTGAGGGTCAGGAGGTTTCCCTGATGTGGGTAAAGGGGTTCAGGGTTAATAACTGTACCCCTCAGAGAACCCACAGCCCTTCATAATTTGATACATTTGCTCCTCTGTCTCTGGGATGGGCTTCCAGCTGAACAGGAAAGAAGAGCACGTTTGTTGGCTGTGTGGGTTCGTGTGGTTGCTATGATTGAGTTTGAAATTTGGCTCTGAGCTCCTTGGCAGCTGCACCAAAAGGGGTGTTTGGTTAATCACACGTGTGACTTCAGCTCGCTTTCACTTTATGCCGCCTGTGAGGACTGTGCGTAAACTTGAACCTTTCTTGTTTCTTTTAGAGGGAGGGAGGGAGAGAGGATACCATGTCTCAAATGCTGACCTCTGTTAACAGATCCCTTATCTTCCAGATGCAGTAACAGCAGCCTTGGTGCCTGCAGTGGGCCAGCCCCTTGCTGGGCACTCACAGAAGCTCAGATAGTCTTCAGCAGCCTGACAGGGAGACTTGGTTGTCATTGTTTCAGTGGAAGGGGATATCTGGGTTCAAGGAGGTTATATAACCAGAGGGCGGGTGGCAGTGCTCCAACCTTCTTCCAACTACCTTTCGATCTTACTTTATTCCGGGCTATCCTGGAATCCTGCTATCCAGGCCCAGTGGGCTCCATTGGTTAGCTGAGGCAGTGGTCTCGGGAAGGGGTTCAGCTTTATGCATATACCTGTCATAGCGGTTTTAACTTGTTGGGTTGTTATTATTATTATTTTAATTCCTCTGGTGCTTTAGGGCAGTATTAAGATTAGTCCCTGTGTGGCTATGTCTCTTCTTGTTGTTATTTAGGATTATCATAGCAAGTGCCAGCAATTATAAAACACAGGGCTAAACTCAGGCACCGTCCTGGGCTCTATACACTAAGCGCCCCTGCTGAAGGGCCTTTAAAATGAAAGCTCGTCAATGTTAAGAGTCTGCGCTCTGAGCAGATGTCGTCTTCCTTACTTGGAGGAGTGCAGGGGTTTGGATAGCTCTATACTTGCCTGCCTAAATGTCTCTCCCTTTCCTTACCTGTCTGTATCTAGTCTTCTCTTTCCTTCATATTAAACACGTGTACTTTTTTTCTCTCCCTTACCTATGAAAATCTAGACACAGCAGCACTTAGGAGCGGGGACAAGAGATGTCTGTCTTACTTGGATGTATCTTAATGAAAGAACTGATAAGACATTTCAAGGCTGGCTGTTTGGCAAACACATGCATGAGAGTAGAAACATCAAAGAATCACCAGCAAACTAGCTAGTTCCTTCTCTATGGGGGACATTTTTCCTTTTCTGTTACTATGGCTGTCTTTCCAATGTTAGTGCTATGTATATACAGAAAGAAAAACAACCCCGCAGCACTCAGGGTTATTTATATTTGTGATATCTTATATGTGGTCTACACTGAGTGTCAGAGTAAACTCATGCACAGACACTGTGTACTGATGAAGCGAATTTCCCTCCCTCCCTCCCTCCCCAGTGCTGGGGATCTAACCCAGGCCTCCTAAGTGCTACAGATGTTCCCATTCATTAAGTTGTACTCTCAGGTCCACTTTTAAGTGTGTGTGTGTGTGTGTGTGTGTACGTGTACATAAACATAGGCCAAGTGTGTGGAGGTCAGTGGACAGCTTGCCGAAATTGACTCTCTCCTTCCACCATCCACCATGTGAGTCCTGGGGATCTAACTCAGACCATCCGTCTTGGCCACAAATGTCTTTACCCTCGGAACCATCTTGCCAGCCCTGAAATTCAGTTTCTGAACAGTCTTCATAAATAAGCACTGCCTGCTGTTTGTTAAAAGACTGTTCTGACCCCAGTGCGGTAGGTAAGATTATTTCCGAGCTGGCCATTTTATCACAAACCTACAACAAATGGATTAAATTTTGACAAAGTCCCCCCCCCCCAATCTTCTTTTTCCTCTCCCCGAGGCATTTGAGTGTTACGGACGAATTACATTACCCTCCGAGGGAGCTGAATGTGACACATGAGATCAGAGAACCTAAATAAAAAGCATGTTTACATCATTTAAGAAGTGTCATCCTCCCTTCACTTGAAGACGCCCAGTGCAGTTTAAATGATGGCGCCTGCTGAGAAGCTTGAAGGTGCCAGTCCAGGCCTTGGTAGAGGAGCAGGATGAGTGGCAGCAAGGCGGGGACAATGTAGTAGAGATCCATGCACCCAGAGTCGGAACCGGTCACACTATTTCAGGCCTGATTCTAACACATTGGGGCAAGATGTCTGCTCTGAAACTATCACTCAGTCTTGTAAAAGAACTCTCTAGAACCAGTTGGGGAATTCTGAATGGAGAAATCAAAGGCACTAGTAAACATCAACTTAGCAAACACACCAGGATGCAAACTAAGCTGAGGAGTTACAGCATTCACACTGGAACTCTGGCTCGTTACATCACTTAAACTCTATCCTTTACCACAGGACTTTCCACATGGTTTGCAATTGTCCAAGCAGAGCTCGGTCCCCTCTTCCCCCAGAGGCATTGATCCTGGTTGGAACCTGCTGTTAGTATGAAGAAATGTGAGGTTTATGTTCTGTGCCGACTGGAAGCTGACAGATTGGAAAAACCCCTTTCTTCTTGCCGCCATGGCCTCCTCCTCCTCCTCCTCAGGATGGAGAAGAAACTGCTCTTGACCCCCTTTTAAGTTTGTCTAGCAACAGTATTTCCCAACCAACATGATGTTTTATCTTCTTGGAGGTTAGGGTTACAACCCTGAACTATACTGTTGTCATGGTAACTGCCCTTGACTTTTTAAGTTTCCTGAAGTCTTGTTAGAAAATATTTTTACTAGCGTGCCCTCCACACTTGAAAATGTGATTTTTTTCTTCTCTTACAATTTTTTAGAGCATACAAAAGAAAGCCATAGACTAAAGTAAGGAGCAGATCTACCAATCTGAGCCACAGCTATGCCGACGGGGCAGAAGCCAGAGTGTGTGCAGAGTATCCAGTTAATCAGCTTATCAGCTATCTTGACATTTTGTTTGAGAATAAAAGAAAATTTACTACTAATAATTTTTTATTCGAAGACTCAAATTCCTCAGCAGTATTATATAACCTTCCATCCTTTCCCTGACCATGTTTTTGAAATATTTCTGAATAAATTAGATACATTCAATTATTTTACTTTTCTTCCCTCACTTTGAAGAGGCCATAAGTAAACTCGGCCGTCTTGATTGCCGCTGGCGCAGTCTTATTTCCTTTCCTTCCCGAATGCCTGAGTCAAGATCTTGGTGTCCTTTTTCCCTCTCTGTTGCCTGATTTCTGTTTCCCTGAACTTACTGCTGGCTGCCATAGATGTTCTTTTTAAAAAGTTACTTTTATTTTATGTGTATGAATGCTTTGCCTGCATGCATGGGAATGTACTCAAGTCATGCAATACCCACAGAGGCCAGAAAAGGGAGTTGGAAGCCCTGGATTTGAGTTACAGGTGACTGTTAGCCACCACATAGGTGCTCGGAACTGAATCCAGATCCTCTGCAAGAGCAGCGATTGCTCTTAACTTCTGAGCCATCTCTCCAGCCCCTGCGATGCTCTTTGATCAACTCATGGGCCGCTGGGACTGGGGAGGGGCCTTTAGTCACTGTAGTCCACCCTACCTTCAGAGGGTAAAGTCACAACTCACTGTCAGGTGATGGACTGGCACCTACTAAAGAGCTCTTTCTACTACACTGAGTTCTGTACTCCTCCTCAGCTCTTTTCTGCCTTCAAGGTGGCTAAGCATCCTTTTTCTGGTACCACTTTCTTGGTTTCAGAATGTTGCTTCCGCCTGGCTTTCTGGCTCCGTTACAATTTTTTTTTTTTTTAAACCTCTCAGGGGTTGCAGTCTAAGCACAGTTGGCCATATTTTCCTCTGTTTGTTGTCTTGGAGGTGGCCTGTCTGGTCTTAGGTGGGTTGTCACTTCTGATCTCTCATTCTTGAAACTCTTGAGGGCCTCTCAACTGGAGCCCTAGTAGGGATCTCTTCAGTACCTGACCATGTCCAACCTTGAACTCCTGGGTCCCTGAGACATGGTGTGGAGGTCTGGTGATCAGGGTAGAGCAGAGGGAGAGTCAGTCTCAGCTCTTGAGCCTACCAAGCCCGTGCTCCGGTTGAACTACTTAATTCTTTAAGCCCGACTTCCTTCCTGTGAGACGGAGGTTTCTGTAGCCCTTGTTAGAAAGATGCTCTTTGCACTTGGGGTTGGCATATGTGCCTGACACATAGTAATAATCAAATGCTAGCTAATTTTTTTATTATCTCTGAAATGGAATTTACTTCCTAAGTCAGTTCTCCCTACCCAGGGCTGGTTTCCCAGGCTAGCCTCCTGGTCCTGTCCATCTAACTTTTAAACCATTTCAGATCTACCCATCCCTTCAAACTCTGTATTTGGTCAGTCATCAAGTTTTACTACCGTTTCCTCTGCATTGCCCTTGGATTTCTCTGTCCCTCTCCACTTACTATGTAGCCTCCTTAACAGGTCTCCTGAGATTGTCATCATCAGCTTTAGACCCTATTGTTTCCTCTAGCCTGGGAACTAATTCATAAAACTAATCTTCCATGAAGAATACTCCCAGAACTCATTGTTTACTTTATTCATAGACACATTCCATGAGCTGTTTACTAAGACCCTACTGCATGTCAGGTAAACACTGCTGAAGTCTCACTCATCTCTGCGCCTTTGGAACTTATATTGGGATTAAAGAATAAATTGAATCCAACGTGACAAATTATATAACTTAAGACATTAACAAAATTTTGTAGAAGCCCGTGAAGGGAGTAGTAATTCGAGCTGGAGAGAGAGGAAGATTCTCAGAACACAAAGGTTTTATGGAAGGCTTAGACTTAGAAGTCAAGCAGATGTTGCCTGGCAGAGGGTGAGGGCCTCTGTATCACAGAGGGAAGAGCAGGAACCACACATGCAGGAAGGATCTTTGGTGTACATGTGTGGCTGCACACTGTCACCTTCAGACCAAATCCTGCCTGCTGCCTGATGTTGTTTTTTAAATAACTTTGAGATGTTCACAAACACATCATTCACCTGTTTAAATTGAACAAGTCAATGACTTTTAGTGTATTTATACAGTTTAATCTATTTATCTGTTTTATTTTTATTTATTTAATTTAAAAAATTTATGTGTGTGAGTATTATGTCTGCATGTGTATGAGCGCACCGTGTCATGCAATGCCTGCAGAGGAAGGGAGAGGGCGTCGGATCCCCTAGAACTGGAGTTATTCATGGTTGTTGGCTACTGTGTGGATGGGGGATTTGAGCTTGGGTCTTCTGCAAGAACAGCCAGTGCTCTTAACCACTGAGCTATTTCTCCAGCCCCTGTATTGATGTTTTAGTACACTTATATAACAAGCACTTGCACTGGTTAATATTGATTATCAACTTGGCAGGATCTAGAATCACCATGGAAACAAGCCTCTGGGCATGTCTGAGATGGCTTTTCTAGATTATGGTAACTGAGGTGGGAAGACTCACCCTAAATGTGGGTAGTATTCCATGGGTTGGGGTTCCAGACTGAATGGAGAGGGGAAAGCGAGCTGAGCACAACCACACATTGCTTGCTTCCGAACTGTGGACGCAATGTAACTAGCAGCTTCAGGCTCCCTGCCACGCCCTCCCCACCAAGATTGGGACTGCTCTCCCAAACTGGGAGCAGAATAAACCCTTCCTTCCTTCAGCTGCTTTTGCCGGGTATTTTGTTATAGTAAATAACTGATACAGTACTATAATCTCACATTTTCACGCCCCCCTGTGCCCCAAGAAACCTTGTCATTTACCTATTTTCTGTATTTTCTAAGACAATCAATGATCTTTCTTTCTAGATTTGCCTGTTCTGAACATTCATATAAATGGAATTACATAATATATGATCTTTTGCGACTGGCTTCTTCTACTTAGTGTAATAGACTTGAGATTCATGTATATTTTTAACATGTATCTGTTTTGTGATTTCTTTTTATTCTTGCATTCCACTCACTATAAGACTATACCATGTTTTGTTTATCCATTCATCAGTCTGAGGCCAGGTTTTGTAAATAAAGTTTTATTAGAACACATCCACACCCTTTTGTTTATATATTGTCTCTGTTTTTGTTTTTTTTTTTTTTTTTAAACTATGACAAACTTAAATACTGTGACAGAGACCCATGTGGCCTTGGAAGCCTTAAATATTTACTATTTGGCCCTTTGTAGGAAGAGCTTGCCAAACCCTGATACAGGATTAAGACAATAGTGGGGTTGGACTGAGACTGAAAAGTGGAAGATGAAATTGGAGATGAGTTTAGAGCAGCAAGCTTGGGCAACAAAGTCAGACCCTATTTATTTAAAAAAAAAAAAAAGAAAGAAAAGAAAAGACACTGGCTAGAACCTGACAACAGCTGAATCCCTTGCCCCATTTCTTTATTCTTAAGTTCTGTTTTTGTTGTTGGTTTTTGTTTGGCCATTTTGAGACAGGGTCTTCCTGTAGCCCCAGCTGGCCTAGAACTCTCTATGTAGACTAGACTGGCCTTGAACTCACAGAGGTCCGCCAGCCTCTGCCTCCTGAGTGCTGGGATTAAAGGTGTCCAGCACCATGCCTGGCTTAATTCTGTTTTTTTTTTTTTTTTCAGAGATTTATTTTATTTTTAATTATGTGCATTTGTATGTCTGCATGAGTGTAGGTGCCCTAAGGATGCTAGAAGAGAGTGATGGATCTCCTGGAGCTGGAGTTTCAGGAGTTCAAAACTGCCTGATGTGGGTACTGAGAAGCAAATTTAGGTCCTCTGCAAGAGCAGCATGTGTTCTTAAATCACTGAGCAATATTTCCAGCCTCCTTAGTTCGTAAGTCTACCTGAACTTTTCTCTTAATTCTCCCAGACCTTGCTGCATTACATTTTAGAAGTGTATGCTCAAATCTCACCTCTCCAGCAATTTTCTTCCCTCCCTCCTCCCTCCCTCCCTCCCTCCCTCTTTCAATGTTGATATACAGTCTCTTGTATTCTAGACTGGCCTAGAACTCTCTATGTATCCCTGATTAGCCTCAAACTCAAGATCTTATGATCTTTCTGCATCTCTCTTCCAAGTGCTGAGAGTGCAGGCACCACACCTAGCTCTCCAGAAAAGTCCTTTCTGATCCCTTTACCTTACGGCTCCTCTTCTCCCTTCTAAATGGTGATCTGCACCTCCACTCCCCACCACACAGCCTCTACCATCCTAGAAGACAGAATTGTATTTTCTCATATTCCTTGCTTCTGAATCCTGTGTGTTAATCCTGAGTATTCAGCTGGTGAGTAGACTTCTTACGAATGGGAACTGGGTCTTGGGACTTTTTTGCATTATGCTAATTGGACCCTTACATGGCAGAAGGAGAGAATTTCACGAGTTACTATTCATTTCTTAAGGTCCCTCCTTTTCTACAATGGATGCTTGTTTCATTTGTATGATGTCAATGGACTTGTGTTGGGTCCCCACACCCTTTTGTTTCACTGCTTTCATAGATTTTCCCCTAATTAAACTTCTTTTAATTCATCTTACCATATACTCTAAAGACCACAGATCTGTTTCAGTCTTTCCCAGTTCATTTCTAAATCCTTGTTACATTCTGCTTTCCTCTTTGGGGGTTTAGTCATTTGCTAGTAAACTAGTTAGTCTTTCCCTCAGCTGGGCATAAAGTTATAAATGGCTTTTTGACTCCATGCTGTTCCTCTGGGTTACTTATTTGATCTGAGCAGGGTTTGAAGTTGGGCCATGGAGAATAATCTGTCCTCATGATGTAGGAGAGTGGGGATGACTCCCAGCCAGTTGTTAATATTGCTGGGCTTAATTAACTTGGATTCCTCCCATTGGAAGAGAGCATTTAATTCTACTGTGTATTATTAAATACCTAGTAACTTGATTTTTTTGATTTTGTTTTCTTGCTCAGTGACTACTTAAAATATCTCTGCCTGTATAGTAATTTGTTCCTTGTTTAATGTGGCTCTTTCCTTTGTTTACTCTGGACTCAAGTCTTTGTAGCTTGTTTTTTAAGGCAGCTCAGAAGTTGCTGGTCATTGGATTTGGCAGCCTCTTCAAGCTTTACCCACCAGAACTCTACAGGAAGTTGTGTGTCGGCCAGAAGAGTCTGTTTATTTAGAGCATGGTGTCCAGCAGAAGTGAGCCATTTATGAGGGTCTGGTCTTAAAGACATAGGAACTGGACCCTGTGCTTGGAAGACCTGCTACTCTGGCCTCCATTGCACCCCTCTGCCCTGGGCTTTTCTTCCCAGCCTGCCAGGGCACTGTAGCTAGACCTTTGGCTAATTAACATAGTCCTTTCCCTGAACTCCTTGGCCTTGTCTGAACGCCTTAAATACCTAGACCTGGATTCTAGGTATTTTAAATGTAAGAGTGGGGATTCCTTCATATGAAAACAGTGTATCACTGTTTTCTAGTAGTTTAGGGTTTTGCAGAACCCTGTTGAGTGACTGAACCTCTCAGTTCCTTAGAGATTCCCTGTCCTTTGCCATCTGGATTCCAAGACAGCTGGCAATAATGCTTTAGAGTTCTGGCATTTTCCACCTGAACACAGAGTCTTCCAGCTGAACCTAGACCATTTGGAAGACCATCTTTTGGAAGAGGAGAGGGAAGAAGTGGGGGAGGAGGAGAAGGAGGAGGAGAAGGAAGAGGAGGAAGAGGAGGAGGAAGAGGAGGAGGAAGAGGAGGAGGAGAAAGAGGAAGAGGAAGAGGAGGAGGAGGAGGAAGAGGAGGAGGAATAGGAGATTACCTTTGCAGATTTGGTCTCTTTGGAAATGGCCTAGATCAGATATTATGGATCGGAGACGCAGGGTCAAAGCTGACTTCAGGATCCAGGGTCACTACCCTAGTGTCTTACCTGAAGCTAAAACATCCCTTTGTGCACATTAGCATTTAATTTCTAATGGTCAGCATGTGTATACACATATTAGATTCTTTTTGAGTTTGCTACGGCAAGTTGGTGATGCAACTATAGGGTCTATGTGCCTAGCGCTGGGCTTGCTGTGGGGTTGGTACTCAATACATGTGCCAATTTCACTGAAAGCTGTGTTGACATCTTAAGAGGTGAACCCCTGAGTGTGACTTCTCTCAACTGATGTGAGCCCATATGCAGGGACTTGGGAGAGAGGAGCAAAGAGATACCGTGACTGCTGAGGACCAAGAAATGAAAAGTAGAGAGGGAGAATGAGGACTCGTGCATCTCAGCTCCAGCCTTGCTCCAGGGCCATTACAGTTGGATTTGTGTTTTGTTGTTTGTGAGGTGCAAGTTCTATTAAGATTTCTTCCTCATAATAATGGCTTCAAGGGAACAGTGACTTTCTTGGAGTCATAGGTAAGTTTAATCCTTATTAGAGTCTAAAACAATACTTTAAAATCCTTATTTTTATTGTATGTGTATTTTGTCTGCATTATGTATGTGTACTATATGCATGCAATACCCATGCAGGCCAGCAGAGGGCATTAGCCATCATGTGGGTGCTGGGAACCAAACCTGGGTCCTCTAGAAAGAGCAGCCAGTGCTCTTAACTGCTGAGCCATGTCTCTAACCCCTGAAACAGTCCTTTATAACTCTTTCCTATACCTCTCAACCTCAATTATTACTAGACAGACAAGTAATAGTGCTGTCCTTAGGACCCAACATTTTCTGAAGGGAAAGGAAGACTGATCGGTGAGGGAGCCATGCTTTGGTTTGAGACGTGTGGCCTTTGGGTTGTCTTCTTTGCTGACTGTATTAGATTTCTTTTTAAATTTTTGATACATTTTTTAGTATTTATGTAAGATGTATGTGTGGGCATGCATGTGTGGAGGGCAGAGGACGACTTTTAGGAGTTGGTTATCTCCTTCCACTATGGGGGATTGAACTTAAGTCACCAGGCTTGTACAGCAAGCGCTTTTAACCCCCGAGCCATCTCAGCCCCATAGTTAAACCACAAGCCCCATAGTTAAACTTTTTATGTAACCATGACAATAATACCTGACTGAACCCAGCATGGCAGGGAAGGCAGTGGGAGCTGCTCGTGGCCATGGTGGCAGGAATGAGAGGTTGCTTGCTCACATCTTGGCCTACTGGAAAGTGGAGGGAGAATAGGCATTGGGGCTGGGCTACAAAACTGTAAGTCCCATTGCCCCAGTGATCTTCCTCCAGTTAGGCCCTACCTCCTAAAGGTTCCACAGCCTTTGTTCCACAGCCTATTTTTCTGTAACAGTGCCACAGGTTGAAGCCCAAGTGTTCAAATACACGAGCATGTGGGGGACGTTTCACCCAGCTATAACATTATATGCATTCAATGTGGAAGTCTTCCAAAATGAAAGGCAACTGTGCAGCTTTGTTTCCAGTGATGGTACATTTTCCCTCAGTCATCTGTCCCCAGGGGGCTTTGAAGGACCAATTAACCCTCGCCCCTTAGATTCTGAAAAGTGCCTGATTTTCATCTCGTGCGGTTAATCAGGGGTTCTTCTGCTTCCTGTGAGCCCTTTCTCCTAAGCCCAGCATCCTGGAGAGGTCTCCTGCCTGGCCCTTTATTGCTTTTTGTCTGTTAGTGCACGTGTTGCTGTTTATTTTTGTTTCCTGCCTTCATGAGGTTTGAAGAGTCCACTCTTTTTTTTCTGCGGGTTGTTAGGATAGTGAGACTCTAAATGAAATGCTCAGAGTACCATTGTGAACTAGGATTTTTCTGAAAGAATCTTGTTCATTTTTAATGCTGTTAAAGATCTAATTCCCAGTGTTTTAGTTGGAATCTGTTCAGATTTCCCAAATCATAAACTCTTTCAAAGCCTACTCCAGGTCACTTTTTCTTGATTCAAATCCCCTCCTTCTTCCATTTAGAAAAAAAGTCCAGCTTACTTTTGGGGGAAATGACTTGTGTTTATTAGAGACCAGAGAGATAAACGAAACCCTGACTTGCTGTGAGCTTTTCAGATGTGTTTTTGGAGCCATGTTCAAGGGTAATTTGAAGTCCAATTTTGCCGTATGTTCTCATGTATGTTTCCCAAACACCTTTTTCTGGCTCAGTGCTGTACACGTTCGACATGTGTTTCCTATTTTTTATGACTCATACTTACGGTACTCCTAAAGATTGATCCTTTATCTTGGCTCTGAGTAATGAACCCACTTGCACACTCCTAGAGGAGATGTGGGTTGAAGATTTTGCATGTAATCCTGCAGGAGAGGCCTCTAGGACGCACAAGCGGGAGCAGGACAGTCATCTGCAGGCATTACACACTTCTCCCTGTGGGACTGGGGAACTCTTTGTGAGTTGACTGTATTTTTCTTATCCAGGTTTTCTTTTCCCTTTAGCCAATTTTCTGCTTATGAGTAAGGACACCGGAAGGTGAACAGTGAAACATGCTCTGCTCCTGTTCCCTGCTGGTCACTGTGGTAAAGGGTTCCGTGGAGAAGAAATAGAAGTAATCAACTGAAATGGTATTTGTAACATGGCCACAAAGACATATATTACAGGAGGTCTTTTGGGGTTCAGAGAGGCACCCAAACTGGAGGTACAGGTAGCTTCAGTCCACTCAGAAGAAGCTAGGACAGAGATGGCAACTGGTGACAGAGACCAGTCCTTGTGGGCACCTTGTGGCCAACTCTGTATCAGTTCTTGCAGCCCTAGGGACTGTCCAATTGATGGATCAAGTGCCAGGATATGGGGGCTATGTGTGTGTGTCTGTCTGTCTGTCTATCTGTGGGTGCCTCTGCTGTGCACAAGCACATGTATGCACCTCACCTGTGCACAGGTAATATAAAAACCCATGTCCTTTTAAAATCTCCATGTCCTTTCAGGAGCTGATGAAGAGCGGTACCCTATAGGAATAGTTGACATGTTGCCTACTAAGGGACGTACTCTCAGGGAAGTTCCCTATTATTGCTTCCTATCGGATATTTAAATATTTTTCAGTACCAAGTAAGTGAGTTGCCACGTACTGTGGTTGGGATGTTGCCTCTTATCAGGTTACCAGGGTTACAGAGTTAAGGGAATTTACGAAAGATCAAATTCTCATGTGGAAGAGGAAGATGTTTCACTAACTCCATCCACACTGCGGATTTTATTTCTGTTTCTAACTGTACTTCTTCAGAGATATGGCCATAGTCAAACTCCCCAAACTTGTGGTGGTTGTTACCTTATACAGAGAAAGTCTTTGCAGATGTCATTAAGAAGCTTGAAATGGGAAGACTGTCTGGGTGGCCTAAGAGTAATTGTGTATTTCATTATAAGAAGGAGATTTGATGAAGTAGGCAGAAGAGGACAATCTGACCCTGGAGCCAGGGATTAGAGAAATGGGAGTCCCAAGCCAAAGAATAAACCAGCCGCCTGAGAAACTGGAAGAGACAAGCAGAAACTTCTACAGCCTGTAGAAGGAGTGAAGTTCTGGGGACACTTTGATTTGGGCCTAGCAATACTGATTGGAGAATTCTGGCCGCCCAAAATAGTGGGCGAATAAATTACTGTTGTTTTAAACCACCACAGTTTTTGGTAACTTGTTATGGAAGCCATAGGAAATGTACATTCTCTATCTCATTAGTTTGGGGATTATTCTGCATTCGTATTCCCTATAACTCCCCAAGTTTTCTCAAATGTCATATCCACTCCCATTTGTTCTATGAGAATCTATTGTGAATTCACCCACCTTTGGTTACCACCTTCGGTCTAAGTCATATATCATATTTTGTATTTGAGATGCAGCAGATCTCTGAGCCAGCCACTTGAGAGTTCAAGGTCTCGGGGTAGAGTGCTCATATTGGAAGCACAGTTCTGTGCTTTGAGGCAAGCTAATTCCCTACCCCTCATTTTCCAGAAAGGGTAATAATACAATCTGCTTCATAGGGTTGCAGTAACATAAATAATTAAAAGGTGACAGGCAGTTAGAACAGTGGCTGAAGTCGAATCATCACTCAATAAATGTCAGCTACTATCTTTATTAGCTGATAAGATCTAGTCTCTAGCAGCCAGCAGGATGTTTTAAAAACTTAAGCCCTGGTCACAAAATCCACTAATTTCTCATTACACTTAGAATAAACTCTCCAGTCGCTCCCGGGGCCTAAGTGACCTCTCATCCCTTGTCCCAACATCCCACCATTCACTGCTCAGTCAAGGCCATCTGTGCTGACACCTTCCCTTCTCCCTGGCCTTCTGAGTGCTTCCTCCTCCCCTCATTTTGCCTGGGACATCTTTCCCAGTCATTTAGGTGACTCAGCTATGACCTCTGTAGAGAGGTCTACATTGATGTCCATTTGCAATAGCCATAGCCTCCTCCCTGTTACCACAGCATCCAACCCTGTTTTACTTAAAACAAGACAAAAACAAAAGCCTCATGTCATCACTTGATGCTCATTTTTAAACATGTTTATTTTCTGTCTCTTCAAGGAGAATACCTGAAAATAGATATTTTCTTTTGTTCACTGAATTTTTCCAGCAAGTAGAACAGTACTCAACCCATGGCGAGCATGCAAGCACTCAGATATTTGTGAAATAAATGCTTTGAGTGAAAACATAAATATGATGGTCTAACAGGTTAACATGAGCCATAATACTTGAAATTTTGTTTATGGAAATTTCTTATTGTATTTTCTGGAAAATGTGGTTACTAAAAGTTGACTGTTGTATGGTACAGGCACGAAGTAATTTTTTTAAAACAATTCTTATCACACTTATTTATATTTGGCTGTGTGTGTGTGGTTGACCCTGGCCCAGTGTGGAGGTCTGTCAGGAGCATTGAATGTACTATGAGCATCCTTAAATGCCTGTCAAGACAGGAGGCAAAGGACAAACAGAGCCAGAGCCAGTAACTACGGTTTGCACATGGTCACGCAAATCCTATACCTATACTAGCTCTCTCTCCTTGGCTCTGCTCTTACCAGTCGTGGTCTTCTGCACAAGCAAAGTCGTACCATGTCCTTGGTGGAGCTTCTGAGGCTGGTCCTCCAGGGGAGCACTCCCCTGGCGAACGAGGTCCGGTCTCAGGTGGGAGAGTCGCTGAGCCGAGGAGCGTGGAGTCCAGGGTCTCTGACGAATTCTGTAGAGCTCTTCACAGCTGCGGTCTTTTATACCGGATCCTTTGCGTTGCCTTCACAGCTGCTGCTGATTTTTGTGGTCGGTTATCTGGTTATCTATGTCCAGTTCTTGAGAGCCAAGGGTTCCCTATCTCTATCCTACATACACACACAAGCCGTTTTGGCCTTAGTTCCTATGTCCCAAACATTTTATAATTGTATTTGTAGTTCATGCTCCTTACAAGGGATGGAACTCCGGTTGTCAGGCTTGGTGGCAAGCACCTTTACCCAGTACCATCTTGCTGGCCCCAGCTAATGGTTCTCAACCAAGACCTTGAGGTTTAAAAGAGCAAAAGAGTCTACTTAGAATGATCCCCTACCTCCCTCTCCAACCCACTGTGCTAGTGATAGAACCCAGCCCGGGTTCCTTGTACATGGTAGGCAGGTGCTCCACTAATGAACTACATCCTATCCCAGGAACTTCTTTGTTTAAATTTGAGTACATGCAGGGAGCCTTGTAAGTCTCACTTTCTTTGGTCAACACAAAGAAACTGGCAATGTTGAATTCTAATATGCTTTCAGTGCCATTGTTTTTGAGTCTGGTGGGAACGAAGATTCTATTCTTAATGTAGTTAGCCTAGGTCTCCAGCATGGAAAATGGCACAATTTGCATTTAGTGAAAAAGACCAATAGGACATTAGAACTGAAAGTATTTCTGGAATTGTTAAAGCTAGAAAAATGTCCTTAAAGAAACCCTCAGTAGACAGTGGTAAAGGAACTACCTCGTGGCTGAACTGGTGACTTACGTAAAACAGAAAGCCTAGATTAAGCAGAATTTACAGATTTGGGCCAAGTGTGGCCTCTCAATACATGGAAAAAACACTTTTGAGTTTCAACGCTTAGCTCTTCCTCAAACAGTAGACGTTTCATAATTTTCCAAAGAGCTTTGCTGTCCACCAGGACAGAATACACACACGAATCTTTCCTCCTTTCCTTTATTGAAATCCAGAAGATTAGAGACGCTAATAGTTTCAGTTTGCTGAGCGAAAGGCCATTCCGACATAAATTAGAAGCAGGCACTTGGAGAGCCACCATGCAGCCTTCGTGGACTGTGCGCCGAGCATTGTGGGAGTGATAAAGGCAGGAGGTTTGGAGCTCGGGATCCACTGTTCATCCCAGGGAGAAAGAAGACCATCTGTGGTCAGAACGGACAGAGACCTAGAAACGTAAGATTGCCCCAAACACACAGGCTAGAAACTAAACCACACAGACTTAATCGAGCTCAGCTGGGGTGAGGTAAACAAGCACGAAGTCATTGGGTTTTTTGGAAGGGGCTGGGGCTGGAGTGAGGCTGCTTGCTGGAGTAATTGGAGCCAGGTGTATTAACCTGGCACTGCTCTGTGGAGGTGAGAATTTGGAGAGACTTGAAATAGGGATGTGGTTTGGCTGGGGGGCTGGAGGCAGAATTTTCCAGGACCAGAAAGTAGACTGGTAGATAAAATAGAGCCAAGTTGAGAATGAAATGTGTTGAGGACAGCGAGTCCCTCAGCAGCCTGGACAGCTTGTCTGGTGGCCTTGCTTGTTGGGCTGTGTGCTAAGAGACAAGGTGTCCAGCTGTGTTCCTGCAGGTCATTAAAGCTAGCTGAGTTAGTATCTTTAACGCTCATCAGGATAATTTAGGTAACTTAGTATCCAAAGGAAGGGGCATCTTTCGACATGTGAAGATAAACATTGGCCCTAAACTTCTCAGCTACAGATGGGAAGAAACTTGCAGCTCTCCCTCACCCTGGGTGAGCATAGCAATCAGGGAAACAGTTCATTGCCCTAGTCTGGTGTTGCCTATGTTCCTAGTTTCCCCAAAAAGGGTACCCAGTGCTGAGAAGCAAAGAGCACGAAAGACTGAGTTTCTGTGCAAAACTGTGGTGTTCTTTTAGAGCAAGCGAGGAGGTTGGGGAGCAGTCGTATTCCCAGGATCCTTTGTTGGATTCAGAATTCCCTCAAACTGCAATGAAATTTGCAAAGCAAATCTCAGGCCAGTCCAGGTTAGCATGGACTGGTCAGGAGTAAGCACTGAGATGAGCTGGCCAGGCAAAGATGACTGCACTTGACATGCCCATGCTCCATCTCCTGATCTTTCCCAAAAGCAAGGGAAAGGCCAGCAAATACAGAAACTTGTGAGTTCTTTGTTAGGAAGCAAAGTGGTCTGACTGCAGCTGTCATCAATTTGCATCCTGCTTTAAAACCCTTTAAAACCTGTAGGTCAAAGGTAACGACACCACCACGGTGATCAGAGCCATGATCAAACTCTGGTAAACTTCTTCCCAGGGAATTATAAAAACAACTGTTTTATCCTGTCTTCGTAGTGCTCTAGCAAGGAGGATGTTATTAGCTGTTCTACAGCTATGGAAATCAAGGCTGAGAGAGGCTAATGGTCCACCATAGCCATGAGCTAGGAGGTAAACGGAAGAGCTCAACTGGAATTCAGTGCTTCTTAAGATGCAGGTTCAGTTGCTGTGGGCAAGATTGTCTTTTCCAAGGTATATGATCATTAGGCTATTCTTTGTTATGTACCTGTTATTTGCCAGACATGGTGCCAGGCGATGTCAGGCTTGACACTTCTACCTTGAGAATTTGCCAAATGCAGCAAAGACACAGTGGACAGCTGGTTCCCCCTCGTTCCTGCTCTAGTTAGGTGAACTCGCTTTCTTGGCTTTTCTTTAATATGGGCTTCAGTATTGTTCTGGCTGTTGTTTGTTTTCTTAACATTGGAGGTAAGTCTTTGAATGGCAGTAAAACAGCCATCTAGTGAATGGTTGGGTTGTTATCTACAGGTGAAGAGCTTAGGAAGAGGGACAGGTTGGGGCTCTCTGTTATTAAGAGTAACTCTGTTCTATACAAACAGCTTTCTTTACTGGATTATCTGTGCCAAAATATTACTAAATAGTTTGGAAGCAAGTTAGTGTTTTGCCCTTTAGGGGAGAAAAAGACCATGGAGTTGAATTTGGAAAGAAATCTTGGAAAATATTTCAATAAAACAATGTATCATTCACATGCCCCGAAATTGAACAGTGCAGGGCTCCTGCTGGCACACTCAGGTGAACTAGAAATATATTATGACTTGATGTTGAATTCTTGTATATCTTGACTCTTTTGAAAAAGTTAGTTCTTTTTATTTTGTTGGCTCTGACCTTTTATCAGAAGTTCCAGAAGATATGCTTTAAAGGGTGGAAACCAATAGACTTTCTGTTTTCTTTTCCCTTCAGTTTCATAAAATGTAAATGAATGGAGTCCTAGCACCAAGTTAACCCCATGTGTTGACCAGTCTTTCCTTTGTCTTTCATGAATCAATCCTTTAATCATTCTAACAGTGTGTGTTTTCTATGAAGATGCAGTTAGAGAGTTGGAGGCCAAGTAAAGGCAGTTCTTCCTCTTCTCTCCCTCCCTCCCTCCTTCCCTCCCTCCCTCCCTCCCTCTCATCTGTCTTGATTTTCTTAGACAAGGCCTCACTATGTAGCTCAGGCTAGCCTTGAACTCATGATCCATCCTGGTACTGGGATTACAGGTGTGTGCCACCACACCTGGATGTTTCTTAGTATTTCTTAGACTCTGAGTTCTTAACTAGTGATTAAGAGCTGGATCTGAATTCAAAAGAACAGAGAGTCTCTGTTTCTTAATAACAGAAATGTGGCTGTATATTGAAAGAGGAGACTTGATCACTAGCTGATTAAGTAGACACTGAGTGACTGCAGTGGACACTGGGTTTCCCATCCCTGTAATGCCATAACTGGTTATGAAACTTGAGCAACTCATGACCTCTTTGGGCTTGTTTTCTTAACAGCTGGAGTAGAATATCACAAAGTCTCTTTTCTCACTAAAGGAAGTGATTTTATTATATACACAGACTTTTACTGATGTTCTTACATTGACTGAGGCCACTCATGGGTTCTTAGAATAAAATAATAAAATATCTCCCCTCCCTTCCCCTTCCTTCCCCTCCCCTCTTCTCCCCTCCCCTCCTCTTCTCTTCTCTTCTCTCTCTCCATGTATATGTGTGTGTATTCCAAGAAGTAAATAATGGAGAAAGCAGGGAACATCCTAACAGTGCCCTAAGGCAAGAGTTGCCTTTGCTTCTCTTAAGAAAGATTTATGCCATTTGCCATTGAAATGATGTTTTTAGATCCCAGCCCTGTGGCAATATTGTGTTCATTTACTCTAGGTTTTTTTAACCATATTTTGATATATTTGATATGTTTCAGTATAAAATAGAAAAAAATGATCAGTTTTCCTGAAATTCAGGATAAATCAAACCATAGAGCTCTCTTGTCAAAAACCGTATCTAAAATAAATTAGCAACACCAAATAAACGACCTTGTCTCAAGACTATTATCTTGTCAGCACTACCTGTTTTGCAAAGAACGACTTAGGATTTGCTCTGTTTCCGGTTTTGATTTATTTTTGCTAAGCCTGAAAGGCTAGAGGGCATGTACTGTCCCAGAGTTAAAGAAAAAGAAAAGAAAAATAAACCGTGACATGTTCATACTGGTCTGAAAAATTAGATCAATTCATTTGGGGGTGTTCTGCAGTTGAAAGAAAACAGATCTCTTCTGTCTGCTCCTTGGTAGGTTAAACTTTCGTTAATTGTTCTTAGATATTTGTGCAGATAGTTTGTGTGTTGTGACCTGGCATTCGTGGCAGTGGTGATTCAGCCAGACTAGCCCATTGTTCCTTGTCACCCAGATCTGTTCCTAGGGATCTGTGCAGAGAGTTCTTGCTGACTCCATCATTTACTCTGAGAACCATGGGCTTTAACGCTGTAGGTGTCCATGTATGAGACTTCAGGATGGGTTCAGGGATGAGACTCAGGTGATCAGACTTGGAGGCAAGCACCTTACTGCTGAGCTATTGTGTGCATCCAACAAGTTTTTTTCCTTACATCAGTCCACATAAGGTCAGCATGGAAGCAAGTCTAATATTTTATCAGGAAAATCACCCGCTCTTCTTTAATCCAGGCTTGGGACCAACAGCTGTTTTAGTGTGGCAGAGTAACTTGATACAATGGCACACATTTTTACCCTGGCCTGCTCTTAGAGCAAATTTGAAATGGTCGTTTTGGAAAATGTGCTATGAGTTCCTCTTTAGACCCTCACACCGGGGCAGGCGGTTCAGCCTGGCAAACCCTTGGTCCCTGATGTGCATCTTTCATAAAGAACATTGATGCTTAACTTGAAGCCTTGAAATCAGCACAACACACAGTGCTTGCAGGGCAGTGTTGATTTGATCATCTTTCAGCTCTGGTACCCTGGCTTTTTCATGGTGTACAAATTGCTTTACCAGAGTTATAGGGCTGAAACCCATGGACTGTTTTTGTAGTCTGGTTGCTGTGGTGATTCGTAGCCTTCCATGAAATTCCCGTCTCCAGGGAAACGGAGGACTTTGCAGCTGCCTAAGATTTTTGGTGTTATATCTGGTGGAGGTCCTCATCAAGCTTGTAGCAAGCCTAATAGTGTTGGGTTTGTGTCAACAAATATGTGGAAATGGGGCATCTCAACCCGGATACACTGTATTTCAAAACAAACAGCTCCCTGTCTTTGTCCCAGATCCTATAGGGCCTTTGAAGCATCTCCAAGTCTGACTGGAGGCAGAGTTAAGTGAGCTGTAGAGATGCTGGCTACGAAAGTGACCCAGCAAGATCTGGGGGAAGGACTGAGGAAGTTGATGGAGTTGCTGAGTAGGGAAGAAAGCGAGTGACAGTGAGGGGAAGCTTCCTGGGGCTGGTGAGTACCCAGAGCGATGAAGCTGGTTTAGGGAGAGAATGTGGTCAAGTCCAGTAGTTTGAGATTTGGAGGATCTGGAGCAAAGCTCCAGCATAGACAAAAGCTGCGATAGGGAAGACGTAAGGACAGCTGACACCTCTAGAGTGTTTACTGTGTGCCCCTTGGTAAGTGTTTGGGTACAAAGCACATTTAATCCTTACGCCTGATGGGATAGGTACAGTGATCATGTCCATGTTGAAACCGATGAAAACAATGCTTCCTAGGGTCTTAGCAAACTCAAGGCCCTACAGCTGAGCCGGCAAGAGAGGAGCTGGGATTCCAGCCCAGAGTTGGGCTCTGAGTCACCGTTCTTTACTATCTGGTCAAAGTGCCTGTAATTTAGAAAGGAAGGCAAAGTGACCCAAAAGATTACATGACCGGAGGTGCTGACCAATGTAGAAGAGATTACATTTTATTTTAGAATGTGTCTGTGAGTGTACCCATTCATGACATGTTTATATTATTTCCTTCTAAATGCCAGGTATCAGACCAGGTTCTAACATAATAAAAATATAAGTCCAAACTCCTTTTTGTATCAGTCAACTTTCTGTCTCTGTAGTGAAACACATGAGATAATTAACTTGTAAAGAGGAAAAGTTTATTTTGGCTCTCAGTTTTGGAAGTTCCAGTCTTGATTGATTGGTCCCTTTGTTTGGAGCTGTGGTGGGATGACCCATCTTGGGGACAGTGCATGGCACAGTAAAACCACTCCCCTCATCAGCCAGAAGGGAAAGAGTTAAGAGAGCAGGGTCTTCCAGTCCCCATTGAGGGCATGGACCTGAGGACTTCCTACCTCGCTCTACTGCCAATTGGCCTACAGCACTTCTCAGAAATGCCACCCTGGAGGTCAAGCCTCTAACACATGGGCTTCTAAACTAAACTACAGCACTTTCTTTGAGCTAGTTTATCTATGTCAAGTTAATATAAGGCAGTCACTGATGGATTCTGTAAAAAAAGGCCAGAAGGATATAGGTCAAGAGAATTTGCTGGAAAGAACTTCTTTTTTGGAAGCACTGATAGCATGAAACTCTCTTAAAATTACAGAGCATTTTCTCTCCCTCTTGACCCAGTGTGAAGATATGAACTGTAATAAAATGTGATGATACATATGGCTACCCCTTTCCAAGTGCTGAGAAATGTTGAGTTTGCATTAGGTGGCTTTGAAGATTTCTGAACCACAGTAGAAAAGTATGTCACTTTATAAGCCTCTGAGGTATGAATCGTTGGCTGAGTGAACGGAGGACACTTTACAAGAAGGAGAAAGGTTCAAGAAGGATCCAGGATATTGCTATTGGTAGGGGAAAGTTGAAAACCTGGTTGTTGATCACACATCATTTTCAACTATGGGATAGTCATGATATTAGTGCTTTATACTTAATAACTTCTAAAAATAACATCATTTTAAAACTTTTTTTTATTATTGTAAGTGTGTCTGTGATGTATTCAGAGAGTGGTGACATCCATATGGAAGTCAAAGAACAGCTTTGTGGAGTCAGTTCTCTTCTTCGACCCTAGAAAAGAATTTTTATTACATTTATTTGTAAGGGGTGGGGGCATGTGTATGTCATGGTGTGTGCGTGTCTGTGTGTGTATGTAGATCAGAGAACAATTTTCAGGAGCTGATCTCTCTTTCTACCAGCTGGGTCCTAGGAATCAAGCTCAGGTCATTAGTCTTGATAGCAAGTACGCTTAGTCTTCGAGCCATCTTGCCAGCCCATCATTCACCTTTATATGGGTTCCAGGCATCAAACTCAGTTAGGCTTGGTAGCAAATACTTTTACCCTCTGAGCCATTTCACCAGCCTCTTGTCAACTTTTTAATTACACACCTAAGAACTAGGTTAATGGGGTTTTGTTGTTGTTGTTGTTGTTTTAGATGAAGAAGCAGTGGTAGAAGAGAAATCAGCAACTTTCCCAAATTCACACAGCTAAGAGAACTAATTTCTCATACTGGGGTCCACACTGTCATTCACTGTGGGTATCCATGGGCCTGTTTCATTTTACACGTTTTCTACATTTTAAGGAATAAAGTATCAGCCAAAGGGCCATTTATTAGATGGTAAGACATTCTTAGAGTACCTAATGAAAGATTTCCTCTCCTGATTAGACACCTGGTGACTTGCTGTCCTAAGAGGGCTGTCATCCATTTTGTCCGTTATCTGTGCTCTGTTCCTTGGGGCTGTTGGGGAGTCTTCTGTAGTAAGTGGAAAATTAGTAGAAGAGGAAATGAAAATCATTCAATTTTTAGTACTTGTTAACACTGGTTAGAAAGTTTATTTGTTTAAGGATATGGAAACTGATGGTTAGATTGTGTAGGTAATTCTGACTTTTATCAGGTTTCTGACTCTTATCTGAGAGGGTTTTAGAATACTGTGCATCTGCAGTAGTCTGGAAAATGTAACTCTTTTGTCTTTGAGATAATGAAATTTTCCTTGTGCTTTAAGTTTACAAAGAATTACATTCATGTCAATTATAAGATAGTTTGACAAGTTCTTTGCCATCTCAGCATGCCTGTGTGATTAGTCTCTTTTAAATAAGGTATGATTTGGGGGCTGGAGAAATGGTTCAGAGGTTAAGAGGGCTCGTTTTTCCAGAGGACCTGAGTTCAAATCTCAGCATCCACATTGGGCAGCTCACAACTGCCTGTTACTCCAGCTCCAAGGACTCAGTGCTCTCTTCTGGTCTCTCTGGTCTCTGCAGGCACCCATCTCTCTCTCTCTCTCTCTCTCTCTCTCTCTCTCTTGTCTCTGCAGGCACCCATCTCTCTCTCTCTCTCTCTCTCTCTCTCACAAACACACACACACACACACACTCACACACAGGAATAAATCTTCTAAAATTAGAAGATATTTAACCATATTTTATGAACAATGGAGGCTTGGTGAAAAGCTTTTTTAATTTCAGAATTTGGACTTTTAAGCAAACAGCAACAGGTTCCCTCCGATTCCTTATTCCCAGACAAGGATAGTGTGACCTGAACTTAATCACTACAGCTTTCCAGACTCTTCAAGAAATGCTGAAGCACTGTCATTTTCCTATGAAATTTCTATTATCTCATTCTGACATAGTTGCTATTGAGAGACAATCTCAAGGACTTTACCAAATATATGGATTTTTAAAAAATCAGGAAACATCTTTAGAGAAGAAATGGGAAGTAGGTAAAATGATTCTGAAATTGTTTTTATTTTCTTAGAATGATGTCTCATAGTAATGTCATGGGATTGGTAGATTCTGGGGTCAGGTGGTTCTTAGTGATCATCCAGTCTAGCTTAGGCTCTCGGTTGATGAATTTTTTTCCCTAAAATATCTCCGATAATTGACCATCTCCATCTTAGTAGTTCAGAAATTGTGAGAAACAAGAAAATTTACCATGGTCACTTTTTTTTTTTTTTTTTGCATTTTTTGGGTAAGGGGTAGGGGGTCTCACTACGTTGTCCTGGCTGGCCTGGAACTTACTCTGTAGACCAAGCAGGCCTCGAACTCAAAGAGATATGCTTGCCCCTGCCTCCCAAGTGCTGAGATTAAAGGTATGTGCCACTCTGCTTGGCTTTTTGCCTATTTCTTGGTAGAAGTTCCGGTCTAGTCTGGCCTGTCTAGGAGATCCATTGCCGTGCAGGCAGCATGTGGCCTCTTCTATCCCGATGCCCTCTTCTCTTTCCACATGCCCTAATACATCTCCCTAACACATCTCAGCCCTGGTGTTGGGTTATTGTTATCCCATCATGCCCACCGGACGGTGAGAAAATTTGGCAAGGATGCATGTCACTCATCTTTCTGTTGCCAGTAATTGGCATGGTGCCTGGCACAGAGTAGTTACTTAACTAGTGCTCTTTGAATAAATGAAAAGTAGAGCAAAGGAGACATGGGAGAGATTGACTGAAATCCAAGTCCTGAGGTGTAGTAGGAACTTGAATGGTTTAAGTACAGTGAATTCTCTAGAGTACACATGAAAGTCTTTGGCAATGCGATTTTAAACTCTAGACTTGGTCTGGTCCATCCCATATGTCAAACAATATTTTATTGTGGCAAAAATACAAATAACAATTTATCATCGTGATAGTTAATTGAGGTGTCAGTTTGACTGGGTCAAGGGATACCCATATAGCTGGTAAACATTGTTTTTGGGTGGTTCTTCAGGCTGTTTCCAGAAGAGCTTAGCATTTTGAATCAGAAAACTTCATTAAGAAAAAATTACTGGGTTGGAGAGATGGCTCAGCAGTTAAGAGCCCTGGCTGCTCTTGCAGAGGACTCGGGTTTGGGTCTCAGCACCCAACTATCAGCTATCAACTGCCCGTAACTCCAGTTCCAGGGAATCCAGTGCCCTCTTCTGGTCTCCATGGGTATTTCACACACATGGTACACATGTATATGCAGGCAAAACACTTATACACATAAAAAATAAATAAAAGAACTGCCTTCAGTGTTGATGGGTACCATCCAATCCTCTGAGAACCTGACCAGAACAAGGCAGAGGATGTGTGATTCACTTTCTGTTCTGAGGTCACTCACATTCTCCTGCTCTTGGTTTTCAAGGCTCCAGGTTCTTGGGAACGCTGGGTTTGACACTGTGGCTCCCAGTTTCTCAGGTCTGGGCTCTTGAACTGAGAGTTACACACAGGCCTCCAGGTCTTCCAGCTGTGGATGACATATTCCAGAACTTCCCATACTTTGTAATCTCATGAGCCAGCACCATGGCAAATCCCCTTTTACACAGATGTTCCCTCATCTAAGATGCCCATCACAAGTTGGAACTACTCTAAGTTGAACGCATGTTGAACACCTTGAGCATCATGGCTAAACCACACAGCACACTGTAGAATGATGATTGTTTGCTTTTGTGATCCTGAGACTGACAAGGAGGGTGGCCACCTGCCAACTCTCAGCATTAGGAAAGAGTCTTGTGTCACAAAGCACTAGCCTGGAGGGAAAAATCATTCAGAATTTAAAGTGTGAGCTGGATGTGACTGTATACCCTGGCAATGCCAGCTAATCAGGAGACTGAGGCTGGAGGATCTCAGGTGTGAGACCATTCTGCGCAATAGCAAATTTGAAGCCAGCCAATAGTTAATATTAAAAAGAAGAATGTCAAAACCCTCAAAGCGTGGTTTCTATTGAATGTGTAGTTTATATACCACTGTGACTTGAGGGTCTTGTCTGTAAGGTAACGTTTCTCTGGGGAACCCTGACTAACACAGGCATCTTAGCCATTTTCAAATGTGCATTTCAGTGACGTTTTTATATTCACGGTGTTGTGCAACCAACATTTAGTTCCAGAACATTTTGATCATCAAAAAGAAATTCTGTGCCAGTAACTTCTTGTTCCTCAAGTCCCCAGACTCTGCAGCTTCCAGTCTGTTTTCTGTTTCCATGGATTTACTGGTTCTGGACCTATCACTGAAATGTAAACATGGAACATGCAGCATTCTGTGTCTGGCTATTTTTTTTTCACATGGTGTTTCTAAGGCTCATCTATGTTACCTTTATGACTATATTTCTCATTGCATGAATGGTACCATATTTTAACTCCTTTAAATCACATTTCAATAGGGTGATTTCCATATGATAAGTCTGATCTTTTGTTTCCGTTTGAAGATCACACATAGAGAACTTTAGTTACTTCTACAAGATCCTGGTAACTTTGTTATTTAAATTTATAATCAAGGCCAAGGTGCTTGTAATACAACCCCATACCTCTATTTCTGCTTTTTCCCATTTTGGCTTTAATTTCTGCTTATTAGTGGTATTCTCAAAGTATTAATTAAAGGCAGGATCACAGACTGTATTAATTTTACTGAAAATGAGAAGTGAAAGACTAGCAGCCATTGACTTCAGCACTTGAGATTTGACTGAATTAGAAAATACGAGTTTAAGGGGTATGATCTTGGCATTTCAGGCCCTTCCAGCCTTTGGTAGAATAAGAAAATCCTTAGAGACATGGTAACAGAGCAGCTTGGGACCTTATCTATTTGCGTGGGAAACCAAGCCTTTGCAGTAATTTCAGAATCTTAAATGCAGACATCTCAGCTTTCATTTAGCAGCTCAGTGTAGTATTCAGATGCCCCTTTGTTCATCCCACTGAACAGAATTCAGATATTAGTAGCTCATTGTGTAAAATACACTTTGTTCAAAAAATGCCATAATACTAGCTAATGTTTATATGCTAATTAAGAATTTTTGAAAAATCATTCAAAGTCCAAGTACTTTAAAAACAATTCTGCCTTTGGGCTGGGTAGGTAGTTAATAAAAAAATCTCATTTAAAATACAAAACAAATGACTCTACAGAAATAAAAGGTTAACATAGTGTTGCCATATGTTAAAGTAAAACTTTGTATTTTCCATTGCCAAATATGGAAAGGAAATGTTTGTTTGAGACCAGGGTCTCTTTGCAGCCCCAGCTGGCCTGGAACTTGCTATGTACCTCAATCTCACAGAGGTCTCCCTGCCTCTGCCTCTTGAGTGCTGGGATTAAAGGCCTGTACTACCATGCCCCATAGAAAGAAAATATTTTAATTACTCACTTGGAAGATAATTGCCATCTTCTTTTTTCTGCGTTACACTGTTACATTCACAAATTTTCTGGAATATGAATTGGTATGGCAGAGTTTAAATTTGATGACTCTGCATATGGCTTTGACCAGGATTGTCGTATCTTTGTTGTTGGGAGGGAATGTCTTCTTTTAGTTAAATGGCTGAAAACAAAATATTTGGTGTTAGAATTTACACATTTCATTCTGAAGTCAAGGCTATTCCTAGTCCCTGCTGTGGCTCTCACTTCTGATTCATCTGTAAATGAATGTCCTCTGCATCATTGTCCACCTTCCCATGATGCAAGGCGTTTGTGCATTTCTTGTGCTTTTTATTTCCCCTTTCTTTTAGGTTATTAAAAAGCACTAATATTTAGAAAAATTATTTTTGTGTGTACTTGTATATGTGGTATGTGCATGCACTTGTATGTGTAGGGTGTGTGTGTGTGTGTGTGTGTATTTGTACATGCAGTGCGTATGTACTTGTATATGTGGGGTGTGTGTGTACTTACTTGTACATGTGGTGTGTATGAATGTATATGTGTGTATGTACTTGTGTATGTGGGTGTACATGCCAGAAGAGGGTGTGTTGAATGTTTTCATTTATCACTCATTTCTGGCTCACATTTTCTTAGTTTTCTGGAAGCCAGAAAACTCCAGAAATCCTCCTGTCCCCAACCCTTCTTGGAGCTAGTATTATAGATGTGTGCTAGACTCCCAACTTATTAATGGGTTTTGGGATCCAAACTCCAGAATTCACATTGTGCAGTAAGTGCTTTTAACCTCTGAGCCATTTCTCCAGCCGCGGTACTTAAAAGATCTTTAAGGTGTTGAGTAACTATAACAACTTTGTTATCAGGTACCCTTTGCTCTTTATGGTAACCTTGCCCATTTCTAGTGAGAACAAATGCACTGAGCATTAATGCTGCTTCAAGTAAATGAGCCCCATACCCTCAAATATTGCTTTATGATGACATCCTAGTTTAGATGCTTGTGAGTTATAACACCCCAAATATCTTGGCAACTTTCTCTGTCTTCCATGATAAATTCTTCAACCCGAAAACACATTGCAGGTCCCCTTGAAAACTGCTTTGTGTAGAGGGAAAACAATTAAAGGTACTAAAATCTGGTGTAAACTCTGCAGATTACATTGTGTATGAGGCTGCTGTGTGAATTACTTTTCTCGTTGCTGTGACAATATGACTTTATGAGAAGCAACTTCCAGGAGGAGGGTTTCTTTTGGCTTAGGGTTTGAGGGGAGACAGTTCATCATGGTAAAGGAGGCCTGGATGCAGAAGTGAGGTGGCTGGTCACACTGAATTCACAATCAGGAAAAAAGACGGGAAGGGGAGCCAAGCTCGAACCCCTGAAGGTCCACCCCTGATGACCCACTTCTCCACAAGGCTCTATCTACCTCCTGAAGATTCTGTAATGCTCCCAAATGGCACCAACACCATCTGGGGACAAATGAGCCTGTGGGGAACACTTCACATTTAAAATAGAATAGTTTTCCTGAATGAAAACCATTTATAACTGCGTGCTTCTAAAAGGATACTGGAGCATTGGTCAAGGAAAATCTTCCCCAAACATGGATGGTCAGTACATTCTGCCACCTTCAATTTCAGGGTCCTTTTTCTGCCCCTCTCAAGAAAGGCTGTGTCACATGGAAACTCAAGTTCTTCCAAAAACATTTCCTGAAAATCATAACCTGGCCAGATCAGATTGCCCTCAGGGACCAGGGCTGTGAACTTCAGGAACTGTTTTTGTAACAGTTTTCAAAGGAAACCAAACACAAAATTCCCAAGACTTTCCTACACTAACCAGAATGAGTTTCCTTAGAGGTTAATTTAGCTTAATCCTCATGTCAGCTGGGGCCACTACCGTTCTGTGATTGGTTTGCAACTCTGTTAATCCCATAGTTTGTAGAAATCCTGAAAGAGTTTATTTCTGCCCATTGCCAGAGCCCTGTGTTCTTAAGGCGCTTGCATTCCCTGGGTTTGTGATTCTGCACTCGAAATGTGAAATGTCAGAGGCACGCTTGACTGGCTTGGATGTGAAATGCCATTGACAACTTTTTAAGTTCTCTAGAGCATTTGATCATGACAACAGCAAACATTCTGAAAGCTTTCGCAGTGGAGATGAAGGAGGCTTGTGTCAAAGCACACTAGCAGCCATGGCTGGAGCAGTGGACCTCTCTGCTGAGGAGAACATTTGCTGACTGACCTGGCTGCCGTTGACTCTTCACTGACCTCTACACTGGAGCTAATTTTCTCCAGAGATTTCTTACAATCCCATTCCTGGTGTCCTTCCTTCACAGCAACTTCCAGGCCTTCCTCCTACCCCAGAGTCTGTGCCCACCCAAGAGAAAGAGTGGAGTGAAAAGGGTGGGTAGGGACAGAGAAGACATTCGTCCTGCCCCCATCCGCTCCCATTAGCAACTCTGTGTAGCTAATGTGATGGAGACATGACTTTGAGCTGCAATTCCATCATTAAAATAAGATTAGATAATTTTGCAGAGCACTTTCTCCTGATGAGAGCGGCACACTAGAAAGACCTCTGGGTCTACCTGTTGTCATTCTCTGGAAGGTAGTGATGGTGGCTGACGTCACCTGCACTACCATTGTTTGTTTGTTAGCACCTGTCTTCCATGTGTGGCTGGGAATGTCTGTAGCTTAGTAATTACTCCTCTAGATTTTCCTCTCTGCTAGAAAGATAATATGATTATCCTCATTCAGAATCCTAACCACCTTCAGGTTAATACATGTTCTGAGCTCATGCTCTAGCCCCAGGGAATCCAAATGCCATCCTTTGATGCTGGGAACATCTTAAATCAGTGTCCAAATACCTCTGTATTTTGTGGTTTTGCTGTTACACAGTTACTGACTTTCAGATGATGGCTAAATAGAAATCTTGACTACAGTTGGCAGATTGAAATGATTACTCTAGTTCCCAGGTCATGTGAGAGTTGGGTGCTTGATGTAGGGTAGGTCTGTTTTGTAAATTAGTTTCTAATGATCTCATCAATGAGTTTCTTTATGTAATTCTGTTTGCCCCAGTAGGGATAACACAGGCTATTCTAATTCTTATTCCTAAGGATGTAAATATGTCAAATATTAGTTTGCTAGGCAGGTAAGTAGGAAAACCAATTTCATGCCTATTATAAAGGTAGAAATTGAAATAAATGTGCATAATACATGGTGATGTGAAGCATTGGTTGTATATTAGTGTTAGAAGCAATAGAGTGTTTAGACTAAGTATTTTTGAAATATGACAGGGCACATTAAAAAGATAAACTGGCCTTCCACTCTTGTCAATGTGCAATACTAAGGATCTCCAGTTTCCTTAGAATTTTCATCTCTGTTTTAATACATTACACTGCATAAACGAGTATTTTTTAAGATTCAGTGCCTCTGAAAATTAGTGGCACATTTGATCAAACATTTCATTTTATTTTTGTTATCTACCTTTGAAAAGCACAAAAATACAAAAGTGTTGGATGTTGGGGTAGATTTTACATATTTAATGTATTTAATTTTGCATAACTGTTAAATTTAAAATTTCCTTTTTCTACCTCCTATGATTCCTGTGTGTATCACAAGAGCTGTTCATCCATCCATTCCTAAAGGTGAGGCAGAGGATGAAGTCAGGATTTTTATTCCCATAGGTCCTGGGAGTCTAACCTCTGAACCTCCTCTCGTATATGGCCCAGGAAGCCCTAGCATTCATTTTGGTAGCTGAACTCTGTTTGCTTTTTTTGACCCTGTTTTAAAGTTCATGCTATGCTTGATTGTGAAATTAATGCTCCCTTTATTAGGTGTGTTCCTCTTTTGGCCAAAAATCCAGGATAGTATGACTTCATGACCATTATCTGAGTCACATTTCATTAATTTTATTGATGATTCCTTTTATTTATTTTGGGGAGAAATTCGTTGATCTCTGACTAGATGTCTGACTTTATGCTAGTTACAAAGCTGCAGAAATGAATGTGGCTCAGTTTTTGCCCTTGAAGAATTTTCCCTGAGGATTTCAGTGTTAACAAGGGAAATGAACGTCTGAACAGAGCCACAGTCATGGGGAGCTCTCTAGCTCTGCCTAAGGACAGGAAAGGATGGCACTGGAGATGGAGAGTCCATGTGGGAACATGGCTGTCATGTACTTAAGTCAGAAGCCTATAAGGTCGCAGGATGTGACATAGATAGTACACTATCTATAGAGCATTGCTTCTTACTGAAGGACAACAGAAGAGTACCCACCGTTGTCCTTGGACTTGCCATCCCCTGCGGCCTGCTGAGGGCCCCGGATGTATTCTTACATTAGGATATACCTATACCCAGGGTCTCCACTTTTCTTCCCCTTTCCCTACAGTGTCTGAGCCATGGGCTACTGTGGGAAGGGAGGTCCAGGGTCCCTGGAATCCTTGCTCAAGGCTCCCAGGACCCCTCCAGGGGGTCACGACCTATAGTTTCATAAATACTCTTCTGTTTATATGAGTCTTTGCGCCTCACCCCCAACCCAAATTTAGTTCCCAGTATTTTTCCAGGGCATTCATAACATGGAGCAGAGAAGACAGGCTTGTTTCTGCACCACGTTTCAGACTTTTAGGTTTTTTTTTTTTTCTTTTGTGTCACTATATTAGATTATTTTAAGAAGCTCCCAGGGAATCCAGAATCATGTCCTTGTTGGGGGAGGGGTTAGTTTGGGAATTCACTGACTGTGTCCCTCTCAGCACACTTAAGTGGCCCAAGACGAAACCACTGGGAAAGAGCTTGATGTCATCTGTCACGGCAGTGTGAAGTCTTTGACCCCAGTGCTTCTGTGGACTTGGAGGATGGTCCCTGAGGTAGGGTGGGAACGCCAGGAGGTCAGGCTACCTTGAATTCAGCTCTCACTACCAGTATTCCTTTAGAAATTCAGATTAGTATAAAAAATGTAAGGAATACTTTTATGAAACTTTAAACCTGTCCTTCCCAGAATATTTTAAGGGAATCTTTTTATACCTATTCCCAA
This sequence comes from Eospalax fontanierii, assembly GCA_035773235.1. Taxonomy (NCBI): domain Eukaryota; kingdom Metazoa; phylum Chordata; class Mammalia; order Rodentia; family Spalacidae; genus Eospalax; species Eospalax fontanierii. The sequence goes on along the minus strand of CM069543.1, from coordinate 25,886,843 downwards.
ATAGGGAAAGAAGAGCATGACAATTAGAATGTCAGCTCTCAGGTTTCCTCAGACTGGAATACCTTTTAAAACACTATAGCACTGATTAGCTAAATACTGTTCCTCTCCCCTACAATCAGATACATATTTAGAGATTTTCCTGGGGAGGGGGGTCACATTGAATTCCTAAAAGCTGTATTGCCCAAATATAAGTAAAATCGAAATTCAATCCTGAGACTCTAGTGTCTTGAAACAGGTATATGCCTTGGTCTGTCTGTTGTATGGTGTCAAGATTCAGCATGTTTCAGTTACCAGCACTTTCAAGTGATGCCTCCCTGCCTCTGTGGAGGGGACACATGTTGGGTTTATACAGAACTGCCTCTGGTTTTACAAGATCTTGCTTATAGGCATGCTGGTGGAGTTCTTGTCTCTCTCTCTCTCTGTGTAAACTGAGTATTGAATCATCTATTTCAGAACATTATTTGATCTGGTTCAGATGGTAGAAGTCTTTCGGTTGCATTTTGGATGACTTTATTGCTTCATAGGTTCATGGCAGGGTTGGGGGAGATGCTGTTCTAAGAACCAGAAATGTTGAAATGACACCTCAGAGACACTTAGCCAAATTGAACAACTGTTGGACTCACATATCAGTTGCTATGTTCACTTTGCTTTCAGTTGTTTTAACAAACCCCAGGAATAGGGAGGTCTTACTAATAAGAAATCTTTTGAAGTGTCTGTGATAGGAATGTCTTGCATCTAGATTATGAGTTCCAGGAAATTCAAAACAATTTTCATATGGCATCTTTCCATTGTGAGTAGGTTTCGCCCGTCCTGTAAGTACACAATTCATTTTCATAAAGTGATAAAGAATTTGAGAACATGTAGGTAGTTTTTCTTATCAAATATAATACTTAGAAAATGGAGAAGCCAGATGGGTGTGGTGGCATATGCCTAAAATTGCAGCGTTCAAGAGGCTGAAGCAGGAGAATTGTTGTGAATTCAAGGTCAAATTGGGCTACATAGTTTAATCCTGTCTAAAATGGGAATATAGGTAACTAACAGGGAAGGAGAGAGGGAGAATGGAGAGAGAGGAGCGAAGGGAGGAGGGAGAGAGGAAGAAGATTCTCTGTCACAAGGTTTAGAGAATACCACCCATGTCATTTTCTGGTGATGGTGTGGGCCAGGAGAGATCTCCCAAATAGGAGACAAGAAGATGTTCTGTCCACTCAGAAGCTTCCAGCTCCTTAGAGTTGGCCTTGACTTGGGACAAAGTTGTGCTCAAAGTCCTGAGAACATACTCAGAAAATATTTGCTCTGAGTTCTCTATAAAAGTACACTTAGAATGTTTGTTGAGGTGCACAGATAACCCCAGAAGACCCGGCATAAGCAGATGTTTCAGAGCTGACCAGACCCATTCACTGACCTTGTAAAGGAAGGATCAGTGAGGTTTGATACAAGGGATGTAACAGACCCGATTTATTTGCACTTTCTCATGGCATCAGATGCATGGGACATTCAGAACAGTTTGACACAAACAAGATTAGAGCAGGCTAGGCTTCATGAACAACATGTATTCAAAGAAGGAGGTCGAAGAGAGAATAGAAACCTTGGTGGCTAATTCTGCGTTATCATCTATTAGATTCTTTTTCCATGAAAGATGATATCCTAAGAACAGGTGTTTGCTTCCTAATTCAGTCACATGAGAAATGGTCTCCATTTCTTCCATTAGAATTTTCCTCCTCTCCAAAACCACTTTCACCTGAGTTCTGGGTACTTACCCATGAGTTTTGGGGACTTGAAATAGATGCACATCCCTTACATCATTTGCAGAGTTTATGTGATATGGTTCACATCACCCCTACGTTGGACTCATTATTTTTGAAACCCGTAAGACTCAGCTGTGATGTGTGTTTTCAAGTGTGAGTCGGACAAAGGGTTGACGGTGAATGTGTAGAAACTGTCTCATGCTACTTGTCACATTTTCCCACGGGCCATTTCTTTGCTGTAGTCTGCCTTAGCTCTGTCCTTTAGACCAGCACTGTAGACAGTCCAACTATTGTTTTGTTTTGCCCTAGGATTTCACTCCATGGCCCAGGTTGGCCCTGTACTCTTGGTCCCCCCGCCTCAGCCTCTTGAGTACTCAGTTTCCAGGCATGTGCCACCATATCTAGTTTTTAATTGTCATTTCTGAGCTGTAATGCTATAATTGGTCCCAAAGAAGGTCTTCATTTTCTGTCCTAGAAGAAGTCAGGCATCTTAGCCAAGGATTCTTGGAGATATTCTGAGTATGTTCTCCCAGGATTCCTAGGAGCTTTTATACATTCCTCCTTTTACTGCTTGTTTTTGGTTGACTCTGTCTTCCTTCAGCAAGGTTTGCTCAGGTGGAGAGCATGTGGAAGAGGAGAGGGGCTGAGGAATGAGGTGAGCCCGAGCTTGCAGGACTCTCTGTTGTCTGCCCAGAAAAAAAGTCTTTTTCTTTTAATTTTCCAATCATAATGTGGATTTTTCTTTGCCAAACGGCTTTGGGGCTTTGCCGGGGACCTGTGTGCCAGAGTCAGAGATTCATCTTGGCCAGACACTGCCACATATTGAAGTGGAAGCCGTTTCCAGGAAAGCACAGAGAGCTGAGCGCACTAGAGATCTTTCCTTGATTGTGTGAGCCAGGCCTTGACACTCAGACCATCTGGAAAAGCTTGGACCCAAGCACTAATCTCTGCTTCTCACATCTTCTCCTTTCATAATCTTAAAAAACTTCTTGTTCATTTGATATACCTATTTATTGGTTTCGTACATTTGTAGCAAAACTTCTGGGGTATTTAGGAGCTTTAAGAAAAATACACACCCTAGGACGGACTGCAAAGCAGGAAGAGTTGACGTCCCTCTGTAGATAACTAGTTACTATTCTTTGAGCCACTTGCTATTAGTGAGAACAGGTATATGTAGCTTTATGACTTTCGGGTGCTCTTAAGTAAGCGCAGTTGCTGGGTCTCGTCTCTTCATAGTGTGCTCTCTCTGGAGCATGCATCTCTGTCTGCAGTGACTCCTGCTGCAGTTTCTGCCTCTGCATCTGCTGTTTCTACTACATTTCCTGCTGCCAGTGGTTATCAGTCTGTTTATGCCTAGATGCAGACAGCGTCTCCAAAGTGTGCCATGTGTCTGAACAACCAAGGGACACATTAGTTTGCTCTAGCTGTAGCTGACATCACAGTTCATTTAGTACTTTGATTTGGTACTGTGCTTCTGCAAAGTCTAAAAGTGATCCCGTGCACAGAACCAGCTCGTGACAGTTTGAGTATTCTTTATCTTTTTATGTTTTGCTGCAGATTAGCTAGCTGACCCCCTTTGAACTTATTTCTTCAGGCTCTTTTAAGCCTATCAGGTGACATATAAACTTACAGATCAATATTTGTGGTGTCTATAGTACACTAAGAACAGTACCAAATGCAAGGCATATTTTTTTCTACATGCATAAGACATGCATACTCAATAGTTAACAAGCCATATTATTGTATTCTAATGTTCAGATTAGCTGTAGAATAATGTACCTTGTGGCATTGAGAAGCAGAGAATTAAAAGCATCCTAGTGGAATTTAGAGAGTCCTTGCCATAAACTAAAGCATGGGCTTGGAAAGATAAATGAAGCATAGTGCTTATCAGTGACTTGAGAACTATAATAAATGATATTGGTTATAGATCATCCTTAGAAAAGAAGATTGAGATGCTTTGGGATCAAAGTAGACTAACAGCGCTGGGGGAAGATAAAACATCAGTTTTTAGTGCCGTATCTCTGATAATTGTACAGTCAGATCACAGGTCTAGACCATTTAATTCTCAGAAGGGTCCTGGCTAAGGAAACCATCATTCCCAATGTCACCCTCTGTCTGTATTTTTCTGGCTGATGTCCTTTCTTTGTCCTTCTCCACCCACTGCTTTAGGGTGCTCTTTGGTAAGATCACCCTGTCTGGTTATGTGACTCTTGGGTCTTGTCCCGCCCTTCTGAAGAGAAAAATCAGTGTGAGACAGGTTATATGAAAGTATCTAGTCAGTGTTTCTTCACAGACCCTTTGCATTCCTCTTTGTGTTGGCTGACCTTTGCTCTTGTACCTTAAGAGGACATTGCAGAATCTACGTTGTCCAGCATGGCTCCCAGGTGTCTCTGGTGATACTACTAATGATGACCGCAGTTTTCCTAGGCATGTTGTTTTCTTTTTAACAGAGGCCCTATGGAGTCATTGTTTGCTGTGTGGGATCTTTGGACTCTGTTTCTTTGGAAAACCCCTTTCTGCTTATAGTAAGGATAGGAAGAACTGGCAGCTCCCCTGGGCAGTCCCTTTCTCTTCACTTTCAGCACTTTCCTTTGGCAGAACTCACTTGCTTTGTAGAGGTTGGAACTTACCTGCTAGGGAAGAAAGTCTTTTCTCTGCAGGTCCAGAGGGAAAAATCCACCCCTAGGAGATTCTTTTCTCTAATTTCAGTTCAGTCATTTGATTTGAAGGATAAAGAAACCCTGAGGGCAGGTGACTTTTATTCCCACACTCCTGGTTTTGGGTAAAAGAAAGTGCTCTGTTCACTTGTATTCTATTCTTAGAAGTTGAACCATGCTTTTGGTGAGATTAGTGGGGCTGAACCTAATGAAATAACCCATAGGCAGTAAAACAGTGGCCCGATATTGGGAGCATCACGTAGGTCAACCTCATATATCACATTCATAGATGTGGAACTAGCTTATAGCCTGCGCTTTTAAAAATATTTTATTTATTAATTTTATTTTTTGTATAAGAGTGTATTGCCTACATGTGTGTAAGTGCACCCATGTCATTGAGTGCTCTTAGAGGTCAGAAGAGGGTATCAGATTTCTCTGGAACTGGAGTTACGGATGGTTGTTAGCTGCCATGTGAGTGCTGGGAATTGAATCTGGCTCCTCTGCAAGAGCAGCCAGTGCCTTAACTGCTGAGCCATCTCTTCAGGCCTTCTCTTAACAGTGAGTTGTGAAAAGATATCTGGAAGGTATTCTTGGTGATTGGACGCAAAAGCAGTGCTAAGCTCTCTCCTTGGTTTCTGTTGTCTCCCAGGTTACTCTACATCTGAACCCCATCTCCTCAGTTCACATTCACCACAAGCCTGTTGTGTTCCTGCTCAACTCCCCACAGCCCCTGATCTGGCATCTGAAGACAGACAGACTGGCCACAGGCGTCTCTAGAGTTTTCTTGGTAAGTATTTAAAGCCCCCTCAAACTGATCCTAGTGGAAGGTTATAATGACCCTGAAAACTTTGCAAGACTTTTTGGTTTTGTGAGGCAAGATCTTGCTATGTAGCTGAGACTTGCTTCAAATTCTCAGTGCTTCTATCTCAGGAGACTGAGTGCTGGGGTTATAGATGTGCACACCATACCCAGCTTACAAAGGTTTTTTGAAAAGACTTCTCTTCATTGGAAGAATACCAAAGAGTGTTGCATTTTGATTTGCATGCTGGGAGATGTTGGGATGGCATCGTAAAGCATTCACAGAAAGCAGGTGCCACCCATATGTGTTCTGTGGAATCAGAGTCGTGTCTAGTTTGCACGATGGTACAGTCCCACTGTCATAGTCTGCGTGGCCTGAGCATTGGTGTTCCCTTTTGCCTTGTGGCATCAAGATCATTGTCAAGACTGTAAATAGCCACTGAGTGTGTGGTCTCTGACCACAAAATAAATATGCTCAAGCCTGTTCCTAATTGTATATAACACAGGCCTAATTTCTGATAGGCGGAACCATCTGTTGAGAAAGTGACATAGTCCACTCCAAATATGAAATCATTTGTATTCTATTAAAAAAAAAAAAAAAGGCTGGAGCCTAGCTCTTGCAAAATGATCCAAATGTTACCTACTATTTGTAAATCATGTCCTTTGGAGTTTGCCAGAACATTCAAGTTTGCTAGTTGTGGAGAAATAGATGGGTTGTTTGGATGGAATTTTTGGGATATGATATCATGTCTGATGATGAGCAGCTTTGCAGCTTGGTGGTGATAACTCACAGTCTATTGCGACAGCTTCAGGCAAGAGTCCTTACTGCAGAGCCTTAGGCTCTTAAACTTCTTGCCTCTGTCTTAAGATGAGCATCATCCTCAGTTAATAGGTTTGCTTTTGCCTAATGGAGCAACTCTGCCTCTCTAGGGACCTTAATCCAGATCTGTAGTTTCTTGTCACTTGAAGAATATTTTTAGAAACTGGAAGGTACCTGTTGAATAAAGTAAATCCACAGTTCATGTGTTTAACTGGTAGATTATTTATAAACATGTAAAATAGAGGCGATGGGGAGATTCTATTTGTAATAAAATGCTAATTAATAAATACACACGGAAGAAATGATGGTGTTATAATAGCATTTTGTAGCCATCACAGTGAAAGTTGATCAAGACTCTTTAATAGATGCTAGATCTAATTATTGGAAGAGGAGGGGGAAGCTGAGGGACAGTATATTTAGATACTCTCTCAATAGCTTCTCCCCAAGTTACTTATTAATTATGGAAGAAAAATAGTAGCTATCCCCAGTATGTGCGTGACCTGACTCTAATCATGGGGAAACGCTGGACAGAACTAAATGGAGTGACATTCCACAGAAGAACTGGCCTGTGCTCTTTAAAAAGTGAGCCATAGCTGGACATGGTGATGTACATCCTTAGTCTCACCATTTGGGAGGCAGAGGCAGGTGGATCTCTATGAGATCGAGGCCAACCTGGTCTACAATGTAGTGAGTTCCAAGCCAGCTTTGGCTACAGGGAAAAGTCACATAAAGCAAAAACCAAACAAACAAATAAAAAGTGAGCCATGAAAGGCTAAGAAGGGTCACAGAGCCATTCTAGATTGAATGTGACTAAAAAGGCCTGTGAGCTTATTGAGGGGTGGGTCAGTTGCCATAAATTGTGTAGTGAGGACAATAGATGAGCCTGTTGACTACAGTATCGAATGCTCCTGTGTTTTTTGTGTTTGTTAGTTGTAGTGCTGTTGTATAGGAGACTGTTCTTTTTTTTCTTTCTTTCTTTCTTTTTTTTTTTTTTGAGGAAACATGCTTGATGATAAGGAGAAAATAGTTTTTAAAAAAATACAGTATATAGACAGGAAAAGAACCCAAGTATGACAGGATGTTAAAAAGTGGTGATTTTGGTTAAGGGTACTAGAGTCCTTTGCAGACTACTTAACAACTCTGGTATAAATCTGAATTAATCTCCAAACAAAGCCTTTAAAAACAACAATATATATTTTATGTAGGATTATTAAGAAGTTAAATTTTCAAAAATATGTTTTTATTTTACTTTGCATGTTTGGGGGGCCATATATGACATGGTGGACATGTGGAGGTGAGTGGGCAGTGTGTGAGAGTTGTTTCTCTCCTTCTACCCTGTGGATCCCAGGGACCAAATCAGGTCATCAGTTTTGGTCACTTTTATCAACTGAGCCACCTCACCAGTCTAAATTGTGCCCCTGTTCTTGAAAATTAAAGCTCACATCATTTCTATGTTAAAAAAGCAGGAACAGTAACAATTTAGTGGTTGTTATTATGTTGGTTTAGTACTTAGTACATTTAAAGAATCACACTAAGGGTGTTAATACTTTGTCTCATCTAATTCTCACGGTAGCCTTAGGGTCATGGTAAATTCACTCCTTTCTATTGCTCAGGAACTTAGAGGGCCAATAATGACCCAAGAAGCATGGCAATTTCTGCAGAGTTAGGATTCAAACCGAAGTTAGGACCCACTCTATTGCACGGATGCTGAATTGCCTCCCTCCCTTCGTACTCATCTTCATTCCAATGTTCTGTAATTAACATTATTTGTGATAGTAAGACTTAAGGCTTTGATCATAGTCATATGCACGCGCACTGCAGTTGTATTACCCAATACCGTAGGAGCTCTCTGTGCATAGCTATTGAAGTTAAAAAACTCAAACCGGGCCTCGTGACCCAGGCCTGTAATCTCAGCTGCTCTGAGGCTGAGGCAAGAGAATCTTAAGAGAATCTTGCCTGGGCAACACAGTAAATTCAAAGTCAATGATGGCAACTTAGCCTATTTCTTAAAAGTTTTTAACAGTGAAAAGAGGGCTGTGGATGAAGCGCATTGATAGAGTCCTTGCCTGGCATGCACGAAGCCGTGTCTTCAGTTCCCAGTATTGAGTATTGAATCCAGTTTTGATGCTTAGTCTCATTTCAGGTCCTTAGGAGCTCCAAGCAGGTGGTGGTGCCCACACTAGGCAGGTTGTGCAGAAGTGATAAGCAAAGGCTTTGCTTAGACAGATGTGATTCCAAGCAGCAATTGGGCAAATTTATCTCTATGACTCTTACTTTTCCCAACTGTAATTTAGAAACAGTGAGAGCCTCAACATCATAGGAATGTTACTTTGATTAGATGAAATTGCTTATAAGATGTTTAGTACACTGCCTGCCGCTGCTGAGCTCGCAGATATTTGCCATTTCTGCAATTGTTAGTAGGGGAAAGAGCTCTTGCGAAGGGTGTGGAATAATTATTTTAAGTGCAAAATAGCTTGGCTGGCCCCATTTTCCAGTGCCATAGGTCCAGTGAACAGTGTGGGCCACATACACCATAGCTGTATTTATATTTTCTGGATTCTTTCTTTAGTCTAGGCTTTAGGGGAAAGTATCTTTGTTGTTTATTTACTTTACTTTTGTTTATGAACTGTAAGAACTGCTTCTTGACTGTTAGTTGAAAATACACTAATAAAAAAGGAGACGGTTTTAGTAAACAACCTAACATTAACCTTATTTGGAGTTAATCCCATGTAAGGAGATTGTAGTGCAAGTGATGGACCAGGGATGATGAACTCTAGAGAGACAGCAGTGGGAGAAGTTAGGAATTGAAATTCCAGGCCCTGAGCTCTGCTTTCCTTAGGGAACGTGGCTCCCTCCCACCCTCGAGTTTCTCCATGGCCTAGAATACTCTACAAGACATCTGTTGCTCAGTCGGGTTCTCAGAACAGGATACCACAGGTGGTTTGAGTTCCCTCACGAGCTGGGCAACTCCTTCTCACTCCTCCCCCAAGGCCTGAAATGAATTGGTGTCCCTCATTCATGTCATAGCCTTTGCAGCAGAGGAGCGGTGGTGGAGAGAAAGCCAGTGGTGTGCTCGGTTTGTCATTTGTTAGACTTCGGGGTTAAAGTTTCAAGATGAGGCAGGTAAACTGTTTCACCTGAAGTGCTTCAGTAGACCCAGAGACTCTTTGGAAGCTGAGTCCTAAGGTTAACCAGTAAGGGAGAGCTGAGAAGGAGGATGGGTCCCTTGACCCTCTGTTCGAGATGTGCGTATCCTTGTGCCATGTAATGTTGAAGGTTTTGAATGACTGTCTCCAAGCTGTCTTTACCTTCCAGGTAGAGTTATAATACTCTAATTGTTATGTTTTTTCAAGTGAGACAGTTGAAGTAATGGCTAATTATAATGAGAGACCTGCATTGTTTTAGCTGCCCAAACTAAAAATGGAAAGCTTCCATAATTAGGTAGGAAGGCTTCTGTTATTCAGAATGTCTCAGCCACTGACTTTTAATAATATGAAAATACTATACCTTAACAGTGTCTGATAAGGGCATCTGTCTTTTTGTCAGATCCCAGCTCCTAATCCTACTACACTGACAAGGAGTGTGTCAGGCATGGGGGAGGGGGATTTCGTGCTCTTTGCAAATGTTTTGACAGTTGCTTTGACCAGTTGCTCTCGTTACTTAGGAAGTAGGAGTGGATGTAGGTGTCTCCTGACGTGTCTCAGGTTGTACACATACATATTCATGATGAAGTTTTCACAGCCTTAAAATATTTTCGGCGTGGTCCAGAGAATATTCAGTAGGTTGAGTTGTCCCTCAGTGCAATCAGAAATAACTGTTCTGCCTTGATGGGTAGGAGGTAGTTCAGTTGGTAGAATGCTAGCTTTGCATGACCAGAGCTCTGGGTTTCATTCCTAGTACCACATATAACTGGGCATGGTGGTACATGTCTGTTATGCCTGCACCCAGGGAGGTAGAAGCAGGCAGGTCAGAAATCTAAGGTCACCCAGGCTTCATGAGTCCCTTTCCCAAAAGTGTGTGTTTGTGTTATAATTTGAATAAACCTTCCTCCTAAGACAGACACAAATGACCATCCAGATACATGCGGTGCTGTGTGAACAGTAGGGAAATGTTCAGCAGGCACAGCACTGTGCCACCTCCTACACTCTAGGAGGGCTGTCATAAGACAGATAATAACAAATATTGTCAGGATATAGAGGAATTGAAAGATTGCTAGATTGCTGGTGGGAATATAAAGCAGTTCTTTATACAAAGGCCCCGCCCACAAAAACTTGTCCACAAATGTCCAAAGCAATGTTATTCATAGTAGCAAAACCCACCAAACAAAAACACCTAAGAAACAATCCAGATGGCCATGAATTGATGAGTGAATGAAAACAATGAGATGTCTATACAATGGACTATCATTTGACCACAAAAAGGAAAGAAGTTTTGATACACATCATGAATGAACCTTGAAATCATGCTAAGTGACACAGAAGGCTGCATATTGTATGATTCTCTTTGTTTGAAGTGACTAGAACAGGCAAGTTCATAGAGACAGAAAGTAGAGGTTCCATGGACAGGGATGTGTGGGGGAGGAGAACAGGGCTCAGGACCCATAATGGTGTGAGGTTTCTTGTAGGAAATGATGGAAACGTTGAGGAATCATATATGAACACCATACCCTCTGAAAATATGCAAACAACACTGAATTGCATATCTGAGAAAGGCATCATTCTGCTATATTACATAAAACTATAGAAAAAAATCATGCTGTAATCTTTGAAAACGTTGGTGCAAGGGCTGCAGATGGAGCTCAGTGGTAGGCTGCTTGACTAGAATGTTCGAGGCTTCCATCCCAAGCGTGACTAAAACACACAGACAGACAAATGTGATGGCGCAAAAATCAATGACCAGGATTGGGGCAGGGTTGCTGGGAACTGAACCTAGAACTTCATATATGCTAATGGCTCTACTGCTGAACAACTCTCTCAGCCCTAAACTAGGTACTAAAAATGTATCTTTTTACTGTAGTGTCATGCATCTACTTGAGGTATATGTTATTTTTAAATCTTGTGGGACTACTAGTTGGCTCAGCAGGTTAAAAGTGCTTGCCATGCAAAGCTGGAGACTGAGGTTGAGTCCCCAGGATCCTTGGAAAGATGGAGAGAACTGACTCCATGGAGTTGTCCTCTGACAGCTATACACGTGCCCTGCTGTATAACAGGATAATAATAATAATAACAATAATAACAATAATAATGGTCCTTTATTTGTATTCCAAACTTGAGCTCCATTTCATACAAGGTCTTCAGACTCAGAGCCTAAAATATACAGAAATTTTCAAGAAGACTATAGTGGCCTGGAATGGTGGTACATACCTGTAATCCCAGGGTTTGAGAAGCAGAGGCAGGAAGATCCAGAGTTTAAATCCAGCCTGGGCTACATAGGGAGACCCTGTCTTAGAAAGGAGAATGGAAGGGAAGGCAGAGGAAGAGAAAAAAACGAGAGAGAAAGAGAGAGAGAGATCACCTAATAACATAAAATATCTAGTCCAGAGGCCATAGCCACCTTCTCAATGTTAGAATTAGTTGTTTTGCCTGCTAAAAAGGAAGAAAAGTAACATCTAAAATGAGAAAACTCAAGAAACAGGCAGCGTCTTCCAGTCTCATACTCTCTTGGGATTCCTGGCTTGTGATTTTTTTTTTTCTAGCCATTTATCATTAAAATCAGGGAAAAGTATGTGGATATGTGTGTCTTTGGGAAGAAGATGGAGTAGATGTTAGCCTTGGAGTTGGCAACCAGAGTTGGCAAATAAAAATTCAGATCGCCTAGTTAAAGCTGAATTCAGATAAACACCAAATAATTTGTTTAGTATGCCTGTGAAGTATTTTGGAGATAATTATACTTAAAAAAAATCTAAAAATTCAAATTTAACTTGATGCCTTGTATTGTATTTGGTAACTCAGAGGTTAACTCAAGCTTTTGTGTGTGGTTTTAAACTCCCTGACCTGAGTGTTAGTAAGTCTGAGTACTAGTTCTGGCTCTACCACTAACTAGTTATACATGAGTATAGATCACAGAACTGCACACTTCCTGAATCTGAGACGAAGGAGTTGGATTAACTGATCTCCAAAGTTTCTCCCAGCTTTTAAACTCTGATGCTTTGATAATGCAACTGCTAGATATTATATCCCAATTTAATTGGAAACAGAAAATAGCAATATGAACCCTGCCTCCTCAGCAAATCCAAGTAAATATCAAGGCAGGGCAGTCGAAATAAATGAGAGAAACCAAACTTTATGCTGTTGGCTTTGGATTAAAAACAAATCAAAACTTAATCCTAATGAAAAATGTAAATTAATACCAGGAACATGCTGAATATTTAAAAAGCAGCTTTGCGTGTCCAGGGAAGGGGGAGGGGTAGTTGAAAAAGTCGTTGCCAAAATCTGGTTTATTCGTTTTATTTAAACTGGGAAGTGAGGGTCAGGGGGAGGGGCGGAGCCCAAATAATCTGGGCCTCTGCCACCAAACCACAGGCAGTTCTCTGGTCCCCACTGCAGTCTGGATAACTGACAAGACTCGGTGAAAAACAAGTGCTATTTGTTTTCCTGTGCCTCGCATTTAACTGGAAATCAAAAGGCTAAATTTCCAATCAGCTGTTAAATAGCCCCAGATGTGAGCTTAGAGCCCACTAGGAAGGGCCGTGCCCAGCCGGTGCCACGGCGCATGCCCAGAGCTTTACCTTTCAGTGAAGCCAAGCAGTGTGTCACTGAGGGTTGCTGCATCCAGAAATGCCCAAGAATAACTCAGGCATTCAAACTTGCCTGTGAAGGACGGAACTAAAAAAAAATACTCTATGTTCCATTGTGCTGCTTTTTAAATTTTAGTTGTTGTTTTTTTCTTCTAACATCCTCCTCCTTTGGCAGCTCTGTTCCCACACTTTAAAAAACCCACAAAATTAGCATACTTCATAGGATGGTTTACGGATCCACTGTTCATTCATCCAACATCCAGGTTTTCTGACTGCTTGCTTGCCCGAGCTGCCCCTTACAGGATTATCCAGGGATAAATGAGGCCAGTCAGCTGCCCTCGGGGAGCTTCCTGTCCTGTAGTGGAGCTAGCTAAGAAGCTGGGAGTTGTGGTTCAACATGTACCCTTTGAGGGATCCTGGAAGTTGGAGAAAATGAGACTTTCCTTCTTGCAGTTGCAACTGAGGCAGTGTCCTCTGTGAGGTGGACTCTGGGAGCAGCCTGTAGGCAGATGTCGTGCAAACACAGCTTCCCCTGCCACCAGAAGTGTCACCCCTAGGGGTCTGGATTCACCATTTTGGCTTTTTGAGCGAGGTCTTTCCCCAAATAACTTCTTTCTTGACGGCAGATTAAATAAACGTTTCAAGATTGGTGACTGTTCTTTGAAATGTCTCTGGTGGAATGACTCATTGTGTCCTGAGGAGATTCCAAGTGGTTGTGTACCATGTATTTTTTTTCCCAGAGACTGCTTATCTGATGGTTTTGTGGCTTGTCCCTAAGAGCCTTAATTATATGGGGCTTGATCCTCTCATGAGCTGGGGTCAGTCAACTACCATATTTCCTAGGAATGAGTTTCTGGCCCCTTTGTGGTAAGAGAGCTCTTCCTAAATGTCACTGTGGCAATTAGGACACTGGCGAGAACCCAGTTTCAGCTGGTCCAGAGAGGGTTTGTAGAAGCCTCAGTAGGATTCATCCAAACTCACTAGGGGAAGGTGGTGAATGTTGCCAGTGGATGAGTGGCCTGGGGCCCTGGTTTGCCATCTTGTATTTTCCTGAATAAGACATCCTGTCCAGGAGGGCTACCACCAGTATAGACTTTTCCTGGCTCTGGCTGGCGTGTTGTGTCATGTCTGTGTGGAAGCCCAGCCCTGTGAAGGCTTTACTTTTCATTCAACAAATTGAGGTTAAATAAACCCAATTTCACTGGAGGGAAGGTTTGTGTTTCTTTGTGTACAGTTAGTTCCAAGGCATCCTTCAAAGCTTTATTGTGTAAGGCTAATCTGGTAATCTGATTCATCTGCCCTTCCGAAGCTTTGGGCAGTTGTGTCAAATGTTAATCTCTGGTGCCATTGGTAACATGACAGACAACCTCCAGAGAGCTGTTTGGTAGAATATGTGTATTTTGTTAAGGGAGGTTGCAGAATGTTTTTATTTTCATATAATGGGAGGAGGGGGAAAGAAAATCTGTCTCCCAAGAGGTTCTGGGAGGCTTATGTGAAAGCTTTTGGCTGTGCCTGGGTGTAGACAGTGACGTTGTAGTAAGGATCCCACAGCTGGCCTGTACAGCCATTTCAGAGTGACTGCAGGATGGCCCAGCTCCTTTCTGGGTACAGGTTTTTGGGTTTATCTGAGGTTTTGTACCTCAGAGTCTTGTCATTGAAGTTTCTGGCTTGGAGATTACTTCTTATTTCTGTGAGGAAGGAAGGAACCCCTTTAATTTTTATTATTTCTGTGTGCAGGATAGAATTTGTATTCTAAACTCTGCTTTTGCCATTGCTTCCTGACACCTTACCCCTAGATGACCCCTAGATGCCAGAGAAGTCATTGTCCCATTTGAATGGTAAGGGGCGGTGAAAGCCAGGGGCCATGTACGTACCACCTCTAGCAAAAGCCCACTGGATCTCTAGCCTTGCAGTCTTTAGCTCTGAGAACCTATTCTTAAGATTCTAGAGCTTCCAAGGGTTATAACCTAGAAGATGATGTTCAGGCTCTGCTATTTGAAATCAGCACTGCTCTAATTCTAGAAATCAGTCTATAAAAAGTTCTTTTCTAGGAGTTTGATTAAGAAGGCTAGTTTATCACCCTCAAAGTCTGTCAGGCAACCCTTGCTGCCTGTTTTGAGGATATACATGCATAAATATATTTAACGAACACCAAATCATGCACCATGTGATAGAATGCTTTTAAGCTTCCACTAGGTTACTTTATTTAATCCTTATAACGAGTCTGTGATGTAGGTGCTCTTACTGTCATTAGAAATTATTTTATTTTATTATACAGGGTTATATACTTTCATGCAAGTATAAATTATCTTCATTTTGATATAAGGAAATTGAGGCAAAGACGTTAGCATGTAGCGGGACAAACAACTAAGTGGTGGTTGTAATGCGTGTGAAGTGCCTAGTGTCTGGCTTATAGTAGGAGCTTGTTACATGTTAATAATAATGTCCTTTAGATTTTTTTTTTTTTTTTGGAGTCAGGGTCTCCTTGTAGAATAATACCCTTTAGAATAGAAACTGTGCCCTCCTAGAAAGTCACTGTATTAGTTACTTTTCTGCCCCTGTGGTAAAATACCGTGACCAAGGGAACTTAAACTAAACCAAGGGTTTAGTTGAGTTTACAGTACCAGAGTGGTAAGAGTCCATCATGGTGGGGAGGCATATTGGCAGAGGTAGAAGGAACAGAAAGCCGAGCAATCACATGTTTAAGGCACAAGAAGCAGACTAGAAAATCTGGCAAGGCTTAGGAACTCTCCAAGCCCGCCCGCTGTGACGTGCTTCCCTCTATAAGGCCGCACCTCCTAAAACCTCCTGAAATAGCGCTACCAACTGGGGACAAAATGTCCAAATACCTGGAGCCTGTGGGAGACATTCTCATTCAAGCCACCACAGTCCCACTGCTTGACTTGATAGCTATGATATCGTCTTGAACTCTGGTCTCTAGAATGGTGCCCCTAATGACCATTCCAAGAGCAGGACTTCAGAACTGAACTTAAGAGCAAATTGGGGCATCGGGTCAAGTGAGCAAAGATGTTGTTTTACAAAGTCTGCTGTGAATGACTTGTTTCAAAATTGGGATATAGGTCTTTCCAGTATTCCACTTGGGGAAGGGTTTAAAATTGTTTCCTTGACCTCTTTCCCAAGAACACTTTTCCTTTGGGTTCCTGGTTGGACTGCCTTTAGGTCGGCTTCACTCAGTGGTCTTGCTTAATTAGCACACATTTGTCCTTAGCACCTTGGGAATCATTTCATCATTGAGATCAGATTTGTTCAGATCAACTTTCTTAGCTTTGGCAGAGGAGACCATGGTGGCCTTCTTTAGAGATGGTTAAATATAGACTGGAAAACGGGAATGGATGGGCATAAGAATTCACCCTGTTCAGAGGGCTCCCCTTTTACTTTAAGAGTTAATTTTTGAAAGTTCTCTAAGGACTCTAGTCAGTTGATTTAGGCTTAAGACTCCTTTTCCATTGCCTCTCCCCAAGAAAATGGCCTTTAGGCCCTTCCTTCCCAAACCATTCTTGGGTCTGCTTGCTCAGTGGGCCAGAATATGCAGCTCCATGTCTTCTGGGACTTTTGTTTCTCACTTACAGAAACCATATCAGCCAGGGTCTCAGAGAAGTAGACCTAGCAGGGGATGTACACGAAGAGATTTATTGCATGGACTTGGCTTACACCATTGTGGAGACAAGCAAGGCAAGTCAGAGATCCACAGAGAAGTTTCTAGAAGGGAAATGATACCCACAGGCATGAGCTCAAGTTTCTGCCCTCGAAGAAGTCTAAAGTTTCTTCTTCCACAAGACAGCCCATGCTGTCTCTGAAGGGCTTTCCACTGACTGGGCTAGACCACCTCAATGACTTAGGACAGTTATCGTTCTTCTAAATCAGAGTCATCAATTATGGACTTTACTCAGATCTACAGAACGTCTCCCCAGCACCATGTAACTGTGGGGTTTAAAAGAGTAATGGAACTGTATTTGTAACAAACTGTGTTTGTTACTCTTCCTGTTGTAGTAACTGACAAAAGCAACTTAAGGAAAGAAGGGTTTCTTTTGGTTCACAGTTTGAGACTGTATTCTATCACCAGGAGGAAGGAAGGGTGGTGGAAGTGTGAGGCAGCCGCTCACACTGCATCCAGCCAGGAAGCAGAGAGAGATGGATGCTGAGGCTCAGCTTGCTTTCTCCTTTGCTTTTCCCTTGGGCAGGTGCTGCCCGTATTTAAGGTGAATCTTCTCATCTTAATTGAACCAGTCTAGAAACTCCCTCACAGATGTGCCCAGAGGTCCGTCTCTTAGGTGATTCTAGAGCTTGTTGAGCTGACAGTATTAACTATCACGTAGCCAGGACAAGTTGACATATAGAACTTGCCGTCAAAGATATGTACATGCCTTATATTCATAGAGGCACACGTGGAGGGCAGCCGCAGATTGAGTCATGTGGCAAATAGTAACAAGGTCAAAACTCAACAGTTGCAACTCTTCCCATTCTTTTTCTTCCACCTCTTCCTTTTCCTCCCTTTTTAAAATTTTTTTCTTTTCTGAACACCCGGTGGGTGGCAGATGTATTTTGTAATTGGCTATATCGTCATGCTACAATAGAAGGCAAGAAAGGGTAAATTTAGAATTCTGGAGAGATTATTTTGTAAGGCTGAGGAGGATCCCTGGCTAGCCTGGAACTTGACTCAGGAAAGCTCTTAGAATGCAGTTCCTACTTCCTTAATTTGGTAACCTGTTGGGGCTGAGCTCGCTTTACAAATGCAGGGGGATCTTTGGGGTTGGCTTGTGTAGCTACCACCTCCTATCCACCTCTGTTCTTGCAATGCTTCCATGGGAGGTGAGCACATTGCTCATACTAGCTTATGTTCAGGCTTGTGCATGCTCAGAGCTGTCCTCGTGGGCATGTACCAACAGAGCAGTTTGTCCTTCAGCATTTTACATTGCAGCAAAAGAATTTTTAAAAACCAGGATGGTCATAATGAATGTTTTGAGAAAATTCAATAGTCAAGTATGTTTGAAGTCATTTTACTAGAAGAAAGTAACCTGGTTTGGGTTACCAAATAAAACCACCCAAGGCTTAAAAAATCAGTTACATGGATTTTTGTTTCCTGAATGCATGATTGGCAGATACCGTAATCATATGGCTCATGAATATGTAGCCTTGCAAATTACGAAAGTAGATTCATGGGTATGGAAGTTATTTCTTTAAAATAAACCCCCCTTTTAAAAAACTAGCATTGAGTCATGACATATGCTAATGGAAAACATGTTTCAGATTGAATTTCATATCACAGGGCTTCAGAGGAAATAGGCCAGTACAGTCCTCCCAGGAATTGGGTAGAACGAATGTGTGATTTTCTTTTTTCAGAATGGAGGGGTTTAATCCTCATTGGGGAGGTAACTATTTCAGGACTGTTTCAGTAAGTTTGTTTTTGCTGGACTTCGTGCATACAGAATACATCCAAGCATAATCTCCTTAATGCCTTTCTGTGGGGGTTGTTAGGAGTCCAAGGGCCCATCTGAAGTTCCTGCTTCAGCAAAGCTAGATCCTAGAGACATGCTGAGTGTTCTTACCCGTTCTTCCGTATGTCTTCCCGCCATTCTTCTGGAACTGAGCTAGCAGTTCTCAGCATGGCAGGTGTTTCTGAAATATCAATGCTTTTTTTTTTTTTTTTTTTTTTTCTTGATCTGTTTTCCTTGTTTTGCTCTTTCTGTTTTCCTGAGCAGGCAACTCCAAAAAGAGATGTGTCTGTGTAGGAGTTTGGAAAAGTGAAAGGAAAGTTGGGTGAGGGGCAGGACAGAAGAGGACCAGGGACTAATCTGCATGGTGAAAGTGTCAAATTTCCACCAAAGTCATAGAAATGTGAGGTGGAGTGTGTGAGCTGAGCAGCCCCAAAGGCCTGTAATCTGAATAGCAGGCACTCACCCAAGCGATAACTCAAGCTCCAAGTAGACCACGACCAAGCCAGGGGTTTGGTGTATATGTGCACGTGTGTGAGGGCTCTTGGAACAGCTTTTCCTCTGAGGTCTCAGCAGGCTTTTCCTTATCACTGGGGAGCTGTGGTTTCTCATTTCACAGGACTCACTTCTTCTTGAATGTGTAAGATGACGACTCCATCCATGACTTGGCTCTTCTTCCTCTCTTTTTTTCTTCACCAATGTAGGGGAGGAGATTCTTGTTCACTGAGCAATCTAGTTGAAGTTTTATAAAGAGAATTTGCTTCACAGAGTTGTCTTCTGATCCTCATGAGCCCACTGTGGCACATCCCCTCCCCCATCGTGCGTGTGAGCACGCATACACACACACATACAAATTGGGAGAATCAGGAGCGGATATGATCTAAATATATTCATATATGAAGTTACCAAAAAAATATAAGTACATAAAATCAACAACAACAAAAGATAATTTGGAGGGTAGCCATGTAGCTCAGTGGTATAGAGTGCTAGTTTAATATTCAACTTGATTCAATCCCCAGAACCACAAAAGTAAATTGTAGTTTAAATAATATTTACATTTCTGGCCTAGAGCAGAGTTCCTCTATTTTGCACGGGGATCATGGGTAGTGAACAAAGGATTGGAATATATTTTCCTGAGTCTTAGGTCCCTGCTCCCCTGGAATCTTCACTTTTAACTAATTTCTGCCTGTCATACTTTAGGAATCACTGAGCTCAGGGTGTTTCCTTGCCATTGATTTAGGTTCTGGGACTAGACTAAGAAACAGGTGGATGTTCATTACCAGTTCATAATTGTATTCTTCTCAGGGCCACAGTGAAGGAGAAAGAATCTTGTTATATTAGTTATGTTTCTGTTGCTGTAATAAAACACCATGACCAAGGCCACTTAGAGAAGGAAGAATTTATTTGACTTCCGGTTCCGAGGGTTAGTGTCCACAGTGATGGGCAAGCATGGTGGCAAAGGTGGCAGGAGCAGAAAGCCCAGTGCTCACATCTTCTAGCAGGCACAGGAAGTAGAGAGCGACCAGAAATGTGGCAAGGCTTAAGAACTCTGCAAGCCTGCTCCCAGTGATATGCTGCCTCCAGCAAAGCCTCACCTCCTAAAACTTCCCAGACAATGCCACCATCAGGGGCCAGATGTCCAAATGCTTGGATCCACCACAGATCCAGAGAGAGAATTGCCATCTGATAGACATAGAGCATGAATACCATGCATCACTTTAAATATAGATACGTAATTTTAATTTATATATCCAATATTATATCATTTAAACATATACTTTATAATAAAAATTCATGAAATATTTTACCTTTTTCTTGTACTAAATCTTCAAACTCTGGCATGCATCATTATATTTTCATTGCAGGTCAGCTTAGCAACATTTTGGATGCTTATTGGTAACTTGTGGCCGATGGCTGTTCTGTTAGGCAGTGTTGGTGTCGGGGCAAAGATGACCTTCCCAAAGCCCCTGGCTTGCGTGGTGTATAGACTGCAGATTTGTTCCCATTTTTCTATCCCTAAATCCAACTTTCTTCTCTTCTGCCCAGAATTTATGGCAGACACTACCAGCCAATCAGACTTCAAAATTCATTCTGTTAAAGACTTACTGTTATCGTACCCATTATTGTCACGCACGCTTGGGATAAGTGTATTTTCCGTGGCGTTTTCCAGCATGCCATGCGCAATACAAAATAACTGCAGAGGACTGGCCAGAGTGGGGGCCAGTGGTTGGTATCGTTTATAAAAGGCCACATTGTGAGGGTAACACGTGAGTGGACTTTGAGGTAGGCAAGGTGACACTGGAGAGGTCTGATGTGGCCGGAACTTTCATCAGGAATGCTCACTTGGGAGCATTTGTTTGAGGTGGGGGTCAAGCAGTAGGACGATGGGCACAGGACTGGAAGAGGTACCAGGGCAGAGACATGGCACTGCCTAGAGCGAAGCTCCCTCTTCCTCCCCCCTGGAGACTGAATGACTTGGTGATACAAGCACCAGGCCTCTGAGTCAGCTGACCTGCTGAGATCAGTGCAAAACAAAGAAGAGCTTTTCCGGGAAAACGCTCTACCAGGTTCCAGGTTCTGAGGACTCGGCCCTCCCTCAGGCATGTGAGCTCAACTTCGGGGCATCTGTGAATCCACTTAGGACTTTAAGAGTTAAAGCTCTAACACAGGTGTGGAAACAAAGGGATTGGATGCCTCCTATGCTTTTTTCGTGTGCTTTTGGATGGGGTTATTGAATCTGATCCAGAAAAAAGAATAAACTTGGCTCTCATAGCCTCGTCGTAAGTTCTTGTAATAAAACTCCCAGTCCTGGCAGATAGAGTAATGTGCTGCTCTTTAAAAAAAAAGTCTGGTAGCATAACCAGAATTCAAAATACAAATGTTGTGTGTGGTTCACATAAGGAAGAACATTCTGGAGAGGAGCGGGCTCAGGTGCATCTCAGCTTCCCAGGATTTGTTAGACCATAAGATGCTTTGTGGTTGTCTGTTCAGTAGACCCTTGCTAAGAGTCAAGGTCCTTGGGGCTCAGTGTTCTGCACATTCCCACAGGAAGACATTTGTCATGTCAGGGAATGTCAGAGGGTTGGGTTTTAATTAGCAAGCAGGAGGAAAGTTCAGAGCACTGTGGAGGGAGACACAAAACTGCTAAGTATGCTTTAATAATTGGTTTTTTTTAGCCAGAGTTATTAGGTGAAAAATCAAACCACTAGCTTACAAGTTTGCCTGAAAGCTCATTTCCTGGAGAGTTAGAGAAGCAAGGAGTTCTGGTAACTGGTCTGAAGAAGTTGCAGTGTTGTCTTTCCTGTAAGTAATAACGAGCTTTCATTCCACAAGCGCTCATTACCTCCCTGCTTCGTGCCATGCACTGTGCCAGATGAAGAAATTCAGAGTAGACATGTACTTCCCTGGTTCGGAGGTGTTCTTTGTCAAGTGAAGGTGGTGGGTGTGCTAGTCCACTGGAGCTTTTTCTGTGAAAGAGGGCGTGGACTGGAGTTGTGTACAAGACACATGTGCAGCTCGGTCCTGAGGAGAGCAGAAAGGGGGATGCTTACGAAAGGAAAAGGAGCCTGTTGGCCAGTTGAGCAAAGCACAACAGAGCGGTCCAGGCAGGGGAGCAGAATATAAGAAAGACCCAGGAGCAGATAGCTCTCTGATGCATTCTGCAGCTGTGATTGGTTCCATATGCTGAGTTCTGGGTATGTGGAAAAGTAATGTGAAATGGAGACAGGGAGAGACACTCCCCCTCTGGCCTCGTGCCACAGTAAGATGCTTAACGGGTCTTCTACATCATCATGTGTTTATATTTTAGGAGGATTTCTCAGGTGACTCTGAAAGGGGAATGGAGGAACGGGATTGGCTGCTGTAACCGTTTTTTAAATATATTTGATGAAAGGGCCAGAAATGGGTGGCAGCATTGTGGGGACCCAGGACCAAGACAGAAGGGCACTGGGCCTTAGGAAGTTCTGTTATTTCATCCAAGTTAACACAACCTTTGTGTTTAACCTTTTATTTTTAAAAACAATTCCATACTCACCGTGATATACTAAGAAATGTATGTTTAGTCTCTTTCCTGTGTTTCTGGCATACAACTCCTAAACTCCTTGGCATCTCCAAAGTGATGCCTTTTTTTATGCTAATGAGATGACCTGTAGTTGGGGGCTCCTAAATGGCCTTCAGTTGGGGACTGGTTGCCAAGGAAACCAACCACTGGATTAGAAGAGGTTGAAGTTTTCAGCTTCTTTCTCTCATCTGGGAAAGGGAAAGGGACTGTAGATGAACTACATCACCACTGGACAGGGATTTATTTCAGTCCTGCCTGCTCAAAGAAGCCTTCATAAAATCCCTGATGGACAGGATGGGGCTGGAAGAACTTCTGGGTTGGTGATCCTGTGCCAGAGGTTCTGGGAGGCAGAGGTCTCTGCAGTGTCCTGAAAGCCCACTCCTTTGTCCTTTGCCACGTGCATCTCTCCTGTTTGACTGCTCTTAAAATATTTCCATTCTCATAAGCAGTTACATGGAAGCTAAGCGGTTCTCTGAGTTCCATCAGTCAGTAACAAGAAAGAGAACCTGAGGTGGGAACTATTGATTTATAACTGGTCAGTCAGAAGCACAGATGACAATCTGGACTTGCCATTGCCACATGAAGTGGGTTCAGTCACTATCTCCAGGTAAATAGTGTCAGGATTAAACTGAATGACAAGGTACCAGTTGGTGTCTAGTGAACTGGAGAAGTGGTTGATTGTGGGAAAACACCCACTAGTGTCAGAGGCCAACTGTTGAAAGTGATGTGAAGTATATGGTTTTTTAAAAGTTGTTTTCTCCTGTATCCTTGTGTGGCTATTTCCCCTGCAATACTGATTGAAGCCCTTTTCATGTGAGAAAATTGACCATCTATTTCTTCCGTGTTTTGCTGCTCTCTTGATATCCTGTATTCGTCCACAAACTTTAATCCAAGCCAGGCGCCTTCACTGTGAAATTGAAAACAGGGTCTGGAGTGTTGACTAGAGAGGAGAAGAATGATGTGCACATAGCATGTCTGTCTCATACTCTGGAAAGTTCTAGCATGATGGCCTTATAAAAGTGAACACAGTTTGCATCTGGGTCAGTAACCTGGGACCTTGTGGAAATGTGGCATGTACTGTGAGCACAGACTAGCCTTGTCTTATTTAACTTCTCAGGGATTTATATGAAATGGTATTAACCATCACAGTACATTTGTCTGAGAACACTGGGAGCCCTGACTCCTGCCTGCCCCAGTTCTATGTTTATAGACTGTGCTGGTCAAGCTCTGACAATTAATGCTGTCTGGGGAGGAGTTGAAGAAGCTGAGACTGTTGCTCTAAGAGTGAACACATGATAAAAGTCTGGTGACATCTTCAAACATTTGAAGGCTTGTCTCATAGAAGGATGAGGAAGGAATTCTTTGACTGGATGACTCAGATCAGTAAACAGAACCTCATGGGTAGAAAAGAACAGGGCCAGCCCGATGACTCGTGGGATAACTGAATTCCATCTCCAGGGTCCACGTGGTGGAAGGAGAGGACTGACTCTTGTAGGTTGTCCGCTGACCTCCAGATCATGGCATGTGTGCCCACAAGTACACGCACACAGATAATAAATGTAATTTTGAATGAAAGAAGGAAGGAAATCTTTTGTCTTGGGAGTGAATGAGGAGATCTTTTGGTTGGAACAGAAGACCAATTGACCAGAAGTCATGAGCCTCATGCTCTGGTCTTGGCCTGTGCTGACTGTCTGGCCTCAGGGAAGTCATAGTCTTTGTTGTATTAAATAAATAGCAGTCACCCCTGAACAATACCTTCTACAGCTTCATCGTGGCTGGGAGAGGCCGTTGTAGGGCCAGAGGAACTGGTGGTTGAGGGGAGAGTGCTGACTAACCACTTGTCAAAGCAGGAAATTTCCATTGACCTGTAGTCAGGACACCTCACTGCCCCTGGAAGCTTTGCTTTCTTCTTACTGGAATGCGCCTGAGGAGTGGCTGTAATTCTGTTTCCAAATTCCTCAGCTCTGAGTTTATGAACCTTATGGCCGCCTGGAGCGAAGACGCACTGGGGCAGGGTTGACGGTTTGGTGTTGGGAGGGATCTGCAGGAGTGACCCCTTCTGGAGGAACCAGCCTCACCAGCCTATGGCTTTTTAATGACTTCAGTCCGCATTTCACAATTGCTGCTGATTTCGTCTTTGATGTACTCTTTCTTCTTTCTTGCTTCTGGAATGTACCAGTGTGATACAACCCTTCATTCACTCTGAAAAAAAAATGTTCTCTTTGTATAAACATACTTAAAACTGGAATTAAATTTTATGGCTATAGTGTGAACAAGGGACACGAGCCACGGAACATCCCAAGATCCTTGTCTTCACACCCAGAAAGATTCTGGCAGTGGGTCAAAGGCCTCTGTACTGCTGTGAGTTTTGTTCTGTCAATGACAAGCTTAATACAAATACCTTTTTAGCATAAGTACTTCTCAGTGGCAAGATTTTTACTGCAGGGCTAAAGTCAGAAAGCCAGATAAAGATGGTTTTGAGGTTCACTGTAGCTGCACCCCAGAGGAGTTGCTGGGAGGTTGTATGGTTAGTGTTAGGCCAGAAGATGGTTTGGGAGCTTTTACATGAACAGACAACACAGGGTCAAAGCTAAACTTTCCACACTGGTTTCACTTGTTACTGTCATTGGAACCCCTAATTACTTATATACTGCAGCAGTAAGGTAATTTTTTTTTCCTTTCTATGTGCTAATTATTTATATACTATTCCTTGCTAGGCTGATGATGGTCTGCATATGTCCAGCAGTAATGTGGCACTTGCATAGACCTTGCAAGTTTTGTTAGGATTATATATAATAGACTCTCGACTTCATTACCTCTGGGAATTTGGGAATTTTACAAAATGAGCTAACTGCGTCTAGAGAGTGGTTAAAAGCACTGGCTGTTCTTGCAGAGGACCTGGGTTTGGTTCCCAGCATCTTCATGGTGGCTAAAAACCATCTGATACCCTCTTCTGACCTCTGCAGGCACTGCACGACACAGGTGCACTTACATACATGCAGGCAAAACACTCATACACCTAAAATTAAAATATTAAATAAAAACTTTTAACAAAATGAGCTATTATATACATTCTTTGCAATGCTATGAAATTGATGAAGAAGACTGGCATCCTTTGGCTAGTCTCTTTATTGCAGTCCTCAGGAACATACCCCTCCCCCAGGGATTCTCACTGTGTCACTCTTGAGGTTGCTTCGTTGGCAGATGCTATAACTGTGGAAGCCATGTTCAGTTGCTAGCAGGACTTTGAGATCATTTTCCCTGACCTTGAAGTCCATTATAAGCCCACAAACACACTCACCAACACTTCCCACTTGACATGCAACGCATTATAATCAGTTGACTCCTGGCACTCATGGAGCATTGGTTCTAGGGCTACCGCCACATACCACGATCCTGTAGATAGTCCCGTTCCTCACAGAAAGTGGCATGGTGTTTGCATGTAACCTACACAATTGCTCCTGTAGACTTTAAATTATTCTTAGATGACCTCTACCCAACCTAGATAAATGCTATGTAAAGAATTCTTAAACTGTATTGTTTATGGAATGACAAAGTGCCCCAAAATGTTTTAAGTCCATATACTTTGAGAACAGGAATCTGAATGTTTCAATCTGCATTTAGTTCAGTCCACAGATGTGGTACAAATATAAATGGAAGGTTGACAGTACTTGGAAGATTAGCCTTATTGTAGGTTAATGGAGAGTAACAAAGATTCTCATCACAAAGTTCTTTCAAAGTTCAAAGGGAAACCCTATATGGGATTATCTGGGAGAAGTTGGTTTGGGACTGTTTCCGAATTCAGCTCCTGAAGTAGCTGGCTCTATGACATGCCTGTATAACAGAGACAAATTTGATATAGTTAGTAAGTGTCACAAGTGCTTTCTCTAACTCTGGTTTGGCTCCAGGGGACTATGTTGTGTTAACTATGCAATTCTGTTTGCTCCAGGTGTCTGAGGGATCTGTGGTCCAGTTTTCATCACAAAACTTCTCCTTGACAGCAGAAACAGAAGAAAGGAACTTCCCCGATGGAAATGAACATCTGCTAAGTTGGGCCCGAAAGGAGTACGGAGCAGTAACCTCGTTCACCGAGCTCAAGATAGCCAGAAACATCTACATTAAAGTGGGGGAAGGTAAACTTCATGTGGCTTCAGTTAGTGACTGGTTTATAGTCATCCTCTGTTTACCTGAGTCTAGATGGTAAGATTCCAGAATGTCGCAGCTGGCGGGGACCTGCGGGATCATTAGGCTGCTCCCCTCCACATCCCCTGCTTTCTTTTCCTTCTTCAAACATGGGACTGGTTATAACCAAATGAGAGATGAGGAGTAATATGGTTGAGGGAAGAATTTGTTATATAAGACGTAGAGGACAGCTGTGCGTGGAAGTCAGCTGTAAACGGCTGAAGGTGTGGGGAAGGCCCTCATGACTGATGTAAGGAAGGAGTTGGCAGAGTGGGTCAGACAGGTGTACCAAATTCTTACCCATCATCCTACAAATGTTTGAAGACAGTGTCAGGTTCTGGTGTTGGGACAGTGGTGACGTTTAGCAGAGGAGAAGTTCAAGTACATTTTTCAGTACTAATGCTTGTTACAAGGACGAGTCACTGGAGAAAGGAAGTAGATGGCATCGATAACAGATTGTCTATTTTGATTTCATTGCCTCACACAAGGATATAAATATCTGATCATGCAGTCTGGAAAGCCTATTTTTTTCAAAGTTTTTTTTCCTCATTATTTTTAGTTGAATATATTTGACCCCTCAAGTTACTGGGAAATAATTCTCACGAATGAGTCCTTGTCCTTAACTGTTTGTGTAAGGACAGTGTGTCTGTTTTTTAGCATCCTATATTAAACGCAGCAGCAGTTTTCAGTTCTTCTTCAGATGGCATAGTAGGATGTTGAATGCCTGGTCCCCAAGTTTGGATCTGGACTATTTTAAATTATGTATAGGAAAGGTTCAGGAAAGGTGGATGCTGATGTTGGGGTGTGTGCTGTGTGTAGAGACACGTTTGGAATTTTTCACAAATACCACCGAACCGCACAGCAATCCCAGAAGGGAGACGTTTCTGCTTTTCCAGAGAGGGTTGAGTGAACATGTTCTAGTCCATATTACTGCAAGTGGCAAAGGCAGATCTCAAACCTAAGATGTTCTCTCTCTAAGTTGAATGGTGTTGCCTGGTGCTGTACTTTAAGTCTTAGCTAAATAAACATAACCTAAACACAAAGGTGAGCTGCTGAAGAGAAAAACTTAGCCCTTTGACCTGCGTGAAGGGGTTTCTGGTAAGAATTGGGTTTGAAAGGTCTAAATTTGGTACCACACTCTGTGGCAGTCAGGTAGTTAATACCAGAGATCAAGCCTCATTGAAACAAAGTGAAAAATTGATTAATGAAGGCTGTAATCTAGCCAGCACTCTGTCTGCAGCAGAATCTGGTAACACAAAGGAATGATTACCTTTGAATGTGTTACAATAAGAAAATGCGTGTGGCAACATTTAGAATGTTGGACCCCATTCTCTTCGCAGAACATGTAAATCAGTAGTTTCTTGCCCTGAGAGTTACATCACTCAAATGACAACTCCACACTGGGTAGGGAAAGTTAACATAAAAGACCTGGAGTCCAGTAAAAATGGGTAACTCCTTGATTACACTGTAATATTCCTTGAAACTCGACTCTAGCCATCATTTGGGTCTAAGTCACTGGCTCATGACATAGAGAACAATTAGGGAGAGCAAGGTTCCTTGGTTAAGTTCGAAGACCACAGGCAGTGTAATTGATTACTATCATGTATGAGACTCCACTGAGCCATCGTCACTGTAGCTTCCCAAACAGGAGCCCAAGGCCAGGAACCTCCACTTGCCCAAACCCCAGTGGTTCTCAGAGTATGGATCCTTCCCCAGCAGTATCACCAGAAACCTTGTTAGAGATGCTGGTTTTTTAGCTCAGTCCTGGGCTAACTGGACCAGAAACAGGTGGGGCCAGCGATTGGAGTTTCCTTGAGCCTTCCAGCTGGTTGTGGTGCTCACTGCCTAACCCTGTGGAAGAACCGAAGAGTGTCAGTGTTGACTTTTCTCCCATAAGGATAGGCCTCAAGCAACACGAACTTTTCATCAGAGCCTCAGTCTCCACCGAAGAAAAAAGAGCTTTCATCTGACCCCTAAGGCTCATTCCTGCTCTCAGACATTCTGGGTCTCAGCGTTATTCATCCATCTCCTAAAATGCAAATTAGCCACATGACTCTTCCCCCCCACCCCCTCACCATGTTTCTATCTGGGGATTGCCCTTTCTGGTTTCCTTTCTGTTTGGTGCTTGCTGTGACTTTTGACACCAAGCATGTGGAAAGTCACTTGAGCTGGGGGAACCCCACTCAACAAAAGGCGATTGGCTCATTCATCTTAGTGATAGTGACATCTTAGACGAGTCCTGAACAACAGCAGCTTTGGGTAATTAAACTTTTCCTAGTGCTGCACTAAGCTGAGTGAATTTTTGGCTCTTTGTCTCAAATTTCACATCATTTGTGGACTCAGGAAACCTATACCATGTGCCTATGACATGTGAGCTACAAACCAGGCACGCCTATGTTGGAAATGTAGGCCATAGTCTCTGAGGACCATGGTCTCTTGAGTGCTCTGGCCCATACACACACCTCTTGATTCTCAATTAAATGTTAGGCTTGCAGTCCCAGTATCATTTTCCATCCTGTGACCTGGGGGAGGCATCACAGGGCTGCAGCTGTGAAGTTTGCATTCCTCATCTGCGCATCTGGCAAAACCCTCAGCAGACGGAGAGGAAGGCCGCTCCAGCAGCCTGAGCTGTGGAGCTGTGGGCTGTTCTCTCAGAGAGGATTTCTAGAAAAGAATGCAGGTGCAGAGCCAGCACTCTCCTGCAGTGAGCCTGTGAACTGCTCTGGTCCCCTGTTCTGAGGTTGTATTCGGGAAGCTGTAGTGTGTGCTGCAGACTTGAGCCAAGGGAAATTGGGTAAGTTAGAGGGGGCTTGTTCATTCAGCCTTGCAACCACCCGAGATAATTCTTTTATTCTTAGGTGAGACTTCCGTGTGGATGTGGATCCTAGCATCCTACCCTTAAAATGCAAAAGGCACAGGTGTATCATTAAAGTGCCAGGTCTGATTAGTTGTGTCTTCTTCAAAGCTTGCTACACCTAGAACTTCCTGGACCCTAGTCCCGGTTGTCATGGTGCCATCATGACATTTTTTTTCATGTTCTGTTTAAGCAGTTAAGCCATTGGTTGGAAATCCCATCAGGCACAATGCAGTATAAAAGATGTGTCGCTGGGGGAATATTTTCAGAATCTTCATGCTAGCCTCGATTTCCTGATTGAATGGAGATGCTGAGCAGCCCTCAGCACAGTGATCTTTGCAAAAGCTCCCAACAAACCGAGAACTGCCATATCGAGTTAGATCTCTAGGTCAGGATTGTGAGAAGTGAGGGTATGCTGTCTTTTTCTGATCTCCTTCCTTAACTAGAGTATAAAGGGCTATGAAGAGTTAATAGGAGGGTGTGAGGAATGCTTCTGTGTGCCAGAGAATCAGGTGACTGGTTCCCCCATTGGTCGAAATTGCCGGTACCTAAGGAGAAGCTTACTGGAACCTAGGATTGAAAATGGACTCAGTGTTGAGAATGCTCTTGGGGAAAACCTATATAGGTGGAAAGCTCTGTATAGGCTGAAGTCTGTGGCTTCGAAGAGGAGTTGTGGTCTAAGTCCAAGTCGACATCATGGAAGCGACTGAGGTCATCTAGGGAAAACAGAGGAAAAGATGATCAAGGAAGGAGCTGCGATTCTGAGTCTGTTCTGTTTTGCCTAATATAATGATTTCCAGTTGTGTCCATTTTCTTGGAAATGTCATGATTTCATTTTTTTTCTTTTGGCTGCATACCATTTTTTGTTGTTGTGTTGTATTGTTTTTGAGACAGGGCGTCTAGCCCAGGCTTCAAGCTTGCTGTCTAGCTCAGGGTGATCTTAAACTTCTGATCATCTTGCCTCCACCTCTCAAGTTGTGCAATTACAAACATGCACTACCATGTCCAGTGTATGCAGTGCTGGAGATCAAACCCAGGGCTTTCTGCCTGCTAGGCAAGCCTTCTACTGACTGAGCTACATTCCCGGCCTAGAGCTGAGCTTCTTAGCCATGGTTTCCGTTGGGATTAACTATAGAGCTTTTTGAAAAAGAAAGGTGCCCACATCCCACCTGATGCTCTGAATCAAATTTTCAGAGACAAAGCCCTAACAGGTAGATTCTACAGAAACCAAAGATTGAGGAACTCTCCAGTGAAAAGGACTGAAACATAGGTAAAAGGCAATGAACCGCAGAAGAAATATCACAAAAAACGAACGAGAGACCACTAGCACTGACCAGTAGGTTACCAGGGGCCATTAGTGGGAGGCTTTTCTGAGCAGTGATTGAGGACACAGATGAGGACCTCTCTTCAGGCTTGTGGTTCCTGGGTCATGCACTCCCTCCATCTCACTGTCCTCTTTTTTCATTCTGTGTGGTTCCATGTAGTTGTGTGGTTTGACCTGGTGCCCCACCTGTCTTTACTTTCAGATCAAGTGTTCCCTCCCACATGCAACATAGGGAAGAATTTTCTCTCGCTCAATTACCTTGCTGAGTACCTTCAACCCAAAGCAGCTGAGGGGTGTGTGATGTCCAGCCAGCCCCAGGATAAGGAAGTGCACATCATTGAGTTAATCACCCCCAACTCGAACCCTTACAGGTGAGCAGGGCTCTGTGTGTGTGTGTGTGTGTGTGTGTGTGTGTGTGTGTGTGTGTGTGTGTGTGTGTGTGTATCTGTCTGTCTGTCTCTCTATACTGAGCTGAGACTTAGATGAAACTGAAAATCTTTCCTGATTTGATGGTGAGAGAAGAGCAGCCACTTTGTGCAGATGGAGTGGGGCCAGCATTGTTCAGGTGTGGATCACAGGAACTATGAAAAAGGAGGAAGGCCCAGAGGTGTGCATTGTGTCTTCACCTGTCTTTAGGAGCATATATTCTAAAGGGTTCCTGACACTTACTCTGAATAGCTGGGCATAAGTTATAAGACTTCTACCCTTGTTCTCATGATCTCCTTTGAGATTGTCCCTCTTAAGAAAGTTAAAGTTACAGAAGGTGTCTTATTATAATAGTTATTATTTCAGTAAAATTCTCTTTTTAATAAAGTCCTGTTTATAATATTTCAGAGCACTGATGTACTAAGAACTGTTTAAATCCCCCTTGTGTGTGTGTGTGTGTGTTGGGGCAGTGGCTCTTCATGGTAACATATCAAAGAGCCATTCAGTGATCAGTTTGACTTGTGTTTTTCTCTTTCTCAGCTTCCTACCCTCAGGAATAACAATAGCAATAGCAATCTGTCCTACCCTCAGACTGGGAATGTGACCCTCCCTCTTGAAAGTAATTAATTACAAAAAATTTTTGAAAGGAAAAAAAGTTGCTTTTCCACTTTAGCCTGTATTTCACATGGACTGATGACTTAACATTTACATTTTATTGTTGAGGGAGTTCAGACGTTAAAGGCATAATCAGGGTTTAAGTTCAAAATTGAATAGACTACAGATCAGTTTTGCTAAGATTCCATTTGGTCCCCTTGAAGAATTTTGTGGAAAATTCAAAAGGAATGGGGACAGAAAGAATCTGGTGAATGTACTGAGATCTCCAGCTTAGGGCTCCATTTAAGTATAGTACAGCCTCCCTGAGTTGTGCTCCACAAGTGTGTAAAACCAAGACGAATAAGACTCCCTCAAATGCAGAATGACAGAGATGCCACTGTTTAATGAAAGAGTTCTCTTTTATGCTGAATTCTTAGAAGTGTGTACTGTGTGCATCCATTTCCTAGCAATATCTTGCTTGGCCACTATTTCCTTTGTTTTAGTAACTATCCAGAAGTTTGGGAAAGTAAATGCAGATAGGATTATTTAACAAGCATTAATGGTTTAAATGAACCTTACGTAAGTGAAGAAATTCTGCAGCCTTTGCCTCCGCCTCCCCGCCACCAGCTGCCCCCTGATCAAACCAATCCCCACTTCCAGCTGTGTAGGACTTCTCCAAGTCACACGATGAAAGTGCGGAAAGGTGAAAAAGCAACAATCCTGCTTCAACACTAAACTCCTGGTGTCTTCAAGTCCATTTCCAACAGTGGCTGCTTTAAATACCACCCCCGCACCCCCAAAGAGCAAACCTTGAGTGGCTAATTATCAGCAGGCGTGCGTTTCTATTGTTATGTAAACCCATTTGGTTATGTGTGCAATAGCAATCTGTTTTGCACATGTCATTTGCCTGGGATCCACTCCAGCTTTTTAATCAACTGGCCAGACACTAGAAACACGAAGACTTGGAAGCTCGAAGATATGGTTGCAGCTTTCTGGCATTCGGGTCCTAACTTTGCCTTTGTTTTCCACGCACAGTGCTTTCCAGGTGGATATAGTAATTGACATAAGACCATCTCAAGAGGATCCTGAGGTGGTCAAGAACTTAGTCTTGATCTTGAAGTGCAAAAAGTCTGTCAACTGGGTGATCAAGTCTTTTGACATCAAGGGAAACCTGAAAGCTATTGTAAGTTGGTTGAATCTTTCTTGGTCTCGATAAATGGTCATAATTTAAACTGTGGTTATATGTGTTAGTTTTGCAAACGTTCTGCCTTCTTGAACTTTTGAAGTTCTTTCAGTTAGTTTTCAAATTGTTAGATACCAAATACACTATGCCCTGATTTCCCTTGACAAGAGCAGTCAGTGTGGTGGCTGAAACCTGGCCTCCAGGAGCACTGCAGACCTGGGTTTGAGTCCTGGTTCTTCCAGTTAAAAATTGTAACCTTTCGGACTAGAGAGGTGGCTCAGCAGTTATGGGTCAAGGCTGCTCTTGCAGAGAACCTGAATTCCCAGCACTCACATGGCAGCTAAAAATCATCCGTAACTCCAGTTCTAGGGGATCCGATGCCCTTTTCTGACCTCTGAGGGCATCGCATGACATGAGTGCACTTACATACAAAGTAACGAACACAAGTTACTCTTTCATGACTGAATGTCCCTTGGTACCTTAAGTGTCATGGTCCTGAACATCAGTTTTTACATGGTTGTCAAGTGTTAAGGGAGGAGGGGAAATTAGACAAATTCCAACTCATGTCATAGATTTTCTTTTTGAGATAAATATGCAGTTTTGTGAATTTTTGCTTGCTTCTAACTTCCAGGAGTAAACTTTGACAGAGGAATAAAATAACTGTAGGGACGGGGGAGGTGGCGCAGTCAGTAGACACTTGCTGTGCAAGCCTGAGGTCCTGAGTTCAGATCCCCAGAAGCTGTGTTTATAACCTTAACAGGGCGGCAGTGGGGAGGGCCGAGACAGAAGAGCCAGAGCTCAGCGCCATCCTGTCAGCCTAGCTGAATCCATGAGCTCTGGGTTCATTGAGACACTGTCTCAAAACATAAGCTGGAGAGCGACGGAGGAAGACACCTAATGTTGACCTCTGGTCCCCACCCACATGCACACACATATGTACACACCCACGCAAACCTGTGCATACGCCACAAGCACAGGTTTTCAAGAAGTAACTGTGGGCATGCTCCAGCTTATCCCTGAAGCATTATGTTTTGCAAAGCTTATACCTTGAGAGGCCTCATGATTGACATGGTAGGAGGCAGCAGCTCATTTCCCAAAAATCTGAATGTTGAAATTTGGTGAAATAAATTTTATCTCAGATATATATTTGACCGAATATTGGAGCTACACATACACACACACACACACACACACAAAATTGTGGCATCTCTTTTTTAGGGTCATTTTTTTTCTTTATTTTTTTATGTTTTTCTTATGTGTGTAAGTGCACCTGTGTTGCCCAATGCCTGTGCCAAAGTCAGAAGAGGGCATTGGATCTCCTAGAACTGGAGTTACAGACAATTGTTAGCTGCCATGTGAGTCCTGGGAATTGAACCCAGGTCCTCTTCAGGAATAGCCAGTGCTCTTAACCTCTGAGCCATCTCTCTAGCCCCAGGGTCAGATTAATTGACCAATTTCTTTAACAGTTCTTGTATTAAGTCAGTTGGCGTGTAGGCTTTTATTTTTTGATGTTCTGGGATGGGGCTGCCTTTGGTTCCGTATTCATTAGCACACAGTACCTTTTATGTGAACTGATAGAGAGCAAAGCCACTGGTTCCTGTGGGTATTATTGTTATTGTTGTTGTTGTTTTCCTCAAACCTTGAGAGGGTCGCAAATAACTCATCTTGTGTAATAGTGATGCATGAATTTGGTGTCAAGCACAAAGCCCCACCGTGACTTTCTGAGGTCACAGATATTTTGATTGCCTTCCTCTGGCGTGGCATGAAGGGTGGTGGCCACCTGGGGTGTCTGCAGCTTTTGCTGCCTGGCACACCAACCAAATGTTTTTAATTTCAGAATAACAAAAACAGGAAAGGGAATCATGCTTTGAAAGGCAAAAAACATACGGTACATTTTAATTCCCTGCTGGCATTCTTGTGTAAATACTCTCTCTGCCCTGACCCTTCAGTGGCTCTTTCTGTCCCTCAGTGAGTGTGCCTGAACCACAGCAGTCCTGGGGTTTGCTCTGAATGCCCCTCTCAGATGAATCAGAAAGACTGGAAATTAGATGGTCCATCATCCCAAGCAAGATCTGTTTATATTCCTTTCCTTGGCTGGACTCCTGTTCCAGGCCAATTTTGGACAATACATGACCACATTACTAAACAATTAGGTAATGTTTCATGATGTTCTTTTGATTCTCCCAATCAGTTTCATGCTATTTGATTTCCTAACTCCCCATCTCAGATGTGTACAGTGAGGGAACTGGTACCTACTAAGAAAAGGGTTTAAACTGTTGCTTAGAAGGGAGAAATGGTTCATGGAAAGCTTAGTTCCAGCCTTCCCTATAAAGACAACGCTGTTGAATGGAAAGAATAAAAGAACCCTGGCTCAGCCAGACAGGGCTAAATTCAAGTTGTGCGTCCAGCTTCACCATTCCCAGTACATACTGAGTACTTGATCTGCTTCCATACCTGCGAAATGCATACATGATGGCAGCACTCACCTTGAAAGGTTCTGTGCAGCTTAGCTGAGCTCATTGTAAACTGAATGAACCACAAGGAACTTGATAAGGTAAATATAAAGAACATCATGAGGGGCTGGAGAGATCACTCAGCAGTTAAGAGCACTGGCTGTTCTCGCAGAGGACCCAGGCTCAATTCCCAGCACCCACATGGCACAGCTTACAACCGTCCATAACTCCAGTTCCAACCCCCACCCTCTTCTGACCTCCTTGGACACTATATGTCCTGGGAGCACATACACACATGCAGACAATACACTCAGACTCATAAAATAAAAATAATGAAAACTAAAAAAAAAAAAAAAAAAAAACATCATGAGATGTCAGTGGCTTATGCCTGTTTGTCAGAGTGGGCAGAATGCACCCTCATAAATGGCAAAGTGGTCAAAAGAGATGCAGAAGGTTGTGCTAGCAAGAGCAGGAACATGGGCAACGTGGCTCTGGCTTTTTCCACAAGTTCCCTGTGGACAAAGCAGGGGAAGAACAGCCGGAAGAACCCCAAAAGAGAACAGAAAACATGGAAGAAATTTGTAGCAAGTTTCTTTTTGTTGGCCAGTGACTGGCTCAGCCAGTAAAGGCACCTGCTGCCAAACCTGACCACCCACATGGTAGAAGGCGAGAACTAACTTCTGAAAATTGTTGTCCTAGTTACTTTTTATGGCTGGGATAAAAACACTGACCAAAACCAACTTGGGCAGGAAAGGGTTTATTTTATCTTACGTCTCCTGGGTCATAGTTCATCACTCAGGGCAGGAACCTGGAGGCAGCAACTGAAGCACAGACCATGGAGGAGCACTGTTTACTGACTTGCTTCCCTGGCCTGTGCTCGGCCTGCTTTCTTATTTAACATGGGACCACCTATTCAGGGACAGCATCACCCACAGTGGGCTGGGCCCTCCCACATTGCTAAACAATCAAGAAAATACCCCACAGACATAGCCACAGGCCAGTCCGCTGGAGGGAATTCCTCAGTTGAGGTTCCTTCTACCCGCATGTCAAGTTGACAACAGAAGATATCTGGCCCAGTTCAGTTGTCTTTTGATCTCCACATATATGTCCTCCTTTCCCCTTCCCCTTCCCCTGCCTCTCCTTCCCTCTGTTTCTCACACATCCACACACATAAACAAATGAATAAATAAAAAATATAATAAAAAAATGATTCCTCTTATACTACTTGATGGAACCTCACAAATTAAAAAAATGTAATAGTCCTAAAACTCAGTGAGCACATGCACTGTATGAGAATGTATGACGCACCCGTTCCCGAAGTCCTGTCCATTCACCATGAGTTCTAAGCATGGGGGTGGAGAGGGGCAGAGCTCATCATTAGAAAATGGAGCTGGGAAAGAACATGATTTGTACATTCTCTTAGCTTAACCAAGGTTGGAGAAACCTGGGAACTCAGAAATACAGAAAGAAGAATTTTCTCAATGATGGGAACCAATTTGCCTGCCATTATTCCAGGCCTCGCTACTTTACTAATGTGAAGATTGACACCTAGCCTTTTAAGTTCCAAGGCGTAATTAATATGAGTTATACTGACAGCTCGTAGATTTAATGTGGAAAGGCGTGAACAGAGTATTCTATACTGGTACAAAAAGACAGGTGGCGGTTATAATGATAGGATTCTGAAAATACAGTATTTTTTCAGCTGTCTGACAGCATGAAAGTCTAGGGCAGATGAGGCCAGGGAGTATTGTTTAGGCCAAGTTTGCGGTTGCAGCCAGTCAAAACACATGCTGCTTTGAAAGCCTGGAAGGAGCTGTGCCTTAGGAACTTGTATTGACTGAGTAGGAAGTTCTAAGACCCAACTGAATCCTCCTTTGCTTAATTTAAGCCTTTGCTTCTTTCTCTCATTTGTCTTTCCTTTTCCTCATCTTGCATTGTCCTTCCTCATTTCCCACTTTTCCTTTTCCTTCTCATTCTTCCCCTGAAGCATTTTCTCTGAATCTGAGTAAGAGCAGAGCTAACCTGAGTCTGTGGAACTGAACTTAGAGATGGTGGCACACGTTGGTTACATCTCCATCTGGTGCCTTCACATGCAGAGTTTATGACTGGCCAGTCTAACTGGGTTTCCCTCAGCAAAGCTCTTTGGGTAATAGAAAAAGTTGGGGTGAGATCTTTTAAGCTTTGCATCGAAGTGTCTGTATCCTGGGCCAGTCTCCCACAACCTGAGGTCAAGAGAACTTAGAGCCTGTGAATCTCTTATGAGTGTTCAGTGGGAAAGGATTAATATTTAGTCATGTTTGGGGCAAACAAAATGGGAAACAAATGAGGAATTTAGGAAAAATGCTGTAGATATGTAGGAGAAGAATCACTGGGCGTGGAAATTAAAGGGATTTTTATGCAGCATGGAATGGCATAATCTGCGCCCTGGCAGAGCTCCCCAGCCCTTTTAGAGCAGGGGTGGAAAATGTGCCTTCCCATTGGGTCCCTCTGCAGCACTCACCTTCGTCACCTGTTCACAAGACCCCTGCCGCAGGAGTCTTCGGGGTGCTCAGAGTCCAGGCCACCTGGAGTCTATTCATACCCTGAACATACACCTCTTGTTTAGCTCTGTAGCTTACTACCCTGCAAAAACTATTTTTAATAAGATGTGCTTCATGAATCTGTGTATCATCCTTGTAAAGTGGCCATGTTAATCTTTACATGGTTCTGATTTTAGTCTATGTGCTGCTGATGTGAGTACACAGAGGTCAATTTTGTGACTTCCTCTCTTACTAAATAGAATGCTGTTACTTAGGTAATATCTTTATTATTATTATTTATTTGTGTATGTATGTGGGTGCTTGTGCCATGGCACATGTGTGAAGGTCACAGGAAAATTTGTAGAAGTCAGTTCTCTCCTTCTACCATGGAGGTCCCAAGGATCAAACTCAGGTCCTCAGGCTTGGTGGCAAACACCCTTAACCAATGAGCCATCACAATGGCCTCTTGAGCAGTATCTTAATTAGTACATAAAAACATAAAATATAGTTCAAAAATAGAATTGATAAGTGAGTCCAACTTCAAGATTCCTAAACTAATCATAAATGATAGATGAGAAGTAAACTGTTTTACTGTGTGTTAATATAAAGTTGGAATTCGTACTAGATTATACCCACATTCATTTAAACCTAGGGACACAAGAAGCAGAAACACAGACATTTTTTGGCAACAAAATGTGTATCTCTGTGTACTTTATACATTATTTTAAATAAAAACAGGAAGGAAAATTTGTATTTGTCAGTATAAGCAATCCAAATGATGGGAGCCAACAGCAAAAATGACTGTCTTTTGGGGTTTTGTTTTTTTTTAAGACATGGTCTCCCTGTAGCCCCAGCTAGCCAAGAACTTGCCATGTAGACCAGGCTGAGCTGGATCTCACAGTGCCTCTGTGAGATCCTCTTCCTCCCAAGAACTGGGATTAAAGGCATGCACCACCATGCCTGGCAAATGACTGTCTCTTAGTCTGTGGTTAAAGGCTTTTATATCAGAGTCTTAGCCCCAAAAAACAGGAATTTAAAGGATAAATCCTCATTATATGATCTCGAATCTGTCTCAAGTAATAATAATTATTTAAGCCATTTTTAAAGACTCTCTTTAATAGCTTTTATTCTTTGTATACATGCATGAATTTGTCAGCATATCTAATCATACCCACCCACAACTACCCTCTTCTCCTGGCCACTCCCCAACACCTCCCATCTACTTCTATGTCCTTTCCCCTCTTTATTTTTGTAACCCAGAATCCTGCTGGAATGTTGATTGATGTTGTTGGTTGAGTCCTGTGCAGGTCTTGGAAAGCAGTTGATAATTTTAGACTCACGATTGGTATTTGGTGTTATCTTTAGGCTCCCAACAGTATTGGCTTTGGAAAAGAGAGCGAAAGATCCATGACGATGACTAAACTGGTAAGAGATGATATCCCGTCCACCCAAGAAAATCTAATGAAATGGGCTTTGGACAATGACTACAGTCCTGTGACATCATATACTGTGGCTCCTGTGGCTAATAGATTTCATCTCCGGCTTGAGAACAATGGTAAATGTGAACTTTTTCCTTGTCGTATAAAAGATATCCCCCAGGTGAAGGTTTCCAGTGAGGGACTCTCATTTACACATATATATGTTTATTGTTTTTCTGCTACACATTTTAATAATTCCCTTGACTGTGCTTCATTGTAAGGCTTTATATAGTGTAGAATTGGGGCATGGGGACTATAGTACCTATTTTCAGGGATTCAGAGTTGATTGTGTGTTGAGAATTTTGCTGTTTGTGACCACTGTGATCACATCAGAATGAATAGCCTAATGGCCACTTGTGGCAGAAAAGGCCAATGGGTAGAACTGCAGGAAAGAAGCCTGTGGTGAGAGACTGAACCTTATAGGGAAATAATTGCAGAGACTTAGACTAGGTATATTTTTTATACCTAGTACAACTAGGGTTGTACTCTAGTTTGACTAGAGAAAGCAGAGACCCCACAAGTTCTTGAGGGTTTCCAGAACCTGTTTGTTTGTTTGTTTTTGACACAGGGACTTCTTGTAACTCCAGCTGGCCTGGAACTCACTATGCTGACCAGGGTGGCCTTGATCTCACAGAGATCTGCCTGCCTCTGCCTCTTGAGTTCGGGGATTAAAGGCATGTGCCATCACACCTAGCCTAGAGTCTTAAAGCTAATATGATTTGGGTCCCAAGTTTTCTGATCTCTAACTTCAGCCCATGGTACCACATGGTCCAATGCTGATAGAATGAAGGTCACGGGTGTAGGTTCAAGTTCCAGTTTTGCCATTTCTTCAGTATTAGGGGAGATGTTGTATAAGCTCTGAATCTCAGATTCCTCTTCGATAATCAGAAAAGAAATCAGCATATACCTTACTCGGTTGTTTGTGAAGGCTTTCCAAAGTTGTAGAGTTGCCAATGTTGTAAAAGCATTCCAAAGTCATGACTTCATTTCGATCCATGCAAATGGAGCACCCTTTTCAAAAGAATCATGTTGAAGAAGAGGTCATGTCTACTAGTCATTTCAATACCCACCTTCCTCTAAGGTAGAGCTGACCTCAAGCATATATCATCTGGCCTTACAGAGTGGGTATAGAGAATACTGGAGAAAGTATTTCTTTTTTTCTTTAATTGTTTAAAATACAACAATACTGTACATTGTGTATGTCGAAACCTTTCTTGAAGGAGTGTGTCCTTTCCCCTTAGGGTCTAGGTTCTGTAAGATAAGGGTGCCTGAATACCTTCTAGCATTCATCAATCAAAAAGAAGGTAGCAGAATAGTTTTAAAATAATAGTACCAAAATGGCAGAGCACTTGTCTAATATCTTGAAGATCCTGGATTGTTCTCTGGTACTGAAAAATAAAATATAAAATGAAAATATAGTACTAATATTATTTCAAGAAATCTTTTGAGAAACTACTTTATAAAGCCTCTAGATTCCAGGAAAACATTTTAAAGACATTTAAATAGTATGTTCTTGTCCCACAATGCACAAATTTTTATAGCTTGTGGGGACTTAGAAATGATCTAAAACAGTGATTCTCAATCATTGTGGAACACTGTTCACACTGTGAACTTAAAACACTAATGATGTCAGAGGGCTGGAGTTTTCATATCTCCAAAAGTGCTTTTAATGTTCAACCAAAGTTGAGAACTACTGGTATACTCCAAGCTCTTAATTTTAAATCTTGGGAAGCCCTACCACAGAGAACCCCACCACTTGTGCAAAGCCATTCAGCTGCTTAGAGCACCGGAACTAGAATTCAGGCTTCCAAACTCTTAATTCTGCACATTGCTTGTTAGAGGTAGTTCTGTACCTGCCCGTCCTGTGCTAATTCTTCTTGTCCTGTCTCTAGTGATGACCATGGCCTGGCATCACTCACTAATAATGTTTTGCCTTCTGTTGCCACAGAGGAGATGAGAGATGAAGAAGTCCATACCATCCCTCCTGAACTTCGGATCCTGCTGGGCCCTGGCAACATGCCTGCCCTGGAAAACCCTCCCTTCCGGGGAGGGGGAAGCCAAAATGGAGGACTCCCTTTTCCTTTCCCGGATATCCCCAGGAGAGGCCGGAAGGAGGGAGAAGATAGGATCCCCAGGCCAAAGGACCCTGTCATCCCCAGCATTCAGCTGTTTCCTGGTCACAGAGAGCCAGAAGAAGTTCAAGGGAGCAGGGATGTTGCTGTGTCTGTGAAATGTGACAATGAGAAGATGATTGTAGCTGTGGAGAAAGATTCTTTCCAGGTCAGTGCAGTCTCTTC
Source organism: Eospalax fontanierii (assembly GCA_035773235.1). Taxonomy (NCBI): domain Eukaryota; kingdom Metazoa; phylum Chordata; class Mammalia; order Rodentia; family Spalacidae; genus Eospalax; species Eospalax fontanierii. The sequence goes on along the minus strand of CM069543.1, from coordinate 25,845,264 downwards.
AAGGAAAGAGAAGAGGCCATCCCTTCCCCAGCTTGCCCTGATCTGTGTTCATTATTTCACTGTAGCTCTTTCACTTCTGAACTCTGGACATTTGATAGTGTTTTCCCAGTTGGATGGGCCCACTTCCCCTTGGCTGGGATCCTCATTCAGTTCCTGTTGTTCTCATAGGAGGAGGGGGAGTTCACCTTGTATGTCAATATTTTGCTATTGAATTTCCAAGGCCAACAAACACAATCCTTGGGCTGTTGACAGGTGGTCAGAAAGGGAGAGGGCAGAGGGAGTAGGTGCCTAGTACAGGCTTCTTAACCACGTAACTTGGAAGACTGGGCAATACATGTTAAGTGTGTGCAATAGAACAGCCTGTGAACCCTCCAGTATGCCTTTGATGGTTGTCATTTCAGCCCAGTGGCTCCTCAGGGATAGAGCTCACCCTGTTGGATCCTTCCTGCAAGGCTAAGATGAATGGCACTCACTTCATTTTGGAGTCTCCTCTGAATGGCTGTGGTACGCGGCACCAGCGGTCAGCCCCTGATGGTGTGGTTTACTATAACTCTGTAAGTATTCCTCAGAACAGAGCTTCACCGTTTGTCAGGCCATCACTGGATGTTACTTAATAGTCTTATCATGTCTGTGAAAATGAGGAGGGACCTGAATAAAGCCAAATGTCATTTCTCAACAAAATGGGGTGTACTTTGACCCTGAAGCCTTCTCTTTTATTTTGCTTGTCAGTGAGTCTTTGGGACTCGGAGGTCCTGCTTTCTCAGCTGGAGTTGTGTTGGTCTCACCCACTCCCTCCTTCCCTCTGATGATGACAAAGTATCCACTAGCAAGGTGATTGTGCCATCCCTCTGTGCCCTCTGTGATTATAGTGCAGAGTCAAATGGCCTGGTCCTTTATAGAACCAAAACCCCAAAGCTCTGGGGTACCCGTGAACATCTCTTCCTAGGTTGTGTGGTCTCTGACCTCACTTGAGAAGACCATCTCCCTCCCTCACGTAATTCAAATCAGTAAAGAATCCTTAGGAAATGATCAAGTGTTCTATCTCTAAGAAAGAACCTAAATTTAAGAAAATTTATTTTTGGAGGTAGCTGGAAGATTCCATAAATGTTGCCCAAAAGGAATCCATTGCAATAGCTGAACTTTACTTTCTAAAAATAATTTTTATCAGTTCATCTGCATCTTTTCTGTTTAAAACTATTCTCTTTAGAAAGGGAGACCAGGCAGTGAATAGTAAAAGAATCTGAAATGTGAGCCCTTACACGAACTTCAGACAATCAGTTTAGCAGTTTAAATTATACTTCTGATTTTAAAATAGTGCTCAGAGGCCTCATGTGAGCCTTGGGCACAGTGTGTGTTTTGTGAACCCTTCACATCTATTCCAACATTGGCATGGGCTGGATCTCTGGGCTACCAGTGCATTTTCCTACACATCCACAGATATACCTGACTTAACCCAGAAAGCGTGCTGGAGAGGAGGTCTTCTGGTCTGTGGGGAGAGGCTCTCCTAAAGGCTCAATGTATCTGCTCCTCAGAGAACCTTGGAGCTAGAAAGGGCCCAGAGATGATCTCATTCAGTCTCCTCATTTCACAGGCAAGGAAATTGAGCTCAGAGAAGTTACAAGACTTGCTCAGATTCAAAGGACTAGTTAAAACAGAGTCAGGCCTAACTCCTGTTCTTGTTCTTGATTTCACATCCACTAAGCTTCCCTCAATTCCAGACTGGCCTACATAATCTCGCCTTGTTACTTAACTAATTGATTAACCTTTGACTCCTTGTTCATTGCAACAGTAATTTTCTTGTAATTACCCCATTTCTCAAAATAGAATGAATACCATGTAATACTGGTATGCTTGATTTGGACATTTTAAAACCAGCTTCCAGATTAACACGAAGACAGGATGGTAATCTGTCGCATTAAAAAAAAAACCTTTCAGTTGTTTTAGGCGAGAAGGATGTTCTCATCTCTGAGAGTCCATCATTCTCCTGTTTTTCCTTGTTCGTTGTGATGCAGGACAAGCAGAATCCGAGGTGCTCCCTCGGTTGTGCTCTTCTGCTAGTTTCAAGTTTCAACCTCTTGCCCCAGTTAAAACCATTTGTAGTAACGTTTACACTTACTGTGCATTTTCTTCTCCATTATGTTCAGAATCCCAGCATATGAATTAGGATATAGTTTGTGGCCTTCTGGTCCTTGGGTGAACCTTTCCACTGTAGTTAGAACTAGCCCAACAGCAGTAACTTCAGCGAATGATTAATAGGTTAAATGTTTAAAAGTGCATTCTCCTGCACATCCGCAGATATACTTGACTTAACCCAGAGAGCATGTGAACTTTTTTTTTCTGTGTCTGTATGCTGTGTAGAAAGGAATGGGCAAAAGAGAACAGATGAGGGGAGCCTGGCTCTGAGGTCCTGTGCTTCTAACTCAAACCAAGCTTTCTGTATATTGTAATAGACACAGATAGAGGCAGCAAGATGGCTCAGTGGGTTAAGTGCTTACCGCCAAGCCTGATGACCTTATTTCAATTCCCAGGATGTACGTGGTAGAAGGAGAGAACTGACTCCCAAAACTTGTCCTCTGACCTATACACACACACACACACACACCATAGTGAAACATGCAGACAAGTGTGCAGGCAAACACACATACACTTGATACATGTAATGAAAATATTTAAAAATTTTAAATGATACAAATAACAGAAGCTCCTTAGAACGCTTAAGAAGCAACCTCCCCCGCCCCCAGTGTGGGCAAGCCTGTTGAAAACCCTGTGAATTCCATGTCAGTGTCTAGTATTGCTCCCTAGTTGAAATCATTTGTAGTTTCCCAGCATAGTTATAAAGCCAATCTGTATTTTTTTTCACAATGAAAAAAATACAAATTCTAGTTCAGGTCTTAAGCTTGAATTGGGTATCTCATTTTTTTTTTCTTTATCATTTTGAAGATAACATCCTAAGAAAGTTGGAGAGTTTACTGGTTTTTTGTGTTAGTCAGATTTTCAGTTTGCACTTGAATTGTCACATGGGTGCTCCGGGAGAGAGAACCACGTGCATGTCCTGTGGCGGTTTCCGATCAGTAGTTGCAATAGCTGTGCTTTCTTTACCTTTCAGATTGTGATACAGGTTTCATCCCCTGGGGACAGCAGTGGTTGGCCAGATGGTTATGAAGACTTAGAGTCTGGTGACAATGGATTTCCAGGAGACACGGATGAAGGAGAAGTTGCCCTCTTAAGCCGACCTGAGATTGTGATGGTATGTGTTGGTTTTCCTTAGGCATCTTATGGAGAATATCACTATAGTGGTAGTCCATTGGGAACTATCAGAAAATAAAATTGTATGTTAAAGGCCACAACTCTTAAGGCTATGAGGCCTCGGTCCTTCATGTGGCTGTGATTTATCCTTGTCTGTTTGGGGTGTTTTCCAGTTTAACTGCAGTTTGAGGCAGCTGAGGAATCCCAGTGGCTTCCAGGACCAGCCCAATGGAAACATCACCTTCAACATGGAGTTGTACAACACTGACCTCTTTCTGGTGCCCTCCCCAGGGGCCTTCTCTGTGTCAGAGAATGGACATGTTTATGTTGAGGTAAGCTCCAAATGTTAGCCTTGGGCTTCTAATTTACTACCGTATTGCAGTTCCTGGGACATTAGCTAAATCACCTTGTATATGACTCTTCCTGCATCTGGATGAGGGCTTGTCTCAGAAAACCCTTCCAGGCTGCTTTCTGACCAAAGCAGAAAATATCAGGATTTTATGTACTATATTAAATGGATATAGTGTTTTGTCGTGAATATTAAGACAATGGGCAAAGTGTGAATTCTACCAGTAAAGCACTATGCTTGCTTTGACATCAGTACAATAGGAGCAAGTTGGTCAGTAGTCATAATGCCAGAGTTACCCATGGGACTCTTTCAAACCACCTCACATATTGTCTTTTAATTTACACTTACTTTCAAGTGCAAAGCTGTATGCTCATGAAAGTTGTTTCTTTGGAGTCATTATCTAAATATCCTTACTGGTTTGCCAAAACTGTCTCCCATATAGAACAGTAATAGTCATGCATAACTTAAATCTGAAATAACAACAGAAGTGTCAGGTCATGGTGGTGATGGTGAAGAAATTGGAACTCACTATGTAGACCAGTCTGGCCTTGAACTTACAGAGGTATGCCTGCCTCTGCCTCCCAAGTGATGAAAGGCATGTCCCACCGTGCCTAGCAGTGTTAGAGTAATTCTATAAGAATGTGCTAATGATGGTTCCGTTTTTTGGATGAACATTGAGACACAAGCTGGTCTAGGGTCACACAGCTGGTCCCTGGGTAGTTCCGCTTCGGAGTCCTCCTTCCGGAAGCTGTACCAGATCACTGGGAGCTATATTGATGATAACCTCTCATCAATATGAATCCAGATTCACAGATTCCATCCTGGAGAAGACAGATCTGTGGCCCCAGGCTGTCTGCTGCTTGTGTGCCCTGGGCTCCACCTGCAATCTTTCCACGGGTCGTGTTGTCTGTGGTCTTACTGGAGGTCATTCTGTGAGTGGGCTTGGTGCTAAGCAGGAAGCTGGTGTCCCACTTCACGATGGGAGGGGTGAGAAGCTTCGGCGGTTGAAATGGCATGCTTCCATAGGTTCGGAGTGACTTTAAAGCACGTCCATTCTTGTTTGGCAGACAAGCCACTCACATCTGCATTGGCTCTGGGACCGGGTCCTGGCCCTAGATGGGATGGTGTTTTCCTTTATCATATGGAGTCTGCTCCTCCCATTTTGACTCCCTGTTCTGAGAGTACACTGGAGTGCCCTGGGGGAAAGCACTAATTTGTGTTTGCTGTTGCTAATCATAGCTCCCTCCTAATCCGAGATTGGTTTTCCTCCGCCATTTCTGGCGTCAGACCACATAAGCAATACTCCCCTTACTGGAACTATGTTGTGAGTAGATTCCTTCCATTGTCTCCTTTTTTCATTCTTATTTTCCCATTTATATCTTTTGAAGAATCATGTATGTTTTCATAGTTAAAGTTGGTTTAAAGAAAAGATTGGATCGTTTTGCTACCATTTTAAATTTCAAGTACATTGTTGGGGCTGGGGAAGATGATACTATTTTATTTATTTTTCTTTTTTTCTCACTAGGCAGGCCTCTGCCTGCTTCTGCCTCCCAAGTGCTTGGATAAAAGGCATGTACCCCCATGTCCTGTCAAACTATTTTATTTTAAAATAAACTACCTAAAATATGAAAGAGAATCTGCAAATGTTTTGTTAAGTAGGATAGCAACCAGCCGTGCATTGTCGTCTTTCCCAATTTGGACTCCACGGCTGGTAGGAAGATTTTTTTACTTAGGTAAAATAAAACTTCATAAATCATTGGTTTAAGGTATTTCTTGATTTCTTCTCCAGAATCCCTTCTGAGCGGTTCCAGGAATCATCCATTCCCTCTAGACCACAGTTCCTTCCCTTAATCCAAGACTCTTGGTTTTGCCACCTGTTCTTTGGTCATTCCTGGGTGATCATGGCTCATCTAATGGCAATTCTGCCTTAGTTCATTGAACTTGGTAAATTCTAAAGGCTCAGCTGTTTATAACGCTAAGCATTTGGGTCTAGGATCATACTACTAACAACGGGTGGCATTTATTGACTGGAAGCTCTGCTGTTTGCATGCACCTTTTACTTTACTAATTCTCACAAGAACTGGCTCTTCTGCTTAATTGGTGTCATCATCCTAGAGGTGAACAAACAGTTCTTAGTAAGCACGTGAGCAGTAGAACATGCAGTTTCCTTGAAGTTGTCTCATTTTTCAAAATCTATAATCTTCCTTCCACTCCCAGTCCATTTCACAGACTAAACTTACTAATATTTTTTTTCCCCTCCAGGACAACTTTTTGGACACTGTAGGCATCCTGCTGATACACACTTTAACACATTTTTGTATCATGGGCTCTGAGTTCCTGTTGAAATGGCACTTTTTATTAGCAGCATGTATGTAATTTAGCATCTTTCTAAGATGGGATACCTTGTTTAGCAAACATAACTCAAAGATAGTGAAATGTACATATTTTCAGACTGCTACCACAAAGTGACAGTCTGGTAATCATTTCCATGTCTCTCATCAACTTGATTGAGTGTCCTGTGGTTAACAGTGAACCATCTTTTACAAAAGGGCTGTGGATTGGGGGGTCCCGGCAATGTCAGGGGTTTCCCCTAGGCAGCTCAGAATGGAAAGTTTGTTTATCTCTCCATGTCTTTTGAAAGCATTCTGGGGCTGTTGGCCTATGGGTAAAGAGAAACTTTATTTCCAAAGTGTTTAATTTATTTTGATCCTAAGTTTAGTCAGGGAAAGAGGCACTGACTAGGGAGGAGCCGTTCACACAGGGATCCATGTGTCACCAAATGGCACAGCCAGTCTGTTCCAGGGATTTTAGCTGAGTTCAGGATAGTTGAGGTTTGAATTCTGTTTATATTTGGCTAAACACTACTTCCTGTTTCTAAACAAAAGAACCTTAATAAGATTTGGCCATGGCCCACACAAATGTTTTGTAAGAGGGAAGTGTAAATGAATTGGAAATGTTTCAAGATTAATTTTCCCTTAAAATACCCCAGGGCTCAAAGAGGGAAGGGAGAGTTCTTGGCAAAGCTAGTTTGGTCCTCTGAGCAGCTGGGACACTTTGCCAGGTGGGTGATGACCACCAGATTCAACTGTCACTGACATGAGGCATCAGAGGCCAGCTCTGCCTGCTCACTGACAAAGCAAGATGAGTCTGTAGCTTTACTATATAGTGTTCTGGGTCTGCTCTGGTTTGTTGCTTAATTATCCCTGCCTAGACTAGGTAGATTCTGCATCTGTACTGCACTTTGGGGGCAGTTTGGAAAGCTTGTCTGTACATAATCCATGCTTTTATTTTTATTAGAGGACTTATAGAAGGTCAAAGAGACTCGTTCCTCTTTCATTTCTAGTTGGCTTTTGAACTACATGGTTTGCTGTCATCCGTATCAAGTTTAAATGGAAAGTATGTCTTTCTTCAATCAGAGTGTTACTGTTGTAGTTGGACTACTATAAATTTATTATGAAAATACAGCAATGTCTCATCCAGTGAACTGTCAGGAGCATGGTGGTGCATGCTTTTAATACCAGCACTTGGGAGGCAGAAGCAGGCAGATCTTGGTGGGTTCAAGGTCAGCCTGGTCTACACAGAGTTTCCTAGGTCTGCTGGGACTACAGAGACCCCATCTCAATAAGTGAATAAATAGGTAAATAAGTGCAAAAGGAACTGTGTCAGAATATTGCTCCTGTGTCTAAGGTAAAATTAGATGCTAGCCCATTTCTGAATTGACCTTTCTACTCCTTTTACAGGTGTCTGTCACTAAGGCTGACCAAGAACTGGGATTTGCCATCCAAACATGCTTTATCTCTCCAAACTCGAACCCTGATAGGATGTCTGATTACACCATCATTGAGAATATTTGTCCGAAAGATGAATCTGTGAAATTCTACAGCACCAAGAGAGTGCACTTTCCAATCCCACGGGCTGAGGTGGATAAGAAGCGGTTCAGCTTCATCTTCAAGTCCATATTCAATGCCTCACTGCTCTTCCTACAGTGTGAACTGACACTTTGCACCAAGAAGGAGAGGGACCCCCAGAAGCTGCCGAAGGTGAGGGGGCTGCCATCTCTTTGGACTGTTCCTTGGGTATATTTGGTTAAGAAAGTGCCCTACTAAGGAAGTGTAATCCCAGGTTACTGTGGGTTGAGGTCTTAGATTTTTTTTTTTTTCTTTTGAAACTATCCAATTGAATAACAGTGTGAGCAGCAGCTCTGAGCATTATGGAGTCTTGGAGAATAAATCTTGACAGTGTAATCTTTTCTTTTTTTCCATGTGTGGTTAGTTATAACCTTATGGGTGATAAATCAGAACTGTTTTCCACTGAGGGAGTGACCTGGCTTTATCTCTGTTGTTCAGAGAGTGGACTGTTCCAGAAGTACAGTGAGCCTGAAGGACAACTTCAATATAAGGATTAATTTTTCCAGGTCCCACTGAGACTGGGATTGCAATTGTTTTTTGACCTTCTCAGTATGAATTATTAAGGTTGCCTTGTCTCAGGAGGATTTCTAAGGGAAATTAACAAATATTTGACTTTTTCCTGGTTTCTTATCAGTTCATCGTGTGTGCCTTATGTCATTCCCCATATCCAACCAGTGCATTCTGTTGCCATAACAGAAATCAGAAGCTTTTGACCTTGTTAGAGTAGCTATTGCAGAGGCACACTGTAAGGTCAGTTATGATGCCTTGTTAGGTCAGCCTTGCGTAGGACAGGTATCTTCTGCTATGGCTTTGTTTCTGTGACCTGCTGCGATTAATGTATAATTTTTTATGTGCATTTATTCAGGTAAGCTAGCTTGTATCCTTTTATAATCATATATCCTCAAAGGCTTAGAAAATCAAGCTGTATCATTTATAATATATGTATGGAATTCTCTCGATATGTAAGAGAAAAGGTATAGAAATAGAGCATATTATCATTATTAAATAGATTGCCATTGATCTGAAGCCCTTGATCTTTTTCCTGAGAATTTTGTCTGCATATAAAAAGGCAGCAAATTGCCAGTCACTAGGGAGCACATGCAAAGAGACATGGACTATATTCATTTCTTTGCTTCTGGAACCACTGGTGCCTCAGCCTCATGGCCATTATCCATCCTGTGGTGGTCAAGATTAGGATTTAGTAACCAGTGGTAGAGAACCATGGGGAACTGCACCTGGCTGTACCTCCTGCAGGCAGGAGTCAGGGATTTGTAAGAGGAAGCCCAGTACTTACAAGGTTCCCTGTTGTTGGGTCTGGCTGTCACCTCCCTGAGCCTAAAGGAACAACAGCCCGGCTTCACAGTGTGTTGATCTGTAAGAACGCATCCTAATCTTTCCTTCTAAAACTTTCATCAGAGCTCTAAGTCCCAGGCCTTAAACCTCAGGTCACCATTTACCTTCAAGGTAGGACACAGTAGAGTGTACGGGAACAGAGAAGGAAGACTTGCCCCTGCTCACAGGACTTCAAGCAAGTCCTTTAACTCCTCAGATCCAGTACATCCTCATCTATAAAGTGAAAATAGTAAATAAATAGTGGAAGAACAAAGAGATGGCAGATAGGATGCAACAGGGGCCTGGGAGGAGCTTTTAATGCTGCCTCAAGTCACTTGTTTCTAGTGACTTCTGAGCACCTCTGTGACAATAGAGAAAGCTTGAGAATCTTCTAGGGGGAGGTACCAGTGATCACTGAGTTCATCCTGGCTCATTGCTATGACAGTTAAGTGTCTGGCGCAGGGCCGCACTCCAAGACAGGCAGAACACGCATCCTCCCTCCCCACTGCCCTTTTTTTTCTTTTTAGTCTTTTTGAAACTGTGTCCTTATAGTCCCAGCTGGGCTGGAGCTCGCTATGTAGACCAAGCTGGCCTTGAACTTACAGAGATCTGTCTGCCTCTGCCTCCCGAGTGCTAGGATTACAGGCGTGTGCCATGACGCCCGGCAGAATCACACATTCTTATTTAACCAAAGAACTAATTGGACAGTAAGAGGAGAGTAAAGTAGAAAAGCAAACCCTACATCTTTTCAGTAACATTGGCTTGCCACAGAAGATCCCATTTCTGTCTACAGTAGTGGTAGAGTATCATGTTGTAATATGTATCTGGCTTGTGTATGGTCCAAAGAAGCATAGTTTTTTTCAGATACGGTGTCTCCCAAGATGTGTTCTGCTAAGTTTGAAGACTTAAAATAGCCAAAAGCTGCCGATTTCATGGCTTCCACACCTGAATGTGTGCTTTGGAACATTCAAAGCAGATGACCCTGGGCAAAGCTAGGAAAGTAGCTCAACAGCAGAACACCGAGCTTAGCATGTATGAGGCACTGGATTAAGTCTCTAGCACCAAGAGAGAAAAAACCCAAACAAATGAAAAAATCAAATGACCATGGAAAGCTTAACTTCCCACAGTCTAACAAACAAACTTTGATTTGATTAGATAACAAATAGAAATTCTATCAGCTTTATAACACCATAATTGAAGTTTCCCACAATTACAAATTTACAAATGTTTATCACAAATATTGCCACAGACCATTTATGTGAAGTCATCTTGGTACAGCATCACGTGTGTAATTCTCCTATTTTTCAGACTGATTCTAAGACTTCTAGCTGTTTTGTGGGAAGAAGGTTCAGGAGGACAGTGTTCATAATCTACCCAGTGATCCTTGCATCTTTTGGGGCAGCTGAAAACACACTGAGCCTGTCAAGACAACTCTCTGATTATTTAGGGTTCTTCGAAAAACACACAGATCGCCTGTGTTCCTGTGGCTAACAGCTGTGAGCTGTCTGAACCATGGCCTAGAACCGCTGTGTGTGGGACTGATGGAGGCGTTTTTCCGTGAGCCCTGACTGCTTTGTTCTTCCTCCCTGCAGTGCGTGCCTCCCGATGAAGCCTGCACCTCTTTGGACGCCACCATGATCTGGGCCATGATGCAGAATAAGAAGACATTCACGAAGGCTCTGATTGTGGTTCACCAAGCAGATCATAAAGGTGAGCATGGAGGTCTAAGACCTGAAAAAGACCTGAATGCTCTGAAAAAGATCCCCAGAACCCATATGGTAAAGGAGAGAACTGAGTCCCACAAGTTGTCCTCTGACTTCCACACACATGCTATGTCACACAAACACTCACACACAATAAATCCAGTTTTATTCAAAAAATAAATCAATTCTGGTGAGATGGCTCAGTGGGTATGGTGCTTGCCACGAAGCCTGACAACCTGAGTTTGATCCCTGAACCCACATAGGTGGAAGGAGAGAACCAATTCCAGAAAGCTGTTCTCTGAGGTCCACATGTGTGCTATAGCGTGCGCACACCCAACACCCGCCCCCCACCCCCATACACAGTAATAGATAAATGTAAGCAAACTTAGAAATTACAAAGATAAATTAAGGGCCAGTCAGTAATGTTAGAACATAGTTCTTTACCCCCAAGAGATTTTCTTTAACTGCTTCTACTGTCGTTGTGGCTGTGTTTTAATTCGTTTGCAAATTATTTTTTCTTTAATGAATAGATTGAGGGTCAGGGAAACAGCTCAGAGCTGGAGTGCTTGCTAGCAGGGTTCAACCCCAAGTACCACAGAGGAATTAGATCAAGGTCAAGGTTATCTGTGTCTTGTTACTCTCCATTCGTATTCTGTGAGTGTGCGAGAAAGTCCCTGGCATGTTGGACTTGCACATTTTCCAAACAGTTCAGCTTTCAGTGGTCTACTGGGAATGGTCATGCTGCCTCCAGGCTGCTGTAATGCTTTGTCAGAATCACAGATGCCTCTGACGAGGGTAGGACCTATGAATATTGTCCATTTTAGGTATGCTGGCAGAAAGAAGGTTGAGAACCACTGTCAGTGAGATTTATCATTGAATAAGTTTTCAGAATTGTATACAATATGAGACACTGGCCTGTTTTCATGCCTGAATGTATAGGAATATTTACCACGCTATATCTTCTAGGAGAAGGGAAGGGCTGTCTTGGAATGTGTGGTGTCAGCACCGGGAAAGACAGGCAGGGCAGGGTCAGCCCTGGTATGGTCCAGGCCTGCAGATCCAGTTGGAAACCCTGAGGACTATGAGGAGAACCTCCACCGGGGGCCACGGCACAGCCCCAAGGGTGTGAATAAGCAGCTGCATATCAGGCAGCTGTCAACATCTGAGGGGTGGGACCAAACGGCGTATGGGTAATCTGGGCAGTTCCAATTGTCCCTCTCTAGAAACAGCCTGTCACTCACCAGAAGCCTTGCTGTCTAAGGGTGTCAAGCTGAGGACAGACTGGCAGAGTGAGAGAAAACGTCAGGCCTTTAAGGTGAGGTATTTCAGGCCCATGTCCTACCATCCTGAAGGGCAGAGAAGAGCCTGGGTACCCGTGACAAAAGCCAGTGTGCAGTTCTGGCTCCAGCTGATGGACGTCATCAGGGAGCTGTGCTGGCCCATACTGATACAGATCTAGGGTTTGGGGTGACCCTGGGATGCTCTGTGGGATTTGGCAGGGGTACGCAGTGGAGTAGCTCTGGAGTCGGGGGGTGGTGCTGGCCAGTTTCTCACGGCTGTGTGGGCTTTGTAGATCACTATGCTGTTTCAAGTGTGGGGTGGGGACTGGGAGTGGAGGGGAACTGCTCTTGCCTCCCCCACCCCCAACTGGCTGTGGAGAGCTCTCCTTACCTCTTGAGTTTCATGTTCTTTACCTGGAAAGAAAGCGTTTTGAACAAGTGACCTCCAGAAGCCCCTTCAGCTGCAAGGTCAGCCGGGCTATTGGGAGGAGCCCAAGGATTTATCATCCATCCCAGCCATCCATCCTAAACTTGAAATATACGTGTTAGGTGTTCCTTGGTTTTGTTTTGAATTTTGTTTATGTTCCTTTCGATGGTTGATTTTCAGTCATTTGAAAGGTAGAACAAGGCATCTTCCTTTAAGCAAGTTGCCCCAATACTGATTCCTTTTCATCAGGTTTAGGGAAAAGAAATAAGATATCTTTGCAACACAATTAATATCTTATTGGGCAACAGCTGGCTGTGTTTTGTGCTGTGAAAGTACTTTAACAATGGCAGCGGCTGCCCCGTGCAACATCTGTTACTCTCACCTATTCTGAGAGACATTATTCTGCTGGTACTTGAAGTTAGTGGCTTGCTTTTTTTCCCATGCCAGATAATTAGGCATTAATATTACAGCAATATAACTTCCAGCAATTCTCCCATTCTTCTTTTAAGTTCAATGCTATTTTTCTAAGTAATTTCTCCTGTAAATTGGGTAATTTTATTTAAACTTGAAGTAATTAATTACATGTTTAGCACTTTCTTTACATACATAAAAGTTCAAGGGGAGTTTATTGCTTAGGTTTGTTAAACATCTTGGAGGTTAAGCCATGCCAACTTCCCAGGGCTTGTATGCAAATTCTTCTTCTCGCTTTGCACCAAATGGGTCGGCTTTTCTGGCAGTTTTCAGCTCTCTAATGACTCCTCTCACCTTTTATGCCTATTTTCTTTGGCTCTGAAGCCATTTCTCCTCCACGCAGACCAGTGAAGCCTGTGTTTCTTTCAGACTTGTGGAGCATTGGAATACCATCAAGGAAAGATATGTGACCATTTGCCTAATACCATCGGCTTATTTGAATGATAAAAACTGATACTCTTTCTGGGAGTAGATCAGGGATGAACGTTGGGGTAAGATTTCCCAGCAATCTCAGTGCCCTTTCAGAGGTGCCCTTTGGCTGGCCGTGCCTCAGTGCCAGTTCCCCCTGCCCAGCTGGTCCATTTCACCTTTTTGCAGTTGGGTTTTCTAGGCCAGCAGGTACAGGCAGAGACCTCAGTGCCCTTAGTGTGGATATCTTTCAGGTGGTTTTTCCTCTATGGGCAGAGAGAGCAGCCCTCAAGACTATGTAAATAATTCTGGGTTCTTCCCATGGGCCACCATTTTTAGTGGAACATTCTTGAATGCATTATCACCTTTGCTCTCTAAGTCCTTTGGGAGCCAACGTTGCTTGAACAACCTTTAGCTACTTAAACTTCAACACTAGATGATGATGCGAATGGCCACAAAGACCCCACATTTATGAAGCATCGATTTTGCACAAGGCTCTGTGTTAAATGCTTACAGGGATTGTTGAATTTAATCCTCATAGCTGCTCTGCAGAGAGAGAAATTTAATAATGTGGCCAAGTCTACACACCTGTAAACATCAGATCCAGGATTCAAATCCAGTGCTTTGATTTTACAGCCTGTGCAAGCCCTATGCCTTCTTCCAAATGGAGGTCGATTCTGATTTTTAATAAAAACCACCAATACCATAGACAGTTACCCCTCACTTCCTCTCCCTCCCCACTTCACCCCATGTCCCATTGGTATCAAGTTAGCACCTGAGTATTCTAATGAACATGAGCTAAAAGGAAGGTGAAGATTATTAGAAAAAAAAAGCACACCTCTCAAAAGGGTTAAAATGTTAGGATATGTGTAAACTGTTTAAAAGTGTAAGCTAAGATGTTCTGTGACTTTGGGTCATAACTCATACAGAAAAGCAGAGAACACGAGCAGTTTATGCATATTATGGTTTATGGCAAAACAATTAAAATAGTTGAGGTGGTGCCATCCTGCCATTGGTTCTGAAATATTTTGGAAGAGGCGTGCCAGTTCTGTTTGCTTTGGATGCCGTGGCTTTGCTTTATAGCATTTGGGAGCAGTTGAGTTTACACAACAAAAATGGTTACACCACGTCGGTGATGATTTTGCAAAATGGTGAGAAGGAGGAGTGATCCATTTCTCTGAAACAAAGTACACGTACACAAAGACGCGTGGACAGGAAAAGCAACAAATAGCGTTCCCAACGTGGCCACGATTTATACCCAGCATTTATTTCTTAGCAGTGTCAAAGGTTTGGGACTCTGGATTTTCTCCATATTTCTACCCCATTTAAAAATAAAAGCACCTGCCTAGTGTGGACACTCAGTAAATGTTAATTTCCTCTTTTTCAACCAAATGAGGGTTCGTTTAGGGGAAGAAGGGGGTACTGGAAAGGAAAGCCCTGAATGTCAGTTGGCAGTTAATGTAAGAGAAGCGTTACTTTTTGGAACACATTTGTTTTTTTCCAAAACCAGAAATGCTTTGAAAACAAACCATCCAGCTTTTGTCTTCTAGTTAAGGCAGAGATAAGGGAAAATGGCAAGGAGATGGGAGAAATGCTTAGCTGACAGAGAGGCTCAGTCTCCAGTCAAGGAGGGAGGGAGATGATGGGAACATCAGCTTGCCCTGTTGAAACCGTTTATTTTGAAAGATTTAAAATACGTGCAAAAATTGATTAAGCCCTCCACAAACCGCCATCCAGTTTTTGAATCCCATCACCTTTGACTGTGTAGAAGGAAACCCAACCACTCAATTTCATCCACAAATAACCCAGGAGGTACCTCTAAAGGCTGAGACACATCAAGGATCTCCAGTAGGGACCCAGCGCTTAGATCACTTAGGAATACGGCTCTGAAAGCAGTATAAAGTTCAGGTTGCTGGGAAAGTACCCAATAATAGGAGATATAATGAAGTTTTTGGTTATTTGTTCTAAAACATGTTTATTGAGTTTCCTACCACATGGTAAGCATATAGTTGACAAATTATTTTACAACAGTGTTTCCCACCCTGAGGTGGGAACACAGGCGCTGGATGATTTTGCTGTGGGGGACTGTGCAGTACATTGCAGAATATTTGGTGGTACCCTTCATCTGGGTACCAATAGCCACCCAGGCCCGCCCCCCACTGCAACCAGGTTGTGACAACCCAGTATTTCTCTAGATCCCTCTGAGTTTCCCCAGCTGACAACTACTAGCTAGTACCAGGGTGCAGGTAAAGGAACAGGTCACTACAAGACCTGCCATAAATATTGAAATAACCCAAAGAAGGGGTTCAGAGACAGTGAAAGAAGGTTACTGAAAGCTGTCTAGAATGGGGCCGGCACACAGCCGCTTGCATCCCTTCCCATCCTCCCCTCCTTGCCACATGTCAGTAGATGTATCTGCCGGTACCAGTTAGATCCTGTGTTGCTTTGTTTCTTTGTGGGCCTGCTGAGGCCTGCAATGTTTAGAAGAACGGAATTGAAAACTGGAGACCAAACATTGTGGTCAGTTACTCATGCATAACCCCAGAAATATCTTGTTTATGAAAACCATGTCCAACAATCTGAGGAGAGAAATTTTGGTTCTAGAGGTAGACCTAAATTTATTCAGAGTATATGAAAAGATTTGATCCAGAATGTTGATTATAGCATATTCTCTCTGCAAAGAAATCTGTTGTTAAAATCTCTTTACGGCAGCAGCTAGGGTTCCTTTCTTACAATCTTTTCCCTAAACCCAAAGTAAATATTGTTACGGCCGCTCTTTCCTTTCAGTGGGCCGGCTCAATTACAGGGTTCTGGAAGAGATGAAGCTATTTTAGTTATACTCAGAGGTTATGGGGCATTGGGGAACAAAAAAAGTTGGAGCATAAATCGAACCTCAGCTCTGCAGTGTGTGTGTGTTAGCTACACACAGTCATAAAGGAGTTTCACATAGCAGAAATGAAGAGCAAATGTTTCTGTTTGGCACTCTCGAGAAGGCCCTGTTTGGGGTGGGGGCAAGGATTAGATCACAACATAAGTCCATTAAGAATTTTTAAACAATGCCATCCATCACACATGCTGTGTCATAAAACCTAAATTCTTACATGTGAGGTCTCCTTGGGGGAGAATCATTCCTTTTAACCACTTGGGGATTCTGAGTGACAAAGTTTAACCACAAGTGGTAGACTGGATGGAACTCTTCCCAGAAGTGTGTGTGTGTGTGTGTGAGAGAGAGAGAGAGTTAGTTTCTCGCATGATGCATACCACTGAGACCCTCAAATGCCTTTGCACTTAGTTCAGTGAATTAAACTATTACTTCTTGAAAGTGAGCGAATTTGTGGTTAGATACTCCCACTTCATAGAGAGTTCTTGGGAGTTTGAAATCAGATGAGCAAAGGGGTTTTCTCTGTTGTAAAATACTATACAAATGTGCAAGTGTTAGGTGTCCCCATTATTATTTTTGCCAATAAGCTAATAGGGCCAAAGGCCCGGGAAAGTACATTTTAGGCAAGCACTCTCCCAGCTGAGCTGCATCCCAGAAAATATATTTTATGGTTAGTATAATGAGTGTGTGTGTTCTGTATACTGAATTGGATTCTTTTTCTTTCTCCTTTTTTTTTTTTCTTTTGAGAAAGTGTTCTAGTTTCATTTCTGTTGCTATAATAAAATACCGTAAGAAAAAAAGCAATGTAGGCAAGGAAAGGTTTATTCGGCTTACAGTTCCTGGTTACAGTCTATCATGAGAGAAGGTTAGAGAAGCCAAGGCTGGAACTTCAAACATCTACTCACACCACATCCATAGTCAAGAGCAGAGGGAGGAGGCTGGAGAAATGGCTCCGTGGTTGAGAGCACTGACTGCTCTTACAGAAGACCTGGGTTCAAATCTCAACACCCACAGGACAACTAACAACTATCCATAGCTCCAGTTCAGGGGATCCTCTTCTGACCTTTGTGGGCCTTGCATGACACGGGTGTGCTTACATACATGCAGGCGATACACTCAAACACATAAAATAAAAATAAATAAAACTCGTAAAAAGAGCAGAGGGAGATGAATGTATCCACGCTGCTTGTGCTCAGCTCTGCAGCTCCGCTCTTGTGTAGGTCATGAGCTCCTGCCTAGGGAATGGTGCCTCCCATGCTGGGTTGGGTCTTCCCTCCTCAACTAAATTAATTAATTGCAACAGTCCCCCACAAACATGCTCACATGCTAATCCAATGTAGATAACCCCCCATGGAAACTTTCTTTCCAGGTGTCACATTGGCCAGCAAGGGTCACAGATAGGGTCTCCCTATGTAGCTCAGGCTGGCCTATTGTCATGTATCCAAGCCAGCCTCAAACTCATGATCCTCCTGATTCTACTTTCTGAGTTCTGGGATTATAGGCTTATACCACTGTGCCTGGCTCTTCTGAATTAGGTTGTCTTTTAAAAATTCATTTTAATTTTCTTAGTGATGTTATTGAAATATAATTTGTATATATCCTCATCCTAAGGACCATGCTAACCTTCAGGAGTCCATATAGTGGTACTGGCTGCTACAGCCAGTAGATTCTTTCCCTAGAACTGGACCATGGGTAGCTCATGCTGCAAGAATAGCCATCAGTCTGGTTGAAATGGTTAACCCCAGAAACTCACAATGCTGTCTCCTGCCATATTGTCATCTTTATTTATTTCTATAAAGACCAACTTTCATGCTGCTTATTTTAGTCAGAGTTCCACAAATTCTTTTTTGCTTAACTTTGGATTCAAAGACAAAGAGGTTTCCTTCTTTACTGAATGAAACAAGAACTGAAAAAGAGGCACTAAATACACAATCACTTTTAATCTCTGAAGAGAAAGATGGAATATAAGTCAGGGCTTCACACCCTTTTCCTAGAAGGAGCAGGTAGATAATACTTTCGGTTTGGGACTATACAGCCCTGCCTTGCCGGTTCATTCCAATGCTGTTGCCGGAAGATAGCCATTGAGATAATATATAAGGAGCAGAATCACATAAAACTGTATTTATGGAATGAACTTGAATCTCACATCATTTTTTCATCTTGCAAGATTATTTTGATTTTCTTTTTAAAGAAATCATTTCAAAATATCATTTCCTGTCTTAGCTCACGGGCCACAGTGTCCTTACCTGGTTTCTACTCTTCCCAATCTGGAGTAGCAAGGGCTATGTTAACTAGATCAGAGTGAAGGACAGGACACATCCCTGGTCTTATAGCCTGTAGGCAGGAGTGTGGAACGGAAGTTCAGCCCTTGCCCTGATGATGCCAGCTGTGACCTGGAGTGGGTCACAGGATATCAAGAGTCTCAGGCTGCTCATTTGTAAAGTAGTAATTATGAATTATTTTTCTGCCTGCCGCACAGGCCTGAGTGAGCCACAAATGAGATCTGGGCTTGTGGTACTTTCTAAATATGAAACATCATAGAAATATTGAAACAAACAAGCATTTCAATTGTCTTATTTCTTGTTTCCGCCACTTTCAAAGAGAGGGGGTCAACATTTTAATCATCCTTTACCAAGTGTTCCTCGAAGGCTGATTCTATGCTAGTGTGAAAGTGTTCCAGCTAATTCAGATGAACAAGGCTTTCCCTAAGGGCAGAAAAGGAAGAAAATGTCAGGACCCCTTCTCCCCTGCCTCCTCAGCATGTTAAGATGTGACACATGGTACAAGTGTAACAGAAAAATAGAGTGGGCAGTGTGGTGAGAGGCCAGCCCTGCCGGAGAGAGCCAGGAAGGACTGCGTGCCAGAATATCATCAGGGTAGATCTAGGGGAAGCAGATCTAGGGGACGGCTTGCGAAGTGTGGTGACATGAGACAGCAGGGTACATGTGAGGACCTTATAAAGAAGCGGGAGGAGCCACCAGCACCGTGAAAGACCTGGGGAACAGCGGAGCAGAAACTGTTTCTTTAAGGAGTTCTGGAAAATTCTCCTTGGGGGCAGGTGTGGAGGAGGAAATATTTGGAGGGGAGCGGAGTGTTGGGAAGCGGGGAGGAGAACGCTGGTGCCATCTGAGTGCAGAGCTGAACCACAGGTTGAGGAGAAAAGAGTGAAGGTAAAAAATGTGTAAGTTCTTAAAAAGAATATGTAAAAGGTAGAAGAGTATGTTGGAAAGACATGGTATCTAAAGGTTCTGAATCCTTCTGTAAGTAAATATAAAGCTGAATATACATACATGAACTGTCAGACTCAAATTCCTTAAGTTTAAGTGCTGGCCTTCAAATTGGGTTCCTACCACCCAAGTCCAATGACTCATAACTGCCTGTGACTCCGGCTTCAGGGGATCCAATGCCCTCTAAGGGCGCCCTCCCCCCACACATACACATAAAAACAAAACAAAGCAGAAAAAAACTGTTAACAGATAGACAAATGTCCATGTCCATTTCTGTTGAGATTGTGATGATCCTGTGCGTACATGGAATGCATTGTGATTTGTGCTTTTGTTTCAGAAACCAGTCCAAACACTAAGGAATCGAATCCAGTTCCTCCACGTAAGTCTTTATGCAATTATTTCCAAACAGAGCCCCCAGGGCTTTTATAAGAATGACTTGGTTAGGGAAGACTTGCCAAACTTTGAGTTTTGATAAGAACTCTGGCCTCATCCTCTTCCTTTTCCTCTTTTTTTTTTTTTTCCTCTTATTTTTCTTTTTAATATCCCCTCACCTTCCTTTTATTTTATTTTTTGTTACCTCTACCTTTGTCATACTAAGATGTTAATTTGTTGACTCACTGGCATGTGTGGCCTGAATATGAAGGTAAAAACTTCACTTTATAAAGGTAATTATTTGTAGTTTTATATCTGTTATGCTCCCAACTCTATCATCCAGCTGGCTGAGTAGTTTGCTTTAAGTTCTGCCAACAGCATTTATCCATTCAAAGAAGCAGTGCTGAGGGAACTCAGCACCATGTGCTCAAGATGGTCTCTAGGCTGGGAGGCGAAGGGGCCATGGTGGTAGAGTGCAACATGCTTGCCACACAATGATGGGTTGGAAATGATGTGGGCCAGTGTTGTTACTTAGTGTGTTCATGGGAAATAGTTCAGTGAGTTGCCATGGTTATCATGAGCCGGGCTCCAGCTTGGCTTCTAGCCGCCCACCCAGAGTTCTCCAAAATGATATGTCCTTGTGAGGAGAATCTGCATTGTTTTCTTCTCTGGGACTCCCAGGACTGGTCTCCAGCAGTGACTCCAAGACATGCATGTAATAGTCACTTTTAGAGTACTTTTACACACATCCCTTTGACACCGTAAGTGAATTATTTCCACAAGATTATGGAACAGTGGGGCCATGAACTCAGTCACAGAGACCCACGCAAACACATTCTTTCTTACTTACTAGTCTGATTTTCATACATGACATCTCCAACTTTGGAATTTAGAATGTTTCTTTCATGAAAAGTTGGTTATCAAGGTCTATTTTGCATCTGTAGGCATAAAAAGGTACACCGTTTTGCTGTCTGATGGGTGGATGGATTAGGCTATCATCCTGCCTTCCACCTGGTGTTTGCAAGTTCTCGCTGTTCCTGGGAACCGTCCTCCATTATACTCAAATGTGTAGGTTCATCTTGTGTGCCTCCTGCCTTGGGTGGGCAAAGTAACCTCATTTTTCAGAACGTTAATGAATATATGAGTGGGCACATGACTAGAGGAGTGAGGACCAGACTTGAGAGCTTGGGTCCTCTTAGACTCCATCAGATCATTCTTCCCCAAGTCCTCTGAAGGGCTGGGGCTGCTCACAGCTCACACTAGTCTATAATTGAATCTTGTGCACTGAAGTGAGTTCAAAAGCAAAGAAGATTTAATTTATGTAGCAGTCAGCTGGAGTTACTTCTGACTGGAGTGGGAAACAGAAAATGTATTTAACAGAGATCTTGTACCTTCAATTTATAGATGATAGATCAATTTTTTTTAAAAAGACAGACCTTTAAATTATTTTACCCAAACACTTTCTCCCTTAGAAACTAATTCTAACTCAAAGAGAATGGTTTTCTTCAATGAAAAGAAATATCCCACTTCTGCGGCCTGGAATTAATTTCAAATATAAAAATCTTTGCCAAGTGGAGGAACAATTAGTTAGTTCTATTTATATATTTTGCTGACCATAAAACTGACATCCCAACCCACTGAGAAGTAATTTTGTTCCTTCATAGAAAGAGCGGGCTTGGAAAAGTGTTAAAGAGCAGGTCATTTAAAATGACGCAATCCTTAAGTGTTAAGATTGAGGGTTTAATATGAAATCCGTGGAATGTTCTAATCCTCAAGAATAGTTTATTCCTCTCGTCCTTCCTCTCACTTCTTTATTCTTTAATCTTTCATGCTGCTGAGTGTTCACAAAAATATTCACAGTGTTCGAAAGCTGTGTTTCCTGGGCAGCAAGTCTTGTTTGGGGTGTTCAATGACTCTGATGTTGTTAATGGAAATTTGCCTTATCTTTTAAGGCATCTTATCCTGTGAATTTTCAAGCCACCGCTCTTCACATAATAGGTTTTCAGGTTTGGAAAATGAGACTAAAGATTGAAATTTACAGATTTTTAAATTACAATGTATTTATTTATTTTATTTGTTTGGGGGGGTGGATTTTTGAGACAGGGTCTCCCTATAGCCCCAGCCAGCCTGAACTCACTGTGTAGACCAGGATGGCCTCTATCTCACAGAGATATGCCTGCCTTCTATTTGGGGTTAAAGGTGTGTGTTACCATGCCTGGCTCCAATTACACTTTACAAATATGATTTTTAAAGATGACTTTTCTCAGAGTAAATTACAAACTGAGAAGATTTAGAAGCCTATTTCATCTTTTCCTTTGTCAAAAAATTTGCACATAACAAAACATAGGGTTTTTTATTGTAAACCTTATTACAGTCTCAGATTTTATTAGTCAGTACTCAGCTTGTAAAGCGAGTATAAAATTGCAGTGTTTGAGGTCAACTGACTTAGAGTGTGCATTGGTTTTCCTCTTTTATAGCGATTTTCCACGGTCTGGACACGCTGACAGTGATGGGCATTGCGTTTGCAGCGTTTGTGATTGGAGCACTCCTGACGGGGGCCTTGTGGTACATCTATTCCCACACAGGTTAGTGTGACTGTTGACTCAGCTGGTGCAAGTTCTGCACCTGCCACAGGATAAGCATTCACTGTTTCGTTGGATGGGTCCCTCGATGGATAGAATAGTAAATAAAAGAAAGGGAGTATGTATTCCCACTGTTTTTGTATTTATGTGTTTGGTATAAATAAGGATTTATAAAAATGTAATTTAGTTTAAGCAATGGTTGGAAAGGGTGGTGGATCCTTTTTTTAGTTATAATTATGATCTTGGTGACTTTCAGCTTCTGATAAAGTCATTTTGTTGTTAGACTTTAAAGAAAGTTAATACAAACAAGCTGGAACTAAAAACCATTCTGCTGGAGCACAAGACTTTAGAATAAACTGGTAAATATGCAAGTGATGGGAAGCCAGTCATTTACTAGCACCCCAATAGGAGACTGAACACTGTCCACCACAGTCCTAATCAATGATTTAAAGCACAGTGTCTCAGCTTTTAACCCATGCCATATCTTCTGTGATAAGCAAAACTTCCCCCCGTTTCTATAAAGTTGTTTAACCAATCAAATGTATTTTCATGCATGAATAGAAATAAAAATAGCAAAACAGAGCATTTTAAGGCGATGCTCTCCCAACCCCCCAAATGCTGCTCCCTCTCATCTCCTACCAGCCCCAAAGTTGAAAGATAGGAACCTGAACTAAGAACCTGTTCTGAAGTTAGCACAGAACTCAGACCCCACAAGGCAAGTCTCCAGGTTGGTGGGTGGGGAAGGAGCCCACATCCTGCCTCCTGGTTTTCCTGGATGTCAGAAGAGATGGCATGCACTTTGAGGCCTGGCTAGATGCTTGTAGCTTATGCGGTGAGCTTTGGTAAACTATGCTAGGTTAATCAGAGACAAACTTGAACTTCATTCCTTCTTCACGGAACCACTGAATTCTACAATCTTTTTCCTCACCTTGGGCCGTTCATGTCAACCAGCCCCACTGGAAGGACAACTGATTTGAAGAAGCACTAATGGGAACATTCATCGTGTTGTTTTAGAAAATTATTGTTTTTTGGTCTTTTTGAGATGGGGTCTTCCTGTAGCCCCAGATGGCCTGAAACTCTCTTTGTAGACCAGACTAGCCTTGAACTCATAGAGATCCGCCTGCCTGGCTGAAGATTACTAGTTTTTCATGTGTGTAATGTGTGTGCATATGAGTATTCATGTTTGCATGTGTGTGGGCACTTGTGAGGGGTGTGCATGCACATGTGTGTACATGTATGGGTCTGAAGTTGACTTTGTCTCCTCAGTCATGCTTGGCAGAGTCTCTCACTGAACTCTGAGCATCAGTTTTGCTAGTCTAGTTAGACACCTTGCCTCAGAACCCATCTCTGCCTCCCAAGTGCTAAAATGACAGTTGGCCACCAACCCCACTCAGCTTTTACGTTGGTTCTGGGGGTCTGAACTCTGGTCCTCGTGTTTGTACTGAAGCACTTTGCCCATTGAGCCATGTCCCCAGCCCCTCAGATCATCATCTTTTAATTCTCTTGGTTTCTAGAGAAAATCACAAACTATTAAGAAAAAATATATGACACAGAAATCTTTTTGTTAGTTAAGATTTCATACTTTTTCCACTAGAATTTCCACTTTGACTACTATACCCCTTGACTAAGGTATTTTAAATTATGGAGAAAGAGAGGAATAAGCCCTTTTGTGCCTGGGAAATCTACCAATCCAAAACCAACCTCTTGGCAAAAGTTTAGGAGCATTTAATAGTGGGGTTTTGAGTCTTCCAACTGTTGTTCCCAGTTTGCAACCTTTGAGTGAAATGTGTTTCACGTCAGAGAGAATAAAACCCTTAAGTAGAATGATTCTAAGTATATAAATGTCTATGAATCATTTGAACAGTATTCCTCCTTGTGAAATGTTCATAAAAGGGACCAGAAGGGACAGCTTTTTGCAGAGCAGTGTTTTGGAGTAAATAATATTATCGCAGGCAATACTGACATGTTTAGATCTCACACTAATAATTCTTTGCAACTTTTTCCAACCTCCTGCATGGAGGAGGTTCTAGGACTTTTGGCAGCCTACGTTGTCTACTGAGAATGAACTTGAAAGTACTCCAAGAAGATTGTAGCCCTGAGGATTTTATGTGGACTGGTCATCCACTCATTTTCCATGTGCCTGTTTAGCCACTTACTGGCCTTGGTCTTAGAGCTGACCCTGAAAAACACACAGTCAATCTTGGCCCAGGCAGAATATAGGGCTACCAAGTGGTCCCCTCTGTGGGAGCATACTTCACTGAGATCCCTCAGATAATTCTAGAATTGTCCATAGCTAAGCATCAAGCTGATAGAAGGCAAAGCTTAGTAGCATACATACTGTTCCTCACTGAACTTGGAGGTTCCTATTCCTGATCCCCACTTCTCCAAACCGATCTTCAGGGGAAAGTTTAAAGTACTGTTAATGCCAAAATAAAGTTTGCAGAGAGATTAAAGGAAAACCAGAAACGCTTCCAACAAATAATGTATACCAATCCAGAAGCTAACCCGTTTATAGACATTGTCCTCTGGGCTTAAGCTCTGTTGGCATCTTGTATGATACCTGTCCAAAACTACTTTTCAGTCAAAGCTCTGGCCTCCAGTTCATTTTATATACAATGCATACATACTCTTAGCACCATACAAACATGAAGAAGGCTCAGCTTAGGACCAAACGGAAGTTTCTTATCCAGGACTCCCTGTTTCTGAACTTGCCAGTAGTAAGTTTAGATGAAGAGGGAAGGTCAGGATTTGGTGGCCAGTAAGCAGAGTGGGCATCAAACATTGACTCAGTGCATTTGACTTCCACAGTAAGCCTAGCTGTGGAATGCAGACCTTATATGGTCTATTTGGGGGTTCAGGCAGCATCTGCCTCTGTGTCAGAACAACTCTTCACTTGATGACTTCCCCTCCATTTATGTTTTCCATTCTGTCTGCAACTCACAACACAAACCACTTCACAGATTCGAACTGTGACTGTTTACTTGTATACCTAGAACAGCTGTTAGTCTAAAAAGGTAGGGTTTCCACTCTGCCATGTAACAACTGTGAGCACAATGGGATACTTCCCTTAAGGTTAATCCTGTTTGGAAAATCACACTCTTAAATCTCTGTCTCCTAGTTCAGGGTGAGGGTGGTGAGGGTTGGACAAAGACCTGATTCTAAACCAGAAGCATAGACTTTCACACTCCTCGGGAGCCTTGCTAATCTGGGGTCCCTAACCTCTAGCTCACAAAGGTCCCCAAAGTCAAATGCACAGTTACATCTGTTGTTTTCTAGAGAATAAATGTTCTTGTATTTGGTTTTTAGAAAACCGTTTTGGCCTCATCAACATAGTACATGCACACAATTTAAAGTCTGAAATAGTTCTACAAGACTTACTATGAAAAAAAAAAATCAGACCCTTTACTGCATCCTTTGTTTTTCTTACTCCTTAGAATGCTTTTTACTCTTAGCTGATTCTTTTGCATATTGCTGCTTCCCACTTGCAAGGTAGAGGTCTGGCTGCTATAAGACCTTTTTTAATAGGCATTGAATAAAATATGCTGACATGGCAGCACATTATATTTGGCAAACGTTCACTGGAAAACAAATACTCGAAGTTCCTAGGCAGGGCATAGTACTGACACTTTTCCTGAGTGTGGATAATCAAACATAGATCATGCCCTAGAAGAGACAAACATGGGGGCTGTAGCTGTGAGTCTGAGTACTGAAGTCAGCAGAGATGTATGCAGATGTTCACTCAGTGCCGCCTTTGAGCAAGGTTCTGTCCTCCAGCTATGCCTGATGCTGATTCCCCAGTCCCTCCAGTTTCACTCTCTGTAGAAAGCACCTGTCCCATCTTTCTCCTTGGTGAAGAAGGGCAGGTCCCAGCCCAAGGGAGGGACAAGGACACTTAGAGGAACCTTACTGCTTCTTCTTAGAGGCTCAGTCAGCTCCACTACGCACAGCCCTCTAAGCACCCTCTTCCAGAGGTGCCCCATTGCCTCCATTTCCTGGACTTTGGAGGCCTTTCTGACATAAATTGGAGCCACTCTGCCTCTCCCATTCTCGGCTTGGGTTTCAGCTCTCGAGTCAGTTACAATTCACGCAGTTCCTCACCAGCATCCAGCTTTTATTGCTGCTGTCCTCACTTCTGTTATCTATGGTTCTGTGCTTTTGCCTTTTAAAAACCCATTTACTGACATTCTGGCGAGTCTTAGGGAAGGAATACAAGCCTGTGTGTGCCTGTAAAGCTCTATCTTTATATGACTCTTTGCTAAGTCCTGCCCTTGATGATTTTTGTTGTATTTTTAATCTGTTTTTTAAAGGGAGTACTTGGCAATGACTGGTCTGCTTCCTTTTTGCATAGGGGAGAATTAATAGGCCTGAGTACTGAGCTTTCTACATAGAGTCTGCTTTTATTCCTCATACTCTGAATTACAAAGTCAAAGGATATGTAGCTCCTGTGCTTTCATCTTCCTTTTGCTTATTAACTTATTGAATAATATATATATAATATATATTATAGATATAATTTAAATCTCCTAAGTTCTGTTTGGTTTGTTCACTGATCTATTTGTTTTTTCACTCAGGCAGTAACTCTTTTTTTAGCTATTAGTAAATGCCGATCCAGGCCCCCATAACCTGTTAGTGAGCGACAAGGCCCTTGCTCTTGCTTACCCACCAGGTTCACATCTGTCCCAGCTCTCTTTTTCTGACTCTGGGACTCACCCATCTGTCTTGCCTTCTCTCTTGGTCAGACCTTAGAGAGCGTTGTGCTCTCTTTTCGTAAGAGGGATTTCAGTGAAACTTCAGACCTCTGAAAACATTGACATCTGCAGGGATGCTCCTAACTAAAGCTCTTTGGGGGCGTGTACTGGGCTCTTGCTTTGAGAACTATGGTATGTGCAGTGGAGGATTGTTGAACAGAAGCCGGGGGACTGGGATAGGCAGTCCTAGTTCAAAGCTGCTACATTTTCTTCTGCTTTGTGAAACATGGTGTTCCTTCCACTCAGATGGTTTTCTTCTTATACATCTGAGCGTCCTTAAATATCTGACATTTTTATGGTTTTGGAGTTCAAGAAGCTTTACATATGCATTTTTTGCTTAAGCAACTCACAAGAAAGTAGTGATCTTCTCTGTGTTTACCAAGGGAGGAGTGTATGATTCATATACTTTCCTTGGATGACAGGACTGGAGCGCAACTGAATAGATGAGAGCTTCAAGTTTAATTTCTGACAACAGACTGTACCTGGGGCTTGTAAAGATACATAGGAGGGGAGTCGGGGTGTAGCGCAGTTGGTAGAGTGTTTGCCCAACACACATAAAGTCCTGGATTTGATCCTCAGCACTACATAAACTAGGCAAGGTGGCCTATACCTGTACTCCAGGAGATTCAGAATCAGGAGGATGGCGTCGTTCCTCCACCAGCCTCCTCTGTCCCTCTTTCTCTCCTTTCCTCTTCTCTTATTTTTGTAGTCAGAGTACATTCTATTTAGGAGTCACAAATTCAAGTTCATGAAGATGCAAAAATCCAAAGTACAAGTACCATCAGGCATCAGGCTGGCTGCAGTGCACTAACATGGACAGGAAGTAATAGACAGACCCTTGAAATAGTATTTCTTTTCACCAGAACTTAGAGCAACACCTAACCCACCCCTTCTGGTGAGTTTTGCTTGCAAAAACAAGGTCTTCTAGCTTAGAGAACGGGAATAAACAAGTTCTGGAAATGATAAAAAGCCTTCTCTAAACTGAAGGTAGGGACTGGAGAGATGGCAACTCCTAAAAGAAAGCCCTTCATTTGAAATATGTTCTGGTCAAAATTGAGTATCTGTAATAATTCATTATGTTCTCAGTCTAGCCTTGAGCAATTTAATATTGTTGTGACAGCTAATTATTCATCATTAAAGTAGAAAAAGAAAATCATGTCTGTACAACACCATGCTGCACTAAAGAAATAAAGGAGATTCTCCTTGAAGAAATATGTTTCTCTCTTTCTTAGAAGATCTCTGACATCATCTAGGCTCAGCCACAGGCTAGTAGTGAGATGGGTGCCAGTCACCCTTGCTGTTCATCTTGTACATCCCCCCTCTCCCTTACCAGGGGACTCCAGGTTCCCACCACCTCTTTCCTGCTCACTCTTCCTCCTACCCAGATCTCTCCTCTGTGTGAGGTTTTAGGAGCACAAAGACTGAATGCATCGTCTATGATGGCTGAGTTTGCTGTGCTGTCTCTAGGCTTCCCTGAGCTTTTTCTATTTAACTGGCCCGGTTCTTAGCTGTAAGGTCCTCTCAGCCCATCTCCTCCAGACAATGCCTGGTTGTATTGTCCAGAATACCCAAGGGATATTTTAGAGAAAACCAATGCTCTAAAAAGCCAGTGTTGATGTGATGAGCAGAAAGCCAAAGGATCCACTCCAGAACATGCCGGCGGACATTTGACTTTGCGAGCAGAAGCACTGGTACATTAGACTTTCTTCATCATGTTTGTGTATGTGTTTGCATGTGGGGAGTACACACATGGGAGAGATGTGATGCACGTGTGTAGAAATGAATGTGGAAGTTAGAGGTTGATATCAGGTGTCTTCCTGGCTCACTCTCTACGTTATACATCGAGTCAAGAGTCTCTCACTTGAACCCAGAACTTGCTGATTCAGTTAGTCTACCTAGCCAGCTTGCTTCAGGATCTGTAGAAGGCTTTCAGTATTTGCAAGCAGATTCTCTAACAGAACTTCTTCTTGATAGAACTCATTGAAGCAAAGTCAGCAGAATATCAGACAAATGTGACTTGCCTGAAATCCTGAGTCCAGGGCTTCTTCTCTCTGTGGGGCTTTACATTAAGCAACACTTTTGCATTTCTAAGACTCTACAAGTTACAAGATCTCTTTTTAATGGGCACTGATTAAAATAAACAGACACAGCAACAAATTCTATTTAGCAAATATGCACCGGAAAGCAGATAGTCAGACGTCCTGGGTAGGGTAGGGTACTGACATTTTTCCTGAATGTGAATAATCAAGCAAGCATCATGTTCTGGAGGAGACAAACGTGTGCCATCGCTGGAGGAGCAAGGCCATCCTGCTTCAGCTGCTGTAAGACTGAACCAAGGCCAGCAGAGCCCAACGGGTGGTCAGACAAACCTCTGGATTGTCTAGCGTGTCCTTATTTAAGTAGGAAGAAGAGATTTTTAAAATGTGGTTCCAGGGTTGAGGTATAGATAGATAGATAGATAGATAGATAGATAGATAGATAGATAAGGACATTAGTCCTTCTGATTGTTAACATGAGGATCCAACTGAACATGCGTTAACATATGAGTTATATTGTGCGTATGTGTTTATTAGTGTGTACACATCAAAATAGTTAAGAGCTGAGGGTGTAGCTTAGCATATAATGTGCAAGGCCTGGGTTCAATCCCCAAACAGAAAGGAGGGAAGGGTGGGAAGAGGAGGGAGGGAAGGAAAGGGAAGAAGTAAGAGAACCGGATTCTTTTCTAGAAACAAGCTCTTAGGTCCAAAACAGAGATTTCTAACAGAGTATAAAAACACTGTGTCCCCGCCTCCTGCTCTTGGGGAATACTGATCCCTTCCCCCTCTCCATCCCTCCAATCCCAGAAGAAAAGATCATTAGAGGAAACAGAATGACCAAATGTATCACTAGCCCACAGTGCTCTGAGGTGAACGCAAAAGCTATAGAACAAAGGTTCATAAAAACAGTGTCAGGGAAAGCTGAAACCCGACCTGGGGGCACGAGCCTGGTCTGCTTCGTGCAGAACTGCCCTTCTGACAGAGGTTTTTTGAGGGGCCCCAGGAAGGGAATGGAAGTCCAACCTCCAGTTCCTGAACTTGCTCAGAGGGCAGAGCATGTGCTGGTGTGTTTGACTTTAATGAAACAGAAGGGGAGGCTGCTTATCTCCAGCTGATAGATGTGTATTTCAGCATGACAGGAAAGAAGAGGCTTAACTCATAAACAAACCTGGCCCTCTGGGGCTTCCCACATTGGAGGGAGGGAGGAAGGGACTGTTTATAAGACATTTATGAAGTTTGGACTCTGAGTCTTCAAAGAAAATGCTGTTTTTCACTAGAGAATTCTCATCACTTCTCCTACCTAGAGTTTTTTTTTTTTTTTTTTAGTCCAATTTTACGGTAGAGAACTTAGGTCCTCTTGCATCATTAAATGCAAACCATGTGTGTGACCTGAGCTTCCCTCCCTCTGCACAGCATTGTACATTTGGCACAGAGAGTGGGTTTATCCAAAATGCAGTGGGGTGTGTAATGAAAAGTGGGATGCTTAATGTGTTAGGAGATACTCACATCGCACTCAACGGCAAGCCTTGGCATTAAGGGTGGGAGTTTGCTGGCAACCACCATAGGCCCCATGTGCCAGCAGCTTAAGCCCTTCCCTCAAAGGATTTTCCCCCGTCAGCCCCCTCCCAACCACCATTTCTCAGGAAGGTTGCATGCCGGGCATACAAAACCATTTCTGACTTCACTAGCCCAGTTTTAAGCAAAGTATTCAAGCATAAGCCCTCAGGGGTTGGGATAGCTCAGTAGTATATAGTGCATGCTTAGGATGTGTGAAGGTCATCCCTACTATGAAAAAAGTGGGAAGATACAAAATCATAAGCTTAAAACATCATTCAATTATTTTTTGTAACTTGGTTGTGTGTTTCTTGAACTTGAACATTTTTACATGATTATATCATTTTACAGTGCCAAGGTTGGACACCTGTCCTAGATGTTGGTGATATTTCCAAGGGTTTGAAGACCTTGGAATCCAGTTTATTTGTCATCAGCCTTCAGGGGGTCTTAAGACACCATACCTGCCTGCTAGCCAAATAGGAAATCTTTTTTTTTTTTTCTTGGCTTACAAAATGAGAACAAACTGTAAAAACTTACAGGTCAAGGTCTTCCTACCATCCAAGACCTGGGCTAGTCCCTTCTGCCTGTAGTTGAGAGACACACCCAGTAAAATGGAGAAGGAAGAGGAAAAATTCTTTCTTGAATGCATGTGTGTAACATGTCTGTATTCACTGCAGGGGAGACAACTCGAAGGCAGCAAGTCCCCACTTCGCCACCAGCCTCGGAAAACAGCAGCGCAGCCCACAGCATTGGTAGCACACAGAGCACGCCGTGCTCCAGCAGCAGCACAGCCTAACCAGAGCCAGCCGCCCACCACTGCCAGGAGCAGGGCCGGACGCCAGCGCTGTGTGCCCAGACTCGGAAGGCTTGATTTCGATTCCCCTGTGAAGAGGGGGCGAATAGCCGCATAAAGATCACCTGCTGCATTCACCCCTCACTACAGCCACTATAAACATGACCCCTGGGCATCTATAACACACTAGGATGCATATGCAAAAGCTAAGCTGGCGACCCTTTCTACCAGCCCCTCGCAGGCTGGGGTTTTTCAATGTGAAACATATGCCAGTTGTTTGTAAATGCTGCTTTGTCCAGTGAGAACATCCATCATTTGGGATCCTAGGTTTTACCCAGAGTAAAGAAGGGGACAAGGGTAAGAGTTAGAAAATAGATCTAGTGAGATGTGGCCAAAGATTCTCTTCTACCAAAGTGTAAAGCAGATGTTTAGAGGCCTTTTAAGACCCCTCCACATCTCATTAGCTCTCTCTGGAGGCCTACTTCTGTCCTGCCACATCATGTGGTATCCCATGTGTGGCTTGCTGGGTGCTTGCTGCCCTGGGGGACTGCACCCTGTCACTTGTCAAAGCAACATTCCTTTGTTGGGCCAAAACTAATGCTGATTCCCTTGTCAGCTTCCTGTTTTTCTCCAGGCTCACACACACCAGCTATAAAATGTCTTAAAGCAGACTATATTTCTTATAGGCTGATCGAAATGGAAAGTGTCCAAAATATGAAACAGTGGATTTGTACTTATTTCTGGCATTTTGTTCTAATAATGTCTAAATTGGTGGTGGTGGGGGGCATTCAATGGTAATCAGGAGAACTTACAAGGTGATTTTTGTATGGGTATATAAACACAAGTCTGGAATGTAATCTGGTACATTAGAGAGACGCATTTCCCCTTTTAAAAATGTCCTATGCTTCGAAAGTTGGAACTTATTCTTAAATTATATGAATGTTTCCACTAAAAACACATCAACGTTTCTAATAAGCCCTTTTATAAAAACCAAACTTTCATGAGATGGAGATCCTGATCCCAGTAGGTTATCTGAATGGTGTCACCAATTCTGCCCAGACAGGGCAGAGATAAGGGCAATAACTATAATGTATCTCCTACTCTAAAAGCATGTCAGGTGAATTTCAGTAAACAGAATAATAAGAAGCCACTTTGAAGTATATTGAGTTCAGTGATACCTCTATGTTAATTAAAACAGAGCCCTGAGGAGAATCTGCATGCAGAATCATTTACGTGGAAGACAGCTTTGCTGCAAATTGAGTACTATTACTTTTCCAGAATTCCCCCAAACAACTTAAGATTCCCTAAGTAGAACGAGCTAGATCCTATCCTAGATTACTCATCAGCAATCCCACTGTCCTTACAGTAAGGCACTTGCTCCTGTTCCTCTGGGAATGGGAACTTCAGTAGAAATGTAGCCATTCAAAATAGAGCAATGACGTTGTTAGAGATGGACAGTCACTATTGGTCATTAAGTAAAAGTCTGAATGATGGGATAGATGTAGACAGCTTTTCTTGATTAGATAGGTGATACAGCTTTTATTCAATTGGGATCATTTAAACCAAAGCAGATTCCTTCAGGGCTGAGAGATCCAGGCTGATATGTTAATCATTGAAAACAGTTCAGATTGTCTCGTCTGAACGAAGATGTGGGACTAGAGTAATACTTGTCTCTAGTTAGTTGATTTTTAACATAAAGGTATCATTGTGGAGGACCTAGATGACGCTACCTGTGTTTGAAAATAATGCGCTTTGCCTAACCTTCAGCAGAATGTATTATTTTAGCATATTCTATGTATAAAAAAATGTTTAAAGATGTCTTCAAAGAAGACTAGAGTCTTTAAATCACTTATAGCTATATTTTACTACAAAATTCTGTATAAAGATATATTTAAATGTTTTAGATAAATTTTAACTTGCTCCATATGAAATGTTTAATTTCAGCTACTGTGAATTCTTCTGATCAGTTCTTTACTTAGAAAACAAAAACCAACCCTTTTCCATCTGGCTAAAGAGAAAATTAGCTATAAGAAAGTATTAAAAGATTCATTTCCTAGATAGATGGACAGGGTTAAAAAAAAAACTTTTGTAATATATTTAAATGTATATTTTTGAGAGAGATGCTACATTGCCAATGATTTTATAAATAATCTTAAATTAATTTACAAATTTTTAAGATGCAAATCAAAAGATTTTTTTTAAAGAGAGAAAAGAAAAAAAATCACCTTTTATTTCTTTTGTCTCCTTGTCAGAGGTTATTATTAAACTCAAGAAACCTGGTCCCACATTGGAGAATGAATGTCATTAACCATTCCTCAAATGTTTCTAAAAAATGAACATTAAAAATAGGTTGTTTCCTCCGTAGCCTACTGTTACAGGATTTCTGATTGCTTCTTTGTCTGTCCTGGATTTAATGCAAAGTGCAAGCTCTACTTTTCTAGCATGTTCTGCAAGTTTCTTTAAACTGTTACTTCCTAGTTGAGCCCAGTTCTCTGCAATGTGTTGCGTTGTCTCTGCAAGTGACACCCGTGACCCACAGAAGCCATTTTGTTTGTTGATACTAAAGCCGTGCTGGAATATTCTAAAGTCCAGGGCAGATGGTCTGTGTAACATCCCAGAGCTTTGCAGCATTATGGTGTCTGCCAGCTGTTAATAATTCTGGATTTTCAAAAGTCAGAGATCTGTCTTCTGCCCAAGCGATTCCTGCAGTTTTTTTTTTTTTTTTTTTCTAAACACAAAATGGCCTTTTCCTTGTCTGGTAATGAGATTGTAAATCCATTTCCTGCGTGTGTTCTCGGTGGGCATGACTGAGTGTGTGTGGGGTGCGCAGGCGCGTGCCGTCTTTCTGTATTGTAACTACCTCATGGGTTGAATGATGACTGTACCAGTGGTTGTGTTAACAGAGCACATTTTGTTGGGTGAGTCGTGTATGCAACTTTTTTCCCCCTGTTTTTTGTTTTATCCTGGGGGTTGTTCATGAAACTGACAGATGTTTTTCAAAAAAGGATTATTATCAGTTTGCAAATACAATACTTTTCTCTTCTGTATTTTCCTGAATGAGCCTGATGTTATTACTGTTTTTTCATCATCTATGAGGGTGAAAGAGCACCCTGAAAATCCCTGTGGCCAGTTTGAACACCCCGGCTGTAACCTTTCCTCTGTGCAGTGAGTCAACATCTTTGTGAACATGCTTAGATGTATAGTTTTGATAACCACAGTTTTAAGTCGTTTATCTGTGCATAATAAAATGATATATATCGACTATTAATTTGTGTCTTATTTGGTCACCATTAAATTCTCCCCTTGGGCTGATACAGTGTTTATTATGCCTGATGCAAAGGTGCGGGTGAGGAAGAGGAGGGCAGTGTTAGGAAAGGGGATGAGAGCCCAGAGAGTAGATGGGATGGTGGGGGTGGAAGGCCTTGCCAGTGTCGTTCCTGGGTCTTCTGCCCTCCTAGAGTCAAGGAAAGAGAAATCCACGTGTTGAGGCTCCACTCTCGGCATCCTCCCTGAATACCCAACACAGCTTCCAACTTTCTTCCTCTCCATCTCTGCCAGCCTCTTCCAGTTGCCCAAGGCAGAAACTAGGACTCTAAGGGCACTGCACCCCAAATTCTAAGTCCAAGTGTCATTCAACTTCTAGAATGTCAGTCTCAAGCCACGGGCTTCCTGCCCCTACCGTTAGCGGCCTGTAGAGCTGTTACCTCTTCAGCGGCAAGAGCTGCCGCAGCCTTCTGACTAGCGAACCAACTCTCGTCTTTCCCCACCTCGCAGCAAAACTCCTAAGAACACTCATGTGCCTGCCCAACTTGAACCTTTTAAGTAACCATCCCTGTTTCCCTTCAGGATAGAGTTCAAAGTCTTGGTGTGGTTCACTGCTGCTCCTTTGGCTGCCCCTCATGGTTCTCAGAAGCTGGGTTTCATTTCTGGTCTGCCCACACCAGGTGGATTTGTGCTATGGAAACAATTTTCTTACACACCACGCTGCCGTACTCTGATCATCCCTGTTGAGGGTTGTTGTAGATGGTTTGGTAGCCATGCCAACAGCCCACAGTCAAACCTCATCCGTGGAGGTACCCATGGAGCAAGAGCAACAGGAAGGGCTTATGCCACAGGTTGCTCGAGTGAGGTTGGAATTGTCCCAGGTGGGAGTCCCACCGTTTTTCACTGGCAGGATTTCCCCCTGAAGCCAAACCACTTCCTAGATCTGAGGAAACCAGGAGGTCCGCTAGTACTGCGGCCTTTAAACTCCTTGTATCTAGTGCAGCAGAAACCAGTGGTCCATCAGTCAAGCCTCCCTGATCTGCAGACTGCCTGGAGCCCAGTGTAAAGCTGGGCAGAGGCGTCTGGGCTGTGGTGGGTTTTGGTGAGACCAACCACAGCTTTTTTGCTCTAACTTAAATTTTTTCTCTTGGTCACAATATGCAGCGTGTAAAAGGAGGACAAAGCTGGAGTAGCCCTGTGTAGAGTGCTCGCTAACATGCTCAAAGCTCTTGTCTCTCATCCCTAGCACTAAAAGAAATAAAGGAGTGTGAACAGTAGAGATCTATGTACAAGTAAAGCAAGGGGGAGGGAGGGAGGGAGGGAGGGATAGAAGAGAGGACAAAGGAGGGAACGGAAGGAAAGGTGGAGGCTGTAATCCTCCCACTCAGTTGTAGGAGTGCTGACTATGTTTCCAAAGAGTTGCTCAGGCTTCCATCAACAGGTACACATCACTGTAATAAAAACATCAAATTATAACATTTGTCGCTTGCTTTGTACATACAGCCTCCTTCCAGATAAATGCTGATGACATCAGTTTCTTACTAGATCTACTTAAACTGCCAAAGTAAGTAGGGGTAACATCAAACAGGTGTTTAAAGCTATCCTCAGCTCCCCCAGCCCAGCCACTTCCTTGGAGGAACTGGCATTAATGATCTTTTTTCAAATTCAAACATACCCTGTTCATAAACAGAGGGTTGTCTTCTATTTATTAGTAATAGAATTACAATGACATTCTACAGTGTGTCTATTTCACTTAACATGGGCCTCCCTCTAGATTAGATCAAAAACAAATTCATGCTTTTTGTTGACTACATACTTTTTCCTAAAGTGAATTAAACAGAATTCTAGTAATGGACTAATTTAGAAGTATTATTTTCAGGCCTCTGCCAAAATCACTGCAGTTAACATTGTATGTGTGTGTATTCAAACATACATAATATCCACATCTTCATATGTAGGATATATATTATTTATCCATATACATGTATGTATATATGGTCTTGCATTCTGGTGCTTCGAGGCAAAGAAACAACCCACAAAGACAAATGACAACCTCCTCACTGTAACTGGAGATTTTTAACATACCACACTTAGAAACTGATAAATCAGAAGGATTTGGAGAATCAGCTACATGGTTCACATTCTGAATTCCAGTACACAGGAGGCTAAGACAGGACTGTGAACTTGGGGGTAACCTGGGATACATGATGAGTGTTTCAGGCCAGCCTGAGCTTACATAACACAACACTGTCTCAAAAACAAAAGCAAAAGGAAAAATTTTAAAGACTTGATTATGGAAGATTTAAACAATGCAATCAAGCTTCATCTAATGGGTTCATGTAAGATTCTGTGATCCCAGAGAGAAGAATGTTATGTGTGTGAGATATTTATAAAAATTGCCCACTAGTAGAATGCCCACTTGGTAGCTAAGCCATTCCTTAATTAAAAAAAAAAAACCTGTTTTTGAAGTGTCATGAATACTAAATGAGATATTCTACATAAAGTTCTTGGGATAAAATGACCACTTAATAAATACCCTTTCCCGCTCTTACCATTATGATGGCAATTTGATGGTTGAAACTTTATCTCATTTAAATTTTTGTTAACCACACTGATGGTGACTCAAATCATTTTGTAAGGATTCATCTTTTCCAGGCCACGCTGTATATATCTAGTTTATCTACCCATTTTTCTTTTCTTTTTCATTGTTAATACAAAACTGTATTAACTTCTTGAGAATTTCACACATATATACCCTATTTTGATCATAATCATTCCTCATTCCTCCCCAACACCTCCTATGACCACTCCCACCTTTCACCCTGACTCCCAACTTCATGTCCGCTTTAATATAACCCACAGAGTCCAATCTCTGCTGCCTGTAAACTCATGGGTGTGGCACTATCCACTGGAGCAGGGGCCACACCCTGAAAGAAAACTGACTCTCCCTCCCCAAGCAGTCATCAACAGTCAATGGTTCCTCAGCTACGGGTGGGTCTGCCCATTTTTCTAATGAGCTATATTTTTCTTAGAAATTTCGGCATTGGGGAAATTTTGGTTCATATGTCATGTATGACAAATATTTTATTTGTATGCCATTATCTTTTCATTCTGTTCATAACAGATGTATTAACCACGATAAGTTCTTTAAAATTTTCAGTGGTTGGAGATGCCTGCCTTCGCCTTGCATCCATTAGACATGATCTACTGGGTTTGAGCTTTTACTTTTAAGGTTTAGATGTTTCGTCCATACTTTAATGAATACTATGAAGGTAGGGGTCTTTTTTTGTTTCTTCCAGATGATAATTCAATTCTGCTGGGAGGATTTATTTAAAAGTTCACCCATTTCCTATTGGATTAAGATTTTAAAGGAGAATGGTGAGGGACTAGAGATGTAGCTCAATGGTTAGGCACTTGCCTAGCATTCCTAAGGCCCTAGCTTCAACTCCTCACACTGAAAAAAAGACTGTCAGAGGTGTGGGTGTTCTAGCCTTAGGAGA
The DNA here is from genome assembly GCA_035773235.1 of Eospalax fontanierii. Taxonomy (NCBI): domain Eukaryota; kingdom Metazoa; phylum Chordata; class Mammalia; order Rodentia; family Spalacidae; genus Eospalax; species Eospalax fontanierii. Next base: position 25,807,183 of record CM069543.1, on the reverse strand, counting down.
TGGTAAGATATGGTACAAAGTCATAAAATAAAATATCATAGTGTTAGCTGACATGGGGGAGCGTTAGAGCCAACCAGACAATTTGAGCAGCAGTAGACCTATCTTGCTGAGATTTTAACATATGATGGCAGGCCATAGTTTTCATTAAGTCCTTAAAAGATTCCATGTCTCAAAAGAAATAATTGTAAGAAAATTATGTAAGTGTTGCGGGTTGTCTGATTTTCATTGAAAAAAAGATCTGTTACCAAATGTCATTTTCAAGAAAAACATTAGCATCTTTGTCTTGTTTCCAAGCAAGCTAGGTCTATAGCATTGCTCTTTCCTAAGGTTATACGTTCAAAAACAGGCAAGAGTCTGGATTAATTTATACAGATGTCATTAATAATCCTGTTGGAGTTCTGGCATATTTTTTGCCTTTGTCTCTATATTCTCATCTTAGTTTTTTCAGAGGAACTGAATGCTGCATGTAATGTAGACTTTTTTCACACTAAAACTAAGGACCTATGACATCACCTCTCTTCCTCAGAAGGCCACAGCTTGAATTGATTTTTAATGATTTTTCTCCATTTACTGCCCCTGAGAATTCATCAAAAAGAAAAACAAATTTAAAAGTAGAATCACAGAACTGAAAAGAATTCTACTGTATTAGGCCTACAGTTTGAGGGGATGTAGTCCCTCATGGTGGGCAAGCCATGATGGAGGGTGGCCGCGGGGTGCGGCCGCTGGGGATCCTCATCTCCTAGCATCCTAACATTGTGTCAGAACAAGAAGCAGAGAAGACAGGTGTGGTTTAGTGATGAAACCCCAGTGACCAACTTCCTCCAGAAAGATTCCACCTCCTAAACTGTCTACAACCTTCCAAAACTGTCACCAGCTGGGGACTGTGTTCAAATCATAAGCTTATGGGGAACATTTCACATGCATGCTCCAGCACATCCTTCGCTTAAGAAGAAATGAGAGATGAGAATAAGTGTGTATTTTTGAACAGCTCAGTTTTAATGTATGAGGATGAGTTCCACAGTGCCCTGAAAAGAGAGTCAGACACACCTAGAATTGTGCACAGTACATTTTGTTGGGGGCTCTAAGTGTGTGGTCCTAAGTGCCCAGAACAAAACATTTATGGGTTAGGATGAAACATTCTGGCCGGAATGTACCTCATTAATCTTAATATCAAAAAGTCAGGTGCATCCATAGAACCAGGGTACAATGGTAAAGCCCTTCCTAGGCTTTCAGTGGTTTAATCAGTTTATCATTTTCTGGGAAACTCTTCAGAAAAAAAGAAAAAAACAGGGTTACTTAGGGGCATCGTGGTAGTTAAGGCGCCAGATGACTGTAGTCATGGCACGCTATGTCCATACATTCCACTCCCTAGCTGGATCTTACAGTCTAATGCTCTGACCCGTTCTGTACCCCGTGAGCCTGCCAGGGGTTTGAGCATCATGTAAGCGGCATGCTGCAAGACCATTTGTCCGGCACGTAAGCAGACTCCGTAGCAACAACAGAGGCAGTACAAAAAGAGACAAAGCCCAATTGTCTGAATAACAATTGATTTTTCCTAGTGGGACCCCAAGAATCAAACCAAGGACTTGGCATGTCTCCTATACTAGGGACATGTTCAGGCAAGGTACAGTTGTTAGCAGTACAGTTGCTATGGAAAATAGTAACAATAGCAAGACTAAAACTATGGGCAGAAAGAAATGCCCAGTGGGGTCTTACAAAGGCAAATCCATATTCAATCCATATTCAGGGTTACCGTATCTCTGCGGAAGGGCACAGTGGCAGCGCCGGGGGCTGGGTGGCGGAGCACACCACACTTGTATGCATACACACACATGCTTGTATCATATACACACTTGTATTCAGACACACATGCTTGTATTTGTACACACACACACACACACACCACACTGAGAGTTCATCTTTATTGTCAACCTGACAGGATTTAGAATCATGGAAAAAATATCTCTGATGTCTTTCTAGAGCTATCTAGAGGTGTTTCTAGAGACGTTCAACTGAGCAGGTAGAACAAGCCTGCATTTGGTTGACTCCATTTTCTAGACTGGGGTTCCAGACTAAACCCAAAGCAGAAAGCAAGTTGAGTACCAGCGCTCATTGTCTGCTTTTTGACTATAGGTCCACGTGACCAGCTGCCTCCTGCAGCCACGGCTTCCCTCCGTGGTGAACTGTACCTCAAAGCATGAGCCCAAATACACCCGGTTTCCTTAAGTTGCTTTTGCCGGATATTTTGTCATAGCAAGAAAACGCATACACACACACAACAATTTTTATATTCTTAACTATATATAATTTTAAAAATTGATTTTCCTCCTGTTTTTGGACAGAATCTCATATGTAGGTCAGGCGAGCCTTGAATTCATGACCCTCCTGATCTTCCTGTCTCAGTCAGCTATATTACAGGTGTACACCACTGTACCAGGCTCCTCTTGTTTGTTTTTGGTCTTTTTGAAACAGGATTTCCCTGTAGCCCTAGTTGGCCTGGAACTTGTTATGTAGACCAGGCTGGCCTCATTCTCACAGGGAAAGCCTTCCGTGTGCCGAGGATTAAAGGCATGGGCCACCACACCCAGCTTTTCTTCTCGCTTTTTTATTGACAAGGTCTCAGTGTTTTTTTCCTGCTCAGAAGCTGCAGAACTGATCATCACTTAAACCAGCTGTACAGGGGAAGAGGGAATGGCCAAGCAGAAAGAAATTAGTCAGGTTTAAAGTCCAACTTGACTTCTTTCACTTGATCATCCAATGACCCAAAGCTGAAAGTGTTTTCAAACTATTTAGGTGAAGCAGTTTTGGGTGGTCTACAACTCATCCTGGTTCATAAACTGTCCATGACATTGTTCTTGCAAACACCATAGTATACTGACAGGAATGTTGAAATAACATGGCATTTCAAAAGAAAGTACATAGATCCTGCTTGGTGGATATATGGTCTAGCTACCTGTATAGAGGTAGACAAAGACATTGTTATTTTAACCCAACACAGTGTAGTTTGGAGTTTTCTCTATCAGAATGGGGACACCCACAGGAGGAACACACCAGGAGCTTAACTGACGAAGGAAGAAGTCAATAGAGTCAGCTACCTCTCAACCAACCAGTGACTTGAGTTGTAAGTAGGGGGCAAGGCTAGGAGGGGAGCAGGGAATTCTGGGGAGTAGATGGGGTGGGGCTCACAGCAGCAGATCGCCATCTTGGCCGAGGTCAAGAAGGTCTGCTCTTCTGATGAAAATGTGAAATTCCGCAGCCCAGCCTCACTATGGGGATCCTGTTCCTTCTCCCTGATAATTCCTTTGCAAGTAAGTCCAGATAAACTCTGGTTTCCCTAACTCAAGATCATATTTCCTTCACTTAGTTGGTCTGGACCTAGAGGGACAGGGCCCAACGCACGCCTCAATGAGAGACATTTTTAAAACACACAGACAATAACCTACTGAAAACATGGAAAGTAGAGTTTCCAGAATCTTCATCACAAACATAAGCTTCAGGAGGACCGTGTCCCAGTTCCACTGTACCCAGTGATCCAAGAGAGTGCAATTCAGTTACGGCATGCACCAAGGAAACGGCTGTGTTGAACCTGGCCAAAGTTCCCATTTCAGTGGGTGGATTTTTGTCCTTTGGGTGTGTTTTTCAGAATGCCACTGTGTGTGTGACAAACTCCTCAATTTCGGCATGGAAATAGTATCGGGAAGTGAAAGAAGCAGCTCACGGAAGTATGGAGGGAAAGAGAGGTTCTGGTTTAAGTGACAGCATGCCTGGGTCTGAGCAGAGCGATGGAAGCTGAAGCAGCTGTTAGAGAAGAGGCCTAATCGCTCCCAGGGCAGAGCCCTCCGTGTCTGGCTCCTGTCCTCAGCCTGCTCCATTTGAGCTCCTCAGTCTCCAGTGGCGTCTCGCTGTCATCCCCAGACCCCAGAAGTTCTGCTCCATGCCACCTTCCAGAGCCTGACAGGATCTTAGGGGTCTAGACCTAACAAGGCAGCGTAGTAAGTTAGCAGTAGCTCAGGATGTGAATCTGCAGTTCCTGAGTCTTCATTGCTGCTCTCAGGTAGCCCAGGCTGACCTCAAACTCATTGAATAGTCAAAGGTGTCCCTGAACTCCTGATCCTCCTGCCCCTGCTTCCAGATTTCCAGGCTCAGTCACCATTTTCGACTCAGGTTAGATGTCACCTCCTCAAAGAAGATTTTTCTTACCATACAAACCAAACTTCCTCACTCTCAAATCACTGTCAAATGTTTCTGCTTTATCTTCTATTTCTCTATGTGTGCAGGTCTGGGTTTAATCCCCAGTATCTCATGCATGTGCACATAAAAGCTAGAGAACTAAGGGAATCCCTTCACATTTCCTTTTTCTTCAGAATCACAGTTCTGTCTAAAATCTGAAAACAATTATTATTTTTTTTTTCCAATTTAAGAGTTGTTTAGAGCAGGGAGACTGGTCTGTTACTAGTTATTCCACAGTGGGAGGAAATGGAAGTTGCCTCTTTGGGTGTATGAAATCTATTTGCCCCTAAACTGGATGGTTCAGAACACTATATATTTTTATATCTTCCCTTAGAATGAATAGAGTGATTTGTGCTGTTCAAAGACACTCACACAGTACAACCAGACTATCCAAATGACTAGATCCATCCCTGGTATAACTTGATGCCACAATGTCAGAATTAATAGTAATCGCTTATGGTGCAGGCTGAGGGACCAGGACATGTGATTATTTGATAAATATAGCTTTCTTTTCTTTTCCTCTTGGGGAGATGCTTGAAGCTACACTCTATTTTAAACTGATTTGGTGAACTTGTAATTGAAAGGATTCCTGTGGTGACTCTTCATGAAAAGCAAAGGGTCCTTTAGTGAACTGAATAAACTCTTCCTAATCTTTCTGTAAATACAGATTTTCATACACTTGGTTGGATTACTGTGTTTGTGAGGAATTTGTTTGCTAAGGCTAAGTGTGGGTGTGGATGTGGATGACTGTTTGGGAAATGAATAAGGAAGAAAAGGTTTGCCTGTTCCATGTCATAAACCCTATTGGTTTGGGTAGAGGCCAGGAAGTTTTAGAATGTATTTTGAATGAGATGATAGGTAACAGCAAACACAGGATAGGAAATCCCTACACACAGACACACACATATATATATACAGTCACACAAATATATACACACATGCACATACATGTATACATATATACACACATGCACAGACACATATTCACACGCATATACGTGAACACACATGTACACATATGTGCACACACAGAGACATACACAAGTCTGTGTATACATGTACACATACATATACACATGCACACACATATAAACATATAGACAAATACATATACACACCCACACAGACATACACAAAGACACAGACATTTATTTATATACACACACATATATGCACACAACCATATACACACTGCACATATATATACACATATATACATATGCACACATATGTACACATACACACACATGGCAGCTGATGTACTTTCTCACACAACACTTTCAATGAACCTAGAAAGAACTCTCTCAGGTCATGCCTCTGCCATAGGAATTTGCTTACTCATTTATTTATTCTTGTGGCAAATGCTTATTCAGTGCCTATTGTGTTTCAGGTGCTGCTGAAGCTGATGGGGCCACATCAAAGAACAGCAGACCTGCCTTCCAGACTTCCATCCTAGGGGGAGAGGCTGTCAGACAAACAACATGCATTAAACTAGAGCAAGATAAGGCTGGTAGAGAAAAATGGGGTGTGGATGATGTCTGCATTAAGCAAAGCTGGAAAGAACTTCCTCCTACACAGAGGAAGGGGGCATCTGAACACACTCTGTACACTGTGCCCCAGAGACTGGGAAAGCTAGTGTGGAAGGAAGACTGCAAGGACTTGGATGGGAGCAACATTTGGGGGTACTGGGGACTGGCAAAGAGAGCACAGTGGTTAGAGAAAAGTACAGGAGCTGTGAGCTCTAGGAGTAAGAGGTGGGACAGAGGACTGGGGCTCAGCAAATCAGGTGGTCTTGTGGACCAGGGCAAGGGTCAAATTCCATTCTGAATGAAAGAAGCCGCCTTTGGAGAGTACTGAGTGTAGGACACAGTCTTATTAATTTTAAAATGTTTTCTATCTTAATTTATATGTATTGTGTGCCTGCTTGTCTGTATGTGCACCATGTACATGCAGCGTCTGTGGAGGCCAGAAGAGGGTGTTGGACCCCTGGAACTGGAGTTAGAGTCAGTTGCAAGCTGCCTGATGTCAGTCCAGGGAACAGAAACTGGGTCTTTTGTAAGAGCAGCAAGTGCTCTTAACCATTGAGCCATGTTTCCGGCTCACACCATCTTACACTTTGAGAAAACCCCTGCAGAGACCTTTGCCATAGTACTGACGAGAGATGATGGTGCTGGGTTAGACCAGGATGGGAGCCACAGAGCAGGTAGGAGTCAGATTTTGCATGCAAAGGAAAATCTGACAGTATATACTGATGGGTCAGGTAAGTGTACCATGTGAGAAAGAAACCAAAACCAAGTACAACACCAGCTTTTTGCCCCAAGCAAAGTGGAAGAATGGCAGTACCTTCCACAGTGGAAATTAGGATGGGAAATCTGACAAAGAAAATGAAGTATCCTATTTTGAATTATGTCCATCCCTAGGTTTCCAAAAGGAGAGGCTATGTAGGCAAATGAATATCCAGACCGTGTTGCAAGGAGTTCACCAGGCTGTGTTCACTTGCTTCCTGTGAACATTTCTCATATCAACTGTTTTATCAGGTATACGGAGGAACAGAGTGCAAGACTCGGAGATATGCAAGGGTTTTTGGAGAACACCATTGGGACAAATATCTGTAAAGAGGGAGGGGGGCAGGACTGAGACGTCAACCTCCATTGAAGGTTCCAGCTGCTTCTGCAGGTTGCCAGGCACCTGGACCGTCCTTCAGAATCAGTTCTGTCATGAGGCAGGGAGGCCAAGGCTTAATATCTTCAGCATCCAATTGCTAAGGACAGGTCACTACTGGGCAGGGAAAGTTAACTGAGAGCATCAGTCACCAGCATCCTCTACAGCTGGGGACCCAGCTCAGAACCCACTGCGTCCTCCCATATGGTTCTCTTTAACTGTTTCTTTCTACTCTACCTCACCTTCTTCAGCCTTTCCTCACAGGTACCAGCCTCTCTCACCTTCAGGGTGTGTTGGGCATAATGCAGGGTGGGCCTAGCTAGGCCACCTGCCAGGAGGAATGGAGGAATGGCTCTCGTGGGTGTGGTGCTCCACACTGATTGGTTGTGAAGCCAGTTTCCGCCCAGCACCTGCAGGGAACCTGATCCACCTGGGAACAAACTGCAATTGGCTGTAGTCAGGACCCCACCCCATAAGGCTATTGGCTAACAAGAACCATAAGAGTGTCTGCTCTTTCTTGAATAAATGAGTTTGCAACAGACCACCACTACTGGCTTTCTGCTCAACTCCCGGAGTCTGTGTGTTGACTCTGCACCTACTTACCCCCTCCCCTACGGTCCCCTTTGGGTTGGTCCTGAGTGCTGGGACCCCCAACAAAGGTAAACCTGTTGTTGGAACTGTGACACTAGACTTGTATTCCCAGGAACAGGCAGAACTGTAAGTCCTGAGGACATCAGTCTAATACTTAGCATTTCAAAGCAGCTTTGGAAATGATCCCAAGTGTCCTTATAATGTTCATTGCCAAAGAGAGAGAGAGAGAAACCACCAGGAAAGAAGCAAGCCCTTCCCGCTGGGGCTGAGTGAGCTCTAGTCTTCCAGGCAAGTGTGTAGTCTAATTTAACCGTCATAACTCAGAAGCTGAGAATTATCATCTCTGCATTACAGATGCAGAAACTGTGGACCACAGGTAGACAGGAACACAGGTGCCAGTCTCTCTGAAACAACTGCTTGTTCTGTGTTCTTTGTCCTGTCTTCCTCATCCTGTCCCTTAATAGTAGTATAACTCACTAGAGAGTCATCAACCCATTCTATGCTTTAAAATGCCATCTTTAGGTTAGGGATGTAGCTTAGTGGTAGAACAGTTGCCTAGCGTGTGCCAGGCTTTGAGTTCCATCCCCAACAAAAAGCTAATTAATGAGTAAATACCATCTATATGCTTATGATTCTGAATCTGTACCTTTTGCTCTGATTCTGGCAGGCTGGCTCTGATGACCTCATCACTAGGGGTAGGTGCAATACTCAAGGTGTCAGGAAAAATGTACCAGTCATTGTTAAAACTCATAACTAGGTCAAGACATAATATAGCTCATGTGGGGAAATGCTGGGTTTAGTAAGAGAACCTGCAGAACCTGGCCAATGTGCTAGTGGAATTTGGAAGAATGTGTGTGGGACTAGGTCCTAAGGGTACTGTATCAAGGTTTGAGGTGTGGGCAGAACATAAGATTTGATTTTCAAAAGTTTACTAGCTAACTATTGTTGTGTATTAATACTACCACATTCTTAGTGGCTTAAAATGATGCACATTTCCTGTCTCAGAGTTTCTGAGTGTCAGGAATTCTAACAAAGCTTTGCTGGGAAAGTCTATGATCAAGGTTGTAGCCTAGGCTGAGATCTTATCTGAAAGCTCAGTTGAGAAAGGATCTGTCTTCAAGCCTGCGTGGTTGCTGGCAGATTTCAGATCCCTGGATATTGTCAAACCGAAGACGTCAGTTTCTTGTTGGTGTTTTGTTGGGTCATGTTCGGTGCCTTGCTACCTGACTTTTTAGAGCCACTCACATGACAGCTTCTCCAAAGTCAGTAAAGAGACAATCTTCTAGCAAGACTGATACTCCCATCTTAGCAGCACACACACAGAGTCATAGGTATCTTGACATGTGTCTGGATCCCACTTGGGGGCAGGGGGAATCACACAGTGTTAATACAGAAAGTAGGATCACAGGAGCCACCTGAAGATTTCACCACATGGAGTTTATTGATATAGAAACAATTTAATGTCCCAGAAAGTTCCCTGTCAAATAGTAAGAACTAATGTGCTTTTCAGAGAAATTAAGCATCCAAATTAAGTAGAGTAGAACTTCAAAGCTTTCTGTGGCTGATAGTTGAAGAAACCAAAAGACTCAGACCAGTATGTGGAAACCCTGATGGTTCTGTTCTTTAGCAGAGCCCAAAGGCGCTCTTATTTGCCCAGGTATACTTAGCAGACTGTAAGAGCAGTGCTAAGCACCTGCTCACAGAACTGTGGCACCAAGCCAGGCACCACTGGGCTGTGGCTTGGAGGAGGGAGGGAATGGTGGAAGTGGTGAGAAGTGGATGGATTGTGGCATGACAGGATTTCCGGACAGGATGGATGTGGGATGAAAGAGAACCAGAGGAATCGAAGGTGCCCGTAAGGTTTGAGGGCTGAGCAAACGGAAACAGAGGCCCATCACTGAGTAGGGCAGAAATGAGAGGAAAGCAGGTTTGTGCAATAAATCAAGAGTTCTGTTGATAACAGTGACAAAACTCTTAGACATCCAAATAGAGATGTGAACAGTTGAATCTGGAGTCCACAGGAAATGTCCAAGCAAGAGAGATCAACATGAAAGACATTGACTATGGATGCATAGACCTTTCACATGACTGGATGACATCATCTATTGACTAAGTATATAGAGAAAAGGTGTCAGAGAAACTGAGCCTAAGAACACCCCAACACTGTAAGGCTAAGGACATGAAAGAGCCAGGGTCTACCATAGGAATAATCAAGAGACAGAGAGAAAATGAGTAACGGATTAGATTGTGACAAGGATTGGTTAGTAGAAAATCTGATTTCATGAGTTTCAGAGTTAGGGGTTATGACCCAGTTATACCATTCCTGGGTATACATCCGAAGGTCTCTAAGTCAATATGCCACAGAAGTAGTGTACATTAATGTTTATTACAGGACTATTCATAATAATCATAAGTTACGGAATTTGCCTAGGTGTCCATTCAGATGAACTGATAAAGAAAATGTCTATAGACAGACCCACCTGCCTGCTGCCTGGACAAATACACTGTACATCACTCATCAAAGAAGCTTCTTTTTGCAACAGACAGAGGCTATTACAGAGTTCCACAACTGGTCACACATAGAATATGTGTCTGAGAGATGCCCAGCCCTAAGTGACATGTATACAGTGGAACCTCTACACTTATGGAACATAATGGAACAGGGGTGTTGCATGAATTTTCTCATGGCAGGACTCAGCATTCAGCTTCGCCCCACTCCCAGGTTTGAACCAACTAAATGAATAATGTTCTTTAGAGAAATTAGTTTATTTCAGGTGACCCATAAAGTCATTGGTACCAGCCGCCTGCCGGTCTGGAACAGCCACGATGGCAGCGCAGGGCTCTTTGTCCATTCCCAACCTGAATTTGGCTTCCACTCACATGGTTCTTAGGACTGCGGGGACTTGGAACGCTGCCTCCTGGGTCTTGGCCTTCCGTGTGCGCCCGGGACCCAGACAATTTTCCTCCTGAGTGTCTTTGAGTATTCTCCGAGCCCCTCGGCAGGGCTCACCACTGTGTTTCCCCTACCTTCTCCCTGCCTTCTTGCTCCCTTATTGGTCAGAGGGTGGGACTTGCCACTGAATGAACCAATAGTAAAAAAAAAAAAACACCTCAGAACCAATGTATTCACCATACAAGGGGTAGAGAGAATACTAATGCATTCCTCAACTCTTACCAGCAAAGCCTCCTCATACAGCAGAGTGTGATGCACACAGGAGGCCACAACTGGCTAAGTTTTAGAGAATAGAGACTGGATAGGACCTCATCCACCATTGCAGAAGGGGGAGTGGAAAGACTGTAAGAGCCAGGGTTGGTACATGAACATAAAGGGAAATGTTCAGGTAACTTGGAATTTGCTTATATGAACTTGCGACAATGGTGACGGCATACACAAGCTATGCCAAGTCAGTCAGACAACAACCCAGCGCAGAATGTGGGAGCTGGGCTGTAGACCCCAACCACAGTCTGGGAACTATTGGCAACTGATTACTGCTCGTTGAGGGACAGTAGATATTCTTTAAGGCAGAAACTGTAGAAAGGCTGAAAAGACTACAGTGGATGAACTTGCACCAAAGGATATCCAGGTACAAATGCTTGACCAGAGAGGACTTACCAGAATGCATGAAATCCAGGGAGGGGACCCTATGGTTGGGGGAGAGGGTCTAAATTTGCTTAAGATCTATTAATATGAAATGTACAAAACCTCAATAAGAATATTTTTTGAAAATAATGTATATATACACAATAAGTTGAGGTGGCCCAGTGATTAAAGGACTTGTCAGGCAAATTTGATAACTAGAGTTTTGATCTTTAAAACTCACATGAAAACCAGGCAGACATGGCAGCTGCCTCTAATCCCAGCACTTGGGAGATAGGGACAGAAGATTGTAAGGCAAGTTGGCCAGCTAGACTGGCCAGAATTGGCAAGCTTCAGGTTCAGTGAGTGACCCTGCCTCCATATATAAAATGAACAGGGATTTAGGAAGACACCCTACATCAACTTCAGTTATATTATTCATATACACACGTGTCCCCCCACACATGCAAGCATGCATGTACACATGCATGCACATCACACATACACAATAAGCAAAAATAAAAAGAATGAAATTATGTCATTTGCAGAAAAATAGGTACAACTAGAAATCATCATATTAGCAAAATAAGTCAGACTCAGAAAGACAAATAATGCTTTCTGTTGTTTCTCATTTGTGAATCCTAGATATATACAGATACAGATATAGATATATGACATGGAAGTATAAGCATGATTGTCTGAGGGAATGAGTGGAAATAGCAGGAGAGGGAAAGGAGGAAGAGGAAGGGATGGGAGGTGAATATGGTCAAAGTACATGAAAATGTCCTTATGAGGGGCCGGAGAGACGGCTCAGCGGTTAGGAGCACTGGCTACTCTTGCAGAGGACCCAAATTTAAATCCCAGCACCCACATGGCCGCTAACAACTGTCTGTAACTCCAGTTCCAGGGGATCTGACACCGTCTTCTGATCTTCATGGGAACTGCACAACATGGGTGCAGTTACACACATGCAGGCAATGCCCTCACACACATAATATAAAAATAATAAATACCATTAGAAAAAGTCTATGAAACCCATCACAAAGTACAATGAATATACACCAATACTCAGTTATATCTTAAAGGAAGAATGAAAATCATTTGCTAGGTGATGTGATTTAGTCATGTGGAAGGGCCATAGTATAAGGATGCACATTTATAGCTCTCCCCTGGACATTCCCCAGTACTCCAGAATAATATATCCAATGGCTGGCTCACATCTCTATTTGGATATCTCACAAATATCCTATAGAATAGGTAGACAAACTGAACAACCCAGGAACAGTCTGAGTGTCAGGACATAGCCGGTTTCAGACAAGAGAAGCCACAGAGGGGTCAGAAGGCAGCCTGGCGACGCAGTGACTCTACTAATGAGGCACAGTGAGATGCTGTCTCTTTTCTTCTTCCTCATGGCAGACCACCAAAGACAACTCAGTACTCTCTAGCCCATCGCTGTTCAGTCACCGCCCCCATGTTCTAAGACCATGTCTATCAGACTCACTGCTGAACTTGGACAAAGATGTTAGGCTCAGAAGTTCTGAAGACACATGAGGCTCAGATCAGAGGGTGAAGAAGAAAGATGTCCTAATGAATAACTGAAGAAAAGTGTTGGAAGTGGGTCTGGGAATGGGGTTACTGGGTGAGAGAAATGGAAGAGGTGGCGAAGGAGTGGAGGGACCTCATGGATGGAAGCGAACTGGGTTGAGAAGAGAGAATATGAAGGTTTGTAGAAATTAGCGCTTGTATTCTCTTGACTGTCAGAAGGAGGAACATTCTTTTCAATAATTCATTTTATTTATTTTTTTATGTGTATGAGTATATTGCCTGCATGTATAAGGTGTACCTGTGTCATATAATGCCCTTAGATGCCAGAAGAGGGCATCAGATCCCCTGGAACTGGAGTTACAGATGGTTGTTAGTCACCATGTAGGTGCTGGGGTCCGAACCTGGGTCTTCTGCAAGAGCAGCCAGTGCTCTTAACCACGGAGCCATCTTTCCAGTCCTTCAATAATTTTTTTTGTTGAATTGTGCTTTCTTGTTTCTTTGTTCCCTGGGTTTTGGGATCAGGCTTGTCAGTATTTTCTAGGACAGAGTGGGGTTTAAATTAGGTAAATATACTTCAGATTCAAGATGCTTGACTTAAAGATACTTGATTCGAGGCATGTTTCTGATTTCTGGAAGAGGCAAAAACCAAGTAGGCAATCATTAAGGACTATCATTAAAAAGGCTTATCCAACTCATTCATTCAATCATCAGTTCATTCAAGCAATCACTAAGTTTGTCTTCCTTGAAGCTGGGTTTCCAGAGACTAACACTCAGTTCCATTTCTCTTATATTCCCAACACCTGCCTGAAGGGATTTTCATTCACCCAGCAAAGCACTTGGCCTGTGCCAGCCACCGGCCCACAAATCGCCTTCAAGCAATGCTGTGAAAGTGATCCACATACCATGTGCCTGTGTTGGTAAATGCTTTTCTATATGAGAACATTGTGACCAGTTCCTGGACTGAGGCCCAGCTGTAGTAGTTTTCCAGTTGACTCTGTTTTCCCAATAGTTACTACTGGCAAATAATGTTCTTTCTAATCTGAATGACCCAAAAGGGTATCTCATTGTTTTGATTACATTTCTTTGGCAACCATGTGAGTAAATATCTCTTCAGATGTTTACCAGACATTTGTTATCCTCCAGTGAACTATCTGTTCACACGCCTTGCCAATTCCCCTAGTTAGCATGTACCCTATTTTCATTAAACTGATAACAATCATTTTAATTCATTTCCACTTAAAAAAAATATATTTACATGTTATTCCTGCCAAGAGAAAAAGAGTCACCAGTGTCAAAAGTTGCTCTGGCTGTGAGAAGTCTGGGAAGGGGAGGGTCCCTTCTGGAGGCTACCGGCTTACAGACTGGCCTTTTGGCCCCTGGTGCATCCCATGGTGGTGTGTAGATAGGTGATGGAGAAGGAAAACTCATACTCAGAACAGAAATAGGAGCTTTTCCCAGCCCTCTACTGGTTCCCACCTGCTGCCCCTCCCCCATCACAGCAGGTGGTCTCTTTGCCAGGTCTGAAGGGGATTATCCAGGATCAATATTTGAAATAGCTGTATTTTTTTTCTAACCGGAGTTAAGTTTATAAGCTTTAAAAAAAAAAAAAAAATTTAACCACCAAACACCAGAAATAAAAATCTGGAAGCCAGCCAGCTTGACTCGAAGCCAGGTTACTTCCTCCCACAGAGCTTGCCCTTCCTCCCAGCAGCCCCCCCACCCCAGCCGCTGACATTTCCTTTCAAAAGTTGAGCAATTCTCCCACTTCTTAAATTCTTCATGGGAGTAACCGAGCCCCCAAGTGATTCCTAGATATCCTGTCCTCCCCGCCTGGCCCCTGATACCTGAGCTGTTGCTGGGAGGCTCTGGGCCTCCAGAGAGAGGCCTGGGGCACCACATGACTTGGGCTGTAGCTCTGGTACTTTCCTGGGGGATTTTCAATTGCTGGCTTTGCAGATGCTAAATAAGGCCTAGTAGTGGGTCAGGGGTGGAGGTAAAGGGATCCTGAGAGCATCTGAGATTTGGTCCACAAGGGTGTGGAGTGGGGGGAGGAGGAGGAGGGAGAGGGTTCTTTACACTAATCCCTAATTAATTAAGGATTAAACTGCAGAGTCCAGGCAGTGTGTCACCTAACACAAATATATGGAGCACCAATTGTGTGTCAGGCACTCTCCCAGGCCACAGTGAACAAGCCAATCTATAACACACACACGGCTAAGAACTCACAGTCCAACGAAAAAGACAGACATGACACATCTAATTCCACACCCCAAATTCAAAAGTTATAAGTGTGAAAGTCAACTGGGAACAATTTCACAACTTTGCGTACAAGCTCCTTTCTTTTGAGAGGACTACAGAATTACTTCTCAAGGGGTGGGCCACCTTGAGAAAATAGACAGCTCTAACATGATAAAGACCCAAGGTAAGGGCTGGAGAGAGACTGGGCAAACCCGAGTGCTCTCCTCTCTGCTGGGTTCAACCCCGACACCCTGTTGACACCCCCATGAGCTCTCAGCACAGTGAGGCTGCTCTGAGGCACAGCCTTTACCCCAGATTGGCCCTGGATGTGGTCCCTGAGTCAGCTCTCACTGACCCGCACATTTAGGACTCCTCCTCTTCTCTCTTTCATCCTCAGAACTCATGTTCCAGATGGGCTCAGCTGGCAAGCATTTGAGACGTGTCTCAGCATCTTGTGATGTATTTCTGAACCTCTGGGCCTGTGTGCAGTGAGTCACTGGCTTGGACTGGACTCCTGCTGCATGCTGGCCCCTGGGTCCTACAAACCAAGGCCCAACATCCTATTGGAGGGACCCTATCCCTGCCAGCAGGCCTGGAGGAGACCCCTATCCATGAGACACAGTCAGTTGACTCTGACTTCTAGGCTTTCTTTTCCAGCCCTCTTCTCTGCAAGGGTTCTTGATTCTTTTGGTAACGGGAAGGTTTCTAAGCCTTTGAGCTCTTTCTCAGGCCCCCATTTTCTCCTGACTTCTGCTATCTCTGGACTGCAAGATCGGGTGCTCTGCGAACCTGTCAAGGCAGGGCTAAGCAGGAGTTGGCCAGGTCAGGCAGTGGGAGAACAGGAAGTTTTCACTTTGGTGTGGTTAAGGGCAAGGGCTAGATTCAGAACTGTTTGGATTCAAATCCTGTCAAGGCTAAGCGGCCTCAAGCAAGTTTTCTATACTTCAGTTTCCTCATCCATAAAATAGGATAAACACCTAACTCGTAAGAATTATGAAGACTGAATTACTGAAACACACACAGACCTGGTGCTTCCTGTTCTTGGCTTCATCCGCTCTTAGGCAGGTTCTTTTGTGTAGCCTTTGGCAACTTCAAGCTGATGATGATGATTTTTTTACGCATGGTTGGCCTCCCTTTCTCTGCCTTTTCTGGCTTAGTTCCTCAAGAGCATCTTTTTTTCAGTTTCTACCAGTCAGATCAATAGCAGCGGTCTGGACCAGCATCCTTTACTCTGGTGTCTTAGCGCTATCATTCAGGTTTGGGCAGGAGCTTGACAAGAGAAGCCCATTCACAGCCTGGAATTTCCTCCTGGAGTCTCAGAGCTTCTTAGCCCTAGGGAAGAACCTATTGGAAGCATCCACTCACCTATCCACTGGTCCATTTATTCCACAGCCACTATCTAGTATCCAACAAGCACTATAATAAATAGGTCACAGGCAATGACTCTCTTGATGTATTTTGTGCTACAATGAAAGCAAGACAGGTGTGGGGTGCTTTGAGTGGATAAGGAAAGTACCCCACTGGATGCTAGGTCTGAGGAGGTGGTGATGTCCTTACACTGGGTTCTGGCAGATGAGGAGGGATTCTTTCAGGTGAATGAAGTAAAGACTTCTGGCAGTGAAAGCAACAGGCACAGAGTCCTGGAAAGGAAAGAAGGAAGGCTTAGAACTCGATTGTGGGTCCCTTGGCTCCTGTAGGAGGGGGAGGGGAACATAGTCTGGGGATGGGCTGAGGTGTGACAGAAAACAACTCTACTTTTTCTGCCAGTGATCTGGGTCGGTCAGTCTTTATCTATGGTTTTTCATTCCTTCATAATCTATCTCAAATAGTGTCCAAAACTGAAGCTAATTTTCATATGAACCTGTATCAAGCTAAGAGTTCATTGTATATTCTATGTGTTATGAACATGTTTTTAGAATTTTGGTTAAACATAGCCCATTGAAACACATATGTGTATCTAGATGAATTGTAGAAACTGGAATGGAGAAAGTTGGAGAGATAGCTCAGCAGTGAAAAGCACTGGCTGCTCTTACAGAGGATTGAGGTTTGGTTCCCAGCACCCACTTGGCAGCTAATAACCATCTATAACTCCAGTTCCAGGGGAATCTGATACCCTCTGTGGGCACTGCATGAACATGGTGCACTTACATAGCTGCAGGCAAAACACTCACACACATAAAATAAATTCTTCTTTAAAAATTTAAAAAATCAATAGAATGGGACTAGAGGGGAAACTTGATATAAATTCACAAATTCAAAGACTGTGGGAGCAGAAACAATAGCAGATAAGAAATGTTAATACAGTTTGGGAAAATGAAAATCAGAAGAAAGAGCCAGAGAGTTTTGAGGCATCTTAGGGGGTTTCCTGTGAAATCCTCTCATAGAGATTGGATGCCAGAAGCTTTCTGGGCAGTGTTCTTAGGAACCCCACTGACTAAGGAAGTAAAAACA
The DNA here is from genome assembly GCA_035773235.1 of Eospalax fontanierii. Lineage (NCBI taxonomy): Eukaryota > Metazoa > Chordata > Mammalia > Rodentia > Spalacidae > Eospalax > Eospalax fontanierii. Next base: position 25,789,890 of record CM069543.1, on the reverse strand, counting down.
TGGGTCTGGGCAGGGAGGAGTGAGTGGGACTACTATGGAGCCCAGAGCAGCCTCAGCACACTTCACAGGAAGCTCTTTAGTAGCTCTGAGTTGAAGTGGCCTCGGAGATGGCAGTTGACTTCATCCTGGGCCAGTTCCTGGGGGTAAGCCTTCGTCAACCAGCAGCTGAGAATTGAGACCATCAATCAAAATGAGACATGTGGGTGGTAGATTCCAACGCCCACTAGAAAGGGATCAAAAGAAAAAGGCCCAGGTATCGGAAGTGCACGAGGGGAGGGGTGGGGTTGAGGACTGGAGGTCGGGGCTCGTCTCTCTTCAGCACCAGCAAAGGCCTGAACTTTTACTGTAAGGTGAATTTTAACCAGTTTCCAAACATAGGGACACTGATACGGCAAAGCACTATTGGCGAGGCCCCCAAAAATGGTAGAGGTGGCTGGTGTGTTCCCCAAATAGGGGTACTTCCATATTTTGGATGGTGGCACCCCCGACCCGTTTCCTGCAGCACAGCTCCTGTAGGTCTAGCCTCAGGTTCATAGACCGTGGGCAGAAGATAGGAGAACTTTCCAGAAGGGCAAGCCAGAGCAAAAGAAATCACCACAGTGGTTCTGAAATGTGGAGAGTCCCACATTTAAAAGTCACGTTAGCTACTTTAGCCCCTAATGAAGCGGCTGGGGAGATGACTCAGCAGTTAAGAGCGCTGACTGCTCTTGCAGAGGGGCCCGGGTTTGAGTCTCAGCACCCACAGAGGGGCTGACAGCTCTCCATAGCTCCAGTTCCAGGAGAATCCAACATCATCTTCTGACCTTCAAGGCTCTGCACACCACAGATGCGCTTACACAAATGCAGGCAGTACACTCATACACATGAAATAAAGATAAGAAATAAGAACTTTTTAAAAAAAAACGCTAATGAAGGTTACCAAGCCACAAAACTCTCCACTAGCCCATAGCTCTTGGTCAGCTGTTTAGTGTCTCACTCTCAAGCACCATCAAAGCCAGGGATGGTGCTTGCATATCAGGAAAAACTCATTTTAAAAGACCTTGTATGAAAATGGTCATTTATTTTCATAATTTTTTTTTCTTGTACAGAATCTACTCATTCTGTTTCCCTATTTATATCACTAATAAATACGTCTTTATCTTTCGGATGTTATGGTTTGAATGTGTACCTCAGAGTTCATATGTCAGAGTCTTAAACCCCAATGTCATGGCATTGAAAGATGGGTCTTTAAGGGAATGATGAGGTCATGGGGGTTCTGCCCTCATGAATAGATTAATATCAATATAGTGGGAGTGGGTCGGTTGTTGCTAGAGTGAGCTTGTTATACTAAATTCGGCCCTCTCTCACCTTGTGGTACCTCCTGCCATGCTAGGATTCAGCAGTAAGGTTCCTCACCAGGCTAGCTCCATGTCCCTGGACTTCTCAGGCTTTACAGACATGAGCTGAGTAACCTTCTGTTTGTTAACAGCTTCCCAGTCTGTGGTATTCAGTGATAGCAGTAGAGATTCCAATAAATCATATAAGCATGCAAAAACAAATTTTAATTTTTTATAGAAACATGTACGGACAGATGAAGGATCAGGCTGGATTTTCTGTGCCTTCATCCATCACCAGCAGGAAGGTTCTAGAGCTGATGTGGTCCTTCCCTTCGCACGGCTTCAGTTTTCCTTCTCAAAAAGAGGAGAGTCACACCGCTAGAATTTCTAAGGTTCTGTCTAAGCTTGGTTCCACCCCAAAGCCACATTTCCCACCTGGTCGCCATTTTGGGGAATTATAGAGAGCCATTTCCCACAGTTAAGCATTCCTTAAAGTCTGGGGATAAACAGTGGAGAGAATGCTAAACTGACTTGAGGCCCCACGTGATTTCACGCTGCAGTTGTGGCAATTCCCCCATTAGCACCTTGCAAATCTCTACCACCCAGTACTCAGCTGCATTTGGTCATTTAAGTAACTCAAGTGACAGTCAAAAGATTTGTGTAGCCTGATCAAGGAAAGAGAGCAAGCTGCTGACCTCCTGCCCAGCATCCAGGACAAACAGCAGGGAAGCCATTTAATTTTTTAAAATTTCATTAAACTGGTTTACATAAGGCATTTTCATGCAAGTATAAAGTGTATTTTGAGAATGGTTTCTCCATTCTAGGCTACTATCTATTGACTTGTGATAGGTTAACCAGGCTTTAGTGGGTGAATTCACACCAAAGAACATTTATTAGAGTAAAATTTTACTCTATAAGCCTTTTAAAATTTATATATATATACACACACATATATATACATATATATATATACATATATATATATATATATATATACACACACACGGAATACACGAAATTGGCAGCGGAATAGGAAGGGGGTCCAGATAGGGGAGGGGATCCAAATGTAATCATAGTATATTGTATGAAATTTGCAAAAATTCAATTAAAAAGATAAAGATGTATGGTTTTAATATGCTGACAAGACCCCAGGAACAGCCCTTGACTGGGCCTTCCAGGACACAGTATCACAATTGTTGATGTAAGTATATGTTACGAGAACTTAAATTCATATTGTCTTTATGTATGAGCCAAATTATTAACCAAACAAGACAAATATGAGGTAAATAGGAAGCGAAAATTCTACACCAACGTTCACAGCCACCTTAAAACCCCAGTTCTTGAGCTCACCGTGGCCCCAAACTTGAACCAGCTTATGAACTTCCTTCCGTTCTCACCTGCTTCTCCCTGGCCTCACACCCCTCCCTCACGCAACCCACTGGCTCCACCCCCACGCTAGAAGGACCGCCACGTGAAGGGGCTCAGTTCACACTACCGCCCTCTCCGACTTCCGAGATCCTGGGAAAGGGAGCGTGAGCCCACCCTCCCCTTGAGTGGGAAGTAGTGGTGAGATGCCCCCACAGTGCTCGCTCCCAGGCCAGCCTTATCCCCGCTGAGGGGCCAGGGCTTCCTGCCAGGAAGCACCAGACTGGACACAAAGGAGGTTATCAGTCGCCATCAGGGGATTAGGACCACAGGGCGCCCTGCTTTCAACAGCCGGGTTCCCATGCCTTTCCTGTGTGAATCTTTACTTCCGGAAAAGCTCTTATTTAGGTCTTTTCCGAGATGGAAGCCCTCTCCCAGGTTCCGACCCCCTTTTGACCTCGGTTTAACAACCTTTCACTAGGCTTTTCCTCCTTTGAGTTCAAGTCACCTCAAATTGATAAGGATAAGAGCCTAGTAAGAGTATTTCCATTCTTTCTAGATCTTTTTTTTTTCTTTTTAAATTGTGCACAAAAATTGATGCAATGACTTGGCTTCTATGATGGGTACATTTTTATCAGCTGAGAAAATTAGTAAATTTTACCTATATTGAGTTTGCATTGTTAACCTAATGGTTGATTTATTTACCAACCTTTAATAGAGGGACATTCCGTATTTTTAAAGCAGAGACGTTTATTAAAAAAAAAAAAAAACTACCTTAGTAGGAGCTTAAAGAAAAAAAAAAAAGGACAAGGTGTGGTGATTCACACTTTTAATCTCAGTGCTTTAGAGAAGAGGCAGGACAATCTCTGGGAGTTTAAGTCCAACCTGGAGTCCACTGCAAGACCCTGTCTCAAAAGGAGGAGGAGAAGGAGCATAATTTATTATGTTGTAATTCTTCATAATAAAAAGGAATATAAGGTACTATCCAAACATTTGTGGGGGCTTTGCCTCCTGGATCCCCAACCCATTCATTAAATACACACACACACACACTTATTTATGTATTATTTTTATTATACATGTATGAGTGTATTGCCTATATGTACGTAAGTGCACCCATGTTGTGCAATGTTTGTGGAGGTCAGAAAAGGGCATTGGATGCCCTGGAACTGGAGTTACAGACAGCTGTCAGCTACTACGTGGGAACTAGAAAAGAAACCTAGGTCTTAACTGCTGAGCCATCTCTCCAGCTCCCTAGTCCATGTTTATCTGCTCACTGGCCAATCAGATATTGGGAAAGGAAGGAGGTTGAGGAAGAAGAGGTGGTAGAGAAGGAAAAGGGTGAAATAGAAAAGGGGGGTTGAGGAGGAGGGGGAGGGGCAGTGGAAGGGGAGGGGGAGGAACCTAAGCACATCGGCTCAGAAACAGAATGGAGATCAGAAACTGCTGCTCCCTCTTCTATCCCTGTGTTTTTGTGATTTCTGTGCAGGTCTCTGTCCTCTCCTCCAGAGAAAGGGGCATTTAGGACCCAGGGCACAGCCCTACGTCAGAGACCAGGCCATCTCTGATTCATCCGGCCAGTGGCCAGACCTGCACCTCCCTGTTTTCACTCAGATCCGCAGGGACCCATCTGTATAATGATTCTGATGAGTTATTCTTGCCCTGCAAAACCTGAGGGATATCCACGTTGTGCTGAGTAAACACCCCAACAGCCAATTTAAGTTATTGAATTAATTTAATAGCATCCAGTCAGCCTGCCTGAGAGGCAAATCTCTGAGTTCATGATGACATATGTCACTGTTGCTCTTCAGATCCTGTCTTGGACAAAGAGACCTCTTATAAGTGGGTGAACTCATAGCCTCCACTAAAAACAGTCAATGTAGGTCCCTTTTGGGTGTTGTTAGATCTTTGTACCTTGGGGGAGCTTTGAGATTTTCAAATTCAAGTGAACTTACTGAGGGCACTGAGGCTAGGTTGGGTGGTCTTTTTCCCATGCTTTGGATAACTGCTCAGGGTTTTGTTTTGTTAAATATTTTAGTTTTAATTATATGTGTGTGTATATCTGTGTATAGAGATGTACTCATGACTACGGGCACCCATGGATGCCAGAAGAGGGTGTCAGATCTCCTGCCTGGTGCTGGAGTTACAAATGGTGGTGAGCCATATGACACGGGTACTGAGAACCAAACATGGGTCCTTTGCAAGTGCTCTTAACCAATGAGCCATCTCTGCAGTCGTCCTGCACCTTTTTAAAAGAGATCTATTTTATGCTCATGTTTTTGTGAAGTTCATGGCTTAGGGTGATTCTCTGTGCACTGGGGAGGTACTGCTATCCAGCAAGTCCTCAGAGATCTCAGAGCCTAGTCAAGGAACAGAGTTCAGTGCTGAATTCCAATTCCTCTTCATCCAAGTAAATGGTTTCTGTCCACCTGGGATAGGGAAATTCAGCTGCTTCCGCTGGGACTGCTGCAAAAGCCAGGAACAGAAAGGTCGACTGCCTACAGACCTGACTCATTCAGGTCTATAATTCCAGCACTCAAGGGTCAGAAGTAAGAGGATAGCTGAAAGTCCAGCCTGATTTATAGTGAGTTTCAGGCTACCTAGGGCTATATTACAAGATTCTGTCTAAAAAAAAAAATTTTTTTTTAACCCAGTCATTATTTAAAAACAAGCAAATTTTGTGCAGCTGAGAGGGAAGAGAAACTTCTGCCTTGTTCTAAAGACGTCTGGCTAAAACATCCACTTGTTCTGGACACTAAATATAGGTTGCTGGTTTTTGCAATTAGATCTCAAGCCCCTTAATTACCTATTCCTAGTTTTCAAATGAGTAATTTTCCAGGAGAAAGTTACTTGAAAGGCAAAGTCAGTTTCCTTTTCCTGACATGAAGGGTGAGTTTAAGGATAAGGCCTCGTCACTAAGAAGTCTCTCATTCAAGCAATAGATGTTTTGAGACGACTAAGCCTTTCAGGGGACTTTTTCATTGCATTGAAGGAAGTACTCTGTAGCTTCGTGTGGCAAAGAGAGGCAGAAGAGAAGAGACGAGGAGAAGGAAGGCCTCGACTTGAAGCTGCATAGCCTAGAGTTCTGTCCTGTCTCTCTCCAGGAGGATGCCTGGGGACTCCCAGGAGCCTTTCCATTTGAAAGTAGGTGTTTCAGAAGGGTCAACATTAGGTTGGTGACTACATAGGTCAGAAACTTTATGTCAAAAGCATCTACTTCTAGAATGCTCTCCTGGGAATTAATCAGCAGTGCTAAAGGGTTGGTAAATAAAGCACGGGAGGCCATTGCTTTGGACTGAGCTCCTGTACTAGGTCCAGTAGACAGGACCAAATCCAAAGTTCTAAGAGCAAGGAGATCAAGCTGAACTTAAAAACATGAATTTTCTTTCTGCTCACAAAAAAGCAACCAGATTTCTGAGCCTTTACCTGATCTGCCCGACTCTTTGCTTCCCTATGCCGGCCCACCCCACCCACTACACCTAACCCTCTGACGTCACTCTTTCATTCTTCCGTTTCACTCAACTTCAGCAAACACGGCCTTCTTTTTATTTAATCTTTCATTTTTAATACAGTTTTTTTGCGAATTTCATACAATGTGTTAGGGTCCGAAAATCAAGTATAAACCCCATAACTACACTGTGATGCAAAAAGGGAAATATATAATTTGGCAAACAAAGTTAATCTGGCGGCTAGCTGGGCTGCAGTTCCAGATTAGGGAACTGCTGTGCCACCCCAGGTTGCAGCCAGCTTTTATAAATTCAGTAGCTACACGGTTTTGTGGGCTGGTCCAACCTTGGAATTGGTTGGTCCAGAACCTGTCTGTCCCATGGGGATTATTTGTATTGGAAAATTAAGACCTCGTAGTCCATGGGGTCTTGGCTTGGCCCCAGAATGCTCACTGAAATGTTAGCGCCTGGAATGTAGCAGAGTGGGGTGATTAAAACTTAAGAGGTCTTAGTGGAAATGGCCTCTGCTTTGTCCCTACAAATGTATTTTAGTCATATTGAGACCTCCTCCCTTGTCTGCATCTATCTGCCTTATAGCCCTCCCAGGCAGGTTTAATGTACTCTTTCTTTATATATTAAGGCCCATCGTGTCAAGTTTGTGTCCTTTGTGCATCCATCCATCCACTGGAGGTTGGTTAACCTATCTAATGTCACACTCTCGAAGAAAATCGACGGTCCCTCTCCCAGCAACTATTGGTTGCCAATAGTTCCTCAGCTAAGATCAGGGCTTCTTATCTCTGTCCCCAGGTCTATGCTGGGCCTTTGTCTGGCTTGAGCTCGCCTGGAAACTCGGTTTTCCATGGTGTCTAGAATACCGAACAAGCAAGCTCCTGCCTCTGGGCTTTTGCCCAGGTTGTTTTTCCAACGAGGAATGCTTTTTCTCCCGGATTGACTTCATGGCTGGCTTGCTTTAAGCCTTCTTAAAATGTTGACTTCTTGATGAAACCATCTCTGATCAAATTAAAACTGAGCACCCACCTCCCTATTCCCTTCCATATTTACATAGTTACTTTGTAACTAGTCATCACCCAGCATCTATGTTATTTTATTGTTGCTCCTCCTTACCCAGATCCAGCTTTGCAAGGACTGGATCTGTGTTACGTTCTCTGCTCTCTCCTGTACTTAGAGAAGAACTTGCACCTAACAAGTGTTCAGTGTATATTTTTGCTGATTAAATGAAGGAATCAATACTTTCCTCAAAATAACCTTCTTTCTTTCTTTGTTTTTTTTTGCTATAGGGTCTCACTGTGAAGCCCAGGCTGGCCTGGAACTTTCAGTCTTATCTCAGTCTCTGAATATGCTGCCATACCCAGCTTTATAATAACTTTTTCAAATGAAAATTTCCCAATTTTATAATTAATAAACTAAGTCAGGAGGTTGAGAATTAACTACATTCCTTTAATTAATTGCATATCCAATGTTTCTAATACCTAAAATTGTATTGTAATAGATTGATATATAATTCATATATTATACAAGTCACCCCTTTACTGCATATAATCCAATGGATTTTAGTATTTTCACAGTTGTTCAACTAACTTAAAGCCTCTTGTCACTGGACACAAAGCAATCCTGTACTCATTAGCATGCACTTTACCTTCTTCCCAGCCCCGTTCCCCAACCCTAGGCAGCCACTAAACTACCGACTCTGCAGTTCACTATTCTCGGCAGTCCATTAAAGAATGGTTTCTGTGTCTGCCTTCTTTCACTTAATGTTCATGGTTCAACCATATTACAGTCTAATTAATGCTGCCTTTCTTCTTGTGGCTCTGTGTCACATTCTGCTAACCTCTTCATTGTTGGCAGATATTTGGCCATGTCTATGTTTTGGCCTTTATGACTAATATTGTGAACATCCACATACAAGTCTTTGTGTGGCTGTATGTTTTCATCTGCTTTGGGTACATTACCTAGAAGTGACATTTCTGGTTTGTAGGGTAACCCTATGTTTAGCTTTTAAATTTATTTTATATTTTTTGTTTTGCGTGCATAAGTGTATTGCCTGCATGTGTGTAAGTGCACCTGTGAGTGCAGTGCCCATGGAGATCAGAAGAGAGTGTTGGATCCTCTGGAACTGGAGTTAAAGACGGTTGTTACCTGCCATGTGGGTGCTGGGATTTGAATGCAAGAGCAGCCAGTGCTCTTAACTCCTTTTCTATCTTTCTTTTGTCAAATTGCTCTGGCTAGAACTTGCAAGTACAATTTTGAGTGAAAGTGGCAAGAATAGACATCCTTGTTTTGTTTCTGATCTCTGTGGGAAAGCATTCTGTCTCTATTTAGAGTGTGAAGTTAGCTATCTTTCCTAGTGTCTTTCATCAGGTTAAGGACTTGCCCTCCCTTGTCTCAGGTGTTGTAGCCATCTTGACTCATAACCACCACGATTATCCCTGAATCACTCTAGCTGATTTTCCAGCAGTTTCTCAACAAATCCAAAGTAGATAAAATCATTAGAAGTGTAGAGGACCTAGGGATACACCTGACTCTGGGATACTTTCTTAAACCAGGCAAGCCAAGTATATTCCAGCCAGGATGAAGTCACTTTTCCAGACCTGTAAATATGCTCTTCTTTCTGACTCGATTGGAATAGACTGGAGTTGCTGCCTCCCAGGGCTACACTTCCACCAGTAATCCCCCCCTAGAAATCGCACTCACTCTGTGCAATCCTAGATTCATTTTCTCTTGATTTCAGGGAACCTTGGGGCTGGTTCTCATACACAAGGGTCAGATTGTCCCCGGACACATTTCAAAGGGAATAATGTAAACTATGACACCACTGGCTCTTAATGAAAGTTTGTGCCTGTAGTTCTGGCCACAGCTCTTAAGGACTGCCTTGCAAGTTGGAAATCCAGAAGGTCAGATTCAGGGAGAACATTGTGTTGTGCTGGGATTGCACTATTAGTCACATAGCATTACCAGAAAAGGTGTGTCTGACGCAGAACAGCTCAGAGTCATCTGATAGAATGTGGAAACATTTCACAGGCAGAATTTGAAAAGGAGTTAATTGTCATGAAATTCACCATCCATGATCATTATCATGATATCAAAAAGGGCAGAGTTCACTCATTCGGGATTGCTTTCTTAAACTGTCTCCGAAAGGTAGTGCGGAAAGGGGAGAATTAAGAGCCCCCTCTAGTCACACGAACCATGTGTGATGCAGACAGATTTGTTATTGGTAAATGTTTGTCTGAGGGATTAACAAACCATTCTTCTGGAATGATCTAGAATATTTAGGAGGATGATAATATAGGTGTAAGGACTGTTACTACTGAGGATATTAGAGCACATTCAGATTATAACCAGCTGTGGTTGGATGTATTTTCTATTTTTCTTACAGTTGCACTATTAATAATATTTCCTTTAAAAAGATATGAGAAAATCAGGTCCTATATCAGATGTGCCATAATGAGCTCTGCCATGATCTCAAAAATATCAAATGTTAAGTCTTACAAGGACATGGACTTTGGTTCTCTGTTTCATAGTTGTGACTCCCTAGTGTTTCTCTCTCTCTCTCTCTAGTATGTTGGTATATGTATGCATGGATGTGTGATGTTAGGGACTTGTACATGATAGGCAAGTACCCACCACCGAGCTGCACCAGCAGCAGCATGCTCCAGCCGTACTCTAGGAACCAAGGACGAGCTGCCGAATGAGCAAGGAGTATTAGCTGCCTGACACTGGGTTCCAGTGTAACTAATGATACTGGAAATCTTTCTGTTGAAGCTGTACCACAGTTCAAAGATAAAATACCCATTCTCAGTAAAACTGCCATAATTCCAACTCTAAAGTTCTCCCAAAGGGTTGGCCCCTTGAGTGACAAATTCTCTCCAATTCCAGGTTCTAAAAGCTCTGCCTGTCAGAAATATCACAGTCTTAAAATGATCAGTTTTTTTTTTTAATAGTCTGTTGATGTAAGAATATTCTTTGATTTAAATGTTGTTTCTCTTGGAGAAGGCTTGTTTTTCTAAGCAAGTTAGGTCATTGAACTGGTAATACGGGAAAAGAAAAATGATAGAAGACATTTAAAAACAGAAACTATGGTGACTCTTTTGTACGTGTCTCCACTGAGTTTCTGATGTCTTATATATAACTGTAACAACAAATATTTTTTTCATTCATTACTAGACTTTAAGATTCTCTTTTCTTTCTGCTCAGAGATAGGACTGCACAAACGCCAGGGAAGTGCTCCACTGCATCCCTCGTCCCAATGTCATGAGTTATTTTAATTTTTGTTTTATGTGTATGAGTGTTTTGCCTGCATGTAAGAGCACTATGTGCATGTAGTGCCCCTGTGGAGGCCAAAAGAGGGAATCAGATTCTCCTGATTTGGAGCTATGGACAGTTGTTAACTGCCATGTGGGTGCTGGGAACGGAACCTGGGTGCTCTGCAAGAGCATCCGGTGCTGTAATTGCTGAGCCATCTCCCCAGCCCCCCAGTGTCAAGAATTTTAATAGAACAATTTAATCATATCTTTCTCCTGGGATTGTGATGAAGGGGAAATAGCCTAATGAACACATGATGATCATTCGATGTAGCAAGGTCATTACTCTTGTAGGATGGTCCTGTCCTGGTTTAACATTTTGATAACTTGTTCGCTGTGCCTCTTCTGGAAGCAATTTTCATTCATTAAAACATTACATTAAACTATCGATTTATCTTAATTACTGAGCATTTTAGCTCCTTTAACATTATATGCTTAAGGCAACTGACTCCCTTGACTCATTTGAGTCTCAGCCCTAGTGGGTGACTGTGAACCAGCGAAAATTAAATCAGGTTTTATGGCGAGTATCTTGGTTGATCCCCTTTTACAGCTTTGTAGAGAAGCATTATGAGCAGAGTTGTTTTGTGTTAGTGATCCTAGTTCTCCCAGCCACTCCTGATTAGACTAGGCTGGTCCTCTGATTCAAAGACAGCCAATCCACAGACAGCCTAGTAACTAGTTGCATTTTAATCCTAGACTTTAGTAGGTCAATTAGATTCTTTTCTGATGGAAAATATCTAATAACCTTAAAATATAAAAATGCAACAGAAGCATTTAGAATTGACATGACTTGGGATTTGTTTTTTTCAATTGGGATTATTAAATTAATGACTAAGTTATTTTTGGGATTTGCTCTTTAAAAAGAAGTAGACAGAAGTAGAAACAAGATATTGATTGAAAGCTGAGTAGTAAGGGTCATTATTTTATTTTCTCTACTGTTGTGTGTTGAAAGTTCTGAAATTTAAACATTTAAAAAAGTAACTACTGGGGCTAGAGAGATGGCTCAGAGGTTAAGAGCATGGTTTGCTCTTGCAGAGGACCTGGGTTTGATTCCCAGCACCCACATGGCATCTAACAACCATTTGTAACTCCAGTTTCAGGGGGTTCAACACCCTCTTCTGGCCTCTGTGGACATTGCACAACATGGGTGCACCTGCATACATGCAAGCAACACACTCATACATGTAAAATAAAAATAAAAAATTATAGCTATTGAAAAATTAAGCCAATGAATAGTGAAGGTCAAAGACAAGTATTTACATCAGAGTCTGCATTATTTAGGGTCCTGGGAGACCATGATGAGCCATAGGCATTCCAACACTAGGAGGGATTTGAAAGCAGTAAATGGAAACACTATCTTAGACCTTCAGAGCGAGGGTTGAGGAGGCCAAGAAAGAAGACGCCCTGCCGCATGTCACTTTCTAGTTCCTGGTTCCTTTACTCTGGGGTCCTAACTGAATTATGATTCTTAGACTACTCCTGAGCCATCTTTGTCTTAAGCAGAAAGAATGTAAGAACCAGAAGAACAAGACCCCTGCTGCTAGCTAATGCATTCTAGACACGACAGCGAAGCTGCACCATGAAATCTCCACAGCGTGGGAGTCTAATGGGATCTGTATAGTGACAAAATTAGTTGACATGCCAAGGTGAAATGTCATCGGGTCCCACCTCTAGATGGAGAGCTGCAGGCAAGAGGAGGGAGAATCAGTTTCCTCTAGAGACTAGCTCCCTAAGCAGTTATCTAATCCCAAATGAGCAGCCCTAAACACGGGCAGACACAAGAACCACTAAATGGACACAATGTATTGTATATGTATATAAATGTGTGTGTCCCAATAAAAATCAAAGAAGAGGACAAGAAATTGAGAGGGAGTGAGGGACATGGGGAGGGTTGGTAGGGGACGGGAAAGGGTGGAAATAATGTGAAGACAATACTCATGTATGAAATGCTCAAAAACATTTTTTTAAAGTGTCCTTTTCTTGAACTGGATTCATCAAGCCTCTCTCCCTTTGTCTCAAAATAGGCATTCTCAAAATAAATGATTGAACTGGGAAGATGGCTCAGTGGATAAAAAGCTTGCTGTGCATATGTGAGGACCAGAGTTCCCCCAGAACCCACTTAGAGGCTGGGTAGGTGTGGTGGCCACCTCTAAACCCAGCATTCAGGAGGCAGAGACATGGGCTATCTGGGATAAGCTGGTTAGCAAGAATAGCTGGAATAGCTGGAGTTAGCAAACTCTGGGTTCAGTAAGAGACCCTGCCTTAATAAATAAAGTGAAGAGTGATCAAGGAAAAGACCTGACGTCAACTTCAGGCTTCGTATGCTCATCTACACACGTGCACACCTGCACACATGTGTGAGCATGCACACACGTGCACATCATACACACCCAGTATATAAATAATTTTAAAATGCCTTCCTGTGTTTATTACAGAGTCTGCCCAAGTAGAACTGTGCTAGCAATTAGAATCAAAGATGCCTCCTCCTTTCGAGAAGAATCAGGAAATCAGAATGGAAGGTGATTAAAGTCAGTTGAACCTACCCTCCAGGTACAAATGTACCAGGGCAGAAATAAGAGCCGTTCTCCTAAGATGTCTTGACTGGGAACAGGCAGAACTAACTGACAGCTGGTTATGGTAGTTTCCTGGCGATCGTGTTGATCTAAGGAGTGAAAATGGTCACTGATTTGTCAAGTGGACGACAGGCTCTTTGCGCTGAGCCCGTCTTCTCTCCTGAGGGGTCTTCCATTCTGAGTGCAGAAAATGCAAGGTAATCTCTTTGGATGAGGATGAAAGGCTTGGAGAATTCTCACTTTGCCCTTCACTTCCCATAAAGAACAAAGGCTTTCTAGGCAGGATACAAGAAGTCATGAAAGATGCCAGCCAAAGGATGCCAAAGAGGAGTCAAGAAACTAGATGTGGAGGGAAGTTAGTTCAGAGGTGAACCGGGCAGATCTTGGTGTGACCATTCTGGCAGGAGCAAGGATATTTTAAAGAGTTTCTGTGCCTCTCCATTTGGCTGTTAGATCACTAAAAGATGGTCTCCAAGGAAATGAAATTTCCCCTAGAATTTCATGCTAGAGCAACGAAAGACCAGAGCCCTGTGCTGGCCAGGAGGAGATTTCTCACAGTTCGTGACAACTGGTGAGACCACCTTGCAAGAGAGACTGAAGCTGAGACTGATGGTTCAGTAATGTGGTCAGTGATCATACCTTGGGCCAGAACTGCTCTAGTCACACAAACCTCTTCTTCTCCACTGAAACCCAAAACTCATGTTAGGATCCCAAAGATAGACATGAAGAGGACAGAGTCGCAGTGCCTCTTTATCTGTTCCTTTTGTCTGTCCTTTTGGTAGATGTAAAGATGTGGCCATAGTAAATAAATCTCCTTTCCCTGAGTTTTTTTTTTTCTCTATTATTTGTCTCTTTAGTGGACTTGCAGAGGACAGTGGGCAGAGCTTAGCTTGTGAGGGCTGTCAGGGCCCCAAGCTCTGACTCTTAACAGCTGTAATAGCATGGATGCCTTGGTAGAAGAGTCCTCATCCAACATGCCAAAGGGAGATCTTGCTAGAAGTAGGAGTTGTACATATAATTTAGATAAATCTGAAGCCAGAAAGAAAACAGACTTGCACTTACAATCTAAGAGGAAGGGAAGGCTCTATTTTGTTCCCGTTGAGAAAGTGAGGTGACACCATACACTTCCTTGGTCAGAGAAGATCGTGCACTCGTGAAAAAGGAAGACAAACAAAAGTGAATATAATTCTGTTAGTTTAAAGAAGGAAATAATAACCACACCCACCCATGCAGGAAAAAAATTATGCACAACTTCACTTATCTTCCTAGCGTTTCCCTATGTATTTACATAACTGAGGTAATATTCTATGCTGATTTTCAGGTGCCACTCAATTCAAGAACAATGAAGTGTTTAATGATCTATAATGTCTGGATGATTTATTGTCTTCATCATTTAAAAAAAAGTCTATTGAATTAGATCATTTAACATGAGGCTTAAAGATGCATAAAATCATTTCTCACGTTTCTTAGCAATGAAAGGTTCATTATGTCATTCTGTGTAATACTGCTTTTGTGTAGAGAAAGAAAGCAAGAAAAGACCCTTTGTTTAGAGATATTCTTGGCATGGGGTCTTCACTATGTAATAAACTTACCCATTGTTAGGAAAATCTGGACAAGAACAGCACCAGTTATTGTTATAAGTGATCATCAAATAAGGCAAGAGATTCCATATGAACTCTAGGTTAAAGGATGTGGCCCCAGAAATGTTTCTGGGCATAGAGCAAGGGGTGGAAACAACGGAGAATAGCTGACACTACAGGCTTTTGTTCCTTAGGATGGCTTGGGCATTGCGTGACCGAAAATTGGGTTCGTTTGCATTTCATAAGTATATCTAGTATTTCACTGTGAGTCCAGGTTTGATTAACTTAGCTCCTCAGCAATATCAGTAAGGCCCAGGTTCTTTACATCTACCAGCTTTGCTACCCTTGACTGGTCGGTACTTAGGCCAGCTCCCTTCACGACTGAGAGACGATTGCAGTAGCTCCAAAGCATGGCGACAGCCAGAGAAGGCTAGCTTGTCTCTTGCTTTAGATCTATGAGCCAGATCTATCTCTATCCCTCTATCTATTTCTGGTTCCTATAGATTTCCTTCATGTCTTTGGTTGTTTCAGCTTTTTCTTCAGTGCTAGCACATAAGTCCAAATCCTTGTACATGCTAGGAGAGCACCCTGCCACGTAGCTGCACTCCAGCCATCTTCCCTCGAGGCTTATTGACCAGCACTATGTCTCTCATCGTATGCCTAATTCAGTCTTCCACTGGAGCTAGAACAGGCTCAGTCCACACCATGTCTGGGTATATTTGAGGTTCATGGCTAAATAAGGAGATGGATATGAACAAAATTAGGGAGATGTTTGAAATAAGGGGAGGAGGAAAGATGTGCGCTAGCAGCTGATGCTTCTCCAGGAGCTAAGCTGTTCTCTGAGTCACACAATGTCCCAGACAACATACACCATCACTGAATTCCAGAATATGGTTTCAAACGATGTAGGGCAAGCCCTGTTCCTATGCATGCACATCTGTGTGCTTAATTTTGATTCTGTTACACAGTTGGTCGATGTGTTTCCTCAATAATGTTTTTAAGAAGAGACCATGGATTGATGCATTTTCTGAGTTCTTGCTTATCCCAGCATGCCTTTCTGTTGCTTTCATTAACCACTGATAACGTGCTTAGAAAATCCACACTCATGGATCCTTTCTAATCTCGTTTGTAAACATGACTACATTGTTTTCTGACAGCATGACAGAGAAGTCATAGGTTACTCTTTCTTTGCTCTGTGGTAAATAAGTTATTATTCCTTTCTTTTTAAATGCAACTACATTGTATTTGTTTATTTTATATGTATGTTTTATGTGCATTTGTGTAAGTGTACCCATGTGGGCAGTGCCTGTGGAGGAAGAGGGCATTGGATCCCTCGGAACTGGTTATAGACCATTGATAGCTGTCACATGGGTGCTAGAAACTGAACCTGAGTCTTCTGCAAGAGCAGCCAGTGCTCTTAAATGCGGAGCCATCTCTCCAGCCCCTATTATTTGTTTCTTATCCATATATAAGAACATGTTCTCAGGATGCTTCATTTCTTTAATTTACCTAGAATGAGGTGATTTGGTTGGCATACTCCGATGAAGGGACTTTCAGGGATGATATCATTTGCCTCGGTTTCTGTTGTTCTTGTCTCTTTCATACTAATTTGATCATGTTCTGTGTCTTCTGTACTTAGTGTTTTTCCCCACCACTGAAATTTCCTTCTTTTCTTTTGTTACAGAAGATCTCCACTATGATCACCTGCATACAAACTTCCTTTCCCACAAGGCTAGTCCTTCTCCTCAATCATTTCAACTGCTACCTAGTATTATTCACTGGGACCATGCTGTGTTCTCAGTTACTCTTTGTTAATCTTCCTTATTTACCTCCTGATCCATGTCTCATTGCTGCTCATGTCTCTCCATTACTCTTGTATCCACCCTGTTCTCTTTTTACGACTACCTACTCTTCCTTCATGGAATTCATGTCTTCTTGCATCTTCCAATACTATTACAGTTTTCCAAAAACATTTCCTGACTCCCCAAAGGAAAGTCATCGTCAGAGGAGCGTTCCTCATCTTGTCTTTTGCATAGATGCCTGTGTGTAACAATTGCCAGCTTTCCTCTCTTTTTTTATTACTCATCTTTGAATGGGAGGAAACCAGTACCAGCGTCAGAATCGCCCACAGACAGGGTGTGGAGATTGTATTTGATTCTGATTAGACACTTGGGTAAGGATTGGATGTCCTCAGTTCTACAGCTGGACGGCTGTTTGATGAGATGTTCCTGCCCAGTTCTGAGTGTTTAGCTCTCATCCCTGGAGTGTGGCTCTGCTGTGCTGAGGTCTTGTCCCACTGCCCTGCTCTAGGGTGGTCTTCTGGCTTTGTATTGCTACTGGAATACCTTCTCTGTCAATACCCAGGTATATTTCTTTCTGGTGATTATTCCTAACATAATGTAATAAACCCAGCATTCCCAGTCTCCGAGAACAGGTCTCTAAAGGGGTGTGGAAAGATGGAAACGATACAGGGAGAATTAGAGAATCATACCAGTCCTTGGGTGAGGCATCCTAAGGTTACATACGCCTCCCTTCTAGGACCTTTTCAGATAAAGAACCAAAGGGAGAAAGGTTGAGGAAGATTTAACAAAGAAAGAGCACAAAGAAAAGCTTGAAGACCTTCCTGAGAAGACAGTGGGGTGGGGGAGAATAAAGATTTAGTCATGCAGAGTCTTTTGTGAGTCTTTGTTTGTTGAGACTTTTATTCAGGTGGGCAGAGCACAGTTTTCAGAGTGATCAGAGCCTTGAGTGGGAATACTGAGTTTCACCTTCTTGGGCTGAGAAAGAAATAATTAACTACATTTTATTACGGTGGATTTTTAACTTTGGGTCAGCTAAAGAATGGTTTGTGTGGCCTAAAACTCAGAATGAGTGCTTGAGATAAGTGTTAGCTTACAATGCTCATTATCCTGGGGTTTGCCTTTTTAGCTTTTGCTAGCTTTGGGCTAGGAATGAATAAGTAATGGTATCTATTGGTGTTGGTTTACCTTTTAGTTCTGAGGCCAGTGTAAGACCCCCAGATGCTCTTTTGGTTTACTTTAAACTTAGCAGTACCAAGCAGTGTGAGGAGTGCTTGCTGAAATATTGACCTTTAAAAAGTTTTAAGTTGCCCTTTTGAAGATCTGCCCTTTCTTCCGGTTCTCTGACTCCTTGCTGACCGTTTCAGAGATGGTGAGAAATCTTCACATGAGCTCAGAACATAAACCAACATGGTAAGCTGATAGCACCAGGTCTCTTATGCTGTAGACCAGGTCTCTAAACAGAGGAGTAGAGCAGTCAGAGGGACCAACTTTTCTCCCACTTTCTTTTCGGTCAGTAGAGAGCCATTGATTTCTGAGGAAAAGGCCAAGCCAACAGTCAGTTGCTCCATTGGTAGAGTGATTGCCCAGCATGTACAAAGCCCTGGGCTCCATCCCTAGCACCACATAAACTAGACATAGAAGTACACACCTGAAATCCCAGTACTCATAAGGTAGAGGTAGGAGGACCAGAAGTTCACAGTCATCCTTGTCTAGATAGTGAGTTTGAGGCCAGTGTTGGCTACATAAGACCTTGCCTCAGGAAACAAATAATGTTAAGCCAGGTGTGGTGGTATACACCTTTAGTCCCAGCACTTGGAAGGCAAAGGCAGGCAGATCTCTGAGTTCAAGGCTGGTGTGGTTTATATAGTGAGTTTCAGGGCAGCTGGGGCTACAGAGAGACCCTGTCTCAAAAAAGAAACAAACAAAAAATAGTTTTTAAAACCTTATAAGTGAAAACGAAGAGTTTTTTTGTCTCTTTTTTAATTTATGTGTATGACTGTATTGCCTGCATGTATGTAAGTGCACGTATTGTCATGCAGTGCCTGAGGGAACAGAAGAGGGCATCAGATCCCCTGGAACTGGAGTTATGGACAGTTATTAGTTGCCATGTGGGTGCTGAGATTTGAGCTTGGGTGTTCTTAAATGCTGAGCCATCTCTACAACCCTAAACCCAAGAGCTTTAATTGACCCATATATGAGCCAATAATGTACTTGGATTATTTTTACAGGCTTTCTTAATATATAGATCATGGCAGAAGTATTTTCATTCTGCCTGGTTTAAGTTATAAAACATTTCGAGCTAACTTATGGTGCCTATTAATACAAATTTTAAAGTTTCTTTGATGATTAAGAGCACATTTAAACATGTGTAAACAGGATGCTAAAGCCTTGTGAACTGTTTACTTTGGTTATGGAATTCAACTTTGAAAAGGATGCCATGGTGAAATAGTCCACGGAGAGCATGTAGAAAAGGGATTGCATTTATTCTCGTTTGTTCCAGAAAGTAGAACAAGGTTCACCAGAAGAGACCAAGAACAGGGTGGATTTGGCTTAACCTACAGTTGATTAGCAATGGAGAGGGTGTCTTACCAAGAAAGCTGTCTATTTCTAGGAGTTGAGATGATTCAGGATGAGCACCCATCACAGAATCCACGGGAGCAATTCTAGTCCAGGGTGAGAAGTTCAATGACCTGTATTTTAATGACCTTGGTTTCCAAGCTTTGCCTTTGGGGTTTTTGCCTTTTTGAATGGACAAAGGAAGGACTTGGCTTCCCCTGCAAAGAAAGCCCTTACCTGGGAGAACTCAGCTTCTCTGAGTCTGAGGCTCCCTCAAGACAAGTAGAGGCACAGGCAGAGCAAGTTACATTTGTTCCTGAGCTCGGTGATGCTGGGCTCACAGGAAGGTAAAGGCTACTTCAGAAATGCACCACGCTGTGCTTCTGCAGGAGGGGCGAGGGGCGGGAGCAAGCAGGTAGTTTACATGGCTCTCACTGCAGCCCTTAGGACAGCCAAGGGAGGCACTTTTTGTGGTTTTTTTGTATTTATGTATTTTTGTGTGTGATATGTATGTGGTATATGTACTTTTTAGTGTGGGTTTTTTGTGTTGCAAGTCCACGCATGAGTGCAGGTACATGTACACGTGTGTACTCATGTGTATGGAGGACAGGAGAGACAGAACATGCGTTCTAGGGATCCTAGCTCAAGATTTCATTCTTACATCACAGGTGCTTTACAGACTGAGCTTTCCTCCCAACCTCAGGAGGCACTTTCTAGACAAAGAATTTGTCACTAAACAGAGCAAGACAACTCATCAAGAACCAGAGGACCGTCCTTCCTGGGGCCATTTGGAGAATTTCAAAAGCTTAAGGGAAGCAAGTTAGTTTGGAAGAAATACTCAGGCATTTGTCATGAAGCTACATTTGAAGACTATTTTCTGAAGACGTATTTATTTGCATGTTAGTCTTCATCCCTTGACCTGTGTTGAAATTTTCGCTTTGTATTTAGGGTGGCTAAGGGAGCCAGTAGAGATGGAGACAAAGACCCGCCACACTTCCGCAGTCACTCTTTGATATCTTATGGGCGAGTGAAGATTAGGGCCCCGGTCTGATTCCAAAGCTCAGTCTGACCTGAGAGGAGGCACAGAGGCCTCTTTAAATGCCACCAGGATTTGCTTTGCTTTGCTTCGTACTTCATTTAAACTAATGGAACTAAATAAGGCAGGAGAAAGCAGATTGCATGATTTAGCCTATTTTCCGGAAGGCTTTCCCAAATACCAGAGCCGTTTTGGAAATTGGCCTTTCTTCCCTTTCTCTGCGCTGGCTCTAACCCCTTTGGTGGCCCTACCCCCTGACCTGCAGGTGCACTGCTTGTTGTGGACAAAGGCATTAGATGAACACCTGTTGCTTCCCAGTGGAGATGCTGCAGTCTGGTTCAAAGCTCAAAGTCATTATTTATACACAAAAATTCCACCCCTGTTTGTCCTGTTGAGCTCTGCAGCCCCAGATGTGTTGGGAGCTGGTTCCCGCACAGCAGCCTTCGTGAGGGCTTTTCTGTTGCATTACATAACGGCAGGTCTCACGTCACTTTTCCATTGGTTTTGGACTGTGCTGTGAGTCCTCTGGGGATGTTCTAAAGTTCAGGGTCCTTCAGAGCCAGGAGAGGAAATCTCAACAGCAAAACAAGTGGAAAGAAAGACAATATGCTCTGGTCACGTTGCCTTGGAGCTCTGAAATGCCTCTCCTATCTGTTTTGTTTCTAAAAGGTACTGAATAATCTTACTACTGCTGGGTCTGATGTAATTTTCCCCTTGTTACTAATTCTCTTTCCCCCTCCGAACACTTAGCACTGATGCTTCCTTGTGTCCTTTTCTACCCCAAATTCTTCCCTTGATTCCTACAACACTCGACTTTTGGAGTTAGTCTGTTTCTCTAATCACTCCTGCTTTTTAAGCCACTTTTGCCTTTCCTTCCATCTTCAACCAGACATTCCTTTACAGTCTTTGTTATCAGCCGTGTTTCAGTAACAAAGACATCAAAGAATACAATGGCCCTATCTTAAAAGATGTCTGACACCTGGCGGGTGGTGGTGCAGGCTTTTAATCCAAGTACTCCATGAGATAGAGGCAGGGGATCTCTGTGAGACTGAGGTCAGCCTGGTCTACATAAGTGAGTTCCAGGCCAGCTGGGGGACTACAGAAAACTCTGCCCTGAAAATAAATAAGTAAATAAATAAATAAACTGTTTTCCTGTCATGTCCAGTCATGTATTTGTCCACAGTAGCTTTTTCTGTTACCAAGTGGAATTCCTCTGGGGAAACCTGGCATCTCTCTAGTCTTCGGCTCCACCATCACTGTTGACTCTAGGCCCTTAACTGTCTCCCACATCAGCCAGGCAAGCAAGAGAAGGAGAAAGCGCATCTGCCTTAACTAGTTACTTCTAGATGCAACGGGAGCTGAAGGGCATAGCTCAACCCTTTCTTCAGACACAGCTTTTCTATGACAAGAGAAGTGGATTTGGGAATACAGGTAGCCATCTCTCCACAGAGCTGGAGTCCAGACTGTGGCTCTGGAGAAATGCATCATCTTGGCGTTTTTTTTTTTTTTTTTTTCCCTTTTTCTTTCTTTCTATTTAATTGTTATAAATATTTAGTGCCTGCTTTCCTCAGGCATATTTATGCCTCATGAAAATTACTTTTCCCTCCCTTCCTTTCTTTCCTTAATTCCTTTGTTTCATCTTTCTTCCTTTTTTGGGAGGGGAGGGTCAAGCCCAAGGTATTCCATATGCTTGACAGGAGCTAAGCTCTAATATCTCTTCATCTTCATCCATGAACTTTCTATTTTAACTTCAGCGTTAGTGAACCCCAAGTCTCTAGTATCAACTTCACAGTGATGTCTAGTCTTGTCTCAACTGTTTTCTGAACATCAGCTTCCTGAATTCGTTGAATAACTAATATCTCAGATGGATTCAATTATAGAATTTGTTTCAGTATGTTAATAATAAAATATACGAAAATGCATGTCAAAACATCATCTTATTTAATAGGAATGTGTTGTGATATCTACAAAAAAAGGGTTGAAAGCATTTGTGTTAGTTTTATGGTCATTGTGACCAGATTCCTAGAAAGCCAACTTAAAAGGAGGAAAGATTTATTTGGGATCAGAGCTTAAGAGAGCTGGGTCCATCATAGTAGACAGAGCATGGTCGAGTAGAGCAGCTCACACGATGGTGGCCAAGAGAGAGAAAGAAAGAGAAAGAGAAAGAGTAGGAACTAGGTATAACCTTCATAGACATGGCTCCAGTGAACTGCTTCGTCCTCCAACTAGGTCCTACCACCTCCTTGAATAGCACTAGCAGCTTGTGATCAACTGTTCTGCAGTAAGCTTGCAGGGGATGTTTCATATTGAAACCATAACAATATTATTTTTAGATAGATCAAACCATAGACATTCAGCTGAACCTGAATCTAGTATATTGAAATGGATCATTCCCATGGTTTTCTTTATATTTATACAGGACTTACAGTTTGCCTTGTATGCCTACCAAGAGGTGACACAGATGGAAGCTGGGATCATTATGATTGACCTTAGCACGTTGGACATGAAAGTCCATGAGCTGGAGTGAGCCATGTACTTCAAAATAGGCAGCAGAGTTCAGGTGGAATGGTTGCCACCAGTTTTCAACCAGTCAGTAAGCAGACTGATGGGCAATGTGTACTATACCAAAACCCCAGAATTTGACTCTTGGAAAAAAATTTCCCAATCAGCCCAGTTTCTCTTCTTTCAGTCTTAGAATCTTTTCCTATCCAATCCACTCCTGTCCTTCCTGGTCTGTCAACAGTCCACCCTTCTCTGCCATCACCTACAGCACTTCTGTTTCTTCCGGACCCCACATCCAGTGCTCTGAGGCCTCACTGCTCCATCCCTTTTGCTGCTTCCACTCTCCCTCTTTGTTTGATCTATTTAGAGTGCTTTTGACAGGCTAATCTTTCTAAAACACTTTTGCTGTGTCATAGCCAAGAATTTTCCTTAAGAACCTGTTGCCACTTTAGAAATGTGAAAAGGCTTTAAATAGTAACGGCTTCTCCATAAGGCAGTTTGTTAGGCAAAACAGTGTAAGTTTTCCATCTGAAGGGCAAGCCTGAAGCATCATGATGAGGTACAAGCAGCAGAAGGAAGCAAGAAACCATAGTCCTATTAACCTCCACCTCCAGCAGAATCTCTGAACCTCCATTGTTTATTTTGTTCATTAGGAGGAGAGCATCTTTTTCGCTTGAAATCTGGGGGATCTTTTGCTTCCTTTTAGCTTTCAGAATGGTGACCTTGAAAACACGAGCTCTTCTGCACATTGTGTGAAGATCTTTTGGAATTGGCTCACACCCTCTCCCCACCCTGGTCTTCCAAACCCTCTTGATTACCTTCTGTACTCTATCAGCCTGCCTTCTTGAATGTCCTAGATAATGCTGAAAGTTGTCCCATTCGAGCTCCTGCTGGGTCTCCTGCGCAGACCCTCTTCTTTCCCCTGCCCATCTGTGTCCCTCTGGCACTATTTTGGGCCAGCTTGGGCCACTTTGGCAAACTTGAGGTATTTAAAAAGACATGGCTATGTACCTGGGTGACCTCAGTCACATGGAAATGACAGACTGCTTCTTTTGCTTTGCAAGATATTATCACCACAAAGTTTAGCTTTGTGACTGGTTCATGAATTAATTTTGATCCTTAATTGATAGCCTGGCAAAATTCATTGAGTCAATCATTAAAGTTTGCATAAGGCCAAATAGTTTGAAATTGCTGCTCTTGATTAGTATTGCCTTGTACAATGCGAAGAGTGTCTTATGCAAACTTGTGTATGGTACCGGGGAGATACTTGCTGTTTTTTCCATTGCTCCTCCTTAAATTCTAGCTAATACCCGAGGGTGAAGTTGTGATTCCAGGCCAAAGAGAGCTTCAAAACAGTAGTCATGTACTGCAGGAAGGCTAATCCTAAAGTTTGAGGCACATGGTGGCCAGTAGCTCCAAGCTACAGAAGTCGACTGAAGAGTTTAAACTGCAACAGGGTCTGAGCTGGTGATTCTATATGCACCAGGCAGAGGGCTTCTGGTATTGAGAAAGTCAGATTTGAGCCTTTCTACTTCAACTTTCTGTAAGGGAAAAATGCTTCCAATATTTCTCTAGAATTCAGTCCTTATCAGAACTGTAACAACATGGTCACTGTGTAGAGAGCACTGAGGGGTTTTACGGAAATAGACTATCATTTTTTAATCAAGCAGACCTGGTTTAATATCTTATCTCTGTCATTTACCAACTTGGACAAGGTGCTTAATTTTCTGGATCTTTAGTTTTGCCATCTAAGAAGTAGGATTAAAAAAACAAACCACAAATGCTAGAGAAGTGGGAAGATGGCTCAGTAGTTAAGAGCGGTTTCTGATCTTGCAAAGGACTTGAGTTTGCATCCTAGTACTCACATCTGGTAACTCACAAGTACCTGTAATTCTAGCTCCAGGGGAATTCTAGCCAGCACACACATGCACATAACCCACAGAGAGACACAGACACATACACACACATATACATATAATTAAAAAACAAAATAAATATTTTTAAAATATTTATTAAGGACAAAATGAGATAGCACATGTAAAGTTGTTAGTTTATCATCTTATCTCCCCCATGCCCTCTGTCGCTCCCCCTTCCTTTGTTGTGACCTCTGTTAGGGTATCAATAAATAGCTATTATAATTCTCATATTATTCTAAGACATTAATGAAAGCAAAGGCTGTGTTGTTTTTTGTGGGTATATCATGTAAGGGAAACTTTACTTGGTGTTCTTAGTGACTTGGCTCCAGACCACATTGCTCCAAAGGGATTCACCCAATGTGGTCACAACATATCAGAGTTGAACCCTACCTGTGAGCTGTCTGGGTGTGTGAGTGCCCTGGAAGTGAGCCTGTGTAACTAAGGCTAGGCTTCTGCCAGTTCAACCATGTCATTCATTTCTAGGCTAGATCTGGGATGCCCTCAGCAAACAGGGTTCTGCTCTTTGAAATAGGCCTGGAGGTCTCTACAATGCACTGCATTGACTATGTACCATGAGGTTGAGACTTCTCAGTTGCTTCTAACCCAGGCCAGGGAGCCAGAATGGCCAGAATGGCCCCTTGCACACATACTGTGCAGCATCACTTGGGCTCCTGCGTGAGGCAGGTCTTCCGTTCCCCTTGCTTATGTAGTCTGCATTTCCTTTTATCTATGATTCTTCATTGAGAAGACAGGGGACAGGCTGAGGATGGCATGTATGTCCAGGAGGGTGGGAGGACTGCTTGTTAGAGGCCACCACTGAGCATGTGTGTGTGTTGGGGAGGACAAAAAGGATGGTGTTTCATTGAGCCCAGTCACCCTGCACCCCCTGGCGCCCATCCATACAAGAAGAGGCCTTTTGTGGTACTCCAGCTCATGAATCCTGAAACACTAGGCAATCCCCACTCTGAGGTCACCAACCACACACACTGAGCGATGGGTAGAACCCTAAAACGAAACCCGTTTGTTTTGTCTCTTCAGCCCATGAAGAACATTCCCTCAACCTGGAAACGAGACTGCAACCCTTGCAGTCACTGGGTGTCCTGGGTGTGAAGAGTGCTCAGCAGTGGAGGCGCGGGTGTGGTGTGTGTCGTGCAATGGCAGTCAGCTAGAGGACCTCCCCAGCTCGCTGGCAGAGCCCCAGGAGGCAGGGCAGTGACTATGAGGCCCTGCTGGAGTCTTGCAACAGTGCCTCGCCCTTCACCAGTGACAACACACCTTCACCAAATGCGACAGGAATGTCAAGCTTCCTGCCCTAATCAGATTAAAAGCAGAGCTTGGGTGGAGGGTGCTAAGTGTCAGATTTTTGGGTGTTGCCTTTTTTGTCTGTTTCAGAAGGAGTTGTTTGTAAAATAGAGGCTGAACACAATAAATGTTAGAAGTGAGCAAATAAAGGTCATTGTATGCATTAGGAGAAAGCAAAACAGTTTAACTATGAGGATGCCTTGAAAGGTCTGCTAGTACTGGCAGATGAGGCCTGCCGTCCTTCTTGTGAACTCCCTTCCTAATAATGGCTGACATTCACTGGGAAATTTCTATGTAGCAGGTTCCACTGTGAATACTTTGTGTGTATTAAACAATTTAGTCCCCACAGCAGATTAAGGAAAGAATTGTACTGTTGCTCCCATTCTCTGGATGAGGAAGCTGAAGATCAGAGTTAAGTATCCTGTCTGATATTGCAGAGTGGGTAAATAGCACATTGTGTCCTGATACTCTGGCACCTTAGTGGCTGCCTGACCAGGTTACCTACATAATGGGAGATCTTTTAGGCCATAAGCCCAGTCCTGTGAACTTCTGCTTTGCGCTTCTTCCAGCCCTCAAGCAAGAGGGAGGAGTCTGAAAATGAAATATGCTTATGAGTGAGATGAAAGGCAGCCTGCAGCTGCCAGTCTTTCTGATAAGCACTCAGTCAGTCAAACTCCGTTAATTAGCTGTTCTTAAAAGAGCCCCTCTGATGTTCTACTTACTTCAGTAGCCTGAGTCAGGCACCTCCTTAGCTACCTCTGTGGGCCTTCCTTATTCCCAAACCTCAGCCCTGGCCTCTCTCCTCCCTGACCTTCTTCTTGCTTACATTGCCACCTTGAAGTCCTCCTAAGTTCCAACATCTTGTAAACTGGGATTTTAATTTAACATGGACTTTCATGATATTGTTTTGCTTATTACATGGATAAAATCAAGTTCCCTGAAACATGTTACATTGGGAAAGGCTGCTTGCCCGTCCTGGAATCAGCAGGGAGAGTTGCGGCTGTGGGTATGCATGACTGTTCAGTGAAGGTGTTAATCTGAGCACAGAGGAGAGATGCAGGCAGCAGCCATTCTTCTGGCTTAGAGATGGAGAAACTCAGTGTGGCTTGTCCAGACCCCTGTACATGGAGCTCGGGGGTCTCTGGAATCCTGGCTGGGATGCTGATTGGTGCCATCCTCTCCCAACTGTGTGGCAGCCTCAGAACCTTGGCCATCTTTGCCTTCTCCCAACTCTCTTGGCCATCTCTGCCTCAGTTGGCCTCTGCCTGTGAGAAAGGGATGCTAGGAGTTACTTTGCATGCCTTATTCATTGATCCTGACTTTGGCAGAACAGAAAGGGGAGGAGGGGTCCAGGATGGTGCTGGAATGTAAACCTCCAGGATTCTCTATTGGGCTCAGAACCTGAGCCCTCCCAGAAATAAAGCTTCCCTGCCCTGTGCCTGCAACAGGGGCTTAGTCCAGATGACACTGGTTTCTTCCAGCTCCCCCAGATGCTCAGGGTGGGTCCAAGTTACACAGAAAAGGATCCAGCAGATTCACAGTTTGTCCTACTCTAATTCCTGGAGCCCAGTGACTCAGGGAGGCAGAAGGTAACTCAGCTGGGAGGTTGTTTCCACTCAGGGCTCTGTTACCTACTGGCTGAAGCAAGTTCTCCACCTTTCCACCCATTTTAAACATTCATCTTGGGGTCTGCTATAGAATCGACATTGTGTGACACCATTCTGGGGAGATGTGAACAAACCTCTACTCTCCCAGATAAGGAACCAACAATGCACCAAAGTAAGTATAACCCCACCAAAGTCCAAGTTGGTGAACCACTAAGTTTTCTTGGGTTGTTCACAGGAGTGTGAGGGGTTACTCACAGGAGCAGAAATGACTCAGACAGCTGCATACTAAGAGTCCTCTGAGCATGAGTGATGGTTCACAAAAGACGGAAACCAGCAGGCGCTGCTGAACGTGCAGGCAGCTCAGCAGGTTGGGGAGTGGCTTTCCCAGGCAGTTTGGCTGGTCCACGAGGCCTCTCCAGGTAGCTCAAGGGTTCTGAGCAAGTGTCCCAGCAGACCTTACTATTATATAAGCTTGGGGAGGGAGGAGCCTTAGTGAATCTATTCAATTTTGAGAGCTTCCTGAAGCTTTTGGGTTGTTTACTTTCTGAGTTTTAAAGAGCTTCCTCACAGGATGGAGAGTTTCATCTCTCTTTAGAACATCCTGTATCTGAACAAGCTTCCCTCCAAGACAGAGTATTTTATCTTAAGGAGATTGCTGCCCAGCACCCAGCCCGACTCCATGATTCTCTGACCTCATTCCCGTCTAGAGTGTA
Organism: Eospalax fontanierii; assembly: GCA_035773235.1. Lineage (NCBI taxonomy): Eukaryota > Metazoa > Chordata > Mammalia > Rodentia > Spalacidae > Eospalax > Eospalax fontanierii. Next base: position 25,761,857 of record CM069543.1, on the reverse strand, counting down.
GTGAACGCTGTTGCGTTCTGTCATTCTCCTATGTCATTTCCTTCTAAACTTTAGTGACATTTGCCGTGTTCCATGAAGACTTCTTCACTCACTGGTTGTCATGTCTGTCGTCTCTGGCTATCCAAAATGTTCCTTCGTCAATTTCTTTTTCTTTTTTTTTGAGACAAAGTCTTCCTGTAGCCCCAGCTGGCCTGGAACTGGCTATGCAAACCAGGCTGGCTTTAATCTCATAGAGATCCAATTGCCTTTGCCTTCCCGGTGCTGAGATTAAAGGTATTTTCCATCACATCTCACTTGATTTTTTATTTCTTAACCAAAGTATAGTAAAGAAGGATCAGTGATGTCCATGAGTGTGGCCTGGAACTGAGCAACAGAAAAGTGTGGACTCTTCTCTCAGCACATCCCCATCCACACCCCAGACCCTCTGTTTAAGGCTCCTTCCTGGTCTCATTCCCTGTGCTGGAAACAACTGTCCCCTGGACCTTTAAGTTGAGTACACAGACTTTGTTCTGCTCACAGGTGATGGCAACACCATTGTATGAGAACAGTTTCCCATTGGGGTAGCATAGCTCTGAGGGTTCTTCTGAAGTCCAGAGTCAAAAGTCTACTCAGTGACACAGTCATGGGCTACTTGGAAAAAAGGCTTCCAGATCCAACTGACCCAAGAGTGTGTCCTGAAAAAAGAGTATTCCCCAAGGACTAGAAAGATGGCTCAGGGATTAAGAGCACTGGTTGTTCTTGCAGAGGATCCAGGTTCAGTTCCCAGCACCCATATGACAACTAGCAACCGTCCTTTAACTCCAGTTCCAGGGGGACCCAAGGCCCTCTTCTGGCTTCTTCAGGCATTGCGTGACACAGGTGCACTTGCATCCATGCAGGCAAAATACTCATATACATAAACAATTAAAAAAAAAAAAAAAGTTCCCCAGACACAGTGGAGACCCTCTACTCAAAGCGCCTGCTGATGGATGGTCATTCCCAGGACTTTCTTGTGTGGAAGGGCAAGGCTGGGTGACAGAACCCTGGCAGCTCATCCCCAGTGTTCCCCTATCATTCTCCACACGTTCTGGCTCCTCGGGCGATGCCAGCAGGGCTCACGCCTTTAAGAAACGGCTCATTTTTCCTGTGTGGGAGCCTACATTTGAGTCATGCTATCTGTTTACTGCTGCTTTTATTTTATATTAATAAACCATTAGTGACCTGCATGTCCATCTGTTGAGGACTAGTTAGGTAAATTATGGTATCAACATGCAATAGGATCTTCTGTAACATTTAACATCTGGCTAATATCAGACAGAAATACTAAGATTTTTAAGAAGAAAAAGCAGACTGAGATTTTACCAAATTATGAATTCCACCCCTCACCAACACACATTAGCACATACACACATGTGCATGCATATATTCACTCTCTATGAAGTTATCTTTTCCTTTTGTGTTTTCCTGCAGTAGTTACATACTGATTTTTAATTTTTAAGAGTGCTATTATTTTAAAGTATACTTAGAAATTGTTTTGGAAATTAATGGAGTAAAACCTTGAACAAGCATACACAAATCATTCCTGCTGACGTAAGCTGGACCCACAGATCACAGTCCAAGGATTACCAGGCACGTGGCTGTAACCTTTATATTTCCGAGCTATTAGTCCCTAATCCACGGATAAAGTAACAGTGTTCAGAGCAGTGTTCATAATACGTTCTTCACCCGCACTGTGCCTTGTCCCAGCCTGCTGGTGTGCCCACGTGTTTTGCTCTTCAACTTGCCTGGACCTGCTCCGCAGTTGGGGACTAGAGGGTCCTACCAGCTGCTGGCTGTCATTGAACTCCATCATCTGCTTGATCACATTAAGAAGGCTGCCAACCTTTACCCTGTCACTCTAACCAAATGAAGGATAGGCTGAAAGGTTGAAAAGGCTCTAGGAAGGAATGCACACCGCCTGAAGGGCATGGAAAGGGTTGTCTGGCAATTTGCCTGCTTTGCCTCAGTGGCAGGGGGAAGAGAATGTGTGGCTTTCCTGAGGGCCTTGTTCATGTGGCCTCACCGATCTCTCAAATCAGCTGAAAGCCTCTCAGATCCCTTGCCCAAATGCTGACCACAGAAAAAGCAAACAAAAACCCCCTTTTGCTCTTCCGAGGAGACAGAGTTTAAGGCCCAATCCCTCCTGGTTGTCTGGGTTATTGAAGAGCTTGACCTTGGGGTGATGTGTGGGGTTAAGCTTTTGCAGGTCTAGAGGGCACATGGGTGATGTAGGTGCCAAGCTCAGGTGGTAACAGCAAGAAAAAGAGACTCAGCACCTAGTCATCTACTCACATCCACCTAGTGCTTGCAGAGAGCCTGCCGTGGGCCCCGGCTTACAGTGTGGGTCCTGACCCTGTTCCAGGGTGATGGGCGGTAAATGCTAAGTAGCGGACAATACATGACAGTGAGAGTGTTATGATGGAAATATAACATGTTACAGAAAGTTCCTGAACATAGAGGTATATGGCTGCTATGTAGGGCCCCAAGGGCCTTTAGAGAAGGAGAATATGATTCTCAGTGAAATACCAGGGACTTCTGTGTTAAGAGCATCAACATTCAAATATTCAAATTAAGTATTGCCCTATTGTGTATATGTGTGTGTGTGCATGCATCGGTACATATATATGCGCTGAGGCTTTCTCCATTAGCCACATTTGTTTCTTCTGAGATTTCAGGTGTGTGTCTTAGTCTGTTCATAATACTAAGAAATTTATTTTCTCACAGTTGTGGCTCATTCTTTATAGATGGTACTTCCTATGTTTCTTCAAGGGCAGGAAAGGTCTACTTGTATCATTTATGAAAGATGAATTTCATGATGTCAGCGTTTCCCAAAGACCTTCCCAAATATGACTTGTAGAACTTGACTTTGGCCAGGATGAACCATAATAGACTGCTTGGACCTGCATCACAGGGGGACCTACAGAATTGATTTCTGTGTGAGACTTTCAGAGAGAGAATGGAAGGGCACACTGGAGTCCAATGTAGAATGAGAAGGTAAGAGAGAGCTGGCTTGGCACAGGTGTTTCCAGTACAGTGAGAACATAAGCATGTTATGACTACTTTTCAAAGATAAAACATGGGACAGTTAGGAGGGAGACATGAGCAGCTTAGGAGCTGCGGTGTAGTTCAGACGATCCTGGGTACCCAGCCCCAACGCTGGTTGGTATCTGCAGGATTTGCATCTGTGGGAGGGTGGAGATGCAGGCCTGCCTTCTCGCAAGAGAGCCACCCTAGGGAGGCAGAAGGCAGCCAGGACTGGGACAGTGGCCTTAGACAAGGTGGGAAGGAAGAGAGATGAAGAGACAGACCAGATAGGAGCCGAGGGGACCGTTCTTAGGCTTCTTGCAGTATTCATGAGTTGAGCTTATAGGTCAAATACAGCCTCAAGAACCCTACAGATGTGGGTTCATGATAAACTCTGGCCTTCATAGACTGCATGATGTAGAGTCAGTTACTTCACTTTCTTGTTCACTTCGTCCTCACCTGCAGAGTAGGTATGGTGACACTACCCATATGGTTGAGAAGATTAAACGAGATAATCACATGCATAAGACACATTATTTACCATTTATTCTCTATCTGGGTGCAGTAAATGCTTAGTAACTAGCAGCCAGAGGCCCCAGCATAGGAACCCATCCTTATTGCTAGGCTGAGCTGGTCTGGGAAAGCAGTCTAGAACCTCAGTGTTTTAGTCAGCTTTTCCAGGGAATGATGGGCCCATTGGAGGGCCCTGATGGGTCCTCAGGCTTTCCAAGTCTCAGGGGTGGAAGACTTTAAGTGGAGGCGTAAGGAGAGGTGGGAAAAGACAGACAGCAAGCAGGTCAGACTTCAAAGAGTCTCGGAGTCCTCCTCCCTGCGTAGAGATAACTGGACCATGGTCCAGGCAAAGTTGGGTGGGACTGTGCTGACAGAGGAAGCCTGTGTGGGCAAATAGCCTCTTCTTCCTCCTCACTTGAGTTATAATTCCTTTCTTCCAGAGCAGGAAAGTCTAGAGGACTTAGATGGAGATGCTGACCACCCACCCCTCATATACATTTCCACTAGAGCTCCTGGACTGCCAATAGCCTGTGAAAAACCAGACTCCTCCTAAGTGACCAGGAGACAGCCTGGGAGTTGTGACTACAGACCAAATAGGATTAAAACATTTTTATCTGTAAGCATGTATACTTACATGTGTGCATGTATGTGTTCATACAGCTATGTGTGCACATGCATATACATATGCATGGTTATGTGTTCGTGTTTGTACAGGTGCATGTGAATATGTGCATGTAAGCATGTGTATGCACATGTGTGCTCATATGTACAGTGCATATATATACACAGGAATGCATAAACATGTGCATATATATGTGTGAATGTATACATGCATGTGAATGTGTATATGTTCATGTAGCCATGTATCTGAATGTGTATGTTTATATGTATATATACATGTATGTGGTTTTGAGTATATATACTTGTGATGTGCTCACATATGAATGTGTATAAACATATATGTATGTACAGGCATATGAATGCATGTGTGTGCATGAAAAGTAATGTGTGTATTAAGTGCATGTAAATGTTTATGTAAATTGCATACCTGTGTGCACCTGTTATATGCACATGTGAATGTATAGATACAAGTGTGTGTGTGATACACACACATGTGACTGTATCTTTATGTGTATGTCTGTGTGTATGTGCATGAATGTGTGTACATAGGTATGTATGCATGTCTGTGTATGTATGCATACGGATTTGTGTGTATATCTCCCTCAGGGCTTATCTTCAGAGTCAGAGCTTGTTCAAAGCTTCAGTATTCTCAGTTGGGATCCCAAACTGTTTCCTAGTGGAGCGTGGGAGTCTGCTCCAGGATCCACACTCTGCATCTCCCTCGTGGCTGGCTGTCAGCACTCTAGGGCCAAGAGAAAGCGTGGTGACGGCTGATGAGCTGCTGAGAGGCCCTGGGAGCTGCTGTACTGGGAGGATGGCCCTGTCAGGATGGGCACCTCCCCCCCCAGGGAAAGGCCAGGATGGGGAGCCGAGGAACCCTTCTGCAATGGGAGTGACAGCAGGAGTGTCAGTCACCACCTGTGGGTGACACACTGAAGTTCCTCCTGTCAGCAGCTCTGGTCTCTCTCCTCACCTGTGCTGACATCGCCAGCCAGGGTCAGATCAGGCGGGGATTCAGGCCAGGCCTTGCTGTGGCTGAGCGACTGCTTCTCGCTTCCTCTTCAGTACAGTTGGGTTTTGTCTAAGTGATTTTGCCAGTGTCCAAAGCATTGTTTTAGCCAGAGTAACTGAAACTGAGTTCCTGAGAGATGGTCGGCAGCAGCAGCGTTATCCTCCATGTACCATTTTGGGCCATGTGAGGGGCAAAGAATATTACTGGGAAAATTTACTCATTTGTTCAGTTTTTAATATCTACTTATTTTGTGTTTAAAAAAAAAAAAAAGTCCCAGAATTCAAAGATGATTATGGCACAGTTCCTGTCCTCAAGAACTGACAGCTAAACAGGAAAGGTAGCAGAATAATCGGTTAACCAAATCAATACAGCAGAGATCAGGCTGAAATCCAGGCATCAGCAGAGCCAAAAGCAGAGAAAGTGCCTACTGGGCAGATCCAGGGAAAGTATGTGATGTGGCCGGCCAGTGGAATCAAAAGGATGTACAGGAGCTTCTCGGGAGGAAACATGGGGCATTGGGGAAGTATTTTGTGTAGTTTATTGTAAAAAGGAGAAAACTGGTGTAAAGATGTAAAAGAAGGAACATGGAGAGTACAGACAACAGATTTGGGGCAGGTGGGAAGTTGACAGCTCTGAGACAGCTGCTCCTCTTGATTTCAGGCTTGGGATGGGGCGGGGAGGAGGAGGCGATCGCTCTGGTCCTCTGCAGATGGCAATATTTTGAGAGCAAGTGAAGAGGGTATTTCAGGAGATGAGATAGTGCAGACTGAGAGGAAAACCCAGAGCATGGTCAGGAGACAGCAGAGCTTAGCTGGCACTTACAGACAATGCATAGCATAAACGGTTAGGGAAAGGGCTGCCTAGGATGTTTGGCCTTTTAATTCCACAAGCAAATGAGGATCAGTCAGGTTCTGTTGCTGGTTTTGCTGACTTTATTGTTTCAGAGGTGTAAAGTGCATGTGGTAAAATACACCCTGTGTGATATTTTAGAAGGTTTTGCAGATATATATTGTCATGTAAATGCCACAGGAACCCAGCTATAGAAGGTTTCCATTATGCTAGAAAGGACCTTTATGTTTCCTAGCCATTCCAGAGACCTTCGGATCACTGATCTGAGGCTTACAGATCAGAGATTTATGGTTTTTTTTCTGGAATATCCCATAAGTGGAATCCCACAGAGAACACTTCCACCACTGACTCCTTTCACTCTGAGTGGCACAGCTGATAGCCACCCATGCTTTTATAAGAGTGCCACTGGTTTACACTCTCTTTCATTTTGCTGTTATTTTGGATTTCTTGCCCAGGAGTATTCTACTGGATATATTTATCTGTTTACTCACTGGAGGACACTTGGGCTATTTAGAGATTTGGGCAATTATAAGTAAACTTATCAAAATTCACGGTTCAACCCACAGCACTGTAAAACAAAACAGAGAAGGGCATAGTTCAAGGCAGGCAAATGGCTCCCACATAGGAAGGGAGAAGAACTATCTAGGGACAGAGGGGGCTGTTGTGAGGGAGGGAGGCATGAAGAGGAGATGAGGCAAATATGCTCAACATATATTTACATATGGGAAAACTTCAAAAGTAAATCAGTTTTATCGGGGGTTCAGTACGTAGCTCAGTTGGTAGACGGATAGCCTAGCCTGCACAAAGCCCTGGGTTTGATCTCCAACACTGCAAAAAACTGGATGTGGGGTCAGAAGCCTGTAATCTCAGCTCTTGGGAGGTAGAGAAAGGAAGTTCAAAGTCATCCTTTGACACTAGCGGAGTCTGAAGCCACTGTGGGCTGCAGAAGGCCCTGTGTCTACAACAGCCAACTAAAGAGTGTCAGATCAACCAAATTCTCGGCTGTGTTTGTTGAAAATTTAACCGATTCCATGTAAAAAATATCTGACTGCAACTCATTAAAAAATTGTTTCCCACACTGGGTGTGGTGGCATATGCCTTTAATGCCAGCTCTCAGGAGGATCTCTGTGAGATCGAGGCCAGCTTTGTGTACACAGTGAGTTGCAGACCAGGTGGGGCTATAGGGAAACCCAGCCCCAAAAAGACCCCCCAAAATTGTATGCTAATGTTGAGCAGCACTGGGGCTTTAGGAAAAATCAGAGGGAAAATGTAAGGGACTAATTAAGGACACTGTTGCCATATGGAGAACTCAGGGAAGCTGAGCAGTCAGAAGGCCCAGGAAATAGGGATTTACATTGACTGGCTGAGCCTCCATGCCTGACTCAGAGTTTGGGTCTATTTGCTCCCTTAACTGATACCGCTGCTGAGAGAAGGTTCTGGTAAGAGAGGGTCTTCAGACGAAACAGCCTGACCAGCAGACACACCAGTTCAGATTCCCAATCAAGACCTGTGGGATGTAGTGTCGGGAGGCCTGTCAGCCTGAACAGGGAGGAAAGTGTTTAATCAACTACACTAATGTCTTATAGAGTACACCTAGATAAGGGCCCGCCCTCTGGTGAAAATTCATAGTCCCGTTGAGAGAGCAAGCAGACATACTTATCATTCAACATGTTTAAGTGTCATAGCAGAAATATATCTAACTACTGTACAACCCAGAGAAGGTAGAGATTAAGTGAGGTGGGGAATGAAGGCAGGCAGGCAGGCAGGCTTAAAAAAAATGTCAACAGTCAGCCTGCCTTGCAGAATTCTAATATCTAATGTTTATAGTGTTCTATGGGCTAGGCTAGAAATTGTATGTTATTTTATGTGTATGAGTGTTTTGCCTGCATGTATGTAAGTGTACCTGTGTTATCCAATGCCCCTAGGTCAGAGGAGGTGTTGGATTCCCTGGAACTGGCATTATGAATGGCTATTAGCTGCTAGGTGGGTGCTGGGAGCTGAACCTGGGTCCTCTCCAAGAGCAGTCAATACTCTTAAACCACTGAGCTATTTCTCCTTCCCCTGTATTGTATTTTTTGACACATATATCCCAGGTGGGTCTCAAACCTGCTTTGTAGGTAAAGATGACATTCAACTTCTGATCCTCCTGCCTCTACTCCCCAAGTACTAGGATTAATAGGCAGAAGCTGCCATGCTCAGGTAATGTGGGTCAAACCCAGGGCTTCATGCATGGTAGGCAGGTACTCTATCAACTGAGAATTCTGTATCATTTATAACCCTTATAAAAGCCCCCAATGACTCCCTGTATGGAGTAGGTTATCATGGGCCTAGGGGATTCAGTACCTTACCCCTCGCTTTACAGCAGGATTCCCTCTCAGTCTGCCTGGCATTGACATTTGTGCCCTTATCTGAGCTTACACTGTGAGTCTGGGCTCACAGAACAGGATATAGCCAGTAGTCCATGACCCAGCCTTTGCCATAACCCTTACTATGCCCAGAGGGACTGAAGATATTGACAGTCATTTAGACTAAGCCTTCTCGTTCCTATGGAAGACTCGGGCACAGTTTGGGGGAACCTGGCTTTACCATTTGCTGTTGAGCAGCTCTTACTCAAGCCTCCATGATTATCTTCTGGTTCGGCCAGTGCCTTTCTCTGCAGGCAGAGCTGGACAGTGTCAAAAGCTTGGCTCTCCTTCGATCCCACATAACTGTGGATTTCTCCTCTATCTAGGGAGATAAAGCCAAAGGCAGGCCTTTGCTATTTCTCAGCCTCCCCTGACAGCATAAAGGCCTGTACATTGTACAGATTTTCAAAAGGGAACTCTGTGGTGGTTTTTAGAAGTAAGCATGGAGAGGCGGGGTGGACTGACTCTCTCCATGTCCTTGGAAAGACCTCATGGCCCTTCACCGGTTAGGTATCCTTTGCAAGCTCCTTGGACTCAAGGACAGATATCACCTTGAAATTCTTCTTGTAAAACCTTGGTACAGGATCGACCCAGGACAAGCTGTCAGGATGCTGGCTGTACCAACCACCTTAGGAGACTAGAACCCAGAGAGGTTGTGCCTCACACTGAGGAGGAGCACAAACTCTGGACCTGGGCTACCAGGTTGAATCCCATCTCTGCTGTTTACTAGTCGTGGTGGTTTGAATGAGAATGTCTCCCATAGGCTCCAAGTATTTGGACAGGTTTTCCCCAGTTGGTGATGTAGTTTGAGGAACTTTTAGGAGTCTGGCAGGAGGAAACTTATCACTGGGAGTGGGCTTTGAGAGTTCTTAGGCCTTGCCAGATTTCTAGTCTCTTTCTGCTTTCTGATCCCTACTTGAAGATGTGACCACTGGGCTTTCTGCTCCACTGTGTTACCCATTATGGAGTCCCTCTGGAACTGTAAGCCAAATTCATTCTTCCTTCTATAAGTTGCCTTGGTCATGGTATTTTATCACAGCAACAGTAAAGCAACTAATACATTAAACAACTTTCCTAGTGTCATATGACTAAATTATCTGGGTCTTAGTTTTTCCTTTGTAAGATGATAAGAATCATTCCTCCCTCTTAGGGATATGACTTTTCAGTAAGTTTCTACAAAAACAGTGCTAAGAAGAGTATCTAATCCAAAGAAAACCCCACATAATGAGTCAAGAAGGAAGAGAGCAGTCTTTGAACTCTACCGCCCTAGATGGGGTTGGAATCCCAGTTGTCACCTTTTAGATAGGATCTTGGGCAAGTAACTGAGTCTCTCTAGGTTTCAGCTTCCATGTCTGAAAACTAAAGGTCATAGCTCCTTCCTCAGAGGACAGGGCAGAGGATTTTAGCAGCAACTAATGTGAAGTTTGGCCCAGTGCTATCCCAGAGTAATGCTGTTATAATCATGTGGTTTCCTGATTCACCTGTCCACTCAGTCTAAGGTGGAGGGAGATAAATTGTATCTGCTCTCTGGCCTCATAAGGCATTCTCACATCTAGTCAAGGCAGTTCTGAGATCTTGGGCAACTGAGAAGCTGAGTTGCTCAAGGAGAACCAAGTCAGGTTTGGTGGTACATCTTTATCATCCCAGTACCTGACAAAATAAGACCCAGTCTCAAATATAAAGTAAAATAAGAGTTGGCATGATGGAGCACCTCTGTAATCCCAGCAGTTGGGAGGCTGGCAGTGGGAAGATCAGGAGTTCAAGGTCAGAATCAGCTACGTAACAAGTATGAGGTCAGGCATGGCTACAAGAGATTTTATATATATATATTTATATATATATATATATATATATATATATATATATATACATACACACACATACATACACACACACACATATATACACACACACACATATATATATATATATATATATATATATATATATATATATATACATACACACACACACACACACACACACACACACACACACACCCCTATGGAGAGATGGCTCAGTGGTTAAGAGCCCTGGCTGCTCTTGTAGAGGACCTGGGTTCAGTTCCCAGCACCTGGGGAATCCAACACCCTATTCTGGCTTCTGCAGGCATTGCACTTACATGCAGGCAAAACATTTATACACATAAAAATAAAAATTAATGTGGTAGTCTCTTCTAAAGTTCAATTAATCGAGAGGGGGGGGCGGAGAGAAAGTAGCAAAAAACCAGCAAGACTAATAGGAGCTCTGAGGAACACTGAGAAAAAATATCTCTATTCTAGGAAGTAAACACCAAAAAATGTGACCACTGCAGGCCCCAGACAAGAAAGGAAGCACTTGCTAGACCTGGGTTACCCCAACCATGGCTGCCTAGATGCCCTGTGCATTCCTGCCCTGGGCTATCTGCTGGTAGCCTGGGTTGCTGTCAGAGTTCAACAGTTTATTACCTGTTGCTGTGCATTTCAGGCTCTATACAAATCATTCTGTGTACTTTGCTACTGCTGAGTCTGTAGCTTTGGGCAAAACCCGCTGACAGATAATGTACAAAATGAGAATGCTTTCAGTGACCTACTGGCCAAGAACACAGTAGAAGGGGAGGAAAGACAGCAGGCATCCACAGATCAGTGGAGAAACACTGAGTCTCTGTAGAAATGTGACACAGAAGAGCTGTAGATATAGCTCAGTTGTTAGAGTGCTTGCCTCGCATGCACAAGGCCCTGGGTGTGATCCCCAGTGCTGCGTAAGCCAGGTGCACACCTGTAATCCCAGCACTCAGAGGGAGAAGGCAGAGGGATCAGAAGTTTAAGGTCATCTGTAGCTACATAGTAAGTTTGAAGCTATCTGGGCTAACGAGACCCTGTCTCAAAACAGCAATAAAAAATGTCATGCAGGGTGGCTCTGGGATTCTATACTATTGTCTTTGGGCAGATGGCCCAGTGAGGCTCTTGACCATCTCTTCATCTTCTAATATATCTTCCTCTTCCATCCCTCTGAGGATAGCCATACGGAGCCCCTGAAGAGAGACTCCAGGGAGGAGTCTGAAAGAATAGAACTTGGGGCTGGAGAGATGGCTCAGGAGTTAAGAGCACTGGCTGCTCTCACAGAAGACCTGGGTTTGAATCTCAGCATGCGCATGGTGGCTAACAACCATCTGTGTAACTCCATTTCAGGGAGATCGGACATTCTCTTCTAACCTCCACAGGTGTTGCATGACACGGGCACACTTGTGTACATGCAGACAATACACTCACATAAAATAAAATTTTTTAAAAGACAAAAGGACTTGCTAGAGGCAAGGAGTCAGAACTGTGCCTGCGGGCACCAGGCGGCCAGCGAAGGGCTTTAAGAGTTAGAAGCTTCTGTCAGAGCTGCGTGGGGGCAAGCTCTCTGACAAGACAGAGGGGACACCAGCTACTTCTAATCTTTTACTTTTTAACAAGCATCGATCATGGGTTGTGCTTTCCTTTGGCTTCGTTTTTGTTGATCTGGTCTCTTAAAAATGTTAAGCAGGGCTTTATTCTCATCGGCTTTTCATGAGGTTTTGACCAGTCATGTGGCACAGGCTATACAGACATTAGACAATGTCCCTAAACTCATGTGGTGGGTTTTAGTGCAGCCAAGAAAGGACTTCACAGAGTCTGGGTTCCAGAACTGAGCACCAACTAGATCCACCCACAGAGCCAAGTTCTACCTGCATCTGAAAAGAGACTTTCAGTTCAGTTCGTAGCACAGCCAAGCTTCTGAAAGCTGGCCGAGTCCTGTTTCGTCCTGGGCCTTTGCTGATCTGCTTCAGTTTCCTTCTTCTCGCCAGTCTTCCATCAGCCACATTTCTTGGTAGGTTTCCTGCCAGTCCCTTTACCGTAAACACTGTGTCAAGGCTGACTTTTAGTCTACTGTGGCTAAGAGGCCCCACTCCCCTCTCTTAGGAAACAGAGCAGTTAGTCTGTGCTGACCACTTTCTTACCGGAAACCTCCACTGCATCTCTGCACTTGCCACAAGTGCATGAGTAGTTGGTCCTAAAAGGCTCAGAGCAGCAATGGCTGTTCCGTGGACCACCCCACCATCCCGTCACCTGCAAACTGGATAGAGGCGTGCGATGTAGTTCATGTCAAAGCTTCTTCAGTTTGAAGTAGAAAATGGCACACTGCATTAGCACTTTAACTGATAGCAAATTCTGTCCCTCAATAAAACACAAATACTTCACTGTCCTTTGCACAAGAAGCTTCCAAATTGGTATGATTTCTGCATAGTCTTGTTCTTTCTATAATATTGTATTGAATTTGCTTCTAGCTCATATTTAGGCAAGTACCCTTGAGTCTCTGGAGGAAAACGCTTGACCAACAGGTTAAAGACCTCTATGCCCCACAAGTCATCAGGGCTGAGCTTTTTGAACAGGATGTGGTTGAACGCAAATTGGACCTTAGGCTATTTGAAATGAGCAGTGTCTTTTATCAGAACCATAGTATTCCAAAGAAAAGTAGAGCAGGAGAGAGTCAAACTGAAGGAAGTTGAGACTTTTGGAGATACCATAGAAAATATATTCTGAGCATCAATTAGTCAAGATACTTTCTGTCAGAACAGTAAGTCTGCCTTGACCTGTCTGCAGCCATAGGCTTATAAAACCCCATCAGAAAGCAGAGATGGGAGTGGGGAAAGGATGTGCTCACTTATTTTCCACCAGAGAAGGCAGTGCTGGTTGATGGGACACAGTAGTCTTCCCCGTCTGCATGAAGACCTGAGCAGCACCAAGGCTGCTGCATTTTGCTGTAACTTCATCTAGTCCTGTTCTGCAACTCTTAATCCTCATTTTATCTAGGGGAAATTAACCTGGAACGAGACAGTGCTTACAGGAGGACTTGCATTCCGCTCCATCCTAAGGGGAGGGGGACGGCAAATGGTGACCACGACTGACAAAACCCGTGTAGAACAAACCTCCATAGATGCCTTTGAAATCCTGAGGCATAGCTCAGTGGTAGAGTGCATGCTTAATATGTGAAGTGAGGCCCTGGGCCCCATGGCTGGAGAGAAGCATATTACAAAGACCAGCCTGCCAAGCCTGGAAGCCCTTCCTAACCCAGGCTTCATTTAACAAACAAAGCAAGTTCAAGAAAAGCATGGGCCAGGCATGGTGGTACTTGCCTTTAATTCCAGCATTTGGGAGGCAGAGGCAGAAGGATCTCTATGAGATTGAGGCTAGTCTGGTTTACATGGTGAGTTCCAAAGCCAAGTTGGTGCTATAGGGAGACCCTTTCTCAAAAACCAAAAGACAAAAAAGAGAAAAAAGTAAAAAAGATGCTAGACAAACATGAGGAAGGTGCTATATACACATCTCCTCAGGCCTAGGCCTTTGGGGGCTTTCTCCACAGTATACTAGCTCAGTTTCGCTTTTTTTTTTTTTTTGACATCCATGCTAGGCAGGGAACTGAAGTCAAGCTAAAAGTAGTAACCCTTAGGATTACTTTCTAGAATCAGAATCAGTCTGTAACTACAAGGATTTGTGGTTTTCCTTTTGTCACAACAAAACAGGAGAGAGAGAAAGAGAGAGAGAGATCAACCAACCACAGGAGAAATCATGTTGCCTAACTAAAATGAGACCAGAGAGTCAAATGTCCCCCATAAATCTTGCAGCTGGATAATGAGAGCTGCCTCCCTAAAAAGGCATGAGGTTGGAGAGAACTGTGGTCTCATCTGGGGCCTGTTTACAAGATTCATTATCAGGCAGCCCCAGACAAAAACAGCTCATTAGTCTTGTTTTTAAATGTATTATTTGAAAATAAAAGTCAACAAAGGTCAAAACTAAAAACTTAGAGAGGAAGAAAGAAATTGCTCTATTAAAACAAAGAGAGCTTGGGACTAGAGAGATGGCTCAGCTATTAAGAGCACTGGCTGTTCTTGCAGAGGACCTGGGTTTGATTCCCAGCACCCACATGACAACTAACAACTGTCTGTAACTCCAGTTTCAAGGGATCTGATTCCCTCTTTTGACCTCCTTGGGCACTGCAGGACCCAGGTACACTTACATACATGTAGGCAATACAGTCATATACACGTTTATGAAAATAAAAATAAATGAGAGCTTATGCCCATTTGTCTAAATTTCCAAGTTAATATTTAGAATTTGATGCTAAAATGTGAACTTTTGACATCTGAAGAGAGTCCAAACTTTAATTTGAAGCAGGCTTCAATGTAACCCAACTTTCCCAGTGTTAGAACCACACCCTACTTGCCCCATATTTTGTATCATAACACGTTTTCACATGATAATCTTCCTGCCTACCTTCCATTCACACCTTAGCCGTTCTGACCGCCAGATGACCGCTAACTAGGTGTGCTTTCTCTTGTTCCTTTCTGAGATAAGGCCCAGGCTACCTTCAAGCATGTCACCCTCCTGCCTCAGCCCCTCACATGCTGGGATCCCAGGTATGCGCATGGCTTGTAAACTCCCTCATCATCCTCTTGGTTATTTCGATCACTTTCAGTGTTTCTTTATTAGAATCCTGTGGTGAGCATTTTGAATATTTTAGTATTTGAGTTACTTCCTTAGGAGAGATTTCTGGAAGTAGAAATAATAGTTATACATTTTTATTCCCTGGATGCCTGGCTAAACTGTTTTTCCAAGGAATTATACCTAGTTATCCAATCATTAGCAATGAATGAGAAGTTTGTTCTCTCAAGCATGGGATATTAATATGTATAATTTGTTCATTGATTTAATAGTAAAATAATGTATTTTCCTAGAAGCTTTAAACTTTTTTAAGAAGGCCAATCAGTTCATCTTTTCCTCTTGGCTTTCTCTAATTGCTTTGGGCTTAGCAAGTTATCCCCCTTCCTCCCACTGTGAGAATGGGCTTTGTGAGTGTCCCCTTGCCCCAGGCCTGGGCCACGTTGTGGAGTGACTGGAGTAAGGCATCCATCAGTTAGTGGTCCTGGACCCCAAGTGATTTCTATGTGCAGCCAAAGCTGAGAATCTCCGGCACAGAAGGTGGGAATAAAATTGCTTTGGAAGTGTCAATAACAGAGGGATAGAGGCAACTGTTTTCCATTCAGCAAAGAGAAGTCATGGGGGCGGGGTAACCACGGTCACAAGCAGGTGCTTTGGAAAAGGAAATAGAGGACCTGAATGTTTGAGGGTAAGGAAAGGAGCCCATGGGAAGCAAGGGAATAAAGCGTGAGAAAGATAAGGGAGACCAGGCCACTGTGCCAGGAGGGGACAGTGGGGGCAAGGACAGGAGTTATGGTTCAGAGGGAAGCAAAGGAGAGAAGATGGTGACGATGCAGGGCATTTTAAGATGAGGGATTTTGCACCAGCTAGCCCTGGCCTCAGCGGAGCAGGGGTGAGGTCAGCGCAGTGAAGATGAGAAACCTCTGTGGGAAAAGGGAAGAGAGGGAAGCAAAGGCTAGAACATGCTGAAAAAAGGCAGCCAGGCTAGTCACCTGGTCGACAGCACTGGTCATGAGTGTCTCCACTGAGAGGGAGGGCAAGCCAATGACTAAATTTGGAATTGCACATTCCTAGTTGTTGTTTGGTCTTATTATCCTTCTAAGTCTGATGGTGAGCTAGTGTTGTTATACATTTTACCAGAGTCATTATGGATGATAAGGAACAAGAAATCTGTTTCTACAAATGCCAAGGATTAGGCTGTAAACAATCGTGCAATCTGATGGAGAAGGCTGTGCACGCCCAGTTGCCTCTGCATACACTCTAGAATGCCAGAGAAGACCAAATGCGTGATGAAGGAAAGCAAAGACAAACTAGAACTTGTGAAGACAGCTGACCCTCGTCTGCCTTTCCTCTCCAACCCTGAAGGCTGTGGATGACTCACAGAAAAAGCCAGTGCCCTTTGGCTGAGGTACCCACAGCTGGCCCAGGATCTGGAGTCGCTGAAGGACGGAGATGACAGGGACTGGAGCCTCTCGATAATAGGCCATTCTAACAAGGCAAATGAGCCACCCAAGGTACCTGGTAGCTGACTTTTTGAGCAGAAAAATGGCAGCTTCCAGGCCAGCAAGATGACTCAGCTTTATAAAGGCACTTGCTATCAAGCCTGAGAATCTGAGTTCAAGTCCTGGGCCCCACATGGTGGAAGGAGAGAGCTCCTGCTAAGTTCTCTTCTGACCTCCACACACTGTGGCACACATTCCCTTCCCACCTCAATAATACAAGTAATTTTTAAAAAAATTTAGGGACTGGAGTGATGGTTCAGCAATCTTTCTAGAGGACCCAGGTTTGGTTCCCAGTACCCAGATGGCAGCTCACAACTGGCTGCATGCATGTGGTACATGTACATACACTCAGGCACACAAATACCCATAAAATGAACTAAGTAAATACAACTTTAAAAAAATTAAATGGCTGGCGCCTCAACACTTTCACCTTCTAAATCTCACCTGGAGGTGAGTTATACATTTTATTAAGGATTTAATAATTTGAGTTATACATGAGCAAAGAGGAATGGGAAACCTGGCTTCATTTTGGCTGACTTGATACCCAATAAAGTCACCAACCATAAGCATGTAGAGGCTCACATGTGAATCCAGTACATGAAGTACACTGCAGACAAAACTTGAGTTTTATAAGAGGAGAAACACCAGCCCAAAGGAAATAATTTAGACCCAAAGTCATAGCCCATGTTCCTGCTGGAACAGTGGCATTTAGAACTTGGTTCTTCTGGTCCTACAAACAAGCAATAGCAGACACTTCCTCTCTGCTGATGCTGGCGGTGAAGAGTGTACTGAAAAAACTGCATATGGCTGTTTTAATAAGTCACTATGGCAAGAAGATTGGGGTAAAAGGAGCCCCCCAGGGTCTTTGAAAATATGGCCTTCGCTGAGCTCATACTTTACCCTGCACACACTTGTGACCCAGCCTTGCCAGGGCCCCGAGAACCACTTCCTCAGCCAGCACCGCAAACTCTGCCTGGGCTGAGCAATTAAACTTTCCTGTGGGGACAGCATAGCTGTGACTTTGAAGACTGCAACATCCAGATCTTCAAAAAGCAGCTCACATATTTGCCACCTAAGGAAGCATGGCTGAAATAACACGGTCACCTTACTCGGAGCCTGAGGATTGCAGTCAGCTAGATCCCAGGCCTGGTGTCTGTCCCTCTGTGCTCTCCCAGAAAGATGGCTAGCCTAGGAGCTGGGCCCTCTTTGTTCTGAGGGAGAGAGATCTGTGTGGGTGTGTGCCCTGCCTGATTCAGCTTTCACCTGATGTTTGTTTGTTTGGTTGCTGGCCTTGGACTCCGTAAGTTATGGAAGAGGACTCTGAACTTCTGATCCTCCTGCCTCTAATTCTCAAGAGCTGAGATTACATACATGGACAACCATGTCATTTTATAAGGTACTGAGGAGTCAGACCCAGAGCTTTACTGCATGTTAAGAAGCACTCTACCAATTGCACATTCCCAGTATTCACCTCATTTTAAACACCAAGAGATCAACACTACACTACACACTAAATTGCCAGGACATCTCTCCTAAATTTAAGCTCAGAAGACCAAGTCTAATGACTTGGAGAGAGTTCAGTTTTAGTCAGGCTCAGCCATCATTTAGTTTTACTGCAGATGTACATCAAGCCACAGTGGAAATAAGACCATTTAAGAGAACCTGGGCTTGAAACATGTTGGAACACATTCTTGGAACCATGGAAGGTTGGCCTTCTAAAGTTTCTGTCCGTAACTCTCTTCCCTTTTCTTTCCATCTCTGTGGTTTCCTTCTCCCCCTGCTCTGCCCCCACCCCTCTCGTCCTTCATCCCTCCAGAAACACATAAACAAGTACCTGTGATTAGGCCTATGACATAGCTGGGGACACCAAGAACAGAGGTCGTGCTTGGGGGACAGGTTGAAGTAGCATAGCATGGTATGTTGTAGTGGCAGTGTGTGTGTGTGTGTGTGTGTGTGTGTGTGTGTGAGAGAGAGAGAGGGAGGGAGGGAGGGAGGGAGGGACAGAGAGAATGTGTTGACATTAGAGGTGGCTGAGGCAAGAGCAATTATCTGATGGGTCCTCTGTCTTTTATTTCTCATTTTTCTTCCTGGGTATCATCCTCCTTTTGGGTCCTGAAGAAAGGGAGACCCTGGGAGCCAGAAGTGCACCTTGAAGTCATCTCTTCTTCCAGTTCTGGCCCCCATCTCCCAGGTAACGAAATCATTCTCACAAGCCTAATTCTCCTAACTTTCTGACTCTCCAGAAGGACCCAGAAAAGGTTCAGTCACACAAGCCAGTCAACGACCCACTTCTAATTAGAGCCCGTACGTGCTCAGCTGTGCTGGCTGTGAGATTTTCTGCAGTTCTCAAATGCACTTTGCCTTCACATCTCTCCTGGATGCCGTACTGCTCTGTGCTCTGTGCTCCTGGATTCCTTCACTCATACCCGGTTCGCACCAGCACTTCTAAAGGACCCAGAAACAGTCTTGAACATAACTTGGTGAATTCATCATTCACCATTCCTCCTTGTGTCACACCTGTCCTTCCTATAGCAGACTTTGATACTGGTCCTTATATATCCTGGAAGAGCTACTTGCCAAGGATCCAGCTCTGAAGGGAGGGGCTTTGGTATACTGAAGTTATAGTGACCAGTTCTACAAAGCGATATCCAGCAATGTGTGAGATTTCTGAGACTACAGGGAAAGCTTAGCACACATATGAAAGCCCAGAACTAGGTTCCAAGAGAGATGCTCATTCAGAGTCACTTTCTACAGAATCCTTGGAGATAGTGTGGCACTAACCCAACTCTGTTATGGAGACTATGTCTGGAGTCTAGAAGATAAGTCAAGGATTCTGGAGATGGCCATCTACCAGGAGACCAGAAGGATCTTACGAGAAGACTTACGTCTGTTGCAAAGACAATCAGAGAGACTTGGCTCAGCATCATTCCCATCACCTGGAAGATGTTTAGAATGTCATACTTGGGCTCCCACACCTTAGCTACAGAAGTGATCTGTATTTTAGCAAGATCCCAAGTGACCTACACGTACAACTGTAGAGCTATATACAGTTAACTCACACAAAATCTTGGTCTGAGTGTGGCAGAGGAAGCTGATGACTTGAGAGACTGACTTACCTAAGGTCACCTGACCGGAACTAGAATTTAAAATTTTATACTATTTTAACCATGTTAAAGTTCACCATACAGCAGAATCAACTATTGGAACATTAATAGATATTTAAAATAGTGCTAGAGATCAAGCCCAGGGCCTTGTACATGGTGAGCAATGACCCTGTGACTGAGTTACACCCCCAGCTCTAGACACTTCTGAACCTGTGCCCTTACCATTACACAGCACTGCGCTGTGCGCAGACTCGGGAGAGACTTGTAGCAGTGGGTGTTTTATTAGACTCTCGGCCTCTGCCAAGCTTGTTCTCAGTTATTTAATCTTTCTGGATCTCTGAGGGGGAAGCCTTTATTCTTCTCACTTTGAACTACTTAAGTGATAGAGTACTGGAAACGAATGGATTCAGGCCTGGGTTACCCACGTGGAAAGTTGGAGCTTAGATTTCCCAGGAGTAAATGAGAGGAAAAAAAGAAAGAAATGAGGGAATCACAGGGACAGCTATGCAACACTGGACAAGGCACCTTACCTCAGGTTCCTGTTCTGTGGAATGACTGGATCCAGTGTGTCCAGATTTTGATAATGTAACGTGTTATCTACCAGGTTCATGCTCAAGAACCATGTATTTGAGTCTTTTTTAAATGACAAAAAAAGAAAAATCTCATGTTTAAGTAAGTTGATGACTGCATTGGGACATGTTCATAGCTGTCCTTGGCTACATGCAGCCGGTAGGCTGCAGGTTGGACATGCCTGATAGATAATCTTTAAGTAATTTCCAGTGTTGAAGTTTTAGGGGTCTAAATTCTTTCCTAAACATCTGTTGATGACTTTTCTTCTGGATAGCTTTGATTTTATGAACAAAACTGAGCCTAGACCAGAGGATGGGGGCCGGGGGGACTGTGATTGAAGAAGGAAATACATTTTACCTCGAATGGGATAGATACTAAGCTACGTAGCTGGCCCATTGGCCAGGCTCAGGTCTACCTGCCGTGTTGCATCATGGGGAAACTGCCAGCATGGCTCTCTTGCAGAATTTCAGAGAGTAATTGAAAATCAGTTCTTTCAGCTATAGCATGCCTTTCCAATTCAACTGGCAAAGAGGATACCTTTAAAGAAGAGAACATGGTTGGGCCTAGAGAACTTCCTGCAAACCCTACAATGTAGAATGACTTAAGTACCAACAAATCAAAACCATATGGCACTCAACAAGCTTCCCTCAGAATGTGCCTGCTTCATAATCTAGGGAAGTACTGTTTTTCAAAACATTTGGGGCTTGTTACCAAATCCAGGACCTCTGAGATCCAATTTGAAATGTATTGTCAAACAAGCATGGTCTCCAGTGGAATATATCTATGCTCCATCTAATCGTACTGTTTAGTAACAATGACTCCAAACAGGGTCTGATTAGAGCCCAGGTTTAAAAGATACCTGACCAATTATACCTAAGTGTAAGTTAGGTCCCAGCAAGCATTATTTTAGTCATGGTGCAAAGGAACACACACTTGCTGCTTCTATTTTCAGAAAATTAATGAACAATTTCAGTTATGGCAAAACAACCCTGCTGAACAAGGGTCAGTTTGCTCTTTTAATCAAGAAGCTTTGCCAAATATTTACTAAAATAGGGCAGAGTCCTTGTAAAAGTATAAATAGTTTTGTTTCTTATTTAAAATAAAAAGGTCCTTAGCACCTTATATGGTCTGATCCTTTGATAGGCACTCAAGTGTTTTTATAGTAGGATTTCCATTATGGTCTCTGCTAAGGAATAAAGAAACAAAATCGTAGCATGAGGTCACAGAAAAATGATGCTTCACACAAAAATCTGATAGAAAACTGCAGAATAAACTGAGCAGCGTAGTCTCGGAGGATGGAGCAGCGGTGGAGTGTGCAGACTCTGGGGCAAGGTTTTCTTCAACAAGCTCAGTTAGCTGCTTCACTGACTCCTTCCTGACAGCACTTTGATTCTTTTCAGCTATCCAACCCCCTCTCATGTGCTTCAGGGCTCCTTGCTCATTTCCAGGGCAAGTTCTACTTAAGCTAGTCATGGCAGGCCCATTGACTGGCTTAGGAACAGGCATGTGACCCAGTTCTGTTCAGTGAGAAGTGGGAAGTCTGGAGAAGTCTGGGAAGACAGTTTGAGAAAAGGAGAATCAAGAAGAAGCTGATGATCCTCTCATTGGCTGTTGTCATGTATGGCTTTGGTGATAGAGTCAGCCATCTTGCTCTCTGGAGAGAGCAAGGGATGGGGGGCAAGGTGATTTGTGAGAATCGCTGAGAGCACAGCCCTGATGCATCACATCTGGAGCCCACCTGTCTTTGGATTTCCTGTTTTATGAAATAACTTTAATTTCAAAATCCACATGAAGACTAGCCATCTCTCTTTCCATTACACTGGCCTCACCCATCATTTTGCCAAAAAAGACTTGGGAAAGGATAAAGTTTCTCCAAATACTACAGCAAAAAAGTAGTAATTGATACATCTAGATGGTAATTCTAATGATTACAGCTTATTTCATTTTCATAGCTGAAGACGGAAGGGAGAACCAAAGTGTCTTAAAGGACCTTTGAGTGGCAAAGATCACACTGAGTCAATAGCATATGTGTCTCCTGGAGGACTGTTGAATGGCTCTGTCTTCTCTTGCTCCTAGGTAGCACTTGAAACCAATAGCTGGGACTAGCAAGATAGCTGAGAAGGTCCAGGATTGATGGTAGAGAACCAGGACTGTGACCTTACCAGTTTAACTAAGAGTCAAGCCTCCAAGTAAGCCTTCAGAAACAATGGGAGATGTAGGTACAAATGTGGGCTTACTGCCCCAAACCTCAGATTGGGATAGTTTAAAATTTTTTAAATTATTTTTATTATATGTGCATGAATGTTTTGTCTGTGTAAGTGCACCATGTAATACCTGAAGATGTCAGAAGAGGGCATCAGATGTTAGCCGTCATGCAGGCGCTGGGAACCAAACTCAGATCCTTTGAACAAATGCTCTTAACTGTCGAGCCATCTTCCCAGCCCCTCAAATTGGGATCATAAGGTTAAGTTTTAGAAAAGCTCCTTTGCCCTGAGTGAAAAGCAGAATGTATATATTCTTTTAAGCATAATCTGGTAATAGTTATGCTTTTTTATGAACCCCAACATAGGGTTTCAACTTTTCCAAATGTAAATTTGATTTCAAATGGTCTCTTCTGTGGGGAATCAGGAAGCTGACATAATCGACAGATATATCCTTCATATTTAGAATTAATTTTTCTCCTTTTCCCTTTTTATTACCTTTACTAAAAGTCTTCACATAAACTATTCTAAAACAAAACAATGCAGTAGAGTCAAGAAGAATTCTAAAAGCATTCTATGCCTTGATCTGATGAATGAAGTGGTTGGATTCTTTTTCACCTTTTATTATTTTTCACAAATGACCTCAGTTTTCTGCCTTTTTTAAAAAGTTCTTTTTATAATTATTTTTGTCTTATGTGTAATAAGTGTATTGCCTACAAGTATGTAGGTACCTGTGTCAGGCAATGCCCCTGGAGCTCGGAAAAGCATTGGATCCCCTGAAACTGCAGTTACAGATGGTTGTTAGTCAGAATGTGGAAGCTGGGAACTGAACTCAGGTCTTCTGCAACAGCAACCAGTGCTCCAGTTTTCTGCCTTCTTACATCTCATGGGTTTAGCGGCCTCCAAGTTCCTGGAGGCAGGTAGTTACTGAATGTATTGCAAGCTCCAGAAAGCCAGAGGCTTAGGTCCATGAGGGTCTCTGGCACTTAGATTATAGACTGGAAGAATGCTGAATAATTCCCAAAGTGAACTCTGGAAATACTGGGGGTTTTGTTTGTTTTTTCTACTCGGACTACATTCTCTCCCTCTCCTCTCCCAAAGTGAGAGAGGAATGCTCCACCAATGTCTGGTAGCAGTTGCTGCTTCACACTCTGGAGAGTGCTACTCTACAGAGTCAGAGAAACTTCTCTAGTAACTATAGAAATGATCCTTCAAAGTATAGTCTGACATCTGGAAATATTCTTTTCAACCACGTAACATGAGATCTATCCTCAGAACAGATTTTAATGCACCATATGCTGTTGTTGACTTCAGGTGCAATGTGAACCTCTCAAAGATGGTCACTGTACTTAAATGAAACTTTCTGTCTTCTGATTAATAAGTCTTCATTTCCCTTCCCTCTGGTGGCTTCTCTCTGTCTCTCTCTGCATATGCATGGGCTTGTGCATGAAGAGGCCAGAGGAGGAGCCATCCATCCACCTTGTTTTTGAGACAAAGAGAGCATTGGCTGGAGCTCACTGAATAGGCCAGGCTGGCTAACTAGCCAGTGAGCCCCGGGGAGTCACCTGTTTCTGCCTCCTCAGTGCTCATATTACAAGCACATACCACAACACCTGATTTTTTACATAGCTTTGGGTGGAACTCAGGCTCTGAGCTGCGCATGGTGGCACAGGCCTTTAATCCCAGTACTTGGTAGGCAGAGGCAGGCAAATCTCTGAGTTCGAGACCCGTCTGTGTACAGAGTGAGTTCCAGGTCAGCTGGGGCTACACTAGAAGTGTCAGGTGTGACTGGAACCTCTGGAACCCCTTCCCCTCAGCAGTTCCAACCTAGACCCTCAAGTGCCTCTGAGATCTGAGAGATCTAAGAACTGATTTTTGAATAGATAAGGACCCCAACCCAGGATTCACAAACCTCTATAAAAAGGACTACTTCCTGGCCAGAAGCTTACCTTAAACATCAATCAGATGTCATGGCAATCCCAACTCCCCTCCCCTAAAAGCCAGGAGGGGGCTGAGGGGTTTTAAAGGCTTTGAGGGCTTGGACTGGGATGAGGACTTGGGCTTGGGGCTGAGCTCGCTCTCCCGGGGAGTTAGCCTCTCTCACTTTCCCTGAGGGAGCTCCTCCATCTCGATCTGGAGCCTGGCATGCCAGCCTGGGTTCCCTGGAGCCCCAGCCCCAAGATGGGGGTGAGGGGGCTAGCATTTCTCCACTCATGGGTGTGGAGGAGCTAGCCCCATCTGGTCGTCTTTTAATAAAACCGTGTCCTGTTAGCTCCCAACAGTCTCTGGTCCCTTTTGTCTGCTGCGTCTCTCAAACTCTGACCTTACAAGAAGCATTGGCTACACTTGCAGGGGGACTGGAGATTGAATCCCAGCTCCCACGTGGTGGCTAACAACCATGGGTAACTCCGGTTCCACGGGATCCAGAACCCTCTCTTGGCTTCTGTGGACACTGGACACAGGCACCCCTTACATGCAGGGCATAACACACATAAAATCAAAATTAAGCAAAAATTCCCAGTTCTAGGTGCAAGATACTGTCTCATGAGTTGTTGGTCATGGAGGCCCCATAAGCTACCAAAATGATGCAGGCTGTTGCCATTCCTCTTGGTTGGTTACCAGAACTAGAAGACTCATTGCTGAAGACAACACACACCTTGGGTACAAGATACAGAAAAACTAAACTGGAACTGAGCTGGAAGCTTCCTCCCTGCTGGCCAGCTTTCATAGCGCCAGAAAGTGCTGTGCAGGCACCAGTGGTCTTGCACAGCTGAGAACCCAGTGGACCACAACAGCCACCTGACAGACACAATGTGCCCGTTAGTGCAGTAGTGGCAAACCCGGAGTGGGCAAGCAAGTGCTCTCAGATTGGTTCCACAAGAAGGAATTTCGCGTCTGGTACTATAAATGCAATTAAACCCGTGGCTAAGGAAGTCTTATACCCTAGAGGGGAACTCACTGTTAAACTAAATACAGGGCCAAGCTTCCTCTAAATACTTGTGTTTATATCCATAGACAAATGTTACTTTCATTCTTAATCAGGGCGACTTCTCTTTACGACGAACAGTGGCAAATGCAGAGACACGAGGCTGCTCAAGGTGCTGAGAATAAGCGATGATTGAGAGGTCAGCCCTAAACGGGACCCTCAAACCACCCAGCTGAGGCTTACAGAACAACGCAGAAGAGAGGGAAGGATGTTAAGAGCCAGAAGACGGAGAGCAGGGCTGTGAAATGCCATCTTCTGGACATGACAGCCAATGTGATCATGGTTTCATTGCACCAATGGCTGCCTGCGATGGGCCTGCACAAAATTGGGCCTCTCGATAGCCAATCAGATTGAGGAGAGGCCGACATGGTCCCACCCCTCCTGAACTATGGCCTACTGATGGATTCTGGGAGAGGGGTAGACATTTTCTTTAGTTGTGTACCTATTGATGAACCTACCACGCCCCAGTGGGTCATTCCAAACCCATGGTCACAGACAACCCTGGTTAAACTTCATGGGTCACAAAACAAAATGGAACGACTTGAATATGGGAAAGGGGCTTGTAGGGAGGAGGGGATGACAGAGGTGGAGACAAGATGAGGATGACTGTCATCAGAATCTACTATGTATATGTATGAAGTTGTCAAAGAACAAATTTAAAATAAAAGATTTTAAAAGGAGCAACACTCAGAAATCATAAGCCAAATGTCAATTACAGTTTCTGTGTTCCTGCAGTCCTAATAGCCAGAATATCTCTGGTTGCATGGACGTTTTGGCACATGTGACCACACTCTTCAAAGACCGTAAACAATGTGGTATGGGCACTGTTCAGGAAGAATCACCGCACTATAAAGAGGCACTGAGCATTCTCTGCTGTCCTGGAAAGATACTGTGCCTTCCTTGCTCATTGCTCTGCACATTGTCACATACACACGTCACCTTTTAACACATAAAGCTTGACTCCCACTCATGACTTCTGGGATGCTTTATTTTGATATGAAATCAAACCCCAGGGCTTGTGAGCTGTATACCCACATAGACTATCTATTGCATTTGTTACATTTCAAGAAGGAAGGTGAATCAGAGCTATAACACAATGGCATAGTGAGCCATCATGTCCTTCAGGGCTTTCTTCAGTTTGTACAATGCTTTCCCGTACGCTATCTCACGCGAACCTCTTAATCCTAGCGGGATCCACAGACAGGAAAAACAGAAGAAATTAAAAAGCTCAGATTACTCAAGTTCACAGTGGAGCTGGCACTTGTACATAGCTTTACTCCAAATCCACTGTTTCCTCCATGAATCTCTTCATCTTGAAGAAGGCGACATAGGACCAATATGTGATGGTTGAGTATCGTAGATCTGGCTTTACATTTAGTTCTGCTATTTATTAGCCTGATGAACTTGGGGAAGTTACCAAGCCTCAGGGTCTGGTTTTCTTATCTAAAGAACAGGCATCTTTGGGTTTGAAGCTGAATGTGTCAGTGCAAGAAAAGCGCCAAGCTCAAAGCACAGGACCCAGTAGTCTTCAGTGAATAGCAGCTATCAAATAAGAAATTAGCCTTAGTTAAGAACTGGGAGTGTGAATCTCACTTCTGTGGCTTTTCACTGTTATTGACTGTGTTGATTAAAAATAGCCTCAGAGTTCATTTCTTGTCCCTCCAAATAAAGGCAATGGGGGCTCCTTAAGAAAAATCTAAGGAACACTCTGGCCTGATTTACACACAGGGCTCTCCATTGTCTGGTGTATGTGTGTGTGTTCTCTAGACGTCTAGGGAGAAAGGAAGAAGAAAGGAGCGAAAGACTTTGGTATCAAGTTTTCCAGCTTTTCCTTCATGTTAACACTTACCCTGCTCCCAGCCAAGAAGTTAACAATACAGATTAGAATGCAAAGGACATTTGGGAATTGTCACAGCTCTCTTGGAAAGTATATGAACTCACAAAGCCACTATTGATTTTATGGACTTAATTCTTGGAGAGCAACGATGTGATTTGGTAGTCAGATTTCTTAGACTTACATCCTTTGTTTAAAATGATGCAGGGAAAATAATAGTAATCATAAAATACCACAGGGACAAACAAGTGCAATGTAATATTCCTATCACCTGAACAAATGAGATGAGAAAGCCAGTGCCGAGAGAGGCTGTTTTTATTACAGGATAAATGGAACTGGACATTTAAAGCAGGAATGATTTATTTTGCACAGCATTATACATTCTTAACAAGGTCTGGGGTGTGGAGCAAGTTCCAGAGGTACAGTGTCCTCATCCCACCTCTTAAGGGGAAACTGACAATTTGCCAGAAGATGCCACAGAAAAAGAAAATAAACAAGAATTAGTAAAGATTTCCTGTGTAGGCTGAGGAAAAACAACCTCAAGAACCAAGATTACTCTTGGCCAAAGGGACCACAACTCAGTTCCAAAGGTAACTCACTAATGGGAGCTTGGCTCTTTCCAGAGAGGCCCCTTCTAAGGTGTGTGTATCGTGGTAGGTGTTTCTATTTCAGCCTTCAACTCAACCTTCCCTGACACCTCCCTTCACCCCTCAAAAGTTCAGGCCTGGGGGCTGGTGACATGGCTCAGCAGTTAAGGGCACTGGATGCTCTTTTAAAGGACCTGGGTTTTTCCCCCAGCACTTATGTGATGGCTAACAACTATAACTCCAATTTCAGATGCTCCAATGCCACCTTCTGGCCTCTATGGGTAGTGCACACATAGGTGCACTTAACATACATACATGCATAACACTTTTACACATAAAACTAAAAACTTAAAAAAAAAAAAAAAAAAAAAAAAAAGGCTCGGGCTTATTCAGTTTCTCGAAACCCATCCCAGGCTCCTTTTTCCTTCTTTTCTTCCTGTAACCCCATTCTTGGAACCCATGGTGTTCTTTCCCAAAAGCACATCTGTATTTGAACACACTCTACCCCATTATTACCTTTGCTGACAATATGGAGTCCTGCATGACTCCTGCCTTGGAGGATAGTCAAGCCTTGAGATGTTTCTTGCCTTCCTCCTCTGGAGCAGTGAGTGTCTAGGGCCTTTTGGCACTAGTCATGTGTCAGGCATGATCCTAGGCTCTGGGAACAGAGTGGCAAGTAAAATAGACGCCCAGTGAAACATACCTTCTAGACGGGAAGAGGAATAAATTGGCAAATAAGCACTGTTAGGGTTTGAATATGAAGTATCTCTTCAAAAAGTTCCTGTGTTGAAGGCTTAGTCCCTAATGCTGTCTTTACAGTTGTGGCTTTTGGGAAGAGACTGGATCAAGAGGGCTCTGATTTAGTCAATAGATTAACCTACTGATGGGTTCATAGTTGGTTTGGGGTTTTGTTATTATTGTTTCTTTTTGCTTTTGAGACCTGGTTTCCTGTAGCCTGGCCTGGACTCAAACTCCCTAATGTAGCCAAGTGTTGTAAATCTACTTTTCTGTTGCTGTGATAAAATGTCAACCAAAATCCATTTGAAGAGGAAAGTGTTCATTTGACTTACAGTAACAGCCCATCACTGAGGGAAGCCAGGCAGGAACTCAAGGCAGGAACCTGGAGGCTGGAACTATGGAGAAATGCTGCTTATTGTATTCTCTGGCTTGCTCTCTTATATAGCTCAGGTCCATTTGCCAAGGGATGGTGCCACCCACCATGAGCTGGGCTCTCCCACATCAGTCAGTCAAGACAATTTCTTTCAGGCTAATCGGGTCCATGAAGTTTCTCATTTGAAGTTTCTATTTCCCAGATGACTCCAGTTTATATCAAGTTGACAATAAAAGCTCATCAATACATCAACAACAGCCTTGAGCTTCTGATCCTCCTGCCTCCACCTCCCAAGTGCTGGGCTTAGAGGTCTGTGCCACTACACACCCAGTTTGCATGCTGGGGCTCAAAAAATGGGCTCAAAAAGTGCTAGGGAAGCATTTTTACCAGTCCTGGAGTCATAATCAAATGGACTAGCGGGAGGGGCGGGGCTATGGAAGATGAAGCCTGGTTAGAGGAAGTGGGCCACCAAGTTGACATCTTGTCTTTGAATTCCTTGTGTTCTTCAGTGTGCTCGCTGGCCACCACGAGGTGAGCAGCTTTGCTCTCTACGCCTCATTATGACGTCATGCCCACAGAGATGGAGCAAAGAAACCATGAACCCAAACCTCTGAAAACCATCAACCCAAACCTCTGAAAACCATCATAACCAAATAAAATCCATCTTCCTTCAAGTTGTTTCTCCTAGGTATTCATCACAGCAGCAAGAAATAACTAACATAAGCAATTTGAGTTTCAGGTAGTAATAAGTATCATGAGAAAAAGAAGGTAAGGGGGTGAAGGCCATAAGATGAACTTTCTTTCTGAAAAGGTAATTGAGCAATGACCCTGGGGCACAGAGGGGCCAATCTGGTAGAAGTCTGAAGAAGGAAGGCCCAAAGAACAGCAGGCTCCAAGGCCCCAAGATAGGAAAGTTGCTTGGGATGCTTGAGGAATGCTGAGCAGAACAATATAGCAGGATGGCAGCAATGAAAGAGGCATCGGTGTGAGGATGTGAGATCAGAGGGCACAGAGCCCATGAAAGGCCTTTTGAGGACTTCGCTTTTACTGGTAAGCTGCCAGGAGACGTTCTAGACAGGCGTCTGGCATGGTCTGCCTCTGGACTAGCACAGGCTCTGCTGGCTGCTACACTGCTCTCTCTGTCTTTGATTCAAGTCAGCAAGAATTCTTCATAGGGGGCTGGAGAGATGACTCAACAACTAAGAGCACGACTGCTCTTGCAGAAGATCCGGGTTCAATTCCCAGTACCCACATGGTGGCTAACAAGCGTCTGTAATTCCAGTTCCTGGGGATTCAACACTCTCTTCTGACCTCCTCCAGTACTGCATGACACAGATGCACTTACATACATTCAGGCAATACACTTTTACACAAAAAATAAACATAATATTTTTTAAAAAAAGAATTCCTCATACATCTGCCATTCGTAGACCCTATGATCAGGCATTAAAAACACCATCTCATTTAATTTTAGAAGGCAGGCACTGAGTGCTCAGATCTGTTTTATTCACAGGGAAACTGCAACTCAAACATATATATAACTTGGAAAGTGGTGGAAATGACTTCAAATTTAGATTTCTGATTTCATTTTTTTTTTGAGACAGGGTCTCACTATGTAGACCAGGCTGGCCTTAAACTGACAGAGATTTGCCTGCCTCTACCTCCAAAGTGGGGAGATTGAAGGCATGAGCCACCGCTAGATTTTTAACAAATACGCCCCGCTGTGTTTCCTGATAGAGTCACCAAACTTCTCTGAACTTCTGCAGGTAAAATCATGAACCTTGAAGAGTTCGCAAGGAAAGGAAGGGGATCTAGACTCAACCTGTGGGGAAAGGTCGAAGCAAACACGCATGTCGGAACCTTGGGGTTTCAGCTGTCTCTGTTTATCATTGCACTAAACTTCTGTACACTTGATTGTGAGTCATGCAAAGCCCAAAGTCACAGCTCTGAAAAGCCACCCAACCACAAGGGGTTTAATTTATATCTACAGTTTCAGCCTGTTGCCTGCTGTGCCTCAGCTGTGTCTGACCACAGCTGCATCCTGCTCTATTAACCACAACTCAGAGTTGCTTCCAAATCTGTTTATTTTTCCTTTCTTCAAGTTGTTTTTTTTAAGGGAGTTATCATCGCACAGCATATGAGATTGAATATTATAGTCTCCACTTGGTTAGATTTGCCCTTCTCTGTTTTCCAAGAGGTTAAAGAGAGCCCTAACCAGAGGCCACCTACCTTATGCTAGATGACACCTCCAACATGTCAAAAGATGGTTCTATGTACCCAGGAGAGAGCTGTGAGTGTGTGTGTGTGTGCACGCGTGTATGTGCATGTCGAGTTGAGGCCAGCGAACAACACTGGTGTCATTACTCAGGACGCCATCCAGTTGGTTTATGGAGACAAGATCTCTTGCTGGCCTGGAGCTCACTAGTTAGGCTAGACCCTAGGATTTGCCTACTTCTGCCTCCTCTGACATCACAAGCATGAACATCCAGTGTTTTTTTTTTTTTTCTTTAATGTGGGTTCGTAAGATCGAACCCAGGTCTTCAGGTTTGTAAGGCAAGCACTTTATCAATTAAGCTATCTCTCCAGCCTAAGGCAGCTTTTTATATTGTTTTGTAAGTAGTAATAGTTGGCAAAGGACATGGAATAAGAGCTATTTTCTGCTGCTGTTTTTAAGTTTTAAACTATTAATTGGTAAATTAGTGTAAGCAACAGAAAAATCACCAGGAATTATTCACCTTCACTAAAGCTGTAAATTATTGGTCATTCAATCACACACTTCAAAGTCCAATCTCTCAAATTCTGAATAAGCTGCAATTATTTACATTTAATTTAAATGCCAATAAGAACTTATATTTGCCTAAGAGCAGAGGTTTTTCTTTCCTTTATTTTTTTAATCTGTGAAGAAAAAGGTGAGGAAGGGCTGGGGGACCCCTACCAACTTTGAGCCAGCTGTGTTTCTTCTTCAGGAAGGACCACTGAGGAGGTGATAGCTTGTTTAATCTCAGAAATGTAAACAGAAGCCAGCCTGTCACAATTAAGTTAGAATTTAAGTACTAATTAAGTCTGATGCCGTACAACGGAGATTTAGATTTAGTAAATATTGATCCCAAGTGACTCTCTGTTCTCTACACATCTCAGATTAATGTTAATGTAAACCAAAGTGCATGTGTTCTTTTCACAGTAAAAGTCGCTCCTATATATATTCCAAGACATGAGATCGGAAACCACAGAGATTACATTTCCCTGGAATGTATGTGAAAGACCACAGCCTTGGAGTGGTGTTATCTCTATTTCTGCAGGATTGCTTAGGGTCTGTCAGGACACACAGCCACAACAGATTGCTAAGAGGTCCTGGGCCAGATTAAAACACACACACACACACACACACACACACACACACAGAGAGAGGAGAGAGAGCGAGAGTTGTTGACGCCAAGGTTTTAAGATCTCTTTAAGGTCAATTGCATAACTAGAAGAGTGTGCTGAAAATATTTGAAAAAAGAATTATAATTAATCTACCAGTGACTACAGCTCCCATTTCAGTCCACTTTCAGTGAGGGTAACTGAAAATCCAGATTGCTGTGGAGGGCACAGAGAAATAAACAGTCCTTGATATTTCACAGAAGAGGAATTTATTTAAAGCAGCTGAGGGAGTTAGTGAGTGCCCAGTTTATTTTGAGGCCATCTTTGCCATTTGAAAAATAAATATTCTCGTCAAAGGAGTTAACATGTGGCTTTGTTGTTATGTGAATGTGATATGCCTGTCTGATCTCCCCAAAGTTTTATTTTTCAAGCAGTTAGCATTAGAGAGGCCAAAAGGAAAAAATCATTTGAAATAAGTAAATGATTTTTTTCCCCAAATGGGAATTTTGTCATGCTAAAATTAGATGGCTGGACCAAGAAATATTTTGGTTATAGAATGTATGACATCTTAAACGTTATATCAGAATCCTAGTCTAGAAAGAGCCATCTCCATGTTCTGGGTAGGGGAATGCCTAGAAACATTAATGTTTCTCTGAACAGTTTAAATGGTAACAAACAGATGGGCTGGCAAGATAGCTCAGTGTATAAAAGCACTTGCCATGCAAGCCTGCCTGACCACCTACATTCAATTCCCAGAACCTATGGTGGAAGGACAGAACTGACTCCAGAAAGTTGTCCTTTGACCTCCAGATATGCACCATGATACATACACAAATATAATAAAATAACAAATAGAAGTCATAAAAAGTGTAAGCACTGTGCTACCTGCTTTTTATAGATGGGAGGCCTGAGGCTGCTTCTGCAAACCCCTGCAATCCACATGGGACAGCTTAGATGAAACTCAGCACGTGTGTCAGAGGAAGAACTAGCCGGAATCAGCACTAGATGGGAAGTGGAGGGTGAATAAAAGGAATCAGGAATGACCCTCAAATTTTTGGTTTGGGTAATTGGCTGTGTGGTGGTGCCATTCTGAATTGGTAATGACAGGGAGAAACGGTCTGTGAAGGAGGCAAGACAGAAGGCTCCAAGTAGTGTGACATCTGTTGTCCAGCTAAGAGGGGTTGTCAGATAAGCAGGTGAATGTGTGTGCTGGAAGCTCAAGGAGCTCCTGTCTGTGAATCAAGCACAGAAGAGGCTTCAGGTGCAGAGGAGCAGGCCTGAGCTTCACACTGCGTAGGGACTAGTCCTAGAAGGGAAAATCAGAGTAGAGAAACTCAATTTTGAACTTCTTTACAAAATATTTTTTTTTAAAAAATGTATTTTTATTTAAAGTGTATTTTAATTTTATTTGTGTGTCTGTATATGTCTATGAGAATATATGCTACATGTGTGCAGGTGCCTGCAGAGTCCAGAAGCTTGGATCCCCTGGAGCAGGAGTTACAAGTGGTTATGAGCAGCCCTACATGCATGCTGGGAACCAAACTAGAGTCCTGCAAGAGCACTAGGCTCTCTTCACCACTGAGCCAACTCTCCAACACTTACAAAGTGTCTTTATTCCTGTTTGTAGTTGTGAATTTCTAGAATACAAAATATACCCACATTCAAACAGGTACAAAAACATTCAGATGTTGATGAATTTTGTATTAATCACTTTGGATTTACTTTTAAACTATGCAAATCTAGAGTTGACTGTAGTCATATTTTTCATATCCAATTTGGAGTCAAACATCCAAGGTTTACATGCTACTTACAACACTTAACTAGCTGTGTGATCTTAGGAAAATGAATTTCGGTCTGAGCCTGGGGGCTCCAAGGCAGAAACACAGTATGGGGAGGAGTGAGATAATTTAAGGTCAATTCCTCCATCAATCCCTAGCTCACAGTGAAGCTCATGAGAGGAAGCTGTTGTGAGATGGATAAGGCATGCTCTCCCAGACGGTTAAGTCTGGTAAAAGGAGATCGACACAATCAAAAAATGACAGCAAGAAGTTTCCAAAGTGAGAAGACCAAAATAAATGTGAAGAACCTCCAGAAGATACTGCATCTTCCAGTCAATGGGAGTCAGATGATGGCCTCAGCCTGAGGGCAGCCCGGCTTTAGTGCTTGGAAGGGACACCGACTCCTCAGGACTGGTAGCCAAGGAGAGCAGACTGGTATCATCTTGGGCTTTTCCTGCCTTTGGGTAGCTCTGTGTTCCCCGCCACCCTCCCCCTTGCCCACCTGTATCTCCTCTTACCAGGATCATTACTTGACCCCTCCCAGGGTCACACTTAGTTCCTGACATACTGGTGTGTCCCTAATCAAGTAGTTTCGGTTCCTCTCTGTTCCAATAACAAAGACTCTGGCATCCAAAGGGCACATTTTTTGATCCAGCTCTGGTACTAGGTTTGGATTCTGCTGGGTCAGCCTGATAGCCAGCCTCCTGACCTGGCATACAGCGCTCAAAGGCTTTGTGGGGATTGGTGCTGGAATCCACATTTTCATGGCCAACTCAGGTCTGAGGCATTGTCTGTACTTTTGAAGGTGTGCCTCCCCTGTGATGGATGGCCTGGGGCTGTTATCCTGGCTGGATAACTGCTTGGTCCAGCAGTCTAATTCACTCTGGATCCTACAATGTCTCTTTCTTCTATTCATCATAGCACACCAGCTAGAGCAGGCAAAGGATCAAATCTAAGCAGGACACTCGATGTACTTTCTGCCGTACACTTGCCCCCTCTTGGCAGTCAGTCTTGCTTCAGAGGCCAGAGGCTGAACTCAGTGCATTGCGCTAAGCATGTAGCTTGGAAATGACTCAATTTTTAGGTGTTGGGTCTCAAGGCATTTGGGTGATCCATATCCTCAGGAATTTATAGCATTGAAGAAAAGCGACAGCAACAACGAAACTATCTGAAAATGTAAAATATTGTTTGCCTATAGCGTAAGTTTACTGAAAGCAGCAAATATTATCTAATATCAATCTCTAAAAGGACCTTTGAAATGAAAGCTATCAGGTTGATTCACTCTGTGTTACCATTTGTCTTGCCAGGTTTATTTTTCCTTCTTATTCTGATCTTTCTACTTTCTACTCTGACTTTGAAAATCAATAGTTAGGCATCTCTTTGTGCCAAGCTTTGCTTCTAGCCATTGGAGAGGGCCAGCATGGATCTGCTCCTGAACACAGCTAAAGGAGAGGCAGAGGTGGGTTTATTTCAGCAGCTTAAACTTTAGAGTCTTTTTCTGTACTGGCTCTTCTACAGGCCCTATATCAGGTATTTTTTTTTTTAACTTTTTTTGCTTATTTTTACTTTATGTGTATGAATGTTTTGCCTGCAGATATTCAAGTGCACCCATGTAGTGCAATATCTGTGGAGGGCAGAAGGTGACGGATCACTGAAATAGGAGTTAAAGATGATTGCTAGGAGCCTTATGGGTGCTGGGAATTGAACCCCGGTCCTCTGCAAGAGCAGACAGTGCTCTTAACTGCTGAACCATCTTCTCCAGCCCTCCTGTATCAAATTCTGTATTTTTAATTTTACATTCTTTTTCTTTTAAATGCAGAAATTATATGGGCTTGAGGCTTCCCCTAAAGGTAGGTCTACCCTTTAGGAGGGGTAAAACTATTTGAGGCCTAGAAAAGGGATGTGTCCAGCTCTGAATAGCCTACCCTGGGTTGCTGGGGACTGAACTGCAAAACCAGGTATGGTGTGGTCTCCTGTCAAGAGGACCAACCACCATTTGGGGGACTCCAGGTCTCAGAACCCCAGGGAGAAATTTGAATAACTTTAAGTAATGGCACAACTAAAGTGAGGTGGCTTTTTTATGGAACACTGGAAAAACAAACTTGCAGAAAATACAGACTATGGAGCTGAAGATTGTAACTCAGTTGGTAGAGTGCCTGTGCTGTATGCACAAAGCCCCAGCACCACATAAACTGGACACAGTGGTACAGGCTTCTAATCTAAGAATTCAGGAGGTAGAGACAGGAGGATCAGGAGTTCATCCTCAACTATATGGCTAGTTTGAGGCCAGCCTGGGATATATGAGGTAAGACCCTACCTCAAAGCAAAACAAAACCAAAAATTCAAAAAGCAGCAATGACTTTAAATACAGGCCGTGAGGTGGTGCTGGGCATCCACCTGCCAGTTGCCAGTGCCCCACATCACTGGATCTCATGTGGGGAGCTTGTGGTTCCGGTTCCCTATTCTTTCAGCATCCCATTCCACGTTCTGATGCTGTAGCTCTTGCGGTTTTCTGTAATCCTAGCCATTTCCCCAGGACTCTCGCCAAGTTCCTAGTTCCCTCTGTTACCTGCGCGGAGGGCAGAGAATGTAAATAGTATATAGATTTTGAACAACATCGTAAATGCTTTACAGACCGTGTGTAACAGGGAATAACTGAGCTGTAAAATTGGAATTAAACCAACGTGTTTACAGAAATGTGCCAATTGTAAAACTTCTCCGCTTTCCAAATGTAGCTTTTGGGATGCAGGGCTTTGGGTCCTGAGGGCGGCTCGGAGCTGGGCAGGCAGGGACGTCTCTGGCAGCCTCCTGTAAGTGCCTGAGAAAACATCTTGGTCCCATTTTCTCCATAGTTCTTGTGGGGCATGTGGCATCTTCCCTGGATCTGTAAGAACCTAACTGATGACCCTTCCTACTTCCCCCTGAGGGGCAGGGCTGCTGTCAGTGTCCTTCCAAGGGTGCAGACTGTGCCTGTGATAGTGACGGGGCGCCACTGGCAGCCATGGTCTCACAGGAAAGACTTCTTTCCATGAACACACCCACAGGAAATATCCCTTACTGTCACTATTGCCAGAGCAAGAGAAGCAGCTTCCTTCCTTATTCCTGCCCTCTCTCCCGCTCTCCCCCCCCCCCTCTGCCTCTCCCTTCTCTCTTCTCTGGTTCTCATCTCTGAGTGGTCAGCCCTAATTTCCTCCTGACTTTATTCATTCTGTCATGGCTTGGCTCCACCTGCGATGTAAAAACTGAAGGACGATCCTGACAGCTGGCCTGGACCCAGATGACACTCTCAACTCTTCCACTTGCACACTCCCATGGGGGAGCAGGAGAGGGAGGTGGCCTTGCATCAACAAAAAGAAGTCTGACAATCCTGTTTGAAACCTGGCCTAACAGTTTATAGTTACTAAATGGGAGATTTTAGGCAAGCTACTTAAAGTTCCTGGTCTTCTGGTTCCTTCCTCCAGTGTACAATGTACAATAGGAATAAAACCTTTTGACAGGAGTTCAGGAATTCAGATCTAGATAGCAGGTGCCCATCAAGTTTTGTTAATATGTTGTCCATATTATTGTTTATGTGTTTGGATAACTATTTACAAGAGGTCTTTCAGGATTTAAAAAGGAAACGCCCGTAGACGAGCTTTATAAGGCTGGATCTCTGATGGTTACAAACTAGTAGGAAATTAGTGAAACAGTATTTCAGGAACTGGCAAAAGTCAGGGGAGGTTCAGCTCAGAGGCCATTTTGGAATAAGCTTGGCTTATGACTCACTGAAGACCAACCCACTGAGGTTCATTCATTGTGAGCCAAACTAGTAAACTAGGTCCGAACTTGGCATCACTTAGGCTTATCAGATGGCTGAGTAGGCTTGTGAGTGCTGAGCATTCAGAAGCAGGGTTCCAGCATGTTTTGTTAGTAGATTGTGCATAATATAACTAAAAATCCCACTCTGTACTTGAGTGTTTCTCTAGGTCACCCCTAAAGCTAAGATACTTTCTATCCATCCATAGTGCCACATCTTCAAAAATGTTGGAGTGCTAGAGAGATGGCTCGACAGTTAAGGGCGTTTGCTGCTCTTGCAGAGGAGCAGAGTTCAGTTACATGTACCCACATCAGGTGGCTCAGAACTTCCTGTAACTCCAGCTCCAGAAGATCTGATGCCCACCTCTGGCCTCTGCAGGTACCTGCACCTGTGTGCAGATGCCTCCCCACATACATATGATTTTAAAAGGAAAAGAAATGTTGAAGCAAGAAAACCTGCGGGCATCTTTTCAGTTCCTTGATATAGTTTGGATTTGGTTTGCCTCCCAATGGTCCACATATTGGGAACTTGATCTCCAGCGTGGTGATGGAATCTGTAAGAGAGAACCTGGTAGGAAGTTCTTAGGTCACCGGAGTATCCGCCCACCTGTCTTCACCGGACTCACAAGAAGGTTGTTGTAAAGGCTGGAGGCTGTCATCCAGTTCACTGGCTTCCTATGTCAAGATGTGAATACTTGCTCCTAAAAGTGCTTCCACTGTTGTGATAGGTCATGATGCAACTGAGAGGCCCCTCACCAGAACTGAAACCAAACTGGCATAGATCCCATGTCCTTGAACCTCCCAAACTGTGAGCTAAATAAACCTCTCATCTTTATAAACTTAACTACCTTTAAGTATTTCATTACAGCACAAAAAGTTCACTAAGTACTTTGTATCTTTAACTTTTTGATACCATTAGAACCTAGGTTGCCTTTGTAGCTTGTGCTCTGCATCTTCTCCCAGCCTTTTGCCATCGAAGTGTTCATCTCTACATTCCTTTTTACTCTCGGCTGAGTGTAGACAACACTAAGAAGCCACAGGGCAAACTAATCCATATGAAGGGATTAATGACTAATAATAGGATAGCCCTAAAAAGCACTTTGCAGAATGCATTACTTCAGATCTTTCCAGTAATTCTGCTCAGTAGCTTTCTTTTCTTTATAATTCTATACTGAAAACTGAGACTCAACCAGGCATTTAATTTGCATGTTGCACATTCAGTACTCAGTGAGACTAGGATCTGAATTCAGGTTCACCTCTCTGTGTGTGTACCTATATATTATCTAAAACCAAGGCTGCATGGAGTAGAGAATATGTGGATACCTGAATGTCAACTGGCACAGTTACTAAATTAAGGGGGCATTAACACTGGAGTGCCTAGAGGCCATTCTGGGCTCTACCATTGGCCTCCATGTCCTGATGTATGGGACAACTGTATCCATTCTGAATAAATTTCCCCTTTGCCCATGTTGAATCCAAAAGGTGATTAATACTCTATGTAGAAGAGGTCAGCGTGGTAATCACCAGGGGCATGGAGCATTAACATGGATGGACTCTGATCCAGAAAGGATGCTGGAGATGCAGGACAGAGGTAAAGCATTTGGTCCTGAAGGGAATGGCAGAGAGGAGAGTAAGATCACATACAGCAAAAGAGACCCCTGCAGTTCTCCTGGGCAGTGTGGGCTCTATCCCAGGAACCTCATCATGTGTGGTTCCCGATAGCGGCTGAGATGCTTTCCAGGCCTCCTGTTAGTGCTGCCCACACCATTTAGTCTGTATCTCCACGTGAGACAGGCCTGTGGTGTAAGGTGGCTTGGTGGCTCAAAGCATGAGTATGTGGGTGATCCTGAATCTGCCTCTTGCACAGAGTGCATTATGGGTAAGGTAATAAGCTGTTCTACCAAATATGAATAATTCCTTGATCTGTCCCATGTAGATAACATACTTGTTATTCATCAGGGTATGTGAAGATTAAGCTAGTGATTAGAGAGCCTTTACTTAATAGATATATCAAAGTATAAGCCTCCAAATTTTTTTAAAATTATGATATCTTTATATGGTATGGTTGTTCTCAATTAGGGGCAATTTTGAAACACTGCCCCCCACCACATACACCTATTGTAGGACATGTGAAAATGTCTACATTTTTGGTTGTCACAACTGGAGGGTGAGAACATCTAGCATAGTGGGTAGAAGCCAAGTGTACAATGCACAGGACAGCCCGAGGTCCCAAAGAAAAAATTATCTGGTCCAAATTGTCAAGAATGTCAAGGTTCATAAGAACTAAAGCATGTGGAGCTGCTATTGCTCACCAAGAAGAGGCTGAGATACTGATACAACGTAGGATTGGAAAGAGTCAGAGTCCACAGACAAGTTCTTCCCCATAGGGAAGTGGTGTTGCATTCTGGCCCATATTCTACTTTTAGGATTCGCTCATGGCAGAGCTTAAACTAGTCTATGTATGTTCAAAGAGTAGATAAATATTTTTACCTATCTTTCTCCTCTTCCTTTCCTCCTTCCCTGCCTCCCCCTTCCTTCCCTCCAAGCTCATCAGTGTTTTGAGAAACTACTGAACAGCCACAAGGAAATAGACCCTGATGGCAGTCCCTGAGGTTCAACTGCTCTTGCATTTATAAATGTCTGTACCACTGATGGTTCTACCCATTGTACTTGTAGAAGACAGAAATCATGTTCACATGACTATTACAGATACTCTTCCTGGAGGCTTAGAGAGATGTCTTAGCGGTTAAGAGCACTGGCTGCTTCTGTAGAGGACCTGAGTTCTGTTCCCAGCACCTTTATGGTAGCTAAGAACCATATCCATAATTCCAATTCCAGAGAATTCAATGCTCTGCTGGCCTCTGTAGGCATTGCATGCACATGGTGCACTTACATACATGTAGGCAAAACACTCATAGCCATGAAATTAAAATTAATTAAAATTTAAGCTAGGCATGGTGGCACATGCTTTTAATCCCAGCACTTCGGAGGCAAAGACAGGCAAATCTCTGTGAGACTGAGGTCAGTCTGGTCTGCATAGTGAGTTCCAGGCCAGATGGAGCTATATAGTGAGAACCTGTCTAGAAAAAATAAAAGGGGATTGGAGAGATGGCTCAGCAGTTATGAGCACTGGCTGCTCTTGCCAAGGACCTGGGTTCAAGTCCCAGTACCTACATGGCAACTAAAAAAACTGTCCACAACTCC
Organism: Eospalax fontanierii; assembly: GCA_035773235.1. Taxonomy (NCBI): domain Eukaryota; kingdom Metazoa; phylum Chordata; class Mammalia; order Rodentia; family Spalacidae; genus Eospalax; species Eospalax fontanierii. The sequence continues at coordinate 25,720,937 of CM069543.1, read as the reverse complement.
AGTTCCAGGGAATCCAATGCCTTCTTCTGCACTCCAAGGGCATTGTAAGGGATGGGAACACTTATGCACATATAGGCAACACATTCATACACATAAAATGAAAAAAATATTAAAATGATACTCTACTGAAATTCTTGTTCCTGGGATACCTGTTCCACATATTGGTTACTTTTCTCATTGTTGCAATAAAATACCTGACAAAAGCAGCTTACATAGAGAAGATGCTCAGTTTGAGGGGATACAGTGCATCATGCTGAGGAAGGCAGGATGGCAGAAGCGTGAGGCAGCTGGTCACCTTGTGTCCAAGTCAGGAAGGAGAGAGAGATAAATGCCGGGGCTCAGCTTATTTTCTCCTTTCTCCTTTCTTATTCAGTCTGTAATACCAGTCCATGGGATAGTCCTGACAACATTCAAGATGTATCTTCCTTCCTCAATTAAACGTCTTTGGAAATGCCGTCATACATGTGTCTTCTAGGTGGTTCCAAATCCCATCACCTGACAGTTAAGACCAACCATCACACAGTAGCACACAGATCACCATATCACTACCACACTTCCCAGCTCTAACTCTAGGCTTCTAAAGTTGGAATTTGTCACCATCTTTCAAATCTGCGTTGCACTTTGCCTCTTACAACTTTAACATTGGAAATTATCTTTCTCTCTTCTCAAGAGTTTCTTCATGGTCTGATCACACCCTGCCCTGAACTGAAGTTATCTGTGAACATGACTTTCTGAGTTGCCTGGGAACTTTTCAGGGCACAGTCTTTTTACTTCCTTGACTCCCTAGAACTACTTGAGGCTGAATTTCAGTAAATGACTAGATAACCATATGGGTCCCCACAGAAGTGGGCCCCCAATGCGATTAAATACTAGTCAAGTATAAGTCAGGGAGACTTGTAGCCAAGCTCATTCCTCCATCAGACATCTCTATGATGCTACATATCTTTGAGGAAGCCATTTTTTCCTTTATTCTTTGGTAAAACATTCCGGACACGTAGGATAAAGGTCATCCCATTGCGTAGATCCTTGTCCAGCTGCATTTATGTTTCTGCCCTCAAGCACCACGAAGCCAAAGTGCAAATAGGGTAGGTCCCAGAAATAAGAGGAGACTTTGGCGTGAATGCCAGCAACGTAGAGCTCTGGGCCCCCTGCTCTCCACGCAGTCAAAGGGCACTGCCCAGTCTCTATAGAACTGTTGTTAAGGGCCAGAGGGTGTCGAGTGAGTGTCAAAAGAAAGTTCACATTTCCATGGAAGGCCCAGAGGCCAAAGGGAAAGGTCAAATATGTCTGTGGGGCTTTTGTCCAACTGCTCTTTGTCAAATCCCACATGTGGCCCTATTTTGATCTGGTGGGTATTTGCATGTGTTTTGGGGTGGATGAGAAGTCTGCACAGCTGGATATTGAGTAATCATTCCCACCCTTCCAACAGCCCAGCAGAAGAGCTGGTTTAGATGGGGCTGCTTTCTGCTCTCAATTTCCAGTCTGGCAAAGGAAACTGCATATTCATCTCATCAAGTCTGGGGAGAGTTAAGGGTGTTGCCACCTAATTCTTCTCCTTTCCCACATGTCTAAGCCATGAAGGAAAGTTCTGACTGTTTTCCTGTAATGCCAAATCATTACTGAGCTCAATGACAGTCTAGTTCCTGGTACATAGGTGTTATTTTCAAAGTTTTTATTGTGGAAAATTCCATATATATGGAAAAGGTAGACAGAATATACAGGAAGATTTCATGTATCAAATAAAAGGTAGCTCGGCCTCAACAGGAATTCATGGCCAATATTGCTTTATATCCACTGCACTTGCTTTCTCTCCCTATCTATATTATTTTGAAGCAAATTCCATACATGAAATTTCCTCTATAAACAGTTCTATGTGACTCAAAAAGAGGTCTATTTAAAAAAAATATAGTTTTTAGATGTAATGATATTATACCTAATTATAAATCATTAATATCATAAAATAGCAAGTATTCCAACATTAAATAGCTTCAGAAATGTCACTGATAATTTTTAAGTTTGCTTATTTGATTCAAGACCCAAAGAGAGCCCACACATTGTGTCTCCCCCTGCCCCAGCCTTCCTCCTCTGGTTTCCCTCCCTCTCTCCTTCAGCAGAAACTGGGTTATTAGCCTTGTAGTTGCCCAGTCTGGAGTTTTCTTACGGCACTTCTTCGATGACATTTTATATGTTGCTTTATCTTCTGCTTTTATCCATAAATTGCTAGTTAAGTGTTGAGCTTGATGCCCACTGGTGTTTATTGGTTGATTGTTGTTGAAAATACATAGTAATGGAAGACCATTAGTGAAGCAGTAATGTTTTTTCTCTTTCTGTAATACTAGCCACTGTAGAGGATCAATTCTTAGATTACCCCATTGAACACTGACATACGGTAATAACATTGTAATTGAACCATTCCTAATTTTTAGCCATAATTCTATGAAGGCAAACAGCTCATGTATGCTTCTTTACCCAGAGCAGTTGTTCCTATAGGAAAGGCACAATGGATGTTTCTAAATTAATTTTTAAATTAAAGTTTTAAAAGAATCAACTTCTTATACAAGTGACTATTATTTTTTAGACTCATCAAGAACTCATGATTTAAACACATTTAATCTGTTACACTTATTGTCATTGTTGGTCCATCCTTGGTCAGTGAGAGTCCTGGAGAGTTGGCTCCTCAGTCCTTCAGTACAATTCTAGAAGTCTCTGATAACTTACTTTAGTGTAACAAAATGTTTCAGGGTCATCGTGTATAGCTCTTGCTCTGAATGGGGAATAATCATTTCTCCCTGGTCCTTCCTTATTTCTGTTAGTATAAAGTGGTGTTCCGGAAGCGCACTCTGGGCTCTAGGATGTCTGTGCTAGCTGGGTTGGGTGTTGTTTCTAGGCCTTTGCTGTAGATTGAGATAGGATGATTGTTTATTTCTTAAAATAAAATTTATCATGAGTTCGTTCAGACATATCCAGTTCAAATTCAAGACTATCAGGATCTTGCTTAACAGTTTCAATGCTTTATCTCCTTTCTCTCATAGTTAATATTGATGTTCAAAGACACCAGGAATGACATGTTTTCACACAATTACACAATTGTTCTAACACACCTACACCTCTCAGAAAAAAAAGACAACCCACAATATTTTCACTAACAATAGTTTTTAGTTTAAGTGGTTATTACCTTTTTTTTTTCCTCCTACAGTACTCAGAATTGAACCCAGGGCCTTGTACATGCTAAGCCAGTGCTCTACCATACAGCAATGTCCTGGGCTCTTATTTTGAAATAAGGTCCTACTATGTTTTCCAGGCAACCCTTGAATTTGCATTCCTCCTACCTCAGCTTCCCAAGTAGCTAGAATTACAGGCCTGACTCCTGCAGTCTTTATTGTCTGTATGATCTATTCTCTGGACCTGTAGTCAAGTTAAAGTTTATGTTTTCTGGAATTGCTTCTTTCAGTGTGTGGGCTGGAGAGCTGGCTCAGCAGTTAAGAGCTCTCAAATCACTTGTAACCACAGTGGATCTGACACCCTCTTCTGGCCTCTAGGGGTACCAACAGGCATGGGCACAGAAACACACACACACACACACACACAAGTAAATAATAAAATATTTTTAAAGTCAGTTTTTGGTAATTACATGAAATGTTTATATGATTTTAAAGTCAAACCTATCAAATGAAGATTTATAAAGGGGTATGAATTATAAGGTCAGGGTTTGAGAGACACACCAGACAAGAGACCAGAGACTCTGCTGGGAGCTAACAGGACCTGGTTTATTAAGAGAAGACCAGATGGGACTAGCTCCTCCATACTTGGGAGTGGAGAAATGCTAGTCCCCCTGGGGGGGCTAGCCTCCCTAAAGAGATGGGGGAGACTAGCCACCTCATCTTGGGGCTGGGGCCGGGGCTCCGGGCTGGCATGCCTGACTCCAGATAGGGATGGGGAGGGAGGGAGAGAGAGGTGGGAACAGCTAACTCACTGGGAGAGTGAGTCATTTGCCCCGCCTATCTGGTCAGTAGGCGGGAAGCTTATCTATTCAAGAAGTTGTAAAAGTCCCCCTTTTGCAGGTATTGTGTATTCTGGTTGTTCGGCTGGAGTTGCCAAGGGGTCTGCTGGGAGGAAGGGGGGTCCTTCAGTCACATCTTACATGAATTCCATCCTTCTCTCTCTAACCCTGTTTCTTACAGGTAAGAGTTGGACTTCCTTTTGATTTCATTGCCCATTAGTGCAGTGGGAAATGAACATGACTGGACCTGAATGCAGGTTTTGCATTCACTCTCTCACTCAGAAAGTGATTTTTTGTTGTTGTTCCTGCTGTTAAATTTGTTTTGTAACCTGAAATTTCTTCCCTTTTTCTCCTGTTTGAAACGGTGTCAAGTAGTTCTATTACCGTGTTCATATGTAAGTTGTATTGCTGTGCATAATATATTTTTGTATTTTTTAGTTTGAGAATTTCATAAATGAATCTTGCATTTGCATCTTTTTCCCCCTTCTGAGCCCGCCCTCCAATTCCTCCCATGTCACTCCCGTTCCTCAATTTCTCATCCTCTACTTTGATTATTGTTACATATACACATTTATAAATACACACATACACATAAAATGCACTGAATCCATTTAGTGGTGCTCGTGTGTACATGTGTTTAAGGGCTAACCACTTGGGATTAGATACCTATCAGGGAGGGAGCTCAACCCTGGAGAAAACTGATTCTTCTTCCCTTAGCATCCACTGATCGCCTGTAGCTCTTCATCTAGAGGTGAGATGGGGCTCCATGAAATTTCCCCCATCCACATTGGCATATCAATTGGTTTTATCAAAATGCAGATTTTGTTAGGCTGTGAAGATTTCATGGGTATAGCTTCCTTACCATGTCTGGAATGCATTATCTAACAGCTGGAGTTTTGTTCTTCTGTCTCTTAAAGTTTTTCTATCCCTTCTTCTGAAACGTTCTCAGAGCCATAGGTGTAGAGGCCGCATTGTAGATGGGTCACTTGGGGCTGGCATCTCACAGTCACTTGTTTTCCACATTTGACCAGTTGTGGAACTTACATTAGTCTCCACTTATTGCAAAAAGAAGCTTCTTTGGTGAAAAGTGAGAACTGCACTTGTCTGAATATGAAGACACATATGTAGAATATGGTAAGAGCTAGTATTGGTCTGAAAAGTGACAGTAACAGGTTCTTCTTTGAGGTCTGTGACCTCTCCAGCCACGTGTACTTGACCATGTTTACAGTACCCTGCATGGATTCCCTCCTACTGAGAGGGCCTAAATAATCATTTAAGTTTTGTAATTGATTCTTCTATTTCTTAATTTTAAAATGTTACACACCACCCACAATTTCCTTTCCTGTGTGTACATATCCACTGAGACAATTTTTTCTAGTTGGTTTTTTTGTTTATGGTAGTCTAGCGATCACTCCATATTGACATACACAGATATTTCCTAGTTCTTAGCTTGTGTATGCACAATGGTTTTCTCAGCCAGTACCTCAATACTGAGAATTTTAATGCTCTCATCTTTCCTTAGCAAAAAAATAGTAACAGACTTGTACTTTCTCAGAATTATGGATTTGGATCTGATTCCTGAAAATGGACTTGCTAGATTCAGAGTGGTTTTGTTTCTTCTTACTGTCTCACCTAAAGAAAACTTGCAGGGCAGATGAAGTGGTACACACCTTCAGTCCCAGCAGTAGGGAAGCAGGAACAGGAGGATCTCCGAGTTCAAGGTCAGCCTGGTCTATAGAGCGAGTTCCAGGTCAACCAAGGCAACGCAGTAAGCTCCTGAATCACCCAGGCCCCCTAGTCTGGCCTTGGTGACTTCAAGCCTTTAATCCCAGCACTTGGAAGGTAGAAGCAGGTGAATTAAAGCCAGCTTAATAGTGAGTTCCAGGCAAGCTGAGGCTATAGAGAGACCCTGTCTCAAAAACACACCAAAAAGAAAACTTGCAATAGTACAGGGAACATTTTTCTCCTGTATTATTGAGGATAAGTTGACGCCAAGGCATGCGGTCACCAGTTGTGGATGTCTTAGTGCGTATTTCCTATAAGCAATAATGTTCACTCACATAATCACACTACTACCATTAAAATCAGGAAGTTAACACTGGTACAATACTACCCTCCAATCCTGGACTCAAACTATCACCCACAATATATTTTGAAGCAAAAGGACACCACATACCTCATGCTGATGTCACATCCCTTTAGCATCTGTCATTTAAAAATAGTTATTTCCTTGACTTTTATGACCTTGATTTAATTGGTGATTAAAGATTAAGTCAGTTATGCGTTCCTTAATTTGTGTTCATAGTCTGTTGTTCGTTTTTGCGGTTTTTTTTTTTCTGTAAAGATGTGTTAAGATTAATGTTGACCACATTTTCATTAAATTAGTATTAGTCTTGGGACCTTGGAGAGGTGGAGCAGGACAGAGGGAGAGAAATATCTCTAGAAGAGGGGCCCATCCTCTTTGGAAATGTGCTTATCTCACCGCACACAAAGGACAGGGCCTCTTTGATAGGGGGTGTTGGTGGAGGAAAGGAAGTCGATTCCCCAGGAAGCCCTGTAAGATAAGAAATCTGGGACTCTGTATACTTACAGGCTTCTGTGTTTCTGCATCGGCCCTCCTTAGCTTCCTCCTTATTCCTAGTAGAGTCATTTGGCTTTGGGGGAGGGGGAAGACCCCTTAGCAGAAGCATGGGAAGGGGAACTAGGCAAGACGGCAGCTTAGGAGAAAGAGGGCTTCTGGGGGTCGGGGTGAGGAGTCCATAGCAAGCACTTGATGCGCACCTGCTGTGTCCACACGGTTAAGAACACCCCTTTGTCCTGCCACACGTCATCCTCCCATTGAAGTTCTCAGTCTCTTCCCTGTGGCCTTGTGTATGGCCTTCTGAATAGAAACTGAGTTGTTACAGTCAGGCAAGAGGAATGATGCGTGCTGAAGAGCCTCACGTTCACAGGGATCACATAGCGGCTCCACCTTCACTAGCCATAATCAGGGGCGCTTCAGACAGGCGGCCAGCATCTCCAGGAAGAAGTTGGGCCAGAGGGCTCCCATGATGGGAGGAGTCAGGAGCTAGGCCTCGGGAAGACTGCCTCTACTTGATATTTTCAGTTCCCCGCTGAGTCCTTTCATTTCAACTGAAATTAAGGACAGAAGGAAAAGAGCAAACAGGAGCTTAAAGAATGTGTGATTATTTCCCTTTCAAATCCGGGATGCAGGAGGCAGCAGAGGAGCCTAGAGCAGCCAGCGTTCCCAGAAGCCCCTTCGGCTCCCACTAGCTCCAGCCTCAGGCCTGGGAATTCACACCCTGAGTCTTCCCGGCAGTTTGGTGAGACCAAGAGAGATTTACTTTAACTGTGTAGCTAAAGGAATGTTTTCAGAAGAGGTAACAATCAAACTGCACGCCCTTAGTACAGCCCAGGTGTTTGTATGGGTTACCAAAGGTGGAACAGATATGATTTCCCTGAAGGAGATGCCGGCAGTCTGGAGAGTGGTATCTGTTATTTCATAGGTTATATATTAAAAAAAAAAAAAAAAAAAAAAAAAATCAACCGAGTCTTCTACTTGGCAAACTCTCCAGTCCATTCATCAAGGAAAAATCAAAGAGTACCTTCAAACAACAGCTTTGTGATAACCTCAAAGGCTCAAGAGTCAATATTTGCTAACGGAGACTCTGTACTTTCCACACATTTCATCCTTGGGTCTTTTAAAATCCCTTCTTTGTGCTAGGGTCTAGATTAGAGAACAATACTACTCAAAGGTCTCCATGGGTTCATCCTCCTCCCCTTGTTTGAACTGAGCGTTTTTTTTTAAAACCTGTTCATGAGTGGTATGGAGCTAAAGTGCAGTTCTCTTGATAAGGTTTTCTTCATTATGTTATGAATAGGACAGGGACAACTCAATATTGACAGTGTAGCTTATAGATTTTAAAAAAAATGGTCAAAAGTCTTGAGGTTTTAAAGCTTTCGGACTTTGTTATGAACCCTTTGAAAGATCCGTTTGGGGCCCTGTAGGAGTTCAGAGGAAGCACTCAGCTTTGAGCGGAACCTGTCCCTTTTCCCCTGGTCCCACAAGTGCTGAACAGCTCTGCTTCCTGACTCAGCAATCCGATACTTTGATGAAGCAACCATTAAAGCACAATTGCACTGTGGTGAGGAAACCAGAATTTGATTCTGGCCTTTGCACGCGGTAACTGGTCTGTTACTGTGAAAAAGCCCAGTCTTTGACCTTCCACAGGTTAACCATCCAGAAGCCGGGAGAGGCAGTGGGCCAAATAATTTAAACATGCTGTAATTGCAGTAAACTTTTACTCAAGTTGTCGGGATAGTCGACACATCTATTACATTTACTGAGCCCAGTGCCTGGCAACACATAGGCAAATACTAAAATTTATCAAATCTATGTCATATATTAGAATCACACCTAGTTAAAAGAAATCTTGCCAAGAAAGAAGGTAGAGGTGGGTTGGGGAGATAGCTCAGTGGGTGAAGTACTTGTCCTCTGAGAATAAGGACCCCAGAACCCATGTAAAGAAAAGGTCAGGTACAGGTTTGCAGTCCCCAAACTGGGGAGGCAGAGACTGGTCAGCCTAACTTAATCTGTGAGTTCTAGACCACTGAGAGCCCAAAACAAAGGATGGACTACTGTGCCCACAGAACATGGAAGCACACATCTATAATCCCAGCACACCTATGATAAAAGTAAGAGGGAAAATGAGGTAAGTGAGTCTCTGCCAACTCACTAGTCAGCCAGGTAGCTGAGCCACAGGAAACCCTACTGCAAAACAAAGTGCAAGGTGGAGACTGACACCCAAAGTGATCCTTGGAGTCCCTGTGTGTGCGCTGGAATGGACGGCCTGGCACACACACACACACCCCATACACGTAAAATTGAATAGGATTTTCAGTTGGAGACGATGGGGGCATTCCAGACTGTGGAAAGTATGTGTGGAAGAGGACTAATCTAATTTGCAGCTTCAGCTGACTGTCTCAGTGTTCACAGCATTATAAGTTAAGCTTTACTTTTCCTTTAGCTTTACAGAGGAAGAGCAAACATAGGTTTAGTAACTTGCTCAAGGCCCCTCATATGGTCATCAAGATAAACTGGCTCTGGCTGTAGTTTCAGGGTTGTCACGTAGGTCCTTGTTAGGAGTCATGCTGTCCAATAAGTAGCATTTGCCACATGACTTCTGGAAATTTGACTTGCACAAACTGCTGCAAGAGGAAAGTACACACCAGATTTCAAAACTTAGTGTGCACATACACACACAGGTGTAAAATGAGTGGGGAGGAGGCCCTGGAGGTAAAGTGCTCGGTCAGTTCTAGCCAATAGGAGTTCATGTCTCAAAATTAGTGAACAGGGTAATAGATGGCTCAGCAATTAAGAGCCCTGGCTGCCCTTGCAGAAGACCTGTGTTAGGTTTCTAGTACCCACATGGCAGCTAACAACTATCTGTAACTTCAGTTCCAGTGGATCTAAGGTCCTCTTCTGGCTTACATGGGCATTGCATAAAATAGGTGCACTTACATGCAGGCAAAACACTCATATACGTTAAAAAAATAAAAAAAAGGTGATGGGTAGCAGACACCATCTTTGCTGAAGAAGTATTGGCGACTGATTACTACTGGGTAAGGATGAGCTAATCTTAAAGCAAGGGACTCTGGATAGGCTGACTAGACCTCAGTGGATGAACCTGCACTGGGGAACATTAGGAGACATTCATTAGCTTGACACAATAGACCTTAATGGAGATGAAAGAATGTATGGATTCCAGTTGGGGGGCTGTGAGGGGTGCTGGTGGGGAACGGGGGTGTAAAGATGATTAAGACTGAGATTTTCTGTATGAAATACACAACCATTCAATATAAAAAACAATTTTTTAAAAGGTGAACAGCACCTGAGGAATGACACCCAGGGTTGTCCTCTGGCTTCTATACGCATACCCTCCACATATACAAAGATATAAAGTATTTCTAGTTTTTTTTTGAGACAGGGTCTTGCTGTAGGCCCAGCTAGCTGGAACTTGCTATGTAGACCAGGCTGGCCACGATCTCAGAGGTCTGCCAGCCTCTCCCTCCCAAGTGCTAAGATTAAAGGTGTTGCCATCACACTCAGCTCTCATTAGCATTTTAAAACTGTTAAAATGATGATGTTAGATATATCTAAGTCAAATGTGATTAAAATTAATTTCAACTTTTTTTTTCAATTTTTGCAAGTGGATTACCAAAAAATTATACATTAATGCGATTTATATTTCTGTGGACCAACACAGCTCAAGCCTGCTCTAAGGGATGTGATGAAAGTAAGTAGTCCCAAAGGAAGAATACATATGTATGTACCTATTTTCTTTGCATTCATCCACTGGAGTTTGTACCTGTGAGCTCCCATACACCAGTGTCTTGCTGTCAACTAAGCTTTTGGGGGTAGGTACAGAATTAGACATTGAACCCAGACAGCGTAGCGTCAGAGCCTTTGAGTTTCAGAACTGTGATTGTGGGAGTTTGAGCATGCTAAGATGGGCTGCTTACCTATGTCAGGGAATGTGCACATTTCCTAGGTGTGGAATGCTGGGAATTTCTGGCATCGGTAGCAAAGCCCGGGGGAAATAGCCTCCCCCTTAAACTGAATTTCCCCTCACTGTGTTTTGGGGCCGCCAGGTGCTGGTTTGTACTAGTGAGCTCTTGACCGAAGCCCAAGCCCTGGGTGAGGATGAGACAGACCCTCTACACGCAGGTCCTGCCCGCTGTTGAACCTCGGCGTTCTAGCATCCCCACCTTCCCCGTAGCCACTCACTTCTCCCGGGTTTCATCATGCCTCCCCCCCCCCCCCCCCTGCGCTTCCAAGCCTTTCGCCTCTCCATTCCTCAGCTGATTTGCTTGTTTCCTCTGGCCCACTAGGCCAACTCAGCTCAAATATCAGCTTTACAGCCTCCTTTAACTACCCCCAAGGCAAAATGCATCCTCCTCCTCCTGTTCCCTGGCTGTTTAGCATGGCTTCTTCTCTATCCCTGCTTGGTGGCAGGCTCCATGTGGTGAGTGGAAGATCCCACTTGTCCACCCAGCAGTGCCTTCGGAGCATCTGTACACATCAGATAGAAGCTCAGTGCCTGGACCTGAACTGAATCGAATTGCATCTAACCAATTGCAGGAGAATAGGGTTGGCCCTGTCACAGCACAATGTCCCAGTGCAAACCCTCAGGAGGCTGGTGGCGCCTGTTCTCTGCTTGTCTGTTAAGACGCAAGATTAAAAGCAGAAACTAGTAGTTTTTTTCGTTTTGTATTTGTTTTACTTTTAACTTCTGAAATGACAGAGAATGCCAAGCACGAGAGAAACTATAGTAACTCACCAGCATGACTCAGCACTGAGGCTCGAGTTCAGAAGAAAGGCTGGTTTTGTTCATAGGATCTTAGTGTACGAAACACACTTTCCCGCCCTAGTGTCTGGTGTTTGATGCAGGGATTGGTGCATGATTAAGACAGTATCTTTGACACCTGTAGGCTCTTTGGTGCACTTGCTCCCCCCCCCCTCAGCTGCTTGTAATTGTTTTGAAACAGGTTGTAAAACTATAGCCTAGGCTGCTCTGAAACTCTTTGTGAAGCCCAGGCTGGCCTTGCATTGAACTCTCTACAAGCGACTTGCCTCAGCCTCCTAAATACTGGGATAGGGTCTTGCTATACAGACCAACTGGCCTTGCATTCACTGTGTAGCCCAGGCTGGCCTTGAAGAGGTAACCCTCTTGTCTCAGCCTCCCAAATGCTAGGATTACAGGCCTTAGGTATGCACGATCACACCTGGCAGGAAAGTAGGCTTTTGTTGGTTTTGTTTTTAACAGTGTTGAGGATCAAACTTAAGCCCTTGAATGCTGGGTGAGCACTTCACTGCTGAGCCAAATCCACAGCCCAATTTAAAATTTTATCTTCAAGGGCTGAAGAGATGACTGACTCCATGGTTAAGAGAACTGGCTGCTCTTGCAGAGGGGACCAGGGTTCAATTCTTAGCACCCACGTGGCTGCTAACAATGGTTTATAACTCCAGTTCCAGGGGTTCCAACATGCTCTTCTGACCTGTGTGGGCATTTCACAACATGGGTGCACTTACATACACATAAAAATGAAAAAATATTTTTGAAAGTTGTATTTCAGTGTTGTTCTCTTTGCTTCAATTGCTGTGACAAAGCACTCTGACCAATACTAACTTGGGGAAGAAAGGATTTATTCAGCTTACATCTCCTGAGTCACAGTTCATCACTTAGAGAGTCCAAGGTGGGAACTCAGGGAAGGAACCTGGAGGCAGAAGTTGCAGAACAGACCATGGATGAATGCTGCTTACTGGCTTGCTCCCCTGGCCTATGCTCAGCCTGCTTTTTTTATACAACACAGACCAACCTGCCCAGGAGTAGCACCACCCACAGTGGGTTGGGCCCTACCAAATTACTCAACAATCAAGAAAATACCCCACACACATGGCCACAGGCCAGTCCAAAGGAGGTGATTCCCCAATTGAGGTTCCCTCAACCCAGGTGTGACAAAGCTATCCAGCACAAGTGTTCTCAGCCTTTTCTCCTTTATTGTGAGTGTGTCAGAAAGCTAGAAGGTATACTGTCCTGAAGTGCTGCAGGTGTCTGAAGAAAAGAGTGAGTCTGTCTGTTTCCTGGAAATGAGATTATGAGGCATAATGTTTCCAGGGCTGATAAGGAAATATGACAGACTTACAGACTGATGTTCACAGGGGATCATTTTCCTGTAATAACGTGCTATGGTTTGATGGGTTCCCTTGAGAATTCATACGGTAAAGCTTAATCTTAATGTGGTGGTTTGGAGAGGTGGGAGAGGGCTCTGCCCTCTGAGTGGACTGCTATGTTGTAAGGGGCTAGAGGAAGGTGGGTTAGGTCTCTTTTGCACTTCTGCTTATGGGTCATGAGAATACAACATTCCTTCCTCTGAAGGGTATAGCAATAGAACACTATCTTGGAAGAAACTCCCATTCTTTTTATGTTCCACCCAGCTTCCAGAGCTATGAGAAATGAATTCCCGAAGTTTATAGATTAAATTACCCAGTTGCAGGTGGGTTTTTTGTTGTTCTTGCTTTGATAGTGTCTCCTTAGCCCTGGCCTGCCTGGAAGTACTATGTAAACCAGGCTGGCCTTGATCTCAGAGATCCGCCTGCCTCTGCCTCCCAAATGCTTCAGGTATTTTGTTATAGCACAGAAAACAGCCTAGGCCAGATCTTCAGTGATCCACTGCATAGAACCTTAGGCTGGCTTCAGCTGAAAACACAGCAGTGCTCCATCCACAGCCATGAGACAGGGATGAGCAGTGTGTCCCCTCTGCCCTGCCCCCTGGGTTGTGGAAGTCAGGCTGACCACTCCCTTTTGGATTACATAAACACTTTGGATTTGGGATAAATCACTAGATGAGAAAGAGTCCAAGGCATTCATGTTAACGTCTAATCCTACAGTGTGATAAGTCATCAGAAGTTAAATCACGTTCTGTGTGATGAAACTAAATATAAATGTAGTTGTCTTGTGGGTTTGTGAATTGGTCCCACTGTAGACACCCAGGACACACATATACATGACCTCAAAAACAAGAGGTTTTATTTTATTCATCCCTAGCCTGACGTTGACAATTGGTGGAGTTGATCCTGAAGATCAAGTCAGAAGTTCTGAGATACCGGAAGTGGAAAAAGAAAAGGTAAAGATCAAAAGCGACTTGAAATCTATGCTGTGTTTGTAATGAGAAATGAAAATACTCATTCTTGGGAAGTGTTGGGGCTAAAACAAAGGGAGAGCCTGAGTTCTGAGACCAGTGGTCCATAGTCATTATGCATTGAGTATTTCCTTAGCATTGTGCTGGGTTGTAGGGAATGCCGGAGCCGACCGGCGGAAATCTAACGGCACCTAAAGATGGGGAGTGAAGATTGAGAAATCGAGAAGGATAGAATCAGGAGAGCTGTCAATATCGAAGCAGCCTCGACTTTATTAAGTACAGACTATTTATACTCTGAAATGAGGACCAAAACAGTTCAAAAGTTCAACACAAAAACAATGTTAACACAGGCAAAACAACTTGAAGCAATCACATCTTTGTGCAAGGGTCTTCAGCTTTGGGCGTAAGATAAACTTCCCCTCAGGTGTAAATCATTTGCATAGCAAAACATCCTGCTCCCACAGCACTTCTGTGCACAAGACTGACTTCTGCCTAACCCTAAACTAGGGAATAGTTCAAGGCAGGCAAATGGCTCCCGACAAGGGAACAAGACATAGATAGTTCTTTCCTCCTGGTACAGAGGTAAAGAAATATTACATCAAGTAACCATTCAAGGAACTAACTGTACTTAGCACTGAGTACTAATGATCTGCTTCTAGCCTGATTTCCAACTAGATCCAACTAGACAAAAATAGATAAGGCTGTGTTAAATCAATCTGAAGACAAGAAACTTAGCACTACAGTGCCTCTGGTTCAGCTGCCCAGGGAAAAGAAGAGCCCATTCACTGGTACCTTGAGCAATGGGTTAGTTCATCCTTTGCTGCCATTCCAGAGTATGTGCTCACTCTAGCCCCCTCGCTGGTCTGGAAGGTCTTTTCGAACTCAGTGCCACAGACACAGGATTGTTGACTCTCTCTGGCATGGGTATCTGGGCTGGGGACCAAACTGGCTTATAAACTCAGGTTTTCTCGTTTTATTTCAAGAGTAGCCAACTTAAGTAAGGTCTTCAAAACAGGCCATGGTAATACTGAGAGCCATTAATGAGGGGAGCCAAAGTGAACACCACCAACAGGCCATGCTGCCTTCTGGATAATTTCCCAATCTTTGAAACTACAGAGGGATTGCCAGTGTGACTTGGGAGAGGAGATTTGGAATGGCATTAGTTAGAAAGTTGTGTGTCTAGAAATGTAGTTTTCACAAGCATTTCAGAACGAAATAAATGTGAGACTTGGTGAGCCCAAAGCATTCTTGGTAACCATTCCCTGCTCCAAGAAACTGGGTTTATTTTAAAGCTATCCTCCCTTCTCCAGGTGAAGCACAGTCTGTGTTACATTAGGAATTCTGAGTTGGGAGCATAGGATGAATAGAAGGAAAGATTGCTAGACCATACCCTAAAATCTCAAGGCAAATAAAACTGAACTAGCATGAATCTGTGTGGAATCGATTAGCTAACTAGTAAGAAGTTCCATAAAAATTCATCATATGCTCAAGGATTATAGGACAAAATCAAAACCACGCTGCTTTAAAAAAAAGTGAGATTGGGGATTCCTCAGAAATTTATCATATCAACACACAACTTCCTAGGTTTCTGCTTAACTATATAGCAGTTGCATTCAGTAAGGTAGAGGTTATATAAGTTTTAAGAAAAAACTCATTTTGTACTTTGGAAACTTTTAACAAGACTGAAGGAGGCAGTGGATCATCCAGTTTCTGACTCAAGTTCACAATTTAATGAGGTAAGACAGAAGAAAATAGAAAATGGTGAGGTCTTTTCAATCCTAGGGTTTTAGAGCTTGAATTTCCCCATCCCAGAGAGGCCCTCCTACTTAGATTCAAAGGTATTTCTGCTGCGTGTTGCTTCCTTGGAGAAACCCTGGTCAATGGCTCTATATAAAGCAGTTACTTAGATTCTCTCTATTGAATGCTCCAGTAATTGTCACTGGAATTTCTCTAATTCTTTGGTGCTTCTCACTATCTAATGCTTTTTTTATGCCGGAGCCCACCCGCAGAAATCGAACTGCACCCAAAGCAGGGAGTGAGAATGAGAAAATAGAGAAAGCGAGAGAGAGAAAACAGGACAGACTCAAGAGGGCTGTTAGTCACACTGAAGCCGCTTGCCTTTATTAAGGCCCCCTATTTATACTGTGAAATGAGCAAACCAATGGGTCAGATGTTCAATATAAAAACAATACTAACACAGGCAAAATAACTTAAGATGTGATTGGCTTCCTTCAAAGGTCTTCAGGTGACCTCAGTCTTGGGTGTAAAATAAACTTCTCCTCAGGTGTAAATCATTTGCATAATGAAGACTGCTGCTTCCAACAGAAGATTGACTTCTGCCTAACCCAAAACTAGGGCATAGTTCAAGGCAGGCAAATGGCTCCCGACAGGAATATATATTTATAGGCTTTGTGGGGTTTTGGAGTGTGTGCATGTGTAAGTATCTGTGTGTGTGTGTGTGTGTGTGTGTGTATGATTTTGTTGCTGCTGCTGCTGTTGGATACAAAGTTTCACTATGTAGCTCAGACTGGCCTCTAATTCAGGATCCTCCTGCCTCAGCATCCAGTGTGATTATAGACATGCACCACAACAGCAGATGAAATAGATTTGATATAATGGAATTTGTGTGCGTCACGCCTTTCTAATTGCAGTATTTCTAAGAACATGATGCCCATATACATTTTTGTTATTAAAGTCAAAGTTAAAAAAATTGTAAGTTCTGATTCTAAATGAGATATGAATTATTGGGCTTGGGCTTGCTGTAACTGGCCTAATATTTCAGACCTGAATTATCAAGAAATTAACATGAGGTTAGAGAGCTGCCCCAGTGGTTAAGAGCACTGGCTGCTCTTGCAGAAGCCCTGGGTTCAGTTCCAGCACTCACATATCAGCTAACAACTGTCCCTAACTCCCATTCCAGAGGATCTGACACCCACACCCTCTTCTGGCCTGTGTAGGCATTGCATAGCATTCCTGCTCTTATACAGAAAACACTCATCCACATATTTATTTATTTGTCTTTTTGAGACAGGGTCTCCTTGTAGCCCCAGCTGGCCTGGAGCTCACTATGTAGTCCAGGCTGACCTTGAACTCACAGAGATCTGCCAGCCTCTGCCTCCTGAGTGCTGGGACTAAAGGCATGTACCACCACATCCAGCTTACATAAAATAATTTTTAAAAAAGGAATCATAGCATGTAGAGGGGTTCTGTTTTATGACCTACTTTTCAGATAAGCAACTAAAATCTGTATGACCATTATGTCTGAAAAGAGTGTGAAAACAAGTGAAGTGGTGGCCATCTCACAGGTAGGAGCTGTAATCAGAAAACAGGTTGTCCTAGTTAGCTTTAACTGTCAAGTCCACACAGCCGAGAGTCATCTGAGAAGAAAGCCTGAATTGAGGAATTGCCAGTGGGCATGCCTTGGGGGCTTGTCTTGATTATTAACTGATGCAGGAGGGCCCAGCCCACTGTGGGTGACATTATCTCTAGGCAGAGGAGCCCAAGCTGTGTAAAAATACTAAGCCTGAGTGAAGAAGCAAGCTAACCTGCAGTGTTCTTTCATGCTTTGTGCTTTGAATTCTTGTCTGAATTCTCTCAGTGATGATGAATTGTGAGAGGCTTGAGAGATAGCTCAGCAGTATGTGCTATTCTTGTAGGGGACTGGGGTTCAATTCACAGCACCCACATGGCAGCTCACAACCACTGGTAACTCCAGTTTCAGGGGATCTGATGTCCTCCTCTTCTGACCTGTGTGAGATCCTGCACACACAGGGTGCATATACCTCCATACAGAGACACACATACAAATAAAATAAAATAAACAAATACTTTTAAAATGATGAACTATGACCTGAAAGCATAAGCCAAATAAATTCTTTCTTCACCTAAGTTGCTTTTAGAGTGTTTTATCACAGGAATAGAAAGGAAACTAGAACACAGTAGAGACAAAAACTAGACAAAATAGACAAAAACTTAATGGAATTTAAAAATATATGTTTATTATTTCTTTGTGAGTGTACTGCCTGTATATATGTAAGTGCACTGCATGTATGTTGTGTGATACCCAAGGAGGTCAGAGAGGGTGTTGGATTCCCCTGGAACTGGAGTTATGGATGGTTGTTACCACCTTGTGGGTTCTGAGAATCGAACTGGGGTCCTCTATAAGAGCAGTCAGTGCTCTTAACCACTGAGCCATCTCTCAAGACCCAACTTTGTGGACTTTTGATCTTACAAGAATAAGCCTTGATGATCCCTGAGCAAGGAGAACTCCTTAGAGAAACAAAGGGACTCATAAAATCATATCATTAGTAATAATTATAATAGATAGTTTAACTTCCCCAGGGCCACACTCATATAGGGACACAGACAGGATTTAGGTCCAAGTGTGATTGCTCACACATCTACCTTGTTGAAAAATGATGCTTCTAACTCAAAAGTGCAGTTTCATAATGCAGTCATTACTTTCTGTACATAAAGTCTTTTTTTTCTCTCTTAGAACAACAATGAAAAAAGTCAGTTTTACAGTACTCTGTGGAGGACTGTCTTCTTCCCTGCAGTGCCCAGACACTGTAGCTCTAGTTAATATAAAATATTACAATATAAAAGTATATTATAATAATTGTGATATAACAACCAAGTGCTTCCTACACGCCAAGCACCCTATCAGATGTTTTATTGTCGGGAGCCATTTGCCTGCCTTTGAACTATGCCCTACTTTTGGGTTAGGCAGAAGTCAATCTTGTGCACAGAAGTGCTGATTGGAAGCAGGAGTTTTCATTATACAAATGATTTACATCTAAGGAGAAGTTTATTTTACACCCAAGACTGAGGTCACATGAAGATCTTTGAAGGAAGCCAATCATATCCTAAGTTATTTTGCCTGTGTTAGTATTGTTTTGCTCACTTCACAGTATAAATAGGGGGGACTTAATAAAGGCAAGCTGCTTCAGTGTAACTGCCAGCACTCCTGAGTCTGTCCTTTATTTTCTCTCTCTATATATATATGTTTTCTCATCCTCACTCCCCGCTTCGGGTACAGTCTGATTTCTGCTGGTGGGCTCCGGCATTTTATAGATGAGATTTCATTCTAACTCCTCATCACATATGTGAGAGATGTAATAATTCCTAGCTACAAGTCAGGAAAGTGAGGCTAATGGCTTTGGTCAGGTACAGAAGTTTTCCCAACTCTAAAATTCAAATTTCAGCTTCTCCAACTTAATATTTGGACGTGCCATTTGGAATGTCTGAAAAATGACAATGCTTTTAAAGTAGAAAAAACAGCATGGGATAGGAAAATAGATAAATATATTTGATGTAGCAGAAAAAGAAAAACATGTCAAAGTGTCTGTTTCCTGCCCTATTTATGCATTAACCACTAGTGTGTTTCCTTCTGGTTCGTTCTGTCTGATTGCTGGCCTATAAGTGGGATTAATTCCTGCCTCACATTTCAGTCCTAAGAAAATTTTTCTAAACCTGAAAGGTGAAGCGTTCTTCAAGTTCTCTAAATGTTTTTGATATTTTTTCCCACTAGTTCCCAGAAAAGAAACACGACATAACTAATGTAATCACAATATAATCAACATCTCATCTGCACTACAAGGAAAATGAAGTCATTCTGTGTGGCCTGTGTTGTCCTTCGTGCCTTTAAGGAGAGACAAGGGAACTCTGCACTGAAGAGGCAGCCTCATTAGAAGAAGAGTTGGCCCAGGGTCTCACTTGGCAGAGAATGGCAATATGGCACCAGGATGTCATGTCTATCTACTTAGACCCCTTAACATTCTCATTATCACTGGTCTAAGTCACAAGGCTTGAAGATATTTATTTGGTATTTTATGAATGAAAAACTTGAATTAACTCCATCTATATTACATTCAGATAAGATGGTGTGGGGTCCTTGTGCGGCTGTCTGCCCTTGAGGGGCAGTGAGGCAGGGTGAGCCCTGGCACAAGGCTGGGGGTCTGTGGAACAGGAAGACTGTGTTGCTTAGAGGTGCTGAGTAATTCTGGGACTGTGGAGGCTCGGTGGCTGGAGGGTAGAACTAAAGAGATGATTCAAAACAGCATTTTTATGTCCTTCCACAGATGCACATTGTGTGATAGCTGAGGCCCCATCTGGGGAACTGGAGCTACAGTGCCTAGGTACTGCAGAAAAGAAGACAGTACTGTAAGCTGTAAGACCGACGTTTTTCATTGTTCTAAAAGGAAAATAAAAAGGACTTTTATGTACAGAAAGTAATGGCTGCATTGTGAAACTGCACTTTTGAGTCAGAAGCATCAATTTTCAATAAGATAGATGCTTAAGGCAATCATCTTTGAACCTAAATCCTGTCTGTGTTTCTGTGTGAGTGTTGCTGTGGAAAGAGTTTGGGGAAAGCCTCTGTGTAGGGTGCTAGGTGTGTGGATCAGCATGGAATAAAGCAACAAGATCGTGACTGACAAATGAAGACAGACTTCCTCCCCACCCTGCACAGGTACCTTAATATTCCTCATGCACTATATATATTCTGCCCCCCTTCAGCAGTCATTTATGGTTACAATAATAAACACAACTACGAGGTATACAATATATAGTTGTCTATTGCAGAAACTAGGGACTCTTGAGCTGTATGTAAACAAAGAGGAGAAAGGATCCCGAGCTGGGTTCCTCAGACTTCTCTCATCCTTCCTTCATCTCTTCACCTCTCATCTCCCTGATAGGAATCGGATAATGAGTTCCGGTCACCCCAGTTTAAACTTGTGTCCCGTTGCAGTCACTAACAGGGTAAGGGTTCTTTTATTGTAGTGTGTGTATCAATCACCTGCGGAGACTGCAAAATGCAGATCTGATTCAGTAGGTCTAGGTGGGGCTTGGGATTCTGCATTTCTCAGCTCTGGGGAGAAGTTGATGCTATTTGCCTGAGGATCACATTTTCAGTGGCAAAAATCTACCAGTGACTAGAAAAGGGAACTGCATGTCAACATCACTTGGTAGGTACACTTTGCTATGTTTTGTTTGTTTGGAGTGGCTAGGTGCTGGGGACTGAGCCCAAGCCCAGAAGCATGCTAAGTATAGTGCCACTACTAATGAGCTACATCCTCAGCCCATGTGTTTTTGTTTATCTTTAATTTTTTCAATTTAATATTCTTATATGCATATAATGTTTTTGGATCAAGTCCACCCCTGACTCCCTCCCCTCCAATTCCTTCTCTGTCTCCCACACTTTTCCCTCCCAGCTTCACGTGCTTGTGATCTCTCTCTCCTCCTCTCTCTCTCTCTCTCACACACACACACACACATTTTTAAAATGTCCACTGACTCCATTTAGTATTGCTTCTATGTGCATGGGTGTGAGACTGTCTACTGGAGCATGGGAATCCTCTCTGGGCCCCTATGCGTGAAGAAATCTAGCTCCCCCTCCCCCAGCAGCCTTCAGTTCTCAATAGCTCCTCAGGTAGCTGTGGAAATTCATAAGCTGATCCTCTGTCCATGCTGGGATATTTGTTTTTTTTTAAGGCAGGGTCTTTCTACATATTCCAGACGGGCCCGGAACTCAGAATGATCCTCCTGTCTCAGCCAAGTTCTGAGGATTATAAAGATGTATCACCACATGTGGCTAAAATAAATCCAATTAATTAATGTAATAGTTAGGCTCGGAGTGGTAACATGGGCCTCTAATCCTAGCACTTGAGAGGCAGACTTGGATCTCTGAATTTCAGGCCAGCCAGGGCTGCATAGTGAGACTGTGTATTAGTTACTTTTCTGTTGATGTGGTAAAACAACTTATAGAAGGAAGAGTTTGAGTTAGGGTTCCAGAGGGTGAGTTCGTACAGACAGGGGAGGCATGGCAGGCAGCAGAGAGAAGCAGCTGACAGTTCACATCTCCACCAGCAAACAGGAAGCAGAGTGTGAAACTGGAAGTGGGACGAGGTTATGGACTCTCAAAGCCTGCCCCAGTGACAGAAGTCCTCCAGCAAGGCTGTAATGTACCTCCTAAACATCTGCAAATCATGCCACCAACTGGGGACTACGAGCTCAAATATTTAAACCTATGGGAGACATTCTCATTCAAACCACCACACTGTCTCAAAATAATTAAGCAATTAATTACAGACTTCAAGGCACATATGTCATGCCTCAAAAGTCTGGAAAGACCTGCATTTGAATTTATTCCTCTTCAAGAATTTCTACCTGCTTTTCTACCAGACTTGACTTTGGGTTAAAAGAGGTGCAAATAGAAAATCAACCCGTTAATACCGGTGAGCACCCAGTTTGAACAAAAGAGAAGGCAGCTAGGTACTGAGAAACCCAGGGAAACTGAAAAGCTCAGCTTAAAGAGGCTCCTAGGTTCAAGTGCAGTCACAGTTTGGCGCGGGGCTAACCCGGAGTTGGGGGTTGGGGATTAGCGGCGGTGCACCCAGGAGGCGGTTGCCAAGGGTGGGCACTGAAAGGCGGAGGAGGCGCCTGGCAGGAAGCAACAAGTCCTAACAGGGCCTCCTGAAAACACATCCGGATTTTAAAAAGGGAAAAAATTGTCTCCGTCAAGGACTCACAGGGCACCATCCCGCAGCAACTCAGTACAGACCAGAGCATCCTGCCCTCCAGCCTGAGGCCGCACCCCCAGCACCCAGCTGAGATTTAGGGGAGCTCCCCAGGGTGTGACTTTCAGTCACTCTTGCTCAACCTATGAGCTGCTCCAGTGTTCCAATTTACTCCCTACCCATCCAGGAGCTGCCCCATGCAGACCTCAGAGAAAGGGGCCTATGAACAGCCAGGATCCGTGCTTGGAGCAATTTCCCCGCCCACTTCACAGCAGGGTCAAGGGAAAGGCACAATTGAGGCTTCTGAGAGAGAAAGGAAGGGCAGGGAGAGGGCTGCATTGCTGTAAGACGCAAAGCTGGGTGAACAACCCTGTCTTTGCCTCATTGACAAAGGAGAATGAGGGACTCAGGCCAGGCTGGCTTGAATTGACTGTAGAAAAGCTACTTTTGTAATTCGCAGCCCTCGGGCACGCAATGGAAACGCTGGCGAAGCAGCTAAGCAGGCATGCATTCTCCAGGAAGCAAGAGCTCAAACCGTGAGATGATTATAGGCTTTGCGGTCAGCCAGTGGTGGATGGGGTTGTTCAAGGTCTCAGGGGCTGCTAAGGGCAGCGTAGAGCGGGGGAGAAGGGTGGGAGACAGGAACAAGCCCCTCCAATCCTCGAGGTCTTCGGGCAAACTAATGGACACACCTATATCTCACTCACCCACTGCTGGGGCAGTGATAGCTTCAACTGCATCCTGGCTTGCTTGAGGCCAGGTTAGGTATTGGTGGTACTCCAGAAGATGGTCGGAGGGTGTCAAAAGCCTCTGGGACACTGCTGTAGAACAAAATGAGGTACAAGGCCCGATTCAATTGGTGGAGAAGGATTTACTGCGAGATCAGACTCACTGCTCAGCCCGGATGATGCTTTGTCTCCTGTTGCCTACCCCACGAGCTTTGGGGAGTGGTAACTGATACGTTACAAAGAATATTGAAAACCTGCCCTACAGATGCTCCAAGAACCTCAGAGAGCCCCAAAGAGGCATCCCCCTTGTTGGCTGATAGGGGATTTCTTATCAGTGTTGGTAGGTGCAGCCTAGCTGCAGATGATGATTTAAAACAATGAAGTTGTCTTAATGTGAAGTTCCTTACATCCAAAAATGATCTGGGAAAGGCCTTACTAATTACATAGCACCAACCTACTATGATCCTGAGCTAAACTGGGTGGCAAAATACAGCTATGGAGAGATGGAACGATCTCTGGGGTCCAGAGTGACCAGGAAGAATTAGTTAGGTACTGTTAGATGGACAGGGCATGGACAAGTACTGGAAAACAGGAGAGCATTCCAGGAGGGAGGCATGGAGAGCATACCCAAACGCCGAGATGAGCGTGGTGGGCTTAGGGGCTTCGGAAGGGTCAGCGCACTTGGAGTTCAGCAGGTGCTCTGGAGGCCACAGTGCAGAGAAGAGCTTATGGCAGGACAGGCGGGTGGAGGCTTTGGGGTCTTCCTTTTGAGGCTTATCCTAGGTCCGACTGGGGCTTACAAAGATCTTTCATCAGAGTTCCAAGCACTTCAGTGGATCACCCATGGAATGGAGGTAACAAAAGCAGGTGCTGCTCCCCCGAGATACTGAAATTCTGAAGTTGAGAAAATGGGGCCAGTCTACAGGGACCCTTGAGAGAGAAAGACGGGAGTCACCCATCTTTTATGAAAAGTATGAGTTTCATGTCTTTTAGGCGAGAAGGTAAAAGGAGATTCTATGGGATCACTTACTGATGTAGAAAGGCTTCATTTCCTCTTCAGGATGAGACATCAAGATTCTCTTTGAAAAGGGAGCACCCAGGATCTATTAAAAGGATGGTACTCAAAGGGGCAAGAATGTTTGTTTTCGCCATTAATATTCCTCTTTAAACAGGAGATCCCAACCAATGTAACGGGCAAGGAAAAGTCATTAAGAGCATGCAAACCGGAGGGGAAGAGGTAAAACTCCTCATTTTCAGATAGCATGGTGTTATACGTAGAAAAGCCTACGGGATCTACAAACATCTACTTAAAACCAGTAAGCAAGTTTAGCCAGGTTGTAAGATACACTATTAATAAATAGACAAACTAAATCAAGAAAGCAGTTCCACTCAGTGTAACGTTAAAACATAGGACTAATTTTTCTCAAAAGAAATTAAAAACCTGTACACTGAAAACCTCAAAACATGGCTGAGGGAAGTCAAAGATCTGAAGAACTGGAACGATCCACTGTTCAGGGGCTAGAGGACCCAGGAGTGTTAAGACAGGGAGTGTCAAGCCTAGCTAGTGGAGTCATGGGTAATTCCAGTGACTCGGAAAGCTAAGGAAGGGAGGTTGCAAGTTCAAGGCCAGCCAGGGACTCTGTTTCAAGAAAGAAAGAAACTACAGCAAAAAAGTAAAAAGACACAACTTAGTGGCAGAGCACCTGCTTAGCTCTAGGTTCAATTCCTAGAGTGCAGACAAGAGTAATAATAAGCCTAAATATTGACCTAGAGCTTTAATTCATAATAAAACCCCAGCGGGTAGGCTTCCTTCCTTTCCTTTGTTGTTTTCTTTCTTTTGACAAGCTGCTCTTAAAATGTCTGTGAACATGCAAAAGACCTAACTGAAACCATTATGGAAGCATGCATTTTGAAGACTTTCAATAAAGTGACAGGAATCAGGACTGTGCAGTACTGACTTAACAATAGGTAAATTAATAAGACAGAATAGATTTCAGAAATATCCTTACATTTATGATCAGTTGATTTTTGAAAAAGATTCTAAGTCAATAGTCTTTTCAATAAATAATTCTAGGATAATTGGAATGGTAATATAAAAATAAATGAATAACATGTTTTCATCTCATATGCAAAGATGAAAAATGAATCAAAACATAAATATGAGTTAAAAAAACATAAAACTGTAGTACAGAATAATGTCTTTGTGAATATAAATTAGGCAAAGATTTCTTAGACATGATACAAAAACATGGTCCATTAATAAAAGATGTTGATAAATTTAGTGCAAAATGAAAAGTTCTTTTTTGAAAGAAACCATTGAGAAAATGAAAAGGCAGATAAACTGATGAATTGAGAGGAAGTATTTATAAATGAAACATAGAACAAGGGACTTATGGCCAGAATTCTAATAGGAAAAATGGAATGACATTTTCAGAAAAATACATATAACTAGAAATCATTATGCTAAGTGAAATAAACCAAAACAGAGAGACAAATACAGAATGTTTTCTTTCAATAGGAAAATCTAGATTTTAAATTATATACATATATTTTGTGTCATCAAGATGAAGTCTAATAACTCAAAAAGATAAACAAATTGTTCAAAATAAAATGGCCAAGATTTGAACATACATTTCACCAAAGCAGACTTATGATCTGAAAAGATGCTCAACTTCATTTATTTCTCGGGAAAATGCAACTTAAAACCACTACTGCCCACCACTAGAACAGTTATAATAAAACACTAATGTTTTCAAGTTTAGGCAAGAATTTGAAGCAACTGAAATTATCAAATGGTATGGCTAATTTAGGTAAGTTTAGCAGTTTCTTAAATGTTAAACATATTCACAATATGACCCTGAAATTCTACTCCTAAGTATGTACTGTAGGGAAATGAAGACATAATTATATAGAGACTTATATGCAAAAGTTTATAATCAACTATCCATCCAGACTGTAAATCATCTGACATATACATAAACAAAATGTGATATATCCACATAATGAACTACTCTTCAGCAATAAAAATGGAATGAACTACTGATATATGAAGCAATATGAATGAACTCACCTCCCAAGATAGAAAAAACCCAGAAAATACTTTTGTCCGACTGAATTTTTGTCATCTCTAAAAATGACAGAAGTATAGAAAAAGCAGCGATCAGTGCATAGCAATGGGGATTGACTGCAAGGATGGGAGAAACTTTGAGGGTGGTGTTCCAAGCATGGATAGGTGTGCTGGTTTGAGTGGGAAATGTGCCTCACAGGCTCATGTATTTGAACACTTGGTTCCCAGTTGACGGTGCTGTCTGGGGAGGTTATGCAACCTTTGGGAGGTAGAGCCTTGCTGGAGGAAGCATGTCACCGGGGAGTGGGCTTTGAGAGCTTATAGCCTTGCTCCACTTCGAGTTCACTCTCTGCTGCTTTTGTGTGGTTGAGATGTGATCTCTCAGTTTCTTGTTCCAGATGCCCACTGCCATGCCTCTCCCACCATTGCAGATGTTTCCCTCTGGAACCATAGGACAAAACAGACTCCTCCATACTTGCTTTTGGTTATAGTGTTTTATCACAGCAACAGAAAATAACAAATAGAGAAATTATGATTGTGATGATTATACAACTGTATAAATTGACTTAGGATCACAAATACCCTCATGATAGGTACATTTTTATATGTTATATTTCAACAAAGCTATTAAAACATACAACAGGGAAATCCTAGAGAAGTCTTTGGGAGGCAGTGTTGTGTGCATGTGTGTGTGCGTGCATGTGCACACGTACATGCATTTGGTCAGAGAGAAGACTCCTGAGGGACATGTTACTGAACTTGAGTACAGTGAGAAACACAGAGGCTCTGGAACCAGACTGCTAGGTCTGAATTAGGTTCTACCGTTTGCTAAACTATACGAATTTAGGATAAGTTACATAACCTCTCATGCTCGGTTTGGTCCTTTGTGCAAACCCTAAAGCAGTAATGAGCACTGAAGGTAATGTATGTAAAGTGCTGATCCCAGAGTCTGATACCTAAAAGGTGCTTGCTGATGGAAAATCCTGAACTGATTATTTCTGCAAAAAAACTTCAGGCTTTCCTGGAACTATAGAATTGTAGGAACTCTGGGTATATTTTAGCAGAATTTTAAGATACTCACTGACCTGAATTAGCAGCTTGTTAATGAAGAAGGCTGAAAGTAAACCAAAACCTTGGTTTCCAGTATTAGTTCTGCTGGGATCACTGCATAGAAGTTTTAACAGTCTCTTAATTTCCCTAGATAGGCTCCTCTTCCACAATGGGGTTGTCGAGAGAAGTCAGAAGTTTCCAGTGTAGGGTGATAAAGGCACAGTGCACAGGGTGGGGGCTGGGACCAGCATGAGAGGAACATAATCCAGCCAAGCACTGTGCCTATGGAGTGGATTATGTGAAGAGCAGCCTAGCAGGAGACCATGGAAATTTTCACAAACGGAAATTGGCACCTGAAGTTGAACTGGGAAGTTGTGAACATCGGGTGTTGCTGAAAACGGTGCTGGGCAGACACATGCCCCTGCCAGCTGACTGCAGAAGGATGTTGGGCCATCAGGAAATAGGGATTTGAAATGACTCCGGAGGAATCTCTTTCTCTGAACAACAGAGGGGGAAAATAATAATCCACAGACAGACAAGGTCTGCAGGGTGGAGGGTGGAGGGTGTTGGGTTGGGATACAGGTGAGTTTTCACTCTATTCCACATTAGACTTCTAAAGATGAGCTCAGCGGGCATTCAAAGATGGCATTGTGATGGAGTCTTCCACCTGCCCCCTCCCTCCCCTCCTTCATTAACACCTCCTGGGGCGGGAGAGGGAAGTAGCTTTTTAGAGGGTAACTCATTCCTGGCTCAGCATGCTGGCAATGCTCCCTGTAACTGTTTATAGTGGACACGTGCTATTTATTTTGGATTCCCAGGATACACTTCTACTTTTTTCTTGGTAAACTCACTTAGACTATTTTGGGGAGAAATTTCTTCTTCACCATTATGTAGTCTTGGTCGATATAGGAATGCCACCCTGCTCTGACCAATTAAATTCTCTCTTGGACTCTGTGTGGGGCTGAGTCATGAGTAAGAACTGGAAAAACGCCTGTTGAAGATTTGACTCCATGGCCTTCACTCAACCTTTACTCCTAATACTTGAATCCTAGCTCTCCAATGGTTTCTTAGCTGTTCTTCCGTTGTGTAGATTCCTGACACTATTCCACTAAGTTGTGTTGCTTAAGGGGGCTGTGGTCCATTTCTCGTACAAAGAAACGACATGGAATGGTGCTGTGACATTTGCTTAGGGCAGTTTTCATGGATATGGCAGCAGAAAGGAAGATCCTACCTTTAGCTTCCTATCATTCATTCTTTAGATTTCTCAACATACTTTCCAGCTCTGTGACCACAAGTGAGTCACTAAATCCCTCTGAGCTTCAGTTTATCCTGTAAAATGGAAGTGTGATTACTTTTCAGCACTGTTGAGATTAAGTGCATTTACATATTCATGCATGTGCCACTAACCCAGTAGCATGGAACCAGGAGACATGAACAAGATGGTCCCAGTCTTCATGGAACATATGATCTTGGAATGAAAGAGAAACACTGAAAATGGGATTACAAGTCTGATGATGTTATGAAGGAAATTCAAGGCATTTGAGGATTGGTTAACAAGAGGACCCAAGGAACCCAGTAGAGAGGGGATCCTTCATCAAGGTGATGGCCTTTTCCTCTTTTCTTTCTTCCAGATGTTTACATTCAATTGTGCCATTCTATATGTTGTGAACATGTTTTCTTTTTTACCACCCACTTGTATCCACACATTGATTTAGTTTAGTAGTGTTAGGTTTCTGGCAGACTCCTAAAAATGGCAGCACAACTCCAAATATTCTAAAATGGTGGGTCCGAGCTTAGCCCAGGCAAGTCCCTCTGCTTATTGGGAGACCAACCAATTCGAAGCCTACCTGCCCCAGCCTACGTCATGGAAACTTATCCATCCCCCTAACTGCCTATAAAGGCGTCCTGACTTCTGCTGCTGGCCGCTGTCTCTCTGATCCAGGAGGCAGGCCGCAGTTTGATCCCCCCAGTAAACTGCTGCTCCCTGTGCTAAAGGTTTCTCAGATACCTGTCAATATTAATAGCAGTATCATCCTCCAGCCATAGAGAACTGGAGCATTGCCATTAGCTTTTAGTCCCATCTTCCCTTCAAATCCACTACAAGGTTCTAGTGATCTGATCCTTAAATTCTACTCCATCCTATCCAAAGACACCTGGGTCATTTTTCCCATTGTACAGCTCTTGTATCATCCTCCTGACACAACTTTCAGGAGCATCATCTATGGAATGAAACCCACACTCCTTAGCTTAATATCTGTGGTTCCTTTTGAGTTAGACTCAACTCCTATTTCTTCACTCCCCTCCTGTCTCATTCATT
Source organism: Eospalax fontanierii (assembly GCA_035773235.1). NCBI lineage: Eukaryota > Metazoa > Chordata > Mammalia > Rodentia > Spalacidae > Eospalax > Eospalax fontanierii. The sequence goes on along the minus strand of CM069543.1, from coordinate 25,691,557 downwards.
TGATGCTAAAACCCAGGCCAGAACCCTAACAAGTGGCAGACTGCCATCTGCATGTTGCATTTGAATCATAGATTTGAATTTGGTGGAGGGGGTCATGAAGCTGATCATAAAGAGAAGCCATGGTTCAGAGAATGAGGATAAGAACTGGGAGACTCTAACATCTTTAGAACTGGCTGCTTCTCAGGTTAACTAGATCTAACAGGAGTCAAGATAAAGAGTTTTGCTCAAATGTGACATTGATAATACTAGAGTGTTAGAACCCAGAACAGACCAGATCAGATTGCTACTGGGTCAGGATACCCACGGCAGCCCTTCCCCTTTCCTGTTTATTGGCAGGCACTCTGCCAGTATTATCCGTTAATCTCTAGCTAACACTTCCAAGTGCCAGGATTTCTCACCTGGGGAAGTGAGTTATGTTATGGATATTGGTGGTTACACATCCTGTTCCGCACTTCTTCCCCTGCCTAGCTGGGGAATCAGAGAGCCTGGATGCCGGCAATGAAACAGTCCCTTCTCTTTTCCCTATAAAAAGGAAACCTGATTTAGCCACATGGATCTGATTATTCTCCTCAGAGCCCCATCATGCTGTCTGTCTGTGGTGCTGGGGCTCTTCTTAGAGCAATTGTCTGTCTGTCTATCTATGGCACTAATAATCCTGATGAACTCCTTACCCCTAACAATCTGTCTCAATGTGCCCTTGAACCATGTATGCAAGACCTTTCAAAAGCAAGGATGGGTACAATTCGTGATCTGCTACGTAGTCCTGCAGCATCACAAAATCGCAAAAGCAACTCATGGAATTTCAGTACCAGAAAATGTTCTTAGAGAACCTTCAGAAAACCCTACTTAAAGATGAGGTAACTAGGGATGTTGGAGCTAAGTCTCTCATCCATGTCCTGGATGTGTGATCTTGTGACACCTTTAGACCTTTGCTAGGCAGTCAGAGAGACCAGACTTCCCCTTTATCATGTGGTCAAGACCTGGAGTATGTACCCTCTGGTTAACACTCAATGACATGGACCAGAGATGTGAGGCTCTGTGCTAAGTACTGGGGAAGGACAAAGGGCTAGTAAAGCACAGCACATTAGGATTCTAAGAGATGACACAGTGTCAGACAAATGAAGCCATACTAAAGAGCTGCCTGTTGGGTGTGGTCCCACCAACATCTCTAAAATGCAACTCATTTCTGCCCAGTTAGCTCCTAAGACACCTGCTGGTTTCTCAGATACCTGTCAATATTAATAGCAGTATCATCCTCCAGCCACAGAGAGCTGGAGCATTGCCATTAGCTTTTAGTCCCATCTTCCCTTCAAATCCACTACAAGGTTCTAGTGATCTGATCCTTAAATTCTACTCCATCCTATCCAAAGACACCTGGGTCATTTTCCCATTGTACAGCTCTTGTATCATCCTCCTGACACAAACTTTCAGGTGCTGCAGAGCATCATCTATGGAATGAAACCCACACTCCTTAGCTTAATATCTGTGGTTCCTTTTGAGTTAGACTCAACTCCTATCTCTTCCCTCAAGTCCTGATACTCTCCAATAGGAAATGTATTAACCATGTTTCTTATGGTATCTTAACACCCTGCTCACCCTTTGAGATTATCAGTTATCCTAGTGCTAATAAACCACCAGCCCTTGGTACATACCTTTCAAAGCCACCAATTCAGAGTCGATACCCCCAAACACTGCCTGAGACATGGCTATCCTACTCAGGCCACCAGCCCCTTCTCCTAATCACCCCAGGGCCAGTGACCAGATAACTAGGGTTAGTGAGCTCCTGGGCCTCTGAGCTGGCTGCAGTTGGTCATGCTTTTGCACCTGATCCTTCTCCTGCCCATGCCTTCTCCTTGGTCCTTCCCTGCATGGCCCACTGTGGTGTGGCACATCCCCTTCTCCTGGGAACTTCCAGTGTAATAAACTATCTTTTCAATCACAGTCACATCCTCACCTGTTGGCCTGGCTGTATTTATTTGTTGATTCTTATTTTTTATTTTTGGATTTCTTTTTGAAATGGATTTTAAAAATTCTTTTACTAAGCATACAAAAGAGTGGATTTCTCTATGCGCTTTGCTCACATTTGCCTTGTCACCTTCCCCTGTACTGCCTCACACATATCCCTTTCCTACAAATAGTCCCCTTTCTGTGTTCATGTCAATACAAATACATATACACAAATACGTAAATATATTTGAAACATGTGATACTTGTCTTCCCATTTTCTCTTCCATCAACTTCTTTGTTCCTCTTTCCTCTTTCTTTAGGTTCCTTCGTCTCCCCACACTGTCACTGTTCTACTTCCATAAAATATATTTCTACTTCCATATACGTACATACACACATACATGTAGATGTAAATCTAGATTCCACATGAGAGAAAACATGTTTGTCTTTCCAAGTCTGATTTATTTCATTTAACAGAAATATCTTCGGTCTCATTCATTTTCCTGAAAATTACATAATTTCTTCTTTATAACTGAATAAAACTCCAATATGTATATATCCATTCATCTGTAGACAGACATCAAGGCTGGTTCCATGTCTTGGCTATTGTGAATATAGCTGCAATGAACATGAATATACAAGTATCCCTGTGGCGTGCTGACTTAAGAGTCCTCTGGGTATAAACCGAGGAGTGGTATAGCTGTGTCATATGGTAGTTCTATTTTAGTTTCTTGAGGAAACTCCATAGGGATCTCCATAATGGTTTCATTAGCTTATTTTTAAATAATAGCAAAACCTGCATCTTAAACAAGGAGCCCTGTACTCTGCTTGCCATAAGTGCCCTCCACTGTTATTCACCTCACTGTCTGCGTCCATTCTTTAACGCAGTCTCACCAGCGTTTTGAATTCCTGGCAATAATACACACTTAAAGCTGTAGAGGTGATGCCACATAGTAAGCTGTGGGCAATGTCAGGCTTTCTCCCTGTCCTTCTCAATCATGGCATTGGCTCAAGTCCTCTGAGTGTGTGCAACCAACATGGAAGAACAGTCAATTGGAGCACAAAAGGGAGTTCCCTTTTGGGGATGCTGGAGCAGCTTATAGAATAGGAGGAGTTAAAGGAGCAGATTCCAGTGAAGCGGGAACAGCCCCAGACATGTCTTTGGATTTTTCTTCAAGAGCAGAGTCTTTAATAGAACTCAGGTCAGGCTCATTTGAAGTTTCAGCTATCTGGAAGTGACAATTTGAGGGACTCAGTTTATTAGATAAAACTTTGGAAATAACAGGCCCTGGTAGGAGTCATTTGGAAGGTAGGCCATGATTAGATCAGTATTAGATTTTTCCAGAGAAAACAGAACCAATGAGCCCTGGCATATACCCCAATTTAAATCTCCTATGGCCATCTTTATAATGTATCAAATACCTAAGCCCCTGTAATAAAATTGCTTTATGGGAAGGTTAAAGTTTCAAAGCCAAACCATTTTCTAAAGAACATTGTATTATTTTTATGAGTTGCTTGTTGGTAGATGTACCCATGTCATGGAATGCCCATGGAGGTCGTAAGACAGTGTCGATCCCCTGGAACTGGAGTACAGACGGTTGTTAGCTACCATGTGGGTGCTGGGAACCAACTGTAAGAACAGTCAGTGCTCGGAATTGCTAAACCACCTCCCCCATTGCCAAAACAAAACAATTCTTATACTCCAATGAAAAGTCACCAAATGCCAATTCTTGGCAAAAAACTATGTGAGAAACTGGGTGGGCAAAGGAAGGAATTTGGGGTCTGAAAATTAGTACTACCTTCGATTGCTCAAGGATGAAAGGTACATAAAGCATGATGATGCAGGACAAGATAAGGGACATTATGCTCCTCAAAGGGGTACAAAGTTAGGAGATGACAATATACAAAGATTAAGCAGGAAATGGGGTAACATGCCTGTGATCTCAGGGGAGCCTGGGGAAATATCTCAGTCAGGAAAAATCTTGCCTTGCAAGCACAAGGACCTAAAATCTAATCCTGGAACACTCATAAAAAGGCTGGGTATAACCTAGGCGTGGTGGCCCATGCTTTTAATCCTAGTACTTGGGAGGCAGAGACAGGTGGATGGAACTCTGTGAGTTCCAGGCCAGTCAGGGATACATAATGGGATCCTGTCTTTAAAAAAAAAAAAAAAAAAAGCATGACCTTGTAATCTCAGCACTGGGGAGGCAGAGACCAACCAATCCCTAGTGCTCAGTAGTCAGTCAGCCCAACCTACTCAGCCAGTTCTAGGCCAATGATAGACCCTGTGTCAAAAAAAAAAAAAAAGACCTGAGGTGGTTTTCTGGCCTACACATATACACACACAAGGAAAGAATAGAGCTTCTCCAAAACCCAAAAAGCTAAATGCCAGACTTTCCTCCTTATTACAACATCATTTGTGGAAAAAAAAAAAAAAGTATACTTTCACATGCAAAGGAACACAATGTTCCCATTTCCATCTGCTGCATGTGTCCCAGCTGCTGCTCCAAACATCTGCCATCTCTTAAACGTGCAATTAAGGAAGCAGCGGGCTTGGGGTCTCACGTGCCACAGCTAAGCCCGCACTTGGACGGATTTTGTAAACAAAGTCCCTAGGAGGAAAAAAGAAGTGACCAGAAGATTTCAGATGTTCCATGAGGCAGATACTTCTAAAAGTCTGTGAGTGCTGTAAGGAGAAAGTACTCTAGACTTGTTGACGGTGGGGCTAAGGCTTGAGGTCTTGGCTGATAAAAGGGCTCTACAAGGAGAGCTTGCAGCAACATCTCATAACTCAAGAGCGCAGGCCTGAGACCACGCTCTTACAACATACTTGGATTCATCTGACATTGTGGTAATGAGAGAGTGGGAGGAATTTAAACATTCTTAGCTTCGTTTGGATTTTCAAAACAATCTCTCTTCATTGAGCATACCAAGGTGTATCTCAGGATCAAGATCTGTGGTCAGGTTAGGATGCAAGGTTGGGGTGGAGAAATGTAGTGGTTCCTTCCCTTACTGCACAGGGGCATGAATGGAGGTAAGGGACAAAGGTGTAGAGAAAGAGAGGGGGCTGACAAAGGAAAGTAGGAAGGGAACAGGTGCATGTACCCGACCGGGGAGCGGGGGGGAGAACTGGCGATGCTTTGAATGTCCTTGCTGGGGTTTAGCACGATTCCCACTGTGGAGGTCAGGGAGAGCAAGCTCAGATCTAACCACTAGCAGGAGGGGAGGACTATGAGTTGAACGAGGGAGAAAACAAACCAGGTATTAGGGACTGCCTCCTTCTACTTGTGAGGGTCAGGTCAGGGAAGCATCCAGCACTTATAATCACATCCCAAGGACTTAAAAAGATATGCCAGGTGTGTCATCACCCTTAACACACATAAGCCTTCATTTCTAGAACTCAGCTTTCTACCAACCCAGTTTTCACCCTCCACTGCTGGGTCAGAGAACTTAGAACTCCCTATTTAGAGGCTAGGAGCTCATACACACACACACACACACACACACACACAGACAGACACACACACACACAGAGGATGCCCTCAATCTTGAAGCCATCATCAGCACTGAGTCAGGGTGAACAGGGGTCACTTGGCCAGTTCCTTACAGACACCAAGGCTAGTGCCTCAAGCACAGACTTCTGGCATTTCTCTCTAAATGGGGTTTGCATTAGACTGAACTATTGGTCAGTATTACTGGCTGTTAGACACATTTTTTTTAAGTGCTTCTCATGTTCAAGTCGAGATCTTTTCTTTAAACGTTGCACCTCGTTTCTCACGGTTGACTATCTAGGTCAACATGGGTTCTCCTGGTGCATATTTTTATATTACCCACAAACATCTTTCTATGGCTTTCACAAACTCACACTCTGCAAGCCATGTTGAACTTCCTACAAAATCTGAAATTAATTCTATAGTCACTGAAAATTCAAATAGTGCAATTGCTCTCGAATCTTATGTAGTGGACTATGAATGTGGAAGTTGCAGAAGCAGAAAAAGGCTGCTGTAGCTATCTGCTATCATTTCTCCTCAGCTTCACTGTCCCTAAGAACAAACAACGTATGTCTCACTGCAGCTATGGCATGTGCGAATGCATACAGGATAGCTGTATGTGTATTCATTTTCCAGTAAGTATTTATCGAGGCCTAATTTTTCAAGCACCAGCAATACAAAGGTACATGATCACAACCTTGCAATGAGAGTTCAACTTCAGGTGATACAGACAAGATGGACTGGTCAGAGTGCTGTGAGTGCACAACAAGCAGGAAGGGTGGCACAACAGTCGGAGAAAGGCCATTTCTTACGCCAGGGCTCTGTTTACTTGTACCAAAAGAGATGACAAATAAGCAGGCCAGAAGGTCTATTACAGAAGGTAGCATCTGGGCAGGGTACTAAAGAATGGCGGGGCGTTCAGCTGTGATGTCCTGAACTCAGAATGAAGGGGCCAGGAAAGTCTTCCTAATGTTAGTGACGGACTGACGACTGAAAGATGAAAGACAGTTCAGCAGGTGCAAGGCTGGGGTCGGACAAAGCGCTCCAGGAAGGGGGGCTGTGAAAAAGCCCCCAAGAGAAGGAACAGATGTGCTGGGCAGCTTCAGTTGACACATCTGGGAAAAGGAACCTAAATTGAGAATTTCCTTCATCAGAGCATGTGAGCATGTCTGTGACGTACTTCCTTAATTGTTGGCAATGTGGGAGGGCCCAACCCACTGTGGGTGGGGCCACCCCTGGGCAGGTGGTCCTGGGTTCTGTAAAAAAGCAAGCTGAGCATGGGCCAGGAGAGCGAGCCAGTAAGCAGTGATCCTCGTCCCTGCTTCAACTCCTATCTCCAGATTCCTGCCCCGTTTAAGTTCCTGCCTTGGCTTTCCCTCAGAGATGGACTGTCACGTGGAAGGAGTCAGATGAAGTCAACCTTTCCCACCCCAAGGCGGTTTGTCAGTGTTTTATCACAGCAGGAAGGTAGCCAGGCTAGAAGAGGGGAGAAGGGTGTGTGCACATGAGGAAAAGATGAAGGGCAGTAAATGGTCAAATGGCTTGAAAACGTTTTACTAATTTTAATTGCCAGTGTGTTGAGTTTGTGCCTTCCAAGTCTTACCCATACACTCAATCCAAATATGCCTGGGCAGCGGCCTCACAGAATATGACAAAGGAACTCCTGCCATCTGGTGGAGAGAAGCAAGATCACACTGTATAGCTCCCAGCCCACTCAGCTAGTATCCAGGATGATGGCACTTCCACTTAATGGATTTAAAACTGATGCAGCTGACATGTAGACCACACCTGTGATCTCAGTATTTGCGAGGCAGAGGCCAGGAGCTCAAGGCCAACTTGAGCTATATAGGAGCCTGTCAAAATAACCCTAAATAAACAAATACGTATATAGAAGCCCTGATGCATCTTTTTTTAAAACTTAAGGAAAAAATATGCAAGAATATTCTCAGGCACTTCTCCTCCATGTGAAAACAGGAAGGAAAACTAGGGGAGAAAAGGACAGGGGAACCACTGAACCATACCCCAACCTCTCCAAAGAGAGGGCACACGAACCCGTCTGCAGTTGAGACTCATTCAGGGAACAGCTAACAAAGGGTGAGCAAGGAGGCATTAAAATGTTTCCCAGTTGTGACATTTGTACTTTTAAATGTGACATTCCCCCAAATATTTACGGTCCCATTTGATGCTCAAAAGACATTGGAAGAATCTCTGATACACACATTCATTGGTCCCCAAAGCAGATGGTCTCAAATGCCACATGTTCTAATGGACATACTTTCAACTAGAAAGTTGGAATGAATTTCTAACAATTTTATATTACTTCTAGTTGAGGGAGGCAGTTTTATAAATGCAATTTGGATGCAGAAATGTTGAAATTCTCAGCACACATCAATGAGTTTTTGGAACTGACATGACATTATTAGAACTGAAGCTATCTTAGAAAAATCCAGTATAAACAGGGTCCTGCATGTGTGAATTAGTAAAACATAATAAAGTGTGGACAATGTTTTTCCATGACACTCTATACATAGTTGTTAGTCCTTTAATTTTTTTATTGTTATGGCATTTGGCACACAAGTAGGAATTTAAGATGTGACTATACTAGAAAATTATGAAATTTTTTCACTCACTGGTCTCACACAAGGATGTGAAGAATTATTACAGATAAAATGTCCACCAGCTGTTCCTCTTCTATTAGGGCCAATGCACTGAGAATAAAGCACCAGACAGTTGGAGAAGAAATTAGTATTGAGATGGATGGGATGATGGGAGAGCTGGGGTGCCTTCGGAAGATCATCACTAGAAGACAGTGCAACCCTTTAGATGTCCAGGAGTTAGTGAAGATGTTACTTAGGCGTGGATTTTTCTGGTGAAACCTGGAAAGACACCACGGGGTCAAGACCCAGGCAACTTCAGTTTTGATGATGTACTTAAGTCTCAGTGTGGTGTTAGGAAATGTGAAGGCATATAAAATGGAGTCTACCTCCAAGAGGCTATATAGGAAGTTAAGGAAATGCTGGAGTAACCATGACAGGCTTTGTAGAGGGGGGAGTGGGGCTTCTGAGCTCCAGAAATGAATATTTTGGGGATATACAAACTGAGGGAAAGACATTCCAAGTAATGGCAAGTCCAAAGTTCCCTTTGGTTTATTCTGAATTAAAGCATTACATTGGAATCCTGCTATTCTTTATATTTTGGGGGTTGAAGAGATGGCTCAGTGGTTAAGAGCACTGGCCCCAGCCTGCTGTTTAATCCCAAGTTCAGTTCCCAGCACTCATATGGTACCTAAGAACCCCCATAACGCCATTTCTGGGGGATCTGATGCCCTCTTCTGGTCTCTGCAGGCACTGCATGCACACGGTGCACTGACATTCAGGCAAAACACTCATACTCACTAAATTAAAATATTTTTAAAAAGAAAAAAAAGACATTTTTTATATGGAAGGAAGTCTACTGGAAAAACGATGCAGGAGAAAAAAGGTATTTATTTTTTTGTCACCTTTTAGGATAGTGTCTCAATCATATGCTGTAGTTTTCAGAGGTTATGGAAGAAATTTATGCAAATAAACAGATAATTAAAAATAAAGGTGCTCTTGACGTAGACACAGTGGTGCATGCCTATAATCCAAGCACGTGGGAGGTGGAGGCAGGAAGATCAATGTTACCCTTGATACATATCAAGTTGAAGACCAGTTTGAGCTATATGAGATCCGATCTCAAACAAAACAAGTAAATATAGGCACACTTGTTAAGAGGTTTCTGGTTTGATATTTTGCCAAGAAACCAAATTAAGTCTAACAAGTACATTCATTCAGGTAGTATTCATCAAGCACCAACTCCATATGTACCAGGGATGGGTGAAAAAGGGCGCTTCCCCATAAGACACAAGCAAGAGATGGACATAAAAAGAGATAACATAAAACTCATATCGTGTTTCCTTTCTATGACTAAAGATTTGATAAGATTATTTACTTACAGGTATTTTAAATCAAGTTAAAAGAACAATACTAAAGGGGTCAATGATATGGCTCAGTGGGTAAAGGCGCTTATCTCCAAGCTTGATGTTCAATCCCTGGTACCCACATGGTGAGAGAGAAGGGACTTACTCCTGAAAACTGTCCCTTGATGTCCACCTGTGCACTGGAGAGCACACATACAATGCACGTGAACAACCACACACACGCACATACAAAATAAATATTACTTTAAAAACCTTAAGGATACTGGAACATCAGGCATTTATTTTGTCACCCAGGGAGAAAACTGCTATTTTAAGGAAACATTGGTCATACTTGCCAAAAGATTACTCATATTCCTATATATACAGTTTTGTTTTTAATCACAGGATTTGAGTATAAAAAGATAGTAATCAGCAATATGCTATGAGAAATAAAGAAACTGCTACTCAGTAAAAAAGCATTAAGTTGAGTGTCTGGATGAATCCGGAGGCACCCAAATTCCCCAGGCCCCTGAGCCTTTTTCTTAAAGATAGAGTTAAAATAACAATGGGAAGCTATAGAGCCAGACATCTGCTTCTAATCTATTTCCTTGCTCTTGTTCTGGTTGGAGTCATTTCTAGAGCAGATGCTACAGTCTTCAGGAAAGTTATGGAAGGAATTTATACAAAGGGCAAACACATAAATACACATACAAAAACACACTAGCATGAAATGAATGAAGAGGGAACTTTCAACTAGAAAGAAATCATCCGATGGGCTTTTCTGACTTGTACTCTCCACAATTGACAGTATCTAATTACTCTTCTGATTTCAGGGTATCAGAAAGGCCAACCCTTCACTCACCTTCCTGGTTCCCTCCTAGTGGCACTAGCATTCTCTAAATCTAGAAGCTATTCATTCCCCACCTTCATGTGTTGGAATTAATTTTTTTGGTGCTAAACCTGTTACTTTTCTTCAGTAGGATCCCAGGTGGAATTTGCTCAATGGTTATGATGTGATACATGCAGATACTCTGCTCACAGGGCATACTTCAGAAATTAAAAAAACTGGAGAGATGACTCAGCGGTTAACAGCACTGGCTGCTCTTGCAGAGGACCCCGGGGTTCAATTCCCAGCACCTACATGGTGGCTACCAACTATTCATAACTCCAGTTCCAGTGGATGGGACGCCCTCTTCAGACCTCCACAGACACTGCACAACATGAGTACATTTACACACATGCAGGTAATACGCTCATATACATAAAAAAAAAATATTAAAAAATGCCTTTGAGTCAGCTTTCTTGCCAAATAAAAATTAAGAAAACATTCTTCAAACAGGTTTTCAATGTTACTTACCCCTTTGAATTCTATTCCATCACCTGTTAATTTTATAAAGCACTCAAAACAGAGGTCAAGGACAAGTTTACCCTTTTAGTTCAATTTCTTCTACTGAGGAAAAAAAAAACATTAGGTTATATTAAGCAATTAATGTTTCAATTCTTCTTCTTTTCTGAGCTCTACCTCTGTAATATTTGTACCCAATTTGCACTTGCTCTCCAAAGCTCACACCTTTTCACTTCAGCTATCTAAACGCCACTGCTTACTAAATCCTTACCTTAGCGCTGACTCTGTGGTTATGCTACTGAAAACTGTGCTGTGTGATTTGACAGAGACACATCAACTACTTCTGATTACTTATCTGGGACCACGCTGACAACAGCCACCTTTTCAAGGAAAGAAGACAGTTCAGACACATATGGTGACAAAATTAGGAAGCAGTTACATCAATTCTAAGAATATAGGAAAAAAAAATCTGAAGAGACATTTGACATGACTGTCTGGAGTGAGTGTTCTTTAAAGACCACAGCCAAGATGCACAAATGTGGGCGGAAACAGTACATCTGCAGATGCTGGCAGACAAAAATCACCCCCCAAATTTGGCCAGTTTTTTAAGATAAATAACTTTTCAGTGACGTGCGGGACTGAGATTACATAAACAACAGAAACTACTGAGACGGAAGCCTTCAAGTTCTGTGGGTTTCCAGATTTTATGCAATCAATATTCTGACATCTCTAACACACATTTGTTCCTAAAAACATGCATGCCAGAAATCAAGATACTAACATTACTTGATGGCTTTTCTTCAGATTTTGAAATAAGCTCAGTTTAATTTTTTGGAATAGCAGTCCTCGAGCCACATTTTTATTTAGGCCATTAAGACAACGATAATCATCTCCTTAAAAGGAAAAGTTTCATTAAAAATGCCAGAGCTACAGCCTGTTTCAAAAACCAATACTTGTACTTTGTTATGTTAATAGCTCTAAATGTCTAAAGGCTTATTAAATGAAAACACCCGTAACAAGTTTAAGTTAGAGCAGTAAGAATTTTTAAAAAGCTGACCATGAAAAATAGTTAAATATTCCAGAAACTTTTATAATACACAAATAGCATTAAGTAGTAACTATGAGAGAGGGTCTTGTTATGTAGTCCAGGCTGTCCTCAAACTCACAGTCCCTGTGCCACCATGCTTAATACAACCTTCTTAATTTTTTCCAAGAAATGATCATTTTGCCTAAGTAAAATATTACAGGGAGGTATCTACCATTACAAAATATTAAAAACCACATTAAAGGGGCCAAGACTGGGCTCAGTCATTAAAGTGTATGCCATGCAAGCATGAAGAGATGGGTTCTGATCCTCAGAACTTACATATGAAAATGGCCACAGTGTGGACATCTGTAGTGCCAGCACTGGGAAGGCAAAGGCAGGCAGATCCCTGGGACGTGCTGGTCAGCCAAGCCCTTCTCAAACAAAAGATGGTGTTAAGGAAGACACTTTGAGAACAACCTCCTTCCTCTACACATACACTATACACACAAACACCATAAAACGTTGCATATGGAAGTTATTAATTTTGATTAGGAAAGTGGAATGTTTTCCCAAATTGATGCAACATTCTCCAATTTTATTGACATTCCCTGGAAACTAATTTGAACTATCTTTTTTAACACTATCTTTACCTCCAGTCCTTGCATATCAATTGGGTTCTGTCGAAAGCTGAAACAACACGCTGAATTCTAAATTTTCTGAGACTGTTTCTCTCCCTTCCTTTTGGTAGTTAACTTTTCAACCTTGCTAGTTTTCGAAGGATAGATTAAATTCTGAGTCAGAAATGTTAGCTGAATTAAGACTTCATTTTGATTACTGAGACAGTACTTTTTGATTTGAAAAATCCAGTAATTAGGTCACTGAGCACTCCTACAGAGATGTCATCCTGTCTTCTTCAGTGAGGTCAACAGCTGTGACTCTACGAGTCACTCTTTGCAGCAGAGGGATTGTTTATCAATTTCAGAAGGAAGGTAGTTTTTAAGTTATTTCTTTTCTCCTTTCTCCCGATCTTCTCCTTTCTTTGTCTCTTTATTTGGCTCAAGTAATCATTCTTTAAATGAGTAGTCTGATATAAGAATCTAAAAGGTAACTTTATTATTAAATACAAATTTAAAAATATTCAAGTTTTGAAAAAGGATTACAGCATAAGATAGATCAATGTGTATACATACATACAGTTACCATACAGATATACTATATATATACACAGATCATTTAGGTAGATATACTGCTCTATCCATGTTCAAAATAAGAAAAGTATTTTGAATAAGTGAATAAGGATTCCCCATAATCTATGATTACACGATGGGGAACTTCTCAGCAGATCTATCCTCCAGACTTATTTTCCTAGGAAGTCTGACGTGCTCTCATAGATATGTACCACTCTGGAGTGTAAATAATGCACACATCTCTATCTTAGATCCTTTTCTTCTCTATTCATTATTCTCTCTTTTCAACCCACCCAAGATGCCAATAATCATTTGTGTTGGAGTAAGACCAATATAGACCAGGTTATAGATATCTGGATGCTCCAACAGAGGAAAAAACACCTCTAGTAACAGTCTCAATTCTATGCTCACTTTTCCCTGTAGCAGCAACATAATTATACAAATGAAGATGGTGTGAAAACACTCAAAAGAGAAAAAGAAGCTTTCTGGACTATTAATATTCACCTTGGTTGTAAAGGCTTTGTGTTATCAACCAGTGCATACATTATTAGGTTCCCAAGTATAAATACATGTAATATTTAATAAAACACCTAGAAACTTTGTAGGAAGCACCGTATAATTTACAAAGAGAATGAGTATGTTCAGTGAGGGCAGAAGAAAAATCCATGACAATTTGTACAAAAATGCTTTTAAGAAATGCTTTTTAGAAAATGGATAAATGTGAACTCAATTTCAAATCTGAATGTCTGTCCTGTGACAAACATTTCTGTTCAGTAACTGTTTTCATGTTCATAAAAGCTATAATGTACACCTCCAGGAAAGGAAATTACCTTCTTTATCTATGAACTACTAAGAGCACTGGCACCCGAACAAATTTCCCCAAAGTACATACAGCTTCTCTTATTATGAAGCTGTTCAGACTCATTTATTCCCTATCATATCCATTAATTTTAAGATATGCACCTTGAACCCATGTACCAAGTTAAAACTTGTCCCACAGCAGTGGAAACTGGAGAAACTAAAGATCTTACTCTACTTGGGTGGTTTTAACACAAAGATCATGTTAAGAACTTTCTCAGGCACTTTAAGGATTCTTAATCTATATTTTTATAATCTATCACTAAAGCAAATATCGCAAATTTAAAATCATTCATTCTGTCCTGGACTTAGATGGAAACAAGAACTTGTGATTCTATATTGCACCTCATAATACACACCAGTAATTGAATAAGAATCATTATCAGGAGCTCATATCTTTAAAGAATGGATGTAACAAGGCAGCTTCTGCTGTTATTCTTGAAGCTGGGTTGAGATCCAGAAGTTTATCAAGTAGGTCATAAGCTTCATCAGGTATGGCGTCCCAGCCTTCAAAGTTCACAGCACACTTGTCAGGGAGACTCTTATGGCCCTGACTGTCCCCCATGTGTTGTACTTGAGATGTTTGCACCGGGTAAGAAGCTTTATGGTCAGTCTTCTCTGAAGAAGCAGAGTCATGAGAAATACACCATGGTATATCACTTGCTAACTTGGGAGTGAAAGAATCTAGACCCCTGAGTTTCTCACAGAGTTTCCTCAAGTCCTGTGCTGGGACTTCTTTGCTACACAAAATCAATTTGCCTAAAAGAAAAAAAAAATTTTATTTGAATATATCTGAAGCACCTCATGAGAAACACATACATCTAACCATGTGCTTTACAAGTATCTATATCTATAGCTGAGTATGAAACAGAGTACCACATGCTATTTTAAATTGTATTTGAACTTCACAGATGTAGGAGACAGTAGAAAGTGGGAATTTAGCAAGCTATGCCAGGAACTAGTCGAACTCTGCCAACTTCTGTTGTCCTGCCATAATTTTAATTTTATGTGTATGCATATATTGCCTGTATGTGTGTAAGTTCATCCATGTCATTCAATGTTCACAGTGGTCAGAAGAGGGCATTGGCCGCCCTGGTACTGGAGTCGTGTTTTGTCTGTAGAACAAAAAAAAGCCTTATTTACTTGAATATTTAAATGTTACATTCTTACATATGCTATTCTTGACCAACCTATCCTAAACAATAGCTGAGCCCTCTGCAGTCTTTTCTTTCTGTTTTTCTCAAGGCTATTTATCACTAATATAAGTATTTTCTTCCATTAGGAATCAACTCTATGAATGCTGACTTACAATAGCACTGACATATAAAATCAAGTTTAAAAACAAAATATAAATGTCAGATTCGGGAGATAGCTCACTGGATAATGTGCTTGCCACACCAAGTTGTGAGGCCTGGAACTCTGATCCCCAGAACCCATGTAAATGGCCCACCAGTAATTACAGTGCTGAGACAGGGTCCCCCAGAGCACACACGCTGGTTAGTAAGACTAGTCATTTCAGCAAGCTCTGAGTTCAACTGAGAGACATGGCCTCAATGAATACACTGGAGAGTAAATGGGGAAGACTCCTGAAGTCAGCTTCAGACCTCTGCCAACACAGATGCACATGCACACTGAGACTATACACACACAAAAATTGTTTAAATATAAATGTCTCACTGGAGAGATGACTCAGCAGTTAAGAACGCTTGCTGTTCTTCCAGAGGACCTGGGTTCAATTCCCAGTACCCACATGGTGGCTAACAACCATCCCTAACTCTAGTTCCAAGGGATCCATTGCTCTCTTCTGATCTCTGCAGACATTTCACAACAAGGGTACACTTACATACAGGCAGACAAAACACTCATACACATAATAAAAAAATAAATAAGTACATTTTAAATGTCTTAAAATAACTTCCCAAACTGCTTATTATAAGACGTGGGCAAAAATAAGGACAGAAACAGGGGCAATCATGTATTATTTTTGCCCTGTGCTTCCTTATTAAACAGAAATGCAGCTTTAAACAGTGAGTTGTGTATGTAGATTCCTTAATGGATTAAGTATGCAGGTTGCTGACAAAGCAATCTGGGTAATAAAACACTATGTTTACATATTCTCGTATAATTATGGGACAGGAAAAAGAGGGCAGTGGACAGGAAGTGAGAAAGTAAGAGAAGCAAATTCCCACAAACTAAGTTTGGTGAGGATACATGTGAATCTTTTTTTAAACATCTAAAACATTATTTCTACTTTCTCTAGGAAATTCTAGCCAGAGGCAGATTTTATTTTTATTTAAAAATTTATTATTTTTATATTTTATGTGTATGAGTGTATTTCCTCATGCAAGAGCACCCATGTCATGCAATGTCCATGGAGGTTAGAAGAGGGTGTCAGATCCCTATGGAACTGGAGTTTTGGGTACCTGTTAGGGGCCATGTGGGTGCTGGGAATTGAACCCCAGTCCCCTGCAAGAGCGGTCAGTGCTCTTAACCACTGACTCATCTCTCCAGTCCCATAGTTTTATTTCTTAATTTATTAGCTTGCTCTGAAGTCATGATATAGTACACAATGTATGTTCAATACGTCCCAAATGACATACATGCCAATTCTGGCACATGACCAAAGAGAACAGGTTTAATGTATTCAGGAAAACATTCTAATTAACACATTCAGCCAAATTATATTTTGTTAGACTGATGTGTGAGATATTTGTTTCAGTTCAACATTTTCTTTGAACTTACTCGATGCACTTCAATGAGTTATTTTATTTAGTGACTACTTACAATGGGACAGTACTAGAGCTGGGGAGAGTGGGCAGATTCTACACAAGACAGGCTCTCAGTGCTCGTTCTGGGAAGTCAGTACCTTATGTTTGGAAAGGGAACCAGACTTGCCGGTACTGAAGTTTTGAGTCTTCTGTGCTCAGGTCAAAGTTCTCAGATCTGACTGATCCACAGAAGCTACACTAGAAAGGCCAGGACTATGGATACTGTTATCCAACATTTATCTATTTGCTTTGTTTTTTTGACACAGGGTCTCCCAGTAGCCCCAGCTGGCCTCCACCTCACAGAGACCTGTCTGCCTCTGCCTCCTGCTACCTAGCCTTTTAATAAGAGCACAATAATGATAATTTTATTTTCTTTTCCTTTGAGGCAGGGTAATATTGTAGTCCTAGCTAGCCTGAAACTCACTTATGTAGACTAGGCTAGCCTGCATCTCAGGGATTCACCTGCCTTTGCCTCCTGAGTGCTGGGACTCAAGGTATGGGCCATCACGCCCAGTTCCAGAACAGTAAAATTCTAAAATCTCCAGTTTGCTACCAAGGCACTTGTCCTAGAGTAATTTTTTTGGCAGATGTTGCACTTCCAATAGTGACCCCCATTACAACTTTAAGCATCAATGAAGGAAATTCAAGCTTATCAACAAAATCTTTTGGTGCTGAGTGATAAGCTTCACATTCACAAACTTCTCTTATAGTTGTTTAATGGATGGAAGGCTTTTTCCATTAATTGAAAACAAATGTACTCAAGCTGTATTCTTTGTAATGTAATACTAGTTTCAAGATATCAATGTCATTGTTTCTTTGTACATATTAGTCATTCTATTAACCTCAAATAAAATTTTCTTACAATAGGTAAAGGACAGGTACAAATGAGAGACTCACTATTGCAGAAATTTTTCTTTGCAAGCCTGTTTTAAGACTCTCCTGAAAAGCATCACATAGTTTTCCTTGTGCATTAAACCTTGGCACTGGTGCCCAGCAGGGCATATTTACAGCTATTCTTAACCAGAAGAGTTCTTGGTTTTCAAAATAAGAAGCCAGAAGACTTAAGTATTCCATTTTTCCATGAATGGACAGGGTGGGGGCAGACATATGTGGCTAAAAAGTTTGTCAGTTAATTCTGATATGTACTCCTGTTTAAGAACTGCTGATTCTGGGCCTGAGCACACAGTAGTGAGGTTACTCTTGAGGTAGAATAACTGAAACTTTGTACAAAAGGGTATTTCATATTACCAGCTGACTCAAGAATATACCCAAACCCTTGGAAAGTATTAACTATAATTCTACTTAGAACAAACACAAAGTGGGCATTTGAGTTTGGGCTGTTAGAGTAAGAATGAAATAGTTCTCAGGAGCTTTATAAAATGTATTATCTCAGTCAACCTGTGCTCTAAAGGGCATGATCTCTCATGTTCAATATATGTTTATGGGCAACGTGTGGTGATGTGTAACTACTCAGGAAGCAACTACTCAGGAAACAGAAGCAAGCAGATTTCTGTGAGTTCCAGGCCAATCTGGTCTACATAGTGTGTTTCAGATCAGCGAGGGTTACATAATGAGACACTGTCTCAAAAAACAAAACAGGGGTTGGAGAGATGGCTCAGTGGTTAAGAGTACTGGTAGCTCTTCCAGAGGACATACACTCGGTTCCCAGCACCCACACGGCAACTCACAACCCTTAGTAACTTCAGGATCTAACACTCTCTTTTGGCACTGCACGACACATGCACACTGACATACATGCAGGCAAAACACTCATATACATAAAAAAATCCAAGGAGTTGGAGAGATGGCTCAGTGGTTAAAGTACTGGCTGCTCTTGCAAAAGACCTGGGTTTAATTCCCAGAACCTACATGGTGGCTAACAACCAGTTCTAGGGGATCCAACACTCTCTTCTGATCTCTGTGGGCATTGTACAACATGGGTGCACATGAAATAAAAAAATTCAAAAAAATTAAAACAAAACAAATGAAAAACCCTATAAAAATTAAAATCTATAAAACATGACTCCTCAGAGTCCCAATGCCTTCTCTACATACTATGACAGTTCCATTACTCTATAGTGCCAAATTCCATATATATCATAACATACATCATGAAATATATCATGTTTCCAGTCCATCCTCCCCTGAGCCTCCGAGAGTTTTTGTTTTGCAGGACTTTTTTCCTCTCCTATTACAACACACTTTCTTATATCTAAACATAGGTATTATGATACTATCCAGCAGAAAGTCTTCTATCCATTCCAAACCTCTTGACTGCCCCAATTCTAAGAAAACTAATGACTAATACACATTGCTATTCTCTTCTCCACTGTAGTCCTCATAACATTACAGTTATAGTTCATTGTCTTCTTGTTAGAAGTCAAGTCAGTCCTGATTTCAGTACCAAGTAGAGGACCTAATGTTTAAATATATAACAAAAGATTAAAACTTATTATTACAAATATTTATGTAATAAAAATGAAACTACAATTAAAAAGAGTTAAGATTTTTATAACTTTTTTTAAGACTATACAATTGATTTCTTATAGTTGGTTGACAAAGAATAAAGATTACAAAGTTGAGTTTTAAATACAAAGTCATTAAGTACTCTGCTTGACAATATTATTTTCAAGCAAGTGAAGAATTTCCTAAGATTAAATAATGTTATGAATATTGAACAAGTTTATCTGTGAGGAGATTTTTTTCTAATAATTTACTAAGTGATTATAATAAGAGGCATCTGTTTTTGTTCTATAATATTAAACTGCTTACCAAAAGTTTTAGCAGCCTGGATGGTTTCCCTGGATCCCCGAATTGTCATAATTTGAGCCAAAGCAGTTAAATCATCGCTGGCTTTATAAAATGGATATCGTCCACTAAGCAAAGAAAGGAATATGACACCTGCAGACCACATGTCAATTGCTGTAACAGAAAACAAACTTTAAAAGGCAATTCCAAATCTCCAATTTCACCATCTAAATCAGTAGCTCTAGACTGTGCACCAGCATCATCCTGGAAGCCTTAAGAAATTAGGATACCCAGGCTAGACCCAACAGAGATCCCCACCAAATAGTTCTCAGGTGATTTTTAATGTATAGCCACAACCCTGATTCAACATCTTTACTTTAAACTCGATTTCTTTCTTGAACACATGGGTGAATTACACAGAATATTTCATCATTAGAAAACTGTAAGTAAATGTAAATTTTATGAGATCAAAGGTAATTAAAACATAGCTATGTGAGGAAAAAAAACCTGGAAGCCTCTCAAGAATTATGACACAGGAGTGGAAGTGTTCTCATTTTATCGAAAAGTACTGAACATTAACAGTAGCTCAGCTATGGCCTTGGGTTTGTGCCCCAGTACCACCAAACAGAAACAAATAAACGACTAGTTCAGCTTTACATTAAAAAGCTCATGCTTCTTTTAGGTTCATCTTTCCCCCTAATTGTCCCAATATTTATTAATAAGTTACTGCTCTGTTCCACTGGCCACTCATCACTGGTCTTTTTAAGTTTCATTTGTAACTTTGTTCCTTGAATTTTCTCTCCAAGCTTTAGGTGCTGAGGTTCCTTGGCATTCCAATGCCTTCCCTGCATACTCTCCCTGACAAGCCTATCCACTTTCCAGCATCAACTATCCTATACAATGACACTCGACTGTTTCCAGTCCAGTTCCTTCCCGGAGCTTCAGTCTTGGCTTTTATTCTGCAGGATCTTTCGATTTAAATGTGCCACAAACATCTTAAACCAATGGCCCAATCCAATTTTACCTTTCCCTGGAAATCAGTTCCCCCTCTCTCATTCTCCACCTCATTTCTTGGTACACATCCAAGGCTCTCATGCATACTAATATGATAAATATCTGTATTCCTTTTTCCCTCTGCTCAAGTTTTGATGGTTAACTACCTACTAAGCTGTTTTTCCAATTTCTTACCTTTCTTTTACATTCCTGCTGCAAATGTCCTCATTCATGTTTTAACCAGATTACTGTAGGATACCACCCTCCAAGATCTAGTCTCTCTGCACATCTGCCAGAATAACCCAGCTAAAATCTTTACCATCTAGTTCTTTGAATAACTGTCTATTTAGTACATAGTCCAAATTGTTTAAGAAGTGTGATCTGTACCTCTTTCCAGGTTTATTTCTAACCATTCCTTGACTTCCATTTTATATTCAAGTAACACTAAACTTATAGTTTTCTGCATGGCGAGACCATGCTCTTTCTTGAGTACCTCAGTTCGTACTCAGTGCTAATCCCTGACTCTAATTTACAATCCTATCTCAGAGGTCATCCCTTCCACAAACTTCCTTTCATAATCCCCTTGGGTAAGGATAACCCTCAATACCTTGTACAGTTTTACCACCATATTCAAAAGGTCATTTTATAATTATGAGAATGTGTATAGATGGTGTCATTCTATTTTCATATTCTGCATTATTAGCAAGCATGGGACAGTCATATAATCAATGAATACATTTCTTCAAAGCCCATAATCCACATGGATAACAGGAGTCATCTATTTATTTAACAAAGTGTTTCCTTGAATTCCAGCTTTGTTGTATAACTTTCCAGATTCTAGAAATCTTTTTCAAAATCTGTTCATTGCTATTATGCTGTATTTTGTTGTAACAAAAGAAATAATTTTAATCAAAATTTTTTATCTGCCTCTGAAAGCTTCTGAGGTATTAAGAAAAGAGGTGAGTGCTGCAAATCTAAAGTTGACAAAAGCTTCTAAATACAGCTCCCCCAGGAGAAGTAAATTGTCTTTTAAATAGAAGCAAAATACAATGTAAAGGGGGAAATGCCTGTAAAAGAGGTGGGGTAGGGATGGGAAAACAATATTAAGATCAAAACTTCCGCAAAAAGATGCATCATCTGAAAACTGGGAATGTCACACTACTAGACTCATTTACACCATTTAAAATGGGAGGTCTCAATATTAGTTATAAATAATGATGATAAAGTAAGATATACATGGAACAATCCATTTGAGTTGGATTGTGCATTTCTAGTGTGCCATACCTGTGGTTTGATCGGGACACTTCGTCAAGACTTCTGGGGCTCTGAATCCTGGTGTGCCCGCCCTAGGGGCAACCTGTTGACGCCTTATTATGAGAAAAAAAGATTTCTTAGTTATATTAAAGTTTATCCACTTAAGTAAAAAAATATGATTTATCAACCTAATTCACACAAAACTTTGTCTTGGTGTCAGTATAAAATTTTTTATAAAGAAACAGAAAAATCTAATGCAATACACATCCCTGATCTTGTTTCTACGCACTTCCCTCACCAACTCTGCTTCTTAGCCTTATTCCAGACAGATCTGGAGGCCACTGCCAAGTATACAGAGACATGATAGAAAATAGAACACAGTAGGAATTTATATAAAAATTTTGTTTGGCGGTGATTAATTGTTAATATTCATGTGGAGATCGGAGTTAATCAGGAAAGAGACTATGAAAGCCAAGTCTAAAGGAAACAGAAAAATGGGCAAAGAAGAGCTCTTATTATTTGGTCCTGGTTAGTCCACATGTAGGAATAAAGAAAACAAACAGAAGACTGCATCAGCAAGGGACACGTGCATCTCTTGAGCTTCTCCAAGAGCTACTCTCTATACCCATTGACTGCAGGGAAGCGTAAATGTGTTTTCCAAAGACAGTATGTGTGTTCACAGAACACTATATGACAGTATCCCACCAAAGTGATTCCAATTTCTGACCTGTGAGGCCAGTGATTTTACAGCACGCTGAAACACATTACCTTGAAAGGCAGATACTGCAGACTCTATCTGTTCCAAAGCAGTCACAAGTCTGGACGGCCGGACAAGAAGCCGAGGTTCTCTTCATCACACCACTATTCATAACTTTCGTAGAGATGCCCTTCTTTTTTGTTGTCAGCTTTCTTGGTATTATATCCACTGTCTTTGACTGCTTTATGAGCTATAAAAGAAGAATCACAGCTTCTATTTTCAGGACATTTAACATGATGCCTTCAGTTGCTAGTGTGGTAGAAATCCATAGCAAAGTGTAACTTTTAAAACTGCTGAAGGTGCTACTGGATTGCAAATCATCAGCCTCTATTAAAATGTTTAAAGGCCACTGACTGGGCATGGTGGCACATGTTAATAGTATCAGAATTAGGGAAGCTGAAGCTGAAAGATTACCAATTTTGAGGTCAGCCTAGACTATGCAGTGAGACCCTGGTCTCAATATTCTCCCACCCCCCAAATTTAAGGACTTTTTGGGTGTTTTCTGCCAAACAACATTAAAATTTACTAATTAGTTTGGTAAGCTGCTTAATTTTCACATTAGAACATTTCCTGATGGACTACAAAAGTATTATAAGAGAAATAACAGTTGCGTTCTAGTGTCTAACTCCATTTCAGAACTGTAACCTGCACAATTAGACTGGCTAGAGTCAATCAGTTGTTTGAGCTAGGCTGGTCGTATCATATCCTAAGTCAATTTAAAGTCACCTAACACTGAGACACTATAGAAGAACCTTTACTATACTATTATACTACATGTCAGAACTATGTAGGTGCTGGGAGCTTACATTCTAGCCATACTCTAAATGGCCCATAGAGAAAGAACAGTTTAATAGCTAACCAAAAATAATGAAAAATTCAACCAAAGTAGTTCAGGAAAAAAAAAATTAAAGATGAAATTTTGAGTAAATGCTCAAAGCAGTAATACCTTCTGCCAAAGGCAAATGCTACATTGACTTTACTCTAGTGAATCCCTAAATTCTCTAAATGCGCTGACTGACCATGGCGCTATTAAGCTACAGCACTTACTTTCACTGCAGGGCTCTCACGTGAAATGGAGCTGTGTATATTGAAATTTCTTTCTCCAAAAACAGAGCGCTGGACAGAAAGGCCTACAGATCCCTCCTACAATACCAACAAAAACAAGGAAAATACGGATTACATCTGTAACGCTTTCTGCCAGCTGTACTCTGCCAGTTTTGAAAGAGTTAAACGACAAGAAATAAAAACAGCTGTATCCAAGACATTCTCAGGCACCAAACACGTCTGTGAAAGAAAATCATCTAGGCAAGAGTCTTAACATTCATACGATGTCATCACAGTCCACACAAATATATATATATGTAAAACTAAAGCCTCTGCAGAGACACTACTTTTTTTGTGCAGCTAAAATGGAGAGAGACACTTCAGATTTTTTCCCTGTAACTAATGTATTAAAAAAAGAGATAAAAAGGACATTAATCTAAACTTCATAACATGCGGAGGAAAATTATTATTTTCCACTTTATCATGATTCATGACAAAGATCATAAATTGTTAACAAAAAATTTTTGTTTGAAAGAGTACGCAAAATGACTCAGTACCACTCTTAGTGGAAATCTAATCAATTCAAAACATAATAAAGGATTTTTTTTGAAAAAACAGAAAGCTTTCTAAGTACTAGTTTATTATTACATCTCCCTCTGTTGGTTGAGAAGAAAACACTTCTAAAACCATTCATTTGTGTTTCAAAAATGTAAAAGATAGAACCTTTCCATCTTTTCCTTGTTTAATATGAATCTGGGCATTTGTGTAGGGTCTTTTGACAGAAGTTTTTGTGGTAGACGGCGGATCCAGATTCTTAGATGCTGGGCGACTCAAACTCTTGTTTCCAGTGGTTCCATGGTACTTGCTTCGTGAACAACTTTCCTGCTGAGCTTCAGACTGGACAAACTTGAGCAGCTCTATTTTCGTATCAGGAGTTCCCTGGGCCAAACCAAAGTCTACCAAGGCATACCTAAGAAACAAAATCAAGTAGTATTACTCAGTCACGTTGTTATACTCTCATACCATACTTGTAGAACTGCCCGCTCATTTTAGAACAATTAAGAATTTATAATATTCAAGCTGAGCATGGTGGCACAAGCTTTAATTCCAGTACTCAGGACGCAGAAGCAGGCAGATCTCTGTGAGATGGAGGCCAGCCTGGTTTACAAAGTGAGTACCAGGCCAGCCAGGGCAAAAAAAATCCAAAACAAGAAAAACACATTTCCTATTGAAAGAACTTAGTAGCTTCGACTGAAAACTAAGGAAAGATGTCTCCTTCAACCACCTGACCAGTCATTCGCTCTTGACTTTTCTCATGGTCTGTACTCCAAAGCAGAAGACGGATGCAGAGTACAAACAAAAAGCAAAATCCTTGATTCTTCAGTAGTGGGAAATATGGCATTACAGTAGATAATGTCTAAATAAACAGGTTTAAAGAAATGAAAGAGAAAAAAAAACAAAAACAAAAACAAGGGCATAAAAGCCCAAAAAGAATAATTCCAATCTTCTTATTTTCAGTATGATATATTTACATAAGTATTATTTTTGGCTTATAATATCCCTTACATACACAATCCACAAAAAAAAAAAGTGCACAACAACTTTGGTGTTGAAACAGAAAATTAACTATTATGCTATCTAATTCTCTCATTTACATAAACAAAAAAAAAAAAAAAAGGGAAGTCTAAAGGTGAGAGACATACGAAAGGTCAAGAAGTACAAGAAGTACTGGATTCTAAGTTTCCTTTAGCTAAGAGTTATTATGGTTGAATCACAGAACATCTTCTGATATGCATTGTTTTACTAATATTTTATTTTCTTCACTGCATTTCCTTTCCTCAATCCTAATAAAGCATTTAAACATAAATAATTTAAGCATGGCTAATGCTTTATTTTCTATGTCTAAGAGATGGACTTCATAGCTCAAATTCACCTAGGGATAAATATTTTCTGTGATTATTCATACTTACTTTTTCAGACGTCTATTATATAAAAAATTGCTGGGCTTAACATCACGGTGAACAATACCGAATTGATGAATCCGTTTCAAAGCTCTGAAGAGGTTAAACATATATTCCCGTACTTCTTGAAAGGAAAGGGAATTCAAAATATCCTAAAATAAAGTCATGAATGAGGTTACAAATTTTTTTCAATTAAACATTTAGCTAATTAAAATTCAAGAACTATTAAAACCTACCAAAAAAGATTCATGCTCCAGATATGGCATGGCAATGACCACATGATCATTTTTCCTAAAACAATACTTAACACCCATGACATTGTCTTGCCCCCTAGTGGAAAAAGCACACAATGAACTTTAGAGGGAAGGTCAAATGCATGTAACTTTATGCCTTAAAAAAAGAAAATTACCATTTTAGTAATGCATACAGATTGCTAGGAAGTTCAAAATCAAATCAGAAAATATATCTAAATAACACTTAAAAGATAAACTTTTAAAACAAAAGTTTCACCAGTTATGCAGTTACTATAATTCAAACATGAGATATTTACAGTTTTAAAAGAATAAGAAGGAAAAGATAAACAAGATAGCAGATGTCAAAAATAAATTTTAAAAATAACTGACATTTATTGACCATTACTATAATCAGCCAAGCTCTGATCTAAGCATTTGACATCACATATGTTGACATTTTTTTTAATCCATCCATCTGTTGACGGGCGCTTTGCCTCCACACCTTAGCTGTTGTGAATAGTGTTGCAATAAACATGGGAGTACAATTTATCTCTTTGATATACCCTTTTCTTTTTTCTAGCTAGGGAAGGTAGATTAAATTTAAGAGTTTGTGTTTGTATATGTACAAGTGTATGGGTGCGTGCGAACACAGGTATATAAAAAGAAAAACCAAAAACCGGAGAAAAGCAACTAGTGAGAAAGGCTCACAGTTCCAGGATATACTCCATCCTGACAGGGAAGTCCAGCAACAGCTTCAACTGGTCACATCAAATCCACAATCTGGAAGCCTAGAGCAATGACTTGTACTAAGTTCACTATTTCCTTTTTAAACAGTTCAGGTTTCCTGTCCAGGGAATGGTCTGGGTCTTCCCATATCAATTAACCTGACAAGATAATCCCTCACAGACTCAGAGGCTAACGTTAATCTAGAGAATCCTTCACAGGTATGGCTGGAGAATTGTCTCAGGAGGTTCTAGAACCTGTCAAGGTGACAGGACAAACCTTCACACCATCTCAAGTGAGAAGCCAAGCAAGAAGCTGGGGTGACTACTTACAGAAAGAAGTGGTCATTTTTAAATTTTTTTTTTTACCCAGGGTCTCACTCAGTAACTCAGGCTAGCCTAAGAACTCATGGTAATCCTTGTGCCTGGTCGCTCAAACACTGAGATTACAGGCATCCACCACCATGCCCAGCTTGGATGAGTTTTTAATATACATTTGGAGTCAGACGACCAAGACCTGGTGATGACATAATTTAGAAAAAATAAGGAAATTGAGAGTGATACCTATGTGTCTGGCTTGAGATGGTGGTACCTTTTGCACAGATACATAGATGAGAACATTTGCACAAAAAGCACTGCCATCTCCTTAGTTAGACAGGTGTGTGCATCTGTGTGCACCCACGGAAGCCAGAGGTATCAGATGTCCTCCACCACTCTCCTCCTTACTCATCCAAGTCAGGGTCTCTCCCGGAACCTGCAGCTCATGGCTTTTGACTAGGCTGTTATCCAGAGAGCCCCAGCCATCTTCCTGACTCTGTCCCTCACAAGGCTGGAATTACAAGCACATGTGGGACCAGGATTACATGAGTGCTGGCATCCAAACTGAAGTCCCTGTGGTTACATAGCAAGCACTTAACACTCTTCACAAAACACTGATGAGAGAAACTAAGAGAACACAAAAACACCGGCAGATGCCATGGCCACGGCCTGGAAGAACACTGCTAAGCTTTCCATACTACCATAGTGACCTACAGGTTCAGTGTGTCAACAAAATATCAACAGCGCTTTTCAGAGAACTAGAAAAAATTCTAAAACTCACCAGAATAAAAGAGACACCCAAATAGCCAAAGCAATCTGGAAGCATCGAAATACGAGACAGCCAAAGTAACCAAAACAGAATGATGGTGGCATGGTAACTGACATAGAGGCCAATGGCACAAGAGAGGGACAGAAACAAAGCCACACAGCCAGTCAATTGATCTTCAACCAAAAACTTAACACTGAAGAAAAGAAAAGTATTTAATACTGTGTATTAAATAATACACAGTACTGGAGAAACTGGATAGTCACACACAGAAAGATGAAAGTAAGTCCTTACCTCCCATCATGTATCAAAACAAAACCCAGTATGGATAGGAGATTTGAAACCATGAAACTACTAGAACAATACAGTAGAGAAACTTCAAGACATTAGTATGGGCAATGATGGTTTTTGTATATAAGACCCTAAAATACAGGCAACAAAAGAAAAATTGACAAATGAAATTACAATTCCTCAAGGGGATCAATCAACAGAATGGAAGACACAATTTGCATAATGGGACAAAATATCTGAAAACTACTTATTCAATAAGGAATTATTATCCATAGTATATAGAGAACTAAAAAAAAAAAAAAAAAAAATCAACAGAAAAAACCCTGAAACACTCTGATTAAAGAATAGGCAAGTGGTCTGAACAGACATATCTCAAAAGAAGACATACAAACAGCCAACAATATATAAAAAGATGCTCAACACCATCAATTATCAGAGAAACGTGAAACCCAAACTCGAAGTAACCACCACGCTACAATCAAATGGCTACAATAAAAAAGGTAACAGGGATTAGAGAGATGGCTCAGTGGTTACAAGCACTGGCTGCTCCTGCAGAGGTCCTGGTTCAGTTCCCAGCATGCATGTGGTGGTTTACAACCATCCATAACTCCAGTCAAATGGGATCCCTATGTCCTTTATGGCTTCCGCAGGCATTGCACAACACAGGTACATTTACATATATGCAAACAAAACACTCATATACATAAAATAAAAATAAATCAAAAAATTAACAAATAGAAAAGATGATAGTCAAAAATGGCAAATGCTGATAAGGATGTCAAGACAGGAGAATCCTTATAGGCAGCTACTGTGGAAAACAGCATGGAGGTTCTTCAAAAAACTAAGATTAGAACTCTTATATAGTTTAGCAGCCCCACTAGTGGGAGGAAATGAACCTGTATTCCAAAGAAATACTGGCACTCTCATGTTTCTTACAGCACAATTCACAATTGCCAAAATATGGAATCAAGTGTCAACAAATGAACAGATAAAGAAAATGTGAGAGATACATACACAATGGAAAATTATTAAGCCATTAAAAAAGAAAATCCTGTCATTTGGAACAACATGGATGACAGTAGAAGACATGTTACATGAAAGAGACCAGACACAGAAAGATAAATATCATACATCTTATACACAAAAGCCAGGAGAGTCAATCTCAGACAAGTAGAGGGTGGAACAGAATTACTAGAGAGAGGGCAAGAAATACAAGGAGGCTGGATAGTGGCTATCAGATTATACCTAGCTAGGAGGAATAAAGTTTAGTGTTCTGCTGTGTAATAGTGACTACAGTGTAAAGCAATTATTATGTATCTTACAAAGAACTAAGAGGAATCTGAAGGTTTACAACAGACACAAAAAATGACAAATGTTTAAGGAGACGGAATTAATTACCCTGATTTGATCATTACATATTATACACATGTATAAAAACATTATACATCATACTCCATAAATATGCAATTATTTTGTGTCTGTTATAAAAAGTCAATTATGGGCAGTGAGATGGCTCAGGGGACAAAAGTTCTTGCCCCAGACATGCCTGATCTCCTGAGTTTGATTCACAGAACCCAGAGGATGGAAGGAGAGAAGCAATTCCTGAAAGGTGTTCATCGACCTCCAGAAACACATATGCATGCTAATAATAAATAAAATAAAAAATTTTAAAGTTAATTATGTTAAATGATAACTCTAGTCATGGTTGACTAACTTAAGTTTTAGTTCAAAAAGAGACAATTGCGTATATAGTCAATGGAAGTGTGTAAGTGAAAATGGCATGTGTAAATAACTGTTGCAAAGTCTAGCCATGAAAGTGGGCAAAGGATGATAGATAAAGGGACAAGGAGAGGACAACCTATAAGAAAGAAACTAAGAACAAAGATGTCAAATAATTCTGCTCTAAATAAAATACCGGACATAAGGCTGTCAATAGTTGAGAAGATGTAAAATAAGACTTCCTCACACTAAAAAAAACTAACCTAGAGCATGTAAGCCAAGACTGACAATTTGGCAAGAAAGAAAAAGTTACAAAAGGACATGGAATGAGAAGAGGTCAAGCTGGCTCCTAGAGAAGCCCCATCAGAAAGAGTTAATAAACACTCAAATAACCACTGGGAGGTCAGAGGCAAAACACTAGCCAACAAGAAATGAATGACTAAAAATGGTTTTATATGATCTCATTATACCTGTTAAACTTCCACTTTTAAATATTACAAATGATATGTAGCCAGTTCAATTAAAATGTCTTTAAATTGCCTACCCAGCAACTGTTAGACACTGAAGTTCTGCTGCAATTCTTACAGGATGACTTGTTGGAATTAAGTGTTTTAAAGCAATTTTCTCTTCAAGTCCTACTTGTAATTGTGCTGTGGCCAAATAAACAGAGCTGAAGGTGCCTAAGGAACAATTTGTTAGATTTTTAATATCAGACTTTAAAAAATATTAAGAAACAAAGCTATAAAAGATTAACAAAGGTCTTAATGGTATAACAGATTAAATTATGACTGTTCTTCCTATTATATTGTTTTTTTCCTGACAGGGCATCCCTAGGCCCCGCCAGCCTAGAAATCACTATGTGGACCAGGCTGGCCATGACCTCACAGAGATCTGCCTGCCTCTATCCTGAGGGCAGGGATTAAAGGCTCATGCCACAACGCCCAGCATAAAAAGTGAGAGATTTTAAAAAAAGAAATAATAATAATGAAAAAAAAATCAAGATTATACAAGGAAAATAGGAGAGAAAATTCTAGTAAAGATAGTAAGACATACCCTTAACTTACCTTCTCCAATTTTGTCCTTGATTTTAAACACATTGACAAGCTGTGGTACAGCTTCACAGAGCTTCTCGATATCTTTTTTAACACCTATTAAGGAAGCAAGAATTTATAGTTAAAATATGTAAGAGATATTTCAGTTTTCTTGTTGTTCATGCTGGTTTAAGACAGGGTCTCACTATGTAGCTCAAGCTGGCCTTGCACTTGTGAACACCCCACCTTTGTCTCCCAAGCGCTCGTATTATAGGAGTGCCACCACACCCAGCTTGTAATTAATTTCTAACATAAAAAAGAACTCAATGAAATCTATTTTTTAATATTTAGTCACAATATTGTAAGAATTAAAACCCCATCAAGCAGCTAAACATCTGCAAGTTATAAAATTCTGACTAGCAGAAAAAAATGAAAGTCCCAAAATTTCACATACCAAATTTCTACCAAGAGATACACTGTTATTACATATTTGTCATTTAAGATGAAAATGCTACATTTAAAGAAGAAAAGACCTGGAGCTGAATAAGGTGGTCCAGGCAGTAGTTCAGTAGTTCTAGCTGCTTAGGGAGGCTCTGGCAGGAAGATCACTTGAGTTCAGAGCAGAGATAAACAGTAAAAAAGAAACAACCATAAACCTGAATGATGGTGCATTCCAGTAATCCTAGAACCTGGGAGGAAGAAGCAGGATCAGGAGTTCAAGGTCAGTCTCAATTACATAGCATATCTGAGGCCAGTCTGACCACATGGACCATGTTTCAAAACAACCAACCAACACCCCAAAGTATTTATTAAAAAAAAAATAAACCCGGGCATAATGATTCATGCCTTTAATCTCAGTACTCTAGAGACAGAAGCAGGTAGATTTCTGTGAGTTCAATGCCAGCCTGGTCTACATAGTAAGTTCCAGGCCAGCCAGGGTCACACAGTGAGGCCTATATCATAAACTAAATAAAAAAGTAAGTTAAATTAAGAGATGAATCAACAATTTATGCTGTTATCACTAGAGTGCATTTCAAGGACACAATGCAATGTTCTTGCTCTGGCTAAGTTACCTGAAATAAATATATATAATTCTTGTCATGTTACAAAGCCCCAATATTCCAAAATAAACGGCTTTGCTATTCATCTGTTACACTGTATTTTATATCAAGCATTTAATACTTTTAAGCACCTAGTGTGTGCTAAACCCTCTTTGTTCTAGATATGCAAAAATATATATAAAAGATTTCAGTAACCAATCAAAATCATAACTTCAATAAGGAAAGAAGCTGATCAGGTCCAGGTACCTAGCTGCTTCATGATCTAATAATCTGAGCACATTCCAATTTGGATCAAGAAGACAGGTAGATACCTGGATTTCATCAACTTTACTCTTCACTGAAGTAATGTTTTTGATACAGCTTTAGTTTTAAGAGTCATATAAAAGAATCACATAGATAAATTTCAGCGTGTTTTATAAATTATCACAGGCAATGTTTATAATGTTCTATCCTGGGTTATGTAAAGGCTATAAAAAATTTAAAACAGAGAGTAAAATTTACCCCATTAATTTGCCAGAGTCTCAGTATATTAGAAAAGCAGCATTCCTCTGGAAATACTAGGACCAGATCAGATCTGTCCATTCATACCCTCTGCTTAACCAACAGCCTACTCCAGAAGACAAACTGAAGAGACAAAATACAGAGCACTAAATGATATGGAATGATGACTAGGCCAATGCATTGTGTGTCTAACAACTAATGACTGAAAAAGAAATGATTGTAAAGGAGGAGGGCAGCATCCATGAAACTGGATAAAGGGTAGTTTAGGATGAATCTGATAGCATACAAGACGAATTGGAAAAGTGAACAGAAATGGAAGCAGGCAGTTTTGGCAAGGAACTTAAATGAGAATCCAAGAACAAAGAACATGGGAATGAGTTCATGTGGTGGAAATGGGAAAGAATACCATACATGCTATTTAACAGAAGATCAAACTGAGTAACTGCACACAGGGGACAAATATGAAGGGGAAGTGGGGGAAGGGAGGAAGGAGAAGAAAACTGAAGTTTAGGTGTAAGCACTGAAGTAACGGTGTTCATCACCACAGCAAGAGGGACATGACTGTGTCAAAATCAGTTTAGGTCTAGTCAGCAAGAAAAACATGTAATGATTTTTAAGGTGGTTTGACTTTGGGGTTGTACATATAAAGTACAACCAGGAATGAAGTAAAAAATAGTCTTTTTCAACAAATCCAAATTTTCTTAGGAAAAAGACCAAGTTATCTTTTAGTAAAGAATAGTGAAGTGGACCTCTTCTATTTAAAACCACATACACTACATGCACACATCCTCCCAGGCACTGTGCCAAAACAGGTATGAAGGCACACACTATTTTCCCTGGGGTGGGGGTCTGAGAAAGGGTCTCAAGTAGCCCAGGCTGGCCTTGAACTCCTGATCCTTCTGCCTCCATCTCTAAGTGCTGCAATCACAGATGTGTACCACCAGGTCCAGCTGGTGTATTATTTTAGTGAAGAAAGCTGATATTGTAATCATCTTCCAAACCTAAAGTCTGTGGGACAAACACTTCACACAGACAGGGTGCTTTATCACTGCTACAAATGACTTCCTTTTATCAGTGAATTCTGCTTCTGAATATTTAAGTGATGATCCCTTCACTGTCAATTTCTAAAACCAAGTTTTATGCAGTAATGTGAGGAGAGATAAGAACAGGTCTAGAAGAGAAATTCCAGTTTAGACACCAACAAACATGTTTTTCTAGAAAGTTACTCAGATTTAGTCCTTAGTAACTTCATCTGTAAATGTCAAAGTTGGACTCCATGACTCTTAAAATGCAATCTGATTTCAAAGGGAGATTTTTATGAACCTACATGGACAGGTAAAACCCTACATAAACACACAACTCACTTTAATAAGAGGGTTTTTAATACAGTAAAATGCGGAATGCCTGCCCGAGCATCTTCTGAACTGTAGGGCTTGGTGTTAAACACATACCTGGAAGTTTAACAGTCTGTTCATATTTTTTTAAAGAGTCCTCAGCCTGAAACCTGTCGCAGTCAAGCTGAGGAGAAAACGCCATTGGCTCCTCCATTTGAATCCCCAAAGACGCCTCCATCACAAACAACTGGGATGCAAAATGCCAGCTAAGGAGTCATGTCCATGGGGGGGGGGGGGGGGGAGAACAGCAGCTGTGAAAATTAGAACACTGTGAGAAAGTAGGTGAAATCACTCACTGAACGAGGCACTCAACAATGCCACTGCCCTCAAAGGGACAAACATTTAAAAACCGCACCATATGTCCAAATCCCCAGAGTAAGGGAATCAGTTGCTTTGCTTTTCCCTTCCAAAATACAGGTGAGGGGAGGGGGCTGTGAGCAGCTGCGGGCAGAGGTGGGACCCGGCTGGGGATGCAGACGGCGGGGGAAGCCAGCCAGCCTGGGGGCGTGGGGGAGGGGACGGGCGGTTTGACCTGAGGATAAAGACTGGTCCTTTGCTGCCTAACGAGACCCGCCAGGAAGCTCGCCCTAGGCCCGACTCAAACTGCAGAAAAACTAACAGTCTAAGCCAAAGAAGCCCGGCGGAGGGAGGGAAGGCGAATGAATGGGCAGCCTGCAGGGCGCTCCGCCGCGAGCTCACCGCAGTCCCAACGGGATGCTCAGGGCGCAGGCGCACACTTTCCGCCGCGGGAATCCCACCGTCAAGAGCAAAGGCAGGATCCGCACGGCGACAAAACCAAAGTCGCAATCAGGAATGCGTCTAATTCCTCACAACCCCGCGCCACGGAACAAACTCACAACTCACGGTTCACGAGAGCACGACTTCCGTGGCCGCCCAGATGCCTGGGTCGCGGCCTCCCGGAGCGCCCCACCTAGTCGACCTAGTGCGCCTGCGCAGCTCTTCCCGCGCTGCTTTGAATTGCTCATGCGCGCGGTGAAGCCCTAGGCGCCAGGGACGCGGCTGCGAGGCGCTTGCGCAAGACGTGTGGGCGGCCTTCTCAAGGTCAGGGCTACTCAAACGCAATTGCCGAAAGGCTCCGAATAAGCCTTTACACAACGGTAAGGTGAGCCATAAGGTTCAAAACCCTATCTTATTTTCAGGACAGTTTCGAGAAAAGTCTCACTCCTGGTGTTCTGTCATATGCCTACATATATAGACACTGGGCTTTGCTTGATTAAAAAGGCATTTTTGTTGACTGCTTTTATTGTTTATGGCTATTGTAATAGAAATGAGGAGTGTCACACAGTATTTATTAATCCTTAGCTATGCTAGAAACCAGTTTCTAGGGGCTGAGCTCATAGTGGTAAAGAAGGCAGTCAAAAAAGCCATCTCTAAGATGGGCGTGGTGGTACATGCTTTTAATCACAATGTGCAGTAGGCAGAGGCAGACCGTTCTCTGTGAGTTTGAGCCCAGCCAGGACTATAGTGTGAGACTCTGCCTCAAAAAAGCAAAAACAAACAAAAAAGTCACCCCTTTATAGAGCTAAATTCCAGTAAAGCAGCGACCATAAACAAAGCAATTAATGAATCTTGCACATTCAGACATTAATAACACCAACCAACTTAAATAAAATAAAGGAGATGAGAATAACTAGGAAGATGTGACCTTGATGAGATGCCAAGGACAGAGCTGGTGCTGAGCTACTGCAGCTGGTAGAAGTGAGCTTGGTATGCTTGGGGAGGGGCCCAAGGCAGGATATAGCTTGTGATGAGGCCAAATAACATAGAAACCAGGCCATGCAGTGTCCTGAAAGCCAGAGTAAGAAGTTTGACTTTTAAACCTCCATTCAACAGGATATGATCTTAAACCAAGAGAATTATATGCTATGATCTGGTTTACATGTTTAGAGAGGAGAGTGGCTAGGAGAGCAGGAAGAACTGGTTGGTGGATGCTTCCTATTTGAAAGAAATAAGGGTGGTTTGAGCCAGAATGAAAAGAAACAAACAAACAAAAAGCAATGAGGTTTGGTGATTGGAGGGAAGAGATGAGGAAAAGAACAGCATTGCATTGGTCATAAATCTCTGGTTTGGGAGTAGGCAAATGTAAGGATGGAGGTTTGAGATACAAGGAAAGCTCTTGGGGTTGGGGTGGAGCACTGGCCTGTCATATGTGAGGCCCTGTGTTCAAGCCCTGGCATAAGGGGAAGGCTGCAAAGGAAGTTTTGTTTGGGAATGGAGGCAGAGTAAAGCAAGATCTTTCATGACCCAATTACTTTTCTAAAGCTCTGTCTCTGAACATGCTTCATTTGGGAGCCAAGATTTTAGCATATCTGCTTTTTGGGGGGAGACGTTTCATGTTTAAACTGTAACAGTTTGGAATATGGTTTAGGCTGAAGATCCAAGTCTGGAAATTACAAATTTATAGATAGAACTTAAAATCTTGAGACAGATTTTCTTTTTTTTTTCTTTTTTAAATATTTTCTCTATTCTTGAGAATTTCATATAATTTTACAATGAAATATGATCATATGTACTTTCTATTTATCCCCTCTAACTTCCCTCTCTTTATTCACTCCAAAACATCCCCCTCCCACTTCATGTCTCTTGTTTTATAACCCGGTAAGTCCCGTTGGTGCTGCCCATTGCATGGGTATGGGGTCATCCACTAGACCACGGGAATCCTACCGGTGGCCACATCCTCCAAAAAGAATGATTCTCCCTCTCCTAGAAACTATCCAGGATAAACTACTCCTTAGTAAGGGGTGGGGCCTGGAGATCATTTACCCCATCAATGCTGGAATTGTGACTGGCTTATTCCTGTGCAGGTCTTATCAGGTAACCACAGCTGCTGTGACATCATGAGTGCAATAACCATTATCATCTCCAGAAGACAGCAATTCACAGCACCTCTCCCCATCCTCCAATTCTTACATTCTTTCTGTCTCCTCTTCCAAGAAGTTCCCTGAGTCTCCTGTGTGTGTGTGTGTGTGTGTGTGTGTGTCTGTCTGTCTGTCTGTCTGTCTATGTATGTATGTATGTTATAGGTGTCCTGTTTAGGGTTGAGCACTCAGTCTCTTGTTCTTAGTACTTTGACCAGTTAAGTATCTCCACTGATTGTTGTTGGGCCAAATATTATCTAAGCATAGATTGTAGATAGATAACTGGGCTATGACAACTTAAAACATTTCCAAATTGAACAGAGATGGAAGAAAAGCAAGAGACTAAGAAAAAGTGATTCTGAGAAATTAGAAGATGACATCATAGAAATCAAGGAAGAAAGTTTTGCATTTACAAAGAAGTGGTCACTATAGCAACTGTTACATGGAAGTCAGGTGAAGACATAGAATTAGATTCTCTGGCAGAAAGACTGTGTTAAAGCATGATTTAAGATCAAAAGATTTGCAAATACAGTAAATCTTGAAGTTGAAACAGTAACCTTAAGGTTGTGTCTTAGTTTAGTTGCTTTCTTGCCTGAACTATATTGCTCTTTTAAGCATTTCATGTTTCACCTAAGAAGAATTTTAGGATTTATTTTATTTTTCATTGTATTTAGTTCAGTATTGGTGAAAGAATAGGTGTTTTATTAATGTCTGACATTTTTTTGCACCCATTGACGTGCATTGAATTTTTGTTTTTATGCTTGTTTTGTTGTGAGACAGAATCTCATTATATAGCCCATGCTGGTCTCTCACTCAAGATCTTCCTTCCTCTGATTCCTGAGTGCTGGGATTAGAGTCAGATAATGCCACGCCCAGCTGTGGTGTTTCTAAGCCACATTACAGCAATGCTTAAAAAAGAGGCAGCCTGACTCTTCGCATTCATCTGTTCAAGAGTGGACCCTAACTGTCATGCATGCTTTCCCTCAGAGGTCTCTCAGAACTGTGCTCTCAAGCAAGGCTTTGCTCATTCTTCTATTGAAATAGTCTCTCTAGTATGAAATGGGGAAATATAAGTTGAGACTCACCCTTATCGTATCAGAAAGTCTTCTTATTTCATCCGTAGGCCTAGAATATCATATACACAACGACAAATGGATTTCTCTCATTGTTTGCAATGAGAAAAGCATACTGCTTTCACCACTTTGATATATAAAGCATACATACATACATACATACATACATACATTTATATACTATCTTACACTATCTTGGGTGGAAGACAAGGAGGGGTCCTAAGGGATTAAGGTCACTGCCCAGTGACCTTGTTTACATTATCAGCAGTATCTTTTTGATTGCAAGTTTAGGTAAAAGTCTTTAGTCCAGATAATGCCCGTATTGGAAAAGTCATTCCTCTACTCAGCCTGTTACACTGAGTTTTTAATCCTGTCTAGCTGAACTCAATTTCTCCTTTTTCTTTTGTTTCTTTTTGTCAGTACCGAGAATAGAAACCAGGTCTCATACAGGTCAAGCAGGTGCTCTGCCATTGAATATATCCTCATCTCTGATCTTGGCTTTTGAGGAAGGTGTTTATCCAGTAATGTCCTTTTTTCTTTCCTATATTTTCAAAGACAGATAAGAATTATAATAAGAAACAAACTAGCTGATGCAGGAATCTGGAGGTAATCTTATTTCAAAGGAATGAGAAAATTTGGCAATTATTTTAAGCAGCAGATGCTAGAACAGGATTTTATTACTCTGTGGTTCCAAACTGTCAGAGAAAAGGTAATGAATATGTAAAAATGATAGTTTCGAATTCTCTATTGTCAAAGATAAGATACAGAGAGTGGAAAGAGGAAAGAATAAAGAAAGAAAGAGAGAGAAAAAGAAGAATTAAGAAGTAAAAGAGGGGCTGGAGAGATGGCTCAGTGGTTAAGGGCACTAACTACTCTTACAGAGAACCACAGTTCGATTCCCAATAGTCACCCACATGGTGACTAACAACAGTCCATAACTCCAGCTCCAAGGAATCCGATGCCCTCTTCTGACCCTCTCCGGCATTGCACCACACAGGTGCACTTACATACATGAAAGCAATACTCTCATACACATAGACTAAAAATAAAAAATATTTTACAAATAAAAAATAAAAAATGGCTGATCAGTGTTGGTACATGCTTTTAATACCAGCACTCTGGAGGCAGAGGTAGGTGAATCTCAGTGAGATGGAAGGCCAGCCTGGCCTCCCTGCAAGTTCTAGGTCAGCTGAGGCTTCAGGGAGACCCTGTCTCAACCACCCCCGCCCCAAAAGTAAAAGATGATAATGCTGATTTGCTCTCATATCATTCTAAATAATAGGAGATAAGGGCGGCGGAAATAGTCCTTCAAGCACAGACAGGGAGACAGGGAGATGCTGATAGGTCCTGTTTGCTGAAGGGAAAAGGGAAGACTTGAGTGGAAATGACCAAGTGGTACGTGTAGGAAGTTTCCCATTTCTTTTGACCTAGGAGCAGGGATCAGATGGACTGAATGACTCCCGCCTCAGCATTAACAAGTAGCCCCCCTGCTGCTTTGACACAGTGTACCATATGATTCCTCAACTTTTCCATGATCCTGGAAAATGTCGGAGGGCTGCAGAAAATGTATTTCCAAGTATAGCAGAAGAAAGGGGACTTAACAATAAGTTAAATTGTATTCAGATAATGAATTGCTTCATCCTGGGGGAAGCTGAAATGGCCTAACAAGTTCACACAACAGTAAGTGGACAAAGAATTCATTCTAGTGAGTTTGTTTTCAGTGCTGAGGATTGAATCTAGGACTTCATGCTGTCCAGACAAGTGCTCTTTCACTCTGCTACTCCCACTGTTGTTGACTGCAGTCCTGTGCTGCATCCCTGGTCCTTATGTTCCAAAGCCTGTTCATTTCCACTGAAGGAAAGAGTGAGCTAGAGCGACAACTAACTGTTCCTTGGCTTTGGGCTGTACCATACACACCAAGCCCTACTATGCCTACCCAGTTGCCTGGGTAGGTCTTGAACTTGTTTTGTAACCAGACAGACCTGAGACTTGTAACTCTCCTACCTCAGGCTCCCGAGAAGCTGAGATTATAGGTCTCAGTCACCAGAAACCAATCACAAAGTTTATAGTAGTCATGAAATTCAATTTGTTTATTGTGTTTTCTTTTGTTACCTGTGCCAAGAAATCATTGCCAGACTTAATGTTTCCTTTCTAGAGTTTCCTAATTTTAGCTCTCATGTTCAGGTCTTTGACCTATTTTGAGTAAATTTTTATATATGGTGTTAGGTAAGGATGGAACTTCAATCTTTTTCTAAACTTTATTTTGTTTTGGTTTTATATTTGTTTGTTTTTGAGACAGGGTCCCCCTATATCACCTTGGCTAGTCTGGAACTCTGTGTAGGCCAGGCTGGCCTCAAGCTCACAGAGATCCCTCTGCTTCTGCCTCCTGAGCACTGGGATTAAAGGCATGAGCCACCACACCCAGCTTAATATTCAGTTTTACCAGAACACCCACCAATATTTTTAAAAATTAATTTATTATTTTAAATTTATGTGTATGAGTGTATTGCCTGCATGAGTGTGAGTGCCCCTGTGGAGGTTAGATCATGGAGTCAGAACCCCTGGAACTGGAGTTACAGATGATTGTTAGCCTCCATGTGGGTGCTGGGACTTGAACCTGGGTCCTCTGCAAGAGCAATCAGTACTTTTAATCCATGAGCCATATCTCCAGCCATGATCCACCAATATTTTTAAACAGTTTCCATTCGACATAAATTGCTAAGCCTAAATTCAGTTTAAATGTACAAACAACTTCATGCTCTGTAGTAGGAAGAAAATACTTGTTTATTTTACTAATTTTTAATTTTATGTGTATGAGTCTTTTGCCTGTATGTATGTATGTAAGTATACCTTGTGTGTGCAATGCCCACTGAAGTAAGAAGAAAGCATCAGATTTCCTGTAACTGGATGGTTGGTTGTGAGCCACCATGTAGGTGTGGGAACTGAACCTGGGTCCTCTGCAATAGCAGATAGTGCTCTTAAGCACTTAGCCATCTCTCCAGCCCCAGAAGATAATAAATTTTGTCTTATTGTTTTAGAACATAGTTTAAAGAGATACAAATCTCTCTGGATTAAGTCTAAAACAACTTGTTAAAAGGAAGTCATCTTTGTATAATAATCTTTCTATCTTGTCTGTTATCCATCCTTTTATGTAGAATCTGTGGGTAATTGAGACCCAGTTTCAAAAATTAAAAACATAAAGAATGGGAAGTTATATAAGCAATATCTGGAAATCTAGCAAGGCAGAAAAAATATAAGATAAATTAAATATGCTGTACTTGAAGGTGCCTGAAGCTCACAGAGAAAACAAATAGCATATTTACCCTTAAAACACACATACTTCAAACACTGGAAAAAGTTTGTTATCATTAGTAAAATTTAGAGAGACACAGAACTAAGTTCATATTTACAAAATTTAAAAACAAACTTATGAGGGTTGAGGCTGGGGCTCCAAAACATTTCTAGGACTGAGAGGTCAAGGGGCAAGTCCTACATTACATTGAGTTTCATTTCTGGGGCCCAAAACTTTTTAGCATCTGGCCCCACTCGGACACAGTTTCAGTTCAGCCATTAGTGTGTGGAAAAATAACCACTAGAATGATGTCATAATGATTTGACTTCTAAGTACTTGCTATCTTTAAAGAAGATTGTTTAAAGTTTTGAAATATTCCTAGCATCTCCAAGTTCAAGGTCTTTATCTTGGTGTCCTTTTGCTGAAAAGAAATATGCTTTGGGAGTATATTTTAAATGATCTATTAATCTGTATCAAAATTTCTATATCCCCGTGTGTTTTGAAATTCCAGAATAAAATAGAAGTTAACTAACTTTTACTTTAAAAACTTAAGCATGAATGCTCATTAAAGCAACGTATCAAACTACAGATCTGTATGTGTGGCAATGTTGATTAGTTAGTGCTAGTGCGTTTCCATATAAAACATCTGCCTTCTCATTTTTAGCTTTGTTTTTAGATTTCTTATTTTAAATCATGCGTGTGTGTGTAGATATGTTTATGTGAGTTCAGGTGTCCACAGAGGCTAGAGGCCTCAGATCCCCTTAGAACTGGAGCCATTTGACATGGGTTCTGGGAACCAAACTCAGGTCCTCTGGAAGAGTAGTATGCCCTCTTAACCATTGAACCATCTCTCCAACCTCAGTTTTAGCTTTTAAAAAATGAAAATTTTTTCCCAAAGAAGCATCTTTAAGTTAGTCTATATATCCCTGTCACTGAAACAGTACGATTGGTCATGGAACAAAGACCACGGTATAACTCACTCCAAAGCTGATAACTCTCTTCAGTTTGATACTGGAGCATTACAAGGCTCTGAGAATTAGAGACCAAATTCTTCCTGGGCCATTTCCAGTCTACATCCTGTTTTTATACATACTTCAAGTAAAAATGGACCTCACGTTTTTGAATTATTGAATTTTAAAATAATGTTATGATACACTAAAGTTATTTGAAAACTAACTTTTAATGTCCATAAAGTTTTGTTGGAACACATGTTGTACATATTATGTATGACTGCTTTCATCCTTCAACACCAGAGTTGAGTAGTTGTTATAGAGTTGTGTGGTCTGCAAATTTTAAAAGTATTTATTCTTTGGCATTTTAAGGTATGCATGCACATGTGTTTGGGTGCATGTGTGCTCATGCTTGTGGAGAGTAGAGGCCAACCTTGAGTGTCATTCCTCAGGAGCTATCCATCTTGCTCTTTGAGACTGTTTCTCACTGGTCTGGGTCTTGCCAATTAGGCTAGATTAGCTGGCCATTGAACTTCGGGATTTGCTGGACTGCTTACCCAGCAGCTGGATTACAGCCTGTGCTACCATGCCTGTATTTTTCGTGCCTGAACTTTTTTTACATGAGTTATAAGGATCAAATTCAGATCCTCAACTTGTGTGGTAAAGATGTTACCAGCTGAGCTGTCTCCCTCAGCCTCATCTCCTGGCTTTTATGGAAAGTTTTTGCTAGCTCCTGGAATACACAATTTCTTTCATGATACAGCTTGTGTGGGCATGTGTGTGTGTGTGTGTGTGTATGTGTATAAAAGCATACAAATTAAAAGGATGTCAATAAAGAGTGAGGACATATTGTTACCATACATTAAATCAGTTAACATGAAGAAAAGCACAAATATTTACTTTTACTTTAGCATTCATTAATTATAATAATAAAGAATTGTGAAGCGCTATATAGATGGCTATACACTGAAGAGGACCTAGGTTCCATTCCCAACCCCTACCTCAGGTGGCTCACAACTGCTTGTAACTTTAGTTCCAGGGTGTCTAGCCTCTGTGGGCACCTTTTACACATGTGGTGAAACTCACATAGGCACACACGTACACCTATATAAAAAGCAATCTAAAAGAATAATTGTGACTCAAGATTTCTGATGGTAACTTCTTTCCCTTGACAAAAAAAGCCCCAATTTATATTCTTCTCATGAAAAATATACTTACGCCATGATCTTCCATGAGGTAGAAATGGATAGAATATACACTTTGTTAACAGCATATCCAGGCAGTCAGTCAGTGACTCTGGTGCCTAATTTTGATGTTAAGACAGAAGAGAAGCATGCGGGAGTGGTGGAACATACTATAAATCAGCACTTGGAGAGATGAAGCAGAAGGATCACCAAAAGTTTGAAGACAGCCTGGGCTACATAGAGAGGTGGCCCTGTTTCGAGAGTCAGAAAACCTTTTTAAAGGTGAGGAAAGACTGTCTGGTATGTAGAGCTTTTGCCTACCATGTGCATGGTTCTGAGTTCAGTTACCACCACTCCTACCACCACCACCACCAAACCAAACTAAACCAAACAAAATACCCTAGTAGGTGGCTTATACATATAACTCTTCCATGATTTGGAAGGTTGTTTCTTTCTTTCTCTTCCGTATTGATTTTCTGAGATATGGTCTCATGTAGCTCAGGCTGGCCTCAAATTCACTGTGTAGATGAGACTCGACCTCCTTGCCTCCACATCCGAGCATTGGGATTATAGGTATGCACCACCACCTGGCCTCAGTGCCTCTATCTGAAGGCAAAGATCCACCAGACTTTCCTTGCTGTTGCTTGTGTAGCTAGGAATGAATTTGTGTAAAGCCAGTAAAACTGCTTCAATAGCAATGATTCTAAACCTTAACAGTTCAATCCTATATTATCACAAATACATTCTAATGCAATTCTTGTCTCCTGA
This sequence comes from Eospalax fontanierii, assembly GCA_035773235.1. Classification (NCBI taxonomy): domain Eukaryota; kingdom Metazoa; phylum Chordata; class Mammalia; order Rodentia; family Spalacidae; genus Eospalax; species Eospalax fontanierii. The sequence goes on along the minus strand of CM069543.1, from coordinate 25,648,055 downwards.
CCCAAGAAAAAAATAGAATATCATATTCTCTTAAAATTGGAGCTCCAGATTAGGACACCTCTTTACAAAACCGGAAGCTCCTCTGAATTATATAAAGTTAAGATTAGACCTTCAGTAACCCTCTGACAATTCCTCCAAGACAGTAACTGTGATCTCAGGAGTGTGTTATATGTATGGGGTTAATGGGGGATCCTTTGCCTTCTAATCTCAAAGATGCTGAGCTACACACACACACACATATGGGGTGCACACGTGTGTGTGTGTGCAGGCACATATGTATGTGCATGTGGGTGGAAGACAGAGTGCAGCTGTTATCACTCCTCAGCTGCCATGCACCTTTTGTTTTGTCTCTCACTGACCTGGAACTCACCAGATAGGCTAGGTTAGCTGAGCAGTGAGCACCAGGAATCCACCTGTCTCTGCCTCTCCAGTACTAGAATTACAAACTTACAAACTTATACTGAAAGTTCCCACTTTAAAAAACAAACAAAACATGGGTTCTGGGGAACGAACTCAAGACCTTGTTCTTGCAGGATAAGTACGTTATTGACTGGGCTATCTCTCCAGGCCACGCTATATGCTTGAAGACTGTAGAACTACCATCTCTTGCAGTCATTACATAGCTGAGGCGCAAAGGTGAGGACCAGAAAATAGAGACCTCGAATGAGATTGATTAGTGCCTTCTTATACATGAAGTATAAAGCAGAACATCTCAAAGAGTCTTAAAATTAAAATTAGAAGCAAAATACATTCTGTTTTTGATCCTAGAGACAGTGATTGTCTAAACACACACCTTCTCTCTGGCAGAAATTACATCTCTGAGGTCTGAGTTGAGCTCTGATGTCTCAGTATTTTTGGTCACACAAAGCACATCTGGAACTTGTCAAAGCCAGTTAACTTTACAAGGTAGCTCCTTGTAGCAACACCCCTGGCCAATGTGCTTCTTCCACCACATTTACACTGCAGCTTACCCTTGAATAGTCACCATGAGCATCCGAAATGGGTAAGCTTCCGAAAGCTTTTCGTTTTGCTTGAACAAAGTGAGAGAGATATAAAGTCATAAAATTAGTCTAACAATCAGCATTCCAGAATTTTCTGTTTTTCTTTTTTAAAAGCAGAGTACGAATAGGCAGCGCTGGGACTGAATGTGTTCGGATGATAAGCCCTCTTCCCTCTTCCATGCCGTTTTCTGGTTGTCATTTTATATTTGCTCTTTTACGATACAAGATTAGGAAGTCCTTTGAAAGAAATTAATAGAAGGATTAATCAGTCTTAAAACCTCTGAAAAGTCTTTGCTTCCCATATGAATCCATAATCTCAGACTATTTACACTAGACACCTTAGCTGTAGCTTGGATGTAGCAATAACTTATAAAACATTCAGAACATTAACTGTGTCTATTGTGAACCAGGCAATATGCTTTACTTATAACTCTTGTTAGTGTAATATTCCATAAATCCTATAGATGGGTAGTGAAGCACATAAATATTGTTTTTAAACATCTTATTATTTTTATTTTATGTGTGTGAGTGTATTGCCTGCATGTATGTAAGTGAACCACCCATGTCGTACAGTGCCTGTGGAGGTCAGAAAAAGTTGTCAGATCGCCTGAAACTGGAGTTACAGACAGTTGTTAGCCACCGTGTGGGTGCTGGGAATCAAACCTGTGTCCTCTGCAAGAGCAGCCAGTGCTCTTAACCACTGAGACATCTCTCCAGCCCCCACAATTTCAGAAGATTTTTAAAAAATCTATACCTCAGTTGCACAGATTTTAATTAATGATGCATAGGGCAACTGTTTTTGGGATAGCTCAGGGTCTGGAGGGGCTACTCCATTCACTCCAAGAAATGACTTTGCAAGGTGGGAGAGGGGACCAGGGTTGTAGCCAGGGACCTCACCTGTTGTAGCTCATGTTTATCCAATGATAACAGCAGCCCTTGAGATCCCATGACTCCTGAGTTGTCATGGAGGCCCCTGAAGTAGAAGGGTAAAGGCTCTTGGAAGGAATCCTCCTTTTTATCATCAACACCCAGTACCAGTAGTCCCTCAACAAGTGCTAGTAATGGTAAAAGAGCCAGAAACAGAAAGCACTAAATTTGTGGTTTCCAGATATGTGAGCTTTATTCCCCATTCTGCAAGTTAATAATCATCTAGTATTATACCCTAGATCAATTTCTTCAAATCTCTGGGTCACAACTTGGTTAGTTTTCAAAATCAGAGGTTCAGTTTAATTAATGATGAACAGTCCAAGGTTTACACACTTAGTGACTTGCCATTAATATCTGCATACTCAGAGCCTTCCCTCCCAACCTATTAACTTTTCATCGTTGTGCTATTTTTCCATAAGGGTGCATCTAAGTTCCAGGGGGCCAAGGTTTACCTGCTGGTTAATACAGAGGCATATGTGGTAACATCTGGTCTTTGCTTATCATCTATACATGCTGGCATCTACTGAGAGGCTGGGTCTAGCTTCCCACGCTGCCCTCGATCAGCAACCCATGGAAGACCCTATGAGCCATTCTTCACTTTCTTCTGAGAGGCTGCTGTAGGTCTTTGCTTCCACATATGTGGTATACTTAGGCCATAAAGAAAATACCCAGACTCTCCTGACACCTTGGAGTGCAGTAAGCTTGTCCCAGGGCTGCTGGTTTATAAACTACAATGCTAATTGTATTCCTTTCCCCTTGCAAACAGATCTTCCATAAACACATCTTCCTATTTCTTGGCCTTGGGAGCAGAATTGCAGGCCCCTTCCTTGAACTTTACGAGCAGCTAGAACTCTTCTGGTATTGTTTTCCTCCTCCTGATCCCAGGGTAACTTTCTGCTTACTTATCCCTCTGCATGTCTTGATTTATGCAACAGAGCAATACTATATAGTGGATAAGCACCCAGGCTCTATAACTGCCTGTATCTTACCTCTGTTTACATAACTAGCATCCTGACCTTAGGAAATTTACAGTCACTTCCGCTCCAGTTTTATTTTATGTGAAATGACATTAATAACAGCCACCCCCTGTACTGGTTTTCTATTGCTATGATAGCAATTTATCAGAAACACAGTAGTTTAAACCACCAGATGTAGTTCTAGAAGTAAGAGGTCCTGAGCAATTCTAGAGCCATTCTTCTTTCTGGAAGGATCTAGAGGGAGAGTCTGATTTTTTTCATGTTCTATGCTTGAGCTGAGCCAAAAGACCAACAGATGACACTTTTTGATATCCTAGAGACTACTTGTATTCCTTGCCAAGGGCTTTTTCTCCACACCCAAAGCCAGGCGCACAGTACCTTGAAATTGTGCGCTCCTGCGCTCTGCTTCTGTCCTCAATTATCGTGTCCTTTTCTCTTACTTGACTCCCCTGCCTTAACTTGAACCTAGTCTAGATAGGATAACCTAGGCTAATTTTTCTTATCGTAAGCTCCTTAATTTAATCATATCTGCAGAGTTTCTTTTGATACATAAGACAACATATCCACCATAGATTTGGAGGATTAGGAGATGGACATCCTGGTAGGGGAATTACTCTGTCTCCTCTGCCATAAAATATTATGAGGAGTTAGGTTTCTAAAAATGCACATAAAATGTTTAGTTTGACACAGTACTATCACTAAACCTGACCTTGGACTTTGGAAATTCATAAACCAAGAATAACACAAGTCTGTGTTACGTTTGCTTTGATGTAATGCAAACTGAACGTTCTATCAGCCACTTGACTGAAAAGAAGGTTTGTGTGGAATATGAAAAAGTGTGGAGCAGAAAATGCCCATTAAATTGCAGAGATTCAAGACTGGGTATGTTGGGGTACACTTGTAATCCCAGCATTCAGGAGATGGAGGTAGAAGAATCAGGACTTCAAGATCATCCTCAGCTATGTAATGAGTTGAAGGTCAGCCTGAACTGTGTGAGACCCAATCTCATAAAACAACAGCAAAAGATGGGCATAGTGGTGCATGACTTTAATCCCAGCACTTGGGAGACAGAGGCAGTGAGTCTCTGTGAATTTGAGGCCAACCTGGTCTACATAGTGAGTTCCAGCCCAGCTGGAGTTACAGGAAGACACTGTCTCAAAAAAAAAAAAAAAAAACAGAGATCCATTTCTGCAATAGGTCTTTTCTTTTTCCTGAATTGATGTGTAGTTGAGTAAGCTCCAAAGATATAGATGGCCTCCAAAGTCCATTCATACTGTAATACAGCTCTCTAACACCTGGATATTATCATCTAGACCCTTTCCTAAGAATATGAGTTTGACTGGGATTCCCCTCCTGGCTTTTCTTTCTGCTCTGCTTTCCTCTCATCCCCTTTCTTCTCCCCGAAATCCCTCAGGAGTCATGTAGAGTGCTGGGAGGGACAGTACAGTCAGGGTTGGGCACAATGAAGATTCCATCCTAGAAATGGGAAGCCCCAGTCCATAAAGAGAAGCAAATATTTTCTGGTATTCCATCAACATTAGAGACATCAGCAATTCCAGGTGAGCGTTTGGAGAAGCTGGAATTTGGACTTGGTTGAAGGAGTCTTGCTTGGTTCATCTGAGGAGGACCAGCTGGTCTTTTCCAGTCTTCAATAGTTGTGCTAGTTTGAGCTGAAGCAAGGCTGCAAACCATCAACTCCCCTAATGACAAGAATCGGGCAGCTCTGGGACCCTTAAGGCCAGGATGGAAATTCTTTTTAAATGCTGGGAAAAATGTAAGAATGTATTCTCTAAAGTAGGGTCAGGAAGTCCCCAAAGAGTTGTGTCTCATTTTCTGAAATAACCTCTAGAAATGAGAAGTGTAGACTTTGTGGGAACTAAGGGATTATACTAAGGATCAGAATGAACACTGAAGAAAGGAAGCTAACGTTGTAGGAAAAGAAGACAAGGCATTCACTTAATTCTGGGCAACTGTGATGTATCAGTACCAACACTGGTATCGAGTTAGGGGACACCAAAAAGCCCTGGCACTTACCACTGATCATATCCAAAGCTAACAGGGTCTCTCTTTACTTTTGCTCTTTCCTGGACATGTAGAAGTCATTTCATGGTTTCTGTACCACACTAGGGTGTGTGAGTCCAAGGTGCCAGTTCTCTAGGCTCTTGCCACTTGTAGAACATTCTTTTCTTGAATGGTTGTCTCCTCCTCCTCCCCCTTCTCCCCCCTCCCTCTCTTCTTCTTCCTCCTCCTCCTTGTGCCTCCCCATCTTCTTATTCCTTCTTGATTTAGGGTGCCTTCTTGTTTTGTTTTGAGTCAGGTTCTCCCCAGCTGGCCTTGATCTCATAGAGATCTACCTGATTCTGCCTCCTGAGTGCTGGGACTAAAGGCATACATCACCATGCCCAGCAGGTTTTATTTTTCTTAAGGCATGGATTCATATAGCCCACCTTGGCCTAGAACTTGCTATGTAACCAAGGCTACTCTTAAAAAAATGTATTTATTTTTATTTTATGTGTGTGAGTGTATTACCAGCATGTATGTAAGTGCACCCATGTTGTGCAATGCCCACAGAAGTCAGAAGAGGGCATCAAATCCCTGGGAACTTGAGTTTTGAATGGTTGTTAACTATCATGTGAGTGCTGGGAACTGAACCTGAGTCCTCTGCAAGAGCAGCCAGTGCTCCTAACCCCTGAGCCATCTCTCCAGCCCCTCAAGGCTACTCGGGAACTTTTGATTGTACTACCTTCACCTCCCAAGTGCTAGAACTATAGGTGTGAGTCACCATGACTGGCTATGCCTTTTCTTTCTTTCTTTTTTTTCTTTCAAGATCCTCTTTTCACCTATTAACCTATTGTTAGGTTCATCCTCTTTCCATCCTTCTTTGCAATGTGTACTCATTCCTGTTGCTTCCTTTAAGCACTATTTTATTGATTCTTTGAGAATTTCATACAATGTATTTTATATTTTGACCATATTCGGACCCCTTCATCTCTTCTCAGATTCCCTTCTACCTTGCTACCGTCTACTCACTTCATGTCTTTTTTTTTAGGGCTTACCTATTGAGTATGAATGTGTCCTCCAGTTTACCTTCAATATGTGTCCTTTTCCTAGAGCCTGGCCAACCTACCCAAGAGCATCACACCTTTAAAAAAAACCTGATTCTTCCTCTCCTATCAGTTGTCAATAGTTCCTTAACTAGGACTGGGGCTTTTTGCCCACCCCACCCATTATGCTGGAAATTGTCTGGTTTGAGCTTGCATAGATCTTGTGTTTGCTGTCAATATTGCTGTGAATTCAAATGAGTAACTGTACAACTCTCTGGAAAAAATATTTCCTGTGGTCATCTATGACCTCTGGCTCTTAAAATCTTTATGCTCCCTTTTCCACAATGATCCCTGAGCCTTGGGAGGCAAGGATATGATTTGAGTGTACCATTCAGGGCTAAGCACTCTACAGTCTCTTATTTTCTGCACATCATTCAGTTGTGGGTGTCTGTGTTAATTGCCATTTGCTGCAAGAAGTTTCTCTGGTGAGAGCTGATAGAGGGACTTATTTGTGGGTATAGCAATAAGTCATTAGGAGATGATTTAATATTATGTTCATTTAGCAAGAAGATAGTATTAGGTTCTCCCCTATGACCTGTGACCTGTCTAGCCACAGGTAATTTGCCTTGATAACAATTTCAGGTATGGGCTCCATCTTCTGAAGATGGCCTTAAATCCAACCGAAAGTGGTTGATTATTTTCATAACATGAATGTCACTATTGCCACCAGTGAACCTATCTTGCCAGGCCAGTTGTTATTGTAGCTCTCAGATTCACAGCTGCGTAAGGTTAATTACTGTTTTCCTCTCCCTGTAGCATACATAGCAGCTTCCAGCACTATGAAAGATAGCTAGTAAAGATGAAATTTTGAGGTCAGTACAAGCTTGATTTCTCTTGTTTGTTCTATGACTCACATATGTAGTGTCTTCAGCAATATGTTCTTACCACCAAGTTCTGGAGGACAACCAAGAGCAATGGCAATATCTCGTATTGTTGGAGAGTCTATGGGACCTCCCTGGTCAACAACTTCAAAAGAAGAAGTCCATTCTGGCATTGGACTTTTTATTTGCTAGCCTTTGGTGTCTGGGAGAGGCATTGTTCCTATTACTTCTAAATAAAAATTTCCAACATTCACTTAAGAAATATTTACTCAGCTTTTATTATATGCCAGGCACTATGCTGAGCAATAAAAATGCAAATCCATCAAAGAAAGTATAGTCTAGCATGGAAACATATTAATCACTAATTATAGCACAGTATGAAAGGTCAGCCTTAGGGTGGAATAGGACAATAAAAGTGAGAGAGAGAGAGAAAGAGGTAGAAGGAGGGAGGGGGAGAGAAAGAGAGAGAAATGAGAGAGAGAGAGAGAGAGAGAGAGACTGACTTAGCTTGGGAACTAAGGAAACATCAGAAAAAGAACCTTGAATGGAATTCTTCAAAGACAGCTGTTGTATTAGTCATTTTTCTGTTGCTGTGATAAAAACACTGATCAAGGAAGCTTATAAAAGGAAGAGTTTGTTTAGCTTACAAGAGGCTCAAGTCCATCGTGGTGGGGAGGCATGGTGGTAGAAGTGGCTAGAGTAGACGCAGAAGCTAAGTACTCACATCTTCAAGCAGACACAGGAAGCAGAAAGCAACTGGAGATCTGGTAAGGCTTAAGAATTCTCTAAGCCCACCCCCATTGACATGCTTCCTACAGCATGGCTACCCCTCCCAAGACCTCCCCAAACAGTGCCATCAACAGGGACAAAATGTCCAAATACTTAGTGCCTGTGGGGGACATTCTCATTCAAACCACCACATTTGTGAACTAGAAAAAGGAGGGATAGAGTGTGAGTAGGCTTAATAGAGAAAGAAATCTTTCATAAGTCATATATCCTGAGGCTGTGTTACCATTTGCTGAAACTGTAAGTAGGTCAGTAAGCTAAGGGTGTGGTGGAGGAAGTACCAGGAAATAATATTGGAGATGCACAGGCCACAACCCAAAATGTTTGTAGAGGTGTGTGGATAAGGCCTGAGTGAAGCAGTCTGGGTTAATTACAATAGAAAGTAGACTGAAAAGCCAGAGAGCACAGCTATGGTCCAAATGGGTAACTGTTACTCCTTCCAGCCTGACGCTGCCACTGGAAACACAGGCCCAAATAGTTCCAGATATTTTTGTTATTTTTTTAAGAGAAGTTTAAAAATGCAGTTTTTTATTGTGAGAATTTCTCCAGTTATTAAAGTATCATGGAACCAGACAGAATACATCTGCTTGCAACATCTGAGCCAAATTATGGTGATCCTTGTATGTCAAGATAAAGAGACCAAACTTCTTCCTAAACACGTGCAGCAGGACATCGCTGAATGTTTTAACATGGGAGTTGGCATCATGACATTTATGCTTTGCAAAGATTTCAGTGCATTGATAGAAATACAGAGGATAGATCAAAGAGGGAAAGCCTGGGAAATGGGTCACTCGCTAGAAGCTTACGGTAGGAATGCAAATGTAGTGGTGAGAGAAGAGGCTATGCTGGAGGAGGAAAGAAGGCAGATACAGGTCAGTTTGGGATCTGCAGGGCCTGCTGACTGATTAAACTTTAGAAGAGATTACAAAGAGAGGAAAGGGCCTGGAGAAATGGCTCAATGGTTAAGAGCACTGGCTGCTCTTGCAGAGGACCTCGGTTCAGTTCCCAGAATCCACATGGTGGCTATAAACTTCCATAACTCCAGTTCCAGGGGATTCAGTGCCCTCTTCTGATCCATGTGGGCATTGCACACATGTGGTGCACTTACATGCAGGCAAAACACTCATTCGCATAAGGAAAAATGAATAAACTTTCTTTTTTTTTTAAAAAAAAGAGAGGAAAGATCCATTTTAATTCCCTTGCTCTGAGTACATAAACAGTTTTCTAGAAGCCCAGAAATAGTTCTTTTGAAAAAGAAAATTCTGCAACTAAGATAGAAAACAACAAAATATGGGCTGGAGAGATGGCTCAGTGGTTAAGAGCTCTGGCTGCTCTTACATCAGACCTGGGTTTGATTCCTGGCACCCACATGACTGCTAACAACTGTCCATACCTCCAGTTGCAGGGGAATCTGGCACACTCTTCTGACCATTGGCTTTGCATGACATGTGTGGTACACTTACATACGTGCAGGCAAATACACGCAAACCCCTTAAAAATTCAGCAAAAATTTGAATCAAGGTTTGTGTGATGAAAGAAAACCCAACTTTATTTACCTAGGGACTTAGTGTGGGGTCATAGTGTGTCTCTTCTGCACAGAAGCAGGGAGAAACAAATGCACCATGCTGATTGCCTGCTTGCTATTCAACTAGCATTCTCTACGTTTATACAGTCCAGGACTCCCTGCCTGAGGAATGGCACTGCCCACAATGCACTGGGTTTTCCTACAGGAGTGTGCTGGCTAGCTTCAGCTCTCAACTTGACAACCGTAAGTGAGGCATTTCCTCCAGTAGATTGACTGTGGCCACTTCTGTGAGGAATTGATGTGGGAGGACTCAGCCCATTGTGAGGTCCCTGGGCAGGTGATCTTAGGTTGTAAAAGAAAGCAGGCTGAGCGTAGGCCAGAGGAGCAAATCAGTAAGCAGCATTCCTCTGTGGTCTTTGCTTTAGCTTCTGCCTCTAGGTTCCTGCCTTGAGTTCCTGCCCAGCTTCCACAAGGTGGACTGTGATTCGGAGGCATAGGCCAAATAAACCCTTTCCTCCCCAAGATGGTTTTAGTCAGAGTTTCATCACAGCAGTAGAAAGCCAACTAGGTTGATAAATTAGCAGTCCACATAATCTCCCACCCCCGAAACATGCCCATGTAGAAGTCAACCCAATCAAGGTAATTCCTCATGAAGACTCTTCCCATATATCATTTTAGGTTGTGTCGAGTTCATAGTTAAAATGAACCAGCATGGGTTTTTAAAAATACTTTTGCTTATCTATTTTATCAGTACTGGGGATTGAACCCAGAACCTCATATATGCTAGGCAAGAGCTCTACCCCTGAGCTGCATCCCCAGCCAGATTGTTCCTTTTATACAACAGCCAGTTGAGTTCACATTCTCAGACCCTGGTTATAACAATTGCTACGTCATTATCATCCTGGCTTTCAAGGCCCTTCAAAATCCAGCACTGACTCTTCATCTGAATTATCCTAACCCTTCTTTTGAACTGCTTTCCTAACTCTGACCTGATCTGGACCTCATATCTTTTATTGACCAGTCTCCTCAGCACTCATTTTTGTCTTCATGACCTGACTCTTCTGTCTGTTCTCCCCCCTTGCATTCAGAGTATGCTCCTTCCTCCCTGAAATCCCCTATTTTCTTTTCATTACTCTTTAAGGTTCCTAAGGCAGTTTGTGGCCTCTGTTCGATGAGCCACAAGAGAGGTCTTTGAAACCTGAAAATGCCTGCCACACTTGGGGACTGGCCAGTTCTTTTCTGTGCACTCTACAGGCACTCCAGCAGGAGGAGTTCAGTGAGCCCAACTCAGTATCACAGCCACAGTGAACTGGACCTGCAAGAAGCAATTATATTTGCGCTGAGTCACCTCAGAGATGGCTTATCATAAACCTGGCTCCATTGTGGCCCTCTGCCATGAAAAGATAAAATGTTAGGTAATCATAAAAAATACCATATTCTTGATTCTTCATGTAGCTACTACATTTACTTACACAAGAGGAGCATAAGATACAGGTGCTCCGAATGGCTGGAGAAGCAATTCCCTCTGCTACTCCAGATTCTAGCATATTTTTGTTAACAATCTCCATTGCTGCAGGAAGTATGTGCATGTCTTATATAAAATAAAGGAGTTTTTTTCTTAGTTATTGTTTCATGGGCTTTAGGCATCTTCCCAAGAAGATCTCAGAAGTATTTCAAATGAACAGCACATGGTTAACTCCAAGCAAGATCAACTGGCTACTTTTCAAGAGGCTCGACAAGATGAATGGTCTTGGTGGATTTATCACAGCCTGTATGTTGGCTCTCAGCCTATAGATTTAGAAACTGGATTTTATCACCATAACACAGATCTATTTGTCATTACTAGTATACATTAATCAGCTCACAAAGACTGATAGAAAAAGCCAGAGCATCTATATATTAGTAGCTGTCCCAAAGACTGGAATGCTGACTTGGAACCTCATATCCCAGCAAAGATTATAGTTAAGAGAATTCTGTGTGTTATAACATCCATGGAGGGAGATGGGTAGAGTTAGTTCCAGGAACTGCGCATAGCCTTCAATTGATATTGCTGGGGAAGCTGGCAACAAACTACCATCTCTGGTAGGTTTGTTCCAGAAGTGACAGTCTTTCTTCAGTTTAATGTTTGGCAATGCATCATCTGTAATGGAGATTTATCCATCCTAGGGATGAGGCTCTTGCATCTGTGTTCAAGGGCCTCTCTCTCTTCTGGATGATGACAATGATAAATCATATCTAAGAAGTTGACTGAATAATTGGATCTGGGGGATGAGGTCTAAGCAGGAATTAAAGATGCTCCTCTGTTACTTTATGATTTGAATACTTGGATATATAGTAGAAATGGGTTATTGTTATATAGAGATAAGATCATGAGTTCAGTTGTGGGCATAGAGTGATATAGGGATGCCTTTGGGATATCCAAATTAAAATGTCCTATCTGAAGTTCCTTATGCTGATCCATTATTCAAAAGCACAAGTTGTGCTGGGGATATAAATTAGGGATTTGTCAGCATCTGGATAAGCTAAGTCATGGGAATTGATAATACTTTCCTCAGGGGAAAATATAGCATACAAAGAGTAGAGGGTCTAGGACAGATTTCCCCATATTCCCGGATGTTTAATTATTGGTTGGAGAATGAGTAATAGATTTGAGAGAGAAGAAAGAATAGCCAACAGGTCTGCCAATGTAGAAACCAAGACCAGAGACTATTTAAAATAAAGTGTGTGGTGTAGGTGTTTCTCAAATAGGATCTAAGTTCTAAACATATAATGATGCTGGCACTACAAAGAGTAAAGTGTATTAGACTAGACAAGTCAGACCCTGCAGTCACGTGTCTTACTTCACAGAGACTTGGAAAAGTCCTCTGCACCATGCTGCATCTGCTCTCCATGATGGGGACCATTTCATTTGGACCAAATTTATGAATTATTTATTATGTAAATAAGAGGAAGAGAGGAAGAGAAACTTAACACGATTAAGAAGAGAGCAACAACAGAATAGACTGATGGTCCTAGAAGATTCACAAGCCTCTCTCTCTATATATATGCATGTTAGAGAGAGAGAGAGGGAGGGAGATAAATATATCAAAGACTAGAGGAAAAAATTAGATCAGAGTACTGCAAAATACCTTTTGAGAGACGGAAGTTGGTGGGGAAGTGTTCCTACCGTGTAGCCCAGATTAGCCTGGCACACTACATAGATCAGAGTGGCCTTGAACTCACCATCCTCCTATCTCTGCCACCTGAGTGTTGCATTTACAGGTATACACCACCATGCTTGGCTCAAAATACGAATTATATATTACACATTATATCATATTAAATTATATCATATTTTTTCTTTTGCATGTGTATGTAATGTGTGTGTGCATGCATGTATGTACATGTGGAAACCAGAGATGTCTTCCTTGATCACTCTCCATCATGTACTTTTAGACAAAATTTCTCACTGAACCTGGAACTCACCAGTGGACTAGACCGACTGGCAAATCCCAGAGCTCCTCCTGCTTCTACCCCACCCCCAAGCTGGACTTTTTTCATGGGTATTGAAGATTGAACTCAGATGGTCACACTTTCTTTTTTCATGGCTGGCACTTGACCAAATATGCCATCTTCCTGTCCCGTCAAAATACCCTGTAAAAAGTTACCTTATATTTAGCCATAGACATTTCATTATTGATAAAACTATCAAAAATGGTTTTAAAAAGTTTAATCTAGACACAGTAAATTGTTTCTGGTACTATTTGATGCCCAAAGAATATGACTTAAAACACTGACACCGGAGGAATGCTGGGGCCATCGCTTAAAAGCGAGTAGCTGCATCTGGCCTGTCCAGATTGAATTAAGGTCAAAGTTTAAAAAACTGGAAAATATTAAACACACACTTAAGATGACATTTGACAACCTGAGTCTGCAGCATGGAACTCCAGTAATATAAAGGGTGCACCCACTCCTGTTGCTCTCAAGAGGCAGTTTTCTTGGTTTAAACTAGCAACAGGGACATAAAAAACATGCCATGCCCCAGCACTCCCCATGGGAACAAATTAACTCTGAAAAATTCCCAGATATGCATTACTTAATACACAAGTAAGTCAGGACCAGGTAAAGAGGAAAATCCAGACGCCTTTAAAAAGAGTATGCTAGTAGGTATTTTCTTCTCTTAGAGTGGAGAGGATTGTGGGGAGAGAAGGAATTCTCCTTAAATAGTAATCCCAACACCCATGGGCTCATCACAACTTAAAATAACTGCAGACTTCATAGTCTTTCATTTAAACCTTATAATTAAGCACAGCTGGCTTAAATTTTTTCCACTGTGTGTGTGTGTGTGTGTGTGTGTGTGTGTGTGTGTGTGTGTGTGTGAGACATGTGCCACAGCAAATGCATGGAAGTCGAATCGGTTCCCGCCTTCCCCCATGTGGGCTCCAGGGGTTGACCTCAGAAGGTCAGGCTTGGCACCAAGCTTCTTACCCACTGAGCTATCACAGAAGCCTAGCACAGCTGTTTTTAATATGCTTTCTTAGTCTACAGCCACACCACCCTGAAAGCCACATACCCCATCTCATCTAATATACTTTCTTTTTGTCTTGTTTTGTTTATTTTATTTTATTATTGGAATCATACATATCATCAATGAACCTCAAATATAATAGAAATCCTCTTAAAATTTAAGGAACCTTTAAAGATAGTTTGATTCTGATTTTTAAAACGGAAGAATTTAAAATCTTTTATAAGATAGTCAGTCTTTAACCACTTCAAAACCAGTCTGATCAAACCTTATCCAAAAATTGGCATAGTATCAGTTTTCTACATTTTGGTTGGTGCAACATACCTCCCAGGCCCCAGTCCTGCTTTGTATCTATGATAGTCATTGAATTGAATATAATAACTTAAAGATCAACATCCTATGAGGTGAGACATTTTAGAATCCAAAAGTAACTAGTCTTAAAATTTTATACGGTGGGCTGGAGAGATGGCAGTTAAGAGCACTGGCTGCTCTTGCAGAGGACCGATTCAGGTCCCAACACCCACATGGCAGCTAACAACCACCTGTAGCTCCAGTTCTAGGAGGTCTGATGTCTTCTTCTGGCCCCCATGGCCATTGCACACCTATGGTGCACTTACATGCAGTTAAAACACTCATACACATAAAATAAGAATAAAAATAAATAAATCTAAACCAATTTATATGGTAATGTAAATGCTGAAAATTCTTAAAAATTTCTAAAGTAATTTTATTTTTAGAAAGGAGGAGAGAAAAACTGTAATGAAATAAATTAAATAGCATAAATCAGTTTACCAGCTATTTTGTTTTCATTACTTTCTTAGAAAATTAATTAATTCATTTCTAACTTCAATGTAGCTGTAATCAATAGAAATGTATAATTTTCATGTAACATTTATTTATTTATTATTTACTTATTTATTTATTTATTTATTGAGTCAGGGTCTCTTATAGCCTCAGCTATCCTAGAATTCACTCTATTTACCAGGCTGGCCTGGATCTCACAGAGATCTGCGGGCATCTGCCTCCTGAAGGCTGGGATTACAGGTGTGCACTGCCATACTTAGCCAATAAATATTTATTAATAACAATAAAGCTTGGTTCCCATGGCTAGATAAAATAGTCTGTTTAATAATATCATGTATTGGGGCTTGGAAGTTGGCTCAGTCAGTAAAGTGCTTGCTGCACAAGCATGAGCACCTGAGTTCAGATCCCCTATCTAAAAGAAACAGGCATAGCAGTGTGTGCCTGTAATCCTAGCATTGGGAAGTTACAGACAGGAGACTCACTGGCCAGCTGATCTAGCAGAACTGTAGAGGTTCGGTGAGAGACATGTCTCAACACCCAGTGTTGGTTTATGCCGTCCACATGCACACATGCACAGAGACACTACTAATACAGTTATTAAAAAATGCAGGTCAAAGTACTTTGACTCTATTACTGAAAATAATATGAGACCAGACTCTAAAGAATTTCTCTCAAACTGGATGCTTTTATGGCATACAAAACATGTTTATCTGTCTTACTTGGCACCAGTACTGCCCAGAGGACCAAAGACCCTAAAGGCAAAAAAACTACAGATGGCTTCACAGTTCAGCCAAAGGTACTGGCATCTAGTAAAGGCCGGATTTGGGAATACAGTAAACTTTTATTTTTCTTGGAATTCAAACAATCAGCACATGCAAAATAACTAGAATGGTTTTCCTTCCTATTCTGAACTCTATTTTTAGGAAATGAGACAAATAGAAAATACACTGTCGCTGGTTTGATTTAAAAATCAAAACCAGGGTGTGAAAGAGTCAGAACAGGTTCAGTGGAATTTCTCGCATATTCCACACAGCTGCATAGTGAGAATTGCTCAGACTCACATAAATCAAGTTTAGCCAGGCCAAAACTACTGTGAATTTAGTCTTACCAGCAACAGATGTATGCTGAGCCACCATGTGACCAGCATAAATAGATCCACAGTGTAACTGTGCAAAGCACTCACATAATGTGACTGAATTAGAACCTTCACATCAGGAAAACAATGAAAGAAAAGGTTCAGAAAGTGCTTTGGAGTCTGACTATGAAAGGCCTTGAATGTCAGCCTAAAGAATTATACAAGAACCTTTGAGACAAGGGATATGATCAAAGCAGTGTGTTCTGTGCTCATGTATAAGCAGTGTTAGTGTTCTCCAATTTCCTGTACATAGGACTCCATTACTAAAATGCACAAAGAGAGGAGTTTATGACTACAACAGGACCCTTTTCCTGAGATGGTCAATGGGGACATCAAAAGAAGTAAACTAAGTCATAAATCATATAAGAGAGGTGAAGTTCAGTTGCCGGAGCCCGCCGGCAGAAATCGAACTGCACCTGAAGCGGGGAGTGAGGATGAGAAAATGTAGAGATAGAGAGAGAGGAAGAGAAAACAAAGGGACAGACTCAGGAGGGCTGTCAGTCACACTGAAGCAGCTTGTCTTTATTAAGTCCCCCCTATTTATACTATGAAATGAGCTAAACAAAACAATGGGTCAAAAGTTTCCACTCAAAAGCAATACTAACACAGGTAAGATAATTTAAGATTGACTTCCTTCAAAGGTCTTCAGGTGACCTCAGTCTTGGGTATAGAATAAACTTCTCCTTAGTTGTAAATCATTTGCATAATGAAAACTTCTGCTTACAATCAGCACTTCTGTGTACGAGATTGACTTCTGCCTAACCCAAAACTAGGGCATAGTTCAAGGCAGGCAAATGGCTCCCGACATTCAGTGTTAATCGGTCAAGGGACAATAAATTAGAAAGAGACCCGGACACAAATAGAAACTGGGATATAATGCAAGAATTTAGCTCCCAGGAGATGATAGTGAATGAATGACGTCAGAGATGGAAGGGGCTGGGGAAAAGAGAAATGCAGGCCTCCCTGGCTTGAGGGGCTGGGAAGTGGCGGTGGAAAGGGAAGGAAGGAAAGAAGAGACACCACGTAACAGTGTTCAGTGAGCACCCACGTTGGGCAGCTCACAGTCATTTGTAACTCAGGTTCTAGGGGACTCCAGTGCCCTTTCCCGGTCTCTTCACATCTGCATTCATAGACACCCCCCCACATACACATGTAATTAAAAATAGAATAAAATATTTTTTGAAGATATGGGTAACAGAGAGTGGGCAGAGAGAGAATTCTTGGTTAGCCTACTTAACTTAATGAGACCCTGTCACAAAACAAGGGCGAGTGTCTGGGACTGTAGCCCAATAGTAGAGTGCTTACTTAGCGTGTGTGAGGCCTGAGTCCCATATGCACACACACTTTATATAGTAGAGTTTTTTTGATAAACTAAATGTTGGAGCACACAGGTTGCTTCATCACGGTTAAGCTTTAGAGCCACAAGTTTCAAAATTTGAGTTATTTACTCACATCAACTGAAAAATATATTTCAAGTTTTAACAAGAGTTATTAACCGATTCACTGGTCAAATAGTTGTTATATACTGACAACTCTGTACTGAGATAGAAATAAAACCCCTTGCTTAGGAACCCACTGGGGATTAGACATGCAGTGGTTTAATTTTCTTTAATCATTTTAAATATATATATAGGTACTAAAAAGTGATGTAATTATAGATCGGCCTTTTCCAGACGATAACTTATTACTTCTGGTGTCTATGACTGTGCATTACATAGAAAATTCTAATAGAGGAAAACTTAGTTATTTATCTATTTTAATTAATTAGTTAATTTTATGTGTATGAGTATTTTGTCTGCATGTATGTATGTTTACCACATGTATACAGCACTCACGGAGCCAAAAAGAGCATCAGATCCCCTGAAACTGGAGTTACAAATGGTTGTGACTTGCCATGTTGGTGCTCGTAAACAAACCCAGATTGTGTGAGCAGTTAGTGCTCTTAACCTCTGAGCTATTGCTCCAGCCCCACACAAATTTTATTTAAGTCTGAATTCTTCAAAAAATTAAAATATTATATAAAGCCTTGGTAATTTTTATTTTTGACTCCTCTTTCCAAGGTTATCATGGCTCTAACATGTGTATATATAATAAATAATTTTTGATAATTTAATGTTGAGTCTGTTGCCTCATATTCACTAGAAAATAACAGGTTTCAGGGCTAGGGAACTGGTTCATTGATTAAAGCACTTGCCAAATAAACATGAGGAATTTGGATCTCCGGAATCCATGTAAATTTCATATTGTTATGGTGGCATGTAATTCCAGTCTCAAAAGGCAAATACTATGGATCCCCAGAGAAAGCTGGCTAGCAAGATTAGCAGTATCAATGAGCCCTGAGTTTTATTGAGAGAGCCTGCCTCAATGAATGAGGTAGAAGAGTAATCAAGGATGATTCCTAACATCAACAGTGGAGGCTTTCCTTCCTCCAGATGTGCATGCACACCCACATGAATGCTGACCCACACACATACACCAACACACATGCAAGACATGAATAACATACATATATATCAAAATGGAAAAAGAAAACATGTTTCTTTTATTCATATCATATGCAGAAAGAACTCATTTAGTATATATAAGTGCATAGAGACATAGCTTTCTAAATTCATTTTTAATCCATATCACTTCAAATATTTTATAATAATGAAATTGATAATGTAATAGCCCTCCCAATGTAAGTTCCTATGCAAAGCTCTGTCTGTATAATCTCATTTCTTCATCAACATTGCTTGAGGTGATATTGCTTCTTCTGTTTCAAAGGTGAGGAAACTGGATGGCAGTGGCATCCAAGAGCTCTGCGCTCCAATGTGAGGCATCAACACAGGTCTGGGTAATGCCAATGCCCATGCTCTTAGCCACACCCCATGCTGCTTCCCCTAGCCTCTCTCCTAATAACAAATTCAAAGATAAGTCAAAACAAATTACTGTTCATTAAGCATAATTATTCCAAGTTTGTTAGAGTTTCAAGGGTAACTACCATCATAATAATTTTGTGAGTAGAAGAATGTCTTGATGATCTCAAAGGAAATTAGCCAAGGGAGGAAAATATTTCAAATTATGTTTTCCATAATATAATTTGGCCAACTTAACTTTCCTTTGTAAGAAATCAAAATCTATGAACTTTTCAGTCACAAAGATTATAATTTCAAAAGATCTACTGGACTGCTTAGGTCAAAAGTAAACTACAAGATTTCTAGTTGTTTCTTATTCGCTTCTAGTAACAAAAAAGGGCTGAAGACTTATAAGAAAATTATTTTAAACCCCGAGATGAAACAAAGAAACATACTGAGAGAGACCTAAATCCAAGAGGTTGACAGGAGTATACAGAAATCTCAGCAGGCAGATATGAAATGTTTCTGCTATACCCAGAAGACTGTGTTCTGAAACCCCGAGACACAAAGCAACCCATCAAAGAAGGAATCATCTGGAGGGAACAAAATAACCCATCCATCACTTAAGACATTGGGTTTAAAATATTAAAGATGAGGCACTACTTTAGAAAGGCCTCTGTGGCTGTTGTGAAAAAAGTCTGTTTGGGGACCACGGTTTAGTGCGCCAAAGCAGCTGCTTCCCTGAAGCAGTTTCAGCTTACACCACTCTTCTGTTCTAGCAACGCTATGATTAAAGAATCACAGAACTCTTGGACCCTGTTGATTCTACTTCAAATGTCTTTCATACAGAACTTTGTGAAATATATTTTAGACTAAAGAAAGACTTGTTGAGGTCACACATTTTAAAAAGGAATGTGCTTGCAAAAGATTAGATGTTGTAAATATAATACCGCTTCCTAATCATTTGACTAAAATCAAATGTAGAACTTGTAATTGCACTGTTTGACATTAGCTATATTTCAGATGTACTGTTGTTTGTTTAGGTGGTGGCTTTCTTATACCTTTCTTATACATAAATTATAAGTTGTATTTTTTCTGTTTCCATGAATTATAGAAAAGAGATGACCAGCTGAACATTCGTTGACTCTCCTGTGTGCCAGGGACCATACTGTGCATATGATACACACATGATACACACCTTTAAGGAAAAGATACATAAGTAAACAATAACAGTACAAAACTATGGGTGTTTCACACTAGCATAGAACCATGTACAGGCTGCTACAGAGATACAAAGGAGGGGAAAGTCCTCTGAATCTGAGAGGTAGAGTGAGGAAAATGGAGCCACTGTCAAGAGGCTTCCAAGAGGCAGTGAGGAATATCAAAGAGAACAGAATACTGAAATTATTTACTAGTCTGGTAGTTGGGAGAGAAGAGGACTTTTAGTCAGGGGTTCAATAAATGTAAAAATGTGGGCCCTGCTCTCATGTTAGCTGTGATGATAGCAAGCAATACTGTGACTGCAGTGAGGAAGAACCATACTGAAAGGCTGGTGATGGAGTCTACTCTGTCTCTTACCCTTCTTCATGTCAATATATATTATCTCTTTTCAAATAAGGCAACTGTCTTTAACGCCGTTTCTATTGCACCAGCTCAGTCTAAGCCATTATCATCTCTAATCTAGACCATTGCAATAGATTCCTTAAAGGGTGTTCCTGTTGCAATTTAACTGCTACTAATCTTTTTAAAAAGTAAAATAGAGGCACTCTTTACTATGACAGTGTCTGAAAAATGCTTCAGTCTACCCACTGTCATGTCCTTCTTAGCATGTGTCTTAACTAGATTCAGTAGTAACTTAAAGAAGTTGAAGGACAGACTGTATGGCCTGTGTAACATTTGCAAAACCTCAATTAATTAATTAGCTTACTTTTTCATTTTTATATTTACTAACTAGGCTGTAAAGTTCATAAAGGAAGAAAACCCATGCCTGTTTATGGTGTTTAACACAGAGCAGAGAAAAATAAGGAAAGAGGAAAGGAAAAGGAAAAATGGAAAGGAAATCAAAAGATGATATAATGATAAATGTAATGTAAAGTCCTAAGTGAAATTCTGGGATAGAAAATGGGTCACAACAAAGAACTTCTGTTTATAATTAAATGTTAGCATTGGTTTCTTTACTATAACAAATGCAGTAGTGTACTATGCAGTAGTATACTATGGTAGTAAGGGACAATTATATCCCACGTATATGGAAAAGATGTACTATCCAGAAAGAAAGAAAAATAAAAGAAAGAAAGAAAAAGAAAGAAAGAAAGAAAGGGAAGGAAGGGAAGGAAAGGAAGGAAAGGAAAGAAAGAAAGAGGTTAGAGTAGCAGCCAGGGAAGAAGGCAGGGTCAGTTAAAAAGCTATTCTTGTGTCACTCTAATGAACTTGACTTTTTGCTGAAATAAGGAAATGAAATATTTGTACTTTAGAAAATGATACTGTCATCTAAAACCCAGCAAACAGGCTAGAGAGATGGCTCAGCAGTTAAGAGCACTGGCACCTCTTGCAGAGAACCCAGGTTCGATCCCAGCACCCACATGGCAGCTAAGAGCCATGCTTAGCTCCAGTTCGAGTTCACATACGTTCAGGTAATATACTGTACACATAAAATAAAAATAATAAATAAAAAAAAGATAAATACTAAAAAAAAGAATCAGAAAGCTGTGTCCTAAAAGACCAGGTAATAATCCATGATTAATGTCCCATGCCTCCTATTTAAAAATGACCACAAGGTCCTTAGCAGTCAATGGCCCTTGCTGCCCTTGCAGAGAACCCTGATTCAGATCCAAGCACCCACATGAGGGCTCACAACCACCTGTAACTCCAGTTCCAGAGGATCCAGTGCCCTCTACCTGCCTCTCTGGGCACAAGGCACACGTTTGGTACACATACATACATTCAGGCAAAACACATATACATAAAGTAAAATAAATCTTTTAAAAAAATGATCACAACCTTGGTGGCTTAAAGTAACTGAAATTTATTCTAACATAGTTTGGAAACCAGAAGTCTCAAACTGAGATGTTGCTAGGTTTTTGTATCCTTGCAAGCTCCATGGAAGATTCTTTTCTTTGTATCTTCTGGGCAGTCTGTGGCTTCCTTGTTTTGACACAATAGTCCTCCATTCACAGTCCCCATCATTCCATTGCTCTTGGCTCAATGTGTTATTCTCTGTGTGTTTCTTATAAGACTGTTGTCATTGGATTTAAAGCCCACCTGTATAATCCTGGATGACCTCATTTGGATCCTTAATCCCTTCTGCAAAGATTTTTTTCCCCCAAATAAGAAATACTGTGTAATGTCCCAGAGACCTAAAGGTGAACATATATCTTGGGAGAGGGCACATCATTCAACCAATTACACAAAACGATATGGTCTCTACCAAAAGACTTAATTCTTCAGTTATAATGAGAGAGTGGTAACAGAAAATATATTAACGAATGAGGGTGGATGTGTTTCAATAAAGCTTTATAGGATAGCTTTTACTGATGAACCATGGTTTGCTAACTCCTAATAGGCACATGAAGGAAAAATTGGAAGATTTATCTTAGTCACATAATTACTTTGAATCTAACATCCCAATTAGAGACTATTAGAGTATAACCAAGGAAGATTTGCTTGGCTATTATTAATTATTGTAAGCAAAGCTGCAGTGTGATAACAATGTCTTCAGCCCTGTCACTTCCCAGGCCCTGATCCCAAATCTCAATTATTTCCGTCACTTATCACATCTCACTAAATATTTGGTTAATGGCTTTCTACATGGTGGTTCAAGGGCCCCCGGCTTCTTCTATCTAATTGCTTCTGGGTCTTACACAGACAATGGAGTATCCTTTCTTTGAACTGCCTTGACTGTAGGATGACACATTGGTTTTTATCATATAATAGAAAGTAGTCACTTGGTCCTGTAAAATACTGTGGAGCTGGGCAATGTCACAAGCTCTGTGATAAAGTAGAGCAAACATGCTTCATGAGACTCTGGACTTCTCTGATCCATCTGGAACCCAGTACCAACCATAAGGTCTCTGTAAAAGTGCTTGACGTTTCTAACAGAAAGACTTAACTGATGGCATCTTACATTCAAATAAATAAAAAAGAGAGATATGTCCTTGAGTGAGGGTAGTGGGGCTGTGGAGGAGGTGCCGTGATGTGTGTCTGAAAATGTCATAATGGAACTCATTATTTTATATGCTGGCCAAAAAATTAATTAAAAAATCTGAAGTAGAAAGAGGGAGAACTAACCTTGGTTTGAAAAAAAAAAAGAGGATTTTGCAAAAGAGAAGAAAACTTGAGACTGACACAATTGTGAAGGAGGAAGGAGCATGACCAGGCTGGGTCTTTGAAGCAGACCATGGGAGGTTAGTGAATCAGAAGACATTACACAGATTGGTGAGGCTTTACAGAGCATCAGAGGAAACAGGGAGGAAGCAAGGGGCACTCTGAGATAGTTTGCATTCTTTCACTCTCAGGAGTAAAGCAAGGCGCAAACAGTACATATTTAAGCAAAAAGAGTGGAATTTTCACAGACAAGTTTTCCCCAGGTCCCTGGCAATGGTAATGGTAATAATAATACAGGAAAACATGTTAGAAAACAGTAATTATCTAAAATACGGACCCTGGATGGAATTATTTAAAACCATGTTCCTGAGTATCTTGATTTTTTTACTTTGGGAGCATTTGGAAGTAGGTGAAATTTTTTTTTCTTGGTTTTGTTTTGTTTTTTGCCAGAGACAACAAATGAGGTCAGGAGGTAATGCGAGTGATTTTAAGATGGTTAATTTTAATCCTCACTTAAGGGAGCTTCTAGGAATGAAGTGTATCTATTTTTTGTGTGGACTTTGCTCCAAGTTACTGTAAACAATAACTTCTATTAAATTGTCCTATTGCCTCCTACCTCACCTGAAAGGAACCTTTCATTGGAATGGTAAATATCCTGGGGCAGATTGAAAGGTTTAGGGTTCAAAGGAAACACTGAGGAATTGTTCTTTTGAAACGGGGAGAAAGAGTGTCCCCTAGAAGGTTCTTAGTCTCATTCATAAAGTAATTTAAGAAAGGACCCAAACAGAAGCTTTAGGACAATATTATTAGAATTTAAAGAAAAATCCTCAGGGCAGTAAGCTGCCTTGAGGAGGAGAGTGAAAAGGAGAAGGACAAAAGTCACGAACCTGCATGGAGGTCAGACACGTGGCTGACTGGCAGCCATATGACCCTGAGAGGGAAGCTTTAGAGAAAAAGTAAAGAAGCACAAAACGCTAGAGTCTCCCAGAGCATGAGAGAAAGCATGTTTAGAAAGGAACCTGAAGAAGAAAAAGGGAGATTACATGTTCCTGAAGAATTCAGTTTTTTTCATTCAGTTTTAGATCTTTATAACTCTTGATACAAAACTGCTAAAAATCCTTACCCTCCGTGAGATTTCTCTGACATCATCAAATGAGGAGGAGGCTGGGCCTTTTCCTTGTCCATTGCACATAGGAATATAAGAACCAGACTTAACCTTTGTTGATACCACAGGCAGGTAGGATTGGGAGAGGGGCTGGTCACCACTTGGAGGATCTGAACATTCTAGATCTCTACTTTGACATTTCTGACACTAATTAAGACCTACTGAGAGTGAGAATTCAGACTCCCACTCAGTCTTGAGAGAGAGAGAGAGAGAGAGAGAGAGAGGGAGAGAAAGAGAGAGAGTTAGTTCATGGAACAGCATTTACTGCTCTTGGAGTGGACCTGGGGTCAGTTCCAAGCACCCAAATGGTAGCTCACAATTGCCTCTAACTATAGTTACAAGGGATCTAATGCCCTCTTCTGTACTCCAAAGGTTCCTGCACACATGTGGTGCACATAAATTCACAAAGTCATATAGACATACAAATAAAATCAAGCACATAAATAAATAAATCTTTAAAAAATTCCCATGATTTTTGGCTAGGGTAGCATGATTTTTTGTCAAAAAATTTTCTGTCTTGCCAGTCTGATCCTTTTCTGGTTCTTTAGCTGAAGAAAGAACACTTTAGTTCAGAAGGGTTTTTACTATTGTTTTTGGTATGTGCCAATTGGTATTTATGGTTTGATGGCTTCTTCAACTCCAGGTCTGGGACAGAAAAGGGAAACAAATACACAAACAACCCCAGAAAACAAAAGAAAACAATAAAGCAATGAAAAAGCAGAATTTACCACCATGTTTTTCCTTGCATCCCGAGGTCCCAAAATGGTCTTCCTTCTTCTCTCTACCTTTCAGAACCTTATGTTATATGTGACATCAAAGGGCCTCAGTGTTCTTAGAAGAACTAGATAATGGTATGTGTATCCCATCTTGCCAGACATAGACATCTCCTCCCGAATAAACATACGTGAAAAATAAAATCTATGCATAAATATAATTTCATTATCTTCATAATGAAGGTAATGGAGGAAAGAATCAATAAAGTAGAAGGTGCCTAGCCTGATATAAGTTGTTAAATATGAGGAAGGAATGGGGAAAATTTTGAGAAAAATAATAGAGTCTCAGGGATCTATAAGGCAAGAACAAAAGTCAAACACACATTAATGAGAGTTTAGAGAAGAAAAAAAATAGGGCAGCAAAATAAATTTGAAGAAATAATCACAAGAAACTTCCAATTGAAAACAGATGGAAATGTTGAGATTCAGGAAGTTTGCTGGACTCAAAGAGGATGAATTTGAAGAAATTCAAGCCTAATGTCCTAAAAATAAATATAAGACAAAAATCTTAAGCCAGAGGAAACTGACCCATTGGGAACAATCATCAAAACACCAAAGACCTCTTATCAAACTATGGTGTCCATAATTTAATGGAATAACACCTTACCAGTGCTAGAAGAAATGTACTATGTGTGGTGGTGCACATTTTAGTCCTAGCGTTTGGGAGGCAGACTCAGGCTCATCTCTGAGTTGGAGGCCAGCCTCGTCTCCATAGGGAGTTCCATGCCAACCAGCACTACTTAGTGAAACTCTGTTTCAATCCCACCCCAATTTCTTTTAGCTAAAATGCATAATAGACCTAAAGATAAAGTTAAAATTATAAAGCTAGTAGAAAATAAAATAGGAAAATATCTTTGACAGCTTGTGGTTGGCAAAAAGGATGAATCATAAAAATTTAAGATTGTGAATTGAGCTTTGTCAAAGTGAACATTTTTCTGTTTTAGAGACTGAGCCACAGAGCAGGAGAAAATATTCCCTATCATATTTTTATAATAAAACTGTTTGAGGGATGGAGAGATGGCTCAGCAGTTAAGAGCACTGGCTGCTCTTAATGAGGATCCAGGTTTGATTCTCAGCATCCAGTTGGTGGCTAAGAACCATCCATAACTCTAGTTCCAGGGAATCCAATGCCCTCTTCTGACTTCCATGGACATTGCATGACATGGGTGCACTTATATACATGCAAGCAATAGATTCATACACATAAAGTAAAAATAATAAATAAAAGACTGATATTCAGAGTAAAGATTCAACAAGAACACAAGAGCAGCTCATAAAGGATGTGGCAAGTAGATGGAAAGATGCTTAATTTCATTGTCATTAAAGAAATGCAAATAAAAACCATAAGAAGACCCAAATACAACCATTAGGGAGAGCACAGTTAATAAAAAAAGACTGACAATAAGAAGTGTTGGCATGGTTAAAGATTAACTGGAGTATCACACTGGAGGCAGGAATATAAGATTATACAGTCACTTTGGAAAACAATGTAAAACTTTCTTTAAAAGTTAAACATATGCCAGACTTGGTGACATACGCCTTTAATCCCAGCACTTGGGAAGCAGAGGCAGGTGAATCTCTGTGAGTTCAAGACCAGAATGGTCTACATAGCGAGTTCAAGGCCAGTTGGGGCTTGTCTCAAAAAGACCAAAAAAAAAAAAAAAAAAAAAGTTAAACATATACCACTATATAATTATCTGTTACTTTTTGTTAAATTCTTATTGATTTTTTGAATTTCATACAATATACTGATGATATTTAGATCCTCTCCCATATCTGCACCCCTCCTTACTACCCCCTCACCAAATTTCTGTACTCTAATATATATATATATATATATATATATATATATATATATATATATTCCTATAGAGTCAGATTTGTGTCTCCAAATACCTTTCAGTATGGGTTTATCCACTGGAACCTGGTCCACCTACTAAGCATCTCTTCCTTAAACAAGCCTGAATCCCCCTTCCCAGCAGCCGTCTGTTGCCAATAGTTCCTCAGGTAGTGTTGAGGTTTCTTACTGACTACTGCACATCTATGCTGGGATTTTGTCTGACTTGAGCTTACATAGAACTTGTCCATTCTCTCATCATTGCTGTGAGTTCATATGAATAATGGGCCAGCTCTGTTTGTGCTCATTTACCTCCTCTTATGATCTTTCTGCTTTTTGCAATGATCCTGAATCTTGGAAGGCAGAAGTTTGATATAGGTGTCCTATTCAGGAATAAACAGTGCGTAGTCTCTTTGTCCTCTGTATGTGGGCCATTTTGGGTTCTCCGTGTTAATCACCATCTACTTGGTGCTCCTCTGATGAGAGTTAAGAGATGCATTAATCTATGGGCATAACAATAAGGTATTAGAAATCACTTTAATGCTATATCTGTTTAGCAGAATAGTTATTTTAGGCTCTCCCCTATAGCCTGTGACCTGTCTAGTCTCAGGCTGCTAGGTCTAATATCAGTGGCAGATATGGGCTCCATCCTATGAAGTAGACCTTAAATCTAATTAGAAAGTAGTTGGATACGCCAATAATATTTGTGTTGCTATTGCATCAATGGGCATATCTTTCTAGGCGAATTGCTGTTGCAACTCACAGAATTCACAGCCCAGTAAGATTTATGCTAAATTTTCTCTTCAGGTAGCTTGTATAGCACCTTCCCAGCACTACGGAAGCTAGATAGTAGAGATGAGACTTTGAAGTCAGCTCCGGGTTGATGTCTCCTTATTTGTTCTACAGTTCATGAATGTAGTGTCTTCAGCAATACAGTCCTACCATGAAGTTCTGGTGGGTAACCAAGAGCATGGGCAATGACTAATAGTGCTTGAGTGCCTATGAGACCCCTGGTCAATAGCTTCAAAGGAGGGAGTCCATTCCTGGCATTGGCCTTTTATTTTCCAAGCCTGTAGTGTCTAGTAGGGGCAATGTCCCCATTATAGGTAACTCTTTTTAATTGCTTTTTATAATATATATTTATATACTTTAAGTATATAATGGTATATAATCCTATAGTAGTAGGTTTTCATATCGCTTTTTCTAAAGGCCTTTAATGTTAGTTATCCCTTCCCGTACTTCTTCCTCTGTCCTACTTTCCCATTCTCCAATCCACTTAAACCTTTCTACTCTATTTTTCCCTTTCCCCTTTAATATCGCGGACATTCTGCTGCATGTCCCCGTGGCCATGTATTAGTTCCTTGACCTTTCTAGATTTTCAAATTGAAACATTCAATTCTAAGCTAGCATCTAAGCTAATTCAATTCAAAGCTAGCATCTACCTATGAGAGAGAACATGCAACTTTTTTTTTCTGGGTCTGGGTTACCTCACTCAGGATGCCAATCATCTATTCTATTCCTAGGTACATAAACAAGAAAATATGAAAACTTACAGCCATATAAAAACTTTTTACACAGAGGCCAGTGAGATGGCTCAGTAGGAAAAGGCACCTGCCATCAAGCCTGAAGAACTGAGTTCAGTAACTGAGACCTACATAGTGGAAGGAGAGAACCATTTCCTGAAAGTTGTCCTATGACCTTCACACCTGTGCTGTGGCACAGGCACACACACACACCTGTATACCCACAAAATAAACAAATATGTAATAAAAAATTTTAAAACACACAAATGTTCATAGCAGCTTTATTCACAATAAGCCCCAATTGGAAACCGAAATGCTTATAGACCAGTGAATATACAGACACATGTGATGGTCTGTCCAAACAAGGATGAGTGACATAGAATAGTAGTCAACAAAAGGGATAAAACACTGAAACACAAAACAATAGGGACGAATCTGAATATCACTAGACCAAATGAAAGAAACCAGACACAAAACAGTACATGATGTATGATTCCATTTATGTAAAACACAAACTATTCCATAGTGATAAAAAGCAGTGCCATGATTGCCTGGGGCTAAGGGCCGACAGAGCAATTGACTGAAGGGAAGGAGGAATCTTGGGGATCCTGGGAATGTTCTGTAGTATTTCCTATTAAGCCAGTGATTTCTTGAATATATACAACTGTTATAACTCATTGAGTTTGTGTTTTAAATGGATGCAATTCAGGGTACATAAATTATTTATCCATAGATTATATAATAAAAAATAGGAAGGACTTTTCTATGTCACTCTTCTGGCTGCAATCTATTTCTCACTCAGCACCAATTGTAACTCACAGATCCCGGCTCTACCTTCTGAAACCATGCCTATAAAAGCATGCAAAGAATATTTATACCACAACAGTCCCTTGAACATTTGAAAAAAGCCAGTTATTTCCCAAGTCTTTTTTTCTCTTGTTATGTGCTGTTACTCTTCATCTTCCCAACCAGTTCTGTTAGTCAGTAGTCTTGGGCTCCTTAGCTTTCCTATTTTCCCATCTTTGAGCACTCTAATTTGTCAGCAGTTCTTATAGAATGAATCATGCGAAACTGAAGGTAGTATTCTGGATGTTATCTGTTAAGTTTTACTTAAGGGAGGCAGTTAGACAAGTAAGATCAGGGAACTGGGTATAGGGCAATTTGATTTTTCTGGTTCTGTCAATGACTATTTTTTAATATTAAGAAAATTATTATTATAGAAATTTTAATATAATAAATGAATTTATATTTCTTATTTGGCTTAAGATTTAACTCAGTTGTAGAATCCAGAAATGAAAGTATAGATAAGAAACTTTTGAGAAATTTTCTCAATTAGGGGATATAAATCCATGTAGTTAAACTGTTTTTAAGTGATACCTACAGGTTGATTTTGTGGCCTGAATAGGATTGTTTAGATTTGTGTCTAGAGAGGTATATATTTGTGTCTACATCAAAACTCCTAACTTTGGGCCCTAGAGATTTTCTAGCCATGTGCTTTAAACCCATAAGAACAAATACTATACCTAATCTTGCCTAAAAGGCCAAAAAGTAATCTAGTCATGTGCTTTAGACCATGACTTGTTATACCAGTCTCTGTGAAATGGAAAAATTCAAAACAAATGTCATTTCAGATGTTAGTTTGGGGAAAATAAAATATTTAAAATGTCATAGCTACTTAGAGGATGCTACATACATTTCCTGTGTGATTTGTGTATAGGAATTGTTGCAAAGATGCCACCTGAGAGTGAAGTCAAAAGGAAAAAAAAATCTTTTTCATACTTTAAGGCTACCCTAAATAACAGTAGCTACTGCGAATACAATGGGAATTTGTTTAAAGGTTCTTTTTTTGACAGGGTCTCCCTTATCCCAGCCTGCCTGGAATTCACTATGTAGACCAGGCTGGCCTCGATCTCACAGAGATCTGCCTGCCTCTGCCTCCCAAGGGCTAGGATTAAAGGCAAGTTTTCTAATTGCACTATTTAAACAACAACAATAAAGACCATTGCCAGTGTCTTTTCACCTGAAATAGAACCAAGTGCAGGGAAGTTCAAGTAAAGTTATCATATTAGCTATCAAATAGCCAAGTTAAGGCTATTCCTGAGTGGTGGCAATGATCAACTACCTCTTTCAAGTGATAGCTTTTTTCCTGAGGAAAACGTTTAAACTCTCAGATAGTAGAGTTTATGAGAAACAAAGTAACTTCCGTCAAAGCTTCCTCTGAGGACTGGAGATCAAAGCCTTTCTCTGGAATGCTCTCACTGACTGCTTCACTAGTCCTGCCTCATAGAAGTGGACTGGAAGTGTGAACACAGATGAGCTCACCTGGCAGGATTTCTTTTCAGAATTAATGCTGTGAATTTTTTTTCTAGGATAGCATATTTTAAGTGTACAGTTAGCAACAACAACAACAAAAAACCAAAAACAACAAGATGAATAACATTCCTATTAACCCCTTATAATTTGATGGTTTCCACTCCCTGCTATCTTACTTTTTTTTTTTTTCCCCTAACAATGTACATTAAATTGTTATGCTTTCATATGAATCAGTCTCTTGTTTTAACTTGTTGTTCCCTGGACTTATGTGGGCTTATTTAATATAAAATTGTTAGACCTCACTCTCAGCCCAGGGGACTCGAACCCCTGTAGGCTGCCTGAGAGCCCAACCTCGGGGAGCCTCAAGCCCACTGACCTCACTCTCAGCCCAGGGGACTCGAACCCCTGTAGGCTGCCTGAGAGTCAGTCCCAAGAATCCAGACCGTCAGATGCAATCAGCAAGAGGAATTTATTCACTTGCGCAAGTGGGTGACTTGACCTTGGGAAGCCAAGCACACTCAACTTCTGCCAGGCCAGGTTTTTATAGTAGAAACTCACAGGATTATCATGCATTTAACATATGGGGTATTTGTTACATTTGGATTGGCTCTTGGCCCTTAGGCCAGGGTCACAGAGGGGATAATTTTACATAGTTTAACCTTTTCTCAGGAATTCCACAAGCATTGTTTCACATATCACAAGATATTGACTTAACAAGATGTTATAACCATAAACTTTGTTTTACAATATTGACATACATTTTGGGGCTTTTCTGGTAAATAGCATAGACATTATCTCACATACCATGAGATGTTGACATAGCCCTTGTGACCTCTGGGACTTTCTAGTTTGGGAGGAGGTAAGCTAACAAAGGGGACCAGGTATTTTTCCATGAAAGCGGGGGTCCTACAAAATGGACTTGTGTCTTCTCAAATCCTCTACCCTCACCATGTTTTGGGATGTGTCGCTGACCTGAATGCTTTCATCTGAACTCTCTTCAGTCCATACTACTTTCTTCTGTTTGAAAAGCCCATTCTCTGATCACTTGGCACCACTCAATACTCCCCATAACACACCTGTATATAATGCATCGCCTTGTTATCCATTCACTCAAGTATAGACACACACTGTTCATATGAATTCTAAAATATTTCCCACCATCCACTTTATAGAAAATGCTTAAAAATTGTGGAATGCTGGGTGTTCTCTAGATCATTGATCTGAGGTAGACAGAGCAAGATAACAATACATGTTAAGTCTTTTCCACCACCAAAGACCAAGAAGCCAATTGTTACTGTGAAACCACTCACTTTGCTTGCTAGGATCCTAGCTTCTCTGTTACTCCTCCTGGCAAACAGACCCTCTCATTTCCCTGTGTTACCAGCACAGATTCAAAGATGGTCACAGTCTAGGGGTTGGGTTTGCTTTCTCAGCCAACTAAAAGGCAGGAAAATCTCAGACCAGCAGACAGCAAGAAACAAACTTTCATTGAAAGATAACGAATCACATCCACACATACAAAGAATCACACATACATATACACATTTATACAGAAAGATAAAGCTCTCTACATGTAGAGAGAGGATTCAGAAACCAAAAATACAAAGGCCCCCAGGAGGATCTGGGTTTAAGGGTTTTTTAGTGGTTTCCCCTCCCTTAATTTTGGATTGTTCAACTTAAAGAAAGAAGAGAGGGCAGTTAGGTTTATAGCTTCAAGTGATGAGGTGTGCAGATCCAGCCTCAGTCTTATCTTGATGGGTTTTGACTAGTTGATCAGATAAAGAACCTTGCTAACTAGAGGGGGAAGCCCTCAGGCCTGTGTCTCAGACCAAGAAAAAGATAGAAGTATGACATTTTAATTATTCCTCAATGACCCTGTTTGCTGTAAGGATTTAGTTCTTTACAGCAGCTAGCAACTAGGGGAAGGGCTTCGTGAACTCCTGACTTCAACAATTTGTCCTTTTTTAAAAAAAATTATTATATGTATTGTATTTATATTCTGTCCTTCATGTATGTAAGTGTACCTGTGCCATGCAATGCCCACAGGGGTCAGAAGAGGGAGTTGGATCCCCTGAAACTAGAGTAACGGATGGTTGTTAGCTGCCATGTGGGTGCTGGGAATCAAACCCAGGTCGTTTGCAAGAGCAGCCAGTGCTCTAATCTACTGAGTCATCTCTCCAGCCCCCAATACTCTGTCCCTTTAACCATCATAAATAACACGTTTTCATAAGCCAGTCTTGTCTTCCTAGTAGATTTCACAGCTCCCACTTCCAGAGTGGTCATTGCACCCTTATGGTTTGAATATATAAAGTACCCCATAGGCTCATGATTCAACTACACAGTACGGATGATGGTTCTATTTGGGGAGTCCTGGATACTTTTGGAAGTAGGTTCTAGCTGCGGGAAATAGGTCACTATGTGTGGGTTCTTGAGAATACATTATCTCTAGTACCTCCAGGCTTTATCTGTGTGTCCTGCCCTGCTACAAAACTGCTGGGTTCTATCACCCTTACCTACTATGATGGACTGGACCCTCTGAAACCTCCAGCAAAAAGAATTCCTTCCTCTTTGTAACTTGTTTGGCCAAATATTTGGTCAAAGCAACACAAAATTAACTAAGACACAGGGTGACAGTTCATCAGCCCGTGTCAATGTGTCTGCTTCAGCATTGTGTTTTCTGAGCCAGCAGATCTTTCCTACCCAAGTCATTAGCGTTGGAAGACTCAGTGGGGTACGACCCCCGGTCCCCTGCACCAGTGTCACTTCAGTTCCTCTCACTGCTTCCTAAGTCTTCTGCTTTCTGAGGCGAACACATCTTCCTTCTTAGCACCTCAGCATCCGAGCTTTAATTTTTTGTGCCCACACCTGGCTACCTTTCCTTGAATAAGCTATCTCATGTTCTTAGTAGTGGTGGGAATCACAGACAGCCAGAATTTCCAGAGAACATCTTCAAATTTAGTTCTTTCCTTTCTCTGGTGATTTTTAATGCTGGCAGCTGTTTGTGAGAAAACTAATCTGTCTATTTTCCTTTAGACTCTGAGCAGATAAGGACAGAGCACTCCCAGCTGTGTTCCAAGAATCACCCCAAATGTTAAAATGTCTGCTATTATATACACTGTGCTTTCTCAATACTGTGACAAAATTAAGCATGAGATAACCTGTACTTAAATACATTCTAACTCAACATATATCACAAGTGAATAATTATCTGCCCATTGCAATAGCATTTCTCAATGCCCTCTCCCTGTTCTGGAAAGGATTCTAGGAAAATGTGTTTTTGTTTCTTTATGACTTTTCTTACTTCTTTTGTTTTGTCTCTATCCTGATCCTATTTTTTTCTAAATAACATAAACAATATTAAATCTTGATTTCAATACTACAAGTTCCTGTCAACTCTTTTTGTCATGTGATAAAGATAAAAGTCTTTAAAGTCTGCTCTGATTCTCTGATTCATGACATTTAAATATTTTTTAGGTTTTTATTTTTATTTTTAATCACCCCCTCCCTGTGTGCATGTGAGTGCAGTGTTCACAGATGGTTGATTTTTATTTGAAACGAGGCCCTTCTTTACCCCTAATCTAAATGGATATACTTTGTTACCCCATCATGCGATCCCAGTAGATCAGACCTAAAGAAATATCAAGGCTGCAACTATAACATTCTCAAAAGAAAGCATTGGAGGAAACCTTTTAAACACTGTACTTGACAATAACTTTATGAATTTACAATAAAAGTGAGGGCAAAATGAAAAGTAGATGAATTGAATTTCATCAAAATCAAGAATTTTATGCACACTATTGCATAAGAAAATATTTGCAAATTATATATGTAATGAGATATTAATACTCAGAATGTGTAAAAAAAACCTCCAAAATTCATTAAGAAAAAGATAAATACCACCCCGTCAGCAAAGGACCTGAATAGACATTTCTACAAAGAAGATATTCAAATGACCCATTAAGCATATGAGAAAGGTAATCAGCATCATTAGTCATTAGGGAAAGGCAAACCAAACTCCCAAAAAGATACCACTTTGTACCTTGTAGTTTATCAGTGGTAATGGAAAGTGGTGCAGCTGCCACTGAAAACAGTTTGGAAATTCTTTAAAGTGGTAAACAAAACCACTAGATGACCCAGCAAGTCCACTGCTAGGTACATAGCCAAGAGAACTGAATACTGGAACTCAGATTAGTTACATATCAATGTTCATAGAGTTACAATAACAAAAAGATGGAAATAGTCCAAATGTCAGCCAGAAAAACAAATAGATATTGGGATTCTATTTCAATATTTAAATTTTGGCAAAAGCATCCAGCCCATTACACATGTATCTTCTTTTGCTAAGATATTTTCCTTCATTAAGTATATGGGTCTTAGAGCTGAAGAGATGGCTCAGGGGTTAAGAGTGCTTGCTGTTCTTCCAGACAACCTGAATTCAGCTCCCAGAACCCATGTGAGGTGGCTCACAACTGCCTATCTAATTGCAGATTCAAGGGATCTCACGCCTTCTTTTTGGCCTCTGAGGACACTGCATGCATGTGCACATACATACATAGGGATACACACAAAGACATAACTTAAAAAATGTTTTTAAAAGAGTATATAGATCCAGTACCTTTGAAAGGAATGGTAAAATGGTAATTCAGCCTTTCCACTATGAATAGTTTATGAAGTCAAGTATTTTGCTGAAAAGAATTAGCCAGTTTATTAGTTTATCTTATTGAAATAGTTGGTTTATCAAGTCACAGGATTGATTTTATGGTCCAGGAAATGTGAAAGAAATTAATATTACTAAACATTTATTATGTGTTAGAACTATCACAGATATTTTATTTAACCTTTGCAAGAGTATTTTCAAGCTAGGAATTAGTGACATTGAGGATGACAAATTAAGACTTTAAGCTTTTCAAAGATTATGGATTCAATAGCAGCAAAGCCACAAAGAAGAAAACCACCAGGAACAGATCAGTCAGACAGAAGTATCTTGGCCCCAGATGTCAGAAGTGGGAAGAGTTGAAAAAAGTCTATTTCATATTGACTTGTATTTGTTCACATACCCACTAACACAATGTAGCAAGTGGGATAAACAGAATATTTAAGTTATTTATTAGATTTCTGGCTGTGATCCTAACATTCCTACTTCCCAGGAGGAGGAGGACACTTTATCTGTATTAAGTTGTACATTTTCCTTAATTTAATGACTGGATAATCATAACCAGTCTTTCTGCTCAGTAGAGTAAAAACAAAGGAATAAAAATAAACAATGATTACTACAAAAAGAAAAACTCTAAATATCTCTGGAAGAAACACATTATTAAAAAGCTGCTTTTCAGTGATGTCTTTTTACTGTTCACAAGTTGTCCTGTGAAAATTGGCAGGGAATTTTCACAGGACAACTTTAAGAAATTTAAAAGAATAATTATTTATAGTTTCAGTTTGCAGTACAATAACTTACTATTCACCTGGGCCTGTGGCTCGTGCCTTTAATCCCAGCACCAGGAAGGCAGAGGCAGGCCAATCTCTGTGAGATTCAGGTCAGTAGAGTCTACAGGGAGACCGTGTCTCAAAAATCAAAACAGGTGCTGGAGAGCGGCTCAGTGATTAAGAGTACTGACTTCCCTTACTGAGGGCGTGGGTTCCGTTCCCAACATCCACATGGTGGCTAACAACTGTAACTCCAGTTCCAGGGAATTAGATCCTCTCTTCTGACCTCCATGGGCGTTGCACGACAGGGTGCACTTACATAGACGCAGGCAAAACACTCGTACACATAAATAAATACATAAACAAATAAACAAGACAAAAATAAATAATACACTTAAATACTTCTTAGGTAATAAGAAAATGTAAGTCCCAGGGCTGAGGCCTAGCTGATGCCTTAGGAGAGAGAACGAATGGCAGGTTGGACTGTTTGGATGGTGGCGCTTAGGGTGGCAGAGAAGCAGCGTACATTGGACTAGAAGAGGTATCATATGGTAGGTCCTAAATACCCGTGATTAAGGTCTTTACTTAATAAGAAGTGATGCCTTGTTCAAAAGCAATCACCAAATTTTCGTAGAAAACAGTGGTACTAGGAAGGGAGTTGGTAGGGGGCTTGGCGATCCATTGCTTGGAGCTCAGCTAAGCCAGGCTGCTAGCGGTTCGTTGGATGGGCTGGTGAATCGGTGCTCGGCCTGCTGGCCTGGAGGTGTGAACTTGGGGTCTGGACGTGCCTCCGAGAGGCGGGGACCAGGGTGGTTGCCGGTAGGTGGGAACCGAGGTGGCAGCTGTTGAGGGGCAGGGAGCTGGAAAGGCAGGGGGAAGGGGAGGAGGAAGGGCACGTGGGGCAGCTTGCTAATGGCGTTCGGGCGCGTGTGGCCTCGGCTGGGCTCCGCCTGGGCTCCCAGGCCGCGTTCTTCTCAGGGAGGGCGAGGCCTCGCGCTGCGCTCTGGTAGGCCTCGCGACGGCCTAGGCCTGTGTCCCCGCGGTGCGGGTTGCCGCTCTGCCCCCCGCCCCCAGTCACTGTAAGCCCGGCTGCCCAGGCTGGTGAAGGGACGGCCAGGCCTTGGCTGCACTCGCGGCCCTCCCGAGGAGCCGACTCCTGCGTGTCTCGAAACCCTCTGGGCGTTAGCTTTACAGCCTCTGCCGCACGTGGGTGGGCAAGGTGACACGGCCCTTTTGTGGGGTGGACATAGTGACACGGCCCTTTTCTGTGTAGTGGGCATAGTGTCATGGTCCTTTCCATGGGGTTGGCATAATAGCATGGCCCCTTTTCCGTGGAGTGGACACAGTGGCATGGCCCTTTCTGTGGGGTGGCCACAGTGCCATGGCCCTTTTTCTGGCCTATAGGAAGGCTTCAAGAATAAATTTTTGTTTTAATGCCCTTGTCAAATTCTTCACAGTCTTCTGAGGTAGTTTGTCATTATGCTAAATGTTGGTCTTGGCGGCTTCACTGACTAAGGGTTTCTAGCAAGTCGATAACTACTATGGATTTTGGCTCTTTGGAAATAAATGTTTTAAACAGTCCCCTCTCCCCCCATAATCTAGGCTAACTTGGAACTCACACTGTAGCTCAGATTGGCCTTAGATTTATGGAAATCCTTCCTCCTATGTATCAAGTTTTGGGATTACTGTTGTGGGCCACTACCTCTCACTTAAGTATGTTTTTATGTGTAAAAATTGTAAGGAACACATAATCCGATGATTTAGACAGTAAGTAAAGATTATAGTGGTCAATAGAATTAGAGAAAGGTATGTGTTATTTCTGTAGGAAACAAATTATGTAGTCACAAAAGTTTCAGTATAGACTCTTTATGGTATGGTATCTTTAAACCATACTTGTGATGATATTATCTATTTCATTTTTGAAAAGTTTTTGTACCACATACCGAATCCTTTGTTTGCTTTGAGATAGGTACTCCTGTTGCCCAAACTGACTTCACTCTGTTCTTGAACTCCTAATACCCGTTTCTCCACTTCCCCAGTACTGGGATTTTAGGCTTCAACAGTAACAGAAACTTTGTAATAAATTTAGAAAATCTTAATCTAAACCTACAACTGTAATTCAAAATTTAACGTCTCCTTACATCACAAACTTAAATCCTTTTAGGGACTATGTTTTTTAAAAATGGCACATTTACATGATGAAAGTTCCAAATTCATCATCTGTTAGAATCTTCATGGTATGACTGCATGAATCCTGAGCTAGGAAAAAATTCACATTTTTAAACTAAATGTTAACATCGGGATAAATCAGTTAACTGAAAATTACTTTTATTTAAAATTATTCTATGAATGGATCGCTAGCTCATTCATTCCACAATAAATTTTTATGGGTCAGCTACTATGTGCCAGGCACTGTTCTGGGTTATTAAAACACGCTAAGAAGAAATAATTCCCTTCTTGCTCTCCAGGGAGAAAGTTCACAGCTAAACACATAGTTCCAGTTATCAAGTCATGTTATAAAGAAAATAATTCAAGATTGAGAAATGAGTATTTTAGATAAATCATTTTCTATTTTTCATGATTGTATCAGAACTAATGTTTTTATACTGAACCAAAATCAGTTATATCCTCTGGTATACTAGAACTAGAAATAAAAATTTCTTATAGGCAAAGGCAGGCAGATGTCTTTGAGTCTGAGGCCAGCCTGCTCTACCTAGTGAGTTCCAGGCCAGCGAGGGCTACATAGTAAAACCATATCTTAAAAAAAAAAAATCTTGTGACAGCATTTGTTGTTTATATGGGAGTGTTTTTTAAATAGTTACAAGGTTAAAAATAGCTTTACTTTGTTATTTTGTTGTCTTATATAAAAATTCTGAATGACTCCTTTCTTCCCAGCCCTATTATTCTAGGCTTCTGTTTACCATGCAGTCAAATTGGTTTTACAGACATTTGTAGAAATCATACTTATTTTAGTTTTTAACTGTTTCTTTTTGTTGATGACTGGGTGATTAATAAGAAGAGTAAAAAAGACAGTTAAATATGGTGTGGGGAATCAAACAACTAAAACAATGAAAATAAAATTCTACAATATTCTGGCTCAGTACCAACAGCCCTAATGTATTTGCAGGTTTTAACCTTTTCACCTCTAGTATTTTTCAAGAGGTACACATAGAAATATCTTTCCTCCCAGCATGACTCCTACTTGCATTTTATCTCTTTATTTGAGAGGTTTCAACATTGAATACATATAATCTAATGTGATAATAGGTTTTTCTCCTTGAGATGGTGCTCATGCCATTTTTAAGTTTTTAAAAATGTTTTATTATTTTTATTTTATGTATATGAGTATATTGCTGCCTTGTGTGTAAATGTACCCATGTTGTGCAATACCTGCGGAGGTCAGAAGATTGGGTTGGATCTCCTGGAATTGGAGTTATGGATGGTTGTTAGCCACCATGTAGATGCTGGAAATCGAAACCTGGTCCTCTGCAAGAGCAGTCAGTGCTCTTAACTACTGAGCCATCTCTCCAGCCCCATCATTTAAAATTTTTAAATGAATTGAAATGTCTTGACTATGTCAGAAGTGGAAATGTAATTTATGTTCTATGATTTGTGCATCTAGTTTCATGTTCACCTATGGAATTCTCTGTTATGTTTCAGAATTTAGACCAAAATGAGATTGATTTTGATGTGTAGTCAGAGGGAGTCATTGAAATTAAAAAGGAGTAATGTACGCTTTTAGCAGTGGTGACCTATATACTGAAGGGGGTAAGAATTTGCCAGCTTAGGAATGGAAGAAAACACATTTTAAGTTTTAGCAAATATGAAGAGATGGGCACAAGTGTGAAAGTATGTGAATGAGCAGAGAATAGAGAATACGATATTCCCTTATTGAGGTACTCTTCAAGGAAGTTACAGAAAAAGCTCAAAGAATTATCTTTGTGCTTTAGAAAGCATTCTGGGGAATTAAGTGACTCTGATTTACTTACCCAGAAATAGTTTCCTAACATCTTTGAAAATTAAATATAAACTATTGTTTTTATACCTTGTAGATATATGACAAAGTCCAGTTTTCAGCAATGCAGAAATCAAGCAATTGCTTTTTTCCAGTGGATAATTTGTTTTTCAGTAACCCAGATGAAACTGAAAAGTAAGTGTGCCTTAAAGAATCTAGTATATTATTTTTATAATTAAAATTTTTCTCTCTGGGAACCAAACAAAAAAAAAATGTTCAACAGATTGATATTTCATGTTTAAAAAGCATGGAATTCGGATAAAAGGGATATAAAGTGATATAAACTAAAGTTTATGTTAAGTTAAATGTTATAGTTTGAGATAGATTGTTTCTTTTGATTCCATATCTGATTTGTTATATTATTGTTGACCACGATAAAGACTGGAAGTAATGGTCAAAGAACAGTCCAGGACAAGAAGTAATAGCACTTTTTGGAAACTGAATGGACATTATGCCAGAGCCCAAATGAGGTAGACCAAATTCAGTGCAGGGAGGAAGTCGAGGTGGAAATAAAGCTCTAAGCCAAAGGCCATAACAGTGAAGAGTAGACAGTCTGTGGAACACTGCCTTTATAGACTTTCATATTCAGATTTCTGTCTCTATTCTGAATTTCCTTTGGACTTTTTTTCAGTTTTCCTGCTTTTTTCATTCATTCAAATATCAGATATTGAGTACCAAAAAAGATATGAAAAGTCCTTTTATTTAAACTATTTTAGATATGATTGAGATTAAACACATACGTATAGAAAGGCTTTTGATAAATAATGTGATTGTGTAATTTTTTGTACAAACTGGAACACTTTTGAGAGTGAATGAGTATATTTCACACAACACAAAATCGAAAATATGTTCAAGGGAAATGATAGACATATATTCATGCAATGGCCTAAAAGGAAAAACTTACAAGGAAGGTCATCTTGGGCTACATGGTCAAGGTCAAAGTTTTTTATAGAAGGAAGGGACTTCAGAAGGCTTTGCAGGATTTGATCATTCTTTTAGCAGAGAGAAAGTAGGCACTAATGACAGAATGTTACGGAAAAGGAGAAAGAGGGGGCTGGAGAGATGACTCAACAGTTAAAAGCACTGGGTGCTCTTGTTAGAGGACTCCGGTTTGATTCCCAGCACTCACATGGAGGCTAACAACTGTCTGAAAATCCAGTTCTAGGGGATTCCAACACCCTTTTTTGATCTCCATGGACACTGTACAATGTGATATACTTACATATATGCAGGCAATACACTCATATACATAAAAATAAAAATAATAAACAAAACTATGAAAAAAAGAAAAAGAGAAAGAAAGGAGATGGGATAATTTACCATACTTTGAGGAAGTACTATGGTAGAGTTTTCCTGGAGTATCTGATTCACAGAGGAGGTGAAGTGAGAATCAGAAAAGTTGGGGATAGACTGTTGTAGATGTTAAATACTGGAATAAGAATCTTGGATATAGGATTAGAGAGATGGTTCAGCAGTTAAGAGCACTGACTGCTCCTGCAGAAGACCCAGGTTTGAGTCCCAGCACCACATGACAGCTAACAACTGTCTACAACTGCAGTTCCAGGGGATCCAATGCCCTCTTCACAGGCACTGCACAGGCACTGATGAGAGGGGTGCACTTACACACATGCAGGCATAACACTCATGCACATAAAGTAAAAATAAGTAAATATCTTAAAGAGATAAATATATGTCAAAAACTGGAATTAAATCAGCAAGCATTTCTTGAATGGCATATTTATGCTAAGTGCTACTGATACAGGTGGAAATGAAAACAAAACTTGTAGGTGTTTATAATCAAGAACTGTCAGGTTATCTCTTTTTCTATTTCTATTATTTGTCTACATATGCATACAGCAAAGGGACCATGAGAAATATTATAGGGCCTGTCTGTAAGAAGAGAGAAAGGAGAAAATCTTTCAGAAATTGTGGAAATTTCTTTGAAAATGTAGTATTTGCTCTGGGCTTTCAATATAAGGTCTAGGGCCTGAAACAGAAGTTGATATATGGCATCAGTAAATAATTGTTTATTGATGGAGTTGATAATGGATGAATAAAGTAGTAGGACTTCTGTAGGTGGATATGGGGATGAGGCAGGACATAGAGCCAAGCAGAGCAAAGGAAATATCTTTGAACAGAAATGAAGAGATGCAAGGGCTCGAGAGATCCCTCAGCTGGTAAGAGCACTAGCTGCTCTTGCAGAAGACTCAGATTCAGTTCCTAGCACCCACATGGTGGCTAGCAACCATACTTCTGTGGGCATTATATGCATCAGTGCACTTACATGTAAACAGAAACACTCAAACACATAAAAATAAATAAATTTTAAATTAGAGGTGCAGAATGTATTATCTAGTTAGTATTGTGTTCATCATCTTTGTGTCACTGTGAAAAATACCCCAAATAAATAGTTTATAAAGGTTTATTTTGGCACATAGTTTGGAAGTTATGTTCTGTTTAGGACACATGTAGTATGGTGAGATTATATAGCAGAGGAATCCTTCATCTCATGTTGGGCAAGATGCAAAGAGAGAGATAAGAAGAAGCCAGGACCCTAGTATCTCCTACAAGGACACACCTTAATGACCTAACTTCTGTCTTCCTTCCTTCTTCAATCTCTATATCTTAAAGGTTTCACCACCTCCCAACAGGCTGACAACAAGACTGTTAGCATATTGGCTTCTGGAGGACACTGATGGTTAGTTTTGTCAACTTAACACAATCTAGAATCACTTGGGAAGGGAATCTCAATGTAGAATTGTCTAGATTGGGTTGGGCCTATGGGGAATTTTCTTAATTGGACTTACTGAGGTGGAAAGACTCACACTCAATGTGGAAAATACCCTTTCATGGGCCAGTATCTGGACTGATTGAAAAATAAAGATGGAGCTGAGTGCAGGCATGAACGCATTAATTTGTTTTCTGTTCTTGGCTATGGATATAATGTGGCCAGTTCTCTCAAGCTTCTGCCACTGTGACTTCCTTTTCATGATGGACTGTAACCTAGAACTGTGAGCTAAAATAAACCTTTTCTCTCCTAATTTGCTTTTTTTTCCAGGGTATTTTGTCACAGCAATGGAAAAAAAACTAAGACAGCAACTCTAGAAAATATCCTAACTCTAGCAAATATACAAGAAGCAGTTCAGTTTGGTCTAATCAAATGTTACGTGTAGGATAATAAAACTATGCTGGTCTAAGCCCATTGGGAAGTTTGGCATTATTTGGAAATCATTAAAGGATTTTAAATGAAGAATTATGATAAAAATTATGAAATTAATGCCAAGAAAATATAAAATACATTAGAAATCCTGGAGACAGTGAAGGGAGTTAATGCACTAGTCTTAATCAAACGTGAGTTGATTAGAACAGTGACAGTAGAAATACAAAGAAATGACTAATTCAAGGAGCATTATAAGGAGCAGGAAGATCTAATGTGTGTCTGTATATAAGTTGCAAAGATTATGCTGTTGTTTGGGTTTTGGTGACTGGAAGAATAATGATTCCCCTAGAAAAAACAACAGGGAAATCATAAGGGAGATTTAATTTTGTGAGGTGCCAGATGTCTGCCTGTAACTCATTATCTTCTTTCTTAGATTTTCTAAAATAGTTCCAATGCAGAAAGAGTTAACACAGAGGCCTGAACTACTATACTTAAAAAGTCCTGCTTACAAGATGTGCCTTTCACTGTAGTCTGAGAATTTAGATTTCAGGAAGTTCCCCATCATTAACTGATAATAGTGGCTTACTGTTCATAAATTGTTTATACCAGTAATAGGACTTAAGCTGAAAACCTGCTTTTCTTCTGGAATTCTGGAAGTTATATATTAGACATGCTTATGTGATTAGTCTCCAGTTAAAGTCCTGGCACTGAATCCCTAATGAGCTTCTTTCATTGGGATCATTTCATGTATGTTGTCACAGCTCATTACTTAGAGAATTAAATATGTAGTAGGAGATAAATACTCTAGTAGGGGAGGACTTTTGGGAACTTGTATATGGTTTCCCAAGAAGTTGGCCCCATACCTAGAAGTACAGCTATATGCCCAGTCCTGGGAATCATTCTAGGGAGTTATCTTGAGGACTCTTTGATACCATCCCAAATTTCAAATGCTCTGGCTTATTGTTAGACAATCTGTCAAGCATAGATAATGTGTTCTAGATTTTTGTATTTGAAAATAGTAGCTCTGTAGGTGCTGTAGGAGGCAGAAAAACAAGACAGTCACTTCAGAGACCTAAATATCCTAAATGAAAAGAATATAATCACTTGGGTTATTAGCAATAATGTATAGTGATCTTCTCAATTATATGTCATTAAAGCAATGTCTTAACAGAATCACAGCTGAAAGATAAGAAGAGTAAAGGTGCCAACAGAAGGGCAGAAATTATAGTTTATGTAGACTTGTAAAAAGATTATTAGTTGCAGTTGTTTTTTTAGATTTTCTGTGATTTGTGCATGGTTCTAGACCAAAAATATTTCTGACGGGGCATTAATTTTTTAATAATGTTACAGAAATAATCTCAAACACAGTAATGGTATCAGTTACATGTTTATGACCCATGATTATGGGTGAGGTATGTGACAAGTAATTTGTTACATGTAATAGTTCAAATGCTAATATTTGAGAATGATTTGCTACTTAAAAAAAAATTGGAACAGGTTTAAGATTCTGTCACTGGCACCTACCTGTATTGGAAAAAATGAGATGAAGTTACAGTC
Source organism: Eospalax fontanierii (assembly GCA_035773235.1). Lineage (NCBI taxonomy): Eukaryota > Metazoa > Chordata > Mammalia > Rodentia > Spalacidae > Eospalax > Eospalax fontanierii. The sequence goes on along the minus strand of CM069543.1, from coordinate 25,603,544 downwards.
ATTATTTAGGTATCACATCTCATATAACAGTGTCAGTCCTGTGACCCACACGGAGAAGATGTTGAGAACAGTGATATGGAGGAATACAGCAAAATAGTGGCAGAAAGTTAATGAGTCTACGTTTGAGTAATGTTTAAATACATAGTTTCTGATGTTACATCCTTATTAACATATATTCATATTTTTCTGCTTTATATAGCTTTCCAGTTAATGAAAACTCATTGGATTGGTTTCTCTCTCCAGCTCCACTGATTTCAGAAATTCCAGATATTCAAGAGTTAGAGGAAGAAATAGAAAGTTATGGACAATTAGGTAAACTATCAAGTTTCTTGTGATGCCAAAATCATAGTTCATGTCAGTATTTAAAAAAAAACTCTATTAAAACATTAAAATATTAATTCCTTTATTTTAATAGAATAAAAGTCAAAGATTTTTCTTATTCAAAATCAGGCCCATCAAATTATAAGATTTAAATCACTCACCTTTTTATACATACATACACATACATATACATAATATACAAGGCGATATCATATGATCATTTGTACTGCTGTTCTGTGAATATTTTTTCTCGTACCTCTAAAACATCTCTAACCTCTAAAAGTTACTGCTGTTCACCTTTGCTTTGTTCTTTACTAAAAGGAAGATTTCCTGAGAGTCAGATTTCTGAAATATATTCAATGAAAAAATTAGGGCATAGATTATATTTAGTTTAAGATCATTTTGCTAAAGCTCAAAAACAAGCATGCTCAGGCTGTAGATGTTGTAGAGCATATGCTTAGCATGCATAAGAGCCCGAGTTCCATCCTCAATACCACAAAAAAAAATCCTCAAAGCAAGCATGCTCAAACAATGTTATCCAATATGATAGTATTTTAAAATTTTAAATATTTTATTAAGCTTCATATTTGTATATGTTCTGCATATGAGTTTGTATAATCTTTTCTTCTGAGACAGGCTCTCATTGTGTAGCCATAGCTAACCTGGAACATGCTATATAGACAAGGCTGACCTCAGACTCACAGAGATCAGCCTCCTCAGTGCTTGAATTAAAGGCATGCATCACCACACCTGGCCAAATTTGTATAATTTATAATCAAATAACATAGCATATATAGTATATAATATATATGTGTATGCATTTAAATTAATACATATATAGAGATGATGAACTGATAAAATTTATGCCCAAATAAGTCTTGTGTGTGCTAATGTATTTTGAGACAGTATATTTTAAGACAGATTCACTCTGTAAACCAGGCTAGTCTTGAACTTATGGTGACCCGCCAACCTTAGCCTCCAGAGTCTTAGTATTATAGTCTTAATCAGACTTTTAAACTTCCTCTAAATATCCTACAGATTCTTTTTAAAATTTTTATTTATTAATTTTCTTATATGTGTGAGTGTTTTGCTTATATGTAAGTATACCTGTGTTGTGTAATGCCCACAGAGGCCAGAAGAAATTGCCTCTCTATGTCCTGATTGACCTAGAACTTAGTATGTAGACGAAGCTGGGTTCAAACTCACAGAGATCTTGCCTCTGCCTCTTGAGTGGCATGTTATTCAAAGGCATGTGCCACCATGTCTAGCCAAACCTATTTTATAATGTAGGTTCTCTATAAATTTTAGGTTTAATCTTAATAATTCTGAATTGATTTCTCAATTCCCTTCAGAAATAACTGTATTTCATATTCAGTAGTATAGATTATCTTATTGTAGTAATTCTTTTAATTTTCATATTTAGGTAGTAAACTCTTTATAAAAAGTTTTAAATTTTGTCAGATTTATTTATTTGTTGTATGTCTGTTTGTGTGTATATGTGTGAGCACACATCCTGGGGGGCCACAAATGTGTGTGGAGGTCAGAAGACAACTTGGAATCAGTTCTCTCCTTCCATTATGTGGATCCTGGGGAGAGAAGTTAGGTGTGAGGCTTGGCAGGAATCACTGTTACCCATTAAGCTATGTCATCGGTCCTCTAGGAAATTTTCAAATGATTTTGAAAAAATTATTTTCTTGAATAACACATAAATATCAATAATTAGTATGTTCCTTTTTTCCTAGGTCAGAAAAAGATGCCAAAAATGTTGACGTCAAATTTAAAGATTAGTAATGAAGACCCAAATTATATTTCACCAACACAAAGATTTCAGTGTCCCTCTAATGTTTATAAAAAAGATTATTTTACTTTAGGAGGATTGAGTAACAATGACTTATCACATGTTACTGGCAAGCTGGCATACGGCTCTTCTCAGAAACATAAAATTCACATTGGCACTGAGATTGCACCTCCAGTGAATGTTCCTGATGATACAAAATTAGTTAATGTTGCAGAAGGTAAAGGAGAGGATATGTCGCCATTCAAAAGAAGGTAATTAGTTAAATGAAATAAATAATTCACAGAGCAAAGCTGAATATATGTACACTGAAAAGAAATATGATAGCATAGCATATAGATGAGAAAAAACAGTAACAACAAACAGCTAGACATTGTTAGGCCCAAGATTCTAGTCATGGGTTCTTGCCTTTCAGAAATTTACAATTTCCTGGGAAGGCATAGATAGTGCATAACTAAATATAATTGTGTTATAGTGTGACAATTATTTTGAATGTGTATATATATATTTATTGGAGCAGAGATTCTCAAACTATTTGTCATCAGACATACATAAAAATTATTGAAGTCTCAGAGTTTTTGTTTAGATGGGTTATATCTATTAATATTTAACTCTACTGAAAATTAAAACTGAAAGCTAAAAAACATTTATTGGTTTATTTTAAAATTATGCTATACTCACTTCCAGTTAACCTACATTATATATGTGTGTGTGTATATATATATATACATATATATATGTATGTATGTATAAAATATATACTCATCTATTTGAGACAATCTCTCACTGTTTAACTTTGGCTGGCTTGGAACTCACTATGTAGACTGGCTGGTCTCGAAGTCATAGAGATCCACCTTCCTTTGCCTCCCCAGTGCTGATCCGGATTAAAGGTGTATGTGGCCCTCATTTATTTTTGGCTAAAACATAACAATCCAAAAATGAGAGAAAACATATGTTGCTTACTTTTCTGTGTGTGCTACTTCATTTAGTGTAGCAGTCTGGCTTCATCCACTTACCTGCAGATTTCATTTCATACTTCTAAGTAGAATGTCATTGTGTAAATGTACCAAATTTTCATTATCCATTTGTACTCCAGTGGATGAATTTGCACCAAAGGACATCTGGGTATACATGCTTGACTGGCTAGGACTTAACATGTGTGGCTGAATTTATGAAGCCTGGTGTGGGAATAGGAGGGCATGGATGTCGGGGAGGGTCCAAATTTGATTTAGAACTGTTGTATGAAATATACAAAAGCTTAATTAAAAATTTAAAAACAACCTTTTCATATATAAATAGATTAATGGGTTAAAATAATGTGCTATATATAGATGATCCTTAACTTAAAATAGTTTAATGTGTCCTTATCGTCTCCCTTCCTGTTTCCCCCGTCCTGTCCAGCATTTGGTATCATTTATTCTCTTGATCTTAGTATGACTGGGGTAAGATGAAATCTTAAAGTGGTTTTAATTTGCATTTCCCTAATTATTAATGATGTTGAACACTTCTTAAGATGTTCCTCAGCCATCCTTATTTCTTCTTTTGAGAATTCTCTGCTCAGATCCTTAGCCCATCTTTTAACTGGGTCACTTGTTTTCTTCATTCTTTGTTTTTTGAGTTCTTTACATATTCTGGATATTAAACATCTGTCTGATGAATCACTGGTGGAGATTTTCTCCCATTCTGTGGGTTTTCTCTTCACCTCCTTGGTTGTTTCTTTTGCAGGAGCTTTTTAGTTTAATGAGTTATTGATCATTGACCTTGATTCCTGAGCAATTGGTATCTGACTTAGAAAGTCACCTAAATCTTGTAGGTTACTACTAATGTTTTCTTCTAACAGTTTTAGAGTTTCAGGTTTCATATTGAGGTCTTTGATCCATTTGGAGTTGACATTAGTGGAAGGTGAAAGATAAGGGTTTAGTTTCATTCTTCTACAGGCGGAGATCCAGTATTGCCTGCACCATTTGCTGAAGATGCTATCATTCCTCCAGTGAATGTTATTGGCCCCTTTGTCAAATATCAGGTGGCTGAAATTGCATGTACTCATGTTTGAGTCTTCAATTATATTCCATTTGTCACCAACAGGTCTATTTTTGTGCCAGTACCATGCTGTTTTTTTTTTTATTATAGCTCTTTAATATAGTTTGAAATCTAGTAATCTCCTCTGCTGCTTTTTTGTGCTCAGGATTTGTCTATCCAGGGTTTTTGTGTTTCCATATGAATTTTAGGATTTTTTTTCTAATTCTGTGAAGAATATCATGGGGATTTTGATTTGGACTGTATTTAATCATGGTCATTTTCATGGAAGAATATTAATTCTTCCAGTCCATGAGCATGAGAGGTCCTTCCATCTTCTGATGTCCTCATCAATCTCTTTCTTTAAAGATCTAAAATTTTCATTGTAGAGATTGTTTGTTTCTTTGCTTGGATCTATTCCAAGATATATATTTTTAGGCTATTTTGAATGGGTAGGTCTCCTTGTACTCTTTCTCTAATTTCTTGTTATTGTATATAGAAAGCCTACTGAGTTTTGTAGACCAATTTTGTAACCTGCCAGTTTACTGAAAGTGCTAATCATTTCTGGATTTTTTTTGGTGGAATTTTTGCTATCTCTTTGGTGTAATATGCCATCTGCAAAAAGGGATTATTTGCCCTCTTCTTTTCCAATGAATATGCCTTTAACTTCCTTCTGTTATTTTATTGCTCTAGCAAGAGTTTCAGGCACTATAAAAAATATTAGAAAGGAGTGGAGATGGTTGAAAGTTTTGTCTTGTTCCTCATTTTAATGGGAATTCTTCCAGTTTTTCTCCCATTTGAATAATGTTGGCTGTGGGGTTTTTGTATAGCTCTAATTATGTTGATGTATGTTCCTCCCAATCCAATTCCCTCTAGGACTTTAAACATAAATGCATGCAGAATTTTGTCAAAGGCCTTTTTTGCATCTGTTGAGATGACCATGTGATTTTTGTCTTTGAGTCCATTTATGTGCTTTATGACATTTTTTGACTTACACATATTGAACTTTCCCTGAAACTCTGGAATAAAGCCAACTTGATCATAGTGGATGATCTTTCTGATGTGTGTTTATATGTGGTTTTATTGAGAATTTTTACATCTATGTTCATTAAGGATATGGGTCTATAGTTTTCTCTTTGGGTTGTATCTTTACCTGGTTTTGGTATTAGAGTGATATTGGCTTCATAGAAGGAATTTATAAGTTCTTTCTCTGTTTCTATCTTTTTGAATAATTTAAGTAGTACTGGATATAGCTCTTCTTTGAATGCCTGGTAGACTTCTCCTGTGAATTCATCTGGGTCTGGGCTTTTTTTTAGGGAGGTTCTGTATTACCATTTCAGTTTCCTTATATATTATGGATCTGTTTAAGCTGTTGATCTCTTGTTGGTTTAACTTTGGTGAGTCCCATGATTTTAAATATACATCCATTTCTTTAAGGTTTTCAAATTTAATAGCATGTAGATTTTTAAAGTAATCCCTTATAATGTTCTGGATTTTTTTGTTGTCTGTCGTGATGTTTCCCTTTTCATCTCTGATTTTGTTGATTTGGAGTTGCTCTTTGTTTCTTTTGGTTAACTAGGCTAAGGGTCTGTCTATCTTCTTTATCCTTTCAAAGAACCAGCCACAAGCAGTCTGATAGAGAAAGTTCCTCAACTGAGGCTCTCTCTTCCCAGATGACTCTAGTTTATGACACATTGACAAAAGCCAGCACAGGAACTCTAAATCCATTTTTGTCATCCATCTTATTCGACAAGTTAGTGCTGATTTTTGGCGGGAGTCCTTAGTACCTCTTCACATGTGCCTCTTCGTAGGGTTTTTATGGTATGCTTCTTGCCTCACTATTGCATGAAGTACCTAAGAGTCCTTGTTCAAGTAATTTAGCCTTGGAAGTCACATTCTTACACTATTACATACTAGAGTATGCCAATCCTGATTTAATGATTCACTTTGTAAAAGACTTACAAAAGTGTGTGTCTACTGGGAAACAAGGATCACTGGAGCCATCTTGGAGACTGGATACCACAAGGGGGATTTATTGAGTTTTAGGAAAATGAAGAGACATAAATCAGTGGTAAACTTAGAAAGTCATACTTTTAGGAGATTGACTAGTTTTTTGTTTGTTTAAATAAGCCCAAAGCTATGGATATTTTTAAGGGGATAATTTTGTGCTAATTTTTCATTTCTAAAACTGTTACAAAATGAAAACTTTTTTTTCTCAGATTGTTTAAGATACGTGACAATGTGCATGGATGTGGTTATGATAATGACAGTGTAAATTTGACCTCTCATATTGGCTCAGTGAAGATAGCTCCAACAAAAATAAACAAAGGGAAATCGTGGGACAATACTAATAATAAGAAGAAACTTCAGTATTCTACAAGCAGGTTCATACCTGATGATACTTTTTCTGCTTCTGAAATTGGAGAAGACATATTCAAAGTACCACCCTTTTCAGTTATATCCCAGCCTCATGACATTCAAGGTAATTTCTTACATATTCAGTTGCTTTTTATGAAAATGCAAACTAATCTTAATTTCTCAGCATAAGGAAGAATATAAAATATAGTAAATTTGAGTAGATTATCTTGTCATGTGCAATTTATACATTTCTTTATTATGCTGCATTATTTTTAGCCTTGTCCTAATATTTTTATCTGTGCTGTCATTAAAAGTTTAAAGTTCTTTTAAAAGATGTATTTTTATTTTACACATATGAGTTTTTGCCTGCAGGTATGTATGTGCATCACATGCATGCCTGATGCCCTCAAAGGCCAGAAGAATGCATTGACTTTCCTAGAACTGGAGTTATAAATGGTTGTGAGCCATCATGTAGGTGTTGGGATCTGAATCTGGGTCCGTTACAAGAGTGGCAAGTGCTTTTAATTGCTGAGCCATCCTTCCAGCCTCCAAAAAATTATAGTATTATTGAAGCTGTTTCATGGAAATGATTAAAAATATTCTCTACATTTTTTTCAGGCATAACAAAAAATGGCTTAGTTTCCTTGAAGGCTGTCACAGAAATCCGTATCCTTTAATTTATTTTACAACAGTTACTTTTACATTTATTCAAAATGTTTCTCCATTGTGTTCATGTATGTTTATTTTGATTGACAAAGAAAAATAAGTCTTTTGTGTCATGTGAGAGATATGTATGACAGTCAGTGCTGCTCTAAGTGTGGCCTACAAACAATTCAGTTTGTGAATTGTTTTTAGTCTGTAACAAGATAAACACAGAAATCGAATTTGTAATACTTGGATAGCTTTCATATATTTCCTTAAAGACAAATACAGATAATTTCTTTTGTGGGGGCTAAGAATTGCTAAAAGAGGTTAAACCAAATAGACAAAATTGAGGTTAAATGGGACATTTTGTGGATTTGGAAACATATGAAAAATCTAATGTTTTAGAAGGAACCTCATTTGGAGTTTATAAATATAATCCAATTTACATGTCTGAGTATTTCTAGCATAAATATTTGAATATATTCTGGTGGTAATATCTTTTTTGCATCTTTAATGCGCTGTTCATTCTTATACAAATATACCAATTGTATTTTATCGTAATTTACCAGCTGCTTTGTGACTTATTTCTCTCATGGCCTAAGACCTCCATGAATTCTTTGCCTGTCTTGCTCATCTTCCTATCATAAACTACATTGAAAGGCAGATGAAGTAAGTCATATAAAATAAGGAAACTATTCTGATAGAGAAGTAGCCATGACCAAGGTAAGTGTAAATGTGTGGAATATGTTTAGAAAGAACAAGCATTCCAGTTTGTCTGAAATCATAGATATGATAAAAGTAGTAGGAAATAATTTTGGATAGGTATCAGGATCAGATCATTTAATGCCATGAATATCAAGGTCAGAAGTTTTTTTCTTTTGAAGTAAAATAGATAAACATGCACACCTTTAAAGTATGCAATGTGATTTTTTTTGCAGTGTGACTTTTTTATCTGAATACCACAATCAAGCTAATTAACATATCTATCACTTTAATAATTTCCATGTGTGTGCCTGTGTGTGTGCATGTGTTGAGATCTGTTTTCTTAGCTCTTTGGGTTTATTTATTTATATATCTTTTTGAGACAAGGTCATATTACATAGCCCAGGTTGTTCATGACTTTCTAGATCTTTCAGCCTCAGCCTTTTAAGTGTAGACACCATTACCCTCAGCCTTTTAAAAATTATTATTATTGAATTTTTTCCATTGAGAAAGGATCCTACTACATTGTCTAGGCTCATCTTGAACTCCTGGCTCAAGCTGTGCTCCTGCCTCATTCTCTCAAGCAGCTGAGACTACAGGCACATGCCACTGTGTCTTTGTTTTTATTTTTAACAAATTAATCAATGAAGGGAAAATATGATGCTTCTGAAATATCAAATCACTTCATCAAAACTATGCCTCAGTTATGTGGAATTAGTGACTCAAGTTGGAGAATGCTATAGAATCTAAAGGTTACAGTCTTGTGGCCAAAATAAAAAGTGAATTTCGGATACTGGACCATCAAACTAGGGAAATCTGTGCAATATTAACTCCAATCCTTGCTACTGTGTTGATAATTTGAGATAATTCTGAAGTACAGCTAAAACATGCTTGGGGCTGAGGAAATGATGGTTCATAAGTTAAAGCAAAAGTTTTAGGATTGAAATTCTGATCCTCAGAAATCAATAAAAACCAGGTTGTCATGGCACCTGGCTGTAATCTCAGAGTTGGAGAGGTGGAGACAGGAAATCCCTAGAGCAACCTGGCTAGCTAGACTAGGCTGAAAGGGTAGTTGAGAGAGAAAGTGTCAATTCTGTCAATATGTAAGGTGGAGAGATTGAGGAAGATACCTGTTATCAACCCAGGGCTGCCACACACTCATGCTCACATATGCACGTGCATTCCAACAATAGGATGGAAACATAGGAAATAGATTAGCAGTAGGTAGTTAACTATTGTCTAATTATCTGTATGATGGAAATTCTTTTGTTTGAGGCCCTTTCATAGTATGACACAATACCTTGAAAAGTTTTAAAGATTTTCATGTTATATTAGCACAACTGAAGTGGTTCTGTTGTTTAGTGTCTTAATTGAGACTACTGTCTACATTGTGTCCATTGATTTATTGTTCAATAATTTTTGTGCTGTCAAATTTCTTGAACTGTGTTTTGTTATTTCTAAGTATGGATTCAAAAAAAATGCAGAAGAGCTTATGGGTTACCTGGACACAATATATTTGCAGATTCTTTTTCAGTATCTAACTGTATTTGAGTTCTCAGAACACTAGAGGTTTTTGTCAGATTGCTTCTACCATAGTATTGGAATTTTCAGTTCTTCATCCATTTTCCACCAGTACAATAATCACAGTAGCACTGCTAGAAGTTTATTGAACAGAGGGAAAGATTGGATTTTGAGTGTTCAGAGATGATAGATGGTATATTTAATGGTTGAGGTTATCATGCACTAGGAGACTGATTCTGCATCTACTCTAAATCAAAGAGTCATTTTTATGAATATAAATTGATGTAGAGCTATCTAATGAGAGAAAAACCAGCATGATAGTTCACTTCTAGGCTTGTTACAAATAAATATTTTATATAGAAAAACATATCTTGAGGGAAAATGAGATTCCTTCAAAAGCTGATGAACTGACAAACTAAAAATTTTGTTTTGTTTTGACACAAATACTATGACATGCTGAAAATAAAATGAAGATTTATAAATTAACCACATGGTTTAATAAGTGCAAACCTATATTAACTGAGGTGCTATTCTAGGTACTTGGGATATGTCAATTAAGAAAAAGAGATAGTGAATCCTTGTCCTTGAGTTACTATTCTTGCCATAAAGATGGGGAAGAGGATAGATCTGAACAATTGTAATAATAAATAAGTCAAATGATATTTTAGAAGGTGCTGAGTACTATGGGAAAACAAAATGCAGAGCTGAAGAGAATGAAATTGGCACTGGTAGAACTGAAGGCTCAAGATATAGACTTTAATAAAATAAATAGGTCAGGCCTTCTTGAGAAGGTGAGATGTCAGCAAGAGATTGAAAGAGCAGAGCAAATTTGGAGAGAAGAATAAAGCATCTAAGCAGGGAAAAGATTACATGACAAGTGCAGGTTTTGAATAGCAGAGTCTAGTATTAACTAGAGATGAAAATGAGGTTAAAGAATCAGCAGGATCTGAAGTCAGAGTGATAAGGCCAATTGAGGGTTGGAGGGAGAGACAGTGAGGGGATAAAATCAAGGGCCTTATACCCATTTTTTTTAAAGGAAAGTGGGAAAATTTTCAAAATATTTATTTTATGTGTATGAGTACTTTGTTTTCATGTATGTGTGCAATGCCTGTGGAGGCTAAAAGAGGGAGTTGGACCCCCTGGAACTGGAGTTATGGATAGTTGTTAACCACATGTAGGTGCTGGAAACTGAACTTAGGTCCTTTGTAAGAACAGCCAGTGCTCTGAAAGAGAGAAATTTAAACAGAGAAGTCATATAACCTGATTTAAAGTTTTAAAAGCATCACTATAAACAATCCAAGAGTTTGTATGTATCTTAGAAAAATGCTGCATTTAGACAACTAATTTTGTATTTTCAGACATATTATCAACAAGCCTTCTAAAATTCTTATTTTTTTTTTATTTATTTATGTGTGTGTGTGTGTGTGTGTGTGTGTGTGTGCATGTGCCTGCTTGTATGTGCCCACAGAGGCCAGCAGAGAGCGTTGGACCCCCTTGAAATTAAAGTTACAGGCAGTTATAAGCCACTTGATGTAGCTGCTGGGAACTGAATTTGGATCCCGTGCAAGAGCATCAAGTGTTCCTAACAACTGAGCCTTCTCTCCAACCTCCTAATAAAGTCTAAAAGCCTCAAATGTAGGAACTCCTTTCTTATAGTTTTTTAAATCTAGTAATGCATTTTGTATATAGTGTTTAATAATTGTAGTTGCCCAATTGCAACTTCATAAGAAGAGTACCATTAAAATATTCTTCAGGTTGACAATAGGCACTCACCTTGGAGGGGGGCCAATAACTATGTCTATTAATATCTTTTAAACTTTCTGACAAGGCAAGTGTAGATCAAATTCATGTTGTTGAACAAATATGCCAATGATTACAGTTATATCCAACAGTTACCACAAGTAAGCTATCAAAATAGATTCAAGACTAACTGACCAGATATATACTTTAACATAATCAACAATCAGTAATTAATAAATGAAAATTTGAACATTAAAGATGATACAAAAAAAACAACCAAGTGTTCTGCCTCATCAAGATGAATAAGAAAAAGCAGTATTTTGGAAAACAAATTAAAAACATAATTCTGATAGGCATGCATTCATATATATATAGACCTCTTCCATCATATCTGACTCTCAAGTTATAACCTTTGTATGGTCTTTTGTGTCTCCAAGTTCTTTTTAGGATGTGGAATGTGAGAGGAGTCTAGAATAATTTCCATTAATTCTTAAGGTGCCAAAATAGCAAATATTAAAACTTTATGTGAGAGCCAATATCATTGAAACTGAATTTTAAAATAAAAAGTAGCCATTTCTTTGAAATTCTGAACTATTTGACTCCTTAATAGTATTCTAAGCGGCAAAATTTAGAAGTATATTCAAAGAATTCCCTTACTTCAATTATATACAATCCAAAGCTTTTGATGATGTAAGTGTCTTATATTTATTTATTTTTCTTCCTTTTTCCACCAGTATGCTCTGTAATGAGAGGGAGTAGTCAGTATCACATTCAGTCACTACTACATTTTAGGAGCTTAGAAAAGGTTTGTTAAATGAGTATATATGATTCATATAGGTGGATTGGCTTGTATTTATTAAATTTGTAAGAATTTCTCTGAAAAATAAAGGCAGGTTTTCTTCTAGGTTTAGTATATAATTTTGACAAAATATGATAAATATTTTATTTTTTAGGGGTAGAAAAAGTCTAGAGCAGGATTATAGCTTTAGTCATTGTAGAGGCAAACAGGTTTAAAGCATTATTCTTTAGTCTTTCTAAAGCATATTTTCTAGCAAGTTAAGAATTATGTTAAACCTTCTATATGTAATCAATTAAATTTTTTTAGCTTCTTTACACAGATAGGAATTTTGTGATCTGTGCCCCAACTGGTTCTGGGAAAACTGTACTGTTTGAACTAGCTATAACAAGATTGCTAATGGAAGTACCATTGCCGTGGTTGAACATAAAAATCGTTTATAGTGAGTATATATTATAAAATGATGATTACAATAAAAGTTTGAAGCAGAAATGAAGCCAGTTCAATTCAGGACATATGAATTATTACTTTGTGTATCATACATTGAAAAAACTTTTTATCAGTTTATTTACAGTGTTGTAACTGAATGTGTAGACAGGCACTCTACCACTGAGCACTACTAACCCTAACAAATTCTCCCCTTTTTCCTTGTTTGTATATATATGTGTGTGTGGTGCTCAAGATTGAGCTTGGGGCCTTGCATGTGCTAGGTAAGAGCTCTACCACTAAGGTATATCTCCAGCCCTCTATACATTTTAATAAATACATGCCAGAATTGGTTTTATTGGTTACATTAAATTCAAAACATATTTTCCTAGAGTTTTAAATAAAAAATAGTATTTGAATTGAGAGTTTCAACTTTATACATTCCTTTAAAAGAGGACAGTTAAAATGACCAAATAATCATACATTTTACAGTTCTAGATATTTATCTAGAAGCATCTTCTCTCCTTTTTTTAGATGTGTATATATTTTTCTATTTTTTATATGCTGTTTTGTTCTGGGCATGGTGGCACATGCCTTTAATCCTAGCAGGCAGAAGCAAGTGGGTCTCTGTGATTGAGGCCAGCCTGTTCTATAAGAGAGTTACAGGCTAATCAGGGCTTCTAATGGAAAAACAATAATCTCTTGCTCTATCTCTCCCTCTTCTTACACTTCTCTGAGCAATTTTGATTCTTTTCCCAGTTGGTGATCACTTTTATATCTTAATATGCTTGTATTGTTAACTTTCAATTCGTCAATATTAGGCAACCTAAAAAGTGTATTTTTAGCCTAACTTTATTAACTTAAACTCCAGAAAATAATTTAAAAATTATGCTGGTGTATATGTTATTTTAGTGGCACCAATAAAAGCCTTATGTAGTCAGCGGTTTGATGACTGGAAAGAAAAATTTGGACCAATAGGCTTGAATTGTAAAGAACTCACTGGCGATACAGTAATGGATGACCTATTTGAGATTCAACATGCCAATATAATTATGACAACTCCAGTAAGTATTATTTATACTTTCTTATTTCTTTGGAGATACTGTTCCTCTTCATCAAGAAAAAAGTTAAAAGAAATTCCAAAGTACAAGTGTGTGTTTGCAATGTAAACAAATTAACATTAAAAATGGTATTTTGGGTATATATAGAATATCTATAAATTTGAAAGTGGAAGAGTAATGACCAAATATAAGAAAAAATGGGTAAAAGAATTTGTAATTGTGGATAATTTGTGATCATATTTATTAGTTGTATTTATTTGCCCAAACATTATGTATTGTAGAGAAAGTACCTCGTTAGAGCTTTAAAATATGTAATCAGACTGTGACTTTTTCAAATATTTTAAGCACCTATAAGACTGTTGAAATATTTAAATAAATTTTAAAATTCAGCTCTTTGGGGGAAGATTTTAAAGTGGCACCCAAATCATTGACCTTTGTTTGTAATATGTCCTCAAATTTTTATTGTGAGGAACACAAATTAGATTTGATAGACTTTAAATAAAGCAGTAGAGGATGTGAAGTGAGGACATGAGGTGGGGGTGGATCTGAAGGAAATGGAGGAAGGGTTCTGACTATTATCAAAATACATTGTATGAAATGCTCAAAGAATCAATATAAATATCATTTAAGATTTTTATTGATGTCTAAATAATACTTTTAATTTCTTTGTAAACTACTTGTATTTTTTTCTGTAGGAAAAATGGGACAGCATGACTAGGAAATGGAGAGATAACTCTTTGGTTCAACTGGTTCGACTTTTTCTCATTGATGAGGTAGCAAACAAACACATATAATTCACTTTCAGAGATAAACATAAAGCATTCATTTTCAATGAAACAATATTGGTGTTAGTCCTATAAAGTGGAAAATACTTTTCTCAAGGAAAAATATTACATTTTTAATTGATTAAATATATTTTTAGTTTTAGACCTAATGATTCTTTCTTCATTTCTTGCTTTAGGTACATGTTGTAAAAGATGAAAATCGTGGTCCAACTCTTGAGGTTGTAGTTAGCAGGATGAAAACTGTACAGTCTTTATCTAAACCTTTAGAAAATGCCTACGCAGTTATTCCAATGAGATTTGTAGCTGTTTCTGCAACAATTCCAAATGCTGAAGATGTAAGTTAGAATCATTATATGTTTGATATTTTGTTACTTATGGATTCTTGAGTCATTTTGATCTTAAAGATTTTTTGTTAATCACCTAACAAATTTAGTAGGAAACATTTAGTGCAAGATTTCATTGATGTACCAATATTAAGTTCAATTTGGTTGATCAGGTTTAATAAAATACTTTCTGTAGACATCTCTTATTTGCTAGTATCTAAAATTCATGATTTTGTGTACTGCATGCACCTTGTAACTTGATTGATCATATGCTATAATCACTGAAGGAGCTAACTCTTAATTGTGTAACAAAGTATGATAGAGAATAAAGGTAATTGTGGAAAAGACCATCAACTTCTCTGTGCCTGCTGTTGTGTTCAGCACCAGTGACTGTAGCAAAAGTGACCACATAGGGATCTATTCTGAAGGGTGATCTCATGGTTAGTGGGTACATGGACATGTAAAGAGATAATCTTTTGCACTATTATATATCCAGTAATGATTTTTTTCTTCAATTCCTAAGCAAGTCCTTTGAAAACCAGTAATCTTACTCTTCCTCACTCCTCTTACTAGTTGTCCTACTTGGTTCTGCCAATACTGCTACTTAAAAATTACTTTTAAAAAGAGATGCTATTAGCTGGGCATGGTGGTACACATCTTTAGTCTCAGCATTTGAGAGGCAGAGGCAGGTAGATCTCTGTGAGTTCAAGGCAGCAGGTCTACATAGTCAGTTCCAGGCCAGCTGGGGCTACTGGGAGACCCTGTCTCAAAAAGACAAAAAAAGATGCTAAATTGTCTCTTCCAAAGGAATAAACTCTTTGTTTCAAGTACTGGGGACTGAACTTAGGGCCTTGCATTTTCAAGGCAAGTACTTTATCACTGATGTACATCCTCAACCCTCTTTCTGTTTTTAATTTTTTTTTATTCTTGAAACAGGGTCTCAATAAGTTGCCCAGGCTGGTCTTGAATTCACTGTAGCCCAGGCAGGCCTTTAATTTATGCTCCTCATGCCTCGGTCTTACAAGTAACTGGGCCTGCAGCAGTAGAGCTGAGAAGATATCATTCTTTTCTAACAATCCCTTCTCAAAAGACTTGCTCACTCTGCAAAACCAGCTTTCTCCCTTCTAAAGGCAGCATCCTCCATCCTCAGTGACCTAACCACTTTGTACTAGCTCCTACATCTAAAGGATTGCATCTCTACACTGCTGCCATACTGGGCACCAGACTTCCAACATAACCCACTAAGAAACATATGTAAACTGTATCCGAACCATAGTGGCATAGAATTATTATGCATGAATATATTTCTTTTTTACCTACAGTGTCCTTTTATCTACAAACATTTCCATCTCATCAAATATCTCCTAATTTTTGCGGTTTTATTTTATTTATCTATTACCACAGTAATAGAATATTGTATTTTCTGTTATAAACAGTGCTAAAATTAATGTCATTGAAAACAATTTGATAAAGAGTAAACTAGCTAAGTCAAAGGATATATCAAATGTAAAGGAGATACTACCTTCAGTGTTACTTTCATTTATTGAAGTAGCCATTTCTCTATTACCTTTTAGCAGCAATTTTCTGTATTCCAATATTGGATACTATAATAATGAAATTATTATTGTTATTTTAAATTAAGTATAAAATATTTTATATTGATGGGTGTGGTGGCACACTTTTAATCCCAGCATTGGGAGGCAGAGGCAGGGGATCTCTGTAAGTTCAAGACCAGCCTGGTCTACATAATGAGTTCTAGGCCAGCGAGGATTACAGGGAGACCCTGTTTCAAAAAGACCAAAAATTTTTTATATTATTTCTTAAATGTATTTTTGACATAATATCTTAAAGAATTTTGCTTCATTGATTTTTACTGAGTTAAATATTTTTAATATACATATCAACCATATTGAGTTCTTTTTTGCCAAGTCAGTCATGCCCTTTACCTTTTTTGCACATTAGGAAATTAATGTTTAATTGATTTGTAGCAATTATAAAAATACCCTTTAACTCTAAAAATTTTTTTTTAGAATTTCATTGATGAGTATTGTTTTGCATTATTTTCATCCCTCTTAGTCCCCCACGAACTCCTCCCATGTCCTCCCTCAATTTCTTGTATTCTTTGATTTCTATTGTTACATATATACATACATTTACATATATTATATATGATGCACTAAGTCCATTTAGTGGTACTTGTATGTGCCTGTCTTTAGAATTTTTCATCTGAGAATAGATAGCCTCTCAGGGAGCTAGTCTCTGGAGAATGTCTTGAAACTTCCTTTGTGGTGGTTTCTAGTTCTTTGAATGTTGTTTCTCTTTCTCTTCAGGTTCTCTTTGTTAATATTCCTCTAAATTAAAAGTCTTGATCCTTGGTCAGAGAGAGAAAGAGAGAGAGAGAGAGAGAAATAAAAAATTTTAAACTGTTTGCCAGACGTGGTGGCACATGCTTTTAATCCTGGCACTCTGGAGCAGAGGCAGGCAGATCTCTGTGAATTCAAAGCCAGCATGGTCTGCATAGTGAGTTCCAGGCAAGCCTATGCTACGGAGAGACCCTGTCTCAAAAAGACTAGAAAAATTTTTTAATTTATTCTTTTACTGAAAGAACAACATAAGACAGTCATTATCTTGCTATTTATTTAGTTATGTAGGAAAATACAAAGATTTCAGTCATTTTCAGGTATAGTTCTGAACAGTGAATTAGAGTGATATGAGAACTTTGATTTCTGTGACAAAATAAATTTTGATTTTAGTTTGGACTCTTATGAGGGAAAATAAATAATTAATCAGAGGTTTACTATGGTCTTCTTGGTCTTTTTGAAACAGGGTCTCACTGTAGTCCCAGTTGACCTGGAACTCCCTGTGTAGATCAGACTGGCCTTGAATTCACAGAGATCTGCCTGCCTCTGCTTCCTGAGTGCTGGGATTAAAGGTGTGTACCACCATGCCTGACCCACAGTCTTCTTTGAGACAGGGTCTTACTGTGTAGCCCTGGCTGACCTGAAACTTGGCAAGTAGACCAGGCTGGCCATGAACTCACAGAGATCTGTCTGCTTCTGTCTTCTGAGTGCTGGGATTAAAAGCACATACCACCAGCCCAGCCAAGAAGTTTACAGGCTTGAAAAGTGTTTATAGTCTTGAAATATTTTACTTGGTTTACTAATTTACTAATATATCAATGTGATTTGTAATACTAGAAAAGATGATTTGATTAAATACTTTTAGACCTTGACTTTAAAGTGGCTTGTAACTGTTATTTTTAGCTATAGAACTTTACTGAAAAAAATGTAATACATATTGCTTCTTTTTTGTTTATTTGTTTTGTTTTCAAGATTGCAGAATGGCTTTCAGATGGTGAAAGACCTGCTGTATGTTTGAAAATGGATGAGAGCCATAGACCTGTGAAACTTAAGAAAGTGGTCCTGGGATTTCCCTATAGTAGTAACCAAACTGAATTCAAGTTTGATATAACCCTCAACTATAAAATTTACAGTGTTATACGAACATATTCTGATGAGAAGCCCACACTCGTGGTATGGATTATTGGTTGCTATCTTTTAGTGTGACGTTCAGTTTTTAACCTGGTTGATGCAGAATTTATTCATTTATTTTCAGTTTTGTGCAACAAGGAAAGGTGTGCAACAAGCTGCTTCTGTTCTTGTGAAAGATGCTAAGTTTACTATTGCTATGGAACAGAAACAAAGGTATAGTTTTTATTTCTTTTCTTGAAAGTTGGGACTTTTACTAGATTTCATACATTCTGTCATTTATGTTAAGTCCTATTCAGTCAAGTTTGTGTACCCTGATGTCCTCAGTGCATATTCATCCACTGAGGTCTAGTCAGCTTCACTCCCTTAAAGAAGATCAGCTTCCTCACCCAGTAGTAATCAGCTGCCAGTATTTAAGCTAAGATTAGGACCTGCTACCGATTTTCCCAGTTCTATGCTGGAATTTTTGTCTGCTTGAGCTTGCATGAGTCTTGTGCATGCTGAAAAACACTATTGCTGTAGACTCATATGCACAAGGTCTCAAGAACCTGTAAGACTCTATTTCCATATGGTCATGTACCCCTTACCTTGGCTCTTACAGTCTTTCTGCCCCATCTGCCATAAGGCCCCTGTACCCTGGTTAGGTAGAGTTTACCATAGGAGTCCTGTCCAAGGACCCACACTATGCAGACCCTTATTCTCTATGCTTTGGCCATTTGTGGCCTTTTATATTCATTGCCCTCTGATGCATGAGGGAGCTTTATTGATGAGAATTGAGAGATGCCTTAGTATTCTCTCTACCCCTTGTGTTCCACTATGTTCCATGAGCCTTCAGTGTAGAGATTCCATTATAGATGAGTCACTTAGCATTGGGAATTTCATAGACACTTTTTCTCTCTATGTCACCAGTTGTAGAACTCTGTCATATTCTCCATCTGTTGCAAAAGGAACTTCCTTGATAAGTGGTGACTGGCACACTTGTCTGTAAATATAAGGATCCATACTTAACATATAGTAAGAAATTACATTTGTCTAGGGATGTGACAGACTTAAGGTTTTCTCTAAAATCTGTGACCTCTCCAGCCATGTGTATTTGGCTATGTTTACAGTACCACACATGAGTTCCCTTCCATTGAGTGGGCTTTAAGTCCAATTAGGTATATGTTGATAATCCCCAAGATAAAAGTGACACTACTGCCCCAACGTAATTTTCTGTACCAGTCATTGTTGTGGTTATTAGGCCTTAAAACTGGGCTTGCACCATCAATTGATATTCTTCCTTAGCAGCTTGCATAGTGTCCTCTAAAACTATGAGAGCTAGCCTTCAGGGACATGACTTCCAGGTTAGTTTTAGCACCATTTTGCAAGCCCTGTGTCTTAAGTATGGTCTTATCAATAGGGTCTTACCTTCAAGTTCTTAGAGGAAATCAAAGGCTGTGGCAATAGCCTGAGTAATTCTGGGAGTCTCTTGGACTACTCTGACCAACAACTTGGAGGGAGGTTTCTCTAGTCTGGCACTGTTTCTTGTTATATAGCCTTCAGCTATCCACACGGACACATGTAGAGATATTGTATTTATAATTTTTCGGTAGACTTTTGAGCTAATGCATTTCCCTCTGCATTGGTTTTGTTGTTTTGTTCTTTGTAATTTTCTAAATTCTTGGTTTGGAAGTAAACTTTAGTACTATAGCTAATAAATTCTGAAAATGAAAGCTAGATAATCTGTGTTTACCCCACTGGCATAGATTCATTGTATGTGATACTGGATTACATAAACACATTTTCACACAGTGTACTTTATTTCCCATCTCATACTCCCTAACCTCCCTTTTACCACTTTGCCTTGAGATAGTCTCTGCTTTTAAAATAAGTTCTAAATAATTTTAAAATAAATGTTAAATAAAGCTTTTCAGATAATGACATTGTGAAAATCTTTTTGTTTTTAAAATAATAAAGTATTTCAGAATTTTCTGATGTTACTTGGAATAACTTGTTAATTTTGTAATATTTTAATAGGTTACAAAAGAGTGCATATTCCATAAGAGATTTAAAGCTAAAAGGTAGGTTTAAAGATTTTTTGTTGTTCTGAGGACCATACCTGAACCTGGGACCTCAGGTATGGCAGGCAAGGACTGTATCACTGAGCTACATCCCCAACCTAGAGATAATTTTTAATAATATGTTCAAATATAAATACAAAGAGTCAAATATTGATGAATTACTAGCATTGACTCACAGGTGATATATTCCTGTTTTAGAGACCTTAATGTATGGTATTGGTTATCATCATGCTGGTATGGAGCTGTCAGATAGAAAGCTGGTTGAAGGATTGTTTACTTCTGGAGATCTACCAGTTCTTTGTAAGTAAAACATAATTTTTGTGGATATTAAAAATATTTTGGAAAATTATTTTTAAGAGGGAAAATTTTAGACATTCTAACTAATTTCTGTGTTTCTTCCAAGAACCTAAAATTATTTAACTACGTGTGTGTATACATATTATAGTAAATTCTTTGTCAATATTAAATTCTTTGTCATTTTATTGAACATGGTAAAATGTGAAAAGAATTTTAAAAAGATAAAAAACAAAAAAGAACTTATTAGGTTTTTTAGTTTTTAGGGTATATGTATTAGTTTGCTTTTTGTTGATGTGGTAGAAATTACTGACCAAGGGAACTTATAAAAGGAAGAGTTTGTTTAGCTTAAGGTTCCTTCGTGGCGGTGAGGTGTGGTGGCAGAGGTGGCTAGGGCAGGAGCAGAAGCTGAACACTCACATCTTCAAGCAGGCACAGGAAACAGAGCAGCTGGTGATCCAGCAAGGCTTAAGAACTCTCTAAGCCCGCCCCCAGTGACCTGCTTTTTCCATCATGGCCACACCTTCTAAGACCTCCCAAAACAATGCCACCAACTGGGGATGAAATATCCCAATACTTAGAGCCTGTGAGGGACATTCTCATTCAAACCACCATAGTATGTTATTATTTTAGATTATAATGTCCTTTTATTCCCGTTTCTAAATTTCTAAGAGTTTTTATTACATTTATACCAATGTCTTATAAGAAAATGTCTTTTTATAACAAAAAGTTATAAGACTTGAAATTTTTATTCTTTAATCTGATAGTTACTACCAGTACTTTAGCTATGGGAGTAAATTTACCAGCTCACCTGGTAATTATAAAATCTACAATGCATTATGCTGGAGGAATGTTTGAAGAGTACAGTGAAACAGACATCCTACAGATGATTGGTAGAGCCGGCCGACCTCAGGTAAATGACAATAGTTTTACATTTTTTAAAAAATTTCATGTGTATGAATGCATTGCTTTGCATATAGGTAAGTGCACCCATGTCATGCAATGCTGATGGAGGTCAGAAGAGAGCCCCAGATTCCCTGGAACTGGAGTTAGGACAGATGTTCGCCATCATGGGATTTGAACACAGGTCCTCTGCATGAGCAGCCAGTGCTCTTGACCACTGAGCCATCTCTCCAGCCCAGCTTTACATTTTTAAAACTTACTTTAAAGACATAAAAATCTATTTTGTGTACTTTATAATTAGATAAATATTGAAAAATAATATAATTTAAAAATCTGTCTTTAATAGAAGAATAAAATAAGATTCTCTAATTGGGACATATTCCACTCTTCACATCCTAAGTATATCTAAACTCCCATTGTTAATGAGGAATGGATTAATACATTAGTATGCTGTTAAAGGCCCTTTTGATTTCAAGTTTTTTTTTTTCATTTTATTTTATTTTTATTCTGAATGAAAATGTTCTTGTCTTTTTTAATGTTTGTTTTTTATTTGTTTGTTTTAGAGACTAGATCTCTATATGTAGTGGAGACTGGACTCAAACTTGCTATCTTCCTGTTTCCTGCATTCTAAATGCTAGGTTTATAGGCATGTGCCGCCATATCTGGCAGCATAAGCATTTTGTGTAGGGAAGTTTTTCATTGTGTCAGACTGTCAAGTGCATTAAAGAACATGTAGCATCCCAGGGGCCCAACACTAAATGTGATAATTAGAAGACAGCCTATATACATGTCAAAAATATCCTATTCTGACAAGCACTTGAATGATAAAGTCATTCTTACAGGTACTAAAGAAAGCAGTCCAGAAGAATATCATTTTTTCAAAGTGTCAAAATGTTATGTCACACATTTATAATTCTAGAGGATAAATCAAATTATATGGAAACTTTACCAAATCTTAAATTTTTAATCCAGTTTTCAAGATTTGTTTGACTTTAACATTGCCAAATTTATGCTATATTGAAATAAATGTGGTATTTGCAGTTTTACTCTTGGGAGACTTTTTTGTTTGTTTGTTTGTTTTGTAGAGACAGGGTCTCCCCATAGGCCCAACTGGCCTGGAACTGGCTGTATAGACCAGATTTGACGTGGATCTCACAAAAGTCACCTGCCTCTGCCTCCCAAGTGCTGGGATTAAAGGTGTGTGCTACCACACCTGACTGGGAAATTTTTTTAAATTAAACTGTTTGTTAATATTAAAATTCAGAAACAGATTTTAGGCCTTTTGACCTATTATTTAAGCTGACGGGATTGTTCAGTTTAAAATAAAAGTTGGGAGGAAAAGGACTAGTCTCACAGTATGCTCTAATCTTTATTAAGTCTCTCTGTGTGGTTTTATTGTTGTTTCAGTTTGACACTACAGCTACTGCAGTTATCATGACTCGATTAAGTACAAGAGAAAAGTACGTTCAGATTTTGGCTTGCAGTGACACTGTAGAAAGCAGGTAATACAGAAAAATTCCAGAATGATAACAAAACTAGTGCAACTTGGTTTTTTCTTCTAATATATTGAAAGAAAATTGGGCTTGGGAATTTTGAGGCCATTTTCTTGAAATTGTCTAATAATTTAATTAGAAAACGTGTGTTTAAGGAATTTAATTTTTTTCTAAGTCAACATAGTTTTGCTTAGTGGTAGTTCTTAACATGTAAGAGCACATATTTTTGTTACAAAAGGCCTAAGTGTTTAATAGTAAGGGCTTACTAATTATTATTGTATTATAATTTATGAATATTAAATTTATAGATTTTTAGTAAGAAATATTTTCACATCTTTAAAATTTTTTTTATAATGAGACAGTCTGGGATTGTTTTTGGTATTGCATCAGTACTAGATTGATTTTCACTTTGGGAAAAATAGGATATAATTCACATCCCTGTCACACTAGTCCCTTTCTTAGGCAAAAATTTATCTTTTAGAATTATAAAGTAAAGAGAAATATCCATTTTTTCTGTGAGGGAGGATCTTACTTACTGTGTAGCCCTGGGTAGCCTGGAATTTGCTATGTAGACCAGGCTGGTCTTAAATTCACAAAAATTCGTCTGCCTCTGCCTCTGGAGTGAGTGCTGAGACTAGAGATGTAGGTCACCATGTCCAGTGAGAAATCTCAATTTTTAAAGAAGTTGAACTGAATTTTTAAGATTTTCCTTTATATTTATAGAAATTATATTTCATGAATTATTAAAATAGCAACTAGAATACTTTATATTATTAAAAATTTTTAAGTAAGATTTATGGTTTTGAAATTTATGTTATTAATGCAGAATTTTTTCCCTGTTAGTTTGCACAGACATCTTATTGACCATTTAAATGCAGAGATAGTACTGCATACCATCACAGATGTGAATATTGCTTTGGACTGGATACGATCAACCTTGCTGTATATCAGAGCCCTGAAAAACCCATCTCATTATGGTTTGTTACTTTGACCTAGAAAAGTAGTGATTATTTTCATGATAACTGGGTTTCTATTTATGTTGTTACAGAATAGCTTATGGAAATTAATAAGCAACAGGAAAAAAACTTGTAAAGTCACAATTGTATTCAGAGGCAAGAGTAGACACAAATGAAAAACTTTATCTTTTCTACTCCTAGTCTTAATAATCTTTGAAATCAACACTGTTAAAAATAGACTCAATAGAATAAGAAAAGTGCCTAAAATCACTTCAAATGAAAGTTTTGAATGTTTTTCATATTTAGCATTCAGCTGCTCTGTTATTCTGAAATTGTGACTCCATTTTTCAACTTAAAGAACACAAAATATATATAGTACTACTATTACTGCTGGATTATTTGTTCTAGTTCTAAAGTTCTAAACATGCCTCTAGTAACATTGCTTCTAGAGTATTTTTTTAAGTGATAAAGGCTATAAAATAAAGATAATTGGTTAGGATTGTTAAGTATCAAAATCTGACTCATTATAATACCATTGTAATGCATACAGGTTTCAGGTATAATTCCTTGGTATAATCTCCTCTTTTGTATATAAAAACAAATCAGAAGGTATAACTTTATTTCCATTTTTAACACAAGTAATAGCCTGTTATATTAGTTTTCTAACAAATTACTTAAAATATAGCATCTTGAAATAACCACCATTTATTATTTAATACGTTTTATAAAGGTAAAGAATTTGGGCACATCTTGGCTAGTTAAAGCGTCATTATCTGAAATCTGTAGCAGGGCTTGAAGATTCTCATCTAGGGACTAGGGAGATGACTCAGTGATTAAGAGGACTTGCTGTTCTTGCAAAGGACCCAGGAGCCACATGGCAGCTTACAACCATCCTTAATTTCAGTTACAGGGGATCTGATGCGTCTTTTGGCCTTCATGAGCACTGCACTCATGGGTGCACTTACATATATGCAGGCAAAACACTAATACATATCAATCAATCAATCAATCGATCGATCGATCAATCAGTATTTTTAAAGATTCAGATCCAAGAAGGCTAGCTCATAGAACTCTTGGTTGGAGGCCTTGGTATTTTTCCATACAGATTTTCCTACAGCTCTCTTCCTTCAGGATGATCAATCCAAAACAGAGTGACTAAGTCAGAAAGCACATTTCCTTACTTATAACCTTTGCCACACATTTTTACTTCTGCGTTTATTTTTTGAAACAAGTTACTAAGTCCTGGTTACATGAAGGGGAAAGGAATTAGATTCACCTCTTAGAAGAAAGAGTGTCAAAAATTGTTACAGACTTTTTTTTTTTTAAGAGAACATCCTGCTGTGCAGGCCTGGCTGGCTCTGAATCACAGAAATCTCTTCCTCAACCTCTCGAGGGCTCATGTGCTAACATTACAAATATGTGCCACCACTGCTAGCTAGGAGTATATTTTGAACTGCCACTATTCTGCTGTTCTGCCTTTTTCTTTGTAGTTTTCCCCAATTTATCTTGGACTATATCTGTTAAATTAATTTTTAAGTTAGCATATAAAGTGATGATTTCATTATGATATGTTCATAAATATATATCGTTATGCTTTTTTCTTAGTTTTCCTCTACCCCCACTTCTCTGTCTGACCTCCCCAGCCCTCTTACTGCTGAACATTTAGCTCTCTCCATATAGTCCTTCTTTCTGCTTTCATGTCACATGAATTCCAGTACCCTCTCCCCTTATGCTGTCATCCTCAATTCTCATGGCCTCCTTTCTACTTCAACACACACACACACACACACACACACACACACACACATATATACAGACACACATATACAAATATGCACACTCTAAATCTGGATTCTTTATATGAGAGAAAATGTGGTATTTGTCTTTCCAAGTCTGACTTATTTCGCTAAATATAATGATCTCTAGTTCCATCCATTTTCCTGCAAATAATGATTTCACTTTTCTTTATGACTGAAAAATTCCATTGTGTATGTGTTCCATATTTTCCTTATCCATTCATCTGTTGATGAACATTTAGATTTGTTCATTTTTAGCTATTGTGAAGAAAGTAGCAATATACATGGATGTGCAAGCATCTCTGTGTGGTATGCTGACTATAACTGTGTCATAATTTAGTTCTAATTATTTACCTATTTATTTGTGTGTATGTGAATGTATATGCATGTGTATGTATGGGTGAGTGCACCTGTACTAATGATTGGAGACCAAAAGAATGCATCACATGTTCTCCTCTATAATCTGTCTGTTCCTCTGAGGTAGGATCTCTTCTTAACCTGGGCCTTACATGTTCTCAGCTAGGCTAGAAGCCAGCAAACCCCAGTGATCCTTCTGTCTCCATCCTCTTTGGAGCTGGGGTTATAGGTATGTGCAGGATTTCTACCTTCTTAGGTGGATACAAAATCCAAATTCAGATCCCCAAGATTAAAAAGCAAGTGCCCTTAACTGATAAGCCATTTCTCTAGCCCCCTGATTTTAGCTTTTTGAGGAACCTTCAACCCTGTCATGGAAGGCTTTAAGAAATAGTTAATATTCTATTTTACCATTGTATCATTTAACATTTTTAATAAATTATGTGTATATGCATGCATTTGTGTGCAAATATATGTACATGTTGAGTATAGGTGCCCTCAGAGTCCAGAAGAAAGTGTCAGATCCCCTGGAGCTGGGATTATAGGTGGTTGTAAGCTGCCTAACATGGGTTCTGAGAACCAAGCTCCTGTCCTCTACAAGAACAGTACAAGCTCTTAACCTCTGAGCTCCAGCCCCACTTTGTATCTTGGGAGGAGAGAGTATGTTATAGATGTTTCATTTAGGGCTGAGCACTCTTCAGTCTCTTATTTTTTGCACATTGACTAGTTGTGAGTCTCTGTGTTCATTTACATCACTGCAAGAGAAACATATGTTTTATGATACATATGCCTAGAAGTGAGATAATATTATATAATCTGTTTATTTTCAATTTCAGTGCGTAACCAGTTTTCCAGAATGGTTGTATTACCACTTTTTCACAGGAACATCCATTTTATAATGAAAATCTATTAGAAGATATTTGTCCCTTGAAAGAGATTAAATATAAAGCATTATACATGTATTCTAAGGATTGGAGAGATAGCTTAATAGTTAGGAGTTCATACTGTTCTTTAGAAGATCAGAGTTTGGTTCTCAGTACCCAAGTCAGATAGCTCAGGACTGCTTGTAACTCCAGCTCTAGGAGAATCTGATACCTGGCCTCTAGGGACACCTGCACTCATGTGAACATACACACAGAGAGATATATGTACATATACATAGTTAAAAATAATAAAAACAAATCTTAAATTTTTTTCTACATGGCTCTTGATAAAATATTGTTTCTGATCACTTAATACAATAAAATAATAATGTATAGCCAATCAATAGAGAAAAATTTCAAAAGAGTAGTTATGTTTTCTAGATAGTTGAGCCTTTTTGAACTCATTAAGCTATTTTCTATTTATATGAGATTTAAATACTTTTCTCTATGTGAAACATAAATTGAATCTACAAAGTAAATCATTCTGATTTATTTTATAAATGTTCATGACTTATACAGGTTTTATATCAGGATTGAACAAAGATGGAATTGAAGCAAAATTACAAGGTTAGATGTATTTCTTTTAAAATATACATAGTCTATAAATTTTGTTGAAAGGTGCCAGTTACTTAAGAAGTAAGGGTATGCTTTTGAAAATATTTTTTAAGTATGCTCATCTGGAGTAACAATATTCAATTATTTATTTTTCACACATAAGCATAACACATGTTTTTTCTAAATTTGTCTATAATTTCTATCAGAATATCTGCCTTTATATAATATGTTACCCTGGCTTGTTTGATTTTGTTTTTGAAATGACCTTGGGTTTTGAAAATGTTGCCTATACATTAAACACTTCCCCCCTTTTTTAGTTTAGTTAATAGAATATATAATCCTAGATTGATTATGGGGTTCTCATCCTAATATGTGCCAATGATATATTCCTATTAAACCTCAGCATTGTTGTTTATTTGACCTTAATATTTCATTGCCTGTTTTTTAAAGTATAAAATTATCATTAAGGCCTGGACATGTTGGCACATATCTTTAATCCCAGCACTCAGGAGGCAGAAGCAGACGGATCTCTGGGAGTTGAAGGCCAGCCTGGTCTGCATAGGGAGTTCCAGGCCAACTGGGGCTACAGGGAGAACCTGTCCCAAAAAAACAAAATGTGTGTGTACTTCTTAGAAGTAAATATCTACCTCTTCATTGTGTTGAGACTCAGTAAAAATAAAGAATTTTGGATCCACTAAAAATATTTAGTTAACTTTATTTTCTGGATAGTTACATGTGGCAAGTATAAATGCAGAAATAAGAATGAAGTAATAAATTGTCTTGCTTAAAGAATAAATATGTTGCTGGGTTTGTGGCATATATCTGCAATCCCAGTATTTGGAAGGCAGAGTCAGGAGAATGACTGCTACTTTGAGGTCAGCCTGATCTACATAGTGAGTTCCAGACTAGCCAAAGTCGTATAGTGAGATCCTGTCTCAAATCAAACCAAACCAACCAAACAAAAAAAGAGTATATTATGCTATTGAAATATGGTTGTAAATAATCACATGTATTTATAATGCTACTGTTGAGATGTAGAAATATAATTGTTGAGATATAGAAAATAATTGTATTATTCTCTTGAAATTTTTTGTAATTGAAAATTTAAAGTTAAAGCATGTATTTTGATGCTAATGATAAATCATGTATGAAAAATCAGATACGGAAAAAGGTATCTTGCTATATTATAATAACTTTAATGTTTTACTTTTTGCTATGTTAGCAGAATGCCATTCATGTTTCCCTTATTCTTCTTTATTACTTGGTTAGATAAGTTTTGCCTATATAGAAGAACAGCTGCTTATTATATAAATAAATACGTAAAGTTCTGGTATTGAAGGAGAGGAAGATAGTACTTTTTTCATTCATTGCAAGATCCATGGCTGATACCCTGTAACAAAAGATAAGTAGGAGAAAAACATAGCAAATTTATTTATTCAAAGTTTTATATGTCATGAGAACCTTTGAAAACGAAGACACCAAGACTAAGGAGAAACTGTTTTTATGCTTATTTTGATGAAGGAAGTGAGTAGTTATTGTCATACATGATTGAATAAAAATGATGCTATCTTACGTTAATAAACAGGGAGGAACTTAGCATGGCTTGTGTCTTAGACTTTTCTTGGCTTCTCTGTATAGCATTTCTTTCCTCTGGTTATAGAGTAGGACCCCTTAAGAAGGAGGGTTTGTGACCTACTTTTAGGAATGTGAGAACAGAGAGTGCTTTATGACTATGCTTTGCACAGAAAGGCCTGAGAAGGTCAGAGTAACCTTGTTTCTGAGGCCTTTTCAATTTCCTTGAACTCAGAGCTTAATGTTTTCTGAGCCCTGATATTATCCTTGGAGGTCTGCCTTAAATCTCTCAGGAAGGGACTGTGGCATAGGACATGCTATTTCCTAAACTTGATTGTGACTTCTTGCTCAATATACTCTAAGAACTCCCCAGTCACCCTTAGAATAAACATGCAGATTTTCTCTAGAGAGTACAAACTCCAATATCATGCCTCCTTCCTATTTCTCTGACTTCATCTCCTGTCACTTTTCCCATTTTATTCTTCTCTCTCCAAACTGTCCATTTTTTTGTTGATTACAATTCTTATTCCCTCTTGAGTCCTTTGCACTTTCTATTCCTTATTCTTGGAACACTTCTCAAGTATTTTACATGGCTTCTGTTCAAATATGGAGTTCTCACAGAGGTTTTCCTGTATTATTTAATTTAAATCTACGTTCAATGAGATAAAGTCAGATGACTCATTTTGATAGTATTGTTTACCTTGTTCTTGCAAAATATGTCTTTATTTTAGAAAGTAGTTGACTATCCTTATTTATATAGAAATTATGTAGATGAATTAGAAATACAGATTTTAGTTAAGAGCTTAAAAAACTGCGATTCTTTAGAATATTTCTCACCTTTCGTTTGCTTCATAGTAGCTTTCAGTACCTGAATCCATATTATCATTTATTTGTGTATTGATTTCTTTCTTCACTAAAATGCAGGTTCTACAGTTAAGGAAATGTGTGCTGACTATATAAACCTAGAGCTTAGAATAGTGCTCAGCATGTAGCACAGTAAGAATCTTCCTTGATTAAGTGACTGACTAGTGGATCATGAACTTAATAGTAGGTGACTAAGAAAAATAAAAAATATTTCAAATGCCATAAATGACAAATGTATCAAACTGTCAAGTTGCCTAAACAATACTAAGAAGTACTTCTAAGGACTTTTTTTGGTATCCCACTACTCTATTTTGGATTGGGCAGACTCTACTACTCTGCTCCAAACTATCTCAGTTCTGGGCTGCAGCATGGGCCAGAGTGAGAATTATAAGCACTAGACTACAACTAGAAGTAGTCTGTTAAATCCTGTCAGTTGGTGAGCTTGGACTGGTATTGCTCCCTATTTAGAGGTTTCATCTAGGTAGAAATGGGAGCCTCATCAGGAAAAAGGAGGTAAATACTAATAGCATTAGCTACAACGCATTATGTGGTTATTTCAAAAAAGTGACAAACAGGGAAGAGGAGAGATAGTGGTAGATTTTAAGACAAATTTTATAATACTATTTGACTCTAAACTTTTGAGGCAGGAGAATAGGGTAGAGAGTGAGGTCCAGAAATCCTTGTACAAAGCCTTACAAAAGCAGCATATAAAAAATTAAGTTGGCAAAGCACAAAGCTGGAATGCCTCCTTGTGCTGAGGCCAACAAAAACTGCCTCATACTGGGGGTGCAGGTTCAGAGGCAGTGCAGAGTATGGAGAGTAATCTGTGGCCCATTATAATACTAAGAGGCACACCTTTGAGGGGAGATGTAAGATGCTAATGAGACATGCTATGCATGAAGTTGTGCGTAGAACCACCTGTAACAGATAGAGCATGCCCTGGGTTCCACTATGCAAATAAGGCAAGAAGCCTTCCAACCCTTTGTTTAGCAGAGCAATGGAGCTGTTAAACTATCTTCTGCTCCAGCTTGCTTGTTCCTTTGGAAGTGTATTCTTTCTTAATAATTACTGTCACTTTGCTTGTTCCTATCTATATATGTCTCTGTCCAATTTTTTGTTCTGGAACACAAGGACCTGGAACCCTTAGAGGTGCCCTTTGAACCCTGATATCAGCCAATATCACTTTGTGCTATAATATCTTTATAGAAATTTAAAGAAAAAAGATTGCCATAATGGAGACCAAATAGAAAAACATTTCCTCGAACCCAGAACAAGTTATTTAGTCTCAATTCTTTAGTTTCCTAGCCTGTATATATAGTATTTTATGCCTTATTTTATTATTTTTGAGAATTAAATAAAACAACAGATGTAGAGAATTTCAAATACTTTAAAAGTATTATATATATTTTTATATAATTTATGCTATAATGGAGCCTATTAATTGAATATTATATTTTGAGTTTCTTCTTACTCTTTACATAAGGACCCTAGTTCTTCCAGAGAGATTATACCATAGCACCCAACCATAATATATTTAATAGTATATTCTACTTTTCATTACTTCCTTATTTTACTAAACCTAAATGTGTTTTCTATAACTGAACAGAACTGTGCTTGAAGAATCTGAAAGATTTATCATCACTGGGCTTGATAAAGATGGACGAAGATGTTAATTTCAAACCAACAGGTATTTTCCCTATGATGTTACTGAATGTAACACTTGCTTACCTATGACTAAAAAATTTGTTTTACTAAAATTTAGATGATTGGTAAAATTAAACCGTGATCTTTATTTTCAACAGAGTATCATCATTCTTAGCTATATAAGGCATAAGCTTACATTACATAATCCTGTTTATGAAATTATACAGCCTCTTAACACAGAGAATTTATCTTCATAGATTTTCATGATTTTTTAGCAGAGAATTTGAAATATTTAGATCTTCAAATTATTTTAGACCTATTATAACTAGTATAAATAACTTTTTGCCAGTTCTTAAATACTTAAGCATTGATTATCTGAGTGGTTACTTGACAGAAAAAATAACATGCCCTTCTACCCATCATAGGTTTGTTGGCAAACGAGATATGAGCTAAGTGTATCAACAGGCCTGTGCATTCAGATTTTTCTCTCTTTGTCCTTCAGTTACAAGAGAGGCACCTCTCACATGAGGCCTTTATGACTTTCTGTATGAGAAAGTTACATAGTCCTGACTCATAATGTTTCTTCAGTTTATAATATTCAGTATACAAAAATTCAGTGTTTATCAGGAGCGAGTTCTGAGCTCACTGATTTGCTGGCTTTCTCCTTCCCTCTCTCCTCTTTTGCCCCCTCCGTCTCTCAGCTTAGTTTTGTTTAGAACATAAATAAAAGAGTTGAAGAGGGAAAATGTTTCATAGTTTTTAAGATTTAGGATTAGAAGACTTTGGAGGAAAATAATGACTTCATTATTCTAATTAATTATTTTGTAAAAAAAAAAGGAAGGTACTTTGTAAAAATTTGGAAAGATAGAAATGTTTTTTATAAAATTCAGAATCTGTTGACCTTTGGTACTTATCCTCCCAACTTTAATGAACTTTTTCTTAAATATTTATAGCATTTTATAGAAATGTATAAGTTTGTGTCATTTTATTTATATTTAATATAAAGTTTTAAACATTTTTATTGTATGTGTATGAGTGTTTTGCCTGTGATGTAAGTGCACCTGAGCATGCAACACCCATAGAGGTAAGAAGAGGGCAACAGATCCCCTGGAACTGGAGTTGAAAATAGTTGTTAGTTATAGTGTGGGTGCTGGGAACCAACCTGGGTGCTTTGCAAGAGCAGCCAGTACTCAACCACTGAGCCATCTTTCAGGCCCCAAAGTTCAGTTTTCAAAACTGTTTACTGCCTTGACACTGAGTACTACGTTGTAAACATTTCCCCCCTTTTTTTCTGATCCTTATTGTGTTGGCTTCTCTGTATTCTAAGGTGTCTCAGTAGAGAGAACATGAGAACTCCTAATATAACGTCTTCATCTATTCTTAGATATTTTCACTATCATAAAGAATCTTATTCTCTATTTTCTGTTATTATTATATTATTGTTTTAACATTTTTTGAGGCTGGGTCTCCTTGTGTAGTTCTAGATGCCTTGGAACTCACTGTATTAACCAGGCTGGCCTAGAACTTTCAGCAGTCCTCTTGCCTCTATTTCCTAAAAGCTGTGATTATAGGTGTGTGCCTAAAGCCTTGCTTTTCTATACTGTTCCTTGATTCCTCTGAAACCATTTCTTGTTATTAAACATATCTAATAAATGATTACATAACTTCTCTTTTTTTCTCAGTCATCAATGAATGCTGCCTAAATTTTTCTTCTGAAAATCGTTCTATGTTGGTTCTCTTACTTTTAAAAATTTTAATCAGGGCCTCTTTTCTGACCTTTCTGCCTATTGAAGTTTCAGACCTTGGACCTTTGTTCCCAATTTACATTCCTTTCTTTGGAACTATAATTTATCTTCATAGATACATCTGTAACCATTATTTAAGTTCATTAAAAACTAGTTTTGAGCTCAGTTTGGTGGCCCATACCTTTAATCCCAACACTAGGGAGGCAGAGGCAGGCAAATTACTGTGAGACAAAGTCTGCTGGGGATGCTGGAACTACATAGCAAGTTCCAGGCCATCTGGGACTACTTAGTGAGGAACCTGTCTCAAAAACCAACCACCAAACAAACAAAACAAAACAAAAAACATATTTCTATTGTTCGCAGTAGAGCTGGGGTAGGAGACATGGCTCCATGTTGACAAGTGTAGCAGACCAAGGAGTTCTTTCAGAGACTCTATTCAGGTGAAATCAGTATTCCTGACTATCATTGTAGAAAAGAATTTCAGGATGACTCAGTAATTAGCAAGTTGAGGTTATTAAGAAACAGTTTTAATGTAGGTTTAGGCATAGACATTACGGGAAAGAGAGAAGTGCCTAGGAAAGAATAATACACACATAAACAGGAGCATGGATTTCTCAAGAAAAAGTTATACTTAAATACCTTAGCAAGTGGTTACTTTGTTCAAAATCTCTCTCTCTCTCTCTCTCTCTCTGATTTTTTGAGACAGGGTCTCCCTATAGCCCCAGGCTGGCCTTTAACCCACAGAGATATCTTTGCCTCTGCTTTTAGAGTGCTGGGATTAAAGGCATGTGGCACCATGCCTGGCCTATTCAAAATTTCTGAGAAACTTTTTTTCCTCCTATTTTTCTTCCTTTTTGATAAGATCTTGGGGCAATTCTATAGGTTACAAGAATCAAAGGCATCTTTACTATTTGAGGTCACAAAGGAGTTAAGACATATTTTAACTGTAAACGATAAACAATTTTGTAAGATTCTTAAAAAATTATAGATTTTTACCATAGTGTCACATGTCTTTAATCTTAGCACTCAGGAGGCAGAGGCAGAGGCAGGTAGATCTCTGTGAGATCAAGGCCAACCTAGTTTACATAGCAAGTTCCAAGCAGCTGGGGCTACAGAGAGATCCTGTCTCAATCAATCAGTAAAAATAAAGATCTATATAAGCTACAAATGGAGTTAAGGTAAACTTAAAGGCCCTAAGTATGGTTCGTTGCTATTTAGCATTCATGTTTAAAATATCTCTGTGTAAAAGAAATATTTCTATGTAGGCATTTGCAACAAGTTCTGCTAGTTGTGTCAGAATTCTTGACTCTCAACTGGTGAAATACTTCAGTCAGACTCTGGAGTGAGGGGCTCCTTCTCCTTTGAATGTCTTCTTAATTTTCCCTGTGTTTCTATCCTGCCTCAACTGTAATCTTTCTTCCCTACAAAATGCCATTCTTAATTTTCTATTGGAAGTCTTTGCTTACATATAGGACATGAAACTAGATGCATCCGAGTAGATTTGAAATGGAATACTAATGAATTGAAAAGTGCATATAATTTGAATTCCAAATATCTCTATTTCTTTCTCTGTTTCACTACTTGCTGGCTGTGACGATATGCTTACTGAGCCTTAGTTTGTTCATTGGAAAAACAGAACTATATTACATATACTATTGGCTTTAATGGCCTACTGTGATGACTACTTGTGTCAAAATTAAATATACCGTTACATTAAAAATGTAGCTAATTAATTCCACCTGAACCTGCAAAACTCAATTTTATAAGCAAAACCTAGGAATTTTATCTTTTTGATTTTTAACCCTACTTAGTAACTATTTTATTGGAAGCTAGTTGTATTTCTCGTAGCTATTTTAGTTGACTTTAGCCAAATGCTGTTTCATATTATTTAGCCTTCCATTAATGCAGGTATAAGTTCCTAACATAAAATTTTTAACTAATTCATTGTATTTTGTGGATTTTTTTTCAGTTTTGTCTTGTTTTGCTTGAAATGGGTCTCACTCTATAACTCAGATTGGTCTAGAATTCATTTTACAGTCCAGGATGGCCTCAAACCCAAGATAATCTTTCTGCCTCTGCTTCCAGAATGCTAGGATTATAGGCATGTGCCATCATACTCCATTAATTAATTATTTTATATGACTTCTTGTTCCTTCATATTACTAATATTTTGTTTTAATCTTTGAGTTTGTTTTTGTATATAAATTCTATCTATATTCTAATAATGCTATTTAATACAATTTTTGCTTTTTAATTGGAGTCATGATACTCAAATATTTAGTGTTATCTATTGACTTATATTCATATCAAAGTTTCTCCTATTTTTTTAGGAAAGACTGACTACTTACAAATAGATGGTATCTATAAAAAACTGGGTAGTCATTAAACTTGGATGTAGATCATCTATGAAGGAAGTTGAAAGAAAGGAAAGACTGCTAGGAGGCTGAATGACAACTTCCATGGCAATCCTAAGTACAGTTGACAAAGCTGATGTGGAAATCTTGAAGATAAAGTTGTCTGTCAGGAGAGTCTCTTACCTGATATGTCTACCCTAGAAAATTGTCATTCTCAGTTATTATTTGGAGGGTCTTGTGAAAGTGGAGTTTTGTTGTCAATTTCATGGTGGTAGCTTCAGAGCATAGCAAATAGAGCCATCGATCAGTGATATTTCTTGCAGAGGAGGTTTAAGAGATGCATTCTCACAGCCTCCGTACCCTTCCCCCTTCCCCGTACCCATACCTTTACTTTTACACCCTTCTAGTTGAAATATTCTGAACTTGTTTCTCTGAGAATATCTATCACTCAGTAGCTATGTTAGCAGCAAGTTACCTTTGTGTTCCTGTTTACTTGTGCATCTTCCTCATTTATTTCCATCTTTTGACCCTAATTCATTTTCTGTGTGGTTTCTTTTCTAGATTATATTTTTTCTTACCTAAGAATCTTCATTCCTACAATTAAGTCAGCAAATATAAAGTGTTTTTCTTAAAACTTTTCATTTTTAATAACAAGGAAACACTATAATAATTTATAAGCAGTGTGAGAGGCACATATTTAAATATACTCCAAGAATAAGCATATTATTGATAGTTGCATACATAAATATTAATCCCTCCCTTGAGTACCACTATGCTACTTTACTTTTCCCAGCTGTTTTCTGTGGATGTCTGTAAGGACTGAGTTCTTCGAAATATTTTCAGACAATTATAATTGAATCCAGTAGCCTCTGAAGTGGATTCCATTTTATCAGTTCTTCAGCCCTGCTCCAGGTATCCCCTCCTCCCAACCAACCTGCTATTCTGTTTCCAAAACAATTTGTTTTGAAACTTCAGTTTAGTTAAAATTCCTCTTAAGACTTTGAAGTGGGACCCTGCTATTTTACAAATCAAATCCAAATTCTGAACTGCTATGAATAACATTTGAAGGCTCTTTGAGGGCCCCTCTTTTTTATTACTCATTTCTTAATTAAAAATATTATGCAACATTTACTAAATATTAGGCACCACAACAAAATTCTGAGGTAGGTATTTATTATCCTCAAAATACATTAAGAAATGTATACATGATCAACTAAGTGGATCTGATATGGAAGAAACAAGCATTCTAACCAGGTCAGTTGGCCTGAACTCGTAATGACCATTAAGCTACATCCCTTATTCAAATATTATAAAGATAGTCTTTTTAATTTTGCTGTTTTGATAAACAAATATCGACTCTTCCTGAAGTCATAAAAGTTTTATTTCTTCTCTTCCAAATCATATTAGTGACATTTAAAACCCTGCTTAAGAAACTGGAAAGATAGTTCAGTAGTTAAGTGCACTGACTGCTCTTGCAGAGGGCCTGGGTTTGGTCCCAGCATCCACATGGCATTTAACAACCATCTCTAAATCCAGTTCCCGGGAATCCAATGCCCTCTTCTTACTTCCCCGGCCATTGCACTACTGGCTGCACTTACATACATCCAGGCAATACACTCATATAAATAGAATAAAAATGATAAACAAAAGTTTTAAAATACAAAAACATAAAAGTCTGCTTAAAACTTATTTTTTCCTATTAGGTGATCCTATACTGACCATTCTCTTAGGTTTAACTCCTCTCTACTTAAGTTTGTATGGAAACATTATCATTCACTGGATTTTGCCCTCTATCTTACATGTGGTTACATCTCTAAGTTCCAGCGATTTTGCCTTCTGTATTTTTGGAATATCTTTTGTATCAGGTGTCACTGTAGACACACAGTACATGTTAAGTAGCTGTTAAGGAAATGCTTGTTAAACTGATTTTTCTTCCTTTCCTTCCTTTCTTCCTTTCTTTCTTTTTTGAAGCAAGTTGTTTCAACTAATGTGGAAAATATTTAATTATCCATCTTTTCTCATAGAGGCAGGAAGATTGATGGCTTGGTATTATATTACATTTGAGACAGTGAAGAAATTTTGTACAATCAGTGGGAAAGAAACTTTATCAGATTTGGTAAGTTTTCACTAGAAAATAGATAATTATAGAATAAAAATGACATTGCAGAGACAACTGATTTATATATGTCACGTAATTTAAATTTGAGTGAACAGAAAGGAAAAATTATTTTAAGAATATTTATGTCTCTGATCATGAGCTAGGGAATGCTACATTTTAGAATATATCATATTTTCATTTGTATTACTTATAAAGCTAAGAAAATTTATATATATATTTCAAATGGGTGTGGCTGTATTAAAATTTACTTGGCAAAGAAGATTGCCTCAATAGTGCTTGTCAAATGTAATATATAAAAAAGAGTCCAAGACTCTGTGGCATGATATTTTAGAAAAATCTTCCAGGAATGAATGACAGTGAGTTGTTGCTATGGTGTCCAATGCCTGCATTCCTTCTCTAAATCATTTGCTTTAGTATAACAGTAACAAAGGAAATAGAACAATATTGGTGATATCCCACAGAAAAGAAATGATTCTGGAGAAAATGAAATAATAGGTACTGCTTAAAAACTAACAGTTGGGACAGTTTTGCAGCTAATAGTAATGAACAAACCACAAGATTGTTGCTGATAACTAATAGCTGCATTGGTCCTTCCTCCCTTTGTTGGCAACATGAGTTTGAAGCAAGAGATTGGCAATATTCTCAAGTCTAAACTATTTAATTTTAAATATCCATTGGTTGATTATGTTAAAGACTGAACAATAAAATTCTGGTTATTGTTAAAGTTACATGAGAAAAATTTGATGAAGATATAAAAGGTTAGTATTTTCTTGTAAATATTATTCTTCACTAAGAAGAAATCAAGAGTAGCAAATAGCCAATATTAATTTAACTCATCTGATCTTGAGTTCAGCCAAGTGTGTGAGAGATTTAAAATACTTAGCTCCATCTTATAAACGTGAGAAAACAAACCATAGGAGTGCTTGCCTGGTCCTCTCGACACAACTAGTCTCTAGAATCCACATTTCTTAATATCTGAAGTATTCTTTCATCACTAAATAACTGGATATTGATGTACAAACTGTAGAAGCAGCAGCAGTAGTTAATAACAAGAGCAACATTTACTAAATGCCTATTGCTGCACTCTTGTTCATCTTTATAATTTTAATGCCTGATGGTATTATATGTTACAGTGTTTGGTACATAAGAGCTGCTTTTAAATATTTGTTTGTTAGTAAATGAATCCTTAAGGAATCAAAGTGTCCAAAGCAGGTTTTAAATTCTACCATGCTAATTAATAAAGCTATGGTATCCCTAGGCAACATAAAAAATAAGTAAACTCAAGAGAAAGCAGATGAAAAAAAAGTTCAGAATACACTTTGTTAAATTGACAAATGCTTCAATTTTATAGATTTCAATGCTATCCAGCTGCAATGAACTTCTAGATGTACAGTTAAGAGTAAATGAAAAGAGAACATTGAATACTTTGAACAAAGATCCAAATCGGATAACTATCAGGTACAGAAATTACATAAACTTTAAATACTTTTATAGGTATTATTTACTAAAATACTATAAGTTTACCATGTGTTTTTATTTACAGATTTCCAATGGAAGGAAGAATTAAAACAAGGGAAATGAAAATAAATTGGTAATAATACATTTTTAAATGTCTTAAGTACTGCATACTGTTTCATGATTCATATTTTTGAAGGTTTTCTTTTTCTTTTCTTCTTTTCTATATAGCCCAAACTGACCTCAGACTCACAATCTTTCTACCACAGCCTCCCGAGTGCTGAGTTGCTGGTATGAACCACTATGTCCAGCTTCTTTTAGTTTTAAAATAGACTTTAAGGTTGTTTAATATAAGAAATGACATAAATGGCAAAAATAAAATAACAAAAATAAGGAGTCAGAATGTAGGTGTGAAATTAATTTCCAAGAACTTCCAGACTTTACTTAAAATGAATTGTGAGGGGTGGGAATACAACTCAGTGGTAGAACACTGGCCTAGACTGTGCAGAGAAAAGGGAAGGGAAAGGGAGAGGAGAGGAAGGAAGGAAGGAAGGGGAAGGGAAAGAGGAGGGGAAGGAAGGAAGAAGGTGGAGAAGGAAAGGAAAGGAAGGGGGAGAGGAGAAAAGAGGTAAAGAAAGAAGTTTAAATTAAAAAAGGATTTTTTGACAGTATATTCTGTTGAAGTAGACAATCTAAAGAAAATGTTTATGCTTCTCAGTATCTTTCAACTTAGCACAAATGAAAACCATGCATATAAAAATAATAGGCACTCCTAAAACATACCCGAAAAATGTTGATTAGTAGTAGAATCCTAGGTGAGACAAATGGTAAAAGAACAAACCTGAGTGAAGGAATGTATGTATGAGTGGGTCCAAGATGGGGCACATATAGGGGTAGTAATCGGACTAGGAAACTAAGGTGACACTGTTCCTTACTTGTGACTTTTACCCAGTTTGTAATCACAAGTGTGATAATATACTCTTCTGCTATGCCAAGTATTGGTTTTCTAAGTATTTGGGCCTTATTACTAATACTTTTTAGTTAAAT
This sequence comes from Eospalax fontanierii, assembly GCA_035773235.1. Lineage (NCBI taxonomy): Eukaryota > Metazoa > Chordata > Mammalia > Rodentia > Spalacidae > Eospalax > Eospalax fontanierii. The sequence continues at coordinate 25,563,433 of CM069543.1, read as the reverse complement.
TATGAGATTAAAGGTGAAATGATTTTTTTAATGTAGCACAATAAAATCAGTTAGCTTAGGAATTTTTTTAATATTTAGCTAGAGGAGATCATTCTTTCTTTGAGATATTTCCTGACAGCTTAGTGAATTATCTCCCAGATAATTATAAAACAATCTTATTTTTAAGCAATTCCTTATACAGAACTATAGTTTAGAGCAGGAAAGTTAAGGCTCTGTTTTTTAACTGTATTTCTTTAGAAATTCAGACAGTTTTGGAGAACTTAGAGATCATAGTACCTGCTGTCATTTTACAAATGAAATGATATTCAGGTAAGTTATGACTTAGATATGTTGTTATACAGGAGACCAAGCTAGACTAGACCCTTGGCTCAATGTTTTTTACAATATTGTCGCATCGGTTATTATATCAAATTAAGCCAAGATTTTTGCCCACAGACATCTTGAGACTTTATTTACAACTGTATTGCTTCTACCAAGCCTGCCTTAAATTAGACAATAAATTCATTTGATTGAGGCAACATACCTAAAAGTTTGTGGCTTTATAATTGGATTAACACATATTGTAATTTAGATTACCATTATAGGGGCTGGATCCCCTCTTGCAGAGAACCTGGTTTCAATTCTTAGCACCCACATGGCGGGTAACAGTGGTCCATAACTCCAGTTTCAGGGGACTCTGACTCCCTCTTCTGACTTCCAAGGGCAGTGCATGACATGGATGTACTTGCATACATTCAGGCAATATTCTCTCTCTCTCTCTCTCTCTCTCTCTCACACACACACACACACACACACACACACACACAAATAAATTAAAAAGAAAAGGTTTAGATTACCATTACAGTGTTCTACCTTTTTATTTGAGCTTAGTAAAGAAAAGAGTGCATGCATATATTTCCTAATTCAAACTTAAACACAGGCTTTTGGAAGGTATGGACATCTGACTGTCCCACTTTCATGACTCTTATACCCCGTTATTTTGTTGAATTTCAAATCTTTCATCAAGTAGATGTTAATCCTGTTAGTTTTCAAATTTTATACTTCAAATTTCTATCCTTTTACTCCTAGAGTAAAAGCTAATTATAACGCCACGAACTTTTAGGTATGTTGCCTCAATCAAATGAATTTATTGTCTAATTTAAGGCAGGCTTGGTCGAAGCACTCTAGTTGCAATTTTTTTAAAGCTTTGGTTATTAATCCTTCCTCCTCAGCACTAGCTTTTTTTTGTTTTGTTTTTCAGTGAATTCCTAGTATATGGCATGGATCCCTAGATGGACTAATTCTATAAGCATTTACATTCAAGCCAGTATGTTTTGGTCATATTAAAACTAATCCTCATTGAATCAGTCAATACCTTATCCCTACTAATCCATACAATAACCTTAATTTAGTCATTTCTTAACTGCCATGTACCATCATTGCTTGTGTCATTTGACCCGAGAGTGTGAGACGTCTATTTCTACTGACGACAAGCACAGGAAGGTGAAGTCGTAGTATATATGACTTCTTGCCATGGTTTCTGTGCCTACTTGAATAAATCCTTGTTCGCTCTCCCATCCCTACTTTTTGCTTCTGATAATGATGCAATTTCCAAGAAGAAAGCATGATTTTTTAAAAGTATCCTATTAATAAGATTATTAATATTATTATTAAATACAAACATTCCTTCAAAAGTTTATCACTCTAGAAATTTTATACATATTGAATATTTGTATGTCCTTAACTTTGCAAGAGTTTTATTTATACAGCCTTAAAAGTATATCATCAATGCTTCATCCCTTCCTTCTATCGTCTCTGTTAAAAAAAAACCTTTGAGATCTTGGTTTTGGTGTTAATGTTTTTATTTTTTTTAGACAGGGTCTCCCTGAAACCCTGTATGGACTCAGATTTGCTATATAGACCAAGCTGGCCTTGATCTCACAGACCTCCACCTACCTCTGTCTCCCAAATGCTGGGATTAAAGGCATACACCACCAGGCCCAGTTGGGATTTTTGAGATGAAGAAAAATTGAGTGAATAAAAAAGTGTAAACAAGCAAACAAAATATAAGAACTGAACATTTGGTAGTTAGGAAAAGGAAGTCAACAAAGACCTTCAACAATATGAAACATACACAGAATCCCATAGTGTCACACAAATCAAGGTAGAATTTTTAAGAAGAAATACTAAATCAGTCATGTGAAGTACTGTGTGATAGTAACCTTTAAAAGGAAATAATGAAATATGTTTTTCTCTAGTCTTATTCAGGCTCAACTGGGATGCATCCCCATACAAGATTTTGCTTTGACACAAGACACTTCAAAGATTTTCAGAAATGGCTCACGAATTGCAAGATGTATGTTAAATCATTAGTGGATTTTAATGTTTTCCATTAAATAAGTATGCTATATTTAATATTGGAAACTTTTTTTAGGGTTGTCAGATTTTGTGGCTGCTCAGGAAAAGAAGTTTGCTGTGCTATTAAACAGTCTGATTTTAGCTAAATGTTTTAAATGTAAACTTTGGGAAAACTCTCAACATGTATCTAAACAGCTGGATAAAATTGGTAAGTACTAAATACAGGCAGGTAGATTATTATTCTGTTTAATTTCTTTCATATTTTACTATTAATAATGTTATGTTATTGTGATTATAAACCTTTAAGTAAATATGTGTTGATGGTTCTAAATAAAGTATTGTGTTTTGTGCTTAAAAACCTGATTTTTTATTTGCTCCTGCTTAAATGATTATAAATAATGGTAGGATGATAGTCGTGATCTTCATAGTGATTTGATAAATAGAAGGTTGTTTCTGATTGTTTTCTATTAGAATCTAGTGTATTTATTGAATAAATTGTACTTAATTCCATTCATAAGAACTGGGATAAGTTTTAAGTATTCTGACAGTTTCTAGTTTTTACCTTTGACTTTACAGTTCTATGTTTTTGTAAAAATATTTTTTAATGTCCCCAAGGCACATATAAAGTCATAAAACTAACATGGCTGTCAGTCTTGAAAGAATAACTCTTAACTCTTCCCCCCACCCCCTTCGGTCTTTTGATACAGGGTTTCCCTGTAACCCAGTTGGCCTGAAACTTGCTATGTAGACCAGAGATCCGCCTGCCTCTGCCTCCTGAGTGCTGGGATTAAAGGTGTGCTCCACCACTCCCAGAGATAGCTCTCTTTTTATAATAGTTATTTAAAAAGTAGAGTCAGAGGCTGGAGAGGTGGTTCAGTGATTAAGAGTACTGACTGTTTCTGCTTCAGAAGACCTAGGTTTGAATCCCAGCATGTACATAGTGGCTAACAACCATTTTTAACTCCAGTTCCAGGGAATGTGATGCCCTTTTCTGTCCTCCACGGGCACTGTACAACACAGGTGCACTTACACACATTTAGGCATAATACACACATAAAATAAAAATAAAAATGTTTTACAATATTAAAAATATTATTTTATTTTTCATATGTAATGGGAGCTGGGCAGGGTAGGACACTCCTTTAATCTCAGCACTACGGACACAGGCAGAAAAATCAGGAGTTCAAAGTCAGCATTGACTATGCAGTGAGTTTAAAGCCAGCCAGGACTATTACTATGTGAGACTCTGTCTCAAAAATGAAACAAGCAAAAAGTTATGTAATAGATCTTTAGCAACTGTGTTTTTGTTTGTTTGGGTTTTTTTTGTGTTTTTTTTTTTCCTTTTATATGTTGGAGATCAGACCCAGGATGTTATGCAAGCTACACAAAGTGCTCCACCACCCCACTCTGTTTCTATTTGAGACAGGATCTCCATGTAGCCTCAGCTGACCTGGAACTCACCGTATGTCCCTGGCTGCCCTGGATCTTACACAGAGCCACCTGCATCTGTCTGCTGAGTGCTGAGACTAAAGGTGTAGGTTGCCACGCCCAACTACACCCTCTTTTTTTGAGACAGAGTCTGTGTAGTTTAGGCTAGTCTTGAACTCTCTTTGTAGCCTAGGCTGACCTGGAATTTGTCATCTTCCTGGCTCAATCCCCTGAAGGCTGGGATTACAGGCATGCCCTATCACATGACTTTGTTAGTTTTGAACAGAGATCTCCAACTAATCTTTGAAGTCCTACTTTTTATTTCTGTGATAGTCAAAGTCAACGGAGTGGCAGAGAGCTGTCCAGCAAGTCCTGGGAGCTGAGATAATGGTGGTGAAAGTAAGCTCAAATAGAGTAGAAATTCCTGCTAGGAAGACTTCCTGTATTAGCTGCTTTTCTCATTGATGTGGCAAAAAAACTGAATAGCAGTTCAAGGAAGGAAAACTTTATTTTGGTTCATGATTTGAGGGGTTTTACTCTATTGTATCTGTGAAGGCTTGCTTGTAGGAGGGTGACATGGCTGTTCACATTGCATCTGCAGTTAGGAAGCAGAGAAAAATGAATGCTTGTACCCAGTTTTCTTTTTCTTTACTTTTTAAAAAAAGGTTTTTTAATGTATATAAGTATTTGACCTGCATGTATGTATGTATGTACATCACATGCATGCCCGGTGCCCATGGAGGCCAGAAGAGAGCATGGAATCCCCCAGAACTACAATTACAAATAGTGTGAGCCACCATGTGGTTTCTAAGAAATAAACCCAGGTCCTCTGCAACTGCTGAACCATCTCTCCAGCCTCCACCTCTGATCCCTGCCTTTAGTTTTTATTCAGTCTAAGACTTTGGCCTATGTAATAGTGTTGTTTACATTAAGGGTGAGTCTTCCTCTGTTAGACATCTCTGGAATCATCCTCACAAACACACTCAGAGATGTGTTTCCTAGGTGATTCTAGATCTAGTCAAATTAACATTGAAGATTAACCATTACACTAAAGTCCTATAAAACTAAATATCACAGCCATCTCATAACAGCTCTACGGTGGGAAAGGAGGTTATATACCACATTTAGAAAATAGCATTTTATAGAAAAATTTAACAGTAGCTAAATGATTACTAATAAGTTTCGTTCTTCTCAAAAAAGCTAGTCATTCTGACTTTCTAGAATACTGTTAGCCTGATAAATAGCCTGATAAACCTTTGCCTTCTGTCCTCTCTAGATTAACAAACACTGTTCTGTTTTTCACACAGTACTCAGTATACTTGAACATAAAAAATGAAGTCGTTCTCAGAAAAGAATTGAGAGAACATGAACCAAACAGATTAAGTTTATACTGAACATCATGCAAAAATATACAAATTGACTTTCTATAGTGCTCTGAAACTAAAGGAAAAGATTTGAGGAAAATGGAAATAAATGTTCAGGAGTTAGGTGCATTAGAAACTGTGACTTAAGGATGTGTAAGAGGGACTGCCAAGATGGCTCAAGGGTAGGGGCACTGGCTGGTCTTCCAGAAGACCTAGGTTTGATTCCCAGCACCCACATGGTGGCTAACACCCATCTATAACCATAGTTCCAGGGGATCCTACACCCTCTTCTGGTCTCCATTGCACAACACAGGTGTACTTACATACATGTAGGCAAAGCACTCATACACATAAAAATAAATAAAATCTTTTTTAAAAATGTGTAAGAGGAGCTGCCAAGGCAGCTAGCTCAGCCATTAAGGGCGCTCTTGCCTGGACGTGGTACATGCACATTCATTCAGGCAAGCACTCATACACATAAAATGTTTTTTAAAAAAGAATGAGTGCGAGAAATCCCTGAGAATAACAAAAAAAATATATGAGTAAGGACATAGGGATGTCATTCCTTTAGACATGGAGGTCATGTTTGGAATATACAGTTCTTAAAATATCCTTTGAACAGGATTTGGATAAATTTATTCACAAAAGGGTAAGAGTTTCAAATTATAGTTTCTAGAAAACATTCCAAAGGCAAAATGAGCTTGATGCATTTAAAGAACAAAATAAAAGTGAATGTGACTGAAGAACACTCAGTAAGAGGAGTAGAACATCAGATAAAGGAGATAGGCCATGGTCAAGCCATTAAGAGAATTTAATCACAGTAACTAAGTTGCCACTTCATTCTATTTACAATGGAAAGACATTGAAAGATCTAGGCAGAGGGATAAAATTACTATCTGTATTAGCTACAGAAGTATAAAGAGATTTATTTATTTATTTATATTTATTTATTTATTTGTCTTTTTAGTACAGGGTCTCTCTGTAGCCCCATCTGGGATGAAACTCACTACATAGACCAGGCTGACCTTTAACTCATAGAGATCCCCCTGCCTGTGCCTCCTAAGTGCTGAAACTAAAGGCCTATGTTACCACACTACATCTGAGAGTTATATTTCAAACACAGAAAGACCCAGAGAGCCATAGCTTCATGCATATTCCTATCTTGAATCATGTTGCCATTATTTAAAGCAGGTATAAATATATTTGTCTATTGATGTTTACCTTGTGGAAATGAAAACTACAGAATTATGAATAGCAGAAGCTAGTTAAATTTTTTATTACATTTACTTGTGTATGTACGTGCACGTGTGTGTGCGTGTGTGTGTATGCGTGTGCATGAATGTCACTGTGCACATGTGGAGATCAGAACGCAACTTAAAGGAACTGGTTCTCCTACCATACAGGTCCCAGGGATTAAACTCAGGTCATTAGCTTTGGAAGCTCGGCTCTTTAAAAGCCTCAGGTGTATCTTAAGAATGAATAAGAATTTCCCAAGAATGGTTAAAAATTTGAGTAAGGAAATAGGAACGCCATACTTTACATTTAATAAAATTTAGGGATCTCATTATATAGACCATGTAATTTGTTTCTTTTATAAAACAAATGTAAATTTTATTTAAAGTCTAAAATTTTTTAGTTAATTTTTAATTGGTTTCATGTTGTTATAATAAGATTTTGGATGCTAGGAACTTTATACAGGAAAGAAATTAGCTTACTTTTATGGAAGTTAAGGACATGACACTAGCATCAGCCTCTCACTAGTGGTTTTGGTATCAAAATGGCAGGAGCTCATATAGAAGAGATCACAAGAACAAGAAGCAAAAGACTGAGGAGGTGCTGAGGTTGCTTTTTATAGAACAGCCCTTTCTTTTTGGAAACCACTCACTCCTGGCCTCTCCAACCCTTTTTACGACACTAACATAAATCCACTTCTGAGGTGAAACCCCTAGTGATCTACTTACCTTGCACTAGACCATACCTTCTAAAAGTTCCTCTCACTTAGCACTGCCACAGTGAAGTTCAAGAACTTCAGCACACAACCTTTTGGGGGACATACTCAGTGATATAGAAACCATAGCTGTTGGATATTTGACAGAATCTTTCTAGAGATTAATTTTTACAGTGCTGAGGCTTGACCCTAGGGTCTTACATGTTAATCAGTTGTTTTACCCACAAGCTACATTCCTAGCTCAAAAAGTTTTTATTAATGTAGGTGCTAAACACCAAAGTTCAGACTTCATTTAAAATTTATTATTTAAAAATTGCACTTTGGTTAATTTTCCACAGGCATATCATTGTCAAATACCATGGTAAATGCAGGTTTGACTTCTTTTAAAAAAATAGAAGAAACAAATGCAAGAGAACTTGAATTGGTATGTAGTACTCACTTATTCTCAATATTGCCGAATTCTGTTTAAGTTCTAAATCTTTACTTTTATGTCTTGTTTTGTATTAAAATTATTTTCCTGGGGCTTGGGAGATGACTCAGTTAGGGAGATGATACAGTCAGTTAGTATGACTGTGCACATCACTCAAGTACAAGACCTGAGTTCAGATTTTCAGGGCACAGCGACTTGGACAGAGAGAACAGTGATAACTGAGGTTTACTGGTCAGCTAGTCTAGCTGAGTCCATGGGCTCCAGGAGCAATGAGAGAGCCTGTCTCAAAAATTATATAAATAATAATAATGATAATGATAATGTGCCAAGAAATTGAGGAAGACAACCAATGTTGACCTTTGGTCTTCATATGCACATATGCATGCACATGTATGACCATATACATCACAGACACAGAATTATTTTCTTCATAGTTATAAGTATCTTAATTACTAAGGTTTGGGATGACAAACTTTATTATTAAACCTATGGATTCTAAAGGAGTATTTAATTTTTAAAAATTAATTTATTTTTATTTTAAGGGTGTTGTTACCTACATTTATGTAAGTGCACCAGTGTATGCAGTGTCTGGAGAGGCCAAAAGAGGGCATCAGATCACCTGGAACTGCAGTAACCTGTGGTTGTTAGCCACCATGTAGGTGGTGGGAGCCAAACTTTGGCCCTCTGTAAGGGAACCAGTGCTCTTAACCACTAAGCCATGTCTCCAACCTCCTAAAGAATATAATGGTGACACCTCTCTTCCTAAGGCTCAGGGATCAATGTGGAAGAGGAGGTGAATGATTGTAAGAGCCAGAGGTGGTAGATGAATACTAGGAAACTGTGTTGTCTGAAAGCCACAGGGTAATTACACATATGAAACTACAGTACTTATGATAATATGTATAAGACCTGTGCAAACCCAAGCCAGACAGGGGCCAGCATGGATGGGGGAGGTGAGTAGGAAGCCCCAGTCCTAGCTGAGGATCTATTGGAACTTAAAGGATACTGGGAAAGGGAGAGTCAGTTTCCTTTACTGGTTTGATACCTGATAAGTTGATCAGACTCCAAGGGATAGACCCATATCCAAGAGAACTTGGGATTAGATGCTGATAGGCCTTTTAAAAAAGACAGTAATAAAGGACATGAAGTCCAGGTTGGGAGGATAGTAAGGTAGAGGAGAGTGGAAGAGGTTCTGAATATAATTAAAATATACTATATGAAATTCTCAAATCAATAAATTAAAAAAATGATATAAATATGTTTAGATTTTAAGTAGGCATCCGCCTTTTGGAACCCAGATAAAAGAAGCTGTGATGCATCTACCAAAATATGAAGTTGAAGTAGAACAGGTGAATATCTTCTATTTCTTAACATAATGAGCATTAAAGCCGAGTATGAATACTGATGTTACTTATAAATATTTTTATACCTATTCTTTTTTGAAGGTTGCAAGATATAGTGAAACCAAGGCAGAAATCTTAGTGACCGTTACATTAAAAAACTGTGAACAGCTACATACTAAAAGAACGGCACCAGATTCTCACTATGTTACCTTAATTATAGGTGATGCAGATAATCAAGTTGTCTTTAAGCACAAAATTATGTAAGTGATTATGAAATTTCTAATTTTATTTTTAAGCATACACTGTAACTGAAATTTTTACTGTAAAGTACAGTAGTTAGATCACTGTGGAATCAATTAAATTACAGTTTCCTGATATAATAATAGGGCAGTTTTGCTACCTGGCTGTTAAAGGATAATATTAACATTGGGTGTGCTGCTTTAGACTGTGCTACTTTATAGTTGGAGCTCAGAGGAAGAAAGTATAAAATGGAGAGGTCTGAAACAAGTGAGCAGATGACCTGCGGAGGGCTTTCTTAGTGTGCTGCTTTTCACCATTTTGACTGTCTTAGTTACTTTCTCTTACTGCAATAAAAACACTAACCAAAAACAAGTTGGGGAGGAAAGGGTTTATTTTATCTTACATCTCCCATGTCACAGTTCACTCCTGAAGTCAGGGCAGGAACCTGCTGGGGGAACTGAAGCACAGACCATGGAGGAAAACTGCTTGCTGGCTTGTTCTCCTGGCCTGTGCTCAGTCTGCTTTCTCATACAGCACAGGACCACCTGCCCAAGGGTGGCACCGCCCATAGTGGGCTGAGCCCTCCCACATCGCTCAACAACCAATCCAGATGTGTCAAGTTGATGACTGAAGTTATCTAGCACAGTGGCTTACTACTCTTTGGATACTCTTCTACTCACCTCAAAATATAGCTTCTATATTCAAATTAAAATCTAAAAGTCTACTGTAATTCCATTGTAGGTTGTATGTAGGCAATTGGATAAACCACATAAAGGAGAGTCCTCTTTTATGCCTAGTTTTCTAGTGGGCCATTCTATAGTTTTTACCTCATCACTTTATAGATATTATTACCATCTCTCAGAATGTCATTAGCAAACTCTAAGGAAATCAGTTTCAGCAATTACTAATCACTTTTTAGTAATTAGTAGGTTCCCAATACTGAATTGCTTATAAAATAGATGCTATCATAATCCACATTTTATAGAGGAAGAAATTGGAACAAAGAGATTGTAGTCACTTCTGCTGGTATCATATAACTACTTAATAACAAAATCTCATTGACTCTAAGCATCCTTACCCCCAAGGCCTTCACTAACCATGTTAACTGTACTTCTAAATTCAGGAATGGCAGTGACTAAAACAGGAATCTCCTAAGTGTTAACAGGATATAGGAGGATACATGCAAGCTTCCAAAAGAAGCTGCAGTGATTGGTGGGATATGCCTCTTATCCATACTTGCTCTTCTACAACTGACCCTGGCAAACTTAGATAATTCTGGGAACTGTTGAAGCTGAGAATGGTCCTGACTATGTAAGAATAAATGAAGTTCAATTATAAAATGTGTTGTTGGATAGGGACTGGAGAGATGGTTAAGAGCACTGACTGCTTTTGCAGAAGATTCCCAGGACCCACATAGTGGCTAACAACCTTTTGTAACACCTGTTACAGGGGAATCAGATGCCTTCTTCTGAACTCCATGGAAATTGCATGACATGTGTGCACTTACATACATGCAGGCAACACACTCACATAAAAATAAAAATAATTAAAATATTTTAAGGAATTGTTACTAGTTTGTGATAGTATTAGATACATACAATTTCAAATCACTTTAAAAGATTGTTGAAGTTGTTTCTCACAAATAAATTTAATACATTTTAAAGTGATAGGGATTTAGAGGCAAACTTCTGTATTGTTGATAGCAAATATGGATTTATCTTTGGCTTCAAATGAATCAGTTCAACTTGGGATCAGCTGTTGTTAAAAAAATTTTGGTCAAGATAGCTCCACTGTTATCCTAGCACTTAGGAGGTGGATACAGGAGGTCATCTTTTCAAGGTCATCCTTACCTACATAATGAATTTGAGGCCAGCCTGGGCTACTTGAGACCCTATCTGAAAAAAACAAAACAAAACAGATTGAGCAAACAAAAACCTCCAGTGACATTTTATTCCTCCTCCTCAGAATTTAGGAAAGTAGTTTTTAGTAACTTACTACTAGAAAAGTCCTGCCTTAGGAACAAGTAGCCCTGAAATTAATATATTATTTCATTGAATGTTTATATAACATTAAAATATACATTATTGCTTTTCAGGGATTCTGTATTGCTAAAAGTTGGAAATTGGCCTAAAAAAATTGATGTTAAGAGAGCTCTTGCATCTGAAGATCTTAGCATAAATCTAATTAGCTCTGACTTTGGTAAGCTATTTGAAATAATGAAGATATGAGTGCAAAAATGTGATAGCATTTTAAAATTATTTCCTTTATACCGCCTAATAAATAAAAATAATATTAGCTAAAAATAAACTTGAAGGGAAGTTCGTCTGTTTAGATATGGGGAAGATAGATGGAACGGGATCGCGTATTTCAAATTTCCTTTTCTCATTTATAGACATTTTGTTTTCCCAGATAGTTAGATTTCAATGATAGAAACATTTTTGTTTTTAAATTTTTTATCATGTATAGATATATACATTTTAATTTGTCATATTTTTAATCTTTTCAAGATGTTTTAATTTCTTGGACTTAACTCTAGTGCTACAGTAGTTTAAAATATCTTTTAAAATAGTCTCTGTATAAACAATGTGATTTTAATAAGCATTTGCATACATTCTTTTTCCAGTTGGTCTTGATATTCAAAAGAAATTTACAGTGTTTTATTTAGGACCCAAGTGGTTTGGAAGCCAAAGAGTTATACAAAGAAAATCAGAAACAGAAATTTCTCATTCTAAATACTCAGATAGATCTACTGTAGCAGGATCCAATAAAAGTAAGTAGTTGCATTAGTTTCTGTTTTCTACTAAAGCATCAATATGGTCAGGAAGGAGTGTCACTATAGTATTGTTTCACTCAAATTGTTGTTGGAATGTAATTACATATTTAGGTTTCAGACAATAATATATTATGTTAATAATATATAGTAGAAATTCTCTCTTACAGTTAATATTTTTCCAAATTGGGATGATAATTGAGCAGCAAAGTATTTGATAAATTTTTATATGCATTATCCCCTTTCATACACACTTCATTTTTAGGGTCATTGTGAAGGGAATCCAGAGACATAAAAGGCAAACTAGGATGAAAGTGAATTTAATTTTTTATTAAAGAAAATTTTAAACATACACAGATATAGACAGAAGTGTATCATGAACTCTTAGGTACTCACTAGGCAACTTAAACAGTGATCAACTCATAACTGATACTGTGTTTCCAATACTGGGCTCAATTTTCTCCTTTTGTATTTTGAAGTAAATTTCAGATATCTCATCATTCCTTTGTAATTGTTATGTTATAAATTTGTAAATGATTTTAAAAGTTCACATTTTATACATAAAAATTAATGTCATCTAATACTGAGTCAGTATTCAAATTATTGTTTCATAAATATCATAATATATATACAATTTTGATATCATCTAGGTCTAACAAATTGGCTCCTGAGTCTTTTTGACTTGTCTCTAGCCATTTCAATAGCTAACTTCTTTGTTATGCACGATGATAAGCTATTCTAGGTACATCTTGTATATTTCTAGAGTCAGATCATAGTCAACTTTTTCTCCAAGGAGGCTTGATACTTCTTAATGATAGCTTTTCATCACTGTCTGTGTCTTGGAGGTCCTCACTGCCATTGAGTACTAACCCTAGATTTTTCTATGTAGAAGGTTAGAATATATGTGATGTATTTTTTTCTTAAAGATAAAATACATCATGTATATTGTAATTATATATCTTAGAAATGCCAAGAAATTTGTCAGTGACTCAAAAAATGATAAATTGCACCAATCTTTTGTCATTTAGCACAATATATATACAGTGTAACCAATCTGAGAATAGCAACACCATCCTTAACATGATTTTTAAAATTTAAGGTGTATTTTTAAAAATCCTGGATGTGTTGGTTGCGGGCCTGTAATCCTATCACTAGGGAGGCAGAAGTAGGATAATTGCTGTAAATTTGAGGTCAGCCTATGCTTCATATTGAATTTTTTATTTTTTCTTTTATGTGTGTTTTGCCTACATGTATGTAAGTGCACCACATGTGTGCAATACCTACAGAAGTCAGAACAGGGCATCAAATCCTCTTGGAACTGGGGTTAAGGACAGGGGTTAGCTATCAGTCAGGTGCTGGGAACTAAGCTGGGTCCTCTGTAGGAACAGCCAGTGCTTTTCATCACTGAACCATCTCTCCAACCCCATGCATAAAGAATTCTAAGTTAGACATAGATATCTATCTGCTCTCTCAGAAAGATTACTACAGCAGCCATGGACACCTTTGTGGAGCTCAGTACCAAAGCCAAGATGCTCATTGTGGGCCTGGGCACTTGGAAGTCTTCCCCCGGTCCAAGTCAGGGAAGCCGTGAAGGTAGCCATTAGTGCTGCATATCCTCAAATTGACTGTGTGCATGCATATTATAACAAGTGTGAAGTGAGAAAAACCATCCAAGAGAAGATCAAAGCAAATTATAAAACCAATTCAAGACTGAGACAAGAAAGTTACTAAAGTGGATGAAATATTCAGTAACATGGAGGAAAAATTTAAAATACAGAGGAAAATGCGGCAAGGAAATTGAGATTCTTTTAAAAATCTCTAGAAATGAAGAATCAAATAAAAAAAACTCAGCAGAAACCCTCAGCAGCAGACAAGACTAAATGGAAGAACAAATTTCAGGGATGTAAGATAAGATTGAGATAATAATACATACAGGCATAAATAAAGAAAAAAATTAATAAACATGACCAAAACATCCAAGAAATATTGTATATATTCAAGAAGCCAAAGAATCCTGGGGACAAAAGTACGAGCTAATATGAAGTCAAATGGCTTAATGAATGAAATTATAGCTGAGAATTTCCCAAACCCATAAAAAGAAATAGACATCTAATCATGGGAAACATTTAAAATCCCTAACAGATATGACCAGAGAGGAACCTTTAATGATATAGCATAGTCAAGAGGTTAAAAATACAAAACAACTCTTCTGAACCTGAATCTATTTCAAGAACAAAATGAATGCAAAGCTGTGACTATTTATGCATCCCACTTAGTAGGGAGTGGTAGATATCTATCTAGCAGCATCTCCTGAAACAAGACTGTTCTCTCTAACACTCCACCCCCATCTTCTGTAAGATTCGAGTCATTCAGAATGGATGTCTTGTGTCCACTTTTCCCTTTCATCATCATCTCCATCTGGAACAAGCTGGTCAGGGTGTAGAATCTGGTTAACTGCAAGCTGAAGACCAACACACTGGCCATACAGGCTATCTGAGCACAGTGACTGTTGCTCTGGACGAATCCCTCTGTGCTTCTGGAGGCAATGATGACCAAGCTATGCTGTGGGATCTCAATGAAGGCAAGCACCTTTATACACTCAACGGTGGGGATGTCATCAATGCCCTGTGCTTCAGTCCCGTCCACTACTGACTCTGCGGTGCCACCGATCCCAGTATCAAGACCTGGGACTTGGAGAACAAGATCATTGTGGAGGAGCTGGAGCGAGAACGATCAGCACCGGCAGCAAGGAGCCACCCCAGTGCACCTCTCCAGCCTGGTCTGCTGATGGTCAGACCCTGCTGGCTACACAGAAAATCTGGTGAGAGTGTGGCAGGTGACTGTTGGCACCTGCTAAAAGTTTATGGCAGAGTTTTAAAAATAAAAATGGCTTTCTGAAAAGAAATTTTTAAGAAGAAATAATTTTAAAAGCTGTAATGAAAAAAATAATTCACATACTGGAAAAAAAACCATTAAAATAACGTCCAGTCTGTCACCAGCAACCCTAAATGCCAAACCAGAGAGGCATGGAAAGATACATTTCAAGACCTGAAAGTAAATGACTGTCAACAAAGATTGTTATCCCCAGAAAAGTTATTTTTTTAATTTATAGGTATATTAGAATATTTCAAGACAAGCACAAATTAAAACAATTCATGCCAACTAAGCCAGAAGTGCAGAATAATCTTGAATAATATGTACAGATGAAGAAGAAAGACGATTTCACCCACTAGACCTTAGGAAATAATGTTTCACCAGACCAACAAATGAACAAAGGAGAGCTGGGAAGGAATTAGTCATGTCCAACACAAATCAGAAAACATCTAATACTATCAGGAGATGAAGTAAAGAACTGCCTGTAAACCAGCTAACCAGAACAACCACCACCAAAGTCATCAGTAATAACAAATCTTTCTCACTAATAACCTTACCACTGAAAGACACAGACCAAGTAGGTTAAAAATGATGGAAGACTTCAAAGCCCCCACTCTAACATTGAGATAGATCTTCCAAACTAAAAACCATCAAAGAAACTTCAAAAATAAACTATACATTGAGCATGGTGGCTCATGCCTTTAATTCCAGCACTCAGGAGGCAGAGGCAGGCAGATCTCTGAGAGACAGAGGCCACCATGGTCTACATAGAGAGTTCTAGGCCAAATGAGGCTACAGTTTTTGTCTCAAAAATAAAATAAAATAAATTATACCACTGATGAACTGGATTTAACAGGAGTATTGGGGCAGCCTTGCTGCTGCTGCTGCTGCTAACTTCTCGCTCCAGTTCATCCACAATGATCTTGCTCTCCAAGTCCCACCCAAATATTGATAGTACAGAGTCAATAGTGGTTGGGACTGATATCCACAAAAATAGAGCATATAATTTTCATTCCTGACAAGATTTTTGAACTTGGCCTTGAAATGTGGTAAGCTCCCAGAATCTCAGTTAGGCTTGCAGATCCTGGCTAGGTTTTACTAAGGAAAGCAATCTGCAGTCATTGTGCACCATCTTGTGGCAGTGTTTCAAAATGCATCTTTTTAGAAGTCAGATTAAGAGACAGACATAGCCAGTCTAAGAGACAGGCATAGTCAGTCTGACTGGGGTAAGAGGAAATCTTATCTTGGTTTTAATTTGCCACCTTCTTTAAGGCTGATTAGGCTCCAATAGATGAACACACACTGAGGGACATTTGGATACACAAACTTGACTCAATAGGCCTTAACATATATGACAAAATGCATGAAGTCCTGTGGGTGGGCTATGGGGATGGTGCATATAGGGAAGAGGGGGGCTAAATTATGAGTAAGATATATGAAATCCACAAAAATTCAATAAAAATACTTTTAAAAGAGAGACATAACTCATGTCAAAAAACAATTTACAAGGGAGTGAGTTCCTCCTAGTCATCTCATCCCTGAAACCATAAGTTCCTTCTGTTAATAAATTAAATTAATCCTTGAGGGGAGAACTGACACAGCTATGTAACTCAAGAGGCAGAATGGTTGAAAGATAAGGCTTTAGAAGTAGATTACAGATAGTAAAGGCTTCAGTTTTCTACTTCTTCAGTTCATAGTTTGGGTGTATAGCTCATCTGAATGAGCTAATTTTTCACATGTGAAGTGATGATATAATAGAAATACCATATAGGCAGATAACCAAGAATGACCAAATATTTGAGGGAAATGTGGAATATGTATAACTCCAAAATCAAAGAAAAGTGGATGAGAGAGCAACATGAGAATTTCAGAATGTAGTGAGACTTAATATTAATACCGTGACCTCCAAGAGATTAAACATCAAATTGCAACAATAAAATGTAATAATGAAAAGAACAGGCACAGAGAAGTAATCTATGACTGGAAACACACTGGAGATACAGTTTGTAGAGTCTAAATGAAACAAACTAAAAGAGACAAAGGGGACAATCTAGGAGCCTAGTATCTGCCTAAACAAGTATTCTAGAAAGATAAAACAAACAAAATTCAGAAGGAAAAATAGAGAAAATTTTCTAGATCTGAAGTGAGTCATAAATCTGCACATCAGAAAAAAAACATGTACTGTTAGGATAAATGAAAGAAAATTACTAACAAGGGCATCTTTGCAGCATTTCCAAAAATTATGAATGTTTCCAATGAATAAAAACCATGCTTATAAAGGTTGTTTTTTTATCAGCAGTACTGGATACTATTAGAGACTTAAAATTCTAGAGGATAAATGGTTGTTCAACTTTGTATTCTAAACCCAACCAAACTCTTGAATACATGCTAAAATAAATATTCTTAATATGTCCAAAAGTTTAGAAAGTTGCAGAAAATGAGGACCAGTATAACAAGGGTGTTAACCAGGGAAGAAAAGGTCAAAGAATCTAGTTATAGTGAATTTATCTCAAGAGCTTTATGAAAGGAAGTTTCACAATGGTACCAACAGAACAGGCTTCCATTGCATTAGAAATTAGAGGATTCAAGAAGTTATCTACGGGAATAGACTTTTCCTCTTTTTCTTTTTTGTCACTGGAATATTGAATAGACTTTAAGAAACTATGGTTAAGAGCACTTGCTGCTTAATCATGAGAACTGGAGTTCAGACCCCTTCACCTGTTTCAAGTAGCTCATGTCTGTAACTCTAGGTATAAGGGATCCAGTACCCTTTCTGGTCTCCATGGGCACCTGCACAAACATGTGTGCAGACACTTACATACATGTTCATATACATAGAGACATAAATAAAAAATTAAATCTTTTTAAAAACTAAAAAGAACAAAGAAGTAAATATAAGGTAGATGTTACTAGGCTAAAAGGAAAGGAATAATGTTAGGGAAAGTCATATAGTCATATATTGCTCCAGAAAGAAAAGAATCCCATTTGATTCTGCATAAAAATAAAAATAGTTTTACTTTCTGTTTATCTCAAATCAGCTAATTTTTTCTGACTCTACTATCATCAATACTGTTTTTGATAATTTTTATCTTGGAAATAGATTAAAAAAATAGTAGTCATCTGTATTAGCCAGAAGATGGGGATGTTCCATTACTTTTGTAACTCTTGAGCATTCTTGTCTCTAGTTCAAAAATAATTACACGGTAATTCTTATCTTTCACTTGTGATCTCAGAGTGGTCTTATCTGAGTATTGAGTATATTCTCAATCTTATGTTCAATTGAGACTGCTGTGGTTTAGCTGTCTACTGAAGATGCCAGGGATTTACCATTTTATTATTATTACTACTACTGCTATTACTTATTATTGCATGAGTACCTATGTTTAATGGTTAATCTTCACTGTGAACTTGACTGGATTTTCAGACACCTAGGAAATATATTTCTGGATGTAGCTATGAGAGTGTTTCCAGAGAGGTTTAACTTAGAGGGAAGAGCCACATTGAATTTAGGTGGCACTATCCTGTGGGCTGGGGTCCTGAACTGAATAAAACAGGAAAAAAGAAAAAGCCATCTGAGCACCAACATTCATCTCTCACTGCTTTCTGACTGTGGATCCAATATGATCTGATGGTCCATGCTTCTGTCCCTACAGCTAGAGCCACACTCACTGTCATGTCTTCCCTACCATGACAGACTCTATCTTCAGATGGTGTGAGCCAAAACCCCCTCCTTCCTTAAGTTGTTTTTGTCAAGTATTTTCAAATGATTTGTTTTTATCATTTTTAATTATGTGTATATGTACAGGTATGTGCATATGAGAGTAGGGGCTGCACATGCCAGAGACATCAAAGTTGTGAAATGTCCACTGGGTGCTGGGAACCCAACTCAGGTCCCCTGGAAGAGCTGTGCATGTTCTTAAATGATGAGCCATCTCTCCAGCCCTTTGCCAGGTATTTTGCCACAACAGCAAGACAAGTAACTAATACACTGTGTCAGATTTTGTCATTGTTTCAAAAACCTGAAACAATTTAAAAGAGGAAGAATTTATTTGAGCTTTTAGTCTATCGTGGATGACTCCATTGTTTCTGGGCTTGAGGTAAGGCAGCACATATGGTGAAAAGGGTGTGGTAGAACACAGTTGCTTCTCTTATGGCAACTAGAAACAGAAAGATACAGGTGGGCACCAGGGATGTGCTAAATCCTTGAAGGCATTCTTCCTGTGGCCTATAAAAATCAGGCCCCACTTCCCAGTGCCTCCCCATAATGACATAATTTATGAAGACATTGATAGATTAGTCCATGGATAAAGGCAAGAGCCCTCATTGATCGGTCACCTCTTAATGATTATATCAGGGACCAAATCTGCAACGCATGAGCCTTGCGGGGGGGGGGTTGCATTTCATATATTAAACCATAACAGTACTTAGCACATTGACCTGCCTAGTCTTCAAAGAGACCAGATACTTGCTTTGTATAGTGAGCCTTCATTTATTCCAAGCTGGTACAGATAACATTGTCAGTGTCTAGATGAAAAAGTTGAGCAATGACACTAAAAATGAAAAGATCAAGAATGTTTATAAAGGTTTTAAAACCTGTCCAACATTTCTAGGTCACTTAAAATTTGTGTTTGAGAAAAGATAAACTGGTGTTGGTTTCTAAAATCTGTGGTTTGCTGCCTTTGAATATTGTGCCCTCTGTCTGGAAGTCGTCTCCTTGTCTCCTTCTATAGATTAGATGTTGTCTATTCTGTAAAAATAATTACAATGTCTCTCTCCTCCTTCATGTTAGCAGCCAGAAGTAATATCAAGAAAATGTTTATTTAAAATATAGTAAATGTGCCAGGCCTGGTGGCACAGGTCAGTCCTTCCAACTACTTGATGGTACTGAAGCAAGAACATCATAAGTTCAAGGCCTGGCTGGAATGCCAGCTTAGGAAACTTAGTGAGATTATCAAAATAAAAAGTAGAAAAAGAAAGCTAGGGTAGCTGCCCTACTTAACTCAGTGGTAGTTTACTTAGCATACACAGGGCCCTAGGCGCAATCCCTAGTACTGTAAGTAACAAAACAACAGAAAACACACATACACATAATAATAAATGAATAAATTATATATTTAGATACATTAATTATAGTTTAGAGAAGCCAAGCTAGAAGTAGTCTTTCCTTTCTTTGAATTCCTACAGTAAATTTGTGTGTCCCTAAAGCATTTTTTGTAACATTCACTAAATATGTGTGATAGCTTATTTACTAACTAGTCAGGGTACCATCAAAATGTCATGAAATTTGCTTATTTTCAGATCTCAGACTTAAGTATAAAAGTATTAAGCCCCACCTTCATTCTTATTTTCTTAAGGACAAAATTTATTAGCATTATTCTGCTATATTTGACTCTTTATATCAGAGAAGTTGAAAGAAGCTACAGGTGGTCAGATGCTCTGTGTGAAAAGCTGGGGATGGGACTCCTAGTAAGACAGGAACTGTTACTAGAAATGTCATTTTAAATTGCATGGATTAGCATTTGAGAAAATTTGAAAGTCATAATCCCTCCTACCACCTAAGAGAAAACAGAGTGGATTCAAGTTATTTATATTAAATTTATAATAGTACATATAGTAACAAATGAATGTTTCATGTTAATTTAGGAACAGCTGCCTGCAAAAAACCTGGGAACAGAGACTGCAATCATCATTGTAAAAATAAACATACATGTGGACATGACTGCTGTGAGTTCTGGGGAAAAAATTCATTTTAGGCATTCAAAAATGAAAGGTCTTTGATGAATAATAATGATATTCTAATTATATATGTTTATATATGTGTATATATATGTTTATCTCATTCAACTTGTAACTCTCCAATAGTTTTCCTTCTTTGGGGGATGAACATAAAATAAAGTAAATGTTATATTTGAAATTCTGAGGAAATTTACAGTTTTTTTATGATACCTAAAATGTAATAATATAAAGAATCTAAGATTTCACCAGTCATATTGGTACACATTTATAATGTAGCACTTGGGAGGCTGAGGCAAGAAGATTATAAGTTAAAGGCCAATCTGGGTTACATAGCAAGACCCTGTCTTAAAAATAACAACAAGAAACAAATCTAAAATTTCTTTGATAGGTAAAATTGGAGTTGCACAAAAGTCAGAAATTAAAGAGTCAGTAATGTCTTCCTATTTGTCTGACTTAAGAAGCAGAAATGCTGTTTCATCTCTTCCTCCAGTTAAACGTCTCAAGGTTAGTTTAATAACATGAATCCTTTGTTCTGCAATTAAATGCAAATATCATTTGTTCTGTGCATCAATTAGGTAGATATCCGTAGTATACTTAAAATTTATTTATGAGCTTGACTAGAAAGATGACCATTATTTATGATCTGTAAATCTACTTTAAGAACATAAATAGACAGCCTTTCCTTCCCTCATTAGTCTATTATTATTTAAGCCAGAGAAGTGGAAAAAAGAGAAGAGCATGCACATGACTTGGTTCAACAACAGCATAATTAGATATCTTGTTCTTTCTTGACTGTCTGAGCTGGACTGGACTGGAAGTTCTGAAGCTGATTTGGAGCCTTGTGTCTAGATGTACTGAGCAAGAGCTTTCTTTCCAAGTGATGAAGAAATGAGGTTCTACTGGTTGGTAGGCTAGTCACTAGTAGACATTTCCTAAGCCCAAATCGTCATATCTTAGAAAAGCCCTTTTGTGGGGCATTTGTACAATGGTCACCACATTCTCTAAGAAAATAATTTGTAATGGTTTTTTTCCCTCCTTCCTTTCCTCTCTACCTTCCTTTATTCTTACTTTTCTTCCATGTTATTCCTTGTTTCTTTCCATCTTCTTTAAGCATCAAGAATATGTCAGAGTGTTAAAGCATGAGATTTAGTCTCAATCAATAGAGTTTATAATTGAGTCAAGGATACAAATAAGTAAATAGGCTTTTCAGTAAAGTGTGATGAGTGATTCTGTGACAGATGTGTAAGATACTTTGGTTTAGGTAGAAAATGTACTCAGTTCGTATGTGGTAGGCCTGGAAATGATCCTAATAGACATGATTGAGACTTAAAGGAAAAGCCAAGTGTAGAAGGACGGGGCACCAGAATAGTGGCAGGGACCAATAGAGTAATATTCTAGGTAAGACTATCCAGAGGTCTGGAGTATGTGATGGTGGAGAATAGCTGAAGTAACACAGTATGTCTGAAGGTCAATTTTAAGCAGTGAGAGATGAGACTGAAGACAAACAATGCAGACATTTTTGTTTGGATTTACTATGTTTCAATCTTAAAGTATTGAAGTATTGAAGGGCTTTAATCAGTGATGTGATAAGAGCTGGATTTATAAAGAAATTCTGGCTACAATGAATGGAAAGGGTTAGAAGATGACAAAAACAGGGGCCTCAGGACTCACCATTCTTAGTAACTGAAGCAGACTGATGGTAATCTAGGACAGTGGCAGGTAGCAGTCACTGGGATTAAAATATTTTTCAGAAATATTTTAATGAATATTAAAGTGTTGTCACTTCATTGGTTGTCAGGGAAGATGGAGAAGGAGTAGTCAAAATTATTGCCCACCTTTCTGGCTTGAACAACTGGGAGAAAAACTGGGCCTCTAGGACAGGAACAGTAAAGGGAAGCAAAGTTGGGGAAGAAGAGACAGGATTGACGCAATTTAAGAAAGTTTAGAATTTAGGTCTATAAATGGTAAAGTACTTGCCTAGCATACTAGCATATGTAAGACCTTGGGTTCAAGTCTTAATACCACCACTTACCACCACCAATAACACCACCAATAATAATAATAATAATAAAAGAGGCCTAGAAGATATCTACATAAAGATGTCCCACAAGCAGCCGGATATAACTGTTTGAAAATCAGAAGGTACAGAGAGCTAAAATAGAAATGTAGCTTTGGGAGTCAGCCATACAAAGATGATACTTGAAACCATAGAAGGAAAGAGACCTGTCATTGAAAACATACCACATGGAGAGTGAAGACAGAAGGCCCAGGAAAAACCATGAAAACTGTCCATATTTAAGAAGGGTCTGAGAGCAATATTTGAGTTGGAAACTAGCTTGAGTTTTTTTTACTTTATTAATTTATGTACAAGCAGAAATTTTACTGTATAGGTTTATTTGTTAAGGTCTTCATGTGAAAGTGAGAGTTGAACTTGTAATGTTTTTCATTAACAGGTACAAATGAACAAATTTCAAAATGTGAACCTTAAAGAGTTTAGTTTTACTCCAAGGCCATCCCTTCCCAGTATATCAAGGTACAAATACAATGTTAATATCTAAGATAAAATACTCATTTAAACTATGTTTCAAGGAAAGTTGGTCACTATCTACTCAGAGAGAATCACAGTAATCATAACAATAATATAAGAAAGGTTTCATCATCTTTCATATCCCAAATTTACTTTTAGAAGTTAACATTATAGAATGTTAATATTTGTTGAACTACCTCTTTCCTAGGAAATTACCTAGTCCATGTATCATCCCCCAGGTTCTCTGCCTTCTAAAAGTGACAGGATATACTCTGCCTTAAAAAGGAGAACTATATATCAAAGTCTAATCTTTCCTTCAGGTGATCATTCTATGCTAATAATTCCTCAGATTTGAAAAATATTTTTAATTAAAAATTTTGTTTTTTGTGGAATATCCTTTTTGACCTTTGTAACAACCTGGCTCATAAAATAATTTTGTCTCATTTAAATTTATAGTGTTGAGTGACATTTTGAGACAGCATCTTGGTATGTAGCCAAGGCTGTCTCTGAACTCGTTATATAGTCCAGGCTGATCTCAAATTCATGATCCTTTTGCCTTAGACTCTCAATGCTGAGATTACAGATGTGTGCCACCATTCCTGAAATTTATGAAAAAGCATACCTCATATTCCTAGTTAGTAAGCAGAAGGCCATAGGTGATAATTCACTGTTCTTTTCCTATATCATGATGTAGAGAAAGAGAGTGTTATATATGTAACTTCCCATACAGATAAAGGTGTTCTTTTTTAAGTGTACTGATTTTTTTGACAGTTTAGTGTATGTACATAATGAATTTTAGCAATTTCACCCCCTATTAACCTCTCTCATCCCCCTTCCTTCTCTCACCAAAACTCTTCTTCCCAGCAAGTCTTCCTTGTATGCTTGTCTTTTGTGTGTAATTAGAGTTCCTTCCATAAGTGTAGGTGAGAGATTATTTAATGGAGTATAGGCAACTTATCAGTGGCTACACAAGTGAATAAAATGATACACCTTTCTCCAGCCACCATTGTCAGTAGTCTCTCAGGAAGGATCCGATAAGGGTATTCTATGTGCAAAGATGACATGAAATTTATTTAACAACCAGTACAGAGCAAGAACTGTCCAATCAGAATTCTAGATCCCAGAACTACTTCTAGAGATCTCAACTTTTATATCTAACTGAAAATAGCCATAGTAATGATTTCTAAGATTGTGTAATGACAGGTATCTACTGGGAACATGTGAAGATGACTGAGTGTTTTTACCCTTTGCTACTTAGGCCAAGTACAGTTTACCACAGAAGAGTTGAGTGGATAAACTATACTTTTCCATGTATATGAACAAGTGGTTGCCAAGGGCGTATTCATTATATTTTCTTTTTCTGGTTTTAATTTTCTTAATAAAGGTCAGAATATTTAAACATACCTGAACTGCCTACATTGGAACAGCAGAATCAGCATGAAATCTATGGAAAAGTTCAACAAGAACCATCTGAATATGGAGACAAGGGTAAAGTACTGTTGACACTGAATTGGGAAGGAATATGATGGTTGCTCGGGTTAATGGGTTATTTAATTGAAAACCCAGTATCTAACATTATTATGACTATTAACTTACAATATTTTCTCTTGGTTATTGAACCAATTTAAATTTTTATTTTATTTCAGATGGACTTGCGAATGTCAGAGATTTTTTTAAAAGTATCTTCCCTCCAAAGTGTTGACTATTTTATTCAAAGATAATATGAGGGAGAGCTGAGAAAATTAGAAATCCTTAGGTAAACAAAGCGTGAACATGATTGATTACCACTTATATATGTTTTTAGAATTTTAAATATCTTTATATTTATAAAATTACTCCAATTTCATAAACTAGCCATGTGATCTTGGGGAAATTATTTAACCTCTTTGATTCTTAGTCTCATCTTTAAAATTAAAGTATTGAGGGCCAGTGAAATGGTTTCATGGGTAAAGCTGCCAAGCTTGAAGGCCTGAGTTCAATCTCTAGAACCCACATAGTGCAAAGAGAAAACCAGTTCTTGCAAGTTGTTCTTGGACTTCTACATGTATACTATGGCATGTGTACAATCACACACATATACTAACACACATATATGCAAATATATGCATACATATAAAAATAAAGGTATTGAATAATAGACCAATAATATTTCTTCAGTTCTCAAATATATGATTTTTATAATTTCTGAATATTATGAGAATATAAACTAAGGTAAGAGAAAATTTGTAGTTTAGATTTGTTTTTTATTTGTGTCTGTCATTAAATTAATGCAGGAATACATAATAATTCTTTGGCTCTGTGCCTTGTTCGTCATTACTTTAGATCCTACTATTATTATTTATTGCCCTGGTTCATGCTATTAATAGCATGATGAATTGAAATTATGAGATAATCCTGACCTGTGTGTTACTTATTCAAGTGGCTCATGCAAATGTAAATGAGATGGTGAGCTTTGGATTTTTCTGAAAATCACTTCACATTTGGCATTGACTTTTCCTCTTCATTGCTGTCACTTTCTGCTTCCTTTAGTAACAATTTAAGATTTTATGTAGTTGTGGAATCAGCTTAGTGGCAGAGTGATTGCCTAATATTCAGAAGACCCTATGTTTGATCCCCAGCACTGCTAAATCAATTGATCTATCGATCGATCAGTCTTAGAGGATACCTCTTATAATTGATACTATGATGTCCACGAGGCCCAATATGAGATCAGAGAAGTCCACTAATCTCACCTTGGAGAATCAAAGAATTTATCGAACCCTTTCAAAAGTCCTAACACTATTACAGAATGGATAGGAAACTTAAATTTTTCACCCTCTTGTTTTAATCCTTTTTTTTTTCAGCACATAGTGCTTTGATGTATTTCTTCCTTATACTACTATAGCATTCTCTACACTTCCCCTGTACACAGTTAATTCTTCCCTTTGATTACTTTCTTGTATTTTTATAGTTTTCCTGTTTTACTTCTTTCCCACTCCCACTGACTACCTCAACTGAAGTTTATACTATAATATTAAGGTTTCATCTAGATACCTTAACCCCAGTAGTAATTGAATTCCTGCTTTACTGAATGGGCCATTTTACTCTCTTTCCTCCTTGTCTTCCCTCTTTATCTTCCTCCCTTCCATCATTTTTAAGAACGGAGCCATATAATATGCTAGTGAGGCTCACAGGATCTAGAAACAGTCTAGGTCCAAATTCTAATTCTTCTATTATATAGTATACTTAACCACTTTATCTCAATTCTATTATCTGATTATATTGTCAAGATTTTAGGATTAAATAAGATAATCTGTATAAAACTTATAACTTAGTATCTGGTTCTCTTAATGGTAGCAATTGGGTATGTTTATTATACTTTTCACATATTAGTCTTTGTTGTCAAAACATATTTTAACTGATGAGAATGTTTTAAGAAAAACATGGCAGTTTTTCTTATCTTTATTCTAGGTTCCAGAAAAGAGTAGAAAAAAAGTATTAGAAATTATGAAAAAGCGTTTTGAATCATGAAATTTAATTTGGAAGGGCCCTTTGTACAGTTTCTCATTTTATACTAAAGGAAGCCAAGATTCTAAGAGATTAAATGACTCCCCCAAAATCACATACCTAATTAATGACAGGGCCAGAAATAGATTCCATATCTCTTGATTCCCAGTCCAATAGCATTTCTAGAAAATGAAATTGACTTTTAGTTAGCGGTAAAAAATTGAGTGTTGAACTTACAGTGTATGAATTCTTTCAACTTTCCACCACTTCATCCTACCCTATCCCACCTGTGTATTTCTCTGTCTTTGCATCTATCCTTAACCCTCTAAGAGCTTGAAAGAAGAATTATTTTTCTTTTATTCAAGGCTTCGTCTTAACTCTCTCCAATCCTTCCTTCTCTGAGACTTTAAGATACCAGTTATCTCTCTCCTCTTTCCTATATTTTCATTGTCTAATTTCTTGGTTTTGTTTGTTTCGTTATCTTTTGAGACAGCGCGTCTCCATATACCCCTGGATAATTTGAAATGTGCTATATAGCCATGCTGACTTCAAACGTACAGTGATCCTCCTGGCTCTCCCTCCTGAGTTCTGGATTACAGGTGTGCAAACAGCTCACTATTTACTTCCTATTGTCTCTTTCTCTTTAACATATGAATATGCTTAAGTCTTTTCTTTCTTCATGACTTGCTTCCATTTAGCTAATCATGACTTTTTTGGTTATAAGTAATTAAAAATTCTACACAAAGGTACTTAAGCAAACAAAAAGGTAACTATCTCTTCTAAACTGGAAGTCCAAGAAGGCATCTGGCTTTAATCTTAGCTAGATCCACTCAGATGTTATTTCATCATACCTCTGACTTTTTGTCAGTGTGTTTATTGCTGATTGACTTGACTTGTTAAATAGGCTTTATCACATGGCAACTGTCCCACATTTATATCTTCCCAGTTTAACAACCTCAGTAGAAGAAGGTAGTTTTCACTTTTAACTGCTCAGACCAGAGTTAATTCTAACTGGTCTAATGTATTTATCCAGAATTTGTCTCTGTAGCTGGAGGGTGTGCACCCTGTCCCTGTTGCCCTAAGAGAGTCAGGGTACTATGAACAGTGGCCTCACCACGATCACCAGAATAGCAGAGACATATTTCCCTAGAACTAAAAGAAGGATACTTCTACCAAAAGAAAGGACAACATGCCAAACATCCTGAACAGAATCCTATGATCTCTGTACTGTATCTTCTTATCTTCTGCTTTCTCATCAAAAAGTATTGAAAGCAGTTTACACCCACTTTGCTAGCTTTCCTATATTCTGCCAATATTTACTCATTAAAATTTAGGTTATTCATCATTACTTTGAAACTGTTCTTGCTTTGACCAGTTAGTGACTAAGTGCTTAATTAAGTGAACTCTTCTCAACTTTTATTGCTGAGGATTTGATACTTTTGTTCTTTCCTTCCTTTAGAAAGTTTCTCCTTTGGTTTCAGTTAAATCACTTTTGGTTACTTCTCAGACTTGTTGGGCTTTTCCTCTACGGATGTTTCAATCATCCTTTCTCTTTTTCTCTATCTCTGTGTCTCTCCCTCCATTCTTATCCTCCCCTTTCTTTTCTCCTTCCTCCTCTTCCTCTTCCCCTTTTCCTCCTCCTCCATTCTTCCTTCTCTCTCCAGAGCTTTTTTTCTTTATTCTTCTCACGTCAGAACTTCTAGACAATATTATCTAAGCCCATGTCTTCAATTCCTGACTAAATCCTGATGATTTCTAAGTCTGTATATTTTTGTAACTACACTATACAATCACCTTCCTGGTGATTCTACCTAAAACTTAAGGCTGTCCATATCTAAACTCATTGTTTTCTTTATGCTGCATTCTATTCTTTCTCTTATTCTTTCCTTACCTCGGTGAATGAACTTTCTGAGTGGCTAAAGGCAAAAAAATAATCATCCTAAATAACTCACTCTGAATGTACTTAATCACTAAAACCTAAATGTTTTGGCTCCTACACTGCTCTCATATCTGTGCTTTCCTCACTTTTTTATTGATGTTCTAGCTTGGACTTTTTCTCTCATTTCTCTCATTATGAAATAACTTTCTTAAACTTTTCCCTGATTCTAATCTCATTATCCTCCAATCCATACATATTCCAGTGATCAATCAGGCATATCTGATTATGTAACCTTCTTGCATAAGCATTTCAGTAGTTATCTTTTACTGATGAGAAGAAAAAAAATCTCCCTAATGTGACAAATTAGCTTCTGTGTGATCTGGCCTGCCTGTGCAGTTTTAGTAAGTTCTGTCTTCTGCTGCTTTGTGCTCCAGATATTCTGGAAACTCATAGTTCCTATGTTCTCTGGTCTCTCATACTACCATGTATTTTTGTGCTGTTCCCCCTTTAGAGGATATCTTGCCTTTTCTTCTTGCCTGCTTCACAGCTATGGCTTTAATCAAGCTCAAAGCTCTATTACCATTCTTTCATGTGTTTGTTTTTGTTTTGCTGTTGTTTAGTTTTTAAAGACAGGGTTTAGTGAAGTTATATAGCCCTGGCTGGCCTGTAACTCACCATGTAGACCAGGCTGGGCTTGACCTCACAGAGATCACTTGCCTCTGCCTTCAGAGTGCTGGAATCAAAGGTATGCTCCACCCTGGCCAGCATAACGTGCTTTTGTATCAAGTGTACCTAATGTGCACTTGGTATTTATTTCCATTTTTAGTGCATATCAGATTGTGTGTGTCACATAGCTGCAGCACATCTTAAAGACAAAGTAGATTTAAACAGATGAAGAAGCAGAGAAACGGTGTTTCAAGTGAAGAGAATTATGTGTATTCTACATCAGGCTTATACTGCCTTAAGAAAATCTTTTCTTGTTAAATTTTCAGAATCTTTCAAACATTATTAAAATGCTATTTTTAAATTTATTAAGTTTTTATACCAAACATTTTAATAATAATTTTAAATACAATTTTAGTCAAATAAATTGTGTTGTAAACAAAGATAATAATTCTCAAAGCTACAACTTTCTGATCTACTATATTTCACTATGATTTGTGGTCTTGACATTATTTTTCTACTTGGGAAAATACCAGAGAGTGGGATGCTACAAAGTTGTTTTCATAGGAATTAAAATTCATTAAAAATTATAGGCCCAACAAGATGGCACAGTGGGTGAAGGAGCTCACCGTGCAAGCCTGGTGACCCTGAATTCAGTCTCTAGGACCCCTGTAAGGGAGGAAGACGAGAACAAATTCTACAGAGTTGTTTTCTAACCTCCACATGTGCACCATGGCTTGCACACATCATGTACACACACATACACACAGTGATAAATTTAATCCACTAAAAATTAAATTGAGTGCTTCTATCAGTCCATGTAATCCAGTAAATAGAATTGTCAGAACATAATATTCAACAATACTTGACACATACTTTTGAAAATTGCCACCTAAGATATCTGCATAGTAGTTAAAAGATGGGTTTTATATATCAATATAAAATGATGCTTATATTACCTACACTCTTTTATATACACATAACAGATTTTTTTGGATGGTACTATTCTACAACTTCAAATGAAAAGGCCCCTCAAAAAATGATGCTGGACAGAAATACTAATACATCTGGAAACCACAACTTGACAGATGCGGATAAAAGCAAGTCTTCATACTCAGAAGTTTTGAATGTGAACTTTGAACTTGGAGATGAAGTTTGGGACGATTTTGATGATGAAAGCTTACTAGAAGTTACTAGTTTTTCAACTGTTACTGAGAAAATGATGATGTCAGGTAAAATTACATTTTTTCGAAAAGCAATTTCATTAGCAGTTCTTTGAATATTTTTATTTTGGCTTTTGAGACTCCTTTTCTTTGTCTTTTTTCATGTGTATTTGTTTAAATAAATTTGTTCCTTGACAAAACTGAAAAAAGTACCTCTTTCAACAAAGAGTGTTCATCTCTGTGAAGGGCAAAGGTCAAGGTTATTTTCTAATAATGATACAGCAAATGAGATATTTTTCTCTTTTGTTTCCCCCCTTTCTTGTTAAAGAGCCTGTTCAAATTCAGACTGTTTATTAAATTACCCCTCATAAAACATACTACCCTGCTTGCCATTCTGAGATCACATGGTCCATTACTATTTGTGAAAGACAGATTCATCTGCTTGCAATGAAAAGAAGTTTTATTTCTAGTGAAAATACTTATTTTTCATATATAAATTAACAAGAAAGGGTTATTGTCTTCTGTATTGAAAATTGTATTTAAATCGTACATACATAAACCAAAAACAATGAAATTTGGGTTATTTGAGCTGCAACTTCATTCTATTTTATTAAAACAGAAGATTGAAACTTTGTAAGTATTTGACAAGATAAAAAATGGTGATGTTCTCCCCCATGAGGGCTGATACAAGGAAACCAGTCCCTCAAGCTTCAGGACACTCTTTTTACACAGTTATAGTTTGGTTTCTTCTTGATATGTTCCATCTCAGATTCTCTAAAAATAAAACAAAAACAGCAACAAGTAAAGGGACCAGCTAGAATTAAAACAGCACTGCCTCGGGTTCCCTAAGGGACCAGCTAGAGTTAGTTAAAACAGTTCTGTCTCGGGACCCTAATGGTTACTTAGATAATCATACTTTTCTCAGAGAGATCAGGATTTGACAACCTCACAAAATAGGCCTAGAAAAATCTATGATGTAGGGTCACTAGGCACATTTCTTACATTGCTCGGCAGCTACTAGTCCCTAACTCAAAGCTGTCATTGTGTCCTGTAAGCTAGAATGTGATATACAATGACACTTTGAAGTGACCTAATCCTATAAGAGCATAGCTCTGTCACTGGGAAAATCAGTTTCAGTAAATGCCATCTTTCTCCATGTGTAGGATACTTAATTTTTTTTTTAAAAAATCATGTGTTGTGAGTATGTGCATATGAGTGCAGGTGTCCACGGTGGCCAGAGGTGTCAGATCTCCCTGAACTGGAGTTAGAGGTGGTTGTGAGCCACCTGATGTGGGTGCTGGAAATCGAATTCAGGTCCTGTGCAAGAACAGTAAGTGCTGAACTCTCTCCAGCCCTGCAGAGCACTTTAAGCAATTACATAAAGACCATTAAAAATATTGAATAAATTTCATCTTGATCATTTATCTGAATTCAAATAGTGGTGATTTGAAGACCTTTAAACATAGAAACTAATAAATTAACCGAGTCTTTTTTATAGTCTTATTCTCTTAGCTTTGTACCCTTATTTTCACTATGTAAATCAAACTTGATTATTGATAATTATCCATTTCTTTCTTTACCAGGTCCTACTAATTAAAGAAATTTATTGTAAAACTTGTAAAGCACTTCTTTTAGCTAGGTGTCAATTGCAATTACATTTCAAAATGTTCTCTCTTTTCACAGGATTTGAAGACTCCTTGAGCTCAAGTGCTAGGGGCAGTAAACTGCCCCTCCAAGAATCAAAGAACAAATTTCAAAGAGAAATGTCAGACAGGCAAGTTTTAGAACTTTGGTCTGTAATTCTTACAACTTTATATACTTCTTGAAATATAATTAGCTATAAATCAGGTCATCAAATGTGGGAGAAGCAATAATGTGTTAGCCTAAACTTTCTAAATATTAGAACTTTGTTTCTAAAAGTGCTGTTGTCAAACAACATCTATCAAAATCATCTAGTACTACTTTGTAAAATTGTGAATACTTGGTCCCCACATTACACGTACTAAATCGTGGTCTCTGGAAGTCATTCAGGAATCTCATATTTTCCAAAACAAGTAGAAAAGAGATGAATACACATTCCAGGTTTTAAAAAGGAAAAAGAACATAAGCTTGAAAAAACATTCCATGATCAAGGATGGCCATACCACTAAGAATGAAATTGTTGACTCTCACTGTGAGGGTCTTGAATGCCATAATGGGACACTTATACTGTATCTAGTAGCCCAAGACTCACAACTCAAATGTCTTCAGGATTTGAGGAACCAACACTAGAGTACCCCATCTAAAGTGAACAACTTTTACTCAGCTCCAACTAGTTGTTGCTGTCTAGGAGATATAAGTTTAGTGTTGGTAGATATTGTGATTTTTCAAGGAAACTTAGGAATCTGAAACTTTATGAGATATCTTATGATTTAAAAAAATTGACAACTAGTTTGAAGAAATTCTGTATACTTTGCAGCATCTTCATTAAAGTAATAATATCTATAGGTCAGATTAACTTAGGGGCCTCCAGTTTTTCAACTCCATGATAAGCAGTGAAGAACCATTCAAGAAATATAAGGATAGGAAAACAGTTTAATCATAAAAGAATTATTCTGGTAGCACATATAGGAGGAACTGTAGAAGGTCAGACCAGCAGAGGCATGCTGGCCAATGAAAGGCAGAGCATGATGAGGCCTTAACTGGAACGAGCCAATGGAAACAAAGAGGTTAAGGTTGGATTTTTTTAAAAAAACATCTCATGTAAAATATGGATCCTTATATTTATAGACAAGTATCATAGTCACCACTCATCAAAGTAGCTTCTTTTGCAACAAATGGAGATTATTACAGAGTTTCACAATTGGTCATGCACAGAGATTGTCTCTGAATTGCCAAAGTTTAAGTGACACATCTACAGTGCAGCCTCTACACCTGAGGCTCAGGGAACATAGTGGAACAAGGGGTAGATAGAACACTAATACACCTCTTAGTTCTTATCAATGAAGCTCCTTCATGCAACATTGTGCCAATAACACAAAAGGACACAAATGGCCAAAGCATAGAGAAGAGTCTGCAAAGTATGGGTCCTTGGACAGGACTCCTATATTAAACCCCACCCACCCAGGGCTCAGGGACCATTTCGGAAGAGGGGGTGGAAAGTTTGTAAGAACCAGGGAGGAGGTGCATGGCCATATGGAAATAAGAGTCCTACAGGCTCCTGAGACCTTACTCTTATGAACCTACAGCAGTGGACCAGCATGCACAAGATTTATGCAGACTCAAGCAGACAAAAACTCAGCACAAAACTGTGGAAATGGGCAGTAGGCCCCAATCTTAGCTGAAGAACTATTGGCAACTGATTACTGCTGGGTGAAAAAGCACTCAATTTCTTAAAGAGTGGGACTCTAGATAAACTGAACTTGCACTGAGGGACATCTGGGGACACTTAACTTGACTCACAGATGACAGAATGCATGAAGCATGAATACCATTGGGGGAGGGGGGACAATGGGAGGGTGCCAGTGGGGAACAGGGTTTAAAGATGACTAAGAAATTCTGTATGAAATACACAAAATTCAATGAAAAATTTCTAAAACAAATAAATAAATAATAAACATCTAAAGGTTGGGCCAGCAAGATGGCTCACTGTCTGAAGGAGCTTACTGTAAAATTTGATGACTGTGTTCAAGTCCCAGAATCCACATGTTAGAAGGAGAAAACCCACTTCGACAACTTGTCCTATGACCTCCACACTGTGCTCTGGCACATACATACATACACACACACAATAAAATAAATGTCAAAAGTTTTTAAACAAAACATTTAAGGGAGAAAGTTTATTCAGTTTGATAATTACTAGGCAGTAATAATTGAGGAGGGGAAGAATAAACGCAGCAGCTGGGGAGACGGAGCCGTCGTCTGGGCACATAAACACAGATCTGAAAAAATCATTTAGAGATGTCCAACTTTAATTATTTTTACAGAAGTACAAAGTGTATTTGGAAATACTGGATTTGATTAAAAATCAAGGGAGGTGAGAAAGTTTGGCCAAAGCACAAGAATTGCTAGCAACTTTTTATTCAGGGTCCAATAATTTTACTGATAATTAGCATAAGTACCACAGAGTCATAGATTTCAGACAATTCCAGAACTGAGCAGACTTTGTTTACATGTCACTTAGTTTCCCTAACTGGACCTTAAATTGCTGTTCTCATCACCAACAACAATTACACATTTCTACCAGACTGCTCCACTGATCAGAAACTCTGCCACCTCCAAAATGCTCTGGGTTTGAATCTGTCAGACCATCCAGCAGTGTTTTAGAATATTGACCTAAACGTTACCTCTTTATCATCTTCAGTTTTTGGATCTAACTTTGAGTCAGACAGAACACACAAATATAAGTATTAAAGAAGAACAAAGTTGAGGTAGAAGAAAAAATAGCATGAAAACAATTTTCTACACCATGCATCTAAAAATTACAAATCATTCTGTAACAGTTTAGAAGTGATCAACAGAAGATAAATGGATTTAAGATGGATCCAAAGAAGCAGCCTATAAGAAAACATTTTCAGGTGTTACTCCAGGGGATGAGGTCTGTGAGACCTGAAGATCTGGGGTGGGAAGGAAACTTGCTTTTCCTTTGATAGTCTTTTTACTGTTTTACTTCTTTGTTTTGTGTATATAATATTTATTAATCAAAACTAAAAAAGGTATATATATATATGTCTCTCTCTCTATATATGTATATTTGTAATAGTTTGTGTATGGGGGGGTGCTTGTGCACCTGTGGATATCAGAGGACAATCTTAGGTGTCATTCCTCAGGCACTGTCTTTTTGCTTAATATATTAGTTATTTGTGTGTGTGTCTGTGTACATGCATGTGGCCAGCAAGTGCCATTGATTCCCCCGTCTTTCCCTCACTTGGACCTGGGGTTGTAGGTTTGTGTGGATTGGATGACTTGTTACCTGAGTGCTGGAATCTGAACTCCAGTCCTCATGATTATGCAGCAAACACACAAGCTCTCTAAACTGTCTCTCTACCTTTTTTATTTTTTGAGACAGTATCTCACTGATGTGGATCACCAAGTGGGCTGGGTTGGCTAACCCAGGAACTCCAAGAATCTCCTTGTTTCTACCTCCCTAGCACTAAGATTATAAGTATGCACCATCATGCCACCTCTATCATGTGGGTCCTAGGGCTCAAATTTAGGCCTGCATGCTTGCAAGGCGAGCACTTTGTCAACTAAGCAATCCCTCCAAGCCCTATTTTTATTTTTATATATTGTCTGTTTCTATATTAGATAGTAACTCCCTGTGGATTTGTTTTCCACTTTAAATCCAGCTCCTAGCATAATATATGGCATACAGTTGTGCGTAACAAATGTGTTTTAATAAATGAGTTTAATGCAAAAGATTATGAATTCTAGGATGTAGTTATATTAAAGAAGGTTAACTAAGAGTTGCCTTTCCACCATGAATCCAAAATAGAGTTTAAAACTAAGCAAATGGAATTTAGAAAAGACCTACAGGTTTTTAGGTAATGGAAAATTAAACATAATGCTCTATTTTAAAGAAAATTATTGAATGATTTAGTCCCCTAAAAATGTGCTCTTTTCTAATCTGGAATATGTAAATTGGGTTTATTCTTAATAAAAGAAAATAAGCTAAGTTCTTAACTGAGTATAGGGAACAAAATCATTTTTTAAATATAAAAAACTTTCATACTCTCCACAGAATCACATCAATGTAGCTTAGAATAGTTTGTTTTTCTTGTTTGGCGTATTTCACAAATCATTAATTTTAATTTTTAGTTTTACTTCATCACATGATAAACTGGATATTTATTTGCCTAATTGCTCCATGTCCAACTTTGGTCCATCCTCTGTGGCACAGTTACCTCAGCAACCTGGAGACTCAAATATTGTAAGCAGAAGCACTTTTTGCTTTTATTTTATTTATTTTATGTGTATGGGTGTATTGCTTGTGTGTATGTAGTTGCACCCGTGTTGTATAATGCCCAGGAGAACAGAAGAGTGCATAAGATCCCCTGGAACTGGAGTTAGGACAGTTGTTAGCCACCATGCGGGTGCTGGGAACCAAACCCCAGTCTTCTGCAAGAGCAGCCATTGCTTTTAACTGCTGAGCCATCTCTCCAGCCCCTTGCTTTTATTTTAAATTTTGCCTGAATACTTAAACTTTCAATGATTGCTGGTTTTTACATTAAAATATAGGTTGATTTACAAGAGAGAAAACAACTGAGTCTGTCACCAGTGATTGAGAGGCTGTACCTTCCCCACTCTAAAAAAATACCAAGTTCTGATTTTAAGGAGGTGGATGCTTTCGTTGGAAACAGTGACTCTAAAAAGCAAACTGACTTCAGGTAAGAGCTGGTTAAATACATTTCAAGGTTTCACTAACAAAAACTTTTTTCAAAGAAATTCAGCATTCTTTTTTCCTTGGTTCATTTTAAAGATCAAAGACTAAACTGTTTATTTGTTAAAATCAATGAAATTTTAGATCCCATGAGACTGAGATCCTTAAGATATAAACTTTCAATATATTAATTTTTAAAACCTATATGGTTGAGGTTATTAATTATAAACATTGATTTGGTAAACTTGATTTTACTGACTTGAATGTAGAATATTGATTTATAAACTGTAATGTCATTGGATAAACACAAATAAAGTTGATTTTATAAAAGTTCAAGTTGTATTTTAGCTAATCAGCTATTCCACAACACTGAAGTCAGAATCATATCAGTACCTCCACTACTGACTATTTTTAGAAAAGAACTTCTGCACAAATTTCTCTTTCCTTAAGAGTCAAAGTTTAGAGGCCTGTTTACACTTTTATTAAATAGCATCACTTTCTAATACATTTAAATAAATAAGAGACTTAGTCCTTACAC
Source organism: Eospalax fontanierii (assembly GCA_035773235.1). Taxonomy (NCBI): domain Eukaryota; kingdom Metazoa; phylum Chordata; class Mammalia; order Rodentia; family Spalacidae; genus Eospalax; species Eospalax fontanierii. The sequence goes on along the minus strand of CM069543.1, from coordinate 25,526,349 downwards.
TCTACATTTTACATAGTTCATTTTTTTACCCACAAGGTTATATATACTAAAATTTATTTGTGTATTAACTTATAGCAATCTTCAAGTTTATCTATATTATATTAATATTACATTATTTATTCCACATTTTAAAATAAGGTGTTTGACAAAAGCAGTCTGTTTTACATTTACTTTTTCCCTCCAGTAGGTCCCTCCATTATCCTGATAATGCAGCTGAAGAAATGAAGACCTTTCTGGGAATATTTGATGGTGTTTTCTAAAAAAAAAAAAAAAAAAAATCCTTTTTTAATGAGACAAATTATAAATATACCTAATCACAATCACAAAGTGTATTTTTTATTTTTTTAAGTAATTTATAATTAATTATTCAGTCTTTTTTTTCCCTGAATTTGATCTGTTTCTTCACTTCCTTGCAACAAAATATATAGACTGATATATTTTCTTATTCTATTGAAACTTCCTAAAAAGTGATTTTGTTTCAGTAAGCTAAATTACACTTAGAAATAATTATTTATTAAAATTGATTTTAATAGCAACTAATCTAAGACTTCATCTTTATATTTTCTGAAGACAGTATCTATGAAAGCAAAATATGCTTCCAGTGAATCTATTGAATGTATGACCCCTCAGGAACATGCTTGTATTGTATTCTATTGTCTATTCTTTGATTCTTAAGAACTCAGTAGCTTTTGGACATGTTGTGTAGTTTTGAGCAGTAATAAATGAAATATCAATCAGTATGGATTGTTGTTTTTATTTACTTAATTTTCAATAGTGTGAAAGCTTTGATCTTTATTGTAGGATTTTTCCCATAAATTATATCCCAGATTTCTTTATTGAGGAGTAATAGCATAGGCACTGCTGGAGCACTCATTCCTAATTTACTATGGTGCACATACCGGGGGAGGCTGAAACCACGTATAAGATCTTAATACAGTGTTTGCCTTTGAGCATAAAAAATGTAGAGATAAGAGAAAGTTCCAGATGAAATCATTATTGTCATTACTAGTAAGGATTTATAAGGCATCTGTGCCTAGATCAAAAGCTTAGAGCAAAATTCAGAGGTTTTGTCTCTTGTTTAAAAATTAAGGACAGCCCCACCTTATTTTAGTTCTCTTTGTAATTGGTATGTCTCTGCATCTGAATCAATCATGCTACAACCTTTAAAGGTTCTTAAGAAGAACACCATTAACATGAAAAATTGATGCACTAAAATCTGTTTATCTTAGACTTTGACACTAAAGAAATAGCAATTTAATTCAACATGACTTATTGTGGTACGCTAAGTGAAAAACTGTACTTGGTACTGCAAAGGATGAGGCCACTGTTTCTGTTCTTATGGAGTTTACATTCTGGTAGAGAAGTTAAAAGATGTAATAAAGTAGGGGGTACCTAAGAGCTTGCATGTTTGGTTCCTGAAGTGAATATCACAATAAAGGAAGCCATATTAATTTTTCGGTTTCTCACTGAATATAAAAGTCATGTTTACACTATACTGTAAACTCTTATGTATACAATAGCTTTAATATCTTTAAAAGCAATGCACACATCTTAAGTTAAAAATATTGTGTTGCAGCCTTTAATTTCAGCATTTGAGAGGCAGAGACGGGTGATCTCCATGTGTTTGACACCTACCTGGTCTACATAGCAAGTTCCAGGCAAGCCAGGACTACATACAGTATACTGCAGTCACCTAGAGGACTTGTTTACTAACAGATGGCAGTGTTCCATACCTGGAGTTTCTAACTTAGTATGTCTGAGTCCTAGGATGTCCTGAGTATTTGCATTTCTAACAAATTTCCTAAAGCTACTGTACTTCAGGGATATACTTTGAGAATCAGAAGGTTTAAAGAATTACAGGGAAACATAAGAGGGAGAATATGGTCCTGGTCATGGAGTCAAGGAAGGCCTCAGAGAAGAGTTAAAATTTGAGCTGACCTCTTAAAAAATGAATAAGATTTAATGGGGGCAAAGTATGAGAAATAGACATTTTAGGCAGAGGCACCAACCTAAGCAAAGGTCTAAGAGAGAAAGTATCTGTTTGAGGAATAATGAATAGATGTCTTTTAACATAGGCTAATGTTACAGTAGTTTAGAATATAACTTAATACCAGACTGTGGAGGTTTTGAGATGAAATTTATGCTTTATTCAGTAGACCAGTGTTTCCCAAATGTACTTTATCATAAAAAATAATATAAATAGTATATGAAATGCAAATTCCTGGGCCTGACCTCAGATCTACTGATTCCCCTTAGTGGGGGGGAGGAGGGGATTCTGTAGTTTCAGCAAGCGTACCAGTTGGCTCTTGCAATCAGATCAATTTAGAAAGAACTCACAATAAATTCACATCTCAAGTAATAAAAATGAATGGCAGTTGACATTGTTATAGACATGCATCATTTTTGCAAGTGTTTACCTAGACAATTATTTATATGTTAAATTTGTGCAACTCAAAAAGAAAACCTGCTATATATACTAACCTCTTAAAGGAGTCCAATTACTGCCTATTTTTCATGAAGTGAATGTTAATCCTAAAATTTCACATTCACAAGTTTTATATGTATTGGATTTATTTATTCATACAAAATGAACCATATGATGGAGCTTTTCATTTAAAAATCTCATTTGGCTTAAGTTTTTTTCAAAAGTTTTTCTCAATTAAAATGTTCCTTAATAGGTTGTGCTTGTTTTACCTTGTTGTTATAATACCTTTTATCTGAGAGGCATGTACTGACTCTTTAATAAATAGTGCATAGAAAACTGTTAGTTCAAAGATGGAAGCATAATTTATGTTCAGTAGCTACTTGTACCAAAAAGTCCTTTAAACACTTTAAATGGCCTATTGAGATAAGGGGAAGGGAATATAGAATATTCCTTTGAGGTACATAAGTACTTGAGAAATGAACGCCTAACCTTCCATAGATGTATTATTCCTATATATAAAAATTTTGTTTCTAGGCATCTTTTCACCATATACTTTCTAATCCTTTCAGGAAGATTCCCCTATCCATGTCTAGTCCTCACCAACACAACTAGTTGCTGTATGCTCACAGCATATTAGTTTTTATTATTATCCTAAACAAAGTCTAATTACAAAATAATTTTGCAAATTCTATTGTAAAGTCAAGTAAGTGACTGTTGAATTATTCACGGTTTTAAATTCTGGCATATTCTTTACTAGAATTACTTCCTCATCCTATTTATAGAAAACATCCTCATCAAGTGTGTAGTAGGGAAGTACTCTGGGTCACATGGATCATATTCAGTGCTGGGATCCTAGATAATAGAAGGTGTCTTATTTAAGAACTTTGTTAGAATATAGAATGCACCAATCAAGGGACATCAGGGCAAATAAGAGTAGAATAAACTTAGCATCAAAGTAAAAACCTAAAAATTTCTGTCTTGATTTTAGTAAGTGGAAAAAACAAAAGGGAACCTCCAGCACTTCTTTTCTTTGGCCATTTCAAGTCCTGGCCCTCCATGGTTTAAGGTCTTGCTACTCAAAGTCAGATTGGAAGACTAGCAATATGGGAAAGGCACTGTCTCAGGCCTCATCCAGGCCTTCTGTCTCAGAATCTACATTTTAACAAGATTCCAGTGATTTTATGTATATTACAGTGGGAGAAACTCTTGTATAGATAGAGAGGAAAGGAGATAGTATCAGAGTTTTAAGAGAATCCATTCCAGAAGACAAGTAAAAGAATAATGATTATTACTTAGTTTTCTGCACATATATTTCCTACTTAAAATATAATATGGTGATATAGCTCTTGTTTAATTGCCTTTCAGTATAGGTTGTTTTCTTCACCAACTGTGTAAATTATATTTATAATTCTCATGCATCAACTCAGTATGTAGCTTGAGAGGTGCTTAGATGCTCTAGAGTTTTGTTTTAATTAACATAATAAAAGCAGATAATTCAGAAGAGTAATCTTTGTTTCAATTTGGAAACCTTTCCTTTACTACTGTATCCCATTAAAATTCTTTTACATATTTCAGTAAAAAACCCACAGAAATAAACAAAAATCCTCATACTCTTCTATTCAGAAAGATTTAGAAAATTGTGCGTCAGCCTGCATTTGCACATATATGTTTTACTTATAAAATTTTTATTTTAAAAAGGAATTATAATTAAGCTGATGTTACCGTTTTTCCTGAAGTATCTCTATAGCAGTAGATGGCTTCAATTCTTTAGGAATTACACATATGATAAAGTCACTGGATTTCGCTTTGTTTTGTTAGCTCCTGTATTGATCAGTTTGGAAACTGAAACCTCTGACCAGTTAGAAGTCTGAACTCTGTCCCCCTACACACACATACACGCACACACACATGCACATCCACTGGCAACTGAATCCAGTGCTTTATGCCTTTTAGGCAAATTCTGTCCCACTAAGCTACATCTCTAGCACGTAAACATTTCTTTAAAGCCCAAATAAATTTAGCACAAATTTTTACCATATTTTTTAACTTAAATTTTTTTGCTACAACTTTTAAATGACTAATTCCCAATGAGTTTTCCTTTAAAAAATTTTTATTCTTTCTGTTGTTAGTTTATATTTCTAAACAAAGAAAATAATTGAATGGTATAATAAATGACACTTAGAAACTCTAGTTCAAAACTTCTATTTACTTAGAGAAAATGTAAGCCATTTAAATATGATTTACCCATAGATTCTCAGGAAATAATTGGTAGACTCAGAACTGGAACCCAATTGGTCCCATACTTTTTCAACTTTAGTTCCTAATATTAAGTAAGCTCAGTGCTCACTCTGATAAACTTATCTTTTGATCCAAAACGTAAAGTGCACTTTCCTCTGTTCTCATCTTCCTTAGTGCTAAGGAATTCTTTCCTAGCTATGAACTATACTAAGTCATTTCTAAACACAATTTTGTTCCTAACCATTGCTGTATTTCAGTTTTGACATATAGACATTTGTTGTAGGGTATGTAGAATACAGTGGACTTCTGTGTTTTATTGTTTGTTCTTTATTTAAAAAACAACAACTGACAGTTGGTTTATGCTGAACTAGACAAAACTGGGACTCAGCCAAGTAGAATGTAGCTGGGTTTTCTCAAAAACTACTAACAAGTCAAACATCAGTTAAGAAATAGTTCAATGACCAGACGTGGTGCAGGCCTTTAATCCCAGCACTCAGGAGGCAGAGGCAGGCAGATCTCTCAGAGTTCAAGGCCAGCCTGCTCTACAAAGAGAGTGCCAGGAAAGCTGGAGCTACAGAGAGATCATGTCTTAAAAAACAGCAACAACAACAAAAAAGTCCAGACTAGGCTGACTACTTAACAAATTTATCTTTCAGGGTTTGGAATGGTTACCAGGATCACCTGGCAGGTAAAATAGCATTTATAATCAAGATGGCTGTAGTTATGTCAAACTGGATCTCTGCAAAGTCCTCGAAAGGTGAGTATGGCCAGGTCGTATTTTAAGGTGCTGATCAAAATGCAATAAAGATATATGGGTGCTATTATTTTTAAATCAGCATTATAACCATCAAGTTATATTACTCTGATTCAAGATTTTTTTTCTAGAGTCTACCTAAGATTCATAATGCCTGGACTTCCTTAAGGAGGCACCATACAAAAATGGTAAAATTTTACAAAAAGTAAAGCTACATATTCTTTTGAATAATGGATTCTAAAAAGGGGGATGTTAGAGGATGGAGTAAACATGAGGAGGAACAAAAAGTCACCGGAGAGCAGACTGATAGTAAGGAAAGGACAGAGACAATACACATCCTCATCGGGCAAGCTGGCATTACATCATTTAAAAACATATAAATCCATCACTTTTGATACTATCTAATTTTTTTTCCTTTTTCTATACTAATTTATATTTTTTGGAAAGGAAATAGCCTTCTATTTAGAAGGCTGTTATGAAAAAGTTAATTTTACGTATATGTAAATTTTTATTTGACTGGGAAGACATTCCTTCCTGCTTTGATGTGCTTTGCTGTATTGACCAAATTGCTTTTTTGATGTTTGTGTTGCCTGTTCTCTTCTACTGCCTTCTTTGTTGAGGCAACTAGGATATGAAGTAGGCATTCCTCAAGGAAAAATTCTCAAATCCTTTTTTAAAATTTATTTTTTACACTTTTAAAATTAATTTTTATTGAATTATTGTGTATTTCATACAGAATATCTCAATTTATCTTAATCACTTTTATACACCCTTCCTCATAGGCACCCTCCCACAGCCACCCCCCTGGAGTACACACACTCTGTCATTTGTGTTAACGTGTTAAGGCGTATTGTTGTCAAGTTAGTGTCCCCAGACATTCCTTAGTGCACGTTCATCCACTGAGGTCTAGTCAGCCTATCCAGAGTCCCTCACTTTAAGATTAACTCATCCTCACCTAACAGTCATCAGCTGCCAATATTTCTTCAGGAAAGACTGGAGTCTGCTGCCCATCTCCCCAGTTCCATGCTGAGTTGTTGTCTGCTTGAGTTTGCATGGACCTTGAGCATGCTGACACCATTGCTGTGGGTTCATATGACCAGGGTCCCGGGTGCTTGTAGGATTCTGTTTCCATATGGTCATGCACCTCCTCCCTGGTTCTTATAATCTTTCCACCCCCTCTTCAGCAATGGTTCATGAGCCCTGGGTGACTGAAGCTTAATATAGGAGTCCTGTCCAGGGACCCACACTCTGAAGACTCCTAATATCAGTGCTTTGGCCATTTGTAACCTTTGTGTTCCTGGCCCTCTGTTGCATGTGAGTTTCATTAATCAGAGTTGAGAGATTCATTAGAGTCCTCTTTACCCCTTGTTTTATGTTGTGTGAGCCTTAGGTGTAGAGGTTGCATTGCAGATGTGCCACTTAGACTTGGAAATTCACAGATAGTGTCTGTGGGTGACCAGTTGTGGTACTCTGTAGTAGTCTCAATTTGGTGCAAAAGAAACTTCTTTGATGAGTGGTGACTAGGATACTTGTAAATATAAGGATACATATTTTGCACTTAGAAAGAAGTTACATCAGTCTAGGGATGTGACAGCCTTGGGAATTTCTCTAAGATCTATGACCTCCTTCAGTTATGTGTATTTGGCTATGATTATAGTACCACACAAGTTTCCTCCCATTGAGTGAGTTTTAAGTCCAATTAGGTAGCCATTGATTGCCCTCAAGATAAAAGTGCCAATACTGCAGTGTTGTATGCTATGCCAGTCATCCATGTGGTTATTTGTCATGAAGGTGGTGTTGGGCCGTCGACTGATGTTCTCCCTTGGCTACTTGCAGAGTGCTCTCCAGAGCTATGAGAGCTAATCTTCAGGGGAAGTGGCTTCCAGGTCAGTTCCAGCTCCAAATCCAGTCTCCAAAGTATGTCCTGTCTTCAGCAATAGGGTCTTACCTTCAAGTTCTGGGAGGCAATCAAGGGCTGTGACAATAGCCTGTGTAATTTGGAGAGTCTCTGGGACCACCCTAGTCAAAAATTCAAGGAAAATTTCTCCTGTCTAGCACTGTTTCTTGTTATGTAGTCTTCAGCTGTGCACATGGACTTGTGTAGAGTTATTGTGTGTGGGATGTGTTATTAGGTTGTTAAACTAATATGAGTGCTCTGGCGTTTTATAGTAGCCAGGCACCGTTTATCTCTGCTCTCTCTCTCCCTGTCTAACCTCCCTCCATGCTTTTCCCATGTAAAGTGTCCCCATCTCCCCCATTTCTCCCTCAATAACACCAGTCTCCTCTGACTCCACTTCTCTTGAGCTCCTTTTTCCCCTTTATCCCCATAGTTCTGTATATAACCCTCTCTCGCCCTCTCATTTCAAAAACCAAGATTCAGATTTGAGAGAGTAGTTGGCAAACACGTGATTACGATTCTGTAGACTTGTGGAAAGAGCAGGGCTTACTGTGTGCTGAGAAATGACTTGTACCCAGCTTTCTTGTGGGTTTATTTTTAAGTGGGGTGGGTGATGGTGTAATAATAGATTACTTCCAACTACATGAATTTGGAGATCCTGGAGCAGGAATGTTCATTTTTCTATTTATGTGGGGAGGTGGCAAACCCCAGAATTTAACCTATGTTGATGACTCGGAAGCAATACAGTAGAAACTGACTGTGGTCCGTTGGACTTAGAAGAGGACTGCAGTGCATTAGTAGAGTACTTCTATGCCCTATCACAGCACAGAGGCGTAACAATCATTTGCAAGGAAGGAGCCAGGGAGCTAGTAGAGGGATAGCAAAAACCTTTCCATGCTCTACTCACTTTCTCCCTAAAAGCCACAGAAGCTAGTTTCCAACACAAGGCTACAGCTGGAAACATTTGGGAATGCAGTCAAGACTAGAACACATGCTTCAGCAGACGGTAAGATAGCCCAATGGTGACGTAAGTGGTGGTTTCTGGAACATACATGAAATCCCAGTGTGATGGAGCTAGGGGGCAGTTTAGGCCACAATCCCAAAAGGCAAATCCTGAATACCATAATTCCAGACATTGCAATTCAGAGTTCAAAATCTTGACAGTCTGATTTAGAAAGATCAGAATCCCCAAAACATAATTGTGGAAAAAAACAATTTGAAAATTTAACTGACGTATTTAAAGTATTTATATTTTAAAGGAGATTTGAGAAATATAAACACACAATAGGATATTTCATAGACAACTTTATGCAATAACATTTTTGCAAATATAAAAACTCAGGTATACTAGTGATAATTACATAGTGTAACAATTATGAGCAGATTCACTGCATTCATAAAGAAATTGGTCAAAAAAGTAAAATATATAAATCCATATTGATATGGTTGCTAATTGTGTGCATCCAGCTTTTAAAAATATTTTATTCTATTTATATTTATTTGTTTATTTTTGGTCTTTTTGAGACAGGGTCTCCCTGTAGCCCTGGCTGGCCTGGAACTTACTATGTAGGCCAGGCTGGTCTTGAACTCACAGAGGTCTGCCTGCCTCTGCCAGGCTGAATGTTAGGATTAAAGGCATGTGCCACCATGCCCGGCTATTATGTTTATTTTCTATGTGCATGAGTGTATTGCCTGCATGTAGGTAGGTGCACCTGTGTATCGTGCAATGCCCACGGAGGTCAGAAGGGCATCAGATCCCCTGGAACTGGAGCTACAGATGGTTGTTAGCTGTCATGTGGGTACTGGGAATGGAACCCAGGTCCTCTGCAAGAGCAGGCAGCACTCTTTACCTCTGAGCCATCTCTTTAGCCCACACCCATCTTTTATAAAAAGCTTTCATGTGGCCTTCTGAAATATCATGACAAGCAGCTTGTCCTCTGACAAAATTCAACAAGGACTGAGGGGTCAGCATTGCATATGCATGGAGCCATGGAGTCAAAGTCAGAAGAAATTTTCTTTCACAGGTGTGCAGAAGGTATGTATGATATCTCTTCACTTATTGAAGCATTTAGGATTTTTACACATACACAACACTTTTACACAAAGTCAACATTGTTGTGATAACATGAGTTTTGTGGAGTCAAATTTGCAAATTGACATAATAGTGAATTAAAACTCTCTGAAAGTCTTTACACTGCATATTCTTCCAGTACTGAAAATGGTGCAAAGATAAAATACAGAGCATAGCAAATTGCAAAAAATAATGCTGACAACTTAAAACTTTAAAAAGAAAACCTCAAGAAAATTTGGCATATGAAAAAAATGTGCTACATGAACAGGCTGCGGGCAATTAGGAGGAGGAAGCTGAGCAGGAATGGACAACTTTCATGGTCAGCTGCATTGTGGAGTCTTCCATTTCTGCTTTCCTTCATTTCAGGTGTGGCTGTCCTTGGAGGACCATTTACATTCACTTTCTATGTGGAACTCTTCCTTCAGAAATTCTATAATGAGCCCATGTACACCAACACGAGGCTTCCACATGAAATTTTCCCATCTTTTGTGGCATACATCTATGTAGGGTCATGTTGTTTGGTCATGAAGAAATTGATTCTATATTTACTAAGACACAGATCACAGATTTGTACAGAAACACCCATAAGTGGCTTCTTCAGGAAAATACCACTTTAATTCATTAAAAATTCCTGGAATTTGGAGGCTAGAGAGATGGCTCAGCAGTTCAGAGCCACTGGCTCTTCTTCCAAAGGACTTGGGTTTGGTTCCTAGCAACCACATGGTGGCTAACAACTGTTCATAACCAGCTCCAGGAGATCCGATTCCATCTTAGGGCCTCCACGGGCACTGCACAACATGGGTGCACTTGTATACATGCAGGCAAAACACTCACAACATAAAAGTAAACTAATTAAAAAAGTTTTTTTCAAGTTCTTGGGACTTCAGCTGGAGGAGCGCCAAGGGAGACAAATGACGTTTCTGTCACCGTTACAGAGCCAGGCCAGGCTCGTCCCTGCCCTTCGCCTACTTGTCATGTAGTCATTCCTTTCTCAGAGGAACTGCAGTTTGCAGAATTTCAGCATTCAAGATTCCAATATTTTAATCTTTTGGGTTATGTCTTTTGGGGTTATAATTGGCATAAACAAGGGAGCCTGGAATGGACTGAGGCTATTTCCCAACATCTAGTGAGATAGAGGATTGAAACAGAATTTAAAATTTAACATTTCTTGTGTAGACTGAGATTTGGATCTGCTGTATTATTAGTAGAGATAGACCTGCAAGAGGTCTTACTCTCTAAGATTAGTAGCAAATGGTGTCTTCTGAAGACTGAGTGTGAGCTTTCAAAAACATTACATGTTAATTTCAATTGCTGTAAAAATTCACATTTGAGTCCATGCTAACAGATGTTCAAATGGTAAATACGTTTCCTCTTTTCTCCCCCTTAGGATCTACTACCAGCTTCAGCTAACATTTACTGAACATGTTCTGTGTGACAGAACGTATCCCAAGTCCTTTGGAAGATTTATTTATATTAATCTTTTCAATAATCCTATGAGATAAACCCACTTCTATTTATATATTCCATAGAGAAGGAAGATAAATAAACTACCAACGATTGCAAAGCTTGACCTTTTACAATTGAAGAATTCTTTGTAGAAACAATGTGCCATTCTGCTTAGAAATGAATGAAATGCTGAGTACATCCTTAAATTACATGAAATTGTCAAAATCTGTGTAGTTCCAATTTTTAGAGCTTTGCAAGTGGAGAACCTAAAGTAAATTCAAGAGGCCTCTTTGCCAAGACCTAACCTACAGTATTGGTTTATAGTTTAACTTTAGTTTTTAGAGATGCAAGATGGCTGGAGCTGGCTCCTGGATGGTCTCTGTGCTGGGTCCTCCTCCTCCACAGGTCAGCAGTCAACTTTAGTCAACTTTCTCGTTAAGCTCTGAATCCTCAGGAGACTATTTTGATTTTTTAATTTTAATCTCTGTATTCAATTTATTTTGAATTGCCCCTGAATCCCTGAAGATTATTTATCAGAACTTCATTTAAAAATCAGATTTCATTCAGAAATCAATTGGTGGAGTGGGGAGAGCTATTTAGTAATTGTAGTTTGTGTGTGGGGGTGGCGGGGGGTGGCGAGCACATCCTACAGCACATGGCTGGAAGTCAGAGGACAACTTGTGGGAGTTGTTTCTCTCCTTCTATTATACGGGTCACAGGGATTGGACTCAAGTCACCAGGCTTGCATGGCATGTGCCTTTTCCATCTGAGCCATCTCACCAGCCCCGGAAGTCCTGTTTTTTTTGCAAAGTCCTCTTTGTAAGGGGCATTTGGTATCGTGTGCCAGTGGCTTATGCTACAGTGATCCTCTGCCGTTGTCAGTGGAAAGTAGCCTAAATAGGAAGAAGAAATCGTCTTTAAGACCTTTTCTGCAATCACATTGCTTCAGCAGCATCTGCTTTAAAGGACTCTCCTATTGCCACTTTTTCCTCATAATATACAGTCATATGTGATCTTTAAGACCTCTCAACTAGCAGGATATTGTTTTGAAGAAAAGTTTGAGAGTTAAACATAAATCTTTACTGAGCATTCGACAGTTATCTTATAAAGAACATGACTGGATAACATTACTCTTGAAGTTCTATTTTCATTCTTGAATTAAACTTTAAAAAAGAAAGGGATTATCAGTTATTATTAGATTTTTATGTTAAAAATTATGAACTTTCAATATATAAATTTCTAGGCTTTCCAATATGTTTTATTACTTCCCTAGTCTTTTCATTTTCCTGTGCTGTCCATCAACCAACTATTTCCTACCCTTCGGGGATTTTCCTTAATTTTTGTTTGCATTACAATGTCGTATTTCTTTTATTTTAAATGATATTCATTTCATTTTTAATATATAGTGAGAAGATACTGTAATAAGTTCATTTCACTACTTTTCACTTTCAAAATAACTTTGTCTTTGAAATTTTGCCTCCTAAAATAAGCATTTTAGAGTCCACATATCTGCTTTTTGCTTTTGAGTTTTTTATACTTATTATGATGGTTTTTTCACTCTGAGAAAACAAGAGAGGAGGATTTTATTTGGTCTCACAGTTTCAGAAGTTTCAGCCTCTGGTCCCTTGGCTCTGTTGCTTCTGGGCCCATGTGTGGTGAGGCAGAACATCATCATGGAGAGCTCCTGGTAAACAGGAGCAGAGAGAACAGGAGGCACATCCCCAGTTACTTTCTCCACTAGGCCTACTTCTTAGTTTTCCTGATCCCTGATAATGGCACTAATGGGCACTAAGTCAGAGTTCCTGTGATCCAGTCACTTCCAGAATCCCATCAGCTAGCAATATGTGAGCAGTTAGAGGACATTTCAGCACACAAGGGCTTTACTAGTCCTGAGGATCACGATTATATTTTTTATTTATTTTTATTTTTATGTTGTATGAAAACTTTTCCTACATGTATGTAGGTGTTCTCAGAGGCCAGAAGAGGGAGTTGGATCCCCTGAAACTGGAGTTACAGATGCTTATCAGCCACCATGTAGGTGCTGGGAACGAACCCAGATCCTTTGGAAGAGGAAGAAGTGTTCTTAACCTCTCAACCATCTCTCTAGCCCCTGGAGGACCATTCTGATTCAAGCTATAGAATTTATACAATCTTTTAAAATTCCACGCATTTAAATATTCTATTAATGTGGAGGTTCTGAGTAAAACAGAATATCTAATATAATGTTTCTCCAGTAGTTGACAACTTTATGTATATTTATCTGTTAGAAGAAAGAAGAGACTAGGGAGATGGCTCAGCAGTAGGATTCTGTGTTGTTCAAGCATGAGAACTTGAGTTTAAATCTTCAGAACCCACATTTCTTAAAAAAAAAAAAAAAAACTGGGACTGGGTGTGGTATCACAAGCCTTTAATTCCAGCATTCAGGAGGCAGAGGCAGACAGAGCTCTGTGAGATCAAGGCCAGCCTGCTCTACATAGTCAGTTCCAGGCTAGCTGGGGCTACAGAGACCCTGCTCAAAACAAGCAACAAAAAAGCTGGGCATGGTGCTATAACCCAAGGGCTCCAGGAGCAGAGACAGGAGGGTCACTGGGGCTTCCTGGCCACCAGCCTAGCTCCAGCTTCAGGAAGAAATCTTGTCTCGAGAGAATAAGGAGAGTGACAGAGCTAGACAGCTGATGTCCTCCTCTGACCTCTGTGACGCCCACATGGGTACAAGTACCCCCACCACATACACTTGCACATATACTACACACAATACAAGCTTGTTAAAAATGCAGATCATGAAGACACTGAATGTTGACCTCTAACCTCCAGAGGTACACACATATGCACACACACATAACTATGTAGACACACACACACACGTATGCACAGTTGGCCGTGGAGATGGCTCAGCAGGCAAAGTGCTTGCTATGCAAGGGTGAGGACCAGAGTTCAGATCCCCAGAACTCATGTAGAAGCCAGTTGGGTGTGGTGGTCCACGTGTAATACCCGTGCCTGGGAGGCCTGGAGCAAGGTGACTGGCTGGACTAGCTGAAGAGTAGCTCCAGGTTCAGTGAGAGACTCTGCCTCAATATATGTAAGGTCAAGAGTGATTGAGGAAGACACCTGACATTGACCTCAGGCCTCCATATATATGTGCGCACATATGCATGCACACTTGTATATACACATGCACTCGCATGTGTGAATATGCATACACACATGCATGTACTACCACACACATATGCATATGGAAAGAAAGAAAAAATGAAGGAAAATGAAAAAAACGTTTTCCTGTCTATTGGACTTTCTTTTGATAATGGAAATAGAACAGGTGTAGAGTTTGTAATAACTATATCATAAAAACCTCTATAGTTTTTTATGTAAAAGACTACATATACACATGACAACATTCACATGAAAGCATGATACTGGGTGAAGAATAAGAGAAATAAGGTGCAATACTAAGGAAATTTGACATAAGTATACAAGGAACAAAAATACATAAAATACAAAAATTTATGTATCAGTTGGGATTCTCCAGAAGGATAAAATCAAAATTATACCTGAAATTAACCATCCTCACAAGAGTACATACAAACTGAAAGCTTTGCTTATGGCACCCTAGCAGAGTCTCACTGGGTGATCTAACTGGGAAGTAGACATATAAAGGATAGAAGAAATTTTAGGTCATACAGAAATGTACAAAGAAATATACAAAGAAGTTAAACTCACTTTTAATCTTGGCACTTGGTGATAATCATGGTTGATATATTTTGGTATATACTCATCAAGATACACATACACATATACACATTTTAAAATAAGAGTATAACTTGTATTTAATTGAGTTAGCAATGAAACATGAATGTATTCATGTGCATAATCATTTTTCATGCGGTACTTTTATGAGTGTGCATAATTTAACTAATGACCATGCTATTGACATATTTAGATTATCTCCAGTTTTTTTATATTTTTATGTATATTAATGTATTGCTTTGCATGTAGGTAGTCATGCACTACCCACAGAGGTCAGAAGAAGGAATCAGATCTCCTGGTACTGAAGTTACAGATGGTTGTTAGCTGCCATGTGGGTGCTGGGAATGGAACCCGGGTTCTCTGCAAGAGCAGCCAGTGCTCTTAACTGCTGAGCCATCTCTCCAGTCCCTTGTTTTTGTTTTTTGAGGTTGAATCTAGCTTTATAGATTAGGCTGGCATCAGACATAGTCCACCTGTCTCAGCCTCCCAAATATTAGATTACATGCATTTGCCACTGAGTCACACGTTTTCCTTTTAAAAACCACTTGTCAAGTTACTATTCAGAAATGTATTCTTTTCACATTCCCAACATGAAATTTTCTGGCTCTTACAAGGTTGTAAAGACCTTAAATGCTTGCAACAAAAATTCAACAAACAGACTGGGTGCAGTGGCTTATGCCTATAATTTCAGTTGCCCAGAAGACTGAAGCAGGAGGATCACAAGATCAAAGTCACAATGGGCACATAATTCCAGGCCAGCCTAAATCACAGAGCATTACCTATTTCACCCTCCCCCAAACAACAAACAAATCCCAAATTATCTACCTAGCCCAGGTCATCCAATTGTCCAGCTCTCAGTAATCAAGTTCATTTGCTCAGAGTTCTTTCTGGTCACTGTTACGTGAGGTGAAACACTAGGAAACATGCCAGGATCCATGCACAGTGACAACTTCGCATTGCTTCAATCTGTCCACATGTCTGAGACTGCGAAAAAGCAGAGGGCTGCACCTAGAACTGCCTCCTGTTCTGCTGCTGTAGATTCACTTCAGGAATACATCAGGGTTTTTGCATTAAGCTTCATACATGCATCAGAACTCTAAAGTTCAAAGGAAAAGTAAAGGTTTTAACTAGAAAGAGTGGGAATTATGTTGTATTATCTGATCCTATTCCTAAAATGACTTTTAATTTTTCTTGAAGTCTCTAACGTTTTTGGTAGTCTTGTACCTTAAACAGTTGAATGGGTTTTCAAATATTCTGTCCAAGTCTGACAGCAACGTGCCAGCTAGAATAGCCTGATGGGGTGATCTGAGCCACAGTTTGTGGCACCAGTTAGATTCTGGGCCTTGCCCATACCCATGCATGGCAGGGCCTTGAACTTGTCACTTAATTGCTCTAAATCTATTACATGAGGATAACATTAAGACTTGGCTGCATCTCCAACATCTAGAGCAAATATTTCAGTAAATAATTGTTAGTAAATTGCTCAAGGTAACAGTTAGGAATAGTGACTGTGAACTGCCTAAAACTTAGCAATTACTCAGTAAATGGTAGCTGTTAAGATATGAGAATAGGGGCCGGAGATATGGCTCCGCAGCAAGAGAACTGGCTGTTCTTGCAGAAGACCAGGGTTCAAATCCCAGCACCCACATGGTAACTAACAACTGTCCCTAACTTCAGTTCCAGGGGCTCCAATGCCCTCTTCTGTCCTCGGCAGGCATTGCATGACATAGGTGCACTTGCATATATGCACAAGATGCATGCATACAAATAAAAATAAAGCAAAGAAATATTAAAAAGTTAATAAGAAAAAGTAATGAGAATAGTGTGGAAGGAGTGAAGCAGGCACCAGAGCAGAAGTCAAGTGTACTTCTGGCTTGTTGGGAGTCTGAAGTTAGCGCTGATACCAGTGGGCCTCCGGTAACCATAGAGGACGAGGGGGAAGTGTCCTGAAATAGGCTGATGGTTCAGGATCCCCTACAGCCTTTCCGAAAACAAACTACCCATGTGGCTTTTAACATTTAGATGTGAATAATCCACTGATCAAGGCAAAATCCTTAAGCTTTACTGCTAGACCCAAAGCCACATTGCAGAAAGAATTGCAAAAATTCCAGTTTTCTTAATGCTGCTATGTGGCTGGGATATAAGTTGATAATCTCTTTTCAAGGCACATCTTTATTAAAAGGATATTATTCAAAGCAATGAGAAGGGCAATTACTATATAAAGGCTAACTGACCTAATTCATCTAATGTGGGCCAATGGCCCAAAGTACCAAAAGAAGAGCATTTTCAAATGAGCCAAAAAGAAAGGGAGAAAGGAAAAAAAGAAACTCCAACAGGAATTTCTTTAAGTGAACATCCTTAAATAGAGTGAGTCTGGTTTATTTCTTGCACACAGATATTATATGCTAGAGTGGCTAAGCTAGGATAAAAAGAAGTAGAGAGACGAATTCTCTGAGGATAGTAAGGAATATTCTGCTCATCACCCAGGGGAAGTCACTATATAAATTACATTATAACAACACTGCTCTTTCTGATAACATAGCACTGAGGAAGAATTCAACAAGACAAGAAGTCAAATTTACTATCATACAGTTTTGATTCTCCTGGTGATGTGATAAAGCGCATGCTGATACCTGCTTTTTATTTGATTAACTTCAACTTCTGAGTGCCAACTTGTCCCATTAGAAGTCTTGACTGAAAAACAGAAACTGGGACTAATACCTGGGCTCTATTGTTACCAATCAGCAGGATGGAGTCCTTCACTCTACTGGGGTAGAAATCACAGGTAGGCAGAGAAGCTCTCCAAGCACTACTCTTTGGCAACTTTTGTATTCCTTAGCATTTAACAGCATGTAACAGCCTGATCAGGCAGGCAGTAACAGCAGCAGCAGGTGCCACCCTCTGGCTCTCATGTAGGCCTCTGGCAGGATCCTTAGCTCTACAAATATCAGACTCGTGTAGGCTTGGGAAGCTGGGATTGCTTAGTCCTCGGCAGCAGCTGTTGCAGCTGCTGAGCAGGTATAGATATTCCACATAGGAATTCCACAGTCTTTGAAAGCAGCCAGTATTACAGCTCCTAGGCCTGACGTGTTTGAGACCCTTGGCCTTGAAGGCTTGAGAGCAGTTTGGAACTCTTTTGGTGTCCAGGGCCTTTAGTTTCTCTTCTCCAGTTGTTTGAATGAGAATGTCCCCCATAGCTCCACGTACTTTAACACTTGGTCAGTTGCTGTTTATGAAGGGTCATGGAACCTTTGGGAGGTGTGGCCATGCGGGAGGAAGCACGTCACTGGCGGGGGTGAGGGTTGGGGGGTGGAGGGTGGGGGGTAGGGGGATGTGGGGGGTAGGGGTCGGGGGAGGTAGTCTTTGATAATTCATAGCTTTGCCCCTGCTGGCCTGGAACTCACTCTGGTAGACCAGGCTGGCCTTCCTCTGCCTCCCAAGTGCCCTTTGAGCTCGGGCTGTTTTCTGTGTGCGCTTTCTGCTCCAGTCCCCTCTGCCGCCATGCCTCCGCAGTCATGATGAACTTTTATCCCTCTGGAACTGTAAGCCAAATAAACTCTTTCTTCTATAAGTTGCCCTGGTCATGGTGTCTTATCTCGGCAACAGAAAAGGAGCTGCACAAAGCTGAGGATTCCACAGTGAGTTAGGGCCACCCTTCCAGATTTTTAACATATTGTGTAAAAACATATATACACTATAAGCATTTTATGCTGGGGGTATAGTTCAGTGGCAGAGTACTTGCCTAGCATGTGTAAGGCCCTAGGTTCAATCCCCAGCATACACTATAAGCTATGTATTTTCAAAAACTGAGCTTCTGTTCAATATTCAAACAACAAGTAACTTGGAGACTAAAGAGAATAGTTACAGAGTCTTCAGAAGATGGTTAAGTGGCTTCAGTCGGTGTCACAAGCTCTGGCTATGTCCTTGGGTTGATACTGTATGCTGGGGAAGGGCTTTGTGCAGCTAACAAAAATTTACATGGGGCTAGGGAACTGAATAATGATAACGATATTAACATCTGCTGTGCTAAAGAGCACTCACATCATATCAGGGAACATGTGCATTTGCCCACTGTTCCATACTTGTTCACATTTCCAAATTAAAACTTGATACCTGTGTGTTAGTATCCCATCACTGTAACAAAATATCTGAAACAATATACTTTAAAAGAGAAAAGTTTCAGAGGCTTGAGATAAGAGCACTGACCACTCTTGTAGAGGACCCATGTTTGGTTCCCAACACCCACATGGTGGCTAACAACTGTCCTTACCTCCAGTTCCAGGGGAATCTGGCACCCTCTTCTGACCTCTGAGGGAATTGCATGACATGGGTGCACTTATATGCATGCAGGCAAAACATTCATACACATAATAATAAAACATTTTTCAAAAAGTCTAGTCCTTCAGCTAATATCAGACTCTATATGCAGAGTATAGGGTACTTCCTTAGCAGCTACAATTTTTTTTTCAAAGAAAGGATGTGAGTTAAGAGGCGTGAAACATTTAACTGGATGTAGGGTAACAGGAATTTGCCACACTGCAGTCAGCAAAACCACATGAGGAATTTAAAAAATACTGACACCTGCCACTCATTGGTGACACTTGCCTTTAATCCCACACATGGCAGGCAGAGGCAGTCAGATCTCTGTGAGATTAAGACAAGCCTGGACTATATAGTGAGTTCCAGGGCAGCTGAGACTAGAGAGAGAGAAACCCTGTCTCAAAAACAACAGCAGCAACAACAACAACAAAATACTAACACCTGGACCTGGGCCTGATCAAGACTGACTGAGCCAGGTGCGGTGATGCAGACTACCCTAGCACTGGGAGACTGGAGAGATGGCTGCTGTGCCGAGGACAGAAGTCCTGTTCTCAGTACCCATGCCAGGCAGCTTACAACAGCTACCTGCAACTCTAGTTCCAGAGGGATCCAACACTTCCGGCCTCCACAGCGCCTGCACTCATGTGCACACAATACACAAAGGCACACACATATATACATAATTAAAAAGGGTCTTTTAAAAAATCCCAGCATTCAAGAGGTTGAAGCAGGTGCACGGAGCGTGCGGAAAGTTTGAAGCCTGAGTTAAATAATGAGACTCTATGGGGGGTGAATTAGAATCTTTGGGGCGCCAGGGTGCATGCTTTTAAGCTTTCTAGTGATTATTATTGTCTAGATTAGGATTAATTGATATATGTAAAATGATTTTAGAAATATGTCAAATGTATATAGTTAAGGAGTTTTATAACTTATATATAAATTATAAGACTTCTTAGGCATCACTGTACATGTATAAATTTAAAACATTTATAATTACACATATAAATAACTTGGAGAACAAAATTCCATAATATATATATGTATTGTTCTTAGAAAAACTCCTCAATAACTTTATTATAGTTGCAAATGCACTTAGAAAATTGGGATCTAAGCTATGGATATAAACCCAAATTCATTCCAAATTTGAAAACTTGCATGATTGTGTTAGACAAATTCTCATATCTAGTACTGCAGCAGAAAGTAAATCAATATGTAGCATGTCACACTCATTTGAATTACTACTATAAAAAAATAGGATCTGGGGCTGGGGAGATGGCTCAGTTACTAAAGTGCTCACTATGTAAACACGAGGACTGAGTCCAAAGCCCCAGAAGTGACACAAAGGTGGGAATGGTGGAGCCATCGCCCCGGGGGCAGCCACAGGAGACTCTCTGGGGCTTGCTGACAGCCGGTCTAGATGAACTGGGGAGTTCTAGGTTCATTGAGGGATCTGTCTGAACCTAGGTGGAGAAGTGATTGAGAAGAGCATCCAACACTGACCTCTGGTCTTCACAGTCACACACACACACATACGCAAACACAGGTGCATCTGCGCGCGCGCGCACACACACACACACACACACACACAAATAGAAAATATACATTGGTAAAAAATAGAGAAATTAGAAACTTTTAGGGAGGGAATTTTTTGAGACAGAGTCTCATTCTGAGACCCAGACTGGCCTCAAACTCATAGCAATCCTCCTGTTTCAGCCTCCCAAGAACCGAGATTATAGGCGTGAGCTATCATATCTGATCAGGAAGACTGGAAATTTTCTGAGCTGTTGATGGGAATTTAAATTGACAGTGCTATAGGAAAAAAAAATTGTGTGGTCCCTCCGAAAATTAAACATAGAATTATTATATGATCCAACAGTTTCACTTCCAAATAGGTACCCAAGAGAACGGAACGCAGAATCTGGAAGAGATATTTGTTCAACTGTGTTCACAGTAACATTATTCAAATAGCCAGAAGGTGGAAGCAACCCAAATATCTATCAATAGATGAACAGATAAGCAGAATATGTGCGGACACACAAGGGATATTATTTTTAAAGGGAAGGAAATTCTAACACATTACAACATGGCTAAATCTTGAGGGCATTATGCTAAGTACTAAAACCAGTCACAAAAGCACAAATACTGTATGTTTGAACGCCTGTGAGATATTTAGAGTAGGCAAATTCACTGAGCCAGAGCAGATGCCAGTTAGGAAGGGGAAGAAGGGAGTTCCTGTTTGACAAGCATAGAGTTTGGGTTTTGCAGAGTGAGAAGAGTTCCAGAGTTGGCTGTTAATGATAGCTGCACCACAATGTGAGAAGATGATGCCATGCATCTGTGTGCTTCACAATGGGTCGAATAGTAATTTCTTATTCTGTGTTGGGTGGCTGTATCTTCTGAACAGAAACACTCCCTCTTGGAGGGAGGAGGGAGGTTCGTGAGACTCAGGAAGTCAAGAAAACTTACAGGTCTCAGGAAGCTCACAAAGAACAAAGTTCCCCAGACCCCTCCCCGAGGCTGTAAGAAACGATGTAAACAGCTGATGGCGACAGGAGACTGTCTAGCCGAGCTGCATACAAGCTGTGCAGGGAGCTTCGAGGATGCAGCCATCGGGGGCTTTTTGGTGATATGGCTGCCTTTGAGTCATCTAGGCTCTTATGAGTGACTCACATGCACTCTGGTCCACCAGCTAGACTTGGGCAGAACCATTTCTCACCTGCAAAGATTAAAAAGTCAAAACATGATCTATATTGTTATTACTTTGTATTCAAATTTTTGATGCTTCAAACTGAAGAGATGATTCAGCTGCTAAGAGAACTGGCTGCTCTTGCAGAGGACTCTGGTTCAGTTCCCAGCACCCACATGACAGCTATCATCTGTAACACCAGTTCCAGGGGATGAGACCCTCTCCTGGCCTCCATGGACACTGCACAGACATGGTGCAGTTTTGCCTATATATGTAGGCAAAACACTCATACATATAAAATAAGTTTATTTAAGTTTTTGATACCTACAAAATGTAAGGGAGGATCTGCTTTTCAACATAAAGAGACCAAAGAAGGGAGACAGAAGAGAAGAGCTCAGGTCCTGTCTACAGGGCCAGATATCCTTCCCAGAGAGAAGGATATCTGTGTTCCACAGTCTAGATTAATACGGTACCTGGATGTTGCAATTATAAATATCTCTGATATGTTGACATGGCAGGGGTGTTTGTCTCTTTGCCAAGCTCATGACAATGTAATGATAGCATTGTCAACCAGTGTCTTCAATGATTATGTACATTTATCAGACAGTATAATCATCTCTGCTGTGCCAGTTGCTCACACACCAGAAATGAAGCTCCAGAAACCGTCTATTACGTCTATTACCTTGACACGAATAGTAGGTCATTATTACCAAATCAGCAACCCGTGCTTTAAAAAGCAAAGCAAATGACCCTGTTGACAGTCCGTATTTATTTTTTTGTAAGTGCCTCAGGTTTGTGGTGTATCTAACAGCAGGAGTCAGTTACCCTGAAGTATCTCCCTGCTTTAAAAAAACATGTCCTAAGTGGTCTTTAGTGGTAAATAGGATGCTTTTGATGACTCCAAAGTGGGAGCCTGCATGGTTCTACATGAGGCTTGGTAGAAAAGCAGTAGGATGTGTGGCCCATGCACACCCAGTGCATAAAATCATTACTTCTTCCTCTAGTATGGATGGAGGAAAAGAGCACTCAGAGGCTAGGGGTACGGCTCAGTGGAAGAACACTTGCCTAGCCAGTACAAGGCCCTGGGTCCTGCCCATCAAAACCACCCTGGTCTACGTGGCAAGTTCCAGGTCAGCCAGCACCACAAAGCACAACAACAAAGGAAAGGGAAAAGTAGAGACGTACTCAGTGATACGGGGAGTTTCAAATGAATGACCTTATTGTATGTGACTGGGCCATTCGAGTAAGCAGACAGTCCTTCCCTACCAGGAGCTTTCCAAAAGACAGGCTCAGAATCTGTAACAGGCAGATTTCTCCCTCTGCCCAGGCCTTCGCCCTTACCACTTGCTGGGGGCTGTACCCAGACAGTAAGTCTCCTGATCCTGGAGTCTGGATTAAGTTACTTCCCTAATGGACAGGACCCACGGCTGTGATGGAGAAGTCGGGAAGCAGAGCCGCAATCACCATCCAGGGAAGCGCAAATTTTTTCTAAAGAGGGCAGGAGGAGAGAGGCTAGATGTGGATCTCGTTTCTTGGTAACTGAGAACCATCCTGTTAGAGGTGGCCACTCTGCTTTCAAAACAAAAAGGAGCTTGTAACTGTAAAAGGCTACCACAGGCTCCTGCTCCCCGACCCACTTAGAGGCAAAACCTATTTATGAGGCTTTATTAAGTGCAAATAAGTCCCTGGGCTTCAGCAGAGAAGCGGCAGCTGCGGAAGATGTGGTCATTTGCATATAAATGACATGATTTCAGCTCAGAGAAGAATATTGAAAAATATACGTGTCGACAATGGAATCTTGATAGATTCACACATATTAAGGTCAGATATTGTAATTTTTAAGGCTGCTGCATGCTGCCTGCATCATATCACACATTCAATTCTATTTGGGTTATATTAGCTTTATCTTCTATGAAATGGAGGATTTTTCTTGTGAATTAATTAAACCACCTTTTTTCCCCTAAAGATGAGAACATTTAGGTCAATAAGCTAAATGCTCTACAAATGCATAGGCTGTGTGATAGCCAAAGTTACTGACTCCAAACTTCGTTTGCTTACTAGCTAACAAAGGGGTTGTGTGCTCAGGTGTCCCCAAAGAGATTCCAGAGTATTCTCTAGTCTCTGCACCTCGGGGACAACCCTCCTTTGAAGGATCAAGGAAGCTTCAGTTTCATATTCTCTGTGTGTGTATGACACACATATGTAAATGTGTACATGCATGCAGGTGTGTGCAGGTGAGGAGACCAGAGAACAACCTTCAATGCCACTCTAGTTCTTGGGGTTTTTGAGGCAAAACCTCATTCTGTAGTTCTGACTGGCCTGGAACTTGCTATGCAAACCAAGGTCTACACATCCTCTGCCTCCTGAGTGCTGGAATTCAAGGCATGGTTTGTTGTTGCTGTTTTGTTATCAAGACAGATCTCTCACTGAACTGGAACTCATCACGTAGGCCGGCTGAGCAGCAAGGCCTAAGGACCCTTCAGTTGCCACCTCCCCAGTACTGGGACCATAAGTGCAGGTCTTCACAATTGACTTTTTAAAATGTGGGTTCTAGGGATCAAAATGGGGTCCTCGTGCTTACAAGACAAGCACTTTACCAACTGCGCCATCTCCCTGAGCCTCAGTTTCATATTCTAAGAAGTTTGCCAACAGGCTGGCTCAAAATGCAGAAGGGAAACACTGTAGCCCAGAAATTCCCACACATTCGGGGAATTCCCACCATTGTCCTTCCCTCATGGACTGTGGCTTGAGGCTCATATCTGGTAAGAGACAGCTTCTGGAATCTTCACACTGTATATACCCAAGCACAAATCCTTGGAGAAAATAGGTGCCCCACCATGAAAGATGGCCTGAATCTTGCCCTACATCAGACAAGGTGCTTCTTGGCTCCTGTCCTGTCTGCATAACTGAGGCAATCCACCAACTGTTTGTTCTATACGAGCTGCCAGGAAGAGTTAATATTCACCTCCATCTTGCCAGGCAGACGCATCTCTCTCACATCATTTTAAGAAGGAGGAAGAGTTCCCATAATGATGGCGGTTTGTGTAATCACTTTAGATTTTCCCTGAGAAAATCAGTGCCCTGTATTCCTCTAAGTCACAGATTCTGTTGCTATTGACTGAACATTTGATTATTCAGTTTTTTTTTTTTTTTTTTTTTTTTTAGTAAGTCAAGTACCCAGTTCCCCATACATTTTCCAACTCTATGCATTCACATTGACTGGATGCATTGGCATACATACCCTGTTTACAAAGGACAACTAAAGATGATCGACAATAAATAGCTAGCAAGAAAAGGAAAAAATAAATTTAGAGAACTCTATTGTCCTTCTGGGAAAAGGGAACTCAATGTCTATTTGCTGAGATAATCAATATATCCTCCTAAAATGACTTGGGGAGATACATATGGTAAGTTAAGTTTAATAAAGATTTTAGAACTGTAAATTCTGACAAATGTAATTGTGTAATTGATCAAATTCTATAGATAGAAGATGATTTCATTATCCAATGCTGGGATTCCCGGTTTAGAGAAAAGTGATTCTTGCCACCCAGAGTAGATCCAGGCATTGTGAGCCTGAAGTACAATTAACCAGGATGGGGGGAGCACTCTGTGAAAGAATATATCTATCTTGGCCAGGCCTAATCGCACAGGCCTCCAATTCTAGCACTTGGGAGGCAGAGACAGGTAGATCTCTATGTGATTGAGACAACCTGGTCTACATAGTGAGTTCCAGGTCTACATAGTGAGTTCCAGGCCAATTGGGCTACAGGAAGACATATATTTTGCATGTATTTGCATATATATATATATATATATATTTGTTATCTGAAGTTTAGAAAATTTTATTTTGCCTCCACAACTTGCAGTTGATAATTTCATGTAAAATCTTTTAGGACTGTGGTCAAATTCAAAAACATCTTTTTGTCATATATGTAAATTTGGGGAATTTCAAACTTTCTTGTGTAGTGACTAATCCTAACTAGTGCCCTGTTCTGTGAGTGCCTGGGGCATGGGACACACGGTTTTCTACCACAGTGTGTGTGTGCCTTTAGAAGCTGACTCTGTTTCAGGATGACCAGCAGCACCTCTACCAGCAGACCTTTCCACGAAAGACAGTCAAATGCAATCCTAAAAGAATATATTTGTAATTCAACTTCAATACATGTGGAAGGGAAAAGAGTTGTGTAACAATGAGCCCAGTTGCCTTGAAGAATCAAATGGTTCTTTCTACCTTGCTCGGCCATTGCTGATTTTTAAGGTGTGGGATTTGTGACATGAGAAGGTGGGCTGTGAGAAGCAGGTATTTAAGCAGTTCCATCTGGCAGCATTGATTAAACTAAATTAAAAGGTTAGGGACGTGACTTAATCAGTAAAGTGTTTCCCAGGTGAACATGTCGACCTGGATTTGGTCTCCAGCACTCACGTGGTGTCAGGGGCTTCTAAGCTCAAAGCTGAGGAGGTAGAGACAGGAGGGTGCTTGGAGCTGGCTGGCCAGACGGCCCAGCCAATGGGTGAGCTCCAGGTTCCAGTGAGAAACCTCGCCTGAAGAAAGGAAGTCAGTGGCTCCTGAGGAACCGCACCTGAGGTTGGCCTCTGGCCTCCATATACACAGCTGTGCACACGCACACACACATGCACCTACACACATGTGAAAATGAACACAAAACCATATGAATAGTAAAATAAGTTTGTTAAAACGAAACAATTCTAACGTCATGAAAACAACGTGCCCTGCAGACCCGTCCGTGTAACACGTCAGTTCCACCAAAACAGAACGAAAACCCCCAAATGCTATGAGAACAGAGATACTGGTCTCTCTGGGGTGTGACTGACTGATCGGAGCCAGTTCTCTACTCAGCCAATAGCCATTGTCCCCTGGAAGAGCTTTGCTAAAAGCCGCACGTCGCGGAGCCACCAGAGATGACACAGGCGCTCAGTTCTGTCCTGGAGAGAAGATGAAGCTGGCAGTTTAGATCGCTGTGAAACACTTTGAGATAAGCTTGTCGCTCCATAGAAATTAATCCGGGCCTCTAGACAGCACGCAGGCCTATTGGAAAGCTTCTTCAATTCAATCACTTAATAATATATCAAGTCTTGTAGCTTAAGGGATACGATTTTCAAAATTATTGTACTGAGGGAATCATAAATTCCACCAAGAGGAAGGTTGTAGTCCAGATATTTTATTTTCGATTTCCATCCAGGGTGCATTATGACACTCCGCATGAAAGTCAAATCGTCCATGTAAAATGGTTTCCAGGTGATAAGTTTACCCCAAGGGGTCTAGTAAAGTAATACATTCAGAGTTATATCTGACTTTCACAATCTATAAAGACTAGTTATCAATTTTTTGAAAGATTTGATAAGCAGGAGCAAAAAAATAGCTTATGGATGCTAACATTTGTCTCATTAATGGGGGCAGCACCAGAAGCCCGGCTCCTTCTGGATTTGGCTGTAAATACACAGCTGACATACATTTTGGAAGGTTGCTGTTTTGTGCTGGTGGGAATGGATTTGTCTAACCTTGCGCTGACTATAACAGACGTGAGACGTGCTGATAGGTCAGTCACATTCGGCTTTTTAAAACAGGGGCGCCCACTCTGCCAGGATCTGTCAGATTCCAGGCCACTACATATTAAAAATTATGTGCCATCAACACAGTCTGGCCTAGTAGAAGTTTTATTAGGAAATAATTCTCCCACTGTGTTTGGGGAAAGGAAGGGAAAAAAAAAACCCACTTTGCACAATAGAATCCAAAGGAAGAATTAATGTGTCCTCTATCCTCAGAGTGGAAAGGCTGCCGACTTCTCTAGGGCTTCACAAGAGTCTGGTTTGCAGGCAGAACTAAGTGTAGAAACAGGCCAGACACTAAGAAAGCTCCACTGCACTGTTCTGCATACTGCAGCATGTCATTGGACAGACATTCCCTGTTACCAGCAAGACAGGATTAGCATCTTACTTTGGTTGTTAAGATGCTCATTAAAGCAACAACACTGCTAGCAAGGTGCTTACGTCTGTCTGGCTTTAGTTAAACTGCCACATTTAAAGGGTCTCTGTAGGAGGATGCTTCCTGCCAAGAAGGGGGAAGAAATGCATAGAGCTGCCTCTAGCATCTTTTGAGTTCATGGGGTGGAATGCAAGAAATCACTATACTATTCTCCTGTTCAAAATTAACACTGACTTCATTGTTCAAAGAACTCACTGTGCCTTTGATCAAAAGCAGCTTGTAGTAGCACCTTGTTAATTCAATCTACCAGTAAGTGGTTTATTTCTATAAAAAACTGAATCATCTAACTAAACTGTGCCTTAATTTTAAACCATTTGGTGTAGTCACATCACCATTTAGCCTTGTGGGCTTCATTGTCTTTGAAGTTGAGGGAGCCTGTTTTTCTCTGTGAAAATGACTGTGTTATGGAGTCATGGCGTACAGAGCTGTAGAGCAGCAAATGCTTTCTCCCTTTAAGATTTCCTTCTCCTTCCCGCTGTGTGCTCACCTGCAACTTCTGCTGGCCGCTTTAATGTGAGGGAGAAAGACGCTGATGCCGGAGAACAGGAGTTAGGGAGTCCTGCTTATCCAAGTTGCTTTCCAACTCTACCACTCACACCTGGATGACCTTAAATATTAGCACCTCATTTATAAAATGAAGAGATGCCTGTCACGTGACTCTTGGGAAACTAACATGATGTTTGCATAGAATCAGACTCAGAGACTCCTGAGGCCCGGGGTACCAGCACATCAGTATCTGTCCAGTATACTGAAAAGTGAGTCGTTTCTGAGAGGACTCTGGGCTGTGTGACAGCTCATCTGACTGATTTCCAGGGGCCTTTCCTTACTCGAATGTCCTCTGTTGAGGGTTGACCCTGCCGGTGCCTCACACCGCTGAAGACAGGACACGGTTCTTAGGAGTGATTGACAGCAGCTGCAGTCAGTATTCTCTCAGCATTTTTGTTCGCTTGTGTTTAAATAAACACAGGTCGATTTCTTTTTGATTGTCTTTCCATCCTATGAAAATGACTGAACATACTTTATCGGATTTTCAGGCCCAGTTTTGCATATAAGCCATACAAAAGCCTCAGCATTAGCTTTAAGAAGCTCTGCCAGGTCCTTAGTCCACTGGTTCCAAACAAGCATTAATGCTAGAGCTTCTGATTTGGTGCATGTGGGCCAGACTCAAGAATTTCTAAGTCTAGGGCTATCAAGATGGCTCAGCAGGGTTTGGGGGTTGCCACGAGGCCTACCTGCCCGAGTTCGATTACCAGAACCCATGTGGTGTAAAAAGGGAACAGACTATCACAAGTTGTCCTCTGACCTCCACATGCATGCTGTGGGTCTTGAGCATATGTATGCACACATACAGGAGCAGGTACACATAGATGATAGATAAATAGATGTAATTTTAAAAGGAATTTCTAACTCTAATAAATCCCCAAGTAAGATGCTGCTGCTGTGGGTGTTGCTGGCCTAAGGCCACGAGAACCACTGCCTTAGGAGATCCAGACTTGATGAGGTGGTGTCAGACGTACAAGTGGCCAGCCTCACGCAGGAGGGGACTATGGATGCTGGGGCCAGCTGGGAGCCAGCTAGCTCTGCTAAAGTAAAGGCCGTTCTTATGGGCAAACAGCCATTTGCAACAGGATCCCTTAAAAGACAATGAATGAAACCCTGTCTCAAAAGTCCTGTCTCAACTCTCACCGCACCCCCAAAAAAAGAGTAGGAGGGAGGAGAGGTAGAGGCAGGTTTTCTTGCAGTTTTAATTTGCAATTTCTTTCCTCATTCTACTGATTAGCAGTTGCAAACCACTGGCCCAGAATCACAAGTGTCTTCCTTTAAAAAAGAATATTTTAAAAATATTGTCTTTACTATTTTATGTGTATGAGTGTATTCCCTGCGTGTATATGGGCGCATCCATGTCATGCAATGCCCATGGAGGCCAGAAGAGGGTGCCAGATCCCCCTGGAACTAAAGTTATGGACAGTTGTTAGATGCTGGGTTCCGGGATTTGACCCGGGGGTCCTCTGCAAGAGCAACCAGTACTCTTTACCACCAAGCCATGTCTCCAACCCCCTCGGGTGCCTTTCTACTGCTGTGTCCTTCCTATAGCCCCCTGGAAGACTGGCTTGAGATCTGAGTGAGACTTAAAGTCCTGACAATTAGCTCTTGAGTAATGTCAGACTCAGTTAAGTTGTTCTTAACTTGGCACTACACATTTGACTTGAGAAGGAAGCAGCTTTGTAACATTTGAAATCAGGAAACCGTGTTCATAAAACACTTCTTTGAGACGACCTCCTATGTTTTCATCCAAATCAGCATCATTAATTGAAACAGAAAACAGTTTTCTGGTGCTCAATGTCCCTGAAATTGCAGAAAGAAGGTATCCCAGGGACCAGATCCAAGGAAGAGAGCCAGTGATTGGCCAGACTTTCCATGTCTGCATGACCTGATGAGAAAAAGGGGGCAGCAAGTAACCCTAGGGTGAGGGCGAGCTGGCAGGGGACTTTTTAGAATAGGGATGGTGGGTTTTTCAATATAAACTTTCTGACGTGTAGAACTACAGTATTACTACCTGCTTTAAGATGAGCCTGCTGTTCCCTGCTCTGGCAGAGTGTAGCCAGGCTGTGGTCTCCAAGGTGAAAGAACAACCCCAGTCTGTTCTGATTGACATAAAGGGGGAGATTACAGGCCTAAGAAGTTAGTGACCGAGGAGGCCCAGAGAGCACAAGCCTAGGAGATTGGCTGAGAGATGATGGATTGCAGAAAGCATTTGGCCCACAGGACTTGGGATAGTTTCATTTAGATAGTAAAGGAAAAGGCAACCTGGACTGAGGATTTAGCTAGAACACGTGCTTGACATGTACGAGGCCGAAAACTCCATCTCTAACACACACAAACCAAAACCAAAACCCAAAAAACTAGCAAGGTCACTGAGATAGCTCCTGAGTCACCCCAAGTTATATATAAAGTAGATTATGATATCAATTATTCTTATTAGTTTTCCTTCATCCCTGCTCAGATTTCTGAAACAGGAAGAAAGTGTTCATTCGTAAATATTTCCAAGTGGCACCCGGGGCTAGCGGTCCCCAGATGTTGGGCCTGTAACAATGAGCAGGAGACTGATCTCCAAGAGCTGGTTGCTCCACATTGCCTCCACGTCCTCTCTTCCTTGGAAGCCCCGCTCCACCACATCACACTTCTACCCCATTTTCCTCTTCTGTGCTTTCACCTGCAATCCCTTGCCATCCACTGGGCAATTCATTCATTCAGCAACTGTGTGTCAGGCAGTGTTTGAGGCAATGTGACCTCATCGGTAAACGGAATAATCATTTCTGCCCTGCCTACTTGAAATGAGAAGACAACAAATAGGAGAAAATACAAGAGAGAAACAGAGTGCAAAGGGTGGTGTGGTAAGTAGTGCTAAAAAGGAAGAACGAAGCAGGGACGGAGGGTGGAGGGTTAGATGGTCGGGCCAGGGCGAGACCTCTTTGGAGACGTGTAAAGATAGGAAGATGAGAGCCAGGCTCCTACATAACAGGAGCTCAGCCCTGGTTGTGAGGAGGAGAAGGAGGGCAGCCGGGCAGTGATGTGGCCTAGGATCTGTTCTCGAGGCCTTTTCTGTGCCAGGTGAAGGATTTCCAGATGAGAAGATCAGTCACAGCGCACAGCCAATGCTTATCAAAGCCCACACTCCACACTGTAAAGAGACAGACTGCCTGCAAGGATCCAGAGCTGGAGCACCATCTACCTCCTGCCCCAGAGTCTGGGCTTTTATACTCTATAAGGTAGGAGGTGGGACAGGATTGGGTTCCCTTTTGGGACAGGGTAGGATCATATTGTTGATTACTTGGAAGCAGGACATCTTGTATGGCAATGAAAGTAACTGGAACACAGAGGACTCTAGTCTGGGTTTCTCCCTTGACTATAGCCTAATTCAGAACTATCTCCCTTAGCAGGAACCCAGTATGGGTGAGCAGGGGATGAGGCGGAGTGAGATGAGGCTGAGGAGCAGATCAGAGAGGACCCTGCAGAACTAACTTCTACTGAGCAAGGTGGGAAGACACACGAGAGCGCAGCTGAAGAGCTGCAGGCTGTCTCTGTGTAGCAGGGTCACTGGCTGCTGAGGGATTAGGCCAGGGAGACAGACTGGTTCAGAGGTTGCGATAGGATCCAGGCAAGAGATGCTGGTTGCCTGCTAGTGGCCAGGACTATGTGTGGTGGGTGGAAAAATCCAGAATGAATTCTTAAGGTTGAGCCAACAGGATTAGTTGACATTATATCAGAGAAAAGAAAAGACCTAAAGATGACCCCAAGCATCTTGACCTCGGTAATTAGCCATCAAATCGGTATCTTGCCATGTGACCAGAGTCCCTTCCCCATTCAACCCTTTCAAGCACTTGCTTTCTATCAGAGTTTCTCTGAGGTGCTCCTGTCTTGGGAAGGTGGGGCACCCACCTTCTTATTCTGCAGCCCTGAGTTTCCCCTAGTGCCGGAGGCCGCCGGCAGAAATCGAACCACACCCAAAGCAGGGAGTGAGGATGAGAAAATGAGAGAGAGAGAGAGAGAGAAAACAGGACAGACTCAACAGAGCTGTCAGTCACACTGAAGCCGCTTGCCGTTATTAAGTCCCCCCTATTTATACTGTGAGGTGAGCAAAACAATACTAACACAGACAAAATAACTTAAGATGTGATTGGCTTCCCTCAAAGATCTTCATGTGACCTCAGTCTTAGGTGAAAAATAAACTTCTCCTCAGGTGTAAATCATTTGCATAATGAAAACTCCTGCTTCCAACAGCACTTCTGTGCACGAGATTGACTTCTGCCTAACCCAAAACTAGGGCATAGTTCAAGGCAGGCAAATGGCTCCCGACACCCTAGTCATTTTCCGGACTTCTCCTTCTGACCACTAGCTTGGCACCACGTCTCCAGGGACCTGTTTGTCTCCCAGAAATACTAAATACAAAAAGGCTCTTGGAAGAAGAGAACCAAGAAGTTGGAGTTTGAGTTATCACCCACCAACCTTGGGCAAGAACAGAAAAGGTTCATGGTCCATGACACCATCACACTGGAAACCCAAGAGCAATTGCAATTAGAAGAATGGGAGAGAACCCCTTCAGTGGCTGGGTCTTTCCTCTCCAGCTGCAGCCCTCTGTGTGCGTGTGTGTGTGTGTGTGTGTGTGTGTGTGTGTGTGTGTAAGTGCACTCATTCCTACATGCACATGTGGGACTAGAAATTGACTTCAGATATCTTCCTGTATACTCTGCTCTTTATCTTGTGAGACAGTCTCTCACTGAACCTGGAGCTTGCCATTTTGGCTAGACTGTCTAGACACCGAGTCCCCAGTGTCCACCTGTCTCTGCCACCCAGGGCTAGAACTACAGGTGTTCCCATCTTACCTGTCTTCGATGTGAATGCTGGGGAATCTGAACTCAGGTCCTCACACATGTGTAGCAAACCCCTCACCCGCTGAGCCATCTCCCAACCCTGACAAGCAGTTTGGCTTTGTTGTTAAGCTATTTATTGTTTTCAGCTCTGCCGACAGTCTCCTGCTAGAGATTTCAGGGCAGAATGAAGCTCGTGACCATTAAATGTCCATTGGCAACTACTGTGGAATTGGATGAGAGAAAGTGATGTTGGAATCGGAGGGTTTCTTCTTCACACTCAAGCACAGAGAATCTGGTCAGCCGGAGCTGCAAGAAGCACTGTCTGCCCTTTGCTGCTCTGAACTCTCTATAATGCATTTTAACAAATATTTTATTTGTTATTTTTATTTTTTGTATATGAGTATATTGCCTGTATGTATGTAAGTGCCCCCAATTTGTGCAATGCCTGCTGAGGTCAGAAGAAGGTGTTGGAACCCCTGAAACTGGAGTTATGGATGGCTGTTAGTCACTATGTAGGTGCTGGGATCAAACCCAGGTCCTCTGCAAGAGTAGCCGGTGCTCTTAACTGCTGAGCCATCTCTCTAGTCTCTCATTATGCAGTTTTAAAAATAGATCAGGAAAGAATACAGCTCTCAGCATGTACTGCACACATTTAATGTGCTCTCTCACTCTGGACACATCCCTTCCTTAACCGTGACCACACACTAAAACTTGAGGTACTTTGTAAAGTATCTCTGTCTCCATGTGTGATAATGTGTATACATGCATATGCGTACTTGTGTGTTCATATGTATATGTATGTCATCTCTGACCAAACAAAGCATCCTTTCATGGGCTAGAGAGATGGTTCTACAATTGAGAGCACTCTCTGCTCTCAGAGAGGACCTGGGTTGGGTTCCCAGCACCCACATGGCAGCTTACAACTGTCTGTAACTCCAGTTTCAGGAAAACCAGCACATGATGCACTTACATACAGACAGGCAAAATACTCATACACATAAAATAAACGAATAAATTTTTAAAGTTGAGAAAAGTATCCTTTCAGTGTTTGAAATATCTTGTCACACCGTTCCATTAAGAAGACATATTGAGCAGTTGGCCTGGAAGCATGTCTAAGGTGCTTTTTCAAACTATAATATTACAAGTTGATGGGCTGGAGAGATGGCTCAGCAGTTAAGACTGCACTTGCAAAGGACCCAGGTCTGATCCCAGCATCCACATAATGCCTAGTAACCATCTAACTCCAATTCCTGTGGAGTTGATGCCCTCTTCCAACTTCCTTGGGCAATGCATGAAACAGGTGCACTTACACACTATGTGGACAATATGCTCATACACATAAATAAATAAATAAATAAGTAATAGATTCAAAACTCTCTCTTCATACACAGTTATTTATAGATAGATATATATTCCCCCTTAAGAGGCATCAGCTTCCTACCAAACCTCACTGACAGTCTGCCTCAAGTCATAGGCAGATAGCATAGTGTCCCTTGGTGTTTTGTGTATTTGTTTTGTTGCTGTACTGGGGGTTGGACCCAACCTTGCACATGCTAAGCAATTGTTTTATCACTCAGGTACATTCCCAGCCCTCTTTTATTTCTTATTTTGAAACAGGGTCTCACTAAGTTTTCCAGGCTGGCCTTGAATTTATTCTATGGCTCGGAAAGGCCTTAAACTTGTAATTCTCCAGTCTCAGCTTCCCAAGCAGCTGGAATTACAGGTCTGTACCTCCAGGCCTGACTATGGCCTTTGTTCCTGCTGGGCCCAGACAAGACTGTGAGAAACATAGACTGGGTAGTTGTTACACATTCCTTGCCAAGGTTACTGTCAGTAATAACTTAGGCATCTGCTCCAAATCTTGCCCTTGCCTTATGGAGCTAACCTGGAACCAAGAAAAATATATGTCAGGGCCCTGGGATGTGCCCTACTATTGGTTATTTTGCCTGAGAAGAGATGCCAGAGCAACTAAAATTCAAACAAAAGAGAGGACAGGAACTCACAACTTACCTCGAGGAAAAGGGCCCCCCCAGGGGAAAAATAAAATTTAGGAGGTTTATTGAACCCACTGTAGAGCTGATCCAGAATTTAAATTGATTCCATAATTTATTGCATTTTAATTAGCAATCACAAGAGACCAAGTATTGTTTACTCTCTTGTTAGGAGCTCTGGCTGGGAACAAATACCAGGAGTCTTAATAAGGATGAGTTATATTTACTGGTTTCCATTTTACAGTCTTGTTATAATCATCACAAGAAGAGATTCATTTAGTGTTCACCTGTTCTTGGCATGACATTTGTTGACCACTAGGGTGACATAAAATCAGAACATATCCCATAAGCTGAGAAAGAGGCCCTCCACCCTCAGCCCACCCCAAGGCTGCCCTTCATTGCTTTCAATAATATAATTTAATGGGAAAATACTTCTGGCTTAGGTACGATGAGATGAGTTCCCATGTGCCATTGTCACCCAAAATGTGTCTAAATGACTGCTCTTGGTTATTTATTCAGAACAGAATGGTGCCACAGCCGACAGAGAGCTGTATGTATAAAAGCCACTACCTCCTGGAAACGCCAGCCCCGTCCAGCCGCCATCAGAAGGCCTTTCATCTGACACTTTCCACTGTGTTCTTTCATTCTACATTTTTGTTTTGGGGAACTCATAGGATGGTATCTCTTTTGATGAAATTTTCCCAGAGTCAAGACACACAGGGGTTTTTATATAGCTCTTGTTATTACTGCCCAGGCAGGAAGAGTACTGAACCCTGTAGAGTGGAACTATCTGGCACAATATGTTTCCTTGGAAGCACTCTGGGTCTCTTCTTACTTCGAACATTACAAAGCCCCGTTAAGATACCCGTACCTGGTGCTGGAGAGATGCTCAGTGATTATGAGCACTAGCTGCTCTTGCAGAGGACCTAGGCTCAATTCTCAGCACCCACATGGTGGCTAACAACCATCCTAATTCCAGTTCCAGGGGATCTGACGCCCTCTTCTGATCTGCGGGTTGCATAACACAGGTGTACTTATATACATGGAGGCATACATACATACATATAAAAAGATTAAAATAACAAATAAAATACTTAAAGAAGAAACCCTGGGGTCATCCTCATTCTCCTGGGTTGGCATCCAGTGGGTAACTGAGCTCCTTAACTGAGCCTAAAGGCCAGTCCCTTAAAAGAGGTAGAGGTGAGGCTGGAGAGATGGCTTAGTGGTTAAGAGCCCTGGCTGTTCTTGCAGAAGACCCAGGTTTCAATCCCAGCACCAACATGGTAGCTAACAACTGCCTGTAACTCGTTCCAGGGGATCTGATACTGTCTTCTGTCCTCCATGGGCATTGCAAGACACAAGTATGCTTGCAAATGTGGATGAAACAGGGGTGTACACATAAAATAAAAGTAAAGTTAAAACAACAACAAAGTAGGGGAATTTGATTCTGAAAGACCATGCTCAGTCTTTCAAAAGGGTGTGTCCTGTGGTTTTTTGAGACTTTCATTCAGGAAAGACTTCTTTCTCCAAAAGCAGATGCGGCATTTCGTTCCTTCTCTACATCTCTTCTTTAGCTCAGTTTCTCCACCCAGCCGCTGGGCACCAGTCTCATGCTCAGGTTCTAATTAAAATCTGCTTCCTGTTAAAAAGCTCCTATTGTCTTCTCCATTTAAATAGGACTCTTTCTAGATCTTTAACAAGACCACGGAGGAGTAATAAATCTGAGTAATCGTCCTTATTAAGAGGAGATTATTCTCACAAGACTATAACAGTCACCAAAGTAACTAAAGCCATTTGCAGGTAGCATTCAGAGTGTCCTCCTCCTGCCCAAAGTAGGGTGCCTCATTAGTCACCTTCTTCCCGGCTCAAATTCAATTAGGAGGCACTCTGTTTACTTTTCAAAGATTTTGCTAACAAGAGATTTACTCTTGGATGATGTTAATCAGGAAACTGGGTTCATGACATGGAGATGACCTTCATTCTTCCCTCCCTCCCTTCTCTCCCCTCCCTCCCTTCCATCTTCCCTAGATATTCCTTTCCTTCCTTCCTCCCTTCTTCACTCCTTCCTTCCTTCCTTCCTTCCTTCCTTCCTTCCTTCCTTCCTTCCTTCCTTCCTTCCTTCCTTCCTTCCTTTTTCAACTGATGCCAGAGTCACCACTATACCAAGCATTCTGCTAGGCATTCATGGTTCAAATATAAAAGACATGGCCTTTGTAGCAGGTGCTGTGTTGTCAGATGGAGAAGCCTGCCTTCTTGAACCTTAAAATATAGCCGGCGTCAGTCCAACAATTACATCATTGACTAATCACAACCACGGGCAAAGATTATAAAAGAGAGGCCAGTGGGCCATGTAAACGCAGTCCAGGAGTTAGAATCTCCGCTTTTCTTTATCAGATCTCTGCTTTTTCTCCTGTCTCTGTCTTTTTGAGACAGGGTCTCCCTATAGCCCTAGTTGACCTGGAACTTGCTATGTAGACAAGGTTGGCTTAGAACTCACAGAGATCTGCCTGCCTCTGCCTCCTGAGTGCTGAGATTAAAGCTGGGGGCCACCATGCCCAGCAGACCTCTGCTTTTCTATCCTTCAAAGCTTCTAAGAAAATTCCTCTTATTTTGAAAGTTCTTCTGTGTCAGTAGCTCCTGGTGTTTTAGTTCTTAGTTTCAATCCATGCCCTAAACTAGTGTCCCTTGATTAGAGAAAGCTAACTTAACATTTCTAAAATGCAGTGGACTGAGGAAAACATGATGGCAGATTCTAACACTTGTCAAAGCTTTGCTTTAGAAATGTGCACACAGGGGCACATGGTAGCCTATTTAAAAAAAAGGAACTTCAGGAGGAAGTTTAAGCCAGTAAAGAAAAGATACTGGTTGTCAGCCCTCCTGGCTCCTGTGTTGACTTCCAATCTTGACACAGTCTCTGGTAGCGCAGCTCTGATGCATGCGTCACACTGATGGCTCTGTCTAGGAGCTGCACGTAAGAACTGAGACTTCTGGTGTCTCCAAAATTGCTGAGAACATGAAAATTATGGGTGTGTTAATTGCAAAATTCCTAGGGCACAAATGTGAAGTCAATTTAGGATTAAGCAGAGAAGAAATCTGAAAGTTTGTCATTTGAAATAGGAAATACCAATCCTTGATAACAGGGGAAAAAAAAAGAAAGAGCTCTTTTAGCTCGCCTAAGAAGTCAAAAGGTACTCCTGAAGAGTGAGATGAGAAGACCCTCTGACTTGTGGAGTCATTCCTTGTGGCTTGTCCATGGGCTGGCCTAGACTTAGGCTCAGGACCTACACTGGCCACTGGGAGCGGATAAGATC
Source organism: Eospalax fontanierii (assembly GCA_035773235.1). Classification (NCBI taxonomy): domain Eukaryota; kingdom Metazoa; phylum Chordata; class Mammalia; order Rodentia; family Spalacidae; genus Eospalax; species Eospalax fontanierii. Next base: position 25,488,090 of record CM069543.1, on the reverse strand, counting down.
CATTTTTCTGGGTAGGGGCCCCTCGGTGAAGGAGTGAGGCTTCAGGAACAAAGCACTATGCAATCAATCGTATTTATTAATAGTGATGAGATGTGGCTGTCACAGAAGCCCAAATGCTCAAGTTGCAAGTCCAGCACATTCTGTTCCCAAACTAGGGCCCAAGTCATGATCAGAAGATTTCTAAGGGAGGGAGGAATTAGAAGAGTTGGGTGACATAAATATTCAAAGAAATGAAGCTATTTGCACAGTGTTTATAACCATGCCCTAAACTTGTTATGTAGACCATGCTGGCCTCCAGTTCACAGAGTTCTACATGCCTCTGCTTCCTGAGTGTTGGGATTACAGGCATGCTCCCACAATGCCCAGCACAACAAACGATTTTAAAGTTTCTAAACAAAACAATGAATTTCATTATTTCGTGTGTGTGTGTGTGTGTGTGTGAGAGAGAGAGAGAGAGAGAGAGAGAGAGAGAGAAAGACAGAGAGAGAGAGACTATATTCTATCTAATTCATTCTGGTCCCCGACTCCACTAACGTCATCTGTGATCTCTGGCCCTCCCCACCGCGGGCCTTGCTGGTCCCCTTCTTTCTCCGAGTCTGCTGTCATATCACATCCCATTAGCCTCCCTCCACCCCACTCCTAAGATGGCTCCCTCACCTTTCGTAGTCTCCTTTTTCACTTCGTGATCTACACCCATACATACATACCCACAAGCATGTATAGACACAGATATGATTTAAAATCTAGGTCTGCATAAGACTGAAACTATGCAAAATTTGTCTTGTTCAGTCTGGCTTATTTCACTTAACAAAGATCTCCAGTTTCATCTATTTTCCTGCAAGTGTCATGATTTCATTTCTCTCCACAGCTGAACAAATTCCCACCGTGCTATTCGCGTGCTTTTCTTTACCCTTTCGTTTGCTGACAGGCATCCAGGCTGGTTCCATGTCCTGGCTATCGTCCCTGGTGCAGCAATTCTGCAGTGTGGATGTGCAGGTATCTCTGTGGTCCTCACAATCCTTTAGGCACCTGCCCAGGAGCGGAAAAGGTGGATCATGTGGTAGTTCTATGTTTAGTTCTGTGAGAACCCTCCAGAGTGAATGCCATGGTGGCTATGCCTGTTTACAGTCTCAGCGGCCGCGTAGCAAAACAAATCTTTACTGACAAACCCGGCAAAGATCAGAAAACTACTGAGTGCTTTTGGATCTAATCACAGGCATTTCCAGTTAACAGGAGAATGATGCCTTTCAAACATATATCAGGAACCAGCAAGATGGCTCGGTGGGTGAAGGTGTCTGACAGCCTAAATTCAATCCCTGGGATGTTGGATCATGAAGGGAATGATTCAATCCTACAGGCTGTCCTCTGACTTCCGCATGCACGCCATGGCACAAGAAAGAAAGAGCTCAAGCCTGTGCACATGCCTCTCCCCCATGCACACAAAAATAGATAAATAACGTAATGTAAAAATGAAATTAATGATAATTTTTAAAACATAAGAGTAACCTGCACTTCAGAATACTGCACACTCTGGCCTTATCTCTGGGTCTCTGGAAAAGCAGAGTGGTTTGTTTTCCTTACTAGATCCCTTATAGAATTCCTGCTGCAGGTACCATTATCTTTCTTGCACATAATAGTTCTTGGAAAAGAACGTCACCTCCGTGAGCCCCTGCTATACTACACAGGGCTTTCCTGAGGCTCTGAGACAGAGATGGACAGGACAGAACACTGTGTAAGGCGCCTCTGGTTAAACGACAATGACAACACAGGAAGCCTGGCACATGGGAGAGAATGTTACAGAAAGTATGGAAAATGAACCTTGAGCTTTAAACCCTCCCCACCGGAAGTGGCTTCATCGCTGTGAAGCGTGCTGGTGTTCACGGCCATCCAGAGCTCCTTGGTTTCCCTGCAGTCCAGGGGAGTCATGTGACCAGCTTTGTCCCTGAGGGTAGAAGCAGATACACCACTTCAAGGTCTGGTGCCTACAAAGTCTGGCAAGCTTCTCCACGCCCTCCCTTTGCCATTCATGTTCCCGGAGCAAAGAGCATTGAGATCACAGCCACATGCATGCTGTCAGCAGCTGGATTCCTGAGCTCACAGCTCAGAAATACCCAACTGACAGGTCTATTAGACACAGTGAAAATGCAGAGTAGCTGTCGCTGGGTCAAGTCACTGAGATTAGTGGTCAAACGCCACCTGGCCTGGTTATGGGGCAGGTGCCTGCTGAGTAAGCATGCCGCCAGAACTTTGCTGGTTCGGCCTCGGGAGTTTGGTTCCATTTGTTCTGACATATGAGCAAAAGTCGCGACCACCATCCAGGACACAGTCAGTGGGAGCCCAGACAGCTCCCCACTTCCCACCACATTGTAAGCAATTCTATTAAATAAATAATTTCCATCTGGAATAGATGGAAAATCCCATCAGATCTAATATTTTTGTGTTTTTTAACATTTTATTTATTATTATTATTTTATGTGTATGTATATATTGCCTGCATGCATATAAGCGCACCTGTGTTGAGCAATCCCCGCAGAGGTCAGAAGAGGTCATCAGAATCCCTGGAATGGAGTTACAGACCGTTGTTAGCTGTCATGTGGGTGCTGAGAATTAAACTCCGGTCCTCTGCAAGAGCAGCCAGTGCTCTTAACCACTGAGCCATCTCTCCAGTCCCCAGATCTAACATTGTACCCCCATGAACCTGGGATCTGAGTAGAATTTGCTTCAAGGCTGGGACTAAGCCATGGCCCCGGAGACATAACCAGGAGAAAGCTTGAATTCCAGTTCCTGGTGCATAACAGAGTCTCCATAGTCACCGGAGGAAGGAAGCACACATCTTCATCCTGAGAGAGAAGAAGGAAAAAGCAGGAAAAAGTCAAGCAAGAACTAGAATCAGGAAGACACCTGAGAACAGAGAGCTGGCGGGGCCTCGTCTGCTGCACGGCGGGGAAGGGCTGCGTGGCGATGGTGTGCTTAGCTGCTCAGAAGTCAATGTCCACTTCGGAGAGGGGTGTTGACAACACCGACGGCCATGCAGACTCGGGGACAGGATGCATGGGGACGCTGTACTCTTTGCACAGTAGCTCTGTCCCCTGGCATGCGGAGCTTCCCATATTAGCAGCAAAGTGATGCGTCTGCTAGAACTGACAACCTGCATGGACATGCCATTATCACCTGAAGTCCATGGTTTGTACTAAAACTCCCTCTTGGGTGAGGCTGTACACCCCACAGGTTTGAACAAATACATAATGGCATGCACCCCCATTATAGTATCACATGGAATAGTTCACTGCCTTAAATGTCAGAGGTACATTTTTTTACAGTGGACACAATCAACTTTGTCCCCACATTTCTCCTGAGATATCTTCCCAGCACACAACCAAAAAACCCCAAGAATTCTTTAGTTATCCATATGGGAAAGGAAAGCCCATCCAGGATCCTGCCAGACATCACAGAGCCTGAAGTTCCATTCCCAGCATTCTCTGGAGTTTTACTTGAGAAAATAATAAGAATCCTATAGGATCAGTGATCTCACTCATTTGGACTATAGTAAATCTCTTCTATATTACTGCTCAGCCTCTGAGAATATTATATTGGGTCTCATTTTATTAAAGAATGCCACGCATACCCAGAAGTCACTACTTAATTTTTAGCTGCAAGATACAATTTCAAAAAACCATTATCTGGAAAGTGCAATAATCAAACAATGTAATCATGGATGTTAAACCTCTTTGGAATATTATTTTAAATGCTTGCCAGCTGGAAGCAAGGGTTGACCAGAAAGTATCTGTCTTGGATGGCTTTCTAATTTGTCAAAGCATCTACACTTTCCAATAAGATGTATTTGTTAAAATGTGTTTTTCTCTCTGCTTGATTGTTTTTGAAACTATCAAAGAATGCAAAGCCTTTAAACAAGGAAGACAGATTTGCATTTTCTATTTGTTCCAGCCAAAGATTTAGGATTAAATCACTGTAAGAGACACAATCGAATCATTTCTCGGAGGAGCCAGGCTGTTCCCATACATCACCAATTGCCTCTGAGCTTTCTGGCTGCTCTGTGAGATCAGACTCATAAATTTTGTGACATATGGAAAATATCAGAAGACCACAGCACGAATTTTAAGAAAGGCCAGAGACCGGGGCTGACAATGTCATGAAAGACCCCTGGTAACCCACCCTGTCTTCCCACTGCCCATCCCTAAATCTCTCCAGAAGGGGTCTCCCGGGTATTTTGCCAGAGGCTGGGAGTCTTGGGTGTGATCCAGCTTTGTGTGGGTTGCATAGCCCTCCCGCCCAGAAGGGGTGAGACAAGGTTATGGACCTCGGAGTGGATTTCCAGGAAACACATTCTCCTTCTTGGCTCCAAATTTGGGCATGTGCCGTTCTTTCCATCTGGAATACTCCTTCTTTTTTCTGTTTCCCCTTTCTTTGTGTGTGTTTATGTGAGTCTGATGTGCATGCATGTGCACATGTGTTTTCATGTGTGTGGTCACACGTGTATAGGTGCATATGCACACATGTGTGTATGTGGAGGCCTGACACACAACGAGTATCTTCCTCCATCATGCACCTTTTTTGGGGGGGAGGGCAAGGTCTGTTGATAAGCCCAGAGCTTGCCCATCCAGCTAGTCAACCTAGCCTCTTGCTCTGGGGATCCCTTGTCTGTCTCCTGAGGATTGGGAATTCAAGTAGCTACCACAGCTGCCTGGCTTTTATATGGGGTCTGGAGATCCAAATCCCAGTCCTCATGCTTGTGTGGCAAGCACTGTATTCACTGAGCCGTCTCCCTAGCCCTGGAATAGCCTTCTACCGCAGTGAAATCTCCACTCTGGTCCCGTATGCTTTCCACCTCCTCCCTCCTCCCTTCTCCCCTGCTCTATAACTTACAGCTCTCAGGCACTGAAGCTTATTCCTCCTGTGTGATCTGGAGTCCACAATTACAGGCACCCCAGCAGATCTGTGGCTAGATGCTGTGTTTCTAAGTCACATTGCGGTGATACTTTAAAAAGAGACAGCCAATTCTTAGGGTTCATAAGGTCAGGGGTGAACCCAAACTGCCAAGCATGCATTCCTTCAGATGTTTTCTAGAACTGTCCTCCAGCAAGGTTTTGATAGTTCCTTTATTGAAACAGTACCTGCAGCATGAAATGGGGAAGCAGAAGTCAAGATCTTATCTTGTTAGAGAATGTCACACTCTGATCCCCAGACTTTGAATATCACATATACAACAACAACAGCAGAAGAGTTCTCTCAGAGTTTGCAATGCAGAAAGCACAGGGTTTTCACCACTTTGATATGTAAAGCATACATTTATACACTATCTTACACTATCTCAGGCAGAGGGCAAGGAGGGGTCCTGAGGGATGAGTGGATCACATGACTCGGTCAGCTTGTTTACATTATAAACAGTAACTTTTTGGTTTCTAGATTAGGTAAAAGTCTTTAATTCCAATTATGTTCATATTGTAAAAGTCATCCATACAGGTGCAGGCCCTTGCTTGACTGGGGAGCCTGGGGATGAATCAGGAATTGGTCCCAGCCCCTGGCTTCTTTTATTCACACTAGTTTCCTGGCCTTAGGTAAGACACTAGGCCTTAGTTCCCTTGTCTATAAATGGGGCTGATAATAGTGCCTGTTTGTAGGATACTAGGAATACTGAATAGCTTATACATACATTAATGTTCCACTTAGAAAGTCTCTTGCCCTAAGAAGAGTACCATAGTTCTTAAAATGACCTTCTCAAAATGGGAACTCTTCCTACTTATCATAATAATGTCATTCCAGCTGGGCGTGGTGGCACACACCATTAATCCCAGCACTTGGGAGGCAGAGGCAAGTGGATCTCTGTAAGTCAGAGACCAGTCTGGTCTACATAGAGAGTTCCAGATCAGCTATGGCTACAGGGAGACACTGTCTCAAAAAGACCAAATAATAATAATAATGTCATTCCAAATGCTCTGACCCCATTGGACTTCCTGTTGTGGTTGAGGTCTCTAGGTAAATAAGGCAGGGCTACTGAGTTTACTTAATGAGTGGTTTGCTAGGGTTTTGTGGACTGGGCTAAAAAGAATAAGGATTCCTATTCCTTCAAGGCCTTTCCTAGGAGTTTGATTGACTGAACAGTATCATTTAATCACTGCTCCTTACAAGGAAGCCTGGAAGCAGCCTTTTCCTCTTCTCCCAATACCATCTCTAAGGACCTTCCACGAATCTTGTGGAATAAGGTAAAGTCTGGGCCTGGCCTTCCATAGAGCTTTGGGTTCTAATGTCACTAGATGTCCACAGACCCAAGAATGACCCTGTGGTCATGGGGAATGATGGCCCATGGAAGCAAGATGCTCCTTCCGGTGTGACTAATGGAGAGGAATGTTGGCCACTAGTCAAGGTTAGTCAACCACCACAGAGGTGGGGTTTCCACCAAGCTTTTGTAAGAATGGAAAAGAAGGTGGAAAGGAGGGTGAAAATGCAGGATGTGAACCGTCGCCCCAGTCCGCAGCAGGCAGTCAGAGGGGCAGGTATTTCCATTTTCTGATCTGCTTCACTTCTCTGATCAGGAGACTAGGAACTAAGAGAGCCACATCCTCGGCCGGCAAAGGAAAGTAAGAATGAGTCACGTGGCAGTGCGGCTCGCTGAACCCTCCTCCAACCCAGAGGTCCTCGCCCACATGGAATCCATCCTATGGCTTCCATGATGCTGGCCTGAGTCCACACAAGGAGAGCAAGTTCCAGTTCTGTACCTGCTCAGGCCTTTGGATGATCATTAGTCTTGCTGAGCCTCGTCCTCTCCTCGTGTGAAATGGAGTCACAGAGCTGCCGTCAGGTCCTGATGAAGTAAGACTCATCCTGTGCCCTGAGAGCTGAACTGTGATAAATCAGCAGCAAGCTGTGTACTCACGATGGCTGTACTTAGGACCATTTAAAGGCTCACGGGTAGGTAGAATCAACTAAGTTTGGGCTTGGAGGCCAGCAGGCATGACGGGAGCCCCTTTCCACACTGGCATCCCTCTCTCCTCCTTCCTGTGCTCCGGGAGTACAGGACAGCTGTGGAGGGTCTGGAGAACGGGCTGCCTGCACGTAAACATCGCCCAGCTTCATGGTGCCAAGGAAGGTGCTTAGCCTTCCCATGCCTCCCTTCCTGGAAACAGGGGCCGGTGTTGTGCCTGCCTCAATATGGTTGGCCTATTACTTGTATGTAAAACGACAGCCAACACACCAGCACTCTAAGAATTCGAGGTTCTTTACCAATCACAGTAATGCCATTCCAAAGAGTCCTGAGTATTGGCTCTTCTGGTAATAATTTTTTTTAAAAAAATCAGGACTCTTTGAAAAATGGAATTGTTATCTTTGCGAAGGTAGAAAATGGGCTACTTGAAGACATTTGTGGCTTCACAATTCCTCAAGACCCCAGTGAATACCAAAGCTAAGACTGTCCCCAACAGCCCAATTTGACTTCCTACAGAGGGATGCTCTCAGGAGGTGCCTTCTCACCCCAGCGGGACCCCTTCCTTCTACTCCTTCGAACCCATTGCCAATGAAGACCATGCAGGACCCACAAGATCCTTCATGACCATGACATAGTGAGGGCCTCGGGCGACAGACAGCCGGCTGAGGAAGTTCTGTTCTGGAAACTGAAACCCACTATCTGCCTCCCCCTGCCAAGGACAGAGCTGAGAAGTTCCCTGTGAAGTCTGAAGACTGCTGCCTGCTCCTTGCATTGTCCTAACACTGTCCTGTGCACCAAGGGGGCATCACCTCAGCCCACCACGCACAGTCCTGTACCGTGGATGTCTACTCAGGAACCCAGGGCAAAGTCACCGGCCTAGCAACATGCATGGAACGTGCTTCCAAGATGCTGGTGACCCTGAGCTAAGCTTGAAGGAAGGAAGGAAGGAAACCTGGAGTGCAGTCGGGGCAGGGTATAATGGAAAGATAATCCCTGTCAGAGCAAAGAAAATGAGCCAGTCGTCCGGTGTGGTTAGAGGTTAGCAGGCCGGAGGCAGTGGAGGGTTACCAGGCTGGAGACACTGGAACCAGGGGCGCAGGCCCCTGACATATCAACAGAACTTGACCTTGAGAACTAAGCGCCGTTACTGGGATTTCAGCAGAAGAACTGTTCAAGAAATTGGAGAAGGACTTCAGGGTCTGGCTGAGTAGAAGATGAGCTGGGGTAAGAGCCTGAAGGAAGCTGTTCAGTTCGCTACCTCAGAGCTTGGTTTCACTAGTTCCTTGGCATATAGTAGGACTTCACAGGAGACCCGGGTACCAGAGACACAATGACAGTCCACATAGTGTCTCTGAGCATCCACACACAGGGCGCCCACACCCAAGTTGGCTTCCTTCACTTACCTACCCCAGCCTGGCATGAGCTTCAGAAGAACACTGGGCTGGAGCATGAGACTTGGGCTGAAGTATCTGAGACAGCTCTGTCACCTAGTCCTAGTGTTTGCTTTAAAAAGGGGCTACAGGGGCCAGAGAGAGGGCTCAGCAGCCAAGAGGACTGGCTGCTCTTGCAGCCTGGGTTCAGTGTCCAGCACCCATATGGTTGCTGACAACTGTCAGGAACAGGGGATGCAACACCCTCTTCTGGCCTCCACAGGCATTGCATGACATGGGTGCACTTCCATACACACAGGCAAAACACTCATAAATTGAAAATAAACAAAACCTTTTTATAAAAAAAGAGAGAGCTAAAGCTTCAATTCAGGCCACTGTGAAAGCTTCATTCCCAAGGCCATGTGCTACTGGGAACCCTGAAAGGTGAGGTCTGGAACTGTTACTGCCATTTTTGTTATAAGAAGGAAGACAAACTCAGGACAAAGCTGGCCCATATACAACAAGAAAAAGAAAAAAGAAAAAAACTGGACTGGAGGCCCCGACCATAAGGTGAAACTAGATCCAACAGGCCTGAAGCATAGAGTCACAAAACCCAGAAAAGTCTTCTGTGTTTTTTGGTTACAAGAACCAATACATCCTCATGTTTTGTGAATCTTGTTCTTGCTTCTAACAGCTCAGAACTCACAGAGAATGTCTCATTTAGAGCACAGTGGCCACAACCTACTGATTCCAAACATTTAAAAGAAATCACTTATGAGATTCCCTGACATCGTTTTAGAAAACCTAAAAAAATGTTTGAAATAGAAGCCATTCTGCCAAGCTTCGAGATGGGCCTTGCCTCTCAAATCGGCTTCGTCCCCAGTCCTCGGTAACGCAATGGTACGCCGCCACCTGCTGGCCGCAAAGCAGAACCAGCCCCAGAAAGTCACTAAGAAGCGTGAGCCCCGGGAAAGGTCTTGTATAAACATCGGGTTAGAATAAGGGGACAGTCATTCTTTACTAACATTTCTGAACGTTTGGATTTTGACGGGTATGTTTGGTTTGGTTTGTTCTGCTTTGTTTTTGAGCCAATGTCTCCTGCAGCCCTGGCCTCCAACTCCTAGGTAGCTAAGAATGACCTTGAATGTGGGATCCTCACGCCTCCACCTTCTCTAAGTGACAGGATTACTCGCGAGCATCGCCTCGGTCTGATTTTTATAATAGAAAAGAGGTATTTTCACTTAGGGAGATACAGTATTTCATATCTTGTAACATTCATTTATTTCATGAGCCGGGCATATTCCTGAAAAGCAACTAGGGTGATCAGAGCAAAAGTCCTCCTCTCCGGCCATTTCTTCAGGGATGAATGTGGGCAGATGTCAGCGCGACAGCCTTCTTCACAGCCTTCTCCGTTCAGGATTCGCTAATCAAGTCTCCCAGAGTTCCAAGGCTCAGAGTCTGCTCCCATTAGCTTCTCTGAAAATTATGTCCGTCATCTTTGCCTTTACCTAGTGGTTAAGGATTTTAGGAAACGTTGCACTGTCCTTGATAACTCTGCCCGTTTGGAATTTGGCACCTTTTGGATTCATGCCTCAACCCCAAAAGACCGTCAAAGATAGTAAGGACCACAAGTGATGTCAAATTTCCTGCCGCCCAGGGTTTGTGGTGGGCTAGACCAGGATCAGAAGAGTTGCAGTGACATCATCTCACCAGCAGGTGGCGCCCAAACCGACCTCATTGCTAGCTCTCCAGACCCGGGTATCCTGGATGCACCATCACCTTCAGCAAGCTCGTCGACCTCCCAACATTGACTTAGACGTCTCAGGGCTTTGGCCTCGGTCCAGGGGAAGCTCTGAAACTCGTCGAGGCCCGATGCCTGCTTGCTCCTGCCGCCCCCTCCTCCAGGGGCCCTTTGGTGTGTCGGTCCAAGAATCCAGTCCTCGCTGGCTGCTGGCACTGACCTGGAGGAGCGTGGCCTCCCACCGCGGTGCTCCGCTCCGCATTAAAGCTCCTCAGATGCCGGCGCCTGAACAAAGCTTGCATGTTCTGTGTCTCTTTGGACACCGTACCCCTAACTGTCATTCACCCTCAGCCAGTCCAAGGCCTTCCTCAACGTGCAGCTGGGAGCCTCACGGCAGGATAACTTGGCCCCACCCCACCTGCATCTCATCTTCCCTTTGCCCTCCCCGGGGCAGGCTGGCAGACTCCGCCTCCCTTCAACGCCAGCTTTCACCTGTCCGGCTGCTACGTGGCACCTGGCACTTTCCACCTGCTGCTGAGGTGTTTGAGAGCACCAAGCCCCTCGACGATGTCCAGACCCTGCCGCAGCTGCCATCTTCCTCGGTGTCATCCATGCTGTGTGATGTCACCATCACTAAACCAGCTCTGGGCATGGATGAAGGCAGGCCCCTGTCCCCATTCCTTGTGACCAGACTGTCCAACTCTGGTCCTTTAGGAATCACTACCAATGGCCTCTTTGTGAAACTGCTCTTGCGTTTGGGACCAGAGATGCTTGTATTGGGAGTGCAGCCTCTTTCCTTAAGCTGAGGGCCACCCAAGCTCCTCATTGATCCAGGCTAAACTGGTTATACCTGGGCTTTAAGACTCCCGCGGTTTGCTGGTGGGGTTTGGAATAACACATGCCTGGGTTCAAAACCTGCCTTCTCTACTTACTAGCACTGTGTGACCTTGGACAAGTTACTGAACTTCTCTGAGCTACAGCCTCCTCTGTAAAATGGTATTGATAGCTGTATCTACACCCTAGAGTTGCTGTGAAGCTTAGATAGCGTATTCAGCCGTGGCGGAAGGCTCTGGCAGGGAGCCATCACTCCACACAAGGCAGCTGTTCTTCATACAAGCCCACAAAGCTGTGCGCAATCCTACTGTCTTCTGAACAAAAGCTTTGTTTGAGCATAGGGATCAGTTTCCTTAATGTTATGTTCCCAGAACCTATGAGGGAGGTTGCTTGAGGTGTAGAACGTACTTGAATAGTTGCCAGGATGAAGTACTCAAAGGAGTGCTGTTCCTCTCATTATCAGAGTTGTTTGGTTGGTTGGTTGGTTAGTTGGTTGGCTGGGTTTTTGAGAAAGGGTATGAAACTTGTTGTACAGCTGAGGATGTCTTTGAACTTCTGATCCTCCTGCTTCCGCCTCCTGAGTGCTATGATCGCAGGCATGCACCACCATGCCTGGTTTATGGGATACTAGGGATAGAATCCAGGGATTCGTACATCCTGGGAAACACTCTTCAAATAGAGCTGCACTCTTCAACCTTCTTTTGTTTCTTAAGGATAAAAATTATATGTGGGTGAGAGGGGTCTGACATGACTTTCTGTTGTAGTAAGATATGCAGAAGCATTGCCCTTTTAACCATTTCTAACTGTATAGTTAGTGGTGTTAGGTACGTTGTGTTCTTGTCCAGTGTGGGAGTTTGGGTTTGGGTTTTGTCTTAGCAGCCAGTACAAGGTCAGGGACAGAAGCTCAGCTCCAGTTGGTTCAGTGGCCATGAACAGAAAAACCCTTCCAGAAGAAGTTCTCTGTTCCCCCAAAGACTATTCCTGGTCCCCAGCACTCAGCATGGTGCTCAGAGTAAGTGCCCGCTACATAAGAAACAAACCACAGACTGGCAAGGAAACAGGACAGGACTGTAAGATGTAGTGTGGGGCTTCACAACATTTGATGTTTTAATATCTTATTTTTTAATGTGTCACTCCTCCCCCCCGCCAAATCCGTATTCTACTTTCTCTTAAAAAATAGATGGTTCTGCAACTGTGGACTCCTCATGAAAGGCAGGACTCTGTGGGGGCTGAGTGATAGCTCCTAAGCAACAGGATCAAGCTCCCAGCACAGGAAATCTGGAGGCCACATTCCAAGCATCAGCCACCCTTTGGCCTCTCAGGGTCTTGTGCTTTGAATGCTCACCTGGAAAGATACCAGATCTAGACAAGCCAGGGCCCTGAGGCACCCTTGGGTCAGCACCAGCAGCTACCAGGTGCATTATCATCTGTCAGTTACCTCAAGTTCTTGCCTGGGTGTGGTGCTGTTGAAAGCAGATAGGCCTGTGCTCCAGCACTTTCTGTCTAGGGGTTCAAGAATATACTGCGCAGTAGCCCACCAGCGTCTCACCCATGCTGGGCACCGTAATGGATACTTGTAATCCCAGTTCTCAGGAAGCTGAGGCAGGAGGATGGCAAGGTGGGCTACATAGTGAGACAGAATCTCATAAAGCACATCATTAACAACAGTAACTTGTATCATATATTCATCACTAGAGGCAGGGGCTGGGAGACTGTAAAGTACTTACAGTATAAACGTGAGGACTGGCGTTCAATCCCGAGAATCCATGTCAAAAAGCTAGGCATGCTGGTATGCGCAGGTATTCCAGGTCCTGGAGATCCAGGGAGATCCCTGGGGCGTCCTGGCCTACCAGCCTAGCCTATTTGTCAAGTTCTAAACCAATGAGAGAATGTGTCTCGAAAAACAAGGCAGACAACTCCTGAGGTGCTACACCAGAGTCTCCTCTAACCTCCATACATATGTGTAGTCACACACATACACATTATAAAAACAAACAAACAAGGTCCTTGGCCTGGGACTGGGACTGGGACTGGGACTGGGACTGGGACGAGAGCTCTTCCCTTTCATCCTTTCTACGAACCCTTTTCCCACAATTCACCTCAAAACTTGGGTCAACTATGGCTCACTAACAATATCTTGATACTGAAAAAGAACTCAAGACAGGCAATAAACAGAAAAGTCATTCGGGGGACGGGGAGGAGGGTTAAAGCAAATTTGTATGCTGACGAGTTCCAGACTGGCTCACGGCCGTTGGCAGGTAGAGATTTCTCCCTGAGAGCGAATCAGATATCCCACTTGTTCCTCAAAGACATTCCCTTTTATCTGCCCAAGTTCCTGGTGGAATGGAATGGGATTCAGAGAAAAGGCTAGCCTTATTTAAGCGGGAGCTGGTGCGCTTACATACTAATCATCTGCAAACTTCCAGGCTAGGGCTTAACAGCTTAAAAAAAATCAAACGCATTAAAGCAAGACAAAACAGTACAAAAGGACAGAGAGGGGCTGTGTGTAAGAACCAACATCTACTAACCAAGATGTGTAATTGATGCTTCTAGAAAGAAATGAGCCCCCCCCCGCCCCAAAGTGCCTACTAGCTTTCTAGAAAAATCCCAGTCACTTGGCAAGATTTCATTGAGACAAATTTGCTTTGCCTTCTGCACAGACTCTGAAGCTTCCTGTCCTGAGCCTTTTCTGTCCCTTTCTTGCTGTCATCCTCTGGCTACTGCCCCGCCCTGATAAGTCTTTCTGACTCATCGAAAGTGATGAACATAACTCCTCAGCAAGTTACTATATACTGGGTTAACTAAACACAAGAGGGCCGAGGCTGTAGCTCAGTAGTGGAGCACCTGCCTGACACTCACAGGATGGCTCAACCCCCCCAGCACTGTGAAACAAAAAACAACCAAAAATAAAAACCACAACAGGACAGTCTTCAGAAACTCAGCAGCAGTCACGAACAGACCTCCACTCCAGGCCTGTCCTGAAGGAATACATTCCCCATCTGTTCTGATTACCTTTCTTGATTCAAAATCTCAAGGAATTCTGTTGGCTTCATTGTGGGCCCCATGGCCTCAGCAGTCAGAGGGTCTCCTGCACACATGGCAGTGGCCGCTTGTCCTACAGCTGGACAGAGTGGGCCATGGGTGAGCTAGGCACCCAGGAGAAAAGTGCCACTCAACAGGATTGTTTCGGTTAGTGTCTGTTCAGGTTAGGATATGGACTGTTCTGTGGAGAGTTACATCCAGTTGAGGAAATGTGATCTACAAGAGCTGAGGGAGCACACGGCTAGTTTGGAGACTGGGGCTGGGAAGGAATGCATTCGTTTTCTACAGCTGCTATAAAAAATGACCATAAAGTTGAGGGCCTACAGCTATACAAATGTACAGCTTAAAGGTCTGTAAGTAAGAAGTTTGGCACAGGTCTCCTAGAATCAAGGTAGGGCTAGGCTCCCTTTTAGAGGTATAAGGAAAGGATCTTTTCCAGCTTCTGGGTCCATCAGCAGCTTTTGGCTTCTGGCACTTTCCTCCATCTTCCTAGCCAGGAACATTGCTGCGTGTCTGTTATTTCTGCCTTGATGCTCACTGACCATAGATGGCTCCTGTGACTGGATTGAGTCTACCCTGGTTAGCCATTTCAAAGTTCTTAATTTAATCCTATCTGCCAAACTCCTTTGTTTGGGGTTGAATTGTATTCCCTATTAATTCCTAACCACCACCCCCTGCCTTGGTTACATAAGCAGTTAGTTGAGACCTTAAAGTGAGCCCTGAACCAGTGACTCTGTCATTTAGGAAAGGGGAAAGTTCAGACACAGCCTGTGAATGTAGAAGGAAGATGCTGGGAAGAGACTTGGGGAGAAGACAGTCAACGCAAGGGCAGCAGGCCCGGAGCAATCCCTTCTTCACAGCCATGAGAAGGAGAGGGAACTGCCAAAACTTTGATTTTAGACTTCAAACCCCAAGAACTATGAGACAAAATGCTGGTGTCATTTAAGTCACCTGATTTGTAGTGCTGTATAACAGTGTCCCTAGCAAACTGACACATTCTGTTTGCCATGAGAGATCGCACATTCACAGGCTCTGGGGACTGGGGCATGGGTATCTTTGGGGAGGAAAGGACTATCATTTTGCCTACCCCAGGGTGTGGGCCGTAGATCATCACTTGGTGATCACTTGACTATGACTTGGTTCTGTGCGTAGTTAACCCTCAGCCATGGATGAAATGATATTCGATCATGGGTGTCTAACTTTTGATACAAAGTTCATGCTGGAAAACTACACAATTGAGCTTTTAAAATAGAAAAAAGTAATTTATATTTTAAGTAAGTTTATGATTGTCTGTTAGGCTACATTAATAGCTCTCCTTGGTTGCATGTGGCTTGTGGGCCACAGGATGGACGGACCTGCTCTAGGAAGTGCAGCCATGATGACGACTCCTGTTGCTCATATGCAGACTGTCAGCACCATATCAGACTCAAAACAACTGGTCTTTGCCTGAAAACACTGTCCAGCCCCAGGCACACTGGTTTTATATGATGGTATTTCCTCCATTTTTAGAGAAATCTGGGGTAATGGGTATTGTAATTGATGTAATTGAACTTAGTTCTTTGCACAGAACAAGTTCAAAGACACATTTAGTCTCCAATGTGAAGAACTTTCCCGCTAAAGCAAGCAAGTACCCTCACATCTCTTCCAACCAACTCCTCATTCACAGGTGAACCCATGAAATCCCAACAAGGACCCTCGTGTCTGCGGGTCTCCAAGTCACCTATTGGTTTAGACCAGGTGCCAGACAGCCAAGACTGATGGAGACTGACGGGGTAATGGTTGAAGAGTCATGAAGGATAGTACAGAAAAGTAAATCTGTGACTGATAATAAAACAGCAGGTTCATGCTCACCACGCACAAAAATAACTGTCCCATGTGCCCTACCACAGCCCTAACCCAGTCCTGACTCTGAACTGGACGATGAGACACTGTCCCAGAAGTTTCCCTTGTCTTCCATCTTTCACCTTCTGCGTTCTATTCTCCAGCTGTTTTGGAAGCAGGGAAAATCAAAGCATCACACACAGAGACCTGACAACATCTTTCTCTGACTCAGGTTTCAAAGCATCAGTATTGCCCATGATCTGTGAAGTCCAAGTTTCTAACTGTGGCTGACCAGGTCCAGCCTGCGTTTCTAACCTTACTGTTCACTGCTCCACACGAAGAATCTATTAGAGTTTTTCCCCAAACATTGTCGCTGACCACCAGAATTAGTGTCATCTGTAGTACCTGGGAAACAATCCAGTCCTCCTGAGACTTTGAGTAGGTACCTGCACAGCTGGGGGCCACACAGCCAGAGTCTCTGCCCTTCCTACTTTTTCTGGCATGTCCTTGTCCTGGGCCCCTTCTCAGACAGTGTTCACATCTTCTCATGGATGTCTGCCACAGACCTGCCTTTATTACTGAGCTCTGAATTCCTGGCCATTTAAAGGCCATTTCTCCTTTTCTTTCTTAGGAGCTAAATGAATTTTCTGTTGCCACTACAGAAACTGGTAACTGACCATGTGTCCCTTTCCTGTGGCCACCTAATGTACCGAGAGTCCCATGTAGTACCTCAGATGCAGCCATGATGATG
Organism: Eospalax fontanierii; assembly: GCA_035773235.1. Lineage (NCBI taxonomy): Eukaryota > Metazoa > Chordata > Mammalia > Rodentia > Spalacidae > Eospalax > Eospalax fontanierii. The sequence continues at coordinate 25,471,591 of CM069543.1, read as the reverse complement.
ACTCCCGGTGGTCATGCGTCCGTGTCCTCCTTTCCCGCTGGACTTGACCTATTTTAATTTATATTACTTTGTCCTGAGTTTTAGTCACTTGCATTTGGATGTTTTATTTTATGTGCTCTGCCACAAACTGCCTTGGATCCTTTCTGGACTAAGGTAGGAGAAAAATTAATTATTCATTTCAATATTCCTACCCCTAACTCCAACAGTGTCTGACAGACAGAAAATACTCAACAATTATTTGTTAGATTGAATCAAAGCAATACGGTTCTATAGATTCTATGACAACTATTTTACTTACCGTTTAGATAAGTTTTTGCTGACTTTTTACTGTAATATCCAGAACTAATACTGCTAGAAGGGTGTCTGGAGGATAAGTTCTTATTCCTCTATTTGATCACACAGGTCCAGTTATTGCAAATTTCCACCTCCATCCAGGTGCAACCCATTTTAGGAAGTTGGACTACTCAACTGTGTGATCTGTGATTGATCTTGAAATTTGGCAAGTAGACAACCAGAAAACAGAATCCTATATATCAGGAATCAGAAAGAGAGGTGTTCAAATGATTCACACAAGAATGGAGCAGAGAAAAGGTCACAGGATAGGACGGTGAGGTCTCAAGGGTGGGAGACTCTTTAGAACATTCCCATAGACCAATGATGAGGGGCCATGTCAGATCTGGCTGTTGGCTGAAGACACAGCCCTTTGATGTCTCTGTGTGCTGCTAGAAAGACCAGCGTGCTCAGGCCTGGCGTTGAAGATGTCAACATCAAATCGCTGAAGATGAAACTGTGAAGTGAGAAAAGAAAAATCTTGAATAAGACAAAAGCAATTTCACATTTTATACTCATTTTTCTTCAATTTACATCTAATGTTTTCTTAAGGAAAGCCATCTTTTCCATGTCTTCATATTATGTCTGAATAAATAGCAGCAGTAGCCAAGTCTCTTTAAATTGGAGGTTTATTCTTTGTAGGAAACGCATGAGCATGTGTAGTCTTGACTTTCAGTTGTCACCTCAGGTTTTTGAAGAAGTCCCTCACGCTTCCACTTAGCTATTTTCAAATTGAAAACTTCCACTCAATTGGAAATTTTTCCTCTTGAAAGAAACAAAAAAAATAAAGGTACGCCAACCTATCAATTGTGACACATAACAAAATACATGTGACGCCACATGTCCGATTTAAATTTGCTTCAAATAGATTTGTTTCCATCGGGAACATCAATTCAATGTGTTGACTTTAATCATATTTTCTTCATGAAAACCTAAAGAATCTGAGAGAATTCTTTGGACAACATAAAATAAAGGTGTTAATAGCAAATAGATTAAAATGGAAAGTTGGTGGGAATGAATCTGGTTATGTTACCATGTGTAAGCATGGGCGGGAGATAAAAGTCTTGGTGGGTTATAATGAAGTATATTTCTCCCAAACAAAATTGGACAGAGGAACTTTGAGTCAAGTTTTGGTTATACAGTATATGTCATCTTGGACCAGAGAGCTTTTGTACTGGCTGAGAGTTTGGTCTGGGCCTCCCCGGGCTGAGTATAAAAATGGGTGTTACCTCCTCAGCCTAGTCAAGGAGCCTAGTCACCCTGAAGTCTGACAATGGACTGACTGCAGATGTTAGATTGGGGCTGGGGTTAGGAGTTATATGCCAGCCACTCTAGAGCAGGGACTACCTGCTCAGCTGCAACTGGGCTTAGACTCAAGTCAAGGGTCTAATTCATCACCTCCAGACCAAGCAATGATGCCACACTCTAGACATAGGAGAAACTGTAAACCCAGAGGGGACCAATGCTTGGCTCAGTATTAAGCAGGAATGGGTTGGGGGCGGTCTGGCGGCATCCCTGCATCTTCTTGTTTTGAGTTCTTCTGAATCCCCAGTGTCTCAAGTCTTAGGATGCTTCTGCTTGCTCTGTGACACCCATTTCCTTACTGAGGCCTAAGTTTCTTTTAGTGGACGTTTCTTTAGACTGCTCTGTTCCAGGGCCTGAATCTTAATTTGAAGAGCGGGTGCCTGATCCTACCACCCCACAATCCTATAGGAGTCCTGTCTGGTTCTTCCTCAAGTCCCCAGCTTTAATTTTCTGTCCAAGCTATCTTGTCCCTCACAGAGACTCCTGCTGTGATGTCATCACAATAATGCATGCTACATTTCCTTAGTCTTTGGCACATGCTCTCATTTCTTTGCAGTTACTGCTGTGATAAAACACTGACCAAAGCCAACTTGGGGAAGAAAGGGTTTATTTGGCTTACAGCACAGACTACCAGAGGTTAACTGCTTACTGGCTTGCTCTCCTGGCCCATGCTCAGCCTGCCTTCTGTATACAATACAGAACCACCTACCTTGGGGTGGTACCATCCACAGTGGGCTGGGTCCTCACACATCACTCAACAATCAAGAAAATACTCCCACAAACATGACCACAGGCTAGTCCAAAGGAGGAAATTCCCCAGTTAAGATTCCTTCAACTCAGGTGTGTCAAGTTGGCAACTAAAGCTATCCAGCACAGCACATTCCCCCAGATCATTCTCACAAGGATTAAAGTGGATATACTGTGTTAATTTTACAGACAAGTAAACTCAGCCTCAAGTTCAGTGGTTTCCTCAAGAGAACAAAAACTAAGGCTGGAGAGATTCATCAGCAGTGAAGAACATTTACTATTTTCCTAAAGGATCTGGGTTTAATTCCCAGCACCCACATGGCAGCTTACAACCACCTGTAACTCCAGTTCCCAGGGATCTGGTGCCCTCTTCTGGCCTCCATGGGCACTGCACACAAATGGTGCACTTATATAGCTGCAGGCAAAACTCCTCCACATAAAACAAAAATAATAAAAAAAGTTTAATTAAAAAGAGAACAAGTCGGAGGTGGTGGTGATGCACACCTTTAATCTCAGCATTCAGATGGCAGAGGCAGGTGGATCTCATCTACTTAGGGAGTTCCAGGCCAGCTAGGGCTACAGGGAGACCCTGTCTTAAAACAACCAGAAAAGAGAGAGAGAGAGAGAGAAACTCAAACTCAAAACTCCATTGTGATAAGAGCCCAGATTCTTCCAGATCCAAACCTGGAAGAAGTGAACACCAAAGCTCCTAACTCTGTGTCCCCTACAATGACCAGGGAACAAAACCACGACAGAAGCCATGGAGACTTTCCAAGGTGCTACACTGAAATGAATTGGTTCATGGGACATGTCTTGGGCACCTCTCCAAATTCCTTTAGTCCACGTCCTCCAGCTACTGAAAGGGCCTTTCATTTTGTTCACGTTTCAGTCAGCTCCAGCACAAGCAATCTTGGCAGTTGGCTTGCTCCGCCTGTGTGGTCCTCTCCCTTCCTGCCTTGCGGCATCTCAGACCACGCCACACCACAGTTAGTGTGGCATGGCACAAGAGCGCCTCCAGCACATGGAGCTAGTCTCATAGCATCTCTTGACCAGTGGCATCTGAGTGCTGCTAAGTAAATGTATCCTTGTATCCTGGATGGACATTCTGCAACACTTAATGTAGCTCCATGGAAAGTTCCACAAGGTCAAGCTCATCGTGGCCAGCCCATCAATGCCACTATCTTGAGTTTCCTTTCTGCACTGTTCACTCTGGCTGACCCTTCTTCTCTGTCCCATGGAACACATTTTCAAGTAAACTACCTGTCTGCTAGCCATGTTTAGGACAGATAAAGAAAGCACGATCCTCAAGAAAACCAATCATTCGCCCACATCTCCCTCTCTACTAGTAAGCACGCACAGTGGCTTTTCTGTGTATCTGCTCAGTTTACCTGGAGATATGATGGAATCTTGAACTGCCTCCCTTGTTCCATGGTCACTGTTGAGAAAAGCCCTGGGAAGAAGATCTAATTGTGGCAGAAAGACCAGCTCCCATCTCTGAGCCAAAGGCTGAGCAGAGACCAGGCAAAGACAGACCTCAGTTTAGACAGAAGACAGCTTTTTCATACATTTCCTGATAGAAGAATAGAATAGTTATTTTAGAAGGAGGAAGGCCTTAGCAGGATATAACACACAAAGATTGGTGCTTGCCACCTAACCCAGACATCTGGGTGGGGCAGCAGGACAGTTCCCCACTTTCAGGCTCCATGGCTGTCCTTCTGTGTGGCAGGCGAGGTTTCCAGACTATTCCTTAAATCATTGTTCATTCCTGTTCGTCTATTTATTTAGAGACAAGATCTCCTGCATCTCAGGTTGATATCAATTCAAGGACGACTGTTCTATTTGCCTTCAATTACTTTGGCAAACACTGACCAATACCAATTTGGGGAGGAAAGGTTTATGTAGCTTACATCTCCTGGGTCACAATTCATCACTTAGGAAGTCCAAGGTAGAAATTCAGGACCTGGAGGCAGGAGCTGAAGCACAGGCCATGGAGGAACGCTGCTTACTGACTTGCTCCATTAGCCTGTGCTCAGCCTGCTTTCTTATACAATACAGAACCACCTGCCCAGGTGTGGCATCACCCAAAGGGGACTCGGCCCTCCCACATCACTCAGCAATCAAGAAAAAGCCCCACAGACATGCTTACAGGTCAGTCTCATAGAAGAAATTCCCCAATTAGGGCTTCCTCACTCTACACATGTCAAGTTGACAACTAAAGCTATCCAGCACAATAACCTTGAATTTCTGATCCTCCTGCCTCTACCTTCTGAGTGCTGAGACTTCAATAGTGCGTCACCATGCCCCATGGTGCTGGGAATTGAACCCAGGCTTCATGCATTAGGCAAGCACTCTGGCAACTGAGCTACATGCTTCAATCTGTTAAGCCACTGCCCACAGTCACTCCCAGACTCCCAGTAGGTAGGCTATTGTGACTGCTGTGAGCGTAAGGGAAGCCTGAGGGAAGCCTGAAAGTCAAAGTGGATCTACTGAGAGAATCCCAGCTGCAGCCTGTGCACTTCTCAGCCCCCAGTGCCTGCTTGAATTCCCCTCCGTCTTCTTGAGCAAGGCAAGCAGCAGGGTGCAGCCTCTTTCCCAGCCCTTAGAGAAGTTGTGTTCATTTGCCCAAATGTTTGTTCAGAGCTGTTTTTCAGGAGCCTTTTTGATAAAACAGGCTTTTTAACCCTTTAACTATTTTCAATCTAGTGACTCTTATTTTGCCTTCGGATGTAATAATTTACTTTTAAATTCTCATAAAAAAATCTTGACACGTGTCAGATACTAAGAGATGTCATTTTAAGATGCTATAATGGGTGCTGAAGAGATGGCTCAACAATTAAGAACACCTACTGCTCTTCCCAAGGACCCAGGTTTGATTCCCAGCACCCACATGGCAGCTAGCAACTACCCATAACTCCGGTTTCACAGGATCTGACATCCTCTTCTGGTCTCTGCAGGCTTTGCATGACACAGGTGCACTTACATACATGCAGGCAATACACTCATACACATAAAATAAAAATAATAAATTAATAAATATAATACTGTAATGAACTAGTGATGTCTACAAGCACCTCAAATCACTGTGGTGATTTAAGTCACCTCAGTGGTCACAGCTTTACAAGGCTATGTCCCAAAGCTGCAGGATCCTGGGCTCAATTCCCAGTACAGCAATAATAATGGTAATAATAGTTAAATTTGAAAAAGAACAAATAAAATTATACCTACATTTATGTATATCTCAATCGTGGCAGGGAAAAGTAGTATAAAATATTTTAAATATTAAAATAAGGTCCTAGTGTTCAGAGTAAGATTGGAGTGTACTTAGGGAAAACTGTCCGGAGCCATGCGCCTGCCTTGAACTATGCCCTAGTTTTGGGTTAGGCAGAGGTCAATCTCCTGCACAGAAGTGCTGTTGGAAGCACGAGTTTTCATTATGCAAATGATTTACACCTAAGGAGAAGTTTATTTTGCACCCAAGACTGAGGTCACATGAAGATCTTTGAAGGAAGCCAATCATATCTTAAGTTATTTTGCCTGTGTTAGTATTGTTTTGCTCACTTCACAGTATAAATGGGGGGGGGGCGGGACTTAATAAAGGCAAGCTGCTTCAGTGTGACTGACAGTCCTCCTGAGTCTGTCCTATTTTTTCTCTCTCTCATCTCTACATTTTCTCATCCTCACTCCCCGATTCGGGTGCAGTCCGATTTCTGGGGCGGGCTCCGGCAGAAAACGCAAAAGGATCAGTGGATAGAAGCCCTTGCTGCACAAGCATAAGGATCTGAGTTCAAATCCTCAGATCCCATCAAGCTAGGTGTGGTGGCATGTGTCTGCAATTCTAGAACTCCTGTGGTGATGTGGGAAACAGACAGCTAGCCTAGCAGCAAAGAGATCAGCCTCAAAAATTGGTGGAGGGCGGGCCCAGCGCGATGGTGCACAGCTTTAGTCCCAGTGCGCAACACAGAACAAATATTCAACATTCACAAGCGAATACCTTTCAAGGATAGAAAAAAAATTTTTTTTTCAGACAAAGCCTTAGAAACTTCATTAGCAGCAGACTAGCACCACAAATCTGAGCTGGGTAATACCAAGTTGTACAAGCTGATTGTTAAATGTTCCAGAATTTTAAAAACTTGGGGTGGGATGGGCTGGACAGATGTTTTAACAGGTAAGAGGACCTAGGTTCGGTTCCCAGCCCTGACATGGAATCTTACAACTCCAGTTCCAGGATATGACACCTTCTTCTGGCCTCCATGGGCACTGAATGTATTTATATATATGCAGGCAAAACACTGATACACATAAAATTAAAAAAATAAAAAAATAATACATACATAAATAGTTTAAAAAAAAACTTGTGGGTTGAACTTGGTCATAATAGAACTCTTAAATGATGGAAATCACAAAAGAGCAAATTTGGGCTCTTTTTTACTTCTCAGAGAGCAAAGTTATCAGCACACCCAGAATATTAAAGTAAGTCTTTCCAGGTAGAAAGAAAATTACACCAGATGGAAGCTGGATCTCTACAAGGGAAACAGCAGCCACGAAAATTGTAAATACATTGGGCTGTGTTAGCCAGCTCATTGCTGGGCACTCACCTAGCATACATGAAGCCTTAGGCTTGATTCTCAGCACAGTGAAGGAAGGACGGAGGGAGGGAGGGAGGAAATAAAAAATATAGACTATACTAATAGTAATCAAAAGGAACCTGAGAAGTCAGGCCTGTAATCCTAGCACTCTTGAGGGCTAATACAGGAAAGTCATGAGTTTCAGGTCAGCCTGGGCTACAAAAGAAGATCTGATTTCAAAAACAAAACAAAACAAAACAAAACAAAAAACCACAAAGATAATTTCAAGTCAAATAATTTTTTATCAAGGACAGTCTTTTAGGGCTGGAGAGATGGGTCAGCAGTTAAGAGCACTTGCTCTTCTTACAGAGGCCTGAAGTTCAGTTCTGGGCACACACATCAGGAGACTCCTGTAACTCCAGTTTCAGGGGATCCGATGCCCTCTTCTGGCATCTGTGAGCACTGCACACATGTCACATATATCTTCTACTCAGGCTCATACACATATACATAAAATAAATCTTTAAATAAGACTGACTGAATATTTTAAAGTAATCTTTTAAAATGAGAATGGTGTCAGTCCATCAAAAGACACAACAATCCTAAATGTGTACTCATCTGACCCAGTATTTAAATATGTGAAACTGGGTGTCATGGTACATACATAACTGAAACCTTAAGACTTGGAAGACAGGCTGAAGGATTCCTGTGAGTTCCAAGCCAGTCCAGACTAGAGAGTGAGGTCTTGTCTCTACAAACAGAAAATAAAACAAATGCAAATAAATAGCAACAAGAAACTGATGGAATAGTAAAGAGAGATGGATAAATCCACAATGAGAGAGTTCAACTTTCTCTCAATAACTAATAGAACAAAAAAAAAGCCCAGAAAGAATAAAAAAGAATCACAACTTGTCAACTCCCCAGTATCAAGCTGAACCCTTGAACCTACACATCAGGCCAGCTCCTGTAAGCCCAGGCTCCAGCCCTGCCTCTAGAGACACAAGTCTCTAGGCCTACCCCCTTGGACCCAAGCAACTGGCTTCTGTATATTCAGGCATCAGGTCCATTCACTGAACTCAAGCACAGGCCAGGCTAGTTGAGGGCTCCAGCAGTCAGACTACACAGACTCTAACAGCTGGCCTGTGCAGAAGGAGATAGCCTGACTGGTGAAGGGTTTTCCCTATCAAAAAAGCTGGAAGAGGTGCTAGCTTCAGATAAGTAGATACTCACACAAAACCACTAGGAGCATGATAAATTAGGGAGATATAATACTATCAAAAGAGTGAGATAAGCACCAGGAATTAAATCTAAAGAAATGGAAATATATAAGCTGCCTGACAAAGAAAGTCAAAATAGTCAGTTTAAAGAGGCTCAGTTGGGGCTCGAGAGATGGTTCAGCAGTTACATGCACTGGCTGCTCTTGCAGAGGACCTGGGTTCAGTTCTCTGAATCCACATGGTGACTAAACCTCTGCCACTCCAGTTCCAGGAGATTGGGCACTCTCTCTCTCTCTGGCCTTCTTGAGCACTCATGCATATGGTACATATACATACATGCAGGCAAAACAGTCATACACATAAATACAATTTTAAATTTTAATTGAATTTAACTAGGACCACATTAAGTTTTAATGATATATAACATAAAAAATGTTGACTGGGAGCCATAGCACAGGCCTATAATAGCAGCTGACATAGGAAGATCATGAGTTCAAGACTAACCTGGGCATCTCTGTTGGAAAAAATAAAAGTAAATGAAAAGTTTTTTAGAGGGATACATGTAACAACTGTAGCATGAAGTGAGAGGGGAGTTCAAACACTGAGTCTTTGTCTCGTGGTTGAAATGAAGTTCTTATTAGCCAAACTGTTATGACTTCTTTATAAATTCCTTGATAACAACAAAGAAAATAAGGAAATACACAAAAGATAGAGAAAAAGATGAACAATCATATGCCATTACAAGAAGCCATGAAACCACAAAGGGACATTGGAGCAGTGGAGGTTCCTAACCTGCTAATAAACTACATAAATGTCAATGGGTTCATTCTCCAGTCTACAAAGAGATCCATAGTTGCAGGCTCAACTGATACATTTTAAAGCTCAGCTGATTTTTGGCAGGGATACTGAGGTAATCAGGAAAAAAAAGATAACCTTTTCCATTAGTGATCCTGGAGTATGTAAAATAAAAAAAGACTCTTAAGCATCATGTCACAAAATATAAAAACTAATGTACAACGGATAATAGACCTGAATGTAAGAAGTAAAACTATAAAAATTCTAGAAGTAAAGATAGGATGAAATAATGACTTAGGTTTGGGGAAAAAAATTAAGTTTATCCAAAATTCACAACTAGAGACTGAGAATGTGGCTCAGTTGGCAGAGCGTTTGCCTAGCTAAGTAAGGCCTTGCACATATAAACCACTAGAGGTAGAGGTGTGTCCTGTAATCCCAGCACTCAGAAGGTGGAGTCAAAAAGATCAGAAGTTCAAGGTCATTTTCAGCTGCATAAGGACTTCAAGGCCAGCCTGGGGTACATGAAACCGTGTCCTTTTTTTTTTCTTTACTGTATATGAATGTATTGCTGAATGTTTGTAAATGCGCCTATCATGCAATGCCCGATGAAGTCAGAAGAGGGCATTGAATCCCAGGGAACGGGAAAACCAACTGCTATAAGCTGCCATGTGGGTGCTGGGAATTGAACCTGGGTCTTCTGCAAAAGCAGCCAGTGCTCTTAATCACTGAGCCATCTCTCCAGAACTGAGACTTTGTCTTAAGAAAGAAATGGAGTTGGAGAGATGGCTCAGCAGTTAAGAGTACTTGCTACTCTTCCAGAGGACCTGAGTTCAGTTCCCAGCACCCGTGTCAGACAACTCAAAACCACCTATAGATAACTCTAGCCCCAGGAGATCTGAAGCCATCCCCAGGTCTCCACAGGCATCCTCACACATGTGGCATTCACACACATAGAGAAAGAGACACATGTCTATATACATACATACATACATACATACATAAATCTTTAAGAGTAAAGCACAAAAAATTACAAAAAAATGTAAAAAAATGGACTTCATCAAAATTAGGAGCATTTGCTCTTTGAAAGGAACTGTTAAGAAAATGAGAAGCAAATTGTATACACAGAAAATAGATTCAAAATGTATATCTAGCAAAAGCTATAGTTATGAAGCACAAAGAATAACTGAAGCTCTGTTTTAGAAAAACAAACTCATTAAAAATGGCTTCCTTGGTCAGACTATACCCAAAGTGATTTCTCTTATACATTCCCTCTTCTGTCTAAGCAACTTTGAGTTGGACCTATGTTCCTGTAACAGAGTTCCTAAGGGGTGGTGTGGTTTCTGCACATACTAACCCGGTGCCGTTGGGACGCCCTTAAAGCTTCTGGTCCAGTTTTGTCATCTTTGAAAGTGGCTGTACTGGGACAATGGTTCCCCAGGAGAAGGACTGCACACTGACGCACCACAGTGACCTCAATAGGAAATGGGAGAAAAGCCCAGTCTGCTCCTCCACTAGACCTTAAATCCTCCTTTACAAAATCTGTTTTAGATATTGGAATTCGACATAGGGTCTGTTGTGGAAAAGAAATAAAATTTCCTTTGCTTAAAGCCAAAGGTTTGCATAATCTCTACATCCAAGATTCCAGGCTTCTGTGTCGATCCCGAGAGGGCTGAGCACTGGTATCTCACCTCAGATTGCCTGGGCTGCACGCAGCTCCAGCCCTACTGTGTGACCCTGGGCAAGTTTCTCAGGTCCTTGGTTTATTCATCAGTAGAATCCAAGGAATGGCAGAACCATCTTCAAGGCTTGCTGTATGGTTTAATTAACCATATACATGAACCCCTTCCAACAGTTCCTGAAACCTGAAACGTTAGCTATGAGAAGGACAAGAAGACCTGAAATATTCCCCTGACCCTGACTTCTGGCTTGCCGTTGTCAGCTCCCCAGAGGAGTGAGCTGGAAAAGAACAGAGCCACAAATGAGGTCACCTGCTTGTTCTCTGTAACTGTGTCAATAGGTCGAGGCCAGTGAAAACCTTGGTCTCTATTCTTTGTTTTCTGAACAAAATCATCTATTTTTCTAGCTAAAGACTAGAATGATACTTTTTGAATGTGGTTTAAACTTTCCTGATTACATTAATAACATATATGCATTGCTAAAAATCAGGAAAATTAATAAAAAGAGAAACTATTAAAGCACTTGTCAATCCTGCTACTAAGAGATAAATGCTATTAACATTTTGATTATTTCATATTTTAACTTCATGTTATTTTCTTCCAGGTTTTCTTTCATAGCATTTTAAAATGAATATGTAAATATGCATTAAAAAGTTTATTATGTACATATTTGTATGTGTGTAGTTTTATGTCTTTTTCTCAAATAAGGCCATATTGTAATTTTCCATAATATTAAATATTCTTTGGAAATAACATTTTCATGGCTTTTTAACATTTCATCATACATCTCCATCATTTACTTGTCAAGTGATCTATAATTGGATCTCTTAGTTATGCTTAGTTTGGATCTAGAATAAATAAAGCCATTATAAATAGCACTGGTTGTCAATTTTGAAAGGACCTGATTACTTTTCCTTTAACTGTGTTTCGAGAGGTGGAATTTCTAAGTTAAAGTGTATGATCATTTATAAGTTTTTTGGTTTATATTATTAAATAATCTTCCAGAAGTTTACATCAACTGCCTATCAACTGATACCATGATATCTACAAACAGCAACTATCAGAAATTCTAAATGCTGGTTTTCATGTAGAACCTAAGTGTGCAAGCAGCTGCCAAAAGTACTGACCTTGTTTGAGGATCTGGACTAAATTGCCATTTCTCACAAAATGATGTCTTATGAAGTTTATGAAACTAGGCTTTTAGGACTCAATACAAATTAAATTTCTTCTTTGAGCCTTTAAAATTTACTGTTTGAGAGCGGGGTATGGTGGCACATGCCTTTAATTTCAACACTCGGGAGGTAGAGGCAGGCAGATCTCTGGGATATTGAGACCAGGCCAGCTGTGTCTACAGGGAGACCTTCTCTCAAAAACCCAATAAATAAATAAATAAAATAAAAATTTTTAATTTTTAAAATGAGACCATCTATTCATATCAGAGGTTGTCAGACTTTTTATTTATTTGCATTTTATGTGTATGAGTGTATTGTCTGCATGTATATAAGTACATTCATATCGTGCTGTGCCTAAGGAGGACAGGAGATTCTCTGGAACTGGAGTAACAGACAGTTGTTAGCTACCACGTAGGTGCTGGGATTTGAACCTGGGTCTTCTGTAAGAACAGCCAGTGCTCTTAATTGTTGAGCATCTCTCCAGTCTCCAGACACTTTATAATGCTTATAATGTTAGCTATAAAATAAAGAAAACACTATTACTGTTAAATTACATCATCTGCTCCAAGCCTTCTGTGCCCTGCTTCATGAAGGATCCATATCCCATCACTTCAGTGGTATGGTCAAAAAAACTCCTCATATCACACTGATGCTGAATTCACTGCCACCCTAAAACATTCAATGCTCTCTGGTTTAGACCAGTGGACTGTGATTTTGAAATATGATATTTGTCTTTCTGCATCAGATTTATTTTACTTAATGTAATGATCTCCATTTGCATATATTGTCCTGCAAATAACATGATTTTGTTCTTCTTTATTTAAGAATACTGTGTTTTATATACATGCCACTCTCATCATTGATGGACCCCTCAGTTGATTCCATAGCTAGCTATTGTGAACAGTGCTGTGATAAGAATGCATGTTCACAAATGACAGAACGTGTGAATCCTCTGGGTGGGGGGCTGTGGGAGGGTGCCAGTGAGGAAGGGAGTATAAAGGCGATTAAAACTGATTGAAATGTTCTGTATGAAATACACAAAAATTCAATAAAAAAAAAAATGCCTGTTCAAGGATCTCTACTGCATTGTTTGATACCGTTGTTTGTGTATTCCCGAAGCAGTAGAGCTGGATCATATGGTGATTATGTTTTTAGTTGTCTGAGGAACCTCATACTGATTTCATAGTTACTGGACTATAACTTGATCCCCTCCCCCAATGCTCCATAGCAATTGCTGTTTTCTTAATGCTAGGGGTGAGACAGAATCTCAGTGTAGCTTAGATTTTGCATTTCCCGAATGGCCAAAGACATCAAACTTTGTTTCCTTGTATTTACTGGCCATTTGTACTTATTTTGAGAACTCTTGATTTAATTCATTTTCCCATTTACTGATTGAATTATTATTTTTTTTATTTTAGTGTAAAACAATTTTTCAAACAGTTTAGGTTCCTGGAGCTGTGGGTTATCCTGACTGGCATTTTGCTTCTCCACAGGACCTGAATGTGCAGCCAAGCAGACAGCTTCCTGACCTCCTTCTCTGTGGATTTTCACCATCGCAGCTGCTTTTTATAACCTGAAGGAAGCTGGCTTAGAAATGAACCTGATGATGCATCCACCCTCCGCCTACTTCAGATCTCATCCCCACTGTAGTACAACAGACCCCAGAAAGCCGTGACCCTCCCATTGGGTACTGCAAGGCATCACCCCATGTTTCTCCCACAGTGCCCTTCCTACTTGTCTCCAGACCCACTCTGACCTTCCAATTGCTACAGCTATATCAGCTGTGTCCTCTGAGAGCCTTTGTCCTAAATTCTCATCATCAGAGTTGCTGCACAGTTCCAGCTCATAAATACTAATGATCTAGGAAGAGGCAAAAAAAAAAAAAAAATTTTTAAGGGGCTGGAGAGATGGCTCAGTGATTAAGAGCACTGGCTTCTCTCACAGAGGACCCAGGTTCAATTCCCAGCACCCACATGGTAGATAATGACCATCTATAACTCCAGTTCCAAGGGAATCTGATGCCTTCTTCTGACCTCCTTGGGCACTGCAAGACATGGGTGCACTTACTTACATGCAGGCAATACACTCATACACATAAAATAATAAAATACCTTTTAAAAATCTAACTGATTCTCTTCTAGGATAACACTTGGAAATTCACTATATATCCTTTCCTTTAAAACATATAAAGCAAATGATAATAATTATGGTTCAAAATTTCCATTTAGAGGGCTGGGGTGTAATTCAGTTGGTAGAGTGGCTGCCTAGCAGACAAGTAGCCCTGGGCTTGATCTGTAGCACAGCATAAATTGATCATCTTGGTCTATGCAAATAATCCCAGGACTCAGAAGGAGGATCAGAAGTTCAAGGTCATTCTTGACTTATAGGGAGCTTGAGTATAGCTTGGGCTATGTGACCCTGTCTAAAAAAAAAAATTTTTTAAGCAGGGCATGGTGGCTCATGCCCCTCAGTAGGCAGAGGCAGGCAGATCTCTGTGAGTTCAAGACCAGCCGGGTCTACATAGTGAGTTCCAGGCCAGCTGGAGCCTCAGGGAGACACTGTCTCATAAAAGACCCCCCAAAAAAAATTTACTAGAAGTGGTTTCCTGCACAGAGCTTCACAGACAGGGCCATCTCATAGATATGGATACACCCAGGACCTGCTGTCCAGTGACTACCACACAGTAGTCTAGTCCATGGGCCATCTAACCTCAACTCCAACCTAAGACCCTGGTTCCACCAACTGGGGAAAGACTTGGGGAGATAAAGGGCCAGGTGGAACTCCTGCCAGATATGCCTGGTGTACCAAGTCCCAAGCGGGACCTAAACAGTATCTGTTCTGTGGACTAAGATGGAGGAATGTAGTACTTATTTGTTTTATTGCAAGGGAGAGGATTTACAGTAATTTTCTGAGCACCATCCTGGAAAGTATCAAGCAGTTTTTAGTAATTTGCTGCATTTGTTCTTAGATCCATAAACTGCTGCACAGTGTCCACTGGATTCCTAGTTCTTTAAGTGGGGCTAGACAGGAAGTGTCTACAGAGTAGCATTAGGCTTCAGCTCTTGAAGTTACAGATGGTTGTTAGCTGCCATGTGGGTGCTGGGAATCGAACCCAGGTCCTCTGCAAGAGCAGCCAGTGCTCTTAACTGTTGAGCCATCTCTCCAGCCCCCTAAGCTATAGTTCTAAATACAGCTTTCTTCCCACCCTTCCCTCCAGCTTGCCTTCCAGCCTCCTTGGCTTCATTCTCTAGCTCCCACTTCTAGTCTTAGACCATCTTCCTCCTTCTCATGATGTCCTTTCACTTTCACTGTATGTACCTTTCTGTCTGTAAGGTGCGTTTCTTGCACGCAGCAAATTGTTGGGTCTTATTTTTAAGCCCAACAGTCATTCTTTGTTTTTTAACTGGAGAATTAAACCAGCTACATTGAGATTGTTATTAGATGGTGTGTGCTTGTCTCTGTCATTTGTCATCTTACTGCCCTTTGTTTTCTTTTGAAATGTTCTGTTTGGGATTTTTTTTCCTCTTATTCCCAGCGGTTTGATAGTTTACAGAAATATTTTATTCTTTCCTAATTCTCATCTGTCTACTCTTGTAGTGTGATGTTTTTCTTCCCCATGCTTCTGGAGCTGTGTTCATCCTGCCTCCTCTGATGTGCAGGATTCTTCAAGAATCTTTTCCAGGGCAGGTTTGTAGGCATGAATTCTTTCTGGATGTTTTTAAAAGGTCTTTATTTCTCCTTCCGTTCTGAAGGATAATTTTTCTGGCCATAGTGAACAAAGTTGGCAGCCATGTTCTTTTGGCTTGGTATACATACATCATTGCATGTTCTTCAGGTCTTAGATTTTCTGCTGAGAAATCTGTTATTCTGATTGGTTTGCTTTGATAAGACTTGATGCTTCTCTCTTACAGCTTTCAATATTTTCTTTGTTCTGTCGTTTGGGCCATTTAATGATACTACATAAAGAACTTCTTTTCTTGCAATGTCTTTTCAGGATTCTAAGTGCCTCTTGTACCTGAGTGTCCATATTTCTCCCAAGACTTGAGAATTTTTCTACTATAATTTTACTGCTCTTTTGTCTATATCAAACTTTTACATGCTTAATTTTTTTTTTTGAGACAGGGTCTTATGTAACCCAGGCTGCCCTTAAACTCATTATATATTCAAGGATGACACTGAACTCTTGATACGCCTGCCTCCACCTCTCAAGTGCTGGGAGTACAGGCATGTGCCACCACGCCTGCTTAATTCAGTGCTGGGATTGAACTCAGGGCTTCAGACATGTTAAGCAATACTCTATCAAATGAGCTCTTAATAGAGCCACAGTTGTTTAGCCTTTTAGTTGTATCCCACAGTTCTTGTAGTCTGTTCATTTTTTTTTTCCTTATCAGTGTCTGAATGTGAGAATTCATCAACCTTATCCATAAGCAGCAATATCCTTCTGCTTGATCTAGTCCATTGGTGAAGCTTTCCACTGGGGTTTTTGTTAGACTTATTGAGCTTTTCATGTCTGTTTGGTTCTTTTCAGGAGATCTCTTTGTGAATTCTTCTTTTGTATCATGCATTATCTTTCTTGGTTCACTTACACGTTTATGTGTACCCTCTTTTCAAATCACTGACCATCTAAAAGATGAGCCTTTTGAATCTTCATCTGGTACTTTCTTTTCTTTGATATTTTGGGATTTAGTTATAGAAGATTTAGAAACTTTTGAAGGAGTCGTGCTGCTGTGTTTGTTTTCAGATTTCTTGTGTTTCTATGTTGAGATTTGCACATCTGTTGGGATGAATTTCTCTTCCACTTTTATGTGAGAGTCTTTGTAGTGAACAGTCTTCTCTTGGGGGCTCAATCCTAAGTACTTCCCAGAGAGGAGAAAGCAAGTCATAGCAACAGCACAAAACAAACGAGATACAGAAAGACAGTGTGTGCCACATTGTACAACCAGTAACAACAGGAAAAAATAATAAAGAACAAAAGGAACATAGAATAAATTTAAAAGTTGAAAACTAATAAAGAGAGGCTGCAGAGAC
This sequence comes from Eospalax fontanierii, assembly GCA_035773235.1. NCBI lineage: Eukaryota > Metazoa > Chordata > Mammalia > Rodentia > Spalacidae > Eospalax > Eospalax fontanierii. The sequence goes on along the minus strand of CM069543.1, from coordinate 25,454,756 downwards.
AGCTCAGCTCTTGCAGAGGACCTGGGTTCAATTGCCAGCACCCACATGGTAGCTAACAACCATCAGGATCTCTAGTTCCAGGGGATCCAACGCCCTCTTCTGACCTCTGCGGGCATTGCACAGCATGAGTGTACCTACCTACATGCAGGCAATACACTCATACACATAAAATTAACATAAATAAAAAATTTAAAAATTTAAATTAAAAACTAATAAAAGTAAAATTAAAAATAACACATGAGGGCTGGAGAGATGGCTCAGTTAAGGGAACTTTGTGAGGGGAGGGCACTGCAGTCTCTTCAGAGACTTCTTTCATATGAATCCAGTGCCTTCAGACAGGTGCTTGCTGCAGAGGCCCTCAGTCTGTGCCTCCAAGGGCAGAGTAAATATCGAAGCTGTGGTGTATCCCCAAATGCCTCAGAGCATGGAGAAAGCAGACAACTGAGTTTATGACAGAGTAGGAGGCAGCACGGGAATGGAGCAAAGCACTTAGTCTTGGCTCTATTAGAACAGGTCTCAGTAATAAACCATACAACTGCTATTGCTCTTTTTCACAGAAAACAACGGTTCCCAGCCACTGTGTCCTCTACAACCCATCTTCCCCAAACGTCTCAGCAGGCATGATTAGCTTTGGTACTCCTGAGGTGTTCTCCTTCGCGGACTAAGAAGCTACCTGGTTCCCAGACTTTTGGCATGTAGATGGCCATTTTAGACTACCAAGACCCTACTGTGTAATCTAATTTAATAAATCTCACTTCAAAATACATATACATGTACACACACACACACACACAATTGGTTCTGTTATTCTAGAGAAGCCTGCCTAATACAGAGATTTGCCAAAGATATCCATCCCTCTTCTCCATAATCTCTAGTGGCCATCTCCCACACAGTATCCTAGGCTGTCCCTCGGGGATCCGAATTGTGATCTGTGTTTCCTGATCCCCAGTGTAGTTTAGTCTCTACCAAATAGGCCCTTTCCCAAGATGGTTCCTTGTTTATGAGCAAGGGAGATGGAGAACTAGGAGTGGATCTCTTCTCCAAAGTTAGTTTGCCATAGAAGAAGCCTCCCTTTCAGAGCACACCCCTACCCTGGACAGAAAACTTGTAAGAACCATGGATTTCTCATGAATCTGGGAGCTGTCAATCTGTGGGACCATTGCTGTCTCCAGGCTTACCTTTGTTTGTGGCCTGGGTTCTCCTCCAAGCCCTTCTGCAAGGGGCATGATGAGCTGATGATTGCTTTGGGCTTTTCTCTCAGTTCTAGCCTCAGCTCTTCAATGCTGTGATTCTGAACATCATTTCCCCATATGCAATTATTTTAGAGGTTTCTAAGTCGTTAGGTCTTTGTGTGTTAATCCTTCCTAAGCTTATACTTAAATGCTCTTGTTACACTGTGTGGAATGACTATTGCAGATTTTGCATTCAGAATGGCAATGCCTGGACATATGGTTATCTGCACCCTTTCCTTAACATTTTGTGAGGCTTCCACTTCCTCACTCCCAACCTAGGGGAACAGTAATGCTTCTGAACTCTGACCTTTAACTTCTCTCCAGACTCCTTCAGACTAAGGCAATAGGCTTATAGCTGCTGAAGGCTTTGTTTCTCTCCTGAGGGCCTCTGAGACCTGATTCCTGCTCAGGCTCTACTTAGCAAGGTTTTTTTCAGGTTCCGACCTGGAGGGGGGTGGGGGGGCCACACCTGGCCTGTGTAACTGCTGGGAGGAAGGGCAGAAGTCTGGCCCAGACGCCCTTTGAAGTCGCCTCTTCGAAACTTCATTTCTTCTTTTTCTGCTTCATACTACAGACCATCCGTAGTCATGTGTGTTTGGGCTGGGAACGGGAGATGGAAGAGGGGATCAGAGGCTGCCAGGTGATGCCTAACTGCATTGAGGACAAAGATTTGTCTACTCATTTGCCTCTGACTCTAGCAGTTTGCCTGGCAATGGTAAATGCTCAAGAAATATTGTAAAGTAAATTGTTTTAAGCACATGAACTTAATAACACTCACCATTAATTGTGTGACTACAGGCATTGTGATAATGCTATAAAAAATTTAATTATTACCAGGACTCCATTTGGTAGGTGCGTCATTATCCCCCTTATATGAATAAGGAAACTGAGGTACAAAATAGTAAATTTGGTCAAGGTCATAATGATAGTTTAAGTGACTAAACCAAATGCCTTTTGCAGTGTTCTGAGCGGCAGGGCCTGCACCAGTCAAGCACTGGGGAAAGGAGGATAAGGGAGCTGGCATCTCCTCCCAAGGGCTAAGCAATCCCTTTCCTTGCCAATTCTCTGTGTGGGCAGAGAAGCAGTTGTGTCACCACTGGAAAGCACAGAATCACCGACCTTTTGAGACGCTCAGATCTCTACTGATCATTTAGGTCCATCAGGCAGTGACAAGTAGAGTCCAGACTAAAGTCAACTTTCCTGACTGCCTGGCTGCTGCTTCTGAACCTTTACAGACTAGCAAACATAGAAAACTCCCTGTGCTACCCTGCAGGCAAGCTCTACCACCGCAACAGGCACACTGGCCGCTTAACACAGTAAGAACTGGCCTGTCTTGCCCATCACCCGAGGAAGGAAGGGGACCTTCCCTCTTCTCTCGGGCCTCTCTTGGGTACTCGGTGTCCTTTCCCTTTAGCCAGCAACTGAATGAAAGATAGGAATGAATGAGAGAGTTTAACAGACCAGCCTGAAACTGACACACCTCATTCCATCCACCTTCTGTTGACCAGAACTCAACCAGGCAGCCACATGTAACAGGAAGGGAGGCTGAGACTGGTAGCTCTGCTGAGTGCTCCCGCAGAAGGGCACCTGTGGATGCTCAGCAGTTCTAGAAATCCCTTCTGCGAGCCAAACTGCAGTTTTTCCTGAAGGTATTTTGGGCAGTTGAATGTTGGGTCCCTAGAAATTTCTTTTGAAGTCGCTGCAGTTAGCACAACTGCAGAAAAGAGCACAAAGGAAGGGGAGGGAAGGAGTTTCAGACAGTTAAGAAATTGCATGTGGTTCTTCAGGGCGTCTTGTTCAGTTTATATTGTGTTTGGTTAGCTGGGGTTTGTTCGGTTTTATTCTTTGTAACATTTATTGTATGCGTACCATGTGTTAAATACTGCACTATGCTTTTGACATGTGAAATTTGTGTTAATCCTCACAGTAAATCTGAGAGGTAGGTGCCATTTTACATATGCGGAAAAGGTAGCTTAAAGGACTGGCCAAGGTCACTGCCCTGATTGGTTTTTCATCGCTGTGATCAGTACTGAAGGATTTGACTCATTCAGCCAGTGCTGAATAACTCTCTGGTTACTGAGCCTGTGGTGAGGCAGAACACCATGATGGAAGGGTGTGATGGATTAGAACTGCTCACCTATGGCAGCCAGGAATCGGAGACAGACCGACAGGAAGAGACCAGGGGAAGATATAATCCCCAAGCACACACAGTTAAGGAACCCTTTCCTCCAGCTAGCTCTACCAACTAAAGTTTTTGAACCTCTCAAAATAGCACAGCTAGCTGGGGCCCTTTAACACAGAAGCCGATGGGGACATTTCCTTTTCAAACAGTAACAGTCACACAGCTAGAAGAATGAGAACTGAGATCCTGGGTCTCTCCAGCTTCTGTCTCCTGTGCTGTCTGCCCCACTGTCCTCTGATCTGCAAAATTCTAGTCAGAGCAGAAGCCCAATCACAACCAGAATAGTTCTCTTAAGTTTACATACCTCTGACATGTACGTTCCATTTGTTGACACTTTAAGGCAAAGGTCATCTCTACTGACAGAAGCTACCAGGGGAACACAGACTCTTCCAGATGCTGTGACCCAGCTCTCCCTTGAGCATAAAACAAAGTCTTTCATGGACATGCATTTTAGAGATTCATTTTACCCTAAATGAATTCATTTATGTTCAGTCCAATATCTTCCAAATAATTTTTAATTCAGTGGGATATTTCAAAAGGAATGCAGTAGTAGTTCTCTTAAACCACCATGGTTACAGGCTAGTCTGATCTTTCTTTACATACTTTTAAATACTTAGACTACCCCGGGAGTGAAACACAAGATCAATTAGGAGAAATCGACTAAAGGTTAATTTAACGGAGCCCTGAGCTGATGCTCAGTCTATCCTTGCGGCTCCATGGTCTAACAAGCTGAGCTACGTTGACTATGTAAACACCATTAAAACATAACTGGTCATGTACCCACCCTACTATCAAAGAGGAGTTTAAAGAACCTTGTTAGAGGAAGTCACTGGTGTGAGAGTTGGGGGGCAGAGGGGGAGAAGGGGGTGTTTGAGTTCTTGAACTCTAATTGAACTATAAACAAGGGCTTATGATAAGCATAGCTCCCAGTACTCCCTGCACATGACCCCCTTTGGGGATTTCATGTAAGTAGAATTTAATCACACACCTGTCTTTCTAGGGCATTGTGTCATTCCACTTGCTACTAGTTCAAGTAACCAAGATAAGTGAACAGCATATTTTGAAATCCTGGTGCTCTGTGGGTGGATTGTGCAAATAGCACTCAAGCACCCAAGGCAGAGACCACTCTGGAGTGGTCTCATGACTCAGGACTCATGGGAGCTGGTTCCAGTCCCAGGAGCTCTTCTGTAGCAGTGACAGCCATCATGGCACAGGGCAGCCATTATGTGAATTTCTCAGGGACTCATTATTTGTTTCTGAGCTTGTCCCACAGAGATAGAGAGAGTCCCATGAGCTTCTAAATCCCCCAGTCTCTGGTTCTGTAACCCGGTGGCCCATCATAATCAGCTGGAGAGCTCTCTCAACATTAACATCTGGGTCCCAGATGTGGTATTCTTCATAGTTCACTAGTGGGAAGCCCCAGTCAGAACCTGGGGAAGGCCCTGCCCTTCTCCAGAAGGTGAGGCTGTTTGGTGTTAGATATTCAGAGATGGAAAGGACCTGAGAGTTGCTAACTATGGCAGCAGCAGCTGCTGGGAGGATTCAGGGATGAACAGGAAAGAGGCAGTGTTTCCGTCCTAGGTTGGTAACTCTTGACGCACAGCCTCTCCTTTTGCTTCTTTCTGGTTTCATTGCTTTACTTCCTGTCACATGACACCTTAATGGAGAATTTATTAAATGTTTTCTGTATTCCAGGCACTGAGTTGCGGGAAGAAGAAAAGGTGTGGTCTTGATCCTCAGGGAACTTATCAACCAGGAAATTATTTACCAGGAAATCAGGCCCAGAGGTGTGAAAACCTCTCTCCTCCTATAAACAGTTCTTGTTGAAAGTTCCTGGAGTAAGATAAAACTGAAGAATTTGGAGTGGGTGGTGGCACACACCTCTAATCTCAGCACTCAGGAGGCAAAGGCAGACATATCAATGTGACTTCAAGGAGTGCCTGGTCTATATAGTGCATTCCAGTCCAGCCAGGGCCATATAATGAGACCCAGTCTCAAGAAACAAAAATAAATAGATATAAATAAATAAGTAAATGTATTTGGGGGAATTCCTGGTGCTTTTCACCTTACAGAAGTAATTAAGGTTTGTTAATGTCCCTTCTCCAGGCCCAGTCACATACAGATACACAATTATATACACATCCCTTTCAAAGCAAGAGAGGACTAAGCATATGTTTTAAGTGCCTTTCGAAAGCCATTTACCTTTTTAATGTAGAACCTGTTTATAAGAAAACCAAGGTTTAAGTTAGGTTCTAGAGTCCCTCGAATTCGTCCCTAAGATCATCAGGCCTTTCACCTGCCTGCTTTAGAGTCCTCATTCAATCAACTAAGATTTGAGTCCTACTGTTTATGAGTCACTGTGATAGACACCGGAATGTAATAATGAGTCAAAAGACTATCTTGAGTCTACTGATGCTTAGGATCAAGCAAGGAAGAAAGATATCCATGTGAAACTACTATTGTGGCAAGTGAGCACATACCCAAGTCATGTGAGAGTGCTAAAGGGCCCCTGGGATCAGGAACCTAGCATCTAGGACAGAGGATGTGATGGCTGCTGAGGAGGGTGGTGGTAGAGAACATTCCAGAAGAAAAGGAATGCGTGAACTAGTGAGAATAGGCTAGGTTGATGGTTCCTGTGTTCTTAGACCACTGAGAGCACTGGAGACCCTTCCAAAGGTTCTGAGGTCAGCACAGTATTTGGGAAGCGACAAAACGTGTGTCCTTTTTCTTTGTATTGACAGTTGCCCTGATGTTATCGAAGTGGGTAAGGCTTCCACAGGCCTCAGGACCAATCAAGGCAGCAGCACCAACTACACTGGGAGCCACTGTGCTAATATCCTTCACCCCATGCATCTGCATGGGAAAAAAAAGCAAAACTCATACCTGTCATTTACAGAATGTCTTTGATTAAGCAGAAGTTGATTCTTTATTAAATCCTAACCCTAGAGCACACATCTTTTTAATATTCTGTATGGCAATTGGAAAGTGTGCACAAAGCACCTCCATTTCACACAGAGGCATGGTCTTGAAGAAAAGCACTTATTTGATTTTTTTTTTTTTAGTTGCAAAGAGAACTAGATGCCTTTATTGTGGAACATTGTTTGTTCCTTGAAAAAAAAACCTGACAAACTATGGTTATTGCAACTTGGGTAGTTGGCAGACATTTTTTGTAAATGAATAAATTGGATTTGTCACTTCAAGGAAAGTAACTGACAGCATTTTTGCCAAAGATAAAATCCAAGCTCTTTCAAACAAAAATTAGAAAGTTAGCCATGAGCTTAAGAGCTTCTATACCCTTAAAATGTGCCCATGAGAGTGCTGGTCATAGAAATTAACATGGTTTTTAAATGTTATATAATTATGTATGTCAATACTTAGAAACCCTGTATGACCCAACGAACTAATCTTTTCCAAATAACTAATCATGAGGTTATAAAGGTCACACATGGGTAAAGGATTCATTCAAAGTATAAGGGAGCCTGGTGGATTTTAAAGTAACATATTAGGAAAAGCTCATTGGCATGATTTTGTAAGAGTAAGGTGATCTACACTCCAGGATGGCCTCAGACTCTAAGGAGCCAAGGATGACTTTAAACTTCTCTCTTGCTTCTACCTTAAAGTGCTAGGATCACAGTCATACACCACCATGTCAGATTAATGGTCTAGGGATGGAACCCAGAGCTCTGTACCTGCTAGGCAAGTACCCTACCAACTGAGCTACACTTATCCCTGTAACTAATTTTGAAGAAACTACTATTTGCCCAACACTCTAGAGGCAGAGGCAGAGATGGAAGCGAGTCTGGTCTACATAGTGAGTTCCAGGCTAGTTGGGGCTACAGGGAGACCTTGTCTCAAAAGAAAAGAAAAAAGAAACGATATCCAAAAAGAATGTCTGTGATGATCAAAAAGAAAAAAAAAAGCTGCCAAAATACACTTTTGTTTTTGATAGTACTAGGGATCAAACCCAGAGCATACGCATGCTAGGCAAGTGTTCTACCATTAAACTACAATTCTCAGCCATAAAATACACTTCTTGAGTCAGGGAGACGGCTCGGCAGGTACTTGGCACTTGTTGCCAAGTCTAATGACCTAAATTTAACACGCAGACCCAAGAATGAATGGAGAAAACTGACCACAGCATGTTGTCCTCTGACCTCCTTGTATGCACCATGGCATGTATGCACACACTTAAACTGATGGTAGATAGATAGGTGGATAGGCAGATAGATAGGCTACATTAAGTTGGACTACATTAGAGATGTACACTGAATGGAGACCATACTAGCTCTTCTTACACAATAAAAAAAATTAAAAACCTTCGCAAAATACAATTCTTTTCAACTATATTTTCCCCATATATACCACAACAAAAAGGATTGCAACTGATTAAGTTCTGAAATCCATACGAGAACTCAGCTGTCTTCAGTTCATCGGGACATTTGTAAAATGCCGCTGTTGGCTTGCTCTGGGACTAGCTGTTGCTCATAAAAATATTCCTGCTAATAATTCAATGACTTTACTATTGCTGTTTTTAGATGAATTGATAAATACATATTTTTAAATGCCATGGTTTTAATTTCTGATATAAAACTATTTATCACTTTAACCCCTGTGTATAAAACCTCTGCCAGAGCCTGCCGCAGAAATCGAACTGCACCCGAAGCAGGGAGTGAGGATGAGAAAATGGAGAGATAGAGAGAAAAAATAGGACAGACTCAGGAAGGCTGTCCGTCACACTGAAGCAGCTTGCCTTTATTAAGTCCTCCCCATTTATACTATGAAATGAGCAAAACAATGGGTCAGATGTTCAAAAACAATACTAACACAGGCAAAATAACTTAAGATGTGATTGGCTCCCTTCAAAGGTCTTCAGGTGACCTCAGTCTTGGGTGTAGAATAAACTTCTCAGGTGTAAATCATTTGCATAATGAAAACTCGTGCTTCCAACAGCACTTCTGTGCACGAGATTGACTTCTGCTAACCCAAAACTAGGGCATAGTTCAAGGCAGGCAAATGGCTCCCGACAAACCTCTTTAATTATCTATAGTTTTTAAAGGTGTAAAGAATATTCTGACTCAAATGTTTGAGGACTGCTGGGATACATTATTTTGGAGTAACCTAGCTGTGTTGCATTTCAGTGGCTAAACACAACATTTACTTCCCTCTCGTGCATAATCAGGCCCACTAAAGACAGCTGGCCTCTGAATGCTGACTCAGCAGTCTTTATGACTCCATTTTGTGGTTCTGTTATTTCAATCCGTCACCACAACTGCCACTGTGCAAGAGAAAGCTGTAAAATGGCAAGGCAGCTCTTAAATATTCTGATGTGTCATTTCCAACTGCTCGCTCAGGAGAACTGGTCACATGGCTTCACTCAGTGGCGAATAAACTGGGGAATGTGAGAAATCTTGTAACTATTTGGAGAGTGGCAAACGGTTCTAAACATTACATGTGAAGAACGTACATAGTGAGAAACGGAATTTCCACAAAGAGAATGGAAACACCCAGTGGAGTGAAGCCCAAGACTTGAAACCTCTAGGCATAAGAAACACCAGGGATGAACTCTGAGATGCCCTCATAAAGCACGGTCAAGTTGGACGGTTAAGTGATTGGTGACAGTACCTGGCTTTATCTTTTGAAAGATCACTGAAGCTGTGGGAGAAAACGAATAGAGAGGTATGAGAGTGGAGGCAGCAAAGTACTGCGCTGCTGAGAGAACAGATCCTGGAGGAAAAACAGGCTTCAGTTTGGGCCGTTAGTCCATTGCTATAGTGTAACTTCTGGCTAATTTCTACCATGGCTAATTTCAAGTTTGCCAGTTGGAGGTGACTTAAAAGCAGAGTCGGAAAGATCCATGAATGTCTGGGGCTTTTTTAAGCCATATTTTATTTTGTGTGTGGCAGTACAATTTGATTCTTATGAACCATTCTAACAAGAACCAGCGCCACTATGGCAACGGCATGTCAGGAGGCTTGTCCAAACACGGGCAACTGTAGTCTAAATGTTTCCTTCCTTCGAGCACACAGCAGAAACAGCCCACATTTCAAGCATTTTGCTGATCAAACTATTTGGCCCATTTCACCAATGTCACGGCAGATCATCAAGATTGTCCAGCTATTATTATGAAATGACAAGCGGGACATAACTATTCTGTCCATCCACCCACCATCCATCCATCCACCTATCTGTGCATCCATCCATTCTTTCAGCCATTCAACCCCCCATTTTTCTGTCCATCCATCCACCTCCAGTACTCTGCACCTCTATCCCTTAAGGATCATCAAATATCTCCTCCAAACTATTAGCTCATCTCCCCAGAGTCGTGTCCCAGCACAACATTTTACCCTAACTGCTTCGAGGACAGGGACTCCCAGAAAGCAGCTGGAAAGACCTTGCTTGGGTTTTGAGCCACTTCTGATTTGTTTGAAAAGAGCCACAAAACTCAAAACAGTTAAAGATGCACCAAAGGGAACCAGATGACTCTCTGTCCGGGTTGATGCCCGGAGTGAGCGCTCCTGTTCATGCGCCCTGTGCCCTGAAGCTTGCAGCAGGCAGCACCACCCACCTCAGCCAGGCCACCCACGGTTCTTCTCCTCCTTTCTCCCCTTCCTCCAGTGTGCAGAGCGGATTAGCAGCTTGTTGAAGCACCTGAACTGGCAGCAGGGTACTGCTACTCAAACAGCTCAGCTCCAACACAGCAGGCGTAAGTCAGAACCTGGCCCCTCAGTTAAGTCTGTTTCCCCTGTACCTGGCCATATGGATTTCTCCATTTGTCTTAGGAGCTTGCCTGGCGCAGATAATAATCTCTTGGTTTATTCTCTCACCCATCTCTTTTCTTTTTCCTCTCTATGTCCCACATCTCCTTCCCTCCCTCCCCTCCTCCTTCCCTCCTTTTCCTCCCTCCCTCTCTTCCCTCCCTCCCTCTCTTCTTTTCCTCCTCCCTCTTCTCCTTTCTTCCTCCTTTCCTGTTCTCTTCATATAAAGCCATAGGCTGTCATTTCCTCAGCTGTCCCTCCTCTTGGGTCTGGAAGACTCTCTTGAACAGAGTGGGACCCTGCTGTGCTGCTTCTAAGATCTCCTTCCTATAGCTCCACCTGGCTGAACAAACCTCTTTCATTAATTATTTCTGCAACACTGTGACCAAAGTACCCAAGAGAAACAATTTGAAAAGAAAAGATTTAATTAGCTCATAGCGTCAGAGGGCTCAGTCTTGTGGTGTGGAGGGCAGGGCAGAGCAGCCCAGATCACATGATTGACCAGTGTGTTGGATAGCCTTAGTCCTCAGCTTGACACACCTGGTTAGAGGGAACTTCAACTGAGGAGTTTTCCCCATTCGATTGGCCTGGGGCCATGTCTGTGGGGCTTTTTCTGAGTGATGTGGGAGGGCCCAGTGTCCGGAGCCATTTGCCTGCCTTGAACTATGCCCTAGTTTTGGGTTAGGCAGAGGTCAATCTCCTGCACAGAAGTGCTGTTGGAAGCACGAGTTTTCATTATGCAAATGATTTACACCTGAGAAGTTTATTTTACACCCAAGACTGAGGTCACCTGAAGATCTTTGAAGGAAGCCAATCACATCTTAAGTTATTTTGCCTGTGTTAGTATTGTTTTTGTGTTGAACTTTTTACCCATTGTTTTGCTCATTTCATAGTATAAACAGGGGGGACTTAATAAAGGCAAGCTGCTTCAGTGTGACTGACAGTCCTCCTGAGTCTGTCCTATTTTTTCTCTTTCTCTATCTCTCCATTTTCTCATCCTCACTCCCCGCTTCGGGTGCGGTTCTATTTCTGCCGGCGGGCTCTGGCAGTCCAGCCCACTGTGAGTGGTGACACCCCTGGACAAATGGTCCTGTATTGTGTAAGAAAACACGCTGAGTATGGGCCAGAGAAGCAAGTCCGTAAGCAGCATTCCCCCATGATCTGTGCTCCAGGTTCTTGCCCTGAGTTCCTGCCTTGGCTTCCCTTGATGATGAACTCAGCTGTGAGCCAAATAAACCCTTTCCTCCCCAAGTCAGTGTTTTTATCACAGAAATAGAAAGTAACTAGAACAGCTAGGAAGCAGAGAACAACAGAAAGTGTCCAGGGGTAACCTACCCCTCAGTGACACATGTCCTTCAGCTAGGCCCCCACCTCCCAAAGTTTCCAGAACCTTTCAAAAATAATGCTACCAGCTAAGAATCCAAAACATGAGCCTGTCGGAGATCTTTGAAATCTGAATTGTAAAACCTACCAAACAGAAGCTAGATATGCCGGTTGGTCCAGTGGTTATAACTGTGCACCCATTCAAAGGTCTCCCTAACCCCTGTTACCAGGTACCCAAGTATTCAAAGAAAGGCAACTAAGGTAATCAGGGCGGCAGATGACAAAGAAAATCAATGAGAGCCTGGATGCCAGCAAATACTAACCGTCTTCCTTAAAACAAATTAGAAATATTAGACTACATGGCTTGACTTAAAACTCCTGTTTTATACACGTCAGTTTTTAACCTAAATTTACTGAAACCACTAATGGAATAGAAAACTCGACAATAAAAGAGAATTCACCTTTCTCTGTTGCTAGTCACTTAATCCAAGTCTTCCTGGCTGTGCAGGCACACAGGGAATAGGTTAGGAGACCAATTGCTTATATAGCTGAGGACATATTTGTTGAAAAAATGATTTCCAGAGTTAGAGAGATGACTCAGTGGCTAAGCGTACTTGTTGCTCTGGCAGAAGGCCCAGGTTTGGTTCCCAGCACCCACCTGGCTCCTCACAGCCATCTATGACTACAGTTCCAGGGTGTACAATGCCTTCTTCTGGCCTCTGTATGTACCAGGCATGTCACGGTACACACAAATATATACATTCAGCAAAACATTCATGCACAGATAAAACAAAAACTTCTTTAAAAAGATGATTTCTGAGTTTTTATTAGTCTATTTTTGGTGTTGGGGATTGAATCTAGGTAGGGCCTGTGCCTGCTACATGTACAATCTGGCACTGCGGTATACCTCCAAAATGATCTTGTATCATGTGATAGAATAAAGGACGTTTTCATGTCAATGTTGGTTGGTTGATGGGTTGTTTTGAGACGGGGTCTCATATAGCCTAGGCTTGCCATGAATCCACTGGTCCTTGAACTTCTGATCCTCCCGCTTCTACCTGCCAAGTGCTGAGATTACAGGTGTGCATCACAGTACCTGGGAACATTAAATGTTTTAGTGAACTTAGTAGGACGAAATCACCAGGTTGACCATTTTCACGTAGTAATGGATTGGTAAGAATTAGAGTCTACTTAGCAGCAGCTGAGAACTCAAATCTCAGTGCATCCAACACTATCTGAGTGGTATTTGACAGGTGTCCCCATAGGACTACAGAAATGAAGATTACAAGGGGTTAGACAACTTGTCCAACAACACAGAACTAACAATGAGAGAGGTAGGTTCAAGCTCAAGTTGCAATTTTTTTCATAAAAAGGGGGAAGAAAGGTAAACAGTAGCTTTTCCCATCACCAACATGGAATATATTTTCAGGTCCTTTCTTCCAGTTGTATAATTCTTTGTCCATCAGGTGATCTTTCTCTATGCATGTGTGTGTGTGTGTGTGTGTATGAAGATGCACATATATGAGGATATGTGTGGATGTTAGAGGACAGCCTCAGGGGTCCTTCCTCCTCAGGTTCTGTCTACCTTGTTTTTGAGACAAGGTCTCTCACTGACACTTGGAGTGTGCCAGTTAGGTTAGGCTGACTAGCCAGGGAACCCCAGAGATCTGCTGATTTCTACCTCCCTAGAGCTGGGATTGCAAATATGTGCCACCATTTGAGACTTTTTCACTTGGATTCTGCACATCAAAGTCAGATCTTTATGCTTATATGGCAAGCATCTTACTGGCTGAGCAACTTCACCCAGCCCCGCTTTGGGTTTTTATTTCACAAGGCCAGGATTCTGGAGTAGCCTGCATCACTGCTGTAAATTATTAGTTTTCTTACGTATCAACTTCAGCAGAGTTTATTATACACGCTTTCTGAGGACTCTGAGGCACTGTTGGGGAATGAAGGAGAGATTGTTGGATTTTTTTTTTTTTTTTAGACTAGAAAAACTTGATTTTCCAGCCTTAGAATTCAAAAACAACATGCTGACAAGCACTGACAGAGCTGTTCAGAACACTCCATGTAAGACTGCAGCTCAGTAGGATGGCTCTCCACCTGCCAGGCAGATGGCGCCCCAGCAGGATTCTCCACCACGTGACACTGGCACCTGCCTGTGACCTTGGGCATGTCCTCACACCACTCAGCACAACTGGAATTTCTTCATCTATGGACAGAAGGGTTTTGGATAAAATGATCTTGAGAGCTTTTTCCTGGCTGATAAACAAAAGCAACAGCCAATGGAATCCGCGGGACATTTTCTTCTGCTAACCACAGGGATCAGGCGTTTCTTCTTAAGCTATGCACAATCAGAACCAAGCAAGATGAGTGTTCTTTATTTCTCCCCACAATGTCCCCCACTTTTGCCACTAATGTCACCCATTTCCACTAATCCCCCATTAAGACAGATGCTGGCCCTGACAAAGGTATTACCCTCTGAGGAATTCTGTTTTGTTTTGTTTTAATTTTTATTTATTTTTTATTTGTGTGTGCCTGCTTGGCTGAATGTGTGTGCACTATTTGTGTTCAGGTGCCTGTGGAGGCCAGAAGAGGATGTTGGGTCCTCTGGAACCTGAGTTACAGGTGGTTGCATGCCATCCTGTATGAGTTCTGGGAACCAGACCCAGGTCCTCTGCAAGAACAGCAAGTGCTCTCAGCTCTAAAGCACTGAGCCTTCTCTCCAGCCCTATCTCTGAGACTTTTAAAGCGTGGGTGAGATGGGAAGACGACTGCAGTTCATGTTGCCCAATAGCACCAACTTTCATAAGCAAGCACTCACTAACTGGTGATCAGTACTGTCATAGATCTATGCCTACTAAAGTATTGCCTTTATTCATTTAAAAATATGACCTTGACTCGTCCCTCAAAGTGTCCCCAGAGGGGACATGCTTCATACCCAGCTGGTCAGCTACTATTACCACACAGCCTCCTCCTGTGTCTGGTCCCACTTCTGTGTTTCTGGTGGGGGCAGCTCCCTGCGCATTGACAGGGAGGAGACTCAGAGACAAGCTAATGTCAAAGTTCATCAAACAATAAACCCTGGACACTCCCAACACTCCCAGACCCAGGCTCTGAACAAGGCGAGGCAGGCTAAGACAACAAAGAAGGGAAGGGAAGGGCCCTCCCTCCCTGGACCCCAGCCCATCCTGGCAGGAGCCCAAGACCACAATCAGTGCCTCTCCAGCAGTTCCTTCACCTGGCTTCTAACTTCCTGCTCGCAGAGGGGCCGGAGGGACAGTGCCCTGTACTCTGCCACCTCCGTCTGCTCCTTCCTTCTTTTCTCCTCTGGGGAAAAGTCCTCTCCTGCTCTCAAGCGCAACATGTGGGCTTGTTGAGACAGGGAGTGAGTGGCAGGCCTAGAATACGCCCATACGTACACCAATACACCAATTGGGTTGGAGTACAGACATCTCCGGGGACTGGACGTGGGGGGCGGGGGGAGGGGACGAGGGGAAGACGGGGGAGGGGGAGAAGGGGAGGCGGGGGGAGGGGGAAAGGGGGGCGATGAGAGGGAAGCGGGGGGACGTGGGGGGAGGGGGAGGCGGGGGGAGGAGGGAAGCGGGGGGGGGGGAACACTGGGTAGCCTAGAATGGGGAAGGAATCGTTCACTCTTTTATATAGTTCGAACGTTAGACCAAGAACATGAAATACTCATAGATTTTGAAAAAAAAGATTTTTAAATAATTTTAAAATTATTCCCCAGAAACCAATTGTATTTTGGGGGTGGGGGACAGCTCAATGCTGCCCACTGGGAAAAATCCGCTTCTAAATAAGGTGTGGCACACGCCATCAGTTCTGGTCTGGTCCAAACTGATGTCGGTACTCTTCTGCAATAGCCTTTTGTGTTCTGCCTCAAAGCCCCTAAGCATGTTAAAGAAGAGAGTTTGGAAAGGTGAAAGAAGGTCAGGATTTGAAGTTCTGTCCACTCAAGTTTAAATCCTGGCTCTACCTCTTACTGACTTGAAGAAGATTCTTAAGATATTTAAGCCTACGTTTCTTTATCTCTTTGAAAGAGAGCCAAATTACCGACCTCATAGCAGTTAAGAATGTAGGTTTGACTTTAAAAAAACAGTGGAGCTGAAAACAGAACAGTGATTACTAGAGATTGGGGAGAGTGTGGGGGAGGGGGAGAAAGAGAGACAGATGGGGTCAGTGTGTGCTGTACACAGGTGCGGAGCTATCACACTGAACCCTTTTAATGTGTACAACTAATCCATGCTAATGGAAGAAAAGAACAGCCCCATAACTCCCACGTGTGGTGCATTCTCTGAGAATGGAGCCGATGCTACCATGCTATGGCAGTCCTGAAAGGCCATGAAGCTTAAACAAAATGATGGGTGGCAAGACCTCAGCAGTGTGACCAGTGTGGGGGTGGGCTCCAAATTCTACCTCATTCTGTCGTGGTGTTTTTGTGGGAATAAAATATCAAGATGCAGAAATGAGGCAATGTGCTTTTTTTGTTTCTTTCCTAAGTCCTTTTTCTTTATGGAGGAGTTCCCTATGAAAATTTTCTTTTTAACTTTTTGTGCCTCGAACTAGTGATAACCCTCTTCCTTTGGCCTTCTGATTGGTAGGATTATAGGTGTGTACCACTGTACCTGGCTCATCTAGCTTTTTTTTTCCTTTAAATATTTATTTATTTATGGGTGTGTGTATGCATGCGTGTGTGTTGTGTGTATGCATGTGTGTGTATATGTGCATGGTATGTGCGTTTGAGTGTATGTGTGAGTGTGGGCATGCATGTATCACAATGCCAGTATGGAGATCAGAGGACAACTTTTGAGAATCGATTCTTTTCTTCCATGGTGGGTTCTGGAGATCAAATGCAGATCATCAGCCAGTGCTTACCTGCTGAGCCATCTCTCCCTCATCTGGTCTTTGAAACTGCTCTGTATCAACCCACACACTCCTTCATGTCTGCTCATTGCAACGCTCTCATATGACAAAATTATCTGGAAAAGAAAAAGAAAGGGGACTCAAAGCTTCTCCACAGACTTGGGGAGATAGCTCAGTCCCAGAGAGCAAGCCCAGCATGTGGGCTCACATCTCAGTCACACAAAAGTTCTGTAGGGAAAATTCACTGGCACTTCTTCATCTAGATATCCACCCATACAAAAATCTTGGTCCCGACATTACAGAATTGAGTAGAACAGACACAGCACTTCCACTCAGGAGTTGCTGTACAAAGGCTGAAACTTCTCTGTAGTCTCAGAACAAGGAACTTGTAACACGAAACTTGCATTTGTATTTCTGAGTCTCCCTAAGTTTGGATTCAAAGTACCTAAGGGCAGCTTATTAATCTCAGACATTGAAAATCAACTTTTTTCTCTTCTAGTGCTAGGGATGGAACCCAGGGGGCCCTCAGACATGCCAAGCAAGTGCTCCACCATTGAGTCACATCCCTAGGCCAGGAATCAGTCATAACCGAGGATATTTCTGATAGTGAAATGCCTAGTGGGCCTTTGTGAAAATGACTAAGAAAGGTCCAGAATTTTTTATGGTTCTGACTTTCAGGCAAATGACTACCCCACATGGACACTTGAGGCTGAATGTGGCCAACCAGGTGAATGGGTTTGGGAACAGCAAAGGACTATGTAGGCTCGGGCATTATTACCACCATTGGCTTTCAGTTGACACACAGAGTGGCAAGGAGCCCAGAGTTCCCTTGGTTTCAGTGTGGGATTGTGTGTTGAGCACAGAGGAATGGAGCTGCAGGTCATTCCCTCGGTCACTCAGTAGTGATGGCGCATCCTGTCTGCAGGTGCAGGATATAGTCCTGGACAAGGCAGATGAAACTCCAGGACGAAGGGAAGGAAACTAGAAGCAGTTCCCAGGGGTAAGGTGACCAAGCAAAGGCCTGTGCTGCCTGAACTTATCCAAAGCAGCCCTGGACAAGGTTACCTGAGTAAGACAGGAGAGCTGATGGGCCCATCGCTTACAACACTTCCAGTCGTTTTCTCATTCCAGTCATGACAAGCGTCCCCTTAGCTCTCAAAATCTGGGTAAAGCTGTGTAGCTGCCACCATATGCGGCCCGCAGCTCCCATGCCTGTGGACAGTGAAAGCCTTCTTGGATCTTTCTGAGGATCCAGGGCAGAAGTGGGTTGATACTCCTCAGCCTTCTAGGTGCTGAACCCCAAGGCACTGGTCTACAGTTCTCATCTTCATCTTTGCCACTGCCAACAACTCAGCCTGAGCATGTGCTGTGAGTGGGTCATGCAAGCCCTGGGACCCCCGGACTCCAGAGCAAGGAGCTGTGTCATATTCTTACCTTCAGCACCAATCCACACATGAACTAGGTGTGCAACATTAACTGCTGGCTAAATAAAAGGACAAATAATGTCAAAGTTGTCACTGAGATGATGCCAAATCTAGGTCAAGGCCAACCCAAGAGAATATGTTAAAGTCACTACAGGCTGCTGCTTCCCTAGGATCATTCCTCCCCTGTCCACTTTGGTCCAGCCATAAGCTCCAGAGAGGTGAACTGACCGAGGTGTTGTTCATTGATAGAGGGTGAGACAGAACTTCCTCCACCCTTCCAAGCAGATCAACAGATTAGTCCAGCAGGACCTGCCCACTAAGACCTCATGTATCCAGTTCCAGGACTGACTGCATGGCTGACTCTCTAGCCGGGATACCTAACCTTGGCCAGACCTTGCTTCTGGCATTCATGCCTTTGGGTGCATGCCTTCATTTCTGCTGCACCCGAGGCATGGTAACATGTTTTAAATTCTTCTCTGACTACAGTGCCTAGCTCAGTACTCCAAATATGGGAGGAGGATTCCAGAAACATTTGCAAAATGAATAAATCATGGGAAAACAAGAATACGAGTGTAGCTATTTTGAGAGCCAATGAACAAAACTAGCAGATGTTTATAGCAAACTAAAGGGACAGAGTGAGATTTTTTTTTTTTTTTTGACATAGCAGAGTGGCGTGTTTATTCAGCATTATTGGGTAGATAAACCACTTGGTAGCCATACCAAAGGAAAACCAGATCTTCTAACCTCCAGCCCAATGTTTTCTCACACTGCCTTATCACCTCTGTCATATTAACTTTTGTTTGGATTTGCAGTCTTTTGGGAATTACATCAGCTCATTGTTTACTGGGTTTCCCAATCCTCCCTTCCCATCAAGTGCATGCTGTGGGGCACATGCAAGAATTGTGTTTTACCTGTCCAAGAATTTAAATTACATTTTGTGTTGAAAACTTCACAACACCCCCTTTGAAGTGACTGGAAATACCTGCATGCATGCAAGCAGTGTGCCAGGCTGAGTTCTGGGCATTGCCCACTGCTCCTGCATATCTAGACACAGGAGGCACAGCGGCCCAAGTACCGAGGAGCCAAATGGGTCTGTGAGAAAATAAATACTCCTCCCAAATCCTCCGTTCAGGCAAAGATTTTTTTTTTTTTTTTTTGCTTGAGTTATCAAACTGCTTCTATTCTTTCCTTCGTTTTTTGTAGGTCTGTATGATCTGGGACAGTGACCACTGATTTTTTTTTTTTTTTTTTAACGGCTAGCCCTTTGAGACATGGAAGGCTGGTCTATCCTCAACATTATGAAAGAACAGCAACAAAAAATCTCAACCAAAAGAAGCAGAGAAACCTGTGTGTTTTTATGCCTAGCTTTGAGGAAGGAGAGGGTTAGGGTAGGGAAGTGTGACTGGACACAGGGAATATGGTCTAAAGCAATAAACAGGAAGAAATTCGGCAAGAACTGTTGAGATGCTTTTCTTCTCTGTGTCCTGAATGGCAGTTCTTGTCTCCACATACAATGAGCAGGATTAGCTCCTTAAGGTCTGAAGACCTGTGTCAGAGGAAGCTCAGCGCATCCCTTCATGACTATCTTTCAGGGAGACAGACAAGGGAGGGGAGGACCACCTTCCTGCTTCTGTTGTTCATCCAATGACAAGGCACCATATTGGAGGACAGCATGTCCTGAACCCCAACATAGTGTTAAGTGGTTAAGCAAGGCAAGCACTTTCAGGGACAAACTTTTGTACTTAGAAGGGAGAAAGCACCTGCCTCCTTAAACGGTCATTAACAGGACTCCAAAGTTGTTCTTTCGTTTCAGTTAAGACTCTGGAGAAACTTATAAGGAACATGTCTGCCACCTTCTTTTCTGAATATATGGTTTATGCACTAAGCATATTCGGAAATGTACCTGCCTCTATACAGGCTCTCTTATATGAACCGATGCGTGTGTGTGTGTGTGTATTTGTTTTGCTTGTTTGAAGTGAGTACTAATGTACCAATAACTCTAATGCTGTCCTGATGGAGTCATAAGCCTCATTCATTCTTTTCAACTTCTGTTTGTTCTAGTTGGCTTTGCAATGGTCAAGAGGAGAGTCTATTGCATCCATTTACAGTGAGGCAAAAATGTGTGTTTCATACAGTTTCTGGAACACTGGAGTGCTGGATATAAAGTAGCAAGAATAATTCTTTATCCTATCATTCAAGGTCAAAAGAGAAAGTTGACACGAGAAAGGAACACGGGCTTTTGCATCAGACCTAGAAATATTCTTGGTTCAAATCCATGCAGTTATAATCCTAGATGAGTATTGTAACCTCTGTTTCAGTCTATATGTATACAAAATAGGCTTCTGCCTTCTGGATTGTTATGAAAGTTAAATAGAACATAATGAATCTAGAGCTATTATGACTTTAATTTGAAATACCCCTCCGAATTGAAACAACTTTCCTGGAGGGAAGGAGGGTCATGAGACTCAGTAAGTAAGTCACATTACAAGTCCCGGAGATTCACAAGGTCCTCCCCAAGGTTATAGGAGTAAACAGCAGCCTGGAGGAGACTGACCAGCTCCAACCTGCCCAACTGTCTGCAAGTCTTCAGTAGAGAGCTTCAGGGTTGCAGCCTCCATGCACTGACATTCAGGCAGGGGTGGGCTTTCTGGAGATGTAGCTATCTTTGAGTCATCCATGTTTCTGTAGGTAACCCTCACCCAACTTCCTGTAAGCACCTGTAAGCAATCCCAATAAACCCAGCAAGGTGAACTTTGGTAGAATCATTACTTTGGTCTGTTGTTAGTTCCCTATGCAGGATGAGTAGACATTGTTCATTGTTCACATCTCCCCAGGAAAAAAGTCTCTCTCTCTGTCTCTCTCTCTCTCTCTCTCTCTCTCTCTCCCCCCTCCCCCCCAGAACGGTTCAGGTACTGAGCGCTTGTTCTGCAGTGCTGATGAAGTCTGGGGAGGTTGTGGAAACGTGAGGAGCCAGAGCCAGCAGGAGGAAGTGATGCAGGTATTATCAGGTCCTCCTAGGCACCTGGCCTCACTGCTAAAAGAATTCAAGAATGGATTCAAAGAGAAGCTCTAAGACAATTTTCTTAGAGTTTAAAAGAAAAACCCACAAGGCAGGAAAGCCGTAAATCTCAGCAGCTGCCTGGAGGAGGAGAATGGAGGAGAGAGGAAAAACAGAAACAAACAAACAGAAACCTAAGCTGCTTTAAGCCAGGATGGACTCACTCAGACGCATGGTGGACTCAGATGCATGGTGGACTAGCAGTCAGTGACAGGGAGGGGAGTGAGATTGAGGAAACTCACAGTGTTAGGGAAAGCATGTTTAGAAAAGACATAGAAAGAGGAAAAGGAGCCTTTCTGAAGAATTCTGAAGACACATCTTGTCCCTCCTATTTACTGGCTACCATGAGTTGAACATCCTCTACCTCCTGCTCCACTGTCATGAGGCTTTGGCTCACAACTGGCCTAGAAACAAGGAAGCCATGAGCAGAAACCTCTGAAACTGTGAGCCAAGATAAACCTTCCTTCCCATTCAGAGGAAACTTCTGGTCAAGAGAATAAAATCCCTGGCTTGAGTGGAGCCCTAACAGGTAAATCACCTGGCCAATGCACCCCTAGAAAGGCCTGTTCTCCTTAAGCCATGCTAAAGAGACAGACAGACTAATCAGGGCCTTAATGAGATGGAGAGCTTTTCCTGACCAGAACCCCACGCCTGGTGCAGAAGTTTACAGCAGTAGGCATTCAGCTTTATACATCTTCCTGTTTTTCTGAATCTTCAGAAAACTGAATCCCTCCTTTTTCCTTCTCACTTATTTTCTAAGCATGCTGTCCCTAACACTTTGGGCTACCCCAACATTTTAGATTTCTTACTCTTCCTCTAAAGCTGCCCTTTCTGCCACGTGGCCACTAGTCTACCATGTGATTGACCCTCGTTCTGGCTTCTCCATTCTCCTCCTCCAAGCAGCTGCTGAGATTTATAGCTTGCCTGCCCTGAGAGCTTTTCTTTTAAACTGTGATAAAACTGTCCTAAAGCTTCCACTTGAATCCACTCTTAAATTCTTTTGTTAGCGAGACTAAGAATCCTGAGGGGAACCTGATTTTCCCTGAGCCAGTTATAGCAATAAAATCTCTAAGCACGAGAACCTAGCACAGCACATGGTGATCAATTATGATCATGGCTATCAAGTTCACCTCTCCAATTCGAGTCTCGTTCAATCCACTCCAGTCAAGCTGCATTGCCTTTTGATAAATTGGGCCTCTATACCAGTAGTTCTTAGAAAATGACAACACAGAGAAGGATGATTACAGAGTTTCATAAATACGTCCACATATCCTTCCCTAATGTTAATATGCTGTTTTCATTCTAGAAGCGATAGATGACAGTTCTGTTCTTCAATACGTTTAGAGAACTGAAAAGCAGGCTGCACCACGTTGATCGCATCCGCTTTGCTGCTCTGCTGTTTCACTGTTAAGAATCAGAACTACCTCTTTTGGAGGAAGTGGAAGAGAGTGGAAGGAGATGAACGACAGAAGGAGGGATATTAGAGGGGTGGGTCAGAGTCTTCAGCTCACAGAGTAAGGGTCCAAAGTTTCTGTATGGGTGCTTACTAAGCACCCACAGGAAACAGGCCTGGCTTAAGAACACACATGGTTTCGGCAATTCAAGAACAATGGTTTCCAAACTTCAGGGTGAATGAGAAAAGCCGGGAAGTGAGTGAACAGTTAGAGCCCTGGGCTGACCCCTCAGAGGCTGCCTCCCAGAACTGGGACATCTGCGTTTAAGACAAAATCATTTAACTGGGACATCTGCGTTTAAGACGAAATCATTTAGTTTATGTGGAGTGGCGTGGAGCGTGGAGCGTGTGTGTGTGAGTGTGTGTGTGTGTGTGTGTGTGTGTGTTATGTTTTTGTGGTATTTGTGCCCGTGTGTGGGTGTGAGTGTGTGGACCTGGAGGCCAGAGGAGGATGTCTGGTGTTTTGCTCTATTACTCTGCCTTATTCTCTTGAGACAGGGTATCTCACTGAACCTGGAGCTAGGCTGGCAGTGAGCCAGCACCAGTGATCTTCCCTTCACACCCCTAGTGCTGCAGTGACAGGTGCAGTGCTCTCTGCCTCCCCCCTCCCCCCACTGAGTCATCTCTCCCGGCCTGGGCATCTGCATTTTAAAGAAGCATGAGGAGATGGTGGTACAGGTGGTCCCTACAACAGCCTGCCATGAAAACACTGCGATGGATGATAAACACCTCCTCGGGCTCCCCGCTAGGTATCCAGGGGGCTCACTTACCCCCTGAATTCCTTTCTAAGCCTCAGCCTAATGCTGCATCTGCTGTCACACCTTTTTAATTTTCTTGGAACCTTAGTTGATATAGCTGTAATAACCCTAGAGACTAATTTCTCTAAAATCAAAGTGAAATCTTCCAGTCTTTGATGGCAGATTATTTAAAAGCCATAAGGGCTGTGAGTCTTGAGGCAAAGCATCCCCCATCGAGGGCCCCCCTTTGCTGTGTCCAGTCGTCCTTTAGGGAGAGGCAGGTGCTTTGCTAAGCTCCTGATTCTGTGGAGAAACATCCTACTTCTTAAAGCAGAAGTGAGCATCTGTTCTTAAAGAGCAATCCAAGGTCAGTACCCAGGTACCCAGAGGCCATGGGGGTGGGGTGGGGGAGGGAAGACATGGTTAATCTGTCTCACTTAGAAACCTCAGAGAAAGACCCTAAAGTAGAAAGTGGCATTTTTGTGACTGTTCTGACTCCCCTTCCAGCTCATGCCCCCCATCCACTCTTTTTTTTTTTTTCTTTTTAGATCATCTCAACATTGCTGTGAGACTTTAGTAATTTCTTTACAAAACTCCTGACCAATATTCATGCAAATAGCCTGAGAAGGGAAAAACAACCATTCCTAGGCCCACCTCTGGCAGTCTGCATCCTGTGTTAGGCCAGAATCCCAAAGACTTTTGAAAAGATTTTGCTAATAGGTAAAGCTCTCAAAAAAGACTGATTTACAAAACACCAGCCAGGGGCCAGGCACACTCCTGAAGACTTGAGTTTCTGGCAGGGTGAGTTTTAGGGGCCCAGGAACAAAGCCTAGATTTAGGAGCTTAGGAAGGATAGCAGCAGCAAAGAATTTCTTTACATACAAAATAACTGAAAAAGAAAGTGGGTGAGCTGAGGGTGTTGGGGGAGGTTGTTCCTTCCTGTTAAAAGAACGGGGAAGGGACCATATTTTGCTTTTTAATTTTGGGAGGTGTGTGTGAGAGACAGATGGAGTGTTGGTTGACATCAAATAAATCCTCAAATAAAGGAATCTCTCTAGCTGGGGAGGGCTGGTGATGGAGGCAGTTAAGGGAGAGTGAGAATTGCCTTTCGAATATGGAACAGATAACTTTTTTTTTTTTTAAGGAAAGGGGGACTAAAAGCAAGAACCTTAGGGCATTTAATAACTGTGGCATTTTTTTCTTGCTTCACAAGGATTACTGAGGATTATCTGCTAAAAGCAAAAGCCCCGTCTAGTGTTTCTGTTCGATTCACCCTCCCGTGCTCTCGCTTCAAATCTCCCACCCCGTCTCTGATTTTCGTTCGGTTATTGATGGGCAAACCCGAAAAGCAAAAAACTGGGGCTTTACTTCGAGAGAGGGAGTGATGGAGATTCAACTGCGCATGCTTGAGCATGTGACCTACCATTGAGCTGCTTCCCCAGAACATCCTTCACTAAAAAATTTCCCCAACTACTGAAGATCAGGAATAGGCTTGACAGTCAAAAGCCTTTATGCATTTTTTCTTTTTTAAACTAGAAACATTAAAAAGAAGATCCATAAACGTCCATACGGTTGGAACCAACCGCAGATGCTTAAAGCTCTGAGCTGCCGAGGCTCCATATAGCATGTGGGCTTGAACTCAGACCTCTGCAGCACAATGCAGCTCTTCCTTCACCCATGATCTCTCTGGTGTTCAAGTCACAGGTGCCTAGGAACCAGGCAAATGCCTAGGTTTTGTCTCTCAAATATTATAAATCACCCGTGTCTCAAAAGCAGAGGTTTGCCTCAGGGCTTTGGGGGCCAGAAGGATTTTTTTGAGACAGGGTTTCGTGTACCCCAGGCTGGCCTTGAACTCACTATGTAGTCATGGATGACTCTGAACCGTTTCTACTTTTTCAAGTGCCGGGATTACAGACTGAAGCCACCAATCCGTTTTCTGGGGAACTGGTATTCAAACCCTGAGCTTTGGGCAGGCTAGGCAGGCACTCTACCAACTGAGTTACGCCCCACCCAGTTCACGAAAGGAAGCTCCTGAATTGCAATGTAAAGAAGATGTAGACCCTTGTGGGTGTAAGCCATGTGGGTATTCTAGATATATGAGATAGTCTGAGAAGGTCTGGAAAGAACACTGGGTTTTGGAGCCAGTTTCAAAGAGGACATTCTAATCCTGGTCCTATTGTTTATGTCTTAATCTGGGACAAAATGTTGATGATCTCTAAATATCAGTATCATTATTTATATGAGAGGAAGAACAACATCTCTTTTACAGGGCTGTTGTGTGAGCTTTTGTAGCACAGTACAAGGAAATCTTCCCTTCTCTGTAGAAATGCTATACATGTAGAATATATTTAAAGTAAATATTATAGTCACATAGATATCCATGAAAAATGGCTTCCATTTTCCTACTCCACGTCTTCCTTTTACTGGTCCCCAAACTTCTTAGTCCAGCCAAGACTTGTCAGTGCTGTGCCTACACACTTCAAGAATTTTCATTGAATGTCGAAGAAGAATAACTTGATGAAACATGCTAATATCAAGGGATTTCCTTAACAAACACGCTGGCAACACCCTCAAATTCTGAGAACAGCTGTTCCAGGTGACCATAATTTGCTCCTCTGTGATGGTATTTCACCATCACAGAAATCACAGAAACTGCCTCTCAGTTTTGGTCTGGGTCCAGCAGGAAATAAGAGAAAGTGGGTCTCCAGCTAGATTGTAGGCAGAGGGTGGGGTCTAGGAAAGTTGAATCACGAAGAAACCTTTGACTTAGTTGGTGTTTGTCTAGTGTTCATGATCTCCAGTAACCTATAAACCGGTTCACATCTATAATGCTAGCACTTGGGAGATGGGGGGGGAGGAGGATCAGAAGTTCAAGGTCATCATTTACTATACTGTAAAGCCTATGACACATGAGACTGTGTCAAAGAGAAAAGAAGGAAGGAAGGAAAAGGAGGGAGGGAGGGAGGGAAAGAAAGAGAAAGAAAGAGAGAGAAAGAAAGAAAAAGAAAGAAAGAAAGAAAGAAAGAAAGAAAGAAAGAAAGAAAGAAAGAAAGGAAGGAAGGAAGTGAGTGGGCTGGAGAGATCACATAGCTCTTTCAGAGCAATTCCCAGCACCCACATGGAGGCTAACAACCATTCATTAACTCTAGTTCCCGGGAATCTGATGCCCTCTCCTGACTTCCGTGGGCATTGCACAACGTGGGTGCACTACACACATACACATAAAATAAAAATAAAAACAATAAATAAAATTTTTTTAAAAAAGAAAGGAAGGAAGGAAACGAAGCGAAACTTAGGTAAGTGGGTGAGACGAGGGGAAACATGCTGACTTTGGAATGACCTGGGGGATGCAAATGGGACTCTGGAAGTGTCCTCCAGTGATTTCTGCAACGGAGGTCTGGGGACAGCAATCTTGTGAGAAGAATATTTGAGGATATGTTTGTATAACACTACTTACAAAAATGAAAAGAAGCCAAGTTCATGAGACCTAACGAAGACGGTGGGAGGAGGAGAGAGCACTTGAGATCCAAATGGCCGGACCTCTCTAAACTCACTCAGCCTTCATGGGAAAGCGGCGGTTGAGATGGCAGCTGGGGAAATGAACTTGAGCCCATGGAGAACTGTGACTCAATAACCTCTTTGGAGGGTTTTTTATTTTAAAATTTAAAAACTATTTTGACAGGGCAGGCATGGTGGTACACACCTTTAATCCCAGCATTTGGGAGGTGTGTGTGTCTGTGTCTGTGTGTGTGTGTGTGTGTGTGAGAGAGAGAGAGAGAGAGGGAGACAGAGATAGACAGAAACACACAGAAATACTGAGTTTTAATAGGATGCTTGCCTGACCATAGTGAGAGATTATTTATGGAAACACAAACAACTTTTCAGGGGTTGTACTAGTGATGTCCCTTCTTTCGGCAGGTCACAATAATTCACTGTCAGTGATGGCTTAGGGAGAGGCGAGGCCACTTGATCCCTTCCCCTTTCTATTATAAGATGTCAACAGGCCTAATCTTGTCAGGTCTTATACAGGAACCACAGCTGCAGCGAGTTCCTAAGGCCATGTCAGATGGCCCAGAAGACACTGTTTTCCAGCAGCACTCCCTGGCTTTTACATTCTTTCTGTCATGTTAAGAGTTGTTGATTAGGGAGATCCCAGGGGTCCCCAATACAATACAGGCTATTGTTATTGCTCTTGGTTGTCCCCCTCCCCCCAGGAGGTAGAGATCTGTGTTTCTTTAAAAACTTCTCAAGGGAGTCCAAATTGCCTCTCAGTTTAAGACCTATTCCTTTAGGGGTGTCCTGTTGGGCATGACAGGTAGCCAGTACAGCAATCTGTTCTGGCTGTAGACTTGCCTTCCCGGTTACATAAAGCCCATGTTAATGCTAATACATGTTTTTTTTCTTTTGGAGAGAGAAACAGTACCTAGGCATTATAGGTACAATTCCCAAGGACTTATACAAATATTTTATATCTATAGAAATGTTTGACTCTTGTGGCTCACAAAATATTACCACAGCCACGCCTTTAATCCCAGTACTTGGAAGTCTGAGGCAGGAAGATTTGGAGTTGGATGCCTTCCTGGGCAACTAAGGGAGAGCCTGTCTCAGAACAAGCAAACCAATGGCAGAAAGAATAATTTCCCAAAGTATGGCACTTTGCATGCTTATCATAGACACGTCTCAATTTTTGACGGGGCCCTGTTTTGATAAACATACTAGAAACTGAAACTATGTCAGAATTCATTGAATGTGCCTAATGTACTGATCATCATAGTTTAGACTGGACTGCCTCAAACATACTCAGAATACTTAAACTACATTTGAGCACCAGGAGACTGTATTGCTAGCCTGGGAGCACACCAATTAGAATTTGAAGCCTGGTTTCTGTTGAATGTGTGCTGCTTTTTCATGTTGTAAAGTCAAAAAAAATCCTAAGTCAAAAGCCATCATAATTTGGGGGCCATTATTCTTTGAACTGAAGGACATTGCAGGGACTCAGAAGCAAAGTCCTTTTCCTGCCTCCCGCCCTTCTTTCTCCTGCCTTGTTGTCTCATGAAGCAGGCCACAGGAACTAGCATTCCTGTCCCCATACCTAGCCATAAAGCCTAGAATATTATTCTATTTCTCCTCAGCCATAAGAAAAATTCGCAAACTTGCCAGGGTTATAAGACCTTTAGTGTATGAGCGACCCTTCCCTGTTCCTGGGAAGAAGAAACTCCTACACAGACACTAGAAAGCCCTTGAACCAGACCAGCCTCACTGAGCTCCCTTGTTCTGTTAGCTCAATTTGCAAGGGGCACCTTGCAAATTGAGCTCCATGCTAACCCTGTGACTTGCATAAATTCTTTGACCATTTTAATCTCTCTTTGCTCACCTACAGTTCACTATAGGATTCTTGTTTTGTGGAATTGACACTCCTGTGGGAACTCAAATGGGGGCCCTGTGTCAATGTGCTAAACCACAGTACCCACGTACAGATATCTGATTTGCCCTTATTTTGGAGATAAGAAAACTAAAATTGGTAGAAATGACACTTGGAAAATCTCTCGGCTTAGCAGATGGGGAGCAGGACAGGAAATGGGGTCAGTGTGCTTCCCTCCACACAGCCCTGCTAAACTGCCAACCTTTCCTGCAGGTTCTCTACCACAAGGCAAACTGGTCACACCAACCCTGGAGGTCAGGGTTTTGTAAAGAAGACCTCACCACTAGGCCACCACACTGCATCCTCATAGGCCAAGTGGCTGAATCTTTGTGGAATGCACTTCCTGTGTTAGCTTCTGTGCCAAACCAAAGTCCTTTGAGGATAGTTTAACTCTGCGACATCCCAGTTTATAGTGGGGAGGAGAAGAGAAGAATATAAAGGTCCCTGACAATGCATATCAACCATTATGTGTTGGATAATTTTGCACCAAGGTCTCCTTCCATCCCTAGCATTGTGTAAATTGGGTGTGGTAGCACACACCTGTAATCCCGGCACAGGGAGATGGAGGTAGGAAGAGTAGAAGTTCAAGGTGATTCTTGGCTCCATATGGAGTTAGAGGCTAGTCTGAGATACATGAGACTCAGAGGAATAAAAAGTCACAATATGTTGGATAATTCATTTCTGTTTTAATTCGAGGTGATGGCAATTGTCATTTTTCAGAACTTCCTGTGAGGCTTTCATTCACACAGTCATTCAAGTCCCACTACAAACCTTTAAGAATGTAGATGCTATTATTAACGCTATTCCTTAAAGGAAAACTTTAAGTCCTTAGAGGTTAGGTTACCCTTCTGAGGTCAAACAGCAAAACAGTCTATCTCAGTCACTCCAGTGTTTTTCAGGGAAATGGGCTGCAAGCAATGGATGTCAAGATCACCTGTCACGCCCCCAAATCTCGCCCCCACCTGTTGACATGGGAGTTGGGGGCAACAGTGGAAGTCCGGAAATCTACATTTTTTTCGAAGATTTATTTGTGTGTGTATGTGTGCATGTGTGTATGCCATGTGTGTGCAGGTGCCTGTGGAGTCCAGAAGAGGGTGTCAGATCTCCTGGAATTGAAGATACAGGTGGTTGTGAGCTCCTGACAAGGGTGCTTGGAAACTGACCTCAAGTCCTCTGGAAGAGCAACAGGAGCTTTTAAGTGCTGGGCCATCTCTTCAGCCCAGAAATCGACATTTTACCAAGGCTCACAGTTACTTCCCATGGGCACCCAACCTTACGAGCCACAGCCACTCCCACTCTCTATCTGCCTAGGTGTCTGCTCTGCCAAAAGATGAGGAAGGAAGGAA
Organism: Eospalax fontanierii; assembly: GCA_035773235.1. NCBI lineage: Eukaryota > Metazoa > Chordata > Mammalia > Rodentia > Spalacidae > Eospalax > Eospalax fontanierii. The sequence continues at coordinate 25,424,943 of CM069543.1, read as the reverse complement.
GTGACTTGAACTCCAACACTGAACACCTTGGCATCAGTGTACACAGCCTAAACCAAGTCCCTTCCACCTTACAATTCATTGAATAACCAACACACTTTTTCTTTTGTAGTTCTGAGGGGGACATAGTTGTTCCTGTTGATTGACAGGGATTTTAGCATGAATATTTAATGAGCAGGGCAGCTGGTACACTTGACTAATGTAATATTTCAAGCTCTACTTTCATGCTAAGGGATTTGCCTTCCCTTAATGCATGTCTACATCCTGTCTTAGTCTTTCCAACAGCATTTTCCATACAGATGATGCGAGTTCAGGGAGCCTCTATTTCCCAGCTCTTGGGGTAAGCTAGCACTTTCTCTTATCGTAAGGTGTCGTCCTTCATGCTGATGGGGTGCCACTGGGCAGTGTCCTGACTTTTACCATTTACCATCCAGCCTTTCATAGCCTCTGGGTCACAACTCATACATGGAGTGAACTTGGCTCATTCAGAGGTATCATGGACTTGTTCACCACCATGTATCGAATGTGATGGCTCACACTTTTTATCCCAGTGCTCAAAAGTGTGTGTGTGAGTGTGGATGTGTATTCCATGCTGTACGTGTGACAGTCAGAAAAGCTGACTCTCCACCATGGGATCTGGGGATTGAACTCGAGTCATCAGGTTTATGCACTACGTACTTTTACCTGCTGACTTGCTGAACATCTTGCTAGCCCTGTTTGGTTATGGTTTTTTCTTTGTTTGTTTTGTTTGGAGGTTTTTTGTAACATTTTATTAATTCTTTGAGAACTTCATACAATGTTCTTGGATCATTTTTCTCCTCTTCCCCCGACTCCTCCCAGATCCACCCACACCTACCTATCTACCTATGGTCATGTTCAGTTTTTTTCCCTATATCTAGTCCAATATGTTTTGCCTAAATATTCCATGGTGTGGAATCCTCCCTGGATTGTGGGTCATAGCCCTAAAGAAAATTGATTCTTCCTGTCCCAGCGGCAATCAAATGTTAATAGCTCATGAGCTAGAAGTAGGTCCTGGTGTCCACCTCCTCCCTCCATGCTGAGTTTTTTGTCTGGCTTGAGTTTGAGCCGGTCTTGTGCATGTTGTTACAACTGCTGTGAATTCATATATGTCACTGACCTGATGTCTGGAAAACATTGTTTCCTTGTAGTCACCTACAACCTCTGGCTTTTACAGCCTTTGCACTCCCTCTTCTGCAAAGATATATGAACCTCGAGGGGAGGGATGTGAAATGTTCCCTTTAGGTCTGAGCAGTCTAATTTTCTGCATGGTGACCAGAACGTTGTAAGAATAAGATTCTCTGATGAGGGTTGAGAAACGCACTAATCTATGGGTATAGCAATAGTCATTAGGAATCATTTTAATACTACTAGTTTGGTTTCTTGAGACAAATATCTCACTATATAGCCCAAACTGGCTTTGAACTCATGGTTATCAGTTTCTTGAGTGCTGGCATTTTATGAGTGTGCCACCACACCCAGCCACATAATTATTTAAATACAAAACAAGAATCCCACTGTGTTGATGCTGTGACAGAGGAGTATTGTAGGTGAATTGGAGAGGAACATTAACTAGCCCAAGAGACTTCAAAGTTTGAGAGCCAGGTACCTAAGACCTCCCTAACCAACTTCAATTTCAGAGTTCCCTAAACTACTCTCAGATCTTACAGTTCACTATAAAGACTCAGAACTCACAGAAAGCTATTATGCTTGTAGTTGCAGTGTAATTACGGGGAAAAAAAAAAGATAGAGATAAAAATCAGTCAAAGGAACAGATGGCCAGGGGAGAATATGAAAGAATTTCAGATGTGTCCATTTACATTGTCCCCATGGAGACACAGAGTCAGGTCTTATTACCTCCCAGCATCAGCCTGTGACAATGTGTATAGAGTTTATCAATCAGGAACATTCATCTGACTTTCAGTGTCCAGCATTCTTTCAAGGGATTCACTGCATTGAGATGATTGATTGATGACCATGTTATTGAACTCAGTCTCTAATTCCAGTGATACCAGAGGAATCGTAGTCCTTACCCTGAGTCACATGATTGGGATTTCTGATGTGGCCATCCCTCCCCTCTTGTCAAGTATGAGAGTATCCCCCTTTACCCCCGACTCAGAGGTCAAGGATAAGGGTCAGACTTTCCCTTTGGGTCAAGACAAATTCTTTACTACAGGGGCATCCAGTCCTAGATTTAGGAGTCAGCAGAAGTTTACAGTCAGAGTTCAGATAAGTGGAAGTCTGGAAATAAAATGTGATGAAACCCATGCTAGATTGATTCATTAGTGCTACTTTTATGATTTAAAAAAAAAAAAAAAAAGGAACTATGCCATAATTAGCTTCAGCTGTCAACTCGACACGAGCCTAATGTCACCCAGGAAGAGGAAATGTCAGTTGATGAATTTCCTCCATCAGACTGACCTGTAGCCATGTCTGTCAGGCATTTTCTTAATTGCTAATTAATACAGGAGGGCCCAGCCTACTGTGGGTGGTACCATCCCTAGGCAAGTGGACCGGGCTGTCTAAGAAGGAGCCTTGGAGCACTCCAGCTAGCACATTCTCCCATGGTCGATGCTTCAGTTCCTACTTGGAGTTCTTGCCCTGATTTTCCTAGTATAAAATGAAACAAACCACTTCTTTCCCAAGTTATGTTTGTTTAGTGTTGTATCACAGTAACAGGAAGCAAACTAAGACAAACTGCATTTCTATATATCTAAATATCAATGACCAGAATTCTTATTGCTTGTTTTTTTTTTGTGTTATTCCAACAATCTTTTTATTCTTTTCTTATTGCTTCCTTATAAACAGACCATGCTTTACAAAAATTAGGAAGCTTTAAAGGATCGAAGAAAAACTGGAGTTTCAACACTTTTGTTTTTCAAAGAGGAAAAGAAAAAGAATGACCAAAATCAGATTGGGTCATTTATCTGTTTTGAATAACCTATGTTTTGGTGAACATGAGGATAGATAACTAAAAATTGAAATTAGTTTTATAAATGCTTGATTTTACCTGATTTTTGTAAGACAATTCTTAGGCAGAAGAGATTTTCAAATTATTTCTCATCTCAGCAGTAATAAGAAAAGAAGAAATTCCTGAACTATTTACTTAAGTGAACAGAAATACATCTTTTTTTTGACATAATGGATATGTAAGATTTAGCCATTAAAGGGTTAGAAAATGAAAATCCTCTCAGTAATAGTTGAATCTGAGAAAATCTTTCAAGAAAATTAAACACTTGATCAAAAAGAAGAAAGGGTTATTGGTGAGAGCTGAGATTAAACAGCAAAGTGTCTAAGAAGAGGCCTCAATTATAAGAAGCAAGTAGATAATAATATCCTCTCTGGGGCTTCCTCTTCTATCTATCTCTTTGGGAAAGTGCATTAGAGTTTCATTTTCTTTTAGATAAGACAAGATGACCTGCCTTTGAAAACTGTAAAGAAAAAATTAAAAAGGTAAATTTTAAAAAAGTAGAACCAAGAAGGAAGAATTCAGAATTATCGTTTCAGTATAAACTAGGAGATAAAAAATTACAACCCCAAATCCAGGTCAAAGACATTTGTCAAGTATGCTTTCTGCTAAATGTTATATATATATATATTGTTGTTGTTGTTTATGTGGATCAGGTTGGCCTTTCACTTGGAGAGATCCACTTGCCTCCCTCCAGAGTGCTGGGATTAAAGGTGTGGATGACTATGCCCAGCTAAATTTTATATTGTAAACTGAAAGGTAGAGACAAATCAAAAGAAGATAGTAGTGAGTCACCCTGATGCCATGAAGCTAGGTGTGTCTATCATTTGAGCAGATAAGAACTCAGAATTCAGGGCTTAAAGAGATGGCCTCAGGGCTTAAGAGCAGATACTGTTCTTGCAGTTCCCAGTATCCACATAGGACAACTCACAACTGCCTGTAGCTCCAGCTCCAGGGGATCCAACACCTCTGGCTTCCACCAGCAATAGCCTTAATGTACACATATTTACAAAAAAGCTAACAAGCAAATAAAAGTGCTTGCCAAAAACACTGATGCCCTGTGGTTTCCCCTCCCCCCCACCTCCAACCTATGTAAAAAAAACAGACATAGTGGACTCTGAACTCTCAGCTCAAGTATCCCTATTGCAGGATGGGACGGGGAGACAGGAGGATCCACCAGAAACTTATGGGGTACAGTAGTGGAAATAGCAAGAGAGACCTTGCCTCAAAAAAAGTGAAAGATCAGATTCCTGAAAAATTGTCCTCTGATCTCTGCCCACTCACCCACAGTAAGATAAAATCTAAAAGTAAGTAAGAAAAAACACAGGTCTCCAAAATGAACTTGCTATTTGAATCTTGCCATTGTTAGCCACTCACCACATGGTTCTAAAGGAAAGGAGGAGGAGGAGCAAGAGGCAACAAGTCCCCTATTTTGTTTTCTTCATTGGAAAGCACGAAAATACTTTATAATCAAATGTTATCATCACCACCAATACCACATTTATAAATTAATGTAAAATTAGTAAAGCATTATATAATATACAATCCATAGCTATTTAATTCTCCTAAAAATATTACAGATCTTATTAGTCATACTTTACAGATGGAAAATCTGGTGCTCAGAGAATTCACAGACTTAGTAAGCAGCAGAATTTAGTTTATTGTCTCATTCTTTATCCCCGTGCCTTTGCCTCAAAAATTTAGCATGTAAACAATTTTAGGTGCAACGTAACTAATGCTCTGGATCTGGCATTTACCATGATTGTGCTTAAGATTAGTTCCACACCGGGAAGGACCATAAGGATCCTCCACGTCTACAAGCCTAAAGTCAACAGAAGATGGGTCCTGAAACCTAGTGGGGGAACAGACAGTGAGTGGCAGGCAGATCTTCCTAATTCTATTTTAAAGATGATTCTGATCTGGGTAGAATCCAGCAGCAGACAGGCCAGTCCCTGAGTTGGACGGAGGAGACACTTGTTCCTGGGCTCATTGTCTCCCACACAGTATCCCCAAACTGTGTACCAGCAACAGTACTTTGTACTTCATAATATCCAGCATGACTTCTATTATAAAATGCTCCTTTTTTGAGTAAATTCTCAAATAAAAATGAATTCTTCAGTTGCATGAGACAAAAACCTCAGCTGTTACCTAAGTAAAAATTTATCTCTGTCTGTTTGTCTGTCTGTCTATATACTCTATCTATCTATCTATCCATTTATCCATCTATCTAATCTCTAGACACAGGATCTCATATAGCCCAAGTTGGCCTCAAAAGGATGACTTTGAACTGATCCTCCTGTCTCCCCCTTGAAGTACATAGGATTAAAGGTATGTGGTATCATGTTCAGTTGTATGTGGTGCTGGGGACTGAACCCAAGGCTTCATGCATGTTAAGGAAGCATTCTACCAACTGCCCCACCCCAAAACAACAGGCCACTCAAATGAGTGGCATAACTAAATCATGAAAAAGATTAGGTGTTGCCAGTCTGCAGAAAGACTAGATGCAGAAACTTAAGTGCATGGGGATTATCCTTATGACTCTCTGAGGGATGCACAAGTGGCTCCAGGTTCTCCATCTCAGAGGCCAGAAAGTTCCATTTTGAAAATTCCTGGGCAAGGGTTGTGTTGTCCCATTTTGAGTTGTGTGCCAATCTCTCTTAGACCAACCATGACCAGAGAGACAGAGTCATATAAGATTGTCATCCCATTCTGATCACATAGTTAGAGAGCAGGAAAGAGGTCTAGTCTCCTAAAGAAGAAGATGGCATCTACATGGACCCGAGAGGAATCACCAGGGCCACACTGTAATCCCAATCAACCAAATGGTAGTATCTGAACTTGGGACTAGATTCCAAAGTCAGACTGAGGGTAAACCATCACAAATAACAAAATCATCCCTGAAAAATTTCTGCAGTGTGTATTTATCCCTACCCCAAGTCACACAGAGAATCGGAAAACAAATCTGACTGAAGGAAATAATACAAGTCTACAAGCTGATCAAACAAGCTGGTCAAACAAATTTGCTTGGTTGTTGATACAGAGACTTCTGTAAGTGGCCCTCTTTTATCATACGTTTATTCTTCTTTTTCCCACATTAAGCTTCTATTAAGACATATCAATAAAATAATTGTAACCATTAAGAGAGAGATGTAAAAGCATACATTTTAAGGTCTGGACATATGAGATAATAAACGTTCAGCTCAATGCAGTTCTGATATCATCGACATGAAGATAGCATCAGACCCCTTACATTGAGAGTTTCATCTACAAGACTACCCCGACTTCAGATGTCAGTTGCTAGTATAGGTTACGGCCTGTCTTTCTGACTGAACAGCTATAAATTGGGGTCCCCATGACCCCTTCTATGTTCAACTAACTTTCTAGAGTAGCTCACAGAACTCTAAGAAGCACTTCAATTTGCCAACTTATTATAGCTATTACAAAGGATAATGATGAAGCGATCCACAGGGAGAGGTGGGGGTAAGTGATGTGGAGCTGTCATGCCTTTTCCAGAAGCTCCCATAACTCATTTCTTTGGGCTGTTTATGGAAGCTTCATTACGTAGGCATTAATGATTACAGCATTGTCTGTTGGGTTATCAGCTCCACCTTCAGCCTCTTTCCCCTTCCCAGAGGTGTGAGGGCAGAATGGGACTGAAAATTCCAAGCATCTAATCACCTGTGTGGTTCCCATGGCAACCAACCCCATCCTGAGACTAACTAAGAACCCCAAGCCACTAGTCATCTCATTAGGATATTGAAAACACTTAACACTTCAGAGACTCCAAAGATTTTTGGACCTCTGTGTCAAGACATTGGAAGGAAGATGGAATATATATTTTATAACACCACACAGTTGAATTTTTTCCTTTCTCAATTTTTTCCCACTTTACTGTTCCAAAATTGTTTATTATTGTTCATTATAGTATAGCTGATGTGAACATGTTTTATATCTGTTATGTTCATTGTACATTATGAGCTTCTTGGCTCACAGAAACCCAGATATGGTACGAATATTCATAACACATAGTTCATGGAAATACCTTGGTTGGAGATCTAAGTCAACAGGGGCTTAATCTGATATAATTCAATCTCTAGGAAAGATTTTTCTAATATAATTGCTTCAACATTACACTTACTGATTGGTTAATTCAAATATAAATGAAGGTTCTTCCTTCCTTTCTTTTTCTTGATAAGTGTGAATTAGAATCCCAGCTGATTTTAGAGAAGAGATTAAGTTATTCATTTCATTTTAATGGCCTCCGAGGACTCCAGTTCAATTGTTGGTGAAATATAGTGTTGCCTAGTAAGTTGACACCCAGGTTTAATGAGTTTCCTGGGAGAATTATTATAAAATGGCATAGACCCAAGCAGCAGATGCCATTTGAAAAATACATATCATATGATATTTATTTTCTTGGGTCATACCTTCTCTATATTACCCCTGGGATATACATTTCTCTAGACCGAATAGAACATTCATGATGACAACCTATGTTAAAACACCTGTACACTACAGTAAGGTCCAGCATAGACCTTTGGCATAAACTCATAAACCATTTATTTCACTTGATCATAGATGAATGGAGACATGTGCCAGAATTCAGGATAAGAGTATGCAGTGGTGTCAGTGACTTTCTGGTAAAGAGGAACACGAAATTTTAGTAAAGACAAAAATCTAGCCATTTTTTATTGTTTTTTTTTTGTTTCGTTTTGTGTTCTGAGACAGGGTCCCATATCCTAGGCTGGCCTTCAATTCACTGTTTCTGAGGATGACCTTGAATTTCTGATCCTCCTACCTTTGCCTCCCTAGTGCTAGGAATATAGATGTGCATTAGCATGCCAGGTTTATTCAGTGCTGAAGACCAAACTCAGGACTCCATGCATGCCAGGCAAGCACTCTACCAACTGAGCTATTTCTCTAGTCCCAGATCTAGTCATTCAATAATCTAGTTCCTTCTACCCTCCTACCTTGTTTTTGTTGCAGTCATACACAATCACAGCACCAAGCGATTCATAATTTATTTCCTAGTCAGCATGAGAGTGAGACAGTAAAGTGTTCAAAGAACACAGAGACCTAAGAAATGAGATAAAGTATAGGGTTCTCATGGAAATAAGTCTGGAGCTGCTGGGGAATGCAGGCTCTAGGGAAGAGTAATGAGAGGGCAGTGTCTGGGGAAGGAAGGTCAGACACTACAGGGGGCTTTGCCTCATTATAAGGGCAGCAGGAAACTACTGAAGAGTGTTACAGAACTCATATGATTAGAGCTATATTCTTTTAAGTTTTTCTCTAGCTGCTTGATGGAGAAGAGGGGTCAGGATGAGAGAGAGAGAGAGAGACAGAGAGAGAGAGAGAGAGAGAGAGAGAGAGAGAGAGAGAGTTTTTGACTTCAGCATCTAAGGGCAACACTGGACCAAAGGCAGGTATTTGTTTATTTCATTGTTTCTGTTTGGGGACAAGAGAGTGGATAATGAGTTGTTTTGGATAACAGAATTTATGTCTGGGACACATTATTTGTTAGCTTAGAGAGACCACAGACTGGGTGACATAAACAGCAGGCAGCAGAAATGGATTTCTTGTGTTGGAGGCTGGGAAGGCCAGGATCAGGGTACAAGCAAGATGCATTTCATTCTGAATTCTTTCCTTTTAGCTTATAGGTAGCCATGGTATGACAGAGAGGAGGGAGGAAAGAGGAGAGAGAGAGAGGAGAGAGAGAGAGAGAGAGAGAGAGAGAGAGAGAGAGGAGAGAAAAGTCTCTCAAGCATGAAAAAAGAAAGAGCTCTCTGATATATATCAATTTATTTATTTAGCAATGTTGGAGATTGAACCCTGGACCTTGTGCATACTAGGCAAGCAGTGTACCACGTGACATATCTCCAGCCCCAATAGCTCTTCTTATAAGGACAATAATTTTATTTGATCAGGGTCAAACCCTATGACCTCATTAATCTTAGTAACTTGCCTAACACAGGCATAGTTTTATAGAACAGTAGGAATGCAGTGGTGTGTGGGTTCGTAACAACCAGTCTTTACACACACAAACACACAGAAATGTCATCTGGAATGGGGAAAGAGTTGGAGCTCAAAGGAATACTGGGCTGGAGGCCCTCAGCTGACCACTTGAAGTCTTGGTAGTGGGAGGAAATCATCCAGGAGAGAGAATGCCACAAGAAGAAGGGAGGCACTCTGGCATTTAGCCTTCAGGCAGAAGAGAAGGAGGCACAAAAGACGGAGAAGAAGTTCATAAGAGTTGTTGGGAAGAAACCGGGAGAATGTGGTAACTTGAGAACGAAGAGTATAACTTCATTCCCTTTCCTGTGGCCTGGCAAGCCAGAAGTTCCCACGCAGCCTACCTACCACAGGCTTCTTGATTTGACTTTGCTTCCTCCTCCTCAGGGGCCAGAGATGTCATGACTAATGGCAAACACCTTCTGAGCAGTCAGGATGCCCATGTTCTGGAGGGCCTCCATGGACAAGAGGAGCCAAAGGCTTAGGGCCTGCTCAAGAAATTCACTCTACTGTGGATGAGCCAGAGGATGTTCTCATGGAGAAATAATTCACAAGGCAAGGCCTTGAGTATTGCTCACTTAAGATTTCTACAGCAAAGTTTGTTAGCATCTACAGAAGGCAGAGATTGCTGTGAACTGTGACATTTAGTGGAAGAGTGAACTTGGTCAAGAAGGACTATGTGTCAATGCTCTGAAAACACAGGTGTTTCTAGGATAAATAGTGGAATGAGCACAGGATAGACCCTTCCCTGGGCCCACCAGGTCTCTGAGTTTCTGGTTCAGGGATCACCAGGAGCTTCTGTTCTAGCCTATGCCTGTGGCCCAAACTCACTTCCCTCCAGGGCCTTCTTGAGTTAGAGTAGGTGGTTTGTATTCCAGCAAAACAGCTTGTAGCTTTATATACACTACGATTTCTTTTAGCTGCCATGACTTTATTCATGCTGGTTGTTCTTGGGATGCCTCCTTCCCCTCACTGTGGCTCACCTTGGTGTGCCCACTCCCTCAACCGGAGGCCCTCATGTTGGGCCTGTCCCACATCCCGCCACACAGCAGCACAAACACATCTCTATGAAAACCCTGCCAGAACTCTTCTTTACATTTCTAATTGTTTACTTGGCTGTTACCTTTCAGCCTGATGTCCCCTCCCTGAGGTCAGAGGCCAAAGGAGGCCATCAAGTGTCCTGCTCCATCACACTGCATCTTATGGTTTCAGACGGGGAACTGAACCTGGAACTAGGAAGGGGTAACCAGCAACCCCCAGCCATCTTCCTGTCTCCACTCCTGACAGTGCTGGGTTACAGACTGTGCTGGTTTGAATGAGTGTCCCTATAGGCTCCAAGGATTTGGACACTTGATCCCAGTTCATGATGTTGTTGGGAGAGGATCATGGAGCCTTTAGGAGGTGTGGCCATGCCGGAGGAAGCATGTCACTGGGGGAAGGCTTTAAGAGTTCTGAAGCCTTGCCAATTTTCTAGTTTCTTTCTGCTTCCTGTGGCCGCTTGAAACGTGAGCTCTTGCTTTCTGCTCTGGTCACCTGCTGCTGCCTTGCTTTCCCTACCACAATGAACCATAATTCAAATAAACTCTTCCTTCTGTAAGTTGCTTTGGCCAGAAAAGAAACTAATGCCTAGATACACAGGCCGCACCCCAGTTATCCCCGCTAGCGCTGAGGATTTAAACCCTTATGCTTCTGACCCCCAAATGTATTTTTTTAAAAGAGAGATTTCCTATTATTTTTTAAATGATGTACATGGGAGTGTGTACATATATTAATACTGGTGTCTTTGGAGGCCAGGGGCATCAGATCCCCCTGGAGCTGGGGTTACAGTTGTGAGTTGCCCAATGTGGGTACTAGGAACAGAACTCCAAACCTCTGCAAAACCAGAATGCGCTCTAACTGCTAAGCCATCTCTTCAGCTCCCCAAACAGATTTTTTGAAAGGCTTTTATTATATGATTCTTGGTTTGCTTGTTGAACCATCTTTCTTGATAGTGATAGCAACTGGTACTTTTTTTCTTAGACAAGGTCTCACGTATGTAACCACACTGGCCTCACACTTCCGGGGTAGCTAAAGATAACCTTGATCTTCAGATCCTCCTGCCTCCTCCTTCTAAGTGCTGGGATTGTAGGCATGCACAGGATTTTGGGCAGTGCTAGGGATCAAACCCAGGGAGTCTTGCACTCTACCAACTCAAGTATATCCTTAGCCTAGTACTTTTTTTTTAATGTCCTAATTTGCATGTGCTGCCTCTACCCCTTCGTTTCCTCACATAACTGCTTTGCTCCAGGAACTGCTCTATAAATCATGTTTTCTGTGCATGTTAACAAATTTTGGTTAATTCTCCCGAACTTCTACCTTCTCTTATTACTGTTTATAATATCTGACTGAACATAATGAAATTTCTAAGTGTCTTTGTAATTGTAGCCGTGGCCCGAACAGGCAGGAATTCTGCAAACAAAGAGATGTTGACAGTACAAAACTCTCTGACATATTTTTCTCCTGAAAAGAGTGACAATGCTGCCTGATGAGGTATCTCACACCAAGCATGATTCTGTATTGCACAGCCATGATTATAAAAGCCAGCTTCCACAACATCTTAGCTCTTTCAGGGAAAGTAACTTGCTGATAGCAGAAGAGTGTATTAAATTAAATACGAGCAACATTCGTTCTTCCTTTGCCTTTTTTTCCATTGTGCTTGGAATTGAACTCAGGGCCACACACACATGCTGAGCACCCATTCTTGAGCTGCCCCCCAGCCCTATGACATTATTTTTGTAGTTTATGCAAAGATCTTTAAGCATTTTTTCCCTAACTTTATTCATTAAGCTTCTTGGAGAAGAAACTTCAGGACAGACATTCTTCCTATAGAGTAATTTTAGAATCAAAAGGAGACTCCATCTCTCAAGAATTTCTGTCAGCCTATAATTTCTGTCAGCCTGGAAGCAGTAAATACTCCCACAGAATTTTACTTTCCAAGGGTGTCTTTCTTACGACATTACCCAGGGGACCCTGGTCTCTGTCCCCTGAGTTTAAGATCCTTCTCCCTGCTCTCCTCCTGCAGTGCCTGGCCTCCACCCATTTTGCTGCCCCCAAAACCATTGTGAAAGGCTTTTATAGACTTTTTAGTACAGTGATAAAAGAGAACTCAAGGTCCAACACTGGACTCAAACTTGGTAAGTATATCATTAGTGTTTATTTGACACTCAATCCTTGGCCTGTCAAACATTCCTCTCAGCCACAAGTGTAGGATTCTTTCCATAATTTCTAGCCCCTTTCCCATTGCACCCGAGCTTTGGCTGCCAGGCCCAAGGCAGAGGGCTCAAGCCCTTGGAAAAAGTCACACTCCCTAAAGCCAGGTGAAGCATTTTACAGCACCCTACTGTGTTTCACCATGGGGACACAGCCTCAAGCCCTAAGAGGGGTCCCGGGCCATCCCAGCTGCACTGCACCCAGTGCTTCTCCTGTCTGCGCGCTCCTGCCGCTCTGGCTGCTACTTGCCTTCACTTTTTTCATTTCTTTATATCATTTAATAGTCTCCCTTTTATTCTTAGAAGACAAATTTGATTCATGCTTTGCAGAAGCAACAGAAGTCATCTGAGGATTGTTCCCACAACTTGCTGAATTCTAATCTATAGACTCACCTGTGTCCCCAGTCTGCCATTGCCTGCTACAATGAAAAAGAGGCCTCTTCTTCTAAGGCTTGTCTTCCCACCGAGCCCTGCTTCCAGTCTCTTCTACATCTTCAAGAACTTCTTTCTCTCCATTGTCTCCTGTCTTCTGTTTCCCAGGCCTCCCCTCCTCCTCATCTCCTAGTTTTTAAATATTATATTTATTATGTTTATTTTATGTGTATGAGTGTATTGCCTGTATGTGTGTAAGTACACATGTGTCATGCAATGCCCATGGAGGTCAGAAGAGGGCGTCAGATCACCTTCTGGAACTAGAGTAATGGATGGTTGTTAGCTGCCATGGTTGTTAGTGCTGGGAATTGAACCCAGGTCCTCTGCAAGAGCAGCCAGTACTCTTAACTGCTAAGCCACCTCTTCTACCTCCTCATCCTGTATTTTTTTAAACCTGGTACAGTTGCAACCTATCTAAGCAGACTTTCTCAGTCCTGTGTCCTCCGTGGTTACTGTCCTGCTCTTTCCTTCTCTTGACAGCGGAGCTTGAAAACACGCGTCCATAATCCTCTCCTTCCTTTTGTCCTACTTACATATTTATAGTGGTTCCCCAAGCAGTGCCACAGAAGCACATTTGCCAAAACCACCCACGACCTTCAAGGTGCTGGGTTCAGTGAACACTCTGTGGCTCTATTTTGTCTGATTTCTCTTCAACATTTCACCTCACAGGGGTGTCCAGCCTTTTGACATTGTGATGTGCCACAGTCATCTACAATTGTATTGGCCTTCACTCATAGTTATTTTGGGATGTACGCAGCCTGAGCACCTCAGATCGGACAAGTCTGCAACATTTTGGTGACTCATTTGGAATGTTTTTCTCCCCTTGCCCTGTGGGACGTCATCGTCTGATGACTTTTCTCCTATGTCTATGATGACTACTTCTCAATCTTTTGTTCACTTTCAAAGTCTCTTTTCTCTCTTTAGGAGAAAATGAAGAATGTAGGACACCAGGCTTCTTTGATAAAGCCTGGTACCAATTCTTCTGTCTCTACTGCTCTTATTGTGATTCCTGTTTTAAACACCCTGACAACCAGTCATTCCAGATGCCACCCTAAGGGGACAGGGAAAGTTCTCACATATGTCTTCATAATTAGAAAGTAGGAGAAGCAAAGAAGGAAAATAACGTTTATTATAAGATGCCAGACATTAAAGTACATGGCTTTTTATGCAGATGTTATTTCACCTAATTTTTATAATTATACTAAGGTAAATATTATCAACCTCATTTTACAGGTGATAAAGTTGTCTAATCACCCACAACTACGAAGCTAGGAAGTAGAAGACTGAAATTTAAACCCCCTCTTCTGACTCTAAGAACAATGCTCTCTCCTGAGATCGAACACCTGATCTGTGTCTGGCTTATGGGAATTTAGTGGTGTACTAAAGGGTCTTGTGATGGTTAATTTTAATTGTCAACTTGACACAATATAGAATCATGTTGGAAGGAAGTCTCAGTGAGGATTTTCTAAAGTAGGTTGACCTGTGAGCATATCTGTTTGGGATTATCTTGACCCGGCCTAAAAGTGGGTGGCACATACCCTGAGTCTCAGTCTTGAACAGCATGAGAAGAGAGAGAGAAAGGGAAAGAAAGAGGTGTGTGTGTGTGTGTGTGTGTGTATGCCTTTAATCCCAGCACTCAGAAGGCAGAGGTAGGTGGATCTCTGTGAGTTTGAGACCAGCCTGGTCTACATCACAAACTCCAGGTCAGCCAGGGATACAGGGAGATCCTGTCTCAAAAACAAAAACAAAACGTTCACTGAGTGGCTGAGGTCATATCTGCAGGAATTCATTCTCTCTCTGGTCTTAACTGTGTTTGGATATGGTGTGACCAGGTGTCTCAAGCTCCTGCTGCTGGCTTTGACTTCTCCACAATAATAGAATGTAACCCTGAATTGTGAGCTATAAATAAACCCATTTCCCCTGAAGTTGCTTTTGTGAGAGTATTTTATTATAACTTAACTAAAGCAGGTCCCTTATGTGTGCTGACTTGCAGGAGAAAGATTCAGAAACAGTGGAACTTACTGATGACCTCTGGGTAAGACTTTCAGTGTGGCAATGTGTCAGAGACCAACCCAGGCCCAGGGGTATCCTCCCTCAGCTCTGCAGACAGAGTTGTATTTTTGCCAGCATACTTAGAAGCAAACAAGATCTAGGGAGAAGCTCATGCCATCTGAGCCCAAAGACGAGTATATGAAGCAGAATGGGGAGCTGAAGAGATGGCTCAGCAGTTAAAACCACTGAGTGCTCTTGCAGAGGACCCAGGTTTGATTCCCAGCACACACCAGGAGGACCAGGAGGCTAACAACCATCTGGAGTACAGCTCAGTGGTGGTGTGTGCTTGAAGCCAGGGTTCCATTTTCAGTGTATCATACACACACACACACTCTATCTATCTATCTAATCATCTATCTAATCATCTATCTATCTATACCTATAAATAATGTGCATATACATGAATGTCTATCCATATAACCCTAGTTTTATTGAAAGTCCAAATTTCAAAATAACCACAAAGGATAATTTATTAATGTCTAAATGGTCCTCAAAAGCATGTACTTTCTCTTCCTTATTTTAATATTTGGAAATACAGATATATGATAAATATATCACAGAAATAGTGATGGCAGGGCCTGGGAAGCAGTGTGCGAGCATCACTGTAATACCCTTTCAGTACTGTTTTAGGTTCAAAAATTTCATAACCAAAGTTTTGTGACCAAAGACCTTAAGTAGCTGCTTAGGACTAATCCCTTCATATTAAAAGCACAGCTCTACAACACGCCCTGCAGAGCCACTGTTCCCTTAGCCTAGGACAACCTCCCACCATTGACCAGTGGGCTAAAGCCCACACGTCTTCTAAGGCTCCATTCAGTCCAGGTCTTTTCTGTTACCGCATCCCAATGCAGACCTTGCCAGAGGCTGTTCTGTGTTACAGCTCATGCACCCCTTTGTAGTCCCTCTCAGTTTGTATTGAAAGTGTTCATTTACATGGTTCAGATTTCTACTCAACCACATGCTTCCTGAGGGCAAGGGCTTTGTTATTCCCCTCCCAGCCCCGCCCCCCACCAAGCCCCCTGTTTCTCAGGGCCCAGCCAGGTCTCAGCTGTGATCTCAGGAAGCCTTCCCTGCCTGTCCCTCCAAGTCACCACACATTTCATATTTTAAGGTAATGATTGATGTAATGACCATTTTTCCCTACTAGACAGAGCTCCATGAAGAAAGGCGTGGACCAAGCCTGCCACTCAGCTATCAGATCCCAACAGAAAACACACCAGGGCCCATAGTTCATTACATCTGTTAACTGAATGTTTTGCACAAGGAAACTGTTCATCATGTATATGTGTCATACAAATCAGAGAATGGTAACAAAATGTGTTAGTCTCAAAAGAAGAGGCAAGAAAATGCAAGGTAGAGCTCATACATCACTAATGTTTCATATATAAGCAAATAAACAAAAAGATTCATAAAATAAAGCATATGTGTATTCCTTAAAACAAAGGCTATCCTCCTATCTCCATGGAAGAGAATTGTGCATCAGTACTAGTGGGTTTTTTTGTTTGTTTGTTTGTTTTTGCCTTTGCCTTTAAGAGAAGTAAGCCTTCATTTCTTTGTTTAAAAAATAACGCTGGGGCTGGAGAGACAGCTCGGCAGTTAAGAGCACTGGCTGCTCTTGCAGAGGACCCAGGTTTGAATCCCAGCACTCACATGGCAGGTAACAACCGTCTGTAACTCCAGTTTCAGGGTATCAGACACCCTCTTCTGACCTCTGTGGGCATTGTATAATGCGTGTGCACTTATATACATGCAGGCAATACTCTCATACACATAAAAATGAAAACAATAAATAAAATACAAAAAAAATAAAGCTGGCTGAGATTATTGCTTTTGGGAGATAAGTCAAAAACCGAGTCTGGACCATGTCCTACTCTTTCAACTCCTCCTTGGTTTCTACCCTGGTTGGGGCCACTATCACAGCAGCAGCTGCAGCAACAGCAGTGACCCTGGGGACAGAAACCACAAATGCAAATAGATCTTCCAAGAAGGCCTTGACATTTTCACTAGTTGGAATAGTAAAAAAAAAAAAAAAAAAATCTCTCCAGGCAGAGCCAGGACCTGCCTTTACCCTCTGACAATACAGCAGGGGACAGATGCGACAGTGGGGTGACAAATTTGCTGACAAACACCTGCAATTCTGCAATACCATCCAGAAATGCAGCGTTTTCTGTGATGTCCATCTCTGGGACTATCGATGCTGCCTTTGGGGAGACCTGCTGGAAGAGGGGAATGTTCAGCCTGTCTGGATGCGTGCTTCCCAGGCTCCCTTTTGTCTCCAGTCAGGGTTGCACACACCATTGAGGACTTCGGTGGTGTGGTGTCCTTTCGCATTTTAGTGATGATGCCTACAGCCCGGCAGAGGGGGTCTTCCTAGGCCCCAGTGGTGTTCTGGAAATGCTACTGTAACTTTCCAGGACGCAATGGCACCAGCATGGGCAGCAGCTGACGCTTTTCTGGCCAACAGCACGCCTTGATCTCAGCTGGGTCCTCTTGGATGAAGGCAACACCCACATACCTCTGGAAGTGGGGCATGTGTCTCCAGAGTCAGTTGTTTCCCAGATGTCCTTGGTTTCCCTGACCATCATACTCTTCTTGCTCGTCAGCACCACAGTCTTTCCTTACAGAAGCATGTGGTTCTGCTACATCTGTTCAGAGCCCACAGGATCTTGCACCACAGAGAAGTGTTTGGGAATTCAGTCAGAAGCTGAACAACCTGAAGGAAGTCCTTAGACATGTTGCCTGTCTTCCCCAAGCATCCTGGTGCTGTGTCGAGGATTGCCACACAGGGCTCAAAGGCAACACTGCCTTCTTGGGCATCCCTGACAAGAGAAGACTCAGTGCTAGTTTTGATGTGAGCCATAAGATGGAAGCATAAGGCCTGAGTCCCAAAGCAATGGTTTTACGTGTTGTTATGTTAGTTCTCCATGTCTGCTGTAACCAATTATCACATCCACAGTGGCCTAAAGCAAAACACATGTCTTCTCTTACAGTTCTGGAGGTCAGAAGTCCAAAATCAGTTTCTGTTTCACTGGCCCTAAATCAAGATATTGGCAGCTGGTTCCGAGGCCCCAACAGAGAATGTGTTTCCTTTAACAGCCTCAGTGGCCCCTTATACCTTTTTGTTATGAGCCTTTCCTCTGTCCTCTGGGTATATCATCCCAGCACTGACTTCTACCATGTCATGGCTTTCTCTGTGTGTCATAATCTCCTGCTCCTCCCTCATAAGGAGACCTACGGTTATGGCATTAAGGTGCTCCACTGATGATTCAGAGTCATCCTCCCTTGTCCACATTATTAGCTTACTGTCTACAAAACTTCAGATAAGGTAGCTTTCACAGATTAATGAATTAGGTCATGATTATCTATGTGAGTCATTTTTAAAGACTGTCACACAGATATTTTGTAAAAACAAAAACAAAAAAATCAGACATTGCTCAGGAGGCAGAGGCAGGCAGATTTCTGTGAGTTCAAGGCCAGCCTGGTCAATAACAAGTTTCAGGTCAGCTGGGGGTACAGGGATACTCTGTCTCAAAAAAGACACAAAAAAAAAAAAAAAAAAAAGAAAAGAAAAGAAAAGAAACTCAGACATTGTTAATTTATTCCATTTACAGCAAGCACATAGTAATCCCATTCTTACAAATTTGGACTGGATCAATGGGACATACATTTCAGAATGCTTTGTAGATGAGAGTACTGAAAGTCTGAAAACACAGACAGGAGAGGGATATTTTAGGCAGTTTAGGGAATGTTTATACAATCAATGAATCTCCCTCAGAACATACAGACCACACACACACACACACACACACACCACACACACACACACACACCACACACACACACACACACACACACAAGTATTGTTTCCCCACTAACAAGAGAAAATTCTTTTTTGGAAATTTTTTAAAGTTCTATTTTATTTGTGGGGGTCACACATGTGGCCTGAGACAATGTGGAGGTCAAAAGACAACTTGCAGGAGTCTGCTCTCTCCTACCATGTGGGTCAAACCCAGGTCCTCAGAGTTGGTGACAAGTGTCTTTTCCTGCTGAGCTGTTTCACTGGACTTCACAGAAGTAAACTCTGTTTCTCTCTTTCTTGGTTTGCTCGGGCCTGGAACTCACGATGTAGACTAGGCTGGCTTCAATGTCACAGAGATCCTCCTGCCTCTGCCTCCTATGTACACCACCACACCCAGCTAAAACAAACTCTTATGGCCAGAGTTAGTCTATGCGAGCTTACTCACAGAAGATTAGGTAAGAAATACACACAACAAGCTAACTTAATCAGATGCATTCTTCCCAGAAGTTTGGAATTTTATTTCAGAGATGTAAGTGCTATTCACTTCTAGGTAAAACCTGACCTCAAGTAGCAATTTCTTTCCCCTATATATGAAAAAGCAGAGAAAATTTGTCTACAGAGAGAAGAATGAAACAAATCTATAGACAAAGGGATGAAAAAACATGTCATTTCACAGAGGAAGAAGTATGTAGAACATGTGGCTTACAGCCCTTTCTAGGTCTAGTTCATCATGAAGGTCAATGGTCCCGTCTACTCATCAGCTTCTTGAGTTAGTCCCTCAGAATGAGGATAACCCTCTCTGCCCGCCTTCCTTCCCTTTCATCCGCCTTCCCTTCCACCATCATGCTTGCTAGGCCAGTATTCTACTGCCTAACTACGTCCCCAGCCTCTCACTGTCTTTTATATGGCCATATCTAAAAATAATCATTGAAAAAAATGTCCATGTTGGGAGGCTGAATATACAGTTCAGTGGTAGAATGCTGCCTGGCACACACAAGGTCCTAGAGTCAGTACCTAGTAGGCTCTCCCTTTCATCTTCTCTCCTCTTTTCTTTTTGTTTTTGGATTAATTAATTTTTATTTTATGTGTGTAAGTGCTCTGCCTGTACATAAGTGTACCACATACATTCAATGCCCACAGAGACCAGAAGAAGGCATTGTATCCCCTAGAGTTACAGATGGTTGCTAGCCACCATGTAGGTGCTGGGAACTGAACCTGGGTCCTCTGTCAGAGAAGCCAGTGCTCTTAACCACTGAGCCACCTCTCCAGCCTCCCCTTCCTTCTTTTCTTGCTTTCTTTTAAACATGCCCTCCCTCCTCCTCTTCCTCCACCTATTTTTATTATATAAGCTATTTACAATGAAAAAAAAAATCTTCTAACATGGGATAGGCTCTTAGATAAAAATAAAAACAACCCAACTTTATACTGATATTAAAATAATAGCTGTAGACTTGTGCTGCAGGATAGAGATATTTCTTTCTAGAGATTTCTTAGCTTTAATGAAAGAAACTAATCCTTACTTGAAGTTTCTATCTATCTGTTTCTCTCTTTCTTTTAGCAATGTTGGAAATTAAATCTAGGACTTCAAGGACTTTAGATACATGTGCTCTACCCCTGAGCTACATTCCCAGTCAGGTTTTTGTTTTATTTTGTTTTGTTAGGCTAAAACTATTTTATAATAACTTTCAGGGTAGAATAACAAACTTTGAGTAATAAATGAAAGATCCCAGTTTTAAAATATTTTATTTTTTTTGTCTTTTATTTTTCATTGTCTGATACCATGTTTTAAATTATTATTTTAACTATATGTTCCTATGAGGTACAGTGTGATATACTAAAGCTTTATATGATATATACTTAACAAATCAGAGTACTTAATGTTTCTATCTCTGAAGCATTACTTTGTGCTTGGGGCCTTTCAGCGCCTCTCTTTTAGTTATTCATAAAATATTTAAGGGTAAGAAAGTCTTCCTTTCTATTTGCTCTTTTAAAAAATGAATTTAGATTTGGAACACACCAAATTTTAATAGTTTTCTTTCATTTAGAGGTTATTTAAACTTAGGCACAAGTAGAAAAGATTTCTTTAAATTTTACATTTGCACTGTTTGAACAATTAGCATTCCATGAAAAAAGATTGTTTTCTTTAGTGCTCTGAATACTAATAAGCCCAAATGAATTGCTAAATGATCCTCTGAAATATTAACATTTATGTTTGTCATTTGTTGTGATCAAAGCTTCCCTGACTGGGTTCGTCTTATAAAGTATGATGGAATATACAAACAAATGACTTTTATGTATTCGTGCTGCTTTTCCAAAGGCTTAACAGTTTGGAAACTCTTACATGTTTGGTTGAATCACATAAAACTACTGATTTTCTGCTATTTTTCCTTTAAAAAAAATGAGACTTTCAGGTCCCTCAGTCTTAAAGGTTTCCGCATTTCAATCATAGATATCTTGGTCTAGTTCAGATAAAGTTTTCCAATGTTTGTATTTTTTCTTGGACATTTTCTATTTGACCAAAGATTCATGATTCTCAAATGTCTTTTTTTGTTTATGGTGGCAAAAATAAAAGTTGCTTCTGCTTTTCCTTTACATTGCTAAAATGATTTTAAAAAAACAACAATGGAAGCCATATGCACTTAACATGTGCTCAATTCTGAGAGATTGCTTTTGTTTTAAAATCTTAAGCAGTTCTATTTTTGCTTCCTTCTCTATGCTTGAGTGAAGGGCATCTGTTTTGAGTGTTATATGAAGTAGAAGTTCTCCTTTGACAAGGAAAGAATGCTTCAGTTTTTTAAAATTTCCTTTTATTTATTTTTATGGGTTTAAAAATTACAAATGTTGCACAAAAAGAATGAAATGAAAAACTCCAACTCTTTGTAAAAAGTACAAAAGAGGGCTGGGTGTGGTATTGCATGCCTTTAATCCCAGCACTCTGGAGGCAGAGGCAGGCAGATTTCTCTGAATTCAAGGCCAGCCTGATCTACATAGCAAGTTCCAGGCCATCTGGGGCTAAGGGAAGAACCTGTCTCAAAAAGACAAAACAAAACAAAGGAAAAGCCCTTTCTCTCCCTTACCTCCTTCCCAGGCAACCATTAAGAATAAATAATATATGTGCATTAGACTTTTCCTTAAGTACACAATTATGTATGCCTATAGAAAAGTATATGTGTGTACACATCATTAAAAAAATGGTACTGTAGACATTTACACCTTCCCCCTAAGGCTCAGGGAACATGGAAAAAGAGGACAGGAGGTCTGGAAGGACTGGAAGGTAGACTGAAGGGCTACAAAGTGTCATCCTCTAGACTCACAGCCATTGCAGTAATTAACTTACAACAACTGTAGACCCTGAGTGGACCACACAAGACTGGCCCTGTCAACACTCAGTAATGGAAGGGGGAAGGGCTCATAGGGCTCATTATGGCTAAACTATGGCCCATTGAGAGATTCAGGGAATGGGGAGTCTGTCTCCAGGTGCATACTCACTGCTGAGGCTACTAGGTGCTGATTCTAGGACCTTGTGTGTGCCAGGCAGCACTCTACCACTGAACTGTATATTCAGCCTCCCAGCATGGACTTTTTTTTCAATGATTATTTATAGAATATGGCCATATAAAAGACAGTGAGAGGCTGGGGATGTAGTTAGGCAATAGAATACTGGCCTAGCAAACATGATGCCCTGGGTTTGAGCCCCACCCAACACCACATAAACCAGGTTTGGTGGTAATCCCATTGCTCCAGAGACAGAAGAGGATCAAAAGTCATCCTTCACTACTACTAACAGAGTTCAAAGCCAGCCTGGGCTGTAGGAAACCCTATTTCCAAAACAAACAGATAAATAAACAAAATCCCAATGGACATATACACAGAGAATATAGACACAGCAAGATTCTTGCCTCAAAGGCTTTCAGACCTATAGGAAAGACACTCATACAAGGAAGCATGGGCAGGCAAGATGGTAATTCATAACAGCAAATGCAGCAGAAACATCCTGGTATAACTCAATGCGTTTCCTCCACAGCACTTGTCACAATGTGCAATTATCCTAATCATTATTGACTGTTTATTAATGTTGTTTTTCTCGTCCTCACCCTGGATTGGAAGCTTCATGAGAGTTTGAACTATTAAGTCTTAATTGGGCTGGGAACATGGCTCAGTGGGTATGAGTGCTTGCTGTGTAAGCATGAACACCTGAGTTCAGATCCCCAGCTCCCAGGTAAAAAGCCAGTTGTGTCCTTACATGCCTATAATCTCCATGAGGGAGAGTGGCTACAGCATCAGAGATGAAGAGGCAGAAGGTTGTTAAGGCTTGCTGGCTACTGGCCTAGTGAAAATATGGCAAGCTCTAGGTTCAGTAAGAAACCCTGTCTCAAGGGAATAAGGCTGAGCGTGATATAGCAGGACAACAGTCACCCCCTTCTGGCCTACACATGCACAAATACACCTGCACATACATGTGCACTTACATGCACACTCCCCCACCACACACACATATACACATATGTCATAACTCTAGAACATCTGACCATTAGTAGGTGCTCAATAAGTAATTAAATGAGAGAAAACAGTCTGAAGTCAACGAAGCTTTCATAGAGGAAGTGGCTTTTGGATCCGGACATGAATCATGTACTGGAATCTGCTAGGTTGACATAGTCTAAAAGTGAGAGAAGATGCATTCTAAGAACTGGAGCAGCAGGAGAACGGGTCGGGAGGAATAGGAAAGTGCAATGTCAGAGACCAAGCTGGACTGAATAAGCTGGAAGCGAAACGATACAAGTTTTTAACTAATCTACCAGCTTTTATGCTTGGGTGACTGGTTAATTTTGAGCCGTGAAAACTTGCTCCAAAATGTTCTGTTGTTGCCCTAACAAGTGACCAAAACTTAAAGGAACACTTGTAGATTAGAAGGCTGACATGGGATAAAATAAAGGCGTTAACAGAGCTGTTTTTTAACCTCCTGAGGGCCAGGAAATCCGCTACGGAGGTCACTTGGGTTGTTTGTGGGCAGACTCCTTGAGATTACAGGACTATGCTCTCCTTTCTTGCTGGTGGTGGTTACCTGGGCCCGCTATTAGCTCCCAGAGCCTGTCTCTGATTCCGCAGGTGGTTCTCCATCTCTGAACCGAGGTGACTTAGCCCCTCCTCACTCCCTGTCCCTGACACCCCTTTCTGCTGTGTTTCTCTTCTACCTTCCATTTCTGTTGCTGGAGACAATTCTCTGTTTTGATTTATTTTCTATTATTATTAATATTTGGGGGAGGGGCATGTGTGCCACTGTGTACATGTGGAGGTCAGAGGACAGCTTCGTGGAGTTTTATTTTCATGTATGTGTATGTGCGTGTTTCTGTGTGTGTGTATGCCACATGTGTGTAGATATCCGCAGAGTCCAGAAGACCGCATCAGATTCTCTGGAACTGGAGTGATAGGCAGTTGTGAACTGTCTGACATGGGTACTAGGAACTGAACTTGGGTCCTCTGGAAGAACAGCAAGCACTCTTAACTCAAGAGCCATCTCTCCAGTCCCCAAATTCACATCTTTAAATTGGATCTGCTGAAATATCTGAGGTATTATAACTTATTTAGCGTTTCCAGAGGTCATTAATGGATGTCTGGGGGTAAAGGTTACTCCACCTCCACATTCTATGATCACATTTCTCTTCTCTTTTCTTTTCTTTCTTTCATTCTTTCAACAGTTTATTAGTTTGTTTAGTGGGAGGTGAGGAATGGGTGAGTGGTTGTATCAATGTTTGGGTGGAGGCCAGAGGCTGATGTCAGTGTTTTCCTTAATTGCTCTTCAAGCACTCTATTTTATTCTTAATTGTGTGTAAATATGTGTTTCTGTGTGTGAGTATGCATATTTGTGTGTTAATGACTGCAGAGGGTAGAACAGGGTATTAGATCTCCTGGAACTGGAGTACAGTTGTGAGCCTCCTAACATGGGTGCTAGGAACCATCAGGTCCTCTGCAAAAGCAGTATGTACTCTTAACCATCTCTCCAGCCCCTCTACAATATCTTTAAGACAGAGTCTCTCACTGGCCAGTGAGTCCCAAGAATCCTCCTGTGTCCTTTTCCCTAGTACTGGGATTATGGGCACACATGAGTGTCATTTAATGTCCATGAACCTACAGCCTGTCGTGAGCAATGAGAAGAAATAAGAGCCGATTTCTGTAGTCCTCAGGTTGGACACGGTTTCACTTTCTATAGTTTCAGTTACCTATGGTTAACCACAGTCTGAAAATATTGCATGAACTTAAAAGTTGTAAGTTACATGCTATTCTGAGTAGCATGCTGAAATCCCATCATACCCTGCTGCATCCATTTGTCCAGGGTATCCACATTGTGTGTACTTCTGGCCTAATACTTACTTAGCTAACAGTTCCACTGACCCCATGTCCAAGTAACCCTTATTTTGCTTAATAATGACCCCAAATTGCAAAGATAATGATTCTTGCAATTTGGATGTGAGAAAGAAGAGCTATGAAGTGCTTCCTTTAAGAGAAAAGGAAAAAGTTTATCACAGCTATGTATGCATAAGGAAAAAAAAATACATGGGGAGTATGCTAGTTAATCTTGCATTGCTGGGACAAAATACCTGACAATCACAACTTAAGATAGAAAAGACATATTTTGGCTCGTGGTTTCAGATGGTCCAGTACATCACGCTGGAGAAGGCGTGACAGAGCAGAATAGCTCCTATTACAGCAGGCTGGAAGCAGAGCAAAGAGAATGTTGACTGACGTGTGGTGGGCTTTCACATTTTTCCTCTTTTTTTTCTTTCCAGTTCTAAAGCACATGATATGCTGTCATCAACATTTGTGGTGAGTCTATCCCCTCAGGTAATCCTCCCTCCCTCACATACACACCCAGAGCTGTGCCTCAAAGTCAATATAGTCAGGCATCTCATGGAACACATTCCATGAATATCCAGGCATCTCATGGAACACATTCCATGCCCAAAAGGAGGGCACAGTAATTGATTGATACATTTTGCCCCCAGTCATTTCCTGTCTCTCTTTCTCCTTCTGTACTTACCATTAGAACTCACTGGCCCATTCAGAAATATATTTATGTGACTAGTGAATGATCAGTAGGTAGTTAGTTCCCTCTAGACAACAAGATATAGCAGACAACAGTGAACAATATATCTACTAAAAGTTTTATATATATTTCTGTAGAGCTATTTCTAACTATCTAGTAATCTATCCATTGATCTCCTTTCTATTTGTAAAATTTTTTCAGTTATAACTCTTAGTTACCATTGAGTTATTAATAAAGCCCTGAGTAAATTATTAAATATATGGAAAAATTTTTCTTGTCTTTTTCCCCCGCTTACATGAAATATTTGAATCCTAGTATGGTTCATTATGAAAGCTACTAATGTGCTGTTGGTAGCACTATCATAGCTTAAAAAAAATGTATCTTTGATACTTGAAGGAATGTTATAGATTTGTGGGTGCAGCTCGGCTAGGTTTACATCTTTTCCTTTTCCTACTGAAGACTCTCCTCTTAGTAATTGAAGCTGATAATGTGAAGCATTGACTATCAGACATTCAAAATGTTTATATTGTATCTCATTCACCAGTTCTATAGTGGAAACTACTGAGTGCTTTATTTTATTTTATCCAGGCTGCTGCTTGCCCTCCATAACTCTAGTTCCAGGGAATTTCCTGTGAAGAAAAAGTCATTGTTCCTATTTCACTTTTTAAAATTATTTTTCCTGTCCAGTATATTACTTTTCTTGTTCGTGCAACAAAATGTCTGACAAAGCAACTCAGGAAAGTTATGTCTCAGAGTTTGAGGGTACAATCTGCCATGGCTGCGGGGTCATGGTGGCAGGTATGTGGGGCAGCTAGGCGCATTGCATGCTAAGTCAGAAAACAGAGGGAGACCGATGCTGTACTCAGCTTGATTTCTCCTGTTTATTCACTCTGGTTCCCCAGTCTACGGACGGTGCCTGCCTACGTTCAGGGTGGACCTATTTGCTTTGCTAAAGTTTTCTGGAAACGCCCTCATAGACTCACCCAAAAGAGTGTTTCCATAGTGATTCTAAATCTCATCAAATTGAGAATGAAGATTAACTATCACATTCAGTATTTTAAAAATATCTTCCCAGAGAAGCTGGAGAGATGGCTCAGTGGTTAATTAAGAGTCCTGGCTGTTCTTGCAGAAGACCTGGGTTTGAATCCCAGCACCCACATGGCAGCTAACAACCTTCCGTAACTCTAATTCCAGGGAATTTGACAACCTCTTCTATCTTCCTCCGGCATTGCATGACACAGGTGCACTTAAATACATGCAAGCAATACACTCATATACATAAAGAATACGTAAATTTAAGAAATCTTTCCATAGGCTTGCTATAGTTAAAACTGAGGTATATTGTGGTTGATATTAGACTGGCATTCTCCAACATAAAACTTTTTTCTGATTTGGATAAAAACACCTATCTCAAGATAATTTATCAATAAAATGAAAGAAAAGTCTTAAATAATAACCTTTAAAAAATAAAAGCAACATTTTTATGTTCTTTAGGTATTAAAGCCCCAAACAAGTCTTCCAGAATTTTCCATTGATCTTTCAGTAACTGAAAACTATTCAGTACTTAGGTGCTTATTTCCTATAAGATGGTGTGTTTAATACTGACAGAGAAGGACCAATTAACTGACCCTTTCTTACAAATGTTTTAAGCAAAGAGAAAACCAGTAAAGCAGACAGTGCCTGTGACTCACTGACCTCTGCATGGTCTCATGGGCACACTCTCTGCATGGTCTCTCCTCCACACCAAACAGCAGTGCCTTAAATGTTCTGAAGCCTTGACAACCCGTCCCTGATATCCTACCGCATGACATCTGAATTCAACTGGATCAAGTAGCTACAGAGAAATTCACCATCACTGAAGAATATATCACACTGATGGGAAAAGACTTCTGGAGGAAAGACGAAAAAGTATTGCTGATTTCAAAAAGCAACGATGAAAGCAATGTACGTATGACATTGAAGTAAATGGATAACTATCGTGTTCAATAATTAGATGACTAAATGTCGCTAAGGCTAGGTCCCCTCAAACTGACCAGTAGATTCAATACATAGACCTTTAAAAAAACTTTGATCCCCCTCCCCAAATTTAGAAACTGAAGCAGTTCCTTAAATGTATATGAAGATTTCAAAGACTAGAATTATCTAAATGATTTTTAACAAGAAGAAAAAATCAGTGTTGAGGGGTGGTTCAGTTGGCAAAGCACTTTCCTTAAAAGCATGGGAGCCTGACTTTGATCCCCAGAACATAAAAATGCCAGATGTGGTAGCAAGCACTTATAATCCCAGCACTGAAAGTCAGATCCCTAGGGTTTGCTGACCAGCTAATCTAGACTAATTGATGAGTTCCAGACCAGTGTGACCCTGTCTCAAAAAAACAAACAACAACAGCAAAACAAATGAAGTGGATGGTGCCTGAGGAACACACACACACACACATGCACACAGCACCCATATGAACATACACACCACAAACACAAATGCACATACACATGCACAAATAAATACATATATAAATAATAAATTAAATTTGCTATATAAACCAGAAAATCAATTCCTATGTACTTACCCAAGAGAATTCAAAATGCATCTTTAAAAACACTTTTTCATAATAGCGTCACTCATAATAGACAGAGGTTGGGAGCAATCCAATTGTCTATCAACATGGAAATGTAGAAGTAGCATCCACATAACGTTATGTCCATACAATGAATAAATGAAAAAAATCAACATGAAAAGAAGCAAACTCCTTATACAACAACGTAGCTGAATTTCACAAGCATCCCACTCAGTGGAAGAAACTCTACACAAAAGGTCACAGCTTGAATGATACAGTTTCTATGGCAGTTTAAAAAGGGTGAACTGTATAGATAGAAGACAGATTATAATTCCCTTGGGCTGAGAGTGGGAGAAGAAATAGGTGTCAATAGACACAAAAGAAAGCTATAGGGTGAGAAAAGTGTTCCAAAATGTGTTTTTACTAATGGTTACATAACTGCCTAAGTTTGCCAGGTGTTGTGGTTGAAGGGAATAAAGGTCATAAGGGCCAGATAGAAATTTAGACAACGTGGAGCCAGTATGAACTTAGGATGGCCCATATTAGATGCCCAAAGAACCCTGAGTAAACACCAAAGATGACTCTAAGTAACTTGTTTTGTAACTAACTCTGGCAAGAAGCCATTTTTGTGTGATCCTGAATAAGACGTTCTCAGGGACCAAGAGCTCATGCCCAGAATAAAGTATGCACATCTGCCAGACATTCTGTGCATCTTCTTTAATCTCCTAGCTTCTCTCGACCTTCATCCCTGGCCCTGGAACTCAGCCCAGTCAGTGGGTTGGAGAAATGGCTCAGTGGTTAAGAACATTGGCTGCTCTTGCAGAGGAACCAGGTACAGTTTCCAGCATCCACATGATAGCAAGCAACTGTCCATAACCCCAGTTCCCAGGTATGTGACATACTCTTCTGACCTCTGCAGGCATTGGGAGACACAGGTGTATTTATGTACATGCAGGCAATACATTCATACACATAAAATAAAACTTATAAATAAAATACATAAAGAAAGCATAAACGCAGTTAAAATAAGTCAAGACTGAGAAAATATTTATAATATAATCAACAGAGGATTGGTTAAGTAATTAATTAAAAGTATATAAGCTCTTTAAAACAATAATAAATAGAATAAACAAAAATATTTAGAAATTAGATGAAAGGGGAAAACATGTCATACTACTACACATGTGCTATTCCTTCACAGGCTTGTTTTTATGCATACTTTAACATAGTTAAAATACTTATTTTGCAAGCCAGATACATTTTAGGGCACGTGAAAGTGTTTTGACATATTTGATAAAGAAGGCCCTGAGCTAGGTGTGATGGTGCATGCCTATAATCTCAGCCACAAGAGGCAGAGGTAGGTGGAACTGTGAATTTGAGGCCAGCCTGGTCTATATAGTGAGTTCCAGGCCACTTAGGACTACATAATGAGACCCTCTCTCAAAGAACAAACAAACAATAATGCTAAAAATAAAATAAAATAAAATAAGGTCCTTGAAATCAGTTTTTTAAAACTACAATACTGAGAAAGAATTCTAGAATTCTAGTCTACGAGGGAATGAAGAGCCACATTTTCAGTAAAGAAACTCTGTATCACTGCTCTGAGTCTAAAATTAGTGCTGACCCTAAAAAGTGCTGGCAGACTTCTTTTTTTTCCAGTCTCTTTACAGTTAGAAAAGAGGTAGAATCTCAAAAGCTAAGTCTGAGTCTCAGCTGAGGATGTAACTCAACTGCTACAGTGTTTGCCTAACAAGCACCCAGCCCTGGGCTGACCCCCCGCACTGTGTAAACTGGGCATGGTGGCATATACCTATAATCCGAGCACTCAGGAGGTTAAGGTAGGAGGATTGGGAGTTCAAGGTCACTCTCTGATAAGTAATGGAATACTTGGAATAACTGGAAGGCAACCTGGGATTCAGGAGACCCTTTATTAATTAAGTAATTAATTAATTAAGTCTCTACTTTGTTCAAGGAATTGTGTTGGTATGACTAGAGATTTAGCACCAACCATAGTCAAATACGGAGGAGAAACCAGGCATTGTATATGACAGACAAATAATTAAATAGTAAGTAACTACAACGGTTAAATAGTTACAAGCTCTGAGACCTTATCCGAATGCATTTCCATTAGTCTGTATTCAAAGCACAAGCCCACTCATCACCTTGGCTCTGCCATGCACGTGCTCTATTTCCTTAACACCAGCCCCCAGTTCACCTCTTCTTCCGTCCCTCATCTTCTAACCCTTCCTCTCTGACCTCTGGAACTACTTGAGCATCAGCAACTTGGCCTTCATTCCCAGGCTCCTCCTCTTGGTGCTGAGGAGTTTGTTGAACACCAGACCTAGCTCCCTCCTTCGTTTTCCATCTTGCCTTTCCCTGAGAAAGCCGTGACAACGTGATTTATGTGCTGACAGTTCCCAAATAGCGAGCTCTGTCTCCAGAGCCCCAGACCTGTGCACAGGATTACCTACTTGGCATTTCCGTATCAGATCTTAACGCTGTCTCAAACTCAACATATTTCAAACTCAATGTGTGGGTTCCAGTCGGCCCATCTGAAAGAAGAAATGAAAAGAGAAAGGAAGGGGAAGAATACCATCAAAGTCCACCTGGAAGTGCAAACCGGAGTCCCAGGGTCGTCATTACTAAGTCTCTTCTCTCTACCGCCACCTGAGATCCAACAGACTGAGAAGTAGATAAATAATGAGGAAGATACAAATCAGTGTGTCAGGTACTGCTGATGAAATCCAGGTTAAAGAAGGAGATTTAGATAGGTGGTCACAATCAGTCTTCTAACTTTGAACTTCAGCTTTAGGAAACTTTGCCTATCCAGGGCTGGAGATGTAGCTTAGTTGGTAGAGTACCTACTTAGCATCCACAAAGCCTCAGGTTCAAGCCCTAGTACCACATAAATCTTGGGTGGCAGCACATGCCTGTATCCCAGCACTTGCAAGGTAGAGACAGACAAATCAGGAGCTCAAGGTCATTTCCAGCTACATAGTGAGAGACAACCAGGAGTTCCAGGCCAGCCTGTTCTACATGAGACCCTCTCTCAAAATAACAAATAAATTAATGCATAAAGAAAGAAAGAAAGAAATATTTAGCTCTTCAGGTAGCAACATAGCACTGCAGTTCTTTCTTTCAAGCTCAGGACAAGGACTGAGCCACATCTCCAGCCTTCCAGTTCTTAATATTAATTCTTATTCAACCTTCAAGGCTAGACCAATCACCGTGTCCTTGAGGATGGCTTTCCTGGGCCACCTAATCCTTTCAAAACATCATGTGCATCCGTTCCATGGTACTTTTCAACTTTAAGATTTTTTCTTATTCATATATATGAGCGTGGTTGTGTGTATGTGTGTATGTGAGCATGTGTGTGTGTTGGGGGTGCAGTTTCAGAAGACAACTTGCAGGAGTTCTGTTCTCTCCTTCCACTGGATCTCAGGCCAGAACTTAGGGCAGCAGGCAGCTTTACTCGTTGAGTCATTTCATTAGCACTAAAGTTCATTTCTGTGTGCGATTATTTGACAGTTTCTATCTCTCCTTCATTAAAAACTTGGCCCCTTCAGACAGGTCCTTCTAAAGAAAAGGCAGGAAGAGTGAACCTGCCAGCCCAGTTTCTCTCCCAAACTCATTAGTCACATGGGAGAAACTAGGAAGGAGACATGAAGCTAAGCAAATCTGGGTTTTTTAAGACAGAGTCTTCAATTCATAACAATCATTCTGCCTCAGCCTCTCGAGTATAGTGTTTATAGGTCAAGCTATGAAAATTTAAAGAAAAGCCCCTCTTGAGGCAAACAAGAGTAGAGAAAAATCTTCTTTCAAATACAACACAATACCAAAGTATTGATTTTATGTCTAAGATCTCTCTGACAACATTGTCTTCTCTTGTTTCTATTACCACCTCCCTGGTCTAAGCTAACATCATCTCTCACTTATCCCCCTCTATCACCTTCTCACTATTTCAAGTACTGGAAACATCTATTCTCACCTCCTCCCAATCACTTCTTCACATATCCTCTACAGTGACATTTTTACAATGCAAATATGATGGGGCATTTTTTTCACCCCTTCCCTTTTCTGGTCAACCATGGCTTTCAGCATAAAGACCCAGATCCCCTGTAGAACTCTCAGGGTCTTGTAAAGCCTGTCCCTGACTACTGCCACACAGCCTTATTTATGTCCACTGGAGTTCCAGCTAGACCGGCTCTCTCAGTTCTTGAACACATCAAAATTGCTCCTGCCAAAGGACCTGTGATGTGCTGTCTTCTGATAGAAACTCTTTCTACTTCAACTCTTGAGATAGGGTCTTATGTAGCCCAGGTTGACCTCAAACTTGTTATCTAACTGAGGATGACCTTAAGTTCCTGTTTCTTCTGCCTTTATCTCCAAAGTAGGTGGGATTGAGGTCTGTACTACCGTGCCCAATTTATATGTTGCTGGGGATCAAACCCAAGACCTAGCCAAACAGTCTATCCCACCCTTTCCAACTCTTAATATTAATTCCTGTTCAACCTTCAGGTCTAGACCAATCACCATGTCCTCAAGCATGACTCTTCTGGCCACCTAAATCCTTTTAAAATATCATGTGTTTCCATTCTATGGTACTTTTCATAGGTAAAGTTCAATTTTTAAACTTTGAAAAACTTTGTTGGCGGGGTGGTCAGAAGACAATTTGTAGGAATTTTGTTCTCTCCTTCTACAGGATCCCAGCCTAGAACTTGAGTCAACAGGCTCGGCAGCGGGCACTTTTACCCACTGAGCCATTTCATCAGCACTAAAGTTCATTTTTACATGTGATTGATAACTTCTAGCTCTCCTGTTAGGCTATGAACTATGTGAGGGAGGCATTTTGTCTCTTTTTCTCCAGCTCCAGATATCACACCTGGCTGTAAGTGCTAGATAGATGTCTATAATCTTGAAATGCCAGGGTCAGGGTGTGGAGTTGTACCTAGAAGGAGGAGTGTTGAGGGGGCTAGAGTGGCAGTGGCCTTTAAGGGAGCCGGGCAGGTTGACTAGACATGGTTAGGTGAAGATGTGAGGAACGCATTCCCCACAGAAGGAACAACAAACACTTGGGGCAGCTTGGGAGCTGAGCCAGTCATAAGGTATGCCTCAGGAAACAAGGCCTCAGGGTGACTGGAGCTGGAGGTGTGATGGAGAGAAGCTTGGAAGACTTTAGAATTTATCCCAAGGGTGATGATCGAAAGCCTTTGAAGTTTTGATTGTTTGCTTTTTTTTTTTTAATTATTTATTATTTTTATTTTATGTGTATTGGGGTATTGCCTGCATGTGTGTAAGTGCACCCATGCTCTGCAATGCCCTCGGAGGTCAGAAAAGGGCATCAGATCTCCTGGGACTGGAGTTAGATGGTTGTTAGCTGCCACGTGGGTTCTGGGAATCAAATCTGGGCCCTCTGCAAGAGCAGCCCGTGCTCTTAACTGCTGAGCCATCTCTCTAGCCCCATTTGCTTTGTTTTTAATGTGATACTGGGAATCACACGGAGTGTCTCGCACAAGCTAGACAAGCCCTTTACCACTATACCCCGGCACTCTTTGAAAGGTTTTAAACAAGGTATTGGCGTGGTCAGACTGGCATTGTCTGGCTGCTGAGCAAAGGGAACTAGCTGTTGGAAGGCGATATGGTAGTCTACCTAGAGTACGGTGGTGGCAGAGTAGAGAAATGAACAGACTTGGTTATCAGAGAGGTAGAAGGAACAGATCTGGATGTGTGGTTCCATGAGACAGTGGCACTTGGGTGGTTGGTGGTACCTTTGCTGGCCCTGGGAGCACTGAAAGGGCCTTTGTAAAGGATATAAGCTGTATCTGAGCGTCTTAATTTTGAGGTGCTCATAAGACACCCAAAGGGAAGTCTATCCCCTGAATAACTGAAACCACGGATCTATTGGAAATAGATGCCATTTATATAGGAGATCTGCCAAGGAGGTAACAATTAGGAAATTATGTAAATGCTCCCTAAAACGCCTAGGAAACTATCGGTAGTGGCTGAGATGCTGAAGGCGGAGTATGGGGGCAGAAAACACCGCAGATGGTTCCGAGGAATTCCAACACGCCCTGATAGACAAGAAGCTCCCTGTGAGAGAGACCGAGAAGAAATTACTGCAGAGGGCCAGGAAGCCAGGCAGGACTCTGACATTCGAGGTTGAATTTCTACTATCTCTGTCTTAGTTTCATGGAGAGGCTATTCTAAAACACTTTTCACACACACTGGGTCACCTGTTCCAGAATCCTGGAATGTGCACCCTCCTTTCTTGGATGTAGGAAAAAGAAATTACAAAAAAGAAACAAGCACAAAACCCCTTCATCTCTAACAATTCCTTAGAACACTTTTCATTTTTTACTGCGGTCAGTTGCCATGACCAGTCTAGTATCTTTCACATAGCAGGATTCCAACATATGTGAGTCAACACATTCAATACTAACAATTTCATTTATTGAATACTATTCCTGAGTGCCAGTGTGAATGTTTGATATGTCTTTGTGTGTGTGCTTGCGTGCGAATGTGTTTGTGTGTGACCGTGATATATGCATGTGTACAAGTGTGGTCATGGTGTACTCACCTGTGCAGGCACATGTAGAGGCCAGAATTTGCTGTTGGGATGTTTTCCTTAGTCGTTTCTCCACTTTATTTTTTAAATAACATTTATTTATCTACTATTTATTATGTGTGTGCATACTTACATGGTGCACATGGAGCTCAGAGGACAACTTGAGAGAATCCATTCTCTTTTTTTTCCATGTAAGTATTCGGGATTGAAATCAGGTCACCAGGCTTGGTGACAAGTGCTTCAACCTGCTGAGCCATCTTGCTGGCCTCCTACCATTGTCTTTTGAGACAAGGTCTTTTCACTGAACCTGGACCTGGTCATTTTTCCCAAACTGACTGGCCAGTGAGTCCTGGGATCCATCCTTTTCCATCTCCCAACACTGGGATTACAGAGGTGCAAGATGCCAGTCCTGACTTTTACGAAGGTACTGAGGATCAAACTCAGCTCCTCAGGCTCCAGCAACAAACACTTTATCCACTGAGTCATCTCCCCAGCCCCTAATAGAAGTTTTTAAAACTGTGAGCATAATGGCCATAATTATTCCCATTTTATAGATGAGGAAACTGAAGCTAAGAGAGCAAAGTAGCTCCCTCAAAGTCACACGGTAAATTCCAGAGAAGCAGTCTGCAGACAGGTCTGCCGGATACACAGTCCATGCTTCCCGCCACCTTTCCCAAAAGAGGTAAATGCTCACACCTTTTTTCCAGACATCTGTGGAAAAGATTTTTTTTTTAAACTGGCAACTTCCCCAATTCATCTCAAATTACAGCACATAAGCACCGCCTGCCCTCATTCCGAGAATGCTCTGTTCTGAATCTGACTGAACCCCTCCATAGCGGCCTTCCCTACCTGAAGGGGAGAGTGTGTTCCCTCATCCCCTCACCTCAGATGGCCTGCCCCTGCAACTTCTGGCTCCTAGATTGGAATGTCTTTCGTAGGAATCAACACCCCAATTCCACTTTTCCCTTCCTAAAAAAAAATTTTTTTTTGACTCATAGAATTACTTGATTCCTTTGTTTGAAGTACCCATAGCGTTTTTTCAAAGTCTAGTGTGTAGCTACAATCTGCATACTGTCATGTAAGCTTCCTGGGTAGGGACTTTGTTCATCTTGTTTAGACCTCTGTGCCTAGGATGCTGAACAGTGTGCTTCTTAGGACCCACAGTACCCACAGGACTCACAGTAGAGAGTGGATGGCTGAGTTGAAGTAAGTTGTAGTCCCAAACGTGGCTGATTGGGACAGCAACACAGACATGCTGTGAGAAGAGTAAACCCTAAGTCGTGGATACCAGAACCATTCCAGAAGGTCAGCAGAGGAATGCTGTTTCTGGGAGGGCTTGCCTGCATTCCCTTGTGGGCCTTTTCTTCCAGATACCAACCCATCAGATCAGAGGAAGCCAAGGTGCCTTAGTGTGGAGAGAAAGCTCTTCACAGGTCAGCATAGATAAACCACAAAACAAACAATCTGTCTTAAGGAATTCAGTCGTCTGTGTAAGTATTCTCTGCTTAACCAAACAAAAACCACTGAAAGCACACTTAGGATAGGCTAGTATTTCCTATCTCAAGAGTTAATGTCCCGACTGGGTGTGGTGGCATGTGCCTGTGGTCCCAGCTGCTCTGGAGCTGAAGGGAAAAAATTCACTGAAGCCGAGGAATTCTAGGCCAGTCTGAGAGACAAATGAGACCTTTCCCTCTATGCTGTATTTCTTTTGCCTTTTACTCCCCTGCGCTAGGAATTGAACCCAGGCCTCATGCATGCTAGACAAGTGCTCTAACAGTGAACTATATACCCAGTTCTAGAATCCGTCTCTTTAAAAACAATTAATGTTCCAAAAAGACAGAGGAAAGTATGAGTTTCAGAACCAACTTTCTCCACTTTTAAAGGGCTGATCCACTCAAAATTCAGCCATTTCTCCTGGCAAGTATGTTGCAGGCTAAACCCTGATATTTGGCTAGATTCATCCTTTACTACATTTACTTAGTTCTGGATGGTGAGGATCCTGGAATTTTTGGCCAGATGACTTCCCCCAGCTAAATGGAGTCTATGCACTGGCCTGCTTTAGGCAGCTATCTGGCACATGGTTACTTTTTCATTAAAAAATAATCACTATTATCCCCTAAGAAGTGAGACTGATAGTGCAGGTAAAGTCTTTTTCTATTTTGTGCCTTCTTAGTAAAATCTCATCTTCAGGAGAGAGACTACACCAGGACGTGTTACAATATCTCTTCCTTTTTATGCAGAATGAAAAAAGAATTGTTAATTTTCTTGATTCTAGTGCTTCTTTGCAACATTCTTTTCCTATTAGTCAGATTGGCTATTGCTACTCGTTTCCAAATCTTACTGCCAAACTCATCAATTTCTGTTCTCAACCCTTAGGGTTGTGTTTTATTTTCTTCTTCACTAAAAAAATATCCCTTATGTGTTTGTGCATATTTCAGTTTTCTTGGATAATAACAGAAAAGGAAAGAATATTATTTTGAGAATTTTCTCGTGGGGTGATGGTGGTGGGAGATGGGGGTCTGAGTATCAACTATCTCCTTCTGAGGTCCCCAATGACAACCAAAGATCCTCCTGGGAAACCAATGAGTTTATTGGGCTTCCCGAAAGCCTGGGTGAGGGGTTACTGACAGAAGGGTGGGTGCCCGCAAGGCAGCTGTTCTGCAAAGTCTTCATCCCACATGTATGATGAATTCCCTGAAGCCACATAGATGGAGCCCCCTCCGCCCAGTCTTTACCAGATTATATACCTTAATTCCTCCAAGATACTCCAAGACCACTGTATAGTTAGGGCAGAACTGC
This sequence comes from Eospalax fontanierii, assembly GCA_035773235.1. NCBI lineage: Eukaryota > Metazoa > Chordata > Mammalia > Rodentia > Spalacidae > Eospalax > Eospalax fontanierii. Next base: position 25,387,460 of record CM069543.1, on the reverse strand, counting down.
ATACAACTGGCTGGAAGAAATGGCTGGATACTCAAATGAAGGTCTCATGACTCCCCTCAACAGTCAACAAGCCCAGCTGGGATGATCTTTTGCAAGTAGGCACAGCTAAACTCATGAAGAAGGCAGTTCTGTTTGGTAGATAGTGCTGTACAATATGAAAGTGTATCTTCTTTGTTTCTCTATTATTTTTGCACATGCACTTCTGGTGGACCTTTGCAGGCAGAAAACTAGATCACTACTGGACACTGGATTCCTGTCTGGAACTGTCATTTCACATGGGATTTCCTACTATCCTGCAAACAAGTTTACAAAGCAAATATAATATGAGTCCCAACTGAATGTTCTATCATCTATCTATCTATCTGTCTATCATCTATTTATCTATCTATTTATCTATCTATCATCTTCTATGTATTGTCTATCTCTATATATTTGCAAATATTTGACTATCATATATCTGTTTTCTCTCTCTCTGTTTCTGTTTCTGTCTCTGTCTCTGTCTCTCTCTCTCTCTCTTGAACCCAGGGACTTCAGTAGGCTAAGTACCACTGAGCTACAGCATCAGTCCCTGATAGCTCTCTTTTGAGAGGATGAGGAGATAATTTAACTTGTCACTTTCATTTGAATCAATAATAATGTGTTATTTAGTATGTAAGGATTTTCTAATAATCTGTTATCCGAACCAACCGTGGATGAGACATTTTTAATGGAGGGGCTGGGACGTAGCTCAGTTTATGCTTGTTGCAGCCTGCAGAAAAACCATAGGTTCTATCTCCAGCCCCACATAAAACAGGCATAGTAGCTTATGCCTATGCCAGAATTCAGGAAGTGAAGCAGGAAAATAATAAATTCAAGTTCAAAGGTCATCCTTACTACATAGTGAGTTCAAGCCTACATGAAACCGTGTCTCAAAACAAACAAACAAACAAACAAACAAACTTTTACACATTTAAGCCTCTAGACTACAGATGCAAGAAGAAAGTTTCCTCACACGTTCTGTCTGTCTGATTGTGGCAGTCAAGACTGAATAGAAGGAAAAATGAAAATTAAAAAAATGTATATTTTACTTTAATGTATGTAAACCCATTTATCTATTTATCTTACAGTTTCACATAGGTACACTTTGCAGACTGGCCACTCCTCTCTCCTTATCACCCTGTCCACCCTCCCCACAAATTGCTTTCGTACTTTCATGTCTATTTGTTTTGTTGTGTGACCCACAAAAATTAACCAGGGCCCTCTGTATGACTATTTGTATAGTCATACAGATAGTTCCTCTGTATGGAACTATCCCTCAGGGCCTGGTGTGCTCAGCAGAGGGCACACAACTAAAGACAGAGTCCATCAAGCCAAGAATTCAGAGGTAAAATCTTGGGCCCTGTGAGCCCCTCCCGCTTCCTTGACTGATTGCTCATGGGGCTGGTCTTGTGTGGGCCCAGTGAGGAAATGACAATTGGTGTGAGTTACTGATTACAGTAGTTATAAGGAGTCTAGGCAGTGGTATTTCACAACCCCTCATCCTGTCTTCTGGTTCTTATATACTTCTCACCCCATCTTCCATGTGTTCCCTACACCTTAGAGGGAGTGGCATAAATAACATGTTTACAGCTGGGCCCCCACCCATCACTTATTTTCTAGATCTTGGGCAACTGTGAGTCTCTGCTTTCACCACTGTTCATTGTAAGGACAGGCTTCTCTGATTAAGGCTGAGAGCAGCTTTCCTCTGTGGGCATAAACATAGGTGTTAAGAAGGCAGTTTGATGCAATGTCAATTAACCATCAGAAATACACCTCGCATGGGCCTATCTCCCCAGACCTGGGTTGTTAGTCGGGTTTATAAAGAACGAGTTCCCATACCTCTTGTGGAGTGAGTTTTGAATCCATTCAGAGGGAAGTTGGTTACTCTCCCAACAGTCAACGTGCTATTGCACAGGTGGGCACAGATTGCTTTCCAAATGGTTTCTTTATACTCCCTTTATCTTGGTTAATTGTCCCCACATTCTGCACCCTCCTCTCCCCAGTCCCTCTGCCTCCCTTCTACCTACAGTATTCCGTTTTTTACTTTTTGTTTGTTTTATGTTTTCTTGAAACAGTGTCTCGCTATAGCCCCAGCTGGCCTATAGACCAGTCTGGCCTCAGTCTCACAAAGATCTGCCTGCCTCTGGCTCCCTGGTGCTGGGATTAAAGGCAAGTACTGCCATGCCCAGCCCTCCTCCTTTTCAACCTATGTTCTACCATCCTCCTTCTCTTAAGGTAACCCGTTCCTGCCCCTATTCCCCTTCCTTTTTTCCTGGTTTGTACGGGTACTCCATGTAAGACACCCATACTAAAGAGTTGGAGCTAGAATCCTCATATGAAAGAGAACATGCAGTACAAACACAGATTTTCAATGGAAATAGTTTCTGGATGTTTACTGAATTTTTCAGGAAGAGAATCATCAGCTCCCTATGTGACAATGTGGCAGACAGCTAGTTGCAGCACACTTTTCTGTTTGTCCTCAGGACTCTACTTATAGATCTTTCAGTGTTGGCTATACACCTCCCCCAAGTCATAACCCAAACTGGAAAGGAGGACATCGCATGGGTCAGCTTTGAAAATGGGGACATGCAAGGGGAACACCTTGGTTCAGAGCAATGGTAAAGTGATCTGGAGCTGGTCTGAGTCTTGTGGTGGCCTGTGCTTGGGAAGCATGTGGCCCAGTGACACCTTGGGAGTATCAATGTAGAATCCTGAGGAGCTGATCGCTTAGTTAGGCGTGTAAGCCTGAAATCAGGGAGGGTGTGTATGCCATTCTGTCAATAGTTAGCTGGTGAATGATGAATGAAGAAAAAGTGCCTCAGCATGTCTAGCTTGCTAGAGGAACAGATGCCATAGAAACCTGAGCATTCAGAGACTAAAGAAGTTTCAGAGAAGAGAGGGGACAGATCCTCCGTGTGTACTATTGCGATGCGTGAAGAAGTTACCTAATGGTATGGAAGGAGCTTCAGCATAGATTCTTGGTCTCCATTGTACCAATTGTACCAAATGCCAAGGGTTCTGAGTCTCTGCCTATGCAGTTTTTACAACAACCATTTCAAATCTGTTCCACTTTCTTCAAGCCTTCTGCCAACCTCCTTCAGGTCAGTTGATGCAGGAGGCCCTGATGCCAACTTTACAGACAAACTGGATAGGATCTGAGCAAAGCAAACAATGTCGCCTGCTGGATAGTCCCCATAGAAACGCGGCACAAGAGAATGTGTGTTTCCCCCTGCTGTCCAGGTTTAATCTTAAAACTTTATTCCCTATAGAAACTTATTTTGCAGCAGATTTGATGTATTTAAAATATGTGACTTCACAAGTGTGCTGGGTATTTTTTGTCCACTTGACACAAACTAGAGTCACTGGGGAAAAGGGACCCTCAGTTTGTGAATTCTCTCTCTCAGATTGTCATGTGGACTTGTTTTTGAGGCACTTTTTAAAATTAAGATTTTATTTATTTTATCGTCTGAGTGTTTTGCCTGTATGTATGTTAAGTGTACCGTGTGTGTGCCTGGTACCTGAGGAGGCCAGAAGATGGTGTAGGATCCCATGGAACTGGAGCTACAAATGGGTATTAGCCATCATGTGGTGCTGGGAGCCAAACCCCAGCTCTCTAGAAAGGCAATAAGTGCTCTTAACTGCTGTGTCATCTCTTCAGCCTCACACAAGGCATTTAAAAAAATATATATTTTATTTATTATTTTTATTGTATGTGTGTGAGTATACTGCTGGCACGTGTATAAGTACACCAGTGTTGTGCAGGGCCCACAGAGGACCGAAGAGGGCATTGAATCCCCTGGAACTGGAGTTACAGGTGGTTGCTAGCTGCCATGTGGGTGCTGGGAATCAAACCTGGGTCCTCTGCAAAAGCAGCCAGTGCTCTTAGACCCTGAGGTCCCACATGAGGCATTTTCTTAATTGCTAATTAATGTAGGAGGGCCAAGTCCACTGTTAGGCAGTACCATCCCTAGGCAAGTGGGTATGGGCTGAAAGATAGCTGAACAAGCCAGGGAAAGCAAGCCAACAAACAGCGTTAGTCTGTGGTCTCTGCTTCAGTTCCTGCCTCCAGGGCTCTGTCTTGGCTTTTCCTCAGTGATGGACTGTAACCTTTCCTTCCCAAGTTTGTTTTGGTCAGTGCTTTATCACCACAACAAAAGCCAAACTAGTAAAGTAAGGTTTGAGGATATATGGATGATAGGTTGATTGATAGATAGATAGATGTCTACATCTGTGAAACAATAACTACAATCAAAATAATGAGCACATACGCCCTCTAAACACTCTCATGTCTTTTTGTAACCCTTAAGTTTCCCTCTTCTTCATAGCCATTAGCTACTCGTGATGATTAATGTTGTTGATTTAACAGGATCTGGAGACAAGCTCCAGGCACACCTGTGAGGATTGTTTAGTCTCTGGGTATGCCCGTGAGAGATTATCATGATTAGGTTAATTGATGTGCAAAGATATAACTATAGACTGACCATTCCTGGGACTAGGATCCTGGGTTCTGTAAGGTGGAGAGAGTGAATCAAACACTAGCATTCATTGATCTCTGCTTCTTTACTGCAGGTGTGGCCAGTTACCTCACAATCCTGCCCTGATAATCTCCCTAAGGCAGGACTTGAAGGTACTATAAACTGAAACTGTAAGCCAAATAAACTCAGTTAACTTCTTGCCATTCCCATGCTTCTGAATCACTTGCTTTTCTCCAAATGTGCCACACTCTTCTACTTCTGACAGTTCTTATTTCTCCCACTGCAAAGAATACTCCTATACACAGTAGTTCTTATTTACTTTTATTGTATGTGTATGAGTGTCCTGTATATATGTGTGTGTGTGTGTGCACCATGTGCATGCAATGTCCGAGGAGCCAGAAGAGGGTGGCAGATCTCCTGGCACTGGAGTTAAGGATGGTTGTTAGCCATCATGAGGATGCTGGGAACCAAAAACCCAGGCCCTCTACAAGAGTAGTGAGCATTCTTTACTTTAGTTGAGCCACTTCTCTAGCCCCAGACTAGCTTTTAAAAGTCATTTAGATCTTGGTTTAGATATAACACCAGACTAGTTCAACAAATATTTTGAAGCATCTAATATGAGCTAAGAACTGTATTATTAAATAAAGAACAACTCATCCAGAAGACTAACATAACTTTTGTCCTCCCAAAAAAGAGGTAAACATGAAGCAAGTAATTATAATAAAACTCACATGTACAATCATGTACAAACTAACATATAGTATAATTATGTTTCTTGATAATTAAGGCAATACCAAATATAATACATCTTGTTATTAATTCTGCCCTCTGCTCCAGTGTGGTAGACTAAGTTCTCATTTTTGGCAGAAAAGCAAAGTAGAATTGAGAAAGTGGGACTCTGCCTTCTCAGTCATCTTCCAGCCCAGTGGTACTGGATTAAGCAGATGAAATGGGCATCAAGAAATCTGGGTGGGGCTGGAGAGATGGCGCAGCAGTTGGGAGCCCTTGCTACTTTTCCAGGGGAGCTAAGTTCAGTTCCCAGCATCCAGGTGGGATAGCTCACAATGGCCTGTGGCTTCAGACTGATACCCTCTTCTGGTCCCCAAGGGCATCCACATACATGTGGCATTCACTTACACACACACACACACACACATACACATACATTTTTTTGAAAAAGGAACCCGGACCAGGAGATTCCAGTGCTGTGATCTTGGAATTCCCAGACTGTCATATGGAATGATGCCTAATATATCTATGTTGAAGAAGCAAAGCATCTGCAGACCGCTCTAAACTGGATCATGATCACACAGACACTTTGAACTCTCATTAGTCAACTATCCAGGCTTATTCTATCCACTTCATTTTAATCTTGGAATAACATTATTTTGTACCTTCTGAAATTGAATTTCTAGAGCCCATGTGTTCATGTAGAGTAAGATGAATGTCACACAGGTGAATGTAACAAGAGGAAGCACAGAGTGTTATGTGATTATGAGGCAAAGAACCAGGAAAAGCTTCTTCAAGGGACGGGTATTTAACTGAAATTGTGGGTCCTAATGCCTAGTAAGTAAATATTTACACAAATAATGTATAATAATAAAAACTTAGACTAGGGATCTCAGTACTGGCTTAGTAACATACATATTCCAGATCATTAACTAGTCTATCGAGGTCCCTGGCAAAAAATTATGGTACCCTGTGGAAGGCAGTCAATTTCAACAGAAGAATCAGTATAGCCATTGCGGGCGCCTAGTTTGCAAAGTCAGGGGAGAAAGGAGCTAACTAATGGGATCTTTTCCTGTGTATATATGCAAATCCCTCAAGAGACTCTGCAAATTTTTCCCCCCCCGTGGGGGGGAACTGAAGTAAAAAAATGGTAAAAAAAATCCAGTAAAGGAAAACCTCAGGAGTCACCACAAAACTACTAGAATTAATAAGTGAGTATAGCAAAGTTGCAGAATACAAAATCAACATACAAAACTCAGTGGAATTGCTAACTACCGACATAGGGAAGTTTCTAAAATAGAAATCAACAAAGTAATCCCACTTACAATAGCTAAGAATAAATTTAACTGGAGAGACAAAAGATATCTAAAATAAACATGATAAAATACTGATGAGATAAATTGGGAAGCACACAAAAACTGGAAAGACATCCCACATTCATGGGAAGAATCAACAATGTTAATATGTTGATATTAAGCAGGAGGCATTGCACTAAGAGACTTTAAACTGGATGTTGTGGCTCTTGCCTGCAGTTCTAGCTACTCAGAAGGCTAAGGTGGGAAGATCATGTGTGTCCAAGGGCAATATTTTAAGAAAAACAAACAAAACTCCCAAAGCAAAAACAAAATAAGGAAACCAATAAACCTAACTGACTTCAAAATACACTATAAGCCTATAGTGGCCAACACAACACAGTACTGGCAAAAGACCAGAAACACAGACCAATGAAACAGATCAGAGGACCTAGGATTAAATCTGTAGATCTACAGCTAACTGATTTACAACAAAGCACCATCAGATAAAGGAAAGCAACTCCAATAAAATGGTACCAGGAAACTAGATGTTCACATGACAAAGAATGAAACCAGACCCCTTCCTTTTACCAGTTATATAAATCAACTCAAATTGCATTAAAGACACAAATGTAAGACCTCAGAACACAAGAAAAAAAATGTAGAGGAAATACTTCAGGACATTGGAATAGTCAAAGATTTGTTTGGCTAAGACCCCCAAAATACAAGAAATAAGCAAATGTATTACAGACAAATGTATTACATCAGACTAAAAACAGTTTTCCATACAATGAGAGATAACCTACAGAACGGGGGCAAGTATTTGTAAACTATACACCCAACAATGAGTTTGTGTGTAAAATACAAGAAAAAGCCCAAAATTTAGTAGCAAGTCCTCTCTACCCCCAATAATTCAATTTAAAAATGGGCAATAGAGGTCCAACATGGTGGTGCATAGCATGAATCTCAGCACTTGGGAAGCAGAAGCAGGTAGATCTCTGTGAGATCAAGGTCAGTCTGTGTATATAGTGAGTTCCAGGTCAGCTGGGCTGCAGGGAGACTGTATCTCAAAAAAAAAAAAAAAAAAAAAAAAAAATCCAACAAAAGAAAACAAAAACACCCCAAATAAATAAATAAATACCTCCCAAATTAAAAATAGAATATTATTTGACCCAGCAATTCCAACACTGACTATTCAATTCCTATTAAAACATCAATGAAATTCTTCAAAGAACTAGAAAATATCTTAACATTTGTTTGTACAGACAGAAAACTTTTGACATATACTGATTATATTTCCAAAGGAAATTGTGTTAGGTTTCTTTAGCTATGACAAAATACCTAAGAAAATCATCTTTAAAGGAGGAAAGGTTGGTTGCAGATAGTGCTTTAGTCACTGCCTAGCCCACTGCCCTCTTGATGTATACTTATTAAAGTATCCTTAAACTAAAGAACAGCAATAAAGATTTATAATGAGGAAAAAAGAGGGCCTGCAGAGATGGCTCAGGGGTTAAGGGCACTTGCTGTTCTTCCAGAGGACCCAGGTTAGACTTCCAGCACCCAAATAGTGGCTCTATCAACCTCTTCTGGTCTTTGCAGGCACTACACACATACCAGGAAACATAACGGTCATCAAAACACTTGTAAAAATTAAAAAAAAATTAAATTACTTAAAAAAAGAAAGAAAAAAGAGGAAAGAGTTATTTTGGCTGATGGCTTTCGGTCTCTGGTTGCTTGGCTCTGTTGCTTTGAACCTGTGATGAAGTATAAAGCCCATCATGACAGAAGAGTGTGGAAGAAGGAACTCCTCATTTTATGGTGGGGAAGGAAAGATGTGAGCAATGGTGCCCCAATATAGCCCTCAGATGAATGCACCCAAATACTTACTTCCTGTAAGGCTCCCCTCCCAAGGTTCCCACCACTCCCCCACAGAGCTACAACAGAAATGAAACCTATATATTGAGGAAACATCTGCATTTCCACATTTATTGACTCTAGTTACAAGAGTTAAGAAATGGAAATACCTCAGTGTTCATCAACTGAGAAACTGATTTAAAAGATGGGGTACATATTAACTCTTTAGCCCTGAGAAGAATGGAATCTTGTCATTTCTGAAGAATAGATTGAAACTAGAGATCATTATGTTAAGTGAAATGAGCAAGACATAGAACTATAAGTTCTGCACAATCTTAGTTGCATGGGAAACATTAAGAGTTGACACACAGAAGTTAAGAGTAGAATGGTGGTTACCAGAGATGAGGTAGTGAAGGTAGAAAAGAATAAGGAAGACTGATGAATAAGTACTTAGGAATAAGAAGTTCCAGTGTGCTATTATGCAATAGGATGACTAAGGTAATGATGGGACTGCATATTTCAAAAAGTTAGAGGAGATGGTTCTGAATGTTTCCACAATAAAGAAATGATAAATGTTTAAGGAGATAGTATTTATTTATTATATGTCTGTGTATGAGTATGTACATGTGTGTCTATGCACATGTCCAGACCACAAGTGAGTGTCCTCCCCAATCACTCTCCATATAGTCCTTTGAGGCAGGGTCTCTCCCTGAATCTGGGGCCTTGCCTTTTTCTCAGCGAGGGTGAAAGCAAAAACAAGTCCCAGCAATCCTCCTGTCTCTGCTCCAGGAAGAGCTGGGGTTAAAGGCATACCCTAGGTGTGTGGCTTATTATGTGGGTGCTGATATCTGAACTCTGTTCCTCATGATTAAGCGGCAAGTGCTCTTAACTGCTGAGCCATCTCTCCAATCCCAAGATAAATGCTGTTGGCTTGTTTCTAACAGGATCTCCCTATAGCCACGGCTGGCCTGGAAATCACTATGCAGCCTAAGCTGGCCTCGATCTCACAGAGATCTTCCTGCTTCTGCCCCCACGCTACCCTCCCATGCTGGAATTAAAGACGTGTGCCACCATACCCGGCATAAAGTTTAATTTAAGCATTGCATGATGCGTACATACATCAAGACATCACGTGACATTCTTGTAATCTATACAATTTTTATTTTCTTTTATTTTACATGGCTACTAAAAATAAAAGTGAAGAATGGGCTGTAGCTCAGTGATAAACACTTGCCTGGTGTGACCACAGAGTACTCTCTGTCCTTCCCCAGCGTTCTTCCATCAGTGAGGAAGTTCCTGTGCTTTAAAGTCCATCATTTGCAAAGCAGCTAGGCCTCCCTCAGCACATTTTCTTATTCATACTTAAGATCATTCAGACTGGCGACACACCAGCAGACAACAGAAAGGTACCAGAAAGGTAAGGAGTGTATTACAATGGACAAAGCAAGATTTTGTTCAGTCAGCCCCTTCTTTCTTGAAGATAGTGTTATCTGTATAACCTTTGTTGGGACAATGGATTGGAATTAGAAGTAATTCTAGACAGCTGGTGAAGAACAGTATTCATCTCGTTTTTTCCTTTGAAACTTCCTGGTCTGATCATCCTTTGCCTCCATGCCATGTCATTCCTCTAGTCTTGCCTTCACCTTGATGTTGGAAGAAGCTATTTTATTCCATTTGTCAGCCTCACCTCTTCACACCTTCATGAATATTTCTAGGAGGGTCTTGAAGGCAAAATGCCTTAAAAAAAATGACCCTTAGTGTCAAAAGAAGCCCAAGCTTGAGTCTACATTGCAAAACATTGGGAAAGGTTTTTAAGTAATGAGCCTCAGTTCATTAAACTGGCAAATGGAAGACTCATTTATTTCATAAAGACTAAAATGTCCTGGGCCTGGGGATGTAACTCAATTGGTACAGTGCTTGTCAGGCATGCATGAAGCCCAGGCTTTTATCCCTAGTACCACCTGGGTGTGGTAATGTATGCTTCTAATCCCAGCACTCTAGGATGGAAGTTCAAGGTTGTCCTTTGCAACCTAGTAAGTTTAAGCCCACCCTGGGCTACATAAGACCCCGTGTCAAAATAAATAAATAAATAAATAAATAAATAAATAAAATGCCCTTATTGCTACATAAAACCCAACCAACAGACTATTCAGCACCAGGAAAAAAGCAAAACCAAACCAAAAACCAATCCAGTGAAGTGTGAGTTACTGTGACAACCAAGAAGACAACTGTGGTTAAACTGTCCTTTAGTTCAGTTATGAGTGCTTGATGAACTGAGGATTTTGACATAATTTTTGAACTGTGATAGTCTAAATAATGATGTAATGAGACAACTACAAAACTCATGAAAGTCAATTTACCAAAACACAGGGGATTTCCCAAAAGTGTCCAGGAGCTATTGTATCTGATTTATTTTAAGATATTCAACATTAATTGACTAATGTGCTATTATTTTCTGAACCCTTAGAAAAGGAAAAAAGTCAATTAAAAGCTTTTTCTCTTTACTTTGTTCTTTTCTTTCTTCCTTTTTAAAAGATTTTTAAAAGTAGGGTCTCACTATGTGGATCGGGCTGGCCTCGAATTCACAGAGATCCACCTGCTTCTGCCTCCTTAGTACAGTGATTAAAGGTGTGCACCATCACACTTGGCCACTATTATTTTTAAGGTAACTTTCAGAGATGTTCCAGCTTTTAAAAGGTTTTATAAAGTTGATAAAATATAGATTTTACACATATGGATTATGTTATTTTGTTATAGATTGCAATGTATATTGCCTTATATATTACCACGTATCTTTAAGGGAGACAAACGTTATTGTCTTGGTAAGAGCAGATTAATGGTTCAAATTCATGACAGAACACAATTTGCCATCGGTTTCATGAGCCATCTGCTAAGATCATATTCTTGTATTCTACATGTATCAGGCCAGTTGGTTTTCAACCTGACTGGATCTGGAGTCAGCTAGGAAACAAGCTGCTAGACCCTCTGGAGAGGGTGAGGAATTTTCTTGATCAGATTATTTTACCTAGGAAGACCCACCCTAAATGTGGGTGGAACCATCTGGGAACAGCCCAGATAAAGGAGATAGAAGAAAGTTCTTGTTCTTTGTCTACTTACCTTCACTCCAGCAAGTTCATTTACTTCGCTGCTGCTGCTAGCTGGCATTAGGAACCAACACTGGGCTTCCAGGATGGAGTGAAGACTAGCAGGTATACAGGAGTCTGTCCAGCCTTCAGTATCAGACTGGGACTGTTGAGACCTCCATTTTCGTGGAGGCAGCCATTGTTGGAATACTCAGACCGAATCACGTAAGATAATCTAATAAATCCCTTTATTATAGATTCAGCCTGCAGATTCTCTACCTCTAGGTATTTATCTGACCAATAAATACATGGGATGATCCTGGTGCCCTTTTTTATAGAGAAGGAAAAATTTAAAAAATATTTTATTATTTTTATTTTATGTGTACAAGTGTATTGCTTGCATGTAGGTAGGTGCACCCGTGTCATGCAGTACCCACAGAGGTCAGAAGAGGGCATCAGATTATCTGGAACTTGAGTTACAGATAGATGTTAGCTGCCATGTGGGTGCTGGGAATTGAACCCAGTTCTTCTTCAAGAGCAGTCAATGCTCTTAACTGCTGAGCCAGCCCCCAAGAAGAAATGTTTTAATCAGTCTGCCTGAAAATTCTATTGTGTGAAGCAGTTAAAATTTTACTGTAAATTCATACTATGTTGGCATGTGATTTACGTGTTACTCTTATCAATTTCATATGCATGGACTTGATAAATTCTAAGTTCTAATCCTCAGATGCAAACAGCCAAATCCTGGAGGAAAATGACACTGGGGCATCAGGGCATTTCTCCTCAGGCTTGTTAGTCAGCTCAATACTGTAACATAATCCACAAGACAGTAAACCTAAAAGAGGAAAGAAAAAGTTTCAGTTTTGCTCATGGTTTCCGAGGTTTCTGGCTCTGGTGTGTTTGCTCTGTTACTTTGTGACCTGTGTGGTACTTTGTGAGACAAAGTTGCTTACTGCATGGCTAGGAGAGTCTAAGATGCAACTGTGTCTTTTGTTTTGTTGTTTTCTTTTTTTTGAGAAGAGATCTCTCCTGTTGCACCAGCTGGCCTGGAGCTCACAGAGATCTGCCTGTCCCTGCCTCCCTCATGCTGGGATTAAAGGAGAACACCACTAGGCACAGCCCTAATAGCTAGAACGAGTGTGTATTAGGCCTCGTTCTTATATGTATGGCACTGAGTGAGACTAAGCCTTCAACACATGAGACTTTGGAAAACATTCCAGATCTAAACTGTAGTAACGGGTGAGACATTAATTGTACAGCAAGCTGATTTCTTTTTTATCTTTGAAATATAAATGGTGTTTTGAGCATATGGCTTTTGATCTCTGTCATCCTGAGATGTTTGAGAGCTGAGATGGTTGCAGGATTATAGGCACTGGATATCAGGAGAGGATAGTAGAATAGGATTCAATTTATCAGTTGCATGGAGACCATATCAAATATTCTTCATTAATGATTAAATAATTAGAGATGGCCGTTTATCCAAGAACTTGGGAGACAGAGGCAGGCAGATTTTCTATGAGTCCAGCCTGGTCTACACAGTGTCCCAGGCCACCTGGGGTTACATGGAGATCCTGTCTCAAAAAACAACAATGCAAACAAACAAAGGAATCAGGAAGAATTCTGATAATCTGTAAGAGAAATTTTAATGTTCTAAAGTAAAAAGAGAACTGGATGTGAAAAAATTAACATTGGCCAGGTGTGGTGCTGTACACCTTTAATCTCAGTTCTCCGGAGGCAGAGGCAGGATGATCTCTGCGAAAGGCCAGCCTGGTCTATGTAGTGAGTCAGGCCAGCTAGGGCTACAGGGAGACCTTGTCTCAAAACAAGACCAAAACACCCACAAACAAACAAACAAAAATGACAGTAGCACAATACATTTTTAAGGCCCATTTTTCTATTTCTGACATTTCTTAAATATTCTTTTAAAGGTTGCAATTATCATTTTCTTTCAACTTAGTTATACAATTTGAAGTAAATACCATGTGATAGAGGGCTGGGATTGTAGTGCAGTTTGCAGAGTGCTTGCCTAACATGCGCAAAGTCCTGGGTTCAATCCACAGTACTACATTAACAAGGCATGGTGATGAATGCATGTAATCCCAGCACTTGGAGGTAGAGGCAGGAGGATCTGAAGTTTAAGGTCATCCTTGGGTATATAGTGATTTTGAGACCAGCCTGGAATCATAAGACACTGTGTCAAAAAAAAAAATGTTATAGATTTCATGTTCTTCTTGAAGAGATTTCATTTCATTTAATCTATATTTAAACCAGTGCTTTTTACATCTAATTTCTAATAATTGTTAGTGGTTAACAGTTGCCCAACTGTAGCCCTAGCTGTCCTGGAACTCACTATGTAGACCAGGCTGGCCTTGATTTCACAGAGATATGCCTGCCTCTGCTTCCTAAGTGCTGGGATTAAAGGCATGTACCACCACACCCGACACAATCATTTTCTTTTCCTTTTGGTCTTTTTGAGACAGGATCTCCCTATAGGAACTTGCTGGGTAGACCAGGCTGACCTTGAACTCACAGAGATCTGCTTGCCTCTGCCTCCTGAGTGCTGGATTAAAGGCATGTGCCACCATGCCTGGCACGATCATTGTCTTTAGGAAAGTAGATGTAATAGCTGAAATTACAGATGCCCTCTTTCCTTTGATAGATGTGAAGCAAATATTACAGAATATTTGGAATCTTTCACTGGAAGAAATGAACAACAAAGGCATTTCTTTCCTAGAGTTAGGGGTGATTATGAGTCACTCAACATGGATGGGAATTGACCTCAGGTCTTCTGGAAGAGCAGCACTGAGCCATCTCTCCAGCACCCCATTTTGCAATCTTATTCAAGCTTTTTGTACTTAGACTATTTTTCCTCTTCACAGATAATTTTTGAGATTTTTTTTGACTATAAAGAGTTTCATGAACTATTACTACTAATATAATTACTTCAATTATTATTTCTGTAATATTAATGATCAAGCTCTATTTTAGCTCTTTTATAGCACGTTTATATTGTAACTCTAATATTAAACAGAATATACAGTTCTAATGGAGTCTGCAAGAAAACTGATTCAAAGTTCATTGCTCCAAACTAAGTGTCTGAAATATATACACATTTATATTTGATTATTTACAGGTTCGTGTAATGAAGGCAAGTTTGCATTTTGAAAGAGCCCAAAGAGCCATGTGACTGAGAAAATGATCTAATCTTTCTTTGACACCTTAGGTTGTAATGAAATTAAACAATTTAGCAAGATCCCTGATACACAGCAAGCACTCAAGTGTTAGCTGTTACTAGCTAGTGAAGCAATCGGTCTAAGTGGTAAAATAATCTAATATTTGGAATCCATGTCTGCTGCTGCTGCCGCCGCCAGCGAAAGCACCATCCTACAATAAAGATACTTTCATTCTTGTCAAATGAATACAATTATGGTGTATTGCTCTGAGTTGGAGGAGTACAGTTCACGATAGCTGTTCAACTAACGAAAACTTGTTTTTTTATGAGAAAAAGGTTCAGAGAAACCAGAGAATTTTAATAGGGTAGGACTGATTTTTAAGGGATCTTTGGTTCATCTTCAACAGGTTGGGTACTTGTTGGCTCAGTTGAAAGCAGAGAATACCTCTAATCGGTTCCACACCCCTCACAATCCTATGGTTGAATGCTTGTTAGAAGGTAAGATTTAGAGGAACCTCTGGGGAATCACTGATTGTGTAGAGTTAAGCAGCATCTCAGATGATTCCTTAAGTGACTCCAATTTGGTGAATCCAGGCATATTTAGCAAGGCAGAAAGTATCCTCACAGACTCCAAACAGCGCAAACTCGGGGCATCTTTCGGGGTTATTTGTCTTGGTAATTGAGATGCGACACCTGATGCTTTGCTTGGCCCCCAGGCATCTCGCGACTGGCCTCTTTAACATCCTAAAACCTTTCTTTGACATTCCTCCAGTTAGGACTGTTATGTTTTGCGGTCTTCAGTCATTTTCTTCAACAGTAGGAAAAGAAACCGGATTTTGGCCAGCTCCTAATGGTAGAAACCAAAGATGGGCCTGTTCCACCTTAAAGGGCCTAGGCATGCCTAGTGCTTGGGTCTCGCACAGTTTGGTCGCCACCATATTTGGAGCGTGCCTACTTTGGGGCGGGAACCTCCTTGGGAGTGATTAGGTCACCGCTGGGGGAGGTGACCTTGTTTGGTTTCTGGCACCCGAGCACACTGGTGCACTGTTTCTGCTGCCCCCCGTTGGTCTAATTGGCCCAGGCTCTACAGCGGCCCAGCTGCCCCGGAGCTCCTCGCAGCCACCCCCGGCGGCCCGCGGCCAGGCAGAGGCGGGAAAGCCGCGCGCCTGCGCCGTGGGAACCGGGGCCGGAGGCGAAAAGCGGGGAGCGGAGGGGGGCCGTTGAGCCGAGTAGCGTACAGAGCGGCGTGTGACGCGGGGACGCCGCGCGCTCCCAACGTCGCCCCGGTTTGACGCACACGGCACCAAACTGTGAGTTTCAGGGGTTTTATTTGGTCGGATTAGCCGAGGCCCCGAGTGGGTTTCGGGCGTCGGGGCTGTGGCGGCTGCGGGGCTGAGGGTGGCGGAGGAAGTTGTGGGGGGACCCGGCCCGCGGCGCTCGGGCCTGGGGAGCTACGCCCTAGGCTGGCTCCCAACCATCCAAAAGGACGCGTTTTGCCGCACAGGCTAAGATGGCGGCGGCGGCCGAGGAGGCGGAGTTGCTGCTGCACAAGGAGCCCGGGCCGCGGGGTCGGGGAGGCGGCGGCCGCGGGGGGCCGCGGAACCCTAGGTGAGCGGCGGTGGCCGCCGCGGGGCGGGACTCGGGGACGGGCGGGGGGCCTTTCCGCCCGGGCGTCGGAGGATCCGGTGGCGGACACAAAGGGGCAGAGCCGGCTCCAGACTTGGGGGGTTTTGTTTAGTCACATGCAGCGGAGCAGCCAGTGAGCGGTAGGGGGAAGGGGGCCGAGATCGGAGGCCGGGGGAGCCGGGCGGTCGCCATTGTAATGCCCTGACTAACGGGGCGGGCCGAGAGCAGCCAGCCCGCGGCTCTGTGCGGAGGCTGCTCCGTCCCGGCCTGGAACGCCGGCTGGGCGCTAAGTGTCCACACCCCTCCCCTGACTTTGGGACTGGACCGCAAAGCTCTCCCCTCCTCCCCACCGGTCTGCAACATCTTGTGCCGCTAGGTGCCTGGGAAGTAACTGCAAGAGGTAAAAAAAAAAAAAAAAAAAGAAAAAAATTAAAAGATAAAAGTAAATGTTCGAAGTGTTTGGGTGGCCAGGGACTTGGTGGGTGTCCAGCTAAAGCTTTTTGCCTCTCCAGGTCTGATTCCCTGGCCTTTGTGTCCCTGGGAGCTTAATCTCTGCCAGAGGAAAGCAGGTGTGCTCCACTTCTCCCGAGAACCTGAAGATGAGTTGTCCCAGACCCTTCCCCGTGATTGGAAACTTAGGTGGTGGAGCTAAAGGTTTCTTGTTGCGAGACTTCCACAGACGACTCTCGTGTTGGATTCCATCCATGGTTTAGCAACATTAGTGAAAAATTTTCTTCAACTGTTTTAAGTGATACTGACTTAGAGTTGTTATAAAACTTTTCTATTTAGACTTCACATTTTGCGTGATCTTTAAACTCAACGAGGGGATACCCACACCTGGGGGTCTGAAGTGATGGTCTTGTTTTGTGTACGTGTTAATTTCCGCAGAAATACCCCAACACCGTCATCTGTTTTGGCCAGGCCTGATTGATTCCAAGCTTAATGCATCTGTGGGACGTATTATTAGCTTTGCCTTAATCGTGTATTCCCTTTCTGCAGTAGTTTAGTTAACGTTGTTTGGTCCCACAAGAAGGAACGCATTTCAAAAAATAGACAACTAAAGTTCCCCCAAGAAAGGAAACCTGCACTTTGCCTTCAGTGTCCTGTGTAAGTATCCAGGAAACTTAATGTTAGCAACATTGTATTTTTGGTAGGTTCGGTAAGAAAAAAAAACAAAACTAGTTTTTATAATGAGGTTATAATTTAGCTTAGACATTTAAATTGGTAAAACATGAATATTTGATTAGTGCTAATGGAGTTTTAGAATTCTAAACACTTTCTACTGCACTCATACATTATTTTGTTCAAAAGAGCTCATGTTTTGTATTAGCCATTATTGAAGGGATACTTGAACACATTTAGGTTACGCATTTAGATTTCTGGGTTCAAAGTGAAATTTGAACTTTTCAGCATTACTTAAAACTTTTTAATTTTCCTTGTTTTCAGGTCTGTATCCTCCCCCCACTCCTTTTTTTTTTTTTTTTTAAAGCTTTCAACTGGAACACAATTTTGTATTAGCTAATAGAAGCTGTGTTGACAGTGAGATGTATTTCTGAGTCATAGCATTTCTTTCAATGGTAGGACTCTGAAAACCACCATTCTTAACCACTATCTTAATGCGAGGAAACCAGTGGTACAGGAAGATTGTCTTTCTGCTGCTATCCCATTTCTGGTTTTGTTGTAATATTGTGCTGGGATGAGAAAGTGAAAATCGGCAACTAATAACGGTTTAAAAAATAAAGGGAATCTTATTGAGGAAACCTGTTAATTAGTGTCGTTAATGAGAACTTATGTGACAGTAAATTTAATGTGATGTAATCTTGGAGCAGTGTTGCTTATATACAGATTTTGAGGTCTTCCCAAAGCAGAATTAACTCAGAAATGTAAAAAAAAAAAAAAAAAAAAAAAGTGCTTGCTAATGTTTTTGGAAAGTTAAGAGATAACTGCTATCTTTCCTAGAATTCTTAAGAAATGAAATAGATGCTGAAAATGATGAAGCTGGCTCCTAGGTCTTTCATTTTGTAATAGTGATGGATAAATACACCACTCAGGCTATTTTTTTAAAATGACTCTTTAACACCAATGACTGCTATTGCAAGTCTGAGAAAATGTGAGTAGTAAAGTCGTCTCTGGTGGGGTCTCACAGGGATACTTTTTTGGATTTCAACTTGACAAAAACAGTTGAAATTGTTATGAGACTCTTATAGGCCATTTAAAGTGTTTTTAAATGAGTTTTCTAAGAGGGTTGGTAGGCTATTTCATAATTTTCGGTGCTATATGAGTAGATTTAATTACACCTAGTCTTTGTGATAATTAGGGTTACTTTGAGGTTATTTGTAATTACTGTCACTTACAAGCCTTAAATGCTTTCCAGGTTTAGCTTGTCATTCAAATTATTGGAGGGAGAGTTTTGGTTAAAATTTGGACTGTACGATGGCTAGCAGAAAGGGAAAAGAAAAACTCAAAGGAAGTTAGAAGATAGTGGAGAATTTGCATCATCCCAAAGGCAGTGTTATTTAGGATTAGTTACTTAGGATTATTGGACTATCGTATGACTCTCGAGTATGTTCTCACGATTGCTAATCATTCAGACCTTAAGGACTTAGCTTGTAGCAAATTTAGAAATTGGCTTGTTGAATTTTTCAGTCTTAAATTTATAGAACAGGATTAACTTTTTAGCTGCCTTTAAAAAAATTAAAAATCCGAAAAAACTGGTAGCATTGTAAAACAAAACATGAGAATGAATGGTGGATTTTGTAATTTAGATACTCATGAGGTCTTAATGTTACGCTTAATCTGGTATATAGAAATGTGTTTTTGTACATGGAGACTCTGTAAACATTGAACAGATTTGATGTATATCTTTGATGTAGGCCTAAAAGTGGTATTCATGATTAAGGTGTATTAGAAGGAAACAGCTGCTTTTTTAGTTCAAACCATTTATGCCATTGAATTTTGATTTGAAAATCAAACTGATTCTAACACTAGCTCACCCTGCTGGCCGACTAAAGCATTTCCCTTCTGATTAAACAAGAACCACATGAGATCTAGAGGGTAATAGAACACTAGATTCAGTTTTTCACCAGGGAACTAGAGTCCACATGAAAAGGGTATTTTCTCATCTCTTAAAGTCTCAGTTTCTCTACAGTTTTTTTTTCCCCTAAGATTGCCAGAGTTGAACTGTTGAGTTGCTTCTTTTTGAAGTTAATTAGGAACTCTTAGGGGATTATGGAATTGATATGACTTTATATTTTAAATTCAGGATAGATCCCTTGACAGTAGAGTTGGTGGCCCACACTTGTAATCTCATCTCTGCTGTGAGAGATTGAATTTGAGGCCTACCCAGGCCACATAATGAGATCCTGGCTCAAACCCCATGTGCTACCGCTACCACCACCACCACCACCACCAACACAACAACAACAAAACCCCTCACAGTTGTGAGAGATGTAAGGAAGGAAAACAGAAAGATCTGTGAGGTAACTGTCTAGCTTTCAGGGAGGAGAAAGCAGAGGTTTCAAGAGGAAAATGAGAGCAGGCTTATCTTGGGATTGGGGGAGGGTGACTGGGTTAAGTGGAGCTTTCCTTAGGAGATTTCCTTCCCAAGCTCTCAGCTAATCTTTGACCTCCCTCCTCCGTCTGCAGTGATAGCCTTCCCATGTCATCTAGGTTCTTGGATCTGTGATTTTGTAAGTAAAGATACAGATTTGTTGCATGAAATTTAATTCTGTTCTTCTAGATTGTGGTAGAATTGGAGTTGGTTAGAATAATACATGTAGATTTTATGTATTAAGCCTTTTTTCAGCAGGTATGCTGTTTGTTAAATTGAATACATAGTTACAAAGAGCATAGGTGGATGGATTCTGAGGGTTAAACCCAGAGTCTAGAGCATTCTGAGCACCGTTCTACCACTACAGCCCAGCTAAGTCATCAGCCCTGTGAAGCCTTTGTACAAATTGTAGAAATGTAAATGTTAAGGGTCAAAGAGACAGTTGGGGAAAAAAAAAGACCTAATAAGGTCTTGGGGTTAAAGTATGGTTTACAAAGCATGCTTACCTATATTCTTTCAACTATTTTTTTTTAAAGGTTACTGTTTCAATCTTTGGCCATGATGTCTTATTTGCAAGCTTTATGTACATATATTTTTTCACTTTCTTCATGACAAATATAATTGGTACTTTGAGACCATTTATTGGAGAAGGGAGAGTGATGCCCAATTTGTTGGTGAATGGCTTGTGAAGATAGATTAAAAACCTTTGCCAGAGTTGGAACTGATTGCCTTTGCTACTACTGACTCACTGGGTATTTTATAAGCACAACATGTGTATATAGGCATTCATATAGAATCATAGTTGCATTTATAACTATACATGTATAAAGAGGCAGAAAGGAATAAAGTTTAAAAGAGGAAGTACTGAGGTGAAACTGGCAGTGTTCATAGTTACTAGTGTGAACAAACCATCTTAGCAGTCTAGAATTCACATGTAAAGTCAGCTTTGTGCCCACAGTGCTGAGTTAGTGTTACCTGATAGTAAGTTATTACCATTGATTTCCCAGTTGTTGACTTTACAACATTCTGAATTTCATTACTATCCTTTAAAATTTTGTTCATAACAGTGGCATCTGTGTTTGAATGTCTCATATTACATGAGAGTGTAATATAAACCTTAGGTAGTGAGGAGGGGGTTAAGGAGGTGGATCACTTGGTAAAGTGCCTGCCATGAAAGCATGAGGACCTTAGCTAGATCCCCAGTGTCCAGGTAGAAAGTCATCTGTAACGGATCCCAGCACTGGGTGGGTGGAGAAGGGAGGACTCCTGAAGCTTCTTGGCTAGCCACCCTGACCAAATTCATTTGAGCTTCATGTTTAGTGGGAGGCCTCTGGCCTCCATATATACACATGTATGTACCCAGACTAATGAACACACCCTTCAAAAAAAGGGAGAAAGGAAATGGGATCTTTTCATTGGAGAGTCTTGAGTCTGGATTTTTGAGTTTCCTCAAATAGAACATTTCCTGGTGTTACTTTCCTTTTTGTGTGTATGCTCACATACTTGGAGAGCCTCTGTTAGTCTTTTGTGGGTTTTTTTTTTTTTTTTGAGACAGGGTCTTACTACGGATCCCTGGCTGGCCTGGAACTTGTTATATACAGGGGGCTGGCAGTGAACTCATAGAGATCCATCTGCTTCCCCGGTACTGGGATTAAGGGTATGTGTCACCATGTCCAGTTAAGTGTCATCTTGCCCTCTCTTTAATTTTCTCTCCTTTCTCCTATCACAAACTCAAAATTTTCAGCTTCTACAGAAAGTTGTAAAAGCTAATAAAATAATTTTAAGTTCACATAAGTAGATATGTATAAAACATGTTATATTTGTTTAAAGATTGTTTCCAGCAATTTGAAAAATAAGGGAAAAGTCACTCATGATGATTTTTGAAACAAGGTTCTTCACAATTCATCATGTAGCTGAGATGTTCTTGAACTCCTGATCTTCCTGCTTCCACCTCCTAAGTGCTAGGAATACGGATTTGCACCACCAAACCCAGCTTGAAAAGTCACCCAGAATCCTATCACCGTTATATAATGATGGCATTAAATATTATTATAAAATTAAAATGTCTTACATGTTTTTGCAATAATGCTGAGGTATCTTATTGTTTTACATATACAAAATTTAACATTATAAAAGTTTTATTCTGCCTACCCCTAGTTCAAGTGTATGTTATTTTCCACACTGTTAGTTCATACCACTATATAAAGATTCTTAGTTGATGAACATTAGCACAATGATAATGTCTCAAATGGAAGCTGATTTTTCTTAGTAAGATGCAAAAAGTTAAGCTTAATGAGGACAAAATCTCATGTTTGGTTAAAGTCTTTAAATTGATATTAAAATAGGCCAAGTATAATGGCACATGCCTATAATTCTAGGACTCATTAAGTTGAGACAAGAGAACAGCAAGTTTGAGGCTAACTTGGGTTAGTTACATAGTCAGGGCTAGCCTGGGTTATGTAGTGAGACCTTATTTCAAAACATCTGTTTATAGCTTAAAATTCTTTTTTAGTTAAAAAGTTTTTGAAATTTTTATGTGTAAATGTGTGCCTTAGTGTATGTATATGCAACACATGAGTGAACAGCTCTGTGGAGATCAGAAGAGGACTTTAAATTCCCTTAAACACTAACTTGAGGGTTGAGAGCTGCTGTGTGTAGGTTCTGGGAACCCAACTCTTTCTTCTGCAAGAGCAGTAAACTGTCCTAACCTCTGAGTCAGCTCTTCAGCCCCTGTAGTTTTTTTTTTTTTTCCTCAGTTGTTTTGAGACAGGGTCTCCTTGTGTCCCCTGCTGGCCTGGACTTGCTATGGAGACCAGGCTGGCCTTGATCTCACAGAGATCTGCCTGCCTCTGGGATTAAAAGCTTGTCACCATACCTGGTTCCCCTGTAGCTTTTGAAAATTAAATAGGCATTAAATTCTGTTTCCTTAGTTATTTCTAATAATTATTTTATAAACAATGACTTTATATATATATATATATTTTTTTTTTTTTTTTTTGATGTGTATGTATGTGCCAGCATATCTGCCATGTATACAGGTACCCAACGAGACCTAGAAGCAGATGTCACATCCCCTGAAGCTGGAGTTACAGACAGGTATTAGCCATCTGATGTGGATTCTAGGAACTGAACTTGGGTCATCCAGAAAAGAGGAGCAAGTGCTCTTTACTGAGCCATCTCTCCAGCCTTCTGTGTTTACTAAATCTCTCATTTCAAGGATGACATGTTTTCAAAGATAACTTAGGTATCATAATTGTAATTAATACTATATACTTGATAATTATTGAGTAGTACATATTTTAAGCTCTTTACCCATTTTAAAATGTATATGCCTTTCAAAACTTGTATAACACAATTTTTGTCAATTTGAAAATTAAAAACTGGACGTGACAGTCCTGCACCTATGAATCTTTAAAGGATGGTTGAGGAAAGGAAGTGCTTAAAAAGAATATTCCTTTAAAGAATAGAAGGAAATTAAAATACATTGGTGCTACTTACTAGAATGGAACTTTGGCATGGAATGTGTGAAATATATAGTTACGTATTGAGTGTACCTAATCCATAAGCACTTTATGAATATTGATATTTAGGAAAATGAATATGCTGCGGAGTAAGAAAGATGCTGGAGAAGAAATACCAAAGCCTTGTGGGTCTTCAAAGAGTTCTCAATTTGGGGAATATTGTTCTTTAATTTGTAGTATGTTGGAAATGGATCAAAAAGATTGAAAATTTAGGAAAGGGTTTTAGATTTCATTACTTGTAACTTGTTTTTCAATGTTTAGGCATAACATACATGTAGAATTATGCAAATCTGTTGAGTAAATTCTGGATTTTTACATAAGAATACACATAGGTATCTTCAGCCTAGAACCTAGATCATGATAAAAAACATTTTCCTCCCTGAAAAAGGTGTTGTGTGCTGCCTTCTAGTATCTCCCCCTTGTAGATGGAACCACTGGTCTGACTTCTTAGTTCTGTATGACCTGTGTATGGCAGGTATGTTTTCCTTTAGCAGGATAGGAGATGTTGAGTGTTTTCTACTCTTTGTCTGTCATGGAGATGAATCAAATGACAGCTTTTGTTTCCTTTTTCCTGTCAATGTGGTTTATGCAAACATTATAGAGGAGCATCATAGTTTTCATGACTAGTAACTCTTTGGAGGTTAGTTTTGTGATCTGAGAATTTGTTTAGAATGTGGATTTGAATTATCTCAGATAACATGGGGGTCTGGCTTGCTTTATAGTATCTCTAGGCACACAGCTAGGAAGGACATGGATTACCTCCTTATATAGATGTCTTTTGAAGCCTTTTAAATAGTAACTTCTAGGCATTGTGTAGGTTAATTGTAGATGTATCAATAACTTGTTTTACTTTGTTATACAGTTAAGTATACACCTTTAAAGATTCTGATTTTTTTTTAACATAAATAACTAGAATGTTACTTTATGGGCAGTTGCATAAGAATCTGGTTTAAACCTGTAAAGGAGACTTTGTCAACTAAAAAGAAAAAAAGAGAAATAGAATTGTTGATCATGATTTATACTTCTGCTTAAATTAGGGTTTTTTGTTTTTCAGTTGGGACCAGTAGTTATACCATTGCTGTTAATACTAAGCAGTAGAAACTTTACTATGGCATAATATTGAATTGCTGCTTTGGGGAAAAAGAATTTCTTTTTCTGAAATCTGGATGACTTAAAAGTAAAACGTACATTAGAAAGAAAACATGTGGCTTTACATTCTATTGCACTTAGTTTTCGGTAATGAATCTACTGTACATTCTGTAGATATTGGCATGAAAAGACTTCATCATTAGGATTTAGATTATGAATGCTTTTGAGCCCATAATAAAGTATTTTTGTCTTTTGGAATAAGTGTGTTTAATATATCATTACTCTAAGAATTTTAATAATTGTCTTGAAGGAATGGTAAACTTCATTTGCTGACTTTTCTCGTAGTAGATTAGAAGACAAAAAATTAGCTAAATTAGGTATTGAAAAAGTACATGTTTTTATCTCTAAAGAGTTAAGATTTTATGGGCTAGAGAGATGGCTCAGTGGTTAAGAGCACTGACTGCTCTTGCAGAGGACCTGGGTTCAATTCCCAGTACCCACGTGGTGGCTAACAACCATCCAGGGGAGCCTTGGTGTTGTCACCTGACCCCCGTGGGCATTGAAAGACATGTGACACATTCAGGCAATACACTCAGACACAAAGTTTAAAAATATTTTTTAAAATTAAGATTTTTATACAAAGTTGTGTGTTTGGAGGGCTGGTTTTAGGAAGTTCACAAAAATTCAGCATAAGTTAGCTTTAGGAATTGACTTCTAGTTGAATGTGGTGGAGCCTGCCTTTAATCCTAGCACTTGGGAAGCAGAGGCAGTTGGATCTTTGTGAGGCCAGTCTGGTCTACATAGGGAGTTCCAGGGCAGGCGTCTATATTTGGGAAATTTGAGAGTATGTTTAATGTTATGTGTTGTTTTGATATTTATTTGTGAATTTTGTTTTTGGAAATTTGATTTTTCAGGAACATCTTTGTGTGATTTACTCCCCAGTTTTCATTTGTTTTAGTTTGGGTTAGTTACTGTTCACTCCAGTTAGGAATGCTCATACATAGAGAACAGAATGCAGTTTCTGCTCAAAGTGCTGATGATATTTGAAATTTCTTGGAGAGTACTTAATTATGCTACTGTACTGATGTGAAATAAAAGTGTGAATAGTGTGAGTGAATTAGCAAAAGTAATTTTTTGCTAAAATTTTGAAGCTTTAGTATGAATAGATTAGAAAGCGAAGAGACTCACCAAGGGAGAAATGGTTGTTAAAAGAATATCACAGTGATGGGAATTCTAGAATGCAAGTATTTTCCTAATTGGAGTCCATTTTAAATAAAGATAATAAAAAGTAATTGATGAGATTGTGCATCAGTTGGAGGAACCTGGCTTTGCTTTGAAATGCAAAATAAGGGTTCTACAGATGTTTTTGGCCAGAATTGCATGAAAAAATATAAGAAAAGTTAGCTAGAACATGATTGGAAATGTTATTGAAGTGAAGGGGGTCAGAATAGGGGTGATCATCTTGATGGCTGGGTGGGAGATACATTAAGAGCAAGGAAGGATGAGTATTTTAAAAATAGAGCACAGGAAGTACTGAAGCTCACGTGTGTATGTAGTGCAGTATTAAAGTGAAACAGATTGTTGCTGGGCAGATGACTTAGTAAACTGCTTGCTATATAAGAATGAAGATTAAAAAGCTATGCCTAGGTTCCTTCATCTGTCACCTCAGCACTAGGGAGTGGGGAGTAGGGGGGTGGGAAGTGGAGGGACTTTGCTCACAGGTCAGTCTAGCTGAACTAGCAAGCTGCAGGTTCAGTGAGACCCTGTTTCAGAAGGAAGGTGATAGAGGAAGACACCTGACATCTATTTCTGGCTTCTACCAGGCACATGTACCACACATGTGCACACCAGAAACAAACACCCAATAAAAAATATACATACATATAAAATGGAAGACATCTACCATTTTCTGGTATTCAACAATTTAGTTGGGGATAAAGTTTACATAGTTTACAGCAAGAGTTATATAAATCTTAAGATACATCTCCCTTTTTCCATAAAAGACTCACTGAATTTAGCAGGTTTTTGTTACTAAGTTTAATGTGAGAACTAACTAAAACCCAAGAAAAGTTTTGCTGTAAAGACTGGAATCTGAATTAAATACATTTGAGATGAGTATACTTGAATGATGAATTTTTAATTATAGTAATATATGTTAGCTATGCTATAACAGACCTTCTGATTGATAATTTAGCTGATAGAAAAACAGGAGAGAAATAAAAGTTAATGATCTGGACTATTATATTTTTATTATTAAATAGATACTTGTTTTTAAATTTAGAAGTGGGACTGGAGAGATGGATGGCTCAAGAGATTAAGAGCATTGACTGCTTTTGTAGAGGACCTGGGTTTGATTCCCAACACCCACATAACAACTGTCCTTAGCAACTCTAGTTCCAGAGGCTCCAGTGCCTTCTTCTGACCTCTTCAGGCATTGTACGTGTGTACACTTACTTTCGTGAAGGCAAATAAAGTAAAAATAATAAAATAAAATTTAGGAGTATTTGGAAACTCTTTTTGAATGTTCTTTTTCTCCTGTACTGGCTATGGGAACCAGGGCTTCATGTGTGGCAGGCAAGTATTTGCCACTGAGCTGTACTCTCTCTGCAACAGTAGGAGAAAAATGCTTAAAAATTTAATTCCCTGGACAGTAGTATTTTTTTACATAGAGATTTAAGATATATTTATCTTTGTCAGAATTTTAAGAACCCCCCCAATTGAACATGTATTATGCTTTATAATATATAAAGACAGATTATTCTTAAAATAGAAATGTTAGAAAAACTTAAATTCCACAGTAATATAAAATCTATATAAAATATAAAAATATGTAAAATATAAAATAAAATATATAAATCTTTTACATTTTTTAAAAATTAAGAAATGCGACAGGTTTTGGAGTTAATGGAGCCCTAGAGTTTTTAAGGTAGTAATGTGTTTGTTTTAAAATAATAAATTTACATTTTAGTCAGTCTGTTACCATTAGTTTGCGGTTAGTAAAGGTATTAATAGTTTCTAAGAACATGTTAAAATACAGAGTTGTATTTGACTGGCCAGGTTGCCTATTGCTGTAACTCAGCAGCTGGAACAATGAAGATGTGAATGTGGAAACTGATGAGTGTTTACTTAAATATGAATTAAATAGCCACTTATTATCAACTTCCCACCAGAATTGTAACAAAATATTAAAAAAAACAAGATAGAGGATCTTAGCACAAAACTGAAAGAGTGATCACTAGAGTAAAACCTGGGAACAAATTACAGTTGTGCAGAGAAAGCTGACTTCTGCTGTCAGTTTAATTGGTGTAGAATTAGTCATATTATGGTGGCAACAGGTACTTCGGAAAGAATTTTCTAAAAGTGTGTGACAGACAGGTTAACACTCTTGGGAACAGTAATTCTCTTAACATTGAATTGGAAGATCTCTGTAGTTGGAAATAATTAGGTACAGGTCAGGGTAAGGGTATCATACCTAAAATCAGGGAGGATTGAATAGATACCTACATGTTAAACTAGAAATCAATGACAGCCTCTTTTCTCCATTCAGCTCTGTCAGAATCCTATTCCCAGATATGAGATCGGAAAATTCATCCTTTTACAGCAAGCTGATGAAATAAAGGAAAAGCAAAAGCTCAGTTGGTAACAGATGAAGATCCATCAGGTAAATGACTCAGATTGATTGAATCATAGTGGTACCTACCCATAAACAGTTACTAAGCAACCTTTGAGTGCTTACTCTTAAAATAAGGGGTTAAGGCTCACCAGACATTTGAGAATAACCGTAAAAGAGAGAAAGAAGTAGAAACTCTGGGAAAAGAAAACTGAAAAATGAGGAAGCGCTCTTAAGAAATTCAGAATATGAAATAGAAGGGTGGGATGTTTAGGATATTAAACAATAGAAGAGTTAGAAATTTAGAGTTGAGAGAAATTTTCCAAGAAAAGGAATGTAAAGTAGGAGAAAATAAAATCAAGAGTACATTTGGAGGTTCAGAATAGGAAAAGCAATGAGAAGATGAGTGGAGCAAATCAATGATTGAACAGAAGAATCAAGTTTCCATAATGTAAGCGTTCATGGAAACGAAGTGTGGCAGTGTACACCTTAATTTCAGGTACTAGGGTGGCAGAAGCAGGATTGCCTGCCTGGACTATGACTAGGTCGAGGTCTCCCTGGGAAATTTAACAAGGCCATGTCGCAAAAAATGAAAAAATAAATGAGCCAGGGGCTGGGCTCGATGGCTCAGTTGGTAGAGTGAGAGCACTTGCCCGGCATGCCCAGGTCCTTTGGTTCGTTCCCCAGGAAAATACACACAGACTCATAGAATGGTCAACATAGTGTTTGGAAAAGTACACATTGAAGTTTTAGAGATCAGAAAGGGAAGGTCCTAAATGATCATAAAAATATTATGAATCAGCATTGGGAAGTGATTGGTAATAGACTGACACTTTCAAAATCTTATTTATTCTAAAGTTGTTCGTTCGGAGCTCTACCAACTTGTGGACTGCGGAAACAGGTATAAAAGCAGAGTGTAGTTAAAATATTTACTTCAAATGTACCATGGCTCAGGAAGTTACTCAAAAAATGATGGGGTAAACTACAGAGGAGAAGGATCTCCTAGAAGTCAGGGATGAGGAGAATTCCTGAATGATAATGAACAGATATCCAAGGACACACAGGCCTGAAGAGTAACCAGTTCAGATTGAGGCATATGGATACCATTGTTCTACATGGTATGTCCTTAGGTAAAACAAAATCCCAGAAATGCTTGGAACCAGAACTTTTGCATATTTCAGCTGTTGGTTGTTTGGAATATTAGGGATTTATCCATAGAGCATCAAATGCTCAAAAATTTTGGATTGCTAGGTCCTCTGCAAGAACACTCCCCAGAATTCTCTTCAGCCTCCTAAAATGTTTTTTAAAACTGGGTTCAATTCCCAGCATCCACATGGTGACAAAGAACTGTCAACCGTCCATAACTTCAGTTTCAGGGAAATCTAATGCCCTCTTTTGACCTCCTTGACCTCCACGGGCAGTGCCTGACACCAGTGCACTTAACATACGTGCAAGCAATACAGTAATACACACAAAATAAAAATAATAAAATACTTAGAAATTGTATGTATATGAATGTTTTTCCCACTTGTGTGTTAATGCCCCTGTGGTGTGCAGTGCCTACAGAGGCCAGAAGAGGGCGTTGAATCCCAAAGAGATGGAGTTAAAGATGGGTTCTACCTGACCTGTGGGTGCTGGGATCTGAACTCAGGTCCTCTGCAAGAACAGCCAGTTCTCTTTAGTACTGAGCCATCTCTCTAGCCCTTTGTTTTTAAATACATTTTTGAATAGTTATAGTTTCCTTCTAAATATTACATCATTTATATCATCCCATAGGTTTTGGTCTTTTTGTTTTCATTTATTTTGTTTTCATTTATTGATGTTATATGACTTCTTTGGCTTATTTAAAAGTTGGCTGTTTAATTTTGATACATATTACTTTTCAAGATTTCCTTTCCTTAGTGATTTCTACTTTTATTTCATTGTTGTTAGAGAACGAACTTCATTTGCTTTCAGTCCCTTAAAGTTTTTTGAGACTTGTTTTACTGCCTAGTGTGTTGTACTGGAAGCTGTTCCTTGCTCACTGAACAATCTGTTTGCTGCTGACATTGCTGGAATGGTCTCTAGGATTTTTGTTAGTATAGCTGCTTTATGCTATTCAATTCTGTTTTGAGCTGTTCTTTGAAATGATATTTGTCCTTTCACGTGGTTTCTGCCTCATGTTCTTTGGAGCTGTTTTTAAAGGTGTGTATATTGTGTGTGTGTGTGTGTGTGTGTGTGTGTGTGTTTATAATGAAAGATAGTCTTGATTGAGCTTTTCATTATAAAATGTCCTTTAAATTATTTTGACCCATTTTTATTTTAAACATATGTGTGTTTTACTTGCATGTATGTAAATGTACCATAGGATATCACCAAAGGCCAGAAAAGGACATTGAGTCCCCTGGAACTGGAGTTACTTTGTTAGCTACCATGTGGGTGTTTGGAGCTGAACTTAGGTCCTCTGAAAGAGTAGCCAGTACTTTTAACTGCTGAACTGCCACTTTAGTTCATAAAATGTTCTTTTTGTCTGTAGAAATCATTGATGTCTTAATCTCTGCCATCCCACTATCTTTTGATCACTATTTGTGTGATGTGTCTGTATTTATCTTTTTTCCTTTCAACTTTTACCTTTGGATTTGAAGTATGTGAATTTATTTTGCTTATTCTGCTAATCCCTGATTTTAATGGGACTGCTCAGTTAATTTGCATTTAATGTAATTATTAACTTGCATTTAATGTAATTGGTGAAAGAGAATATATGTCTACCTTATTGCTGTTTGTTTTCAGTATGTCTTAATATTTTTGTTGTTGTTCTGCATTTCTCTAGGATTTTCTTGTGTTAAGTAGATGTTTTCTAGTGTACCCTTTGAACTGTTATTTTAAGCCTGATGTGGTGGCACAGACCTTTAATTCCAGTGTTTGGGAGGCAGAGGCAGGCAGATCTGAGTTTGAGGCCAGTCTGATTTACATAGTGTGTTCCAGGTCAGCCAGAGGTACATAGTGAGACCTCATCTAACATAAATAATAAATAAATAAAAATGAAAAATATAAAAAATTAAAGTGTTATTTTATTCTATGTATCTTCTACACTTTATAGTCACCTTGAAAATTAAAACTGCTTCAGTCTTCCTCATGTTAATATCAAATTACTATCAGAAGTTTTTACTTTCTCCCCTTTCTTTGTACTGCTGTCACACAGAAGAGGTAGGTTTTAAAAATCAGATAGAATAAAAAAGCCACAAACAAAAAGAGTACTGTCTTCTGTTTACCATGTAGTCACCACAGTCTTGATCAGGTGGATTGAGGTTATTCTTGTATCCTGAAGGGCACATATTAAGATTTGTGTGTGAACTGTGTTTTCTGTTTTTTTGAATGTTCCCATTGCCATCAGGATGCTGTGTTTCTGATGGAACTCAAATTGTTAATGTTGTAGAATCTGGACTTGTTTCCTCCATGTCTTTTCCCATTCTTTGTCTTTTGATCACTGCATTGTCATGTGCTTTGATATAAGTCTCTTTATCTTTAATTTCTTGAGCTTTTAATAGGATGTCTAGGTAATATTTTCCGTTAAATGTGGAATAATTTTCTGTCATTTCCCGCATTGTTCTTTCTGCCCTGTAGCCTTTCTTTACCTCTGTGCGAGTGTGCATGCTCAGTGTCATCCTGCAGGTCTCTCAGTGCCTATGCCTTATTTTTCATTTACTTTTTTTTTTGTTCCTCAAGTAGGACAATCTCAGTAGCTCTATTTTCTTGTTTTCCTTTTGTGTGTGGTTTTTTTGTTGATCTATAGTTCCAGTGCAGTTTTTCATTTTAGTTACTGTGCTTCCAAATGGCAGAATTTTTTGGTTTACTTTTCATAATTCCCATCTTATTGGTTGCCTCTTTGAGAGTCATCTGTTTCATTCATTAGTAAGAGTAGTTAATTCTTTATACATGGATGTCCTTTTATTCTTTGAATATATAGTTTTAATTTTTAAGTTTTATGTGTTTTGCTTGCATGTAAGTGCACCACGTGGCTGCAGAGACCACAGAGGGCGTTTCATCTCCTGGAATTCAGGTTGTTAGCCGTATGTGGATGCTGGAACCTGAACCTGGGACCTCTGCAAGAGCAACCAGTGCTCTTAACTGCTGATCCATCTCACCATATAATTCTTTAAATGTATTTTTACAAACTGGTTTTAAAAAGTTGTCTAGTCAAGGTCAGGGTCCTGGTTTCCTTAGGGTCGATTTTTTTTTTTTTTTAATTCTTACCATATTTTCTGGTAAAAATTGTATATTTTAAATAATAATGGAAACTTCGATAATCATACCTTCCCTCTGTGTTTGTTTTCATCATTGCAATTTCATAAAAATTTTTTTTTGATTACATTACCATGAAAATCTCTGTCAAGTTAGGTTTAGTGGTCAGCTGATGACTGGAGAGTGATCTCCTTAAGTGCCGGAGATCAAGACATTTTCCAGTCTTTGTTGAGGTTGTCTAACACTTTCAACACTTAACCCCCAAGTTTAAAACTCCTTCTCTTCATTTCTTGCTAATGCTCACCTCAAGGTAGGCCAAAAGTGAGCACTTAGAGACTTACTCAGGTCTTTCTGGTATGTGTGAGTCCTGTCTGTAATGTGTTCTTCTCCATTTATTGATATTGGCAAGTAGGACTAAGGTAAAAGTATTTTCACATCAGTAGATTTCCATCTTGAGCTTTGGCTTGGTCGGTGTTCATTGTTGTGTGAGTGCTCTGTTGTCTTCACATGGATGACTTTTTGTGTTCTTTGTTGAATATCTCAGTAGATCTCAGTGGGACAGTTGTGATTACCTGTTCTAGAGTGATCACTGGGTACTCTGACCTCATTGTTAAGACTCTTTTCAGCTAAAGAAAGTAAGTAACCCCTTTGCCATTGTCCTTTGTACATTTCCCAAGGAGGATTTTTGTTCTCTTACTTGGATCTGTATTCCCATCTGTGAACAGATTACCAAGGCCAAGAGGACAAGGTGTTCTAAGATCAGCCTGGTCTTATTAATCCCTATATCCAGGACCCTAGGACTCGTGCTGCTTGGATAATTATGAATATTTTATTTCTTGCTGGATGTATGGCAGCAGCAGGCTCTTCTGAGGGTTTCATTAACAAATAGGAGTGATAGGCAGGGTACAGGATTGCTCAGTGATAGTTTTTGTAGATTTGGGAATGTCTTAAAATTTTTTTTTTGTATTATTTGATTCTATACTGCTGTTTAACAACAGAAAAAAATATTATTGACTGGTGACATTGAGAAAAATATTTGCCCAATTCTCCTATCTCTGATTTTGAAGAACTTATAATAAAATGTTTTGTAGAGTTGAATAAAATATCTTTTTTGGGGGGTCACTTTTTCTTTGTCTTTAAAAGTGAAGACATTAAGATCAGATGTTACTTTAAAGCAAATCTGAGGCTAAGAAAATTGAATTATGTGTTATTATAACACCTATGAATCAGCCAGGTGATGTTTTTGGCTTTGGCCAGGCCTGTTGATAAGTCTGAGTTTAGCAGCAGGTCTTTTCTTGACATGTTTTGGGGAGTCAGTTGGCTGTAGGCTGACCTAGGGTTCAATGAGATAGCTGAGATGTCTGGTCAAGCCTCCAGCAGATTAAAGGGTATGTCTATGATGGCAGTATGATTCTGTAGAAGCATGCATGT
Organism: Eospalax fontanierii; assembly: GCA_035773235.1. NCBI lineage: Eukaryota > Metazoa > Chordata > Mammalia > Rodentia > Spalacidae > Eospalax > Eospalax fontanierii. Next base: position 25,353,789 of record CM069543.1, on the reverse strand, counting down.
TTTGGGCATTCTGCTGTAATTCCTTATAAGGATAGTCTAGGAATTATGAAGTTGGAGAAAATACTCAGCCTCTTGAGTCATTGCCAAATGGATGAACAATGGTGTGATGCAGAGTAGAGCATATTGTTACAATTGTGTTTTAATTCACTTGTAAAAGTAGATTAATTTTTAATATTCTTACTCTACTTGAACAGAAGTTTTGTTTGGGTAAAGATACAATTATATGCATACACACATACCTCTACATATATAATCTCAGCCTGTTTAGTGGTACAGATGATTCCATTGTATTTGTTTCATAGATTATATTATGGAATTTTTGGAAGCACTGTTTATGTATTGAATTACTAATTTTAGATAGATGTTGGTAAATTATTAGTTAAGAGATCATTGATTTCTACTTCACTCTTGTTTGTAAATGACAATGTCCTTTCTGTGTTTATTATCATTCTGACTTTTTGAATATGAGATGAGATTTTTTTTCCTAAATTCATTCCTTGACCTGTTTTGAATTTTTAAAGTTATTGATGTATAATTGACAAATCACATGTTATTTGAACAGATTTGAATGGTAATGATCCTGTCCTTTCCTTTTAGAATCTTTCCTATGTCTGGTGTTAATCCTTCCTATTGTACCTCCCTTTGTGCCCATACAATGACTGATCTGCGTTCTATAATGTGTAGGATAGTTTGTATTTCCTTTAATTTTATATAAATAAAACGATAATTCCTTGTACATGGAGCTTTTCCCTTAGCATAATTATTTTAAGATTCAGACATTCACTTTACCAACCCTCAGTGTGATGGTCTTAATGATTGTAGCCAGTCTTATAGTTTTGTAGTGATAACCTCATTGTGGCTAGTGACAAAGGATACCATGTATCTCTTTATGTACTTACTCATCATTCATAAATGCTATGCTATTCATAATAGCATAATAGCATTCATAAAATGAAATGCTATTTTACATCTTCTCTGTAGTTTTTAATAGAGTTATTTGACATGCAATAAAACACATTTGTAATAGCCTCCCATTCATATTCATGGAGGATTGGCTACCAGACCCTTCAAGATTCCAAAATATACAGTGTTCCAGTCCCTTTTAAAATGGCATAGCATTAGCATGTCCTTCTCTCTACTTTAATCTCTTGATGACTTACAGTACCTAATACAAACTAAATGCTATGTAAATAGCTGATAATACTGTGTTGCTTAGGGAATAAGAAAAGAGTCTACATGTTCAGTACAGCTATAACTTTTGAGTATTTTCAGTCTGTTTGATTGAATCCATAGGAGCACAATTTGACAAGTTTGATATATGTACAAACCCAAGAAATGAGCACCATAAACAAGATAATACATTTGCCACCCTCCAAAGTTTTCTGATGTATCCTGTAATTCCTCAGAGTTCTTTCCTCTACTGCATTTCCCTTTTGAGTTTACCTTTTAAGTAGCCTATCACTTGGGATTACCTTTTCTCCCTGCTGAATCAAGATCCCTTTATAATTGCTGTTACCCGAATTATGAGATTTTCCCCTCTGTCTAAAGGAATCAGGCATAATTTGTTTCTTTTTGAGTCTAGGACAGTATTTTCTCCCTTCTTTTTGGATGACTTTGTGGTGTGGCTAATTTCCTTATAGGATTGCTATAATTACTGTGGAGCTGGACACTTAGATGTTCTAATTCTTTTGTTCTTCACTTGTAATGGCTGTCTTGGGTTTTTGTAAAATTTTTATTTTATGTGTATGAGTGTATTGCCTACATGCATGTAAGTGCACCTGTGTCATGCAATGCCTGTGGAGGTCAGAAGAGGGCATTGGATTCGCCGGAACTGAAGTTATGGAAGTGTGTTAGCTGCCTTGTGATGCTGGGAATCGAACTTGGGTACTCTACAAAGCCAGTGCTCTTAACTGCTGAGCCATTTGTTCAGCCCAATCTTGCTTTTGGAATTTGCACCTAAATCTGTCAGAGGTACTACAACATTTGCCCTGGTCAGCTAGTGTGTGGACCTTGGGCACGTCCTTTCTTCAGGCATTGAATTGCTACTTCATTTATTTCCCTTCTTTAATGTTTACCATCAGTAGTTGCTTGGTGTCTACTACCTGAAGACTGATTACATATATGTATATATCTTTGGGTTTTGTCGGCTTTTCAAGCAGGAGGACAAAGCTAATTTCTGTTATTCCACCTAAGTCATTGTGTATTTTTCCCCTTATATATTTGTATTGTGGGAAGAAACATATAACATTAAGGCTGATCACCTTAACTATTTATGAGTGCATCCATGTATGCAATGCCTGTGGAGGCCAAAAGAGGGCATTGGATCCTCTGCAACTGGAATTCTAGGTGGTTGTTAGTTGCTTTATAAGTTCTGGGACGTAAACCTGGGTCCTCTGCAAGAAGAGTAGATCTCTTTAACTGCTGAGCTAGTACTTGAGCTCCCAAAAATCTTTTCATTGGCTTATTTTTGTATTTATCTTTAGAGAATTAGTTTTTCAAATCCTTTGCCCATTTAAAAAATTAAGTCTTTTTTTTTTTGTTGTTATAAATCCTCTGTGTGTTTTGGGTATTGGTTCTTTATTAGATATATGATTTATGAATACTTTATTACGTTCTTTGTTGTTTATATTGATGTGTACATGTTTTTAAATTTGATAAGGTCCTATTTGTCATTATTCAGCTTTTTTGTCTTTTGGTGTCCTGTCAGGGAATCATAGGTAGGTCCAATGTCCTGAAACCTTTTCTTTTTTCTTCTAGGAGATTAATATTTTTAGGTCTTAGAATTTGGACTTTATCCATTTTGCATTAATTTTAATATTTGGTGTAAGGTTCTGTCTTTTGTATGTAGATAGTGGGTTTCTCAAGGCCAAATTGAATTTTGTAAATTTCATACAATATAACTTGATGGTATTTAGATCCCTTCTCCTATTTACACTTCCCCTGATTGCTTCCCCACTTAATTTAATGTACTTTGCTAAATACATAAGACCTATAGAGTCTAATCTGTGTTTCCAAATGTCCTTAAGTATTGGCCCATCCACTGGAGCCTGGTTAACCTACCAAGAATTCCATGCTTGAAGGAGGCAGTCTCTCCCCCATTCAGCAGCTATCCATTGTAATGATTTCCTTAGGTTGAGTTTGAATTTCTTACCCATTTCCCCATGTTTATGTTACGATTTTGTCTAGTTTGAGCTTTGTGAATGCTGTCATGATTGTTGTGAGTTCATATGAGTAACTGACCAGCTGTCTGGAAGACTTATTTCCTTGTGGTCATCTACCGCTTCTGGCTCTCAGAATCTTTCTTCTTCCTCTTCTGTGATCCTTGACCCTTGGGAGGCAGAAGTTTGATATCCGTGTCCTACTCAGGCAGCCTCTTGTTCTTTGCATATTGGTCAATTGTGGGGTTCTCTGTTAATCACCATTTGCATAAAGATCCTTCTCTGAAAGATGAGAGTTGAGCGATGCATTAATTTGTGGGTATAACAATAAGTATAACTATTTAGTAGAAAACTGTTGTTAGGCTCTTCCCTGTCTTGTGGTCTGGCTAGCCTCAGGTTCCTAATATCAATGTCAGGTATGGACTTTACCATATCAAGTGGACCTTAAAATCAATTTGAGAGTGGTTGGTTACTCCCATAATATTAGGCCACTGTTCAACCAGTAAGTATATCTTGCTAGTCCAGGACATTTCTTGAAGAGACTGTCCTTTCCCAACTGTAGTTTTGGCATGTTTATGAAAAACTGTTTAGTGGTAGGATTTATTTGTGAGTTATTTTGTCTCATTGATTTTTTTTTTTTTTCCACCGATTTGTCTTTAAGTCATTCTACTACTCCATTCTTTAGTATTGCCTTGTGAAATGTTCTGAAATAAGGAAGTGTGCATTCTCCAACTTCATTTTCAAGATTGTTCTGGCTTTTTGGGTTCCCTTGGACTACATACAAATTTAAGGATGTTTATTTCTATTTTTACAAAACTTTCATGAGCATTTGATAGGGATTGCACTGATTTGTAGATTGCTTTATGAAGGTTTTATTTTTTTACTACATTATGTCTTTGCCTACATGCAGTCAACCATGTTTTAATTTCAGTAATGTTTTCTAGTTTTCCTAGTGTTTCTTTTTTACTTGGTTAATCCCCAAATATACTTTTTTGATGCTATTTTAAGGGGAATTGTTTCCTCAGTCTTTTAGGGTTGATCATTGTTATGTATAAAAACAAGTTTTTAATGTGTTAACTTTATATTCTGATATATTACTAAACTTATTAATTAGGTATAACAGGGTTTTATTTTGGAACCTTAAAATCATTTTTCAGATACAAGCCTATCACAGTCAGAGACAATTTTACTTTTTCCTTTCTGAATTGGATGCATTTTATTACTTGCCTAATTTCTTCGTTAGAATTTTTGATACTATATCGAATGGTGAGAGTAGAAGGCATTGCCTTATTCCTCTTTTTTTCTTGTTTGTTTGTTTTTGAGACAGGGTCTTATTCTGTAGCCTGGATAGCTTGTAACTCCCTATCTAGACAAGGCTGGACTTGAACTGACAGGGATCCTTTTGCTTCTGCCTCTCAAGTGCCGAGATTAAATGCATGAGCCACCTGCCTTTGTTCCTGATCTTAAATGAAACACTTTGTTTACTCTGTGTACATTGTTAGCTGTGGGTTTTTCGGGTATGTAGTCATGCTTAACCTGAAGCCTGTGGGCTGCATGTGTACCAGGGTAGCTGTGAATATTGCCAAACACATTTCTATAAGATAGCATTATGTCACAAGTCAAAAGGTTGGACACCTCAACTGTGTAGTTTTATTACATTGAAGTGCTTTCCATTTTTAGTTTGTTTAGTATGTTATAATTAAGTGGTATTGAGTTTGATTAGATGGTTTTCTGCATCAACTGGATATTGATGTAATGTTTTCCTCTTATTTCCGTTGTTGATTGCCTAGATTGTTTTCATATGTTGAGCTAGTGTTACATTCCAGAAATAAGACCCTCTTGGCCATAAAATATAGCCCTTAGATGAGCTGTTGGAGTTATTTTGCTAGTACTTCGTTGAAGATTTGCATTGTTTGTTAGAGATACTGGACTGTATTTCTTGTGCCTTTAATTTTTGGTGAATTGTAACTAGGCTAGGTGACTCTTGCTTTTAATTGCAGCACTCTGGAAGCAAGCAGATCTCTGTGAGTTCAGTGCCAGCCTGGGTTACATAATGACCTCCAGGCCAGCCAGGGTTTTAGACCTTATCTAAAAAAAAAAAAATAAGGTGAGTTGTATGGCTTCATGATATGGCACATGCCTATAATTCTAAGCTTATGCAACATGTTAACATGCAATATGTTTCTCCCATACAATTTAATAAGAAATTAAGTTGTTTAGTTTCCACTTATGTATAGATTTTCTGCATTTCTTCTGTTGTTGGATTTTAGTTTTACTCTATTATAGTCAGATTTTTTAAAGAATGCTATTACTCTTAGATTTGTTGACACGTACTTTGTAACCTACCATGTTTTTTATTCTGATGACTTTTCTGAAATACCAGTGTTTCTTTTTAAAATTTTACGCATATAAATGTTTTACCTGCATTTATGTAAGTACCACATACATGTGTTACCTGAAGAGGCCAGAAGAAGGCATTGGATGTCCTGGAATTGGTGATATAAGATGGTTGTTAGCCACTGTGTGGGTACTGGGAATTGAACCTGTGTCCTCTGCAGGAGCAGCCAGTGCATTTAACCGCTGAGCCGTCTCTCTCCAGCCCCCCATGAAGAATGTTGAATTCAAAGAGTTGAGTAGTGTTTGAGGCATAGGTTGGGAAAGATGTAATGTTGATCCTAAACCACAACATTTGCTTAGAGAAATAAACTTTCATAATGTATTATGCAGAATACTTTGTATATTTCAAACTTTCTGAGTAGCTTTTAAATGTTTTGCTACTTTTATTAAGTCCATGAAGTCCCATCAGTTAATGTGCAGTTATTATTTGTTAAAAGTAAATTAAAAAATAAAAATTTAAATGTGTATAACATGTACTTGTGATGTTTTTGTCCAGCAAATGCATATAAAAGTGTTGCCCCCTTGATTTTGAGAAGAGCCAGATTTTTTTTTAAAAGCTGAAACTGAAGTTATTTCATTTGTATTATGTGTGGATATACTTTTTTGGTTTATTTTTGAGACAGTGTCTCCCAGTAGCCACAGCTGGCCTGGAATTCACCATGTAGAGCAGGCTGACCTTGATCTCACAGAGATCTGCCTCCTTCGGCCTCTTGATTGCTAGGATTAAAGGTGTGTACCACGAAGCCTGGTATACTTTTATTTGTTATTGCAATATATGTACAGAAAACAATATACTGTTTTAATAATTTCTAAGTGTATAGTTAATTTACAATGTCTTATAATCATGTGTATCCCCTTATGCATTAATCTACAGAGACTGTCATAATAAAATATCCAAGAGCGTGTAGGTGAAACAACTATTTGTGATGGAGGTGGAAGGTAAAGATGATGCAGGTTTTGTTTCTGCTAAGGCTTCTCTTGTAGGCAGCTTTTCTTCCTTGTGTGAACACTAGTTTCTCTTAGAAGGACACCAGTCATACTGAATTATGGCCTTATCTGTGGGACCTCTTCTAATTTATTTGCCTCCTGAAAAGCTCTTCCTCCACATGTAGTCATATTTGGAGGGAAGGATATATATATAGTTTCAATTTTCAGCACCTATATATGTACCCTAGGCTCTTCTTTATGAATTTGTCATTTTCAGTATATTTATTTCATTTGGCTGCTGTAACAAATCGCTACATATCAGGTGGCCTAAAAGAAGTAACAAGAATTTACTCTGCTAGTTCTAGAGGCTATCAGTTAGAAGTTATAGCTTTTCAGAAGGCTGTTCAGTGCCAACCTAAGAAAGTTACTGAGACTCTTGTCTCAGTTGAACAGAGCCAAAAAGCATCTGGGAATATAGCATTTGCCTAGTGTGTGGGAGGGCCTATGTTCAATGCCTAGTGATACAAGGAAAGGAAAAGTCAGAAATCATTAATAAGGACCAAAATGAGGGTTGGACACAGATGTTCTTCCTTTGGAGGCTTTGGACAAATATCCATCCCTTGCCTCTTCCTCATCTGCCCATATCTCTTCAGTCTTCAAGGCCAGCATTTTCACATTTTTATGCTGTCTTAGTGCCTTCTAAGTAGTCAGATTCTCCCTTACTTTCTTGTATGGTAACATAAGATTGTACATAAGACCTATCCAGATAATTCAGGGCTATTTGTCCATCTCAAATTTTTTTCCAACATTGAATGATTATTAAGTATACATACCATACTGTCTAGAAACCATTCTCTCCCATAATCTTGTGCATCTGGGACTATAGTAATATTGCAATCATCCTTACCCCACATCTTCAAATTAACATTCTCAGGCCACAACAATAAGTATAAATGGTTTCTATGCATAACTATATATGTATTATTAGGTCCAAGCATCTTCCTCTGTTCTTGTAAGGATTCTACTAACCCTCTTTATATAACATTGCATCTCATGCTTTTTAATTATATTTGTACAGAGTACAGACTCTTTTACTAGGCGACAGCATACAGGCTTCAGAGATGAGGACATTATCTTTTGTGGAGCTAGGTTTTAGCATATCATGTAACAACTTACAGTGGATGTCTACTGTTCTCACTGAACTTAGTCTGTAATAGGTCCCAATGTACAGTTCTGGGCAAGTGGAAGTTCATGGCATTGGGTGGCAGGACATATTCTCATCTCATCTAGAGATGGCAGAAAAATTGAGGTTTGTGATTATTTAATATGTGTAGTTCCCAAAATAGCATATATATTACCTTAGGAAATCCATCACCACCTCAGAAAGACCAGTTTGCAGGCACTGGTATAGACCCACAAAAGTGAAACTTTGGGTCAGAGCCTAGCAGTCTGTGTAATAAGTCATCCAGGTATTCTGCTACACAATAAAGTTTCTAAACTACCTTTCTAAATTACTAATATTAGTGTTCAAACTGTATTTGTTGATGTCTCTAATCTTTTCTGCTTCATACTAAAATTAGTCTAGAATTTCTGGTTCAAACTTTCCTTTTTGTAAGGTAGAAATCCTTAATACACAAATCCTGGTCTAATGAATTAGCTGACTCAGTAGAAGATAGTACTAGATGATTATTGTTAATTTTTACTTAAATATGGTTATTTCATAGTGTCAGTGTATCCAGAAGTGATCATTTCTCTTTAGTATTTGAAGATAAGAATTACATTAGTTTGGCTTTTACTTATATTATGTCCTAAAGAATTTGATATATAGCACAAAACTTGATTCTCTTATGCAGTCTACATTGTTGTAATTTTACTATGTGCTTTCCAGTTGGAGTACTACAATGAAGTAAGTTAATTTATGCCTTCAGTTTGTTCACACTGCAATTCAGAAAATACACAAGTAGGAACTGGAGAGATGGCTCAGTAATTAAGAGCACTGGTTGTTCCTGCAGAGGACCTGGATTTGATTCCAGCACCCATATGACAGCTAGCTACCTTCCATAATGCTAGTTCTGGCAGATCTGACACCCTTTTCTGGCCTTCAAAGGCATTGCATGCATGGGTGCACTTAACATACATGCAAGAGGAAACACTCATACACATAAAATTAATTAAAAAACAAGTATACAGGTAAACAGATCATTCACCATTTTAGAATTATACAGGTTTTACAATTATGGCAGTAATTGATAACCCTAATATAACACAGTTGATGGGATTAAAGAACAATCTGCCAGGATGACTAACTGAAATGTTGAAGAACTTGTTAGTAAAAAGTTGTTATTAGCAAAGTTAAACACAAAAGAAGGTAGGGAGAGGTAGATAATTTTAGTTGAACATGTGAAAAAGTATGGAAGCCAAGGGAGCCAGCAGTGGAGAAGGCTGGGATGTGTGTGTTTAGGGTAAGCACTGGAAAATGATCACTTATAGTTCTGAGAAGGACAGAATTGTGATGTTTTAAAATGGAGCAGTTACAGTGATCTAGGCTAAGAATTTTAATAAATATGTCGTAGAGAGAATTTAAAATAATAGGCTGACTTAAGAAGAGGGGAAGAAATGTATAGAATTTCCAGTAAGACATATACTAAATTTTCAAAATTGCTTGAATAGTAAGATTTTTGATAAGCCTGTTTTCAGTGGATTATTAGCTGTAAAAATGGTATATAGTAGATTGAAATTTAAATTGAAAAAGTATCAGTTTGCACCACACCTTACATTATTCTTAATATATTAATAAAATTAATAAAACCTATTTTATTTTATTATTTCTGTATTTTTATTTTTTGATGTATTTTTAGTATGAATATAATCTTAAATAAACACTGATCTAGAAGTATGTTTTATTAATAGTCAACTCTTCTATACCTGGTTCTACAGCATGAATTTGACAAACCTTGTATTAAAAATATTTGTACGAAAATTACAGCTGTTTAGTAAGCATATACAGACTTGCTTTATTGCTGATCTCTAAACAATGTAATGCAACACCTATGTGCATAGGATTTATGTAGTATTAGGTATTTAAAGTAATACAGAGGTGATTTCAAGTATGTGGAAGAATGTCCATGTGCAAAGACACTTTATATATGAGACCTAAGGAATATCCTTGTAGGGTTTCAGAGCCACTTTCCCATAGTCTAGAAACCAGTATTGTCATTCCTGTTTTATTAAAATTAATATAGATGAGTTCTATAAAAATTTAGGATGTGAACTACAGACTCGGTTTCTTATTGGAGTAAATTATTCCATCCCTTGAAAAGGTATTTGACAATAGTTTGTGTATTAAGTTGGTCATGTTAATTGAATACATTTTCAAATGTTTTCATTAAGAAAATAAGTTTATTTATAGTTTAATATTAGTGTATTGTAAATACAGGCTTCCTACCAGAAACAAAAACTAAATGATGCTTTTTGCACATATTCTTACAGGTTTGATTTAATTTCGGATGAGATTGTTCTTGTATCAAGATGTTAAGATAAAATTTAGGTAAGTAGATTAATTTGTTAAGTGTTAAATGCTATGTATCAAAGTAGGAATTGAAGAATTTTAATAAAATTTTGCAATGTGGAGATTTAAGTTTTTGGTAAGCTTGGTTCAGTTTATTGGATAGGAGTAAATAAGCAACCATAAAATGGTGGAGTTAAGTTTTAGTTTTTCTTTTTTAGTGTTGAAGTTACCTAAAATTCACAGGTTTCTCATGATATGTAACATGTGAGAAAGGCAGATTGAGTTGGTTTAGCCACTAGTACTGAGCTCTGACTAGTTATAGAATGTGTGGGATTGCTTTATTTTTTAGTGGGGAAAATACAGTACACTACATGAATTGTTTTTCTTGTGAGTATGTCTACTTGAATGACTTTCTTTTGCATATCTGTGTGTATGTTGTATGTGTGTTTGCATGTGTGCAGTCACATGGAGGTACATGTTTATGCACCTGTGGTGGAGGCTGGAGGTTGATGTCTGGTATCTTCTTTCATCACTCTCCTTGTCTACTGAGGAAAGGTCTCTGCTGAGCCTGGAGCTTACTAGTTCATTTCATGCAACTAGGCAACTTGCCCTAGGGACTGTCTTGGCCTCCAGAGCACTGAATTACAGGTGGGCTACCATGCCAGCCAGCTTTTTATGTGAGTGCTGGGGATCTGAACTTTGGTCTTCATACTTGCACAACAAGCATTTTACTGAAAATAAAATGAGCCTCCTGAATGACTTTTCTGATAGCTTTTAAAAAGACTGTTGAGTTTTTACAAAACTGAATTTTGAAGTATGTATTTTGGGTCTGGTATGTGAAAGAATGTTTTTCAGTAGTTGTAAGCTATTGAAATGTCAGCTATATTATTGATAAGCAAATATGAAGTGAAAAGAATATATTTATGGAGTTGCAGCATGTCTTCTTGAAGTAGAGGAGAAGCTTAACACTTGTACTATAAGATCTTATAGGGATTTCATTTTCTGATTGAATATGCGATGTCTATTGGAACCTCCCCCTGATTTTTATATATGTTTGTTATTGCTTTTGGGGTGACACTGGCTTAGCTTATTTGTAATTCTGTACCATTTGTATATTCTTTTTTTATTTTTTGTCATTCTGTAATTTACATTTGATGATAAGTAAAATTTAAAATATAGAACTGAATGACTGTATATATTAGACTTCATTGTAATCACTCATCTAGATCAAGAAGTAAAAAATTTTACTATCTTAAAAAGTTCTTTAAACCTTTTCAACCTAATATCCTTCCTCTGAGGTAAACCTCTTTAAATAAATTCTATTAGCTTGGTTTAGTTTTAGCTTTTCTTGGACTTTATGTACATAGAATTATACAGTTTGTAGTTTTTTATAATTGTTTTATCTCAGTGTTTTTGAGTTTCACCCATGTCATGTATTGATATTATCCCTCTTCTAGAGATCTGTTGCTTTCATTGTCCCCCATCATTGGAAAAAGAAAATGTAAATCCTGTATAACATGGCATATAATTACTAAATGGCAACTGTAACCACTGCATAGAGTTATAGGGTATTGCCAGTACCTTTTCTATGGTTGTCAACTCCCCCCTTGAAGTAGTCTGTTATTCCTACTGTCATCTCATAAGCTTTGAGCCATGCCTGGACTTACTGCAGTAAGTGGTCCTCTTTATTAGGCTAGAAGTTTGTTGAAGGTGCTAGACACCATCCACATTGTATTTATCTTAGTATTATATCACTGGGGATACTGTATGTACTCAGTGAATATTTTTAAACATAGAACAGTAGCAGAGTTCTCAGACAAATAGGTTTCAGGATTTTTGACTCAAATGGGATCGTATTGACCTTTCATTTGCTGTTTTTGGCTATAGGAAGGAGTCAAGACAATTCAGATGCAGCATTTTGGAATGAGAATACATCCTGAGTATTTTCACTGCAGTTAAAACAAAATGGCTAATAATCTTACTAGTAGACCTTAAGTAAGAATGCCTGTGATTACTGGTTTTCATTCCTGTTTCCATGCAAAGGAGGTAATCTGTTTTGTAAAAACTAAAGTGTTTTCTGTTGAGTGTTCTCATTTTTTTTTAAAACTAATTCTTTAATTTGAAGATTAAAAGATGGACTGATATAAGCAGAACAGTAGGAAGATTGGTCACATATAAAAATGAAGACAATTTCCTTATTTCCCTGAATCCTTCTTCTTCCCTGATAGAGGAAGAAACAGAAGAACCTTAATCAGGAACTGTGGTGTTTTTGATTACTGTCGCTTACCATTGCTCAAAAGTCTTTTTGATATTTCCTTTTTTATATCATTATAAGTATGTAATCTATATCCATGTATAATATGGTTTCTTAAGAAATGAAGCATTTAAAAATTTTTAAACATTTTGACAGATGTTTCTTTTTTCTTAATATTTAAAACTTGGCTAGTTGGGTTGGCTATAGTAGTCCCCTGGGGACTTTTGCCTGAAGCTATGTTACCTGCTAGCAAGTCCAAAGCAAGAAGATGCTGTTCCCCACTGGGATCAATTTGTTTCTTTTCTTCATTGCAGTTTCTGTTGGGCAGTGACCCCATCTCTTGCAATTCCTTTCCTCTCCCTACAAAGGTTTTTATTGTTATTGTTGTTTTTAGATTATTGTTGAATGTGGAACCTAGATTATCTTGTGTTTGATTCTGGATGCTTAGTTTTCTTGTTGGGTTTGAGAATTCAAAAATTTAGCTTTGGGACAGGTTGATTTGTATATATCTACAAGATTTTTCTTTCCACAGGTTGGTAGATAACCCTGTTTCAGATTCTTGCTCTTTATTTGAGTTAGGCCTTGGAGAAAAGAATCATCAAAGAATGGATTTGAAAAATTGTGGGGATAGGGGCATAAACTAAGATTTTTATAAGTTGCTTTGCAAAACAGTTTCATTTAACTAAATGTTTATGTTTCCAAATTTATTGGCACTTTATTTCTTTGAGATGTTGAGACAGGGTCTCACTTTGTAGTCCAGGATGACCTCTAACTTGCCTGAAGTCTTCATGCTGCAGCTTTCTGGGTGCTAGTGTTATATAATCTTGTCCTACAACACCCAGTGTTCTAACATTTTCCTAAATGCACTATAGCCTATGTTTCACTATAGCATGGGAATTCATTATTTGAATTGTTTCCTGCTTCTTTTATTTTTCCCCATAAATAAGTCTGATTATGAACTCATCAAAAAATGAAGGATTCTATGAAAGTCCTCATACTGATGCTAATTTAATTATTTTTAGTATTTAATGTTATGAGGTTCAAAAATAGTAAATGAATAGCTGAGGCTGGGTGATTTGTTCCAAAGATAGACCCTAGGTCTTCTCACCTTTTACTATTCTTTTGAGAAAAATCAATAAAGGCAGTATTTGAACTCTTTTAGGGCTTCTAGCTAGTCTGAGGACTGCAGGCCTTCCTACCACATGACTGGTGCTTAGTAAATGTTCTTTTAATATTGATTGAGTATTCATTTAATGTTGTCTGAATTTGTTATTGTTGTTAAATTGGCTTCAGCCCATCTTTGACAGTAGTTACTACCCTTAAGGAGAAGAATGACCAGATATGTAATTATAGTCATATGTGATTAATGTTGACACAGTCAGTTTCTAGAAGTCAAAGGGCACAGTGTGTTTTATTTACTTTAATATATATTCAAGCAGTCTAGTACAGTATTTTACTCATACTGGGCATTTAATGTGTATGTGTTTATTTTTTTAAGGCTTGTTCTGTAATCTACCCTGACCTGGAACTTCCTGCATGTAGCTCAGGTTGGGCTAGAACTCAGGAACTTCTTCCATGAGTCTTGCAAGTGCTAGATGACAGGTGTGCCACCACACCCAGAAATAAATTTTTAGTCAGTGGTCTAGTAGAAATATTGCAGGGCCTCCCACAGGAAGTGGCAGACTGAAACATAGAGTGATTACTTATGATTTATCAGGGTAAAATTTTGCAGAAGGACTGCTAGCAGAAGGAACAGCCGTACGAAAGTAGAGGTCAGACAAAGGGGAAATTGGTAGAACTAAAAGAAATAAATTTTCTTCTTCAGTGTAGAGCTCATGGGGGTAATACTTGGTTCCAAGGGTCAGAGTAGAGTCTAAAGTTGGGGTCCATTTTATTGAGGTTCTTATAAACAAACTAATGAGAAGCAGTTGAAGGAGCTTAAATGTGAGGAAGTGATGTGCTAGACATGTGGGGGATTTCTTTTATTGCTGGATCTTGAACCCAGGGTTTCATGTGATTTACTAAACCGTACCCTACTCCTAACACCTGTGCTATAACAAAAGAACTTAGTGAAAAAGTAAACAGATCAAAGGGCATACTCAATTATATTCAGGATAGCTATCATTAGAGGACGATACTGGCTGACTTTACAGTAGTAATAGTGAGGTTAGAGAGATGTGATTGGATGTCAGAGAGATTTAGACAAGAGTAGATCAGCTTTGGTATTTATAATAGAGTTGGAGGAGAGTGAGGGAGGAGTTAAGAAAGGCTTACGTTTCTAACTTAGGCAATGGCTTAATATTTGCAGATAGGAATTGTAGAAAAGGTGAATGTTTGGGAGAGCAAGATCTAAGTTTTACGTGGTGGTTAAATTGCAATTGAATCAGTCAAAGACATGGAAGTTGAAATGTAAGATGGTATTGAGATATAAGGGACCTTCAACTTGAGAGAGTTCTGAGAGTCTTAAGCGAAACACATTCAGTTTTTATTCATACAGTATTCAGTTGACCTAAAGATTGTAAAGAAGTGATTTGTTTCATATCAGCTTTTTAACTGCTGCTTTTATAAGATATTCTGGACACTCCCCACCCTGTCCTTTGTGTTTTGGAGGTCAGACTTACACTATGTAGCCCCAGCTGGACTCTTGTCATTTCTATATGACATTCCTTCTTTCTAAGACAAGACACTTGTCACATGAGGTTCTATGGGAAAGAAAGAAGTCAAAGAATGGCTTTCCCAAGTATCAAGGCCTATTTCTGCTGTTTCCTGGAATGCCAGGTTGCCATGTTTGAGGGTAGAATTTCTTGGATCCTAACACCAGGAAATCACTTTCTTACAATGGGGTAGTACTTGTAAACTGGGCTATGAACTGGCTGACTTTAAGGAAGGCAAGAAAAAAAAAAAAAAAAAGATAGCAAATACCGACATTTATTGTTAACATGCTTTGTAGCTTGAAAGGTTTTATTTTTTAAAAAATATTTTTGACTGACTAAAAACTAAGATCATGGTAACCTGAGATTTATTTTTTAACAGAAGTTTTCTATTGTGTTTGCCTTTTATACACTTGAACAGCTCTCAGATTTTTTTTTGGGGGGGGGGTATGGTTTTACTAAATCATGATACCTAGGCTTTTTTTATTTAACATTTTTATAGTACCAGACATTGCTATTAATATTATATAAATAGTAATTCAGTGTTTGTTTTTTTACATAACAAGACTGAAACTGTTATGTTTCTCATAGCACTAAAATAGATGTGAAGTAGCAAAACATACATATACTCTGCTGTACAAATATGTTGATCTCATTTGAACTCTTAGGCAATTCTTCTTGCATCCCTTGGGTTGTTTAGGAAAAGATGCAGATATGTTATTGGTTTCTACACATATATATTGGTAATATGTCATATAAGCAGAATTGTAATGTGCCTTTATGACTAAATTATTTCACTTAGTACACATCCTCAAGGTCTGTCCATGCTGTGGTATTTTGCCAATCTTTTTCCTTTTCAAGGCTATTGTATGTCACATTTTTATCAGGTTTTTTGTTTTTTTTTTTTTTTGGTAAGAGTTGCTTCCTCATACTATATATCGTGAATAATGTTCCTTTGAACATAGGTGTATTTTTTTTTTCGTCTCTACTTTCTGTTCCTTGGGAATATACCTAGAAGTAAAATTACTGATTCATGGTGACCTTATTTTTTGGTTTTCTCAAGAACCACCATATTGTTTTCTATAGTGGCTGCCACCAATAGCACATGCTTCTATTTCTACATTTTCACCAGCACTTCATGGTTTCTTCTCTCTCTCTCTCTCTCTCTCTCATCACATGGTATGTGTATGTGGTGGTGGTGTCGTGTGGTTTGGTGTGTTTATTTTGTTCTATTTTGATAATAGCTATCTTAATGACTGTGAGCTGGTTTCACTTGCTTTTTGAGATGGAGTCTTGCTGCATTGTCCAAGGTGGCCTCGGACTCTTGGGTGGAAGCCTGTTACATATAGCCTCTAGTGTTGAGCTGCCATGCACAGGTGTCATTGTAGGTTTGATTAGTGGAGTTGAGCATTTTTTCTATATACTTGTTGGAATTTTTCTACCCAAATTCTTGGTTTCCTTTAAAAATTCATATTGTTGGGGGGAGCATTGTTACTGAGTACTTTTTATATTCTGAATATTAACCCTACATCATTTGCAAATCTTTTCTCCCATTGCTAAGGTTATCTGTCCTTATTGATTGTTTTTGGTGACCAGAAAGTTAATAGTTTGGTGCAGTATAATTTATCTGTTTTTACATTTGTCAGTACTTTTGGTATCATATCCAAGAAATTATTACCAAATCCAGTGTCATGATGCCATCCTCTTAATTTTTGTCTAAGAATTTTAGAATTTTAGCTCAGGCTGGTCTCAGACTTGCTATGTAGGTGAGGATGACCTTAAACATCTGATCCTTCTCCCTTCACCTGGGATTATAAGCATGTGCCACCACGCCTGGTTTATGCAATGCTGGGGATGGAACCCAGGGCTTCAGGTGTGCTCCACAGGTACTCTACCAACTGATATACATTCCCAGCCCTATTTTTAAGCTTTTGTATATGCATTCTTAATTCATTTTAAGATTGTTTTGGTTATTTGGGATCTGTTGAGGTTCCATTTGAATTTTTGGAAAATTTTTCTCTTCTACAAAAGCATCTTAGGGAAGAAGTGCACTGAATCTGTGGATGTCTTTATAGAATGCTGAGGGCTTAATTAGTTTTCTAACCCCTGTTTTAGTTGTCTTTCATTTCTTTTAGCACTGCTTTGCAGTTTTCAGTCTGCAAGTTTCTGCCTTCCTAAGTTATTCCTGAGTTTATTTTGTTCTTTTGGACACCATAGGAATTAGAATTGTTTTGTTAATTTCTTTATCAGTTTTTTTTCATTGTTAGTGTATAGAAACAGCTTGTTTGTGCATTTATTTTTTTGTAGTACAACTACTGAATTATTCTAACAGGTTGTAACTGTTGTAGGATGGTCTACACATAAAATTGTATCTTGTATAAACAGATAATTTTACTTGGAACTTCCCCAGTTGGGTGCCTTTCATATTGCTCTTCCTTTCTCGTTACTTTCTTCCCTTCCTTAATGCCCTCCCTAGTCTGCTCCCTTCATCCATTTCCATTCTAGCTAGGAACCCCAGTACTACAGTAAAGTAGAAATGGCAAACATGGCATGTTTGCATTGTTCTGAACTGTGAGGAGAAACTTTCTGTCACTACTGAGTAGGAAGTTAGCAGTGGATGGTTCATAAACTGATTTCATTGGTTAAAGTAGTTTACTTTTATTCCTGGTTCGCTGTGTGTGTTTATTTACAAGAGAGCATTGAATATTGCCATATACACTTTTTTCGTTGATATGAACTATTACATTATTTTTATGTTAAGTTGCCTTTTATTTCAGCAGTAAATTCCAGTTGGTCTCTATGTGTAATCCTTATAATCTACTGTTAAATTTTCTTTGCTAGTAATTTATAGATTCTTGGTCTCTTTTTCTACCTGAGTAATTGATGATTCACAGATGACTTTAATGTGATGGAATCTGGGTTAAAAGATGTTTTTCAGGGCTAGAGAAACTGCTCAGTGGTTGAGGGCACTGACTGTTCTGCAGAGGACCCTGGTTGGATTCCCAGCACCCACATGGCAGCTAGCAACCGTCTATAACTCCAATTCCAGGGGATCCAATGATGCTCTCTTCTCACCCCCATGAAGTTGGCACTGCATGGGTGCACTTACATACATGCAGGCAAAAATTCATGCATATAAAATAAAAATAGAAATATTTTTAAAAGATGTTTTTCAATAAATACTCATTTATAGACCCTTATTTCTGGTTGTACATATTTCACATTAGTCAGAGCACACAATAATTATTTGATTTGTAGATTTTATACTGTTATAGCTGCTCATTATTATGCCATGGGAGAGTACACACACACCATTGTGAGAGTGACTTAGATTGGAATTTTTTAGAGAGGGACCAAGCATCAGTACTTTTATAAAATGTATTCATTCAAGTGGAGACATATTTGGGAATGCTGACCTAGGTAATCCTTGCGATATCAGAGCTCTAAGAAGCACTTAACAAAAAATCTGGCTAGGCATGATGCACACCTGTAATCTCAGCACTTGAATGGTAGAGGCTAGAGGAACAAGAGTTCAAACCAAGTCTTGGTTATTTAGCAAGTTCGAGGCCAGCCTGGGCTACCTCAGACCGTAATGAAGTAGAATCAGTTTCCAGGGCAAGGATTTGTACAGTCTACACATCTAGGGCTTTAACACTAATCTAGAATTTTCTCAATCTTAGAAACATACATTTAGTAAGGGATTGAAATCTAATTATTATATACGATGATATTAAATGGAGATCCATGTATCCTCTGTATCAGATTTTTAAGAGCTGAATTGTTCTCTTTACCATTAAGGAAATTGACGTAGTGCCTGTCCTGGTTGAGATCCATCTGTTTGCTGTATGGATTTGCAGTATACCTTTGGGCAGAACAAAAGTTTTTCTTGGGCAAATCTGTTTCTATGTTCAAACAGGTATTCTCTTTATATCTCTGCATTTAGTGTGATAGAGTTTGGTGCTTCTAGAGGGTAGAAATTACTCATCCTGTATTTACTTCACAGTAGAGCCTTCATGTGAAGTTTAATTGAAAGCATTTCATTGGTTTTCCCCCAAAGTAAGTGTATTTGTCTGTTGGTGCTCCATTATGAAAAGGGCTGAAACTTGGTAGACTTGGCAGTGGAAATTAATCTCATATTTTTAGAGACTGGAAGTTTGAGATCAAGGCATGACAAGTTTGGTTTTTCCTAAAACCTGTGTCCTTGACTTGCAGATGACTGCTTTCCTGCTTTGCTCTTAGGATCTAGTCTCTGTGTTTACCTATCCTTGGTGACTTTTTATATATCCTAGTCTACTCTTAAAAATATGTCAGATTGACTGAGGGCCTAAAGGCCCCTTTCAAATTCTTCAGTTGAGATATTGGAGCTCAGGATTTCAACATGTGTATTTGGCATGGACACAGATTTGTAAGAATGAGTTAGTTCAAGATGTTTTCCTATGTGACTGAATGATTTTATGGATTGAAGTAAATTGAGTCTGGTTATCAGATGCTGCTTACTGAGGAATGTCTGCCAAAGATGATAACTTTGATTTTTGTAATTAGTATGTATTTAATCATACTTTTAGGATGTAATAAGATTACATTAATACCTTGATCAGATTTATGACTTTATCTGAGAGAGAGACTTGAGTTTTGGAAGAGTCATCAGTATGAGAGATCTATATAATACACTCTCATACTATTTATGGTAACTTTTTTGGAGGAGTTGCTATGGGGATTGAAGCCAGGGACTCAAGGATGACATGCATGTCTTCTGCCACTGAACTCCCCACATTTGTTTCTAAAATTCATTCTAAATTCACTTTAATTATGATACTGGCATAAAGAAAAGATAAAAGTTTATACTATTTGTCAGAATAATGCAATTCAAACTGGAGCTAATCGCTTTTAGACAACAGAGAGCTATTGTTTAAACAGTAATTACTATGAAAATTGAAATTGTTTAAGAATTAATAATGGTTAGTATTAGAACCACTGTCTGAAGTCTTATTTCTCACAAATCACATTGAATTGAGAGACTCATCTCCCAAACCGAAACACAATTAGAGAGAATATTTAAGTTCAAATGGAAATTAGTTAATAAAATTTTAATTTGAGGGGGTTGATTAAATTGCCTTTTTTTTCTCAATATAGTCCTTTGTTTTTATTTTATCTTGTTGTAAATTATATTATGTACACAGCCTTTTAAGTTTTTAGAACATATCAGATCCATTTTATACAAGTTTTGTGAATCTTGTACAGATAAATTAAAACTGATTATGCGGCATGTGAGTTAAGTTCTCTCTCTCTGTGTATATATATTTGTATATATACATGTTTGTAAATACACACAGGAGTATATATACCTGAGATGAGGTATCAGATCACATTTTATGCATAGTTTTAAGTTGATTTTATAACTATATTCTGATAATCTTGCTTCTTTCTAAACACACTGGTAGCTAGAGAGGCTTTCTAGAAACATGGAGTGTTTTTGATGGAACCAAATAAAATTAATAAAGAAAACTTTAATTTCTATATTTGATTGTATACCTTTTTTCCTTTTTATAGTTAGCTTATTTGTGTGTGTGTATCCATCCATTTATGGTGTCCCAGCACCATTTAGTTGCTCAAACTACAGTGTATACAACAGAGTATATTGCTTCTGTTCTCTTGGAACTGTGGGGAAGCTTATAGGTCTGACTTATAGGTCAGCTGGGAGAGATAAGCAGTCATTAATCATCAGTTGAATATTGAAAAAACATCTCTAAGAAGAACAGTTGTACATTGACAAAGTTGTTTGACAGAGTAGATTGTAGAAAGTGACCTTCAGAGCTGATCTGAAGGGACACACAGTTAGGGATCACTAGTTTTGTGTGATTGAGAGGTGAAGAGAAGAGAGAAGGGGTGTTCCAGACCAGTAAATTACTTGCACGGGGGCTCTATGATAAGGAGAAACACGCTAGGCAAATGCAAGCGCAGACCAGTGAGTTGGAAGGGAGCGTGTGCGAGTGTGGTTGAGAGGTGGCCAAGGCCTGGCACAGCTACTTCACTATGGTAAGGATTTGGGATCATGTCCTGAGAGAACAAAATGTGATGAACTCGAAAGGTTTGTTCTGCTTACCAGGTATGGAACAATTCAAAAGGGCTAGGCATGTTAATGCACATGTGTAATCTCAGTACTCAGGAGGCAGAGGCAAATGCTATATAAGATCTTGTCTCCAGGGCCTGGGGAGACAGCTGAACAGTTAAGAGCACTTAACTGTTCTTGCATAAGATTCTGGTTCGATTCCCAGCACCCACATGGCATTACAAACAACTGTAACTCCAGTTTCAGAGGATCCAAGGCTCTCTTCTGACCTCCACAGGCACTGCATGACATGCATGCACTTAAATGCATTCCTACACATAAAATTAAAAAAAAATAATTGTTTTTAAAGATCATGTCTCAAAAATGCATTTAAAAATCTGAGATGCTGTTAAAATTTTTTCTACACATTTCTTTATTTTAAATACCCAAGAAGGTATTTATCACACCAGGTACTATCTTGGACACATGGCCATATTGTTGAACAAGACTTGTTCTGTCCTCCGGAGGCGTGAAGAAAAATACTACAGGAAAACAGTTACTAAGAGTGCCATTCTTTATTTAGGATAATCTAAGAAGAACTAAAGTAGTTAGGCATAAGGGTGATCAGTCTGCATATGTATTAGAGGCAGAACTTGAGACAGATATTAAAGATTGTAGTATACTGGGCATGATTAAAGAAGAGCAAGGAGACCAGAGTCACTGTAGTGAGTGATAGGAGATGAAGATTACTAAGGGTATTAGAAATAATTGAACATGGACTTTGATACTGATACAGTGTTATACTAAAATTTATTGTGCTTTTACTATTAGCTTAAAATAGAATTCTGTGTTTAAATTATTTTTTTGTCCTTGTTAAGTAAGTATTCATCAAAGATTTTAAGGGGTTGGAGAGAAGGCTCAGTGTTTAAGAACTCTGGTGGTTCCCAGCAAGTACTTGGTAGGCTAATTACTGTCCATAACTCCAGTTTCAGGGGGTCTAACACATTCTTCTGGCCTCTGTGGGCTTTGCACACACTTGGGTGCACTTGCATACTTGCAGGCATTAACACATAAAAGAAGGTGTGGTGTTTTTTATTGAATTGTACTCTTTCTCCAAGGGTATATGTTAAAATTCTAATTTTGTGTACCCTACAATATGAGATAAAGGTGTTTACAGAGGCAGTCAAATTAGGTTATTAGCATACACCCTAAACTGGTTATGGCAGTATAGTCATAAATTGAGGAAATTTGGGTATCATGATATTCATGATGTGGATACACAGAGAGAAGACGGCCATTTATAAGCAAAAGAACTTGTTCTTCTCGATTCTGTTGACATGTTTTGTTTTTAACATCCATGTGCTTGAGACAATGGATTTCTGTTATTTTAAGCCACCTAGCCTAATACTATGTTGTAACAGTCCAAGAAAACAGGCACTAACTAAACTCTCATTCTCATGCCTTCCCCATATTCAATAAGGGTAGCGGGTTGTTTAGGAAACATTTCATTTTTTTTTTTTTAACTGTGTTTCATTGTTTTCTAAAGCAACTTAGAGGAATATATAATTAAAGCAACAGAAATTGCTACATCATTATATTTGTTGCTTCTAATCTTTCAAGAAATTTTTCACTTTACAGCTCATATAGAACTCTTAGAAGGTACCCTATACTTTTTAAAAAAGACACCTTGTTTTATTTTTGAATGTTTGCTAAAATTATAAGATTTTTTTCCTTATTGATAGAATACTGCAGTATAACTTATGTTACTGAAGTTATTTCGGAAAAGAATTGCTGCCACTTGGTGGCGCTACATGGCTTAACAATGAATTAGGTTGCTATTAACTGTACACTCTTGGGCATAAATGATAAAATTCAGAGGGAAACTATTTGATAATGAAAAACTTGATACTGTGTTTTGTTCTTTTTTGTAATTAAGATAATCATCGGTGTTATAAAATAGAGTTTCATCAAAATGTCATAAAATATAGTCTAAGCTAAGGCTTAGTTGGTGGGTAGGAAAGTCTATAAATTTTTGCTAGAAACCTCTTTTAGTTCAAATGTCATCATTCAGTCTTAATCTTCTTAGTCTAAATGAGAGAAAAATATTTTAGAAAGCAGACATTTTCAAGATTTCTTTAATATGCATTTTTCAAGGCAAGCATTTTTTTTCTCTATGAAGTTAAAAGACTACATTTTTGAGCGTTAAGGCAAGCATATTAGGAAAACAGAAGAATTAAGCATACCACATAGTAAACACCCTGTGGCCACCACAAGTCACAGGACAGAATCCCAGCGGCCAGCCGGAAGCCCCCTGTGTTTTCCTTCCCAGTCACTTGGCCTTTCTTTTAGAGTAGCTGCTTGCTTAGCTTCAAAGACCATAACTTTTTTGGCCTATTTTTCAATCATGAAATAGAATTACACAGTAGTAGTATTTTGTCTCTGGATTATTTGATATTTTGTTTTGGAGGTTTCTGAATTTTGTCAGATGTAGTACTAGTTCAGTGATTTTTATAGTGGTTTGTCTTTTACTGTAGAACTTTTGGGCTGAATAATGCTGGCCTGAATATTAAAGATTTTCTTTTATTGCATGTATGTAACATTTCTGTTGCATGATTATCTGTAGTTTTGTCTGGGCCATTGCTGTGTATAGATTTGAATTTAGAGGGTAACAGAATTGTTTCCAGAGTGCTTATGTGATCTTATCAACCATCCACCATAGTTCATGGTTTTGGGTTCCTTACCAGTACTTGGCATTAACAACCTCTTTAATTTTGGTCTTCCTGAAGAGTGCATTTTCCTAGAGTACCTTTCCTAAAGATAATATGTCTTTAGATATCCTCTTTTATGAAATCTAACTTGTTTTTTAAATTTTTTCTTAATTATGTGTGGGTCTGTGCACATGAGTGCAAATTCCCAGGAAGGCTGAAAGAGATGTGTCTTAGTTTGCTTCTTCATTACTGTGTTAAATACCATGATAAAAACAGCTTGGGGAAGAAAAGGCTTAATTCACTTTACAGGTTACAGTTCATCATGAAGGGAACAGGACAGAATTGAGAGGAGCGTTTAGAGGTAAGAACTGAAGCACAGACCACTTAGGAACGTTGCTTGTTAACTTGCTCTCCTGGCTAGTGCTCAGCCTACTTTCTTACACAACTCAAAGACCACCTGCCCACTCACAGTGGACTGTGCCCTCCCTTATTACTCAATAATCCAAAAAAATGCCTCACAGTCATGACCACAGGCCAATGTGATAGAAGAAATTACCCATTTGAAGTTCCTTCTTCCCTAACTGAAGCTGTCCAGCACAAAATGATGAGATCACCTGAAGCTGCTGTTTATAGGCAGTTGTGAGCTACCTGATGTGGTTGCTGGGAAACTGAATTCAAGTCCTCTACAAAGAGTAGTATATACTCTAAATTTCCAACTGTCACTCAGCCATCTCTCTACTACCTTTGCTAATCCTTTATTTTAGTTTTTTTGTTGTTGAGACAGGGTCTTTCTGTAGCCCCAGCTGTCTAGAACTCATTATGTAGAGCAGGCTGGCCTTGACCTCACAGAGATGTGCCTTCCTCTGCTGAGTGCTGGGATTAAAGGTGTGTGCCACCACACTTGCCACATAAAGTTTTTATATCCAAGAAGGCAAGTTCTCTTGCCTTGTTCTTTTGGTTCTTTGTGTTTCTGTAAATGTTTGGTCACTCTATTACTTTTATAAAAATTGAAGGTGTTTTATTACTTTGAAATAGTCAATATCTTCATGATACAGTATTAAGTTTTTCAGTTCATGAATGAAGGCCAGGTAGCGGGGACTGTTTCTTTCTTTACTGCCTAGATACCAGTGTATACTGTGTGATAGCCCATAACTGTAAGCATTTTCAAAGGATTTGACCCCAATTGAGAATGATAATTATTGTATTTGAACTTGAGCAGAAAAATAAATAAATACTTAGTATTCTATTTGAAGATACAAAACATATTAGGGTAAGTAGTGCAGACTGTGAAAAATATACTTTCTAGATCAAAACTTAGTGAGAAGAGAGCTTTGTTTTACATTTTAAAATAATCTTTTCTTAATGTCTTAATTGCAGACATCTGCATTCTTATTCCTGCTTTTTTTAATCTGTTGGGATATCACAAGTCATACAGCCTCTGGAAAATTCCATTATACGCTTTTGAGAGAATGAGAGTGAAAAAGGCAAGTAAGGTGTTAGTATGAAAATTTGTTTAATTTTGAGGACTCCCTTGCAGAGACTCAGGGCCCCAGTGGTCCTCAGACCACACTTCTGAAACATACCCCCGGGAATTACAGCTCCATTCTTGTCTATAAGAGTATAATTTAATTAATGTATTTTAATCTTTTCTTTATAACAAAAGAGATCTGTAACACTTGAATACTATGCATTCCCTTCTTTTCTCAGTTTATTTGTATTACAGTTATTTTCTAACTCCATATATGTTTTAGTCACCAATGAAATCTCTTTTGTGTCATTACTTTAGCATTACCCATTCATTGTTTTTGTGCTGCTGTAGCAGAATACTCCAGACTGAACCCTTCATAATGAACAGAAATTTATATGGTACAGAGGCTAGATCAAGGTTCTGGTTGCTCGCTTCTGATGAAGTATGACATGGGCTTTGGAAAAGCAAAGGGTTCTTAAAGCTCATTCACTCATGAGATAACTGCTGTGATGTCATTTATCCATCACTTTCCCTCAGCATGATCATTTCTCTTTGTGCCTGTCTCCTGGCATTACTGCATTAGGGATCAAGTTTCTAATACATGAACTTTTATGGAAGCATATTCAAGCTACCCATGTACTTACCATTTTTAAATCACTTTTTATTCATTCCTCCTTTTGGTTTTTTAGGGACAGGTTCTCCTTGTAGCCCCAGCTGTCCTGGAACTTGCTATGTAGACCAGGCTGACCTCGATCTCACAGGCCTGTTTCTGCCTTCAGAGTGCTGGGACTAAAGGAGAGTGCCATTGTGTCTGGTTTTATTCATTCTTTCGTCTTCCATTCTCTATCTGCAATCATTTCCTATTTTTGAAGAGCATCCTTTAGTATTGAACTGAAAAAAATCTTGTTTTGTGGACTGGTTACATTCTTCTTATTCCCTCTTTCCTCCCCCAACTCTCTGTCCCCACCCCACTTCAGTTTTCTCTTTATTCATGCTAGACATTTAACCTTGGGGTTTCATGCATGCCAGGCAAACACTTTTGCACTGAGCTGTACCCCCAGTCCTCTACTGTTAATGGTAGTTACTTTAGTGAGGATAAATAATCCTTTGTCCTGGCTTCTGTTGTGTGCACTCCAGCCCAAAAACAGTAGCAAGAACATTAAAGTGATCACATTTTTTGATTCTTCCAGTGAGTAAGACCATAAACTACTAGAAACATTGGAGTGTCTTGTTAATTAGATCTTACCAGAGAGCTTGTTATGTGACTTGGGGTTTGGCTGGGTAGTTTTGTAGAGAATCTAAGAAGTAAGAATGTTCCACATTAGATATTGACTGAATATATGACATTTTATGGTTAGTCATCTGTTTAAAAATTGAGGTGGAATTCACATAGTATTAAATTAATCATCTTTAGTGTAGTTTGTGGTGTTTTGTATTATTCACATTGTTGGGCAATCATCAGCTGTGTGGGTTCTAAATTGTTCAGTCACCGCTTGAAACCATGTACCCATGAACTAACTGTTCACTTCCTGTTCCTCCCTTTCACCTGCACCTATTTCTTTCACCTTCTTTTTCTGTGGATTTTGTCTGTTTTACATATTTCATGTAAAAGAAATCATACATCTCTGTGCATATATGTATATATAATGTATAAAAGCTGGTAAAATAACAGGTTTTCATGTGGCTTTAGTGTTATCTTTAGTGTTAACCCACTGTCAGCTCTTCTGCCTGCCCTCCCGTCTCTCCACTTACACCTGTCTCTGTCCCTCTTTTCTCCCTCATAGCACCCCTGTTTTTCTCCCCTCCTCTCCACCAGTGACCCCTTTCTAGTTTCCTGGATTCTACAGGAATTCCAAAGTTAAATACACAAATGTAATGATTTGACACTGGGATCCATGTATGAGTGACAACATGTGATTTGTGCCATGTATGTTTCTCAGTTCCATCCCATTTATCTACAGATTTCACTTTTCTTTGTAACTGAATAAAATTCCATTGTATGTAAGTACCACATTTTCTTTACCCATTCATCAGTTGATGTTCATCTAGGCTCTTCATGTCCTCGCTGTTGTGAATAGAGCAGCAATGCATGTGGATGAGCATGTTTGTCTGTAACAGGGTATAGAATTGCCCAGGAGCTCAATAACTGGATCAGAAGATAGATTTAAAGTTTTTGAGGCACTGCTACACTGATTTCCATAGTGGCTGCAGCGGTTTGAGGGTTCCTGGTTCCCCAGATTTTCATGAGCATTTGTTTTTTTTTTTTCTTAATTGTAGCCATTTTGACTCTCAGAGCAGTTTTAATTTACATTTCCCTGATGGTTAAGGATTGGAACAATTAAAAAAAGCATTTCTTAGCCATTTATATTTCTTCTGGGGACTCTGTATTCAAGTTCCATAACCCACTTTTTATTTTTACTTGGTGTTTTTTTCCTTGAATTCTTGATATCTCTCTAGGCTCTGAAGTCAGGGTTGTTGTTACTGACTTTTTAGACTTTCTTAGATATTCTGGATGTTAATCTGTTGTTGTGTGATCCAATTTTTTCCCCCTAGTTTGTGCTTTCCTAGTTGTCCCTTTGCTGTACAGTGGGTTTTTACTCTGATATAATCTTGTCTATTTTTGCTTTTCTTGCCTGTGCTTTTTGAGGTCTTGTCCATAAAGCCACTGTTGATTTCAGTGTGCGAAAGTATTTCTCTTCTGTTTTGTTTGTAGTACTTGGAAAATTTCATTTCTTATCTGTAAATCTTTTAATCCATTTTGAAGTTATTTTTAGAAGTGGTGACAGAACTGTTTGTACTGGTTTTTCTCTGCTTTCTTGTTTCTTTTGCTATTTTTGGGTTTGGTTTTCTCTTTTTTCCCTTGTGGGGTTTTTTGGGGGAGGGGCATGTGCATGTTTAGGAGGCCAGAGGCTTTATGTCACCTGTCTTCCTTCATTGCTGTCAGCTTTCTACTTTGAAGCAGGGGCTCTCTTGTTTCAACTTAGAGCTCATTGATTGAGCTACTCTAGCAATCACCTTCCTTGAGGATCCCATCTCTACCTCCATGGGCTGACATGAATCTGCCCAGGATTCATGTGTTCTGGTTAGGACCTCTGATGATTTACCTTTAAAAATAAGTATATTCTTTTGGAGGGTTCCTCTCCCATCTTTTAAGACAGTGTTAGAAGTTTATCATGCTAAAGTGAAATAATTGTAAAGGAGTGATTGCTTAGAAGAATTTTAGGAAATAGTGGAATTTTTACGTTATCTATTTTTTGCCGATTTCAGAAAAAGATGAAAGGTAACTTGAATAAATGATTACATCAGTAAGAGTTTATATTTAATAGATACATTAATTTGTAGAAATTAAAAGCTTTTTTCTGGTTTTCAGAAAGAATGTTACATTTCTAGAAGAACATGTGAGTTTGAATACACTTAGTAGGGTTGGAAATGTTAAGTACTCTATAGATTATCATAGAATTACAGATTCTTCTAAAAAAACAATCTGAGCCTGTTTTCAATATTGTACCAGTACTACCTCCCATTTGAGTAAAAGTAGCTTTGTGTTTTCTAAATAAAATTATTTGATTAATAAAAAAATATAACTTAAATGAAGGGTTTAAGAAGTATACCTCTACCCTTAAGTAATCAGTTTGTTCGAGTACTAGAAGGGAACTGACATATATTTGAGAGACATACTATTCTTGCTGATAAATGATCTGCTGATTATCTTTTCTAAGAAATAAAGTAGTTTCATCTGTGTTGACAATCCATTAGGGCACAAACTAGATCTTACAACTTTTGTAAAAAGTCTTTTCAAAGAAATAATGTTTGTGTTTGCATGTATCACTAACTTTGATATAAATGCTCTCTTGTGCCTTGACCCTATGGAAAATCTGCATTATTGAAGCAGAAGTCACATTAGCTTGGAACAAATTACTAACTTTTCCTCTATAAACATTAGGGAACTAGACATTTGCTCACACTCTTCTATTCTCAGCAACCCTTTGCCATGTTTCTTATATCCTGCTTGTTATTGGCACAATTTTTAATTGTGAAATTCTCTTTGCTCTTTAGATCATTGCCTCTATTTTTTATTAACATAATCACATGCTTTGTTTTCCTAGGACTTTTTTTTTATACTCTGTCTTTTGTACTCACTAGACTTGATATTTATAAAATGTCACAAAGAAGAACATGAAACACCAAAACAACTATAGACTGAAGAATACCAAAAGACCCAAAGTAAAATGGCATTTCTGGCAGTTTATACACCTTATTGATGGAAGAGAAGTTGGCACATTGCGTCTGGAGTATAAGATTAACCCATTTAGCTAGATTGGTACCTTTGCAATTTTTCAGTCTGAAAATTTGGGTAGATAACATTGAATGTTGATCTGACCAGAGTTAATTGAACAAGTTTGATCAAATGTGTTGATTTTTGAAAAACATGAAGAATTTATCACTCATTGTAACTTAAGCATGATTATTGTTCTTGGTGCAGTATGTGTCATTTAGCCTGTCATTGCAGACATCTCCTGTTTCTGACTGTCTGAAAGCATAGACAGGATAATAGACGTCAGCACTTGCTTTTCCAGACACTGTGCTCTCCTTTAGTTACAATCATGCTTATTGCCTTGTCTACTTTTCATTTGCAGAATTATTCCTTGGGAGGAGATTAACCCTTGATTAGTGGACATCTGTTTGTCTTTGTACTACTGTTGAGTCTGTCTGCTACATAATTTATTGAAGTTGTTAAAGCTGTGTCTTTAACATCTACCTGTACCCCACCCTGTCTCGTCCTCCTTGCAGTTACATGGATTAGTTTATCTTTTGGCAGCAGTATTCTTGAGTTTTCATGGTAGATGTAACTCTGTGACCTCAATACATAATCCATTTAGTGTCATAATTTTTTGCTGAAGGGTCACTGTGTCAGCATATTGTGAGTTGTTTAAGATAATTGTGAAATAATAAAATGTTTAAGGTCTAATTGTTCAATTCTCATTCTACTT
Source organism: Eospalax fontanierii (assembly GCA_035773235.1). NCBI lineage: Eukaryota > Metazoa > Chordata > Mammalia > Rodentia > Spalacidae > Eospalax > Eospalax fontanierii. The sequence continues at coordinate 25,323,678 of CM069543.1, read as the reverse complement.
TCAAATAGTATTACATGTTAGGTAATGTAATTAAACATTAGACATCTATGGTACATACTAGAAAAGAGCTTCAAAATCATCCTCCTTGCTCTTCAGCCTCATTATATTCTACAGTGTTTCTGACAAGTCTTGTACTCGAGAAGCCATTTCAGTTGGCTCTGTGTTCTGCTTTCTGTATGATACACTTAGAATAGTTTTTAGACTGGTAATTGTGTGGGTCATTTGGCTAAACATACCAATTTGCCTGTTCATTTTATTAAATGATATGGTATTCAGAGTGAGCCTTCACATTCATATAAATAATTTTTTTTGGTAGTTTCTCCTTTCAGTGTGATACTATCTCAGTGATAGGATTATGTAATATAATCTATCTTTTTCTGATGGATTATGCAGTGGATAAGATGTAGGTGTATATGTTATGTTGTGTATGGTGCTTACAGGCTTAAATGATATAGTTATTTAAATGTAGTTAATTAAGACTTGTTTTGTAATTAGGTTGACAGTTGTGAATGGTTTTCCCTTCTTGACCTAATCTCATATATTACTAACTGAAGCTGTCATGTATTCTTAAGGATAATTTAAATGAATATAGGGTTTGTGAAAATCTGACAGATACTAAGTATAACTCAGCTAGTGGGCAACATTATAATTTATTTATAGCTGTGCAATATAGATACTAATGAACTAGCTTGGAATGAGGGTAAATTAATGCTGTATTTTATGTGAAGTTATACTATATGACAAAGGTTGGCATTATGTAAAAAGTAACCACAAAATGTTAACCTACTTGCAATAAATACAATTAATAATGTCCATAAAAGAATGAAATTAAGCTAATTTTTATCAAAAAAGAATTATTCATGAACAGAAAGTGGACAGCATAGATTTGATGACAAGAAGGTTGTATCTAATCTGAATTACTGAGTGACCTAGGAAGCTTGCTCAGAGGGATTACAGAATAATTATGTTAATATGCAATTATCACCTCATTTCTTCTGTAGTAACCTCAAGATGTAGTGTAGTGAGGGTGTTATAGCAAGTGCTGATAGTTTGCAAAAATACTGATGTTTGAGATTTCTGAGACAATAAGACTAGCTTGAGGCATATAAGTGATGGTCTGTCATCTTGAAGACAGATCTGACCTTTATACTTTTTTTAATGCTCACAGTGTGTAACTAGAGGCAGTTATAGCCGTAGAACTCATGATTTTCTGGAAACTAAAATATGTTTTATGTAGATTTAAAATCCCTATTTGCAGCTTTTTTAAAATGTATGAATTTTTTAAAGAATGTCTTTAAATTCAGTTGAGGATGAGTATAATTATGATTATGGAGAAGGATTTTAGTAGTGATATCTAAACATTGTTTTAAATGATCTTAACGGCTACATTGAACTTACTGAATTGAAATCCAGGGTCCTTTAATATAACATCATAGTATATTTTAAATTTATTAGCTTTCTTCTTTAAAATTTAGTAAATAATGCTTAGCTTCAAGCATGTCCCTTTGTTTTAGTAACATTAAGTGGTATTGTTGGCCCTGCTATATACATTGACCTTGTAAGGGGAGTTGAAAACCGTTTCATACCATGTAAAATTGGGTTATAGGTCAAATGCTTGTTCTTACCTGGATGCTGTATAATTCTGCATGAATTCCAGAAAGTGGATATGAAATTTGTAGATCCTTTATTCAGTGCAACAGTTAAATGATCCATTGTTTTTCTTTGTGTCTGTCTCAGATGGCTGTGTGTCTTGAATATTATAAGTATAGGTACAGTTACATTTTACAGTTAAAATGTATTCTAAAAATCAAACCCAGAAAATTTTTAATTGTTCCTAAATGGTGACGTTCTGATTTCATTGTTTCCAGCATATTTTCTCACTGATGAAGTATATTATCCATTTTAATGTGCTAAGAAAGAAAGCCTTGCCACTTACCTAAAAATAATTTGAGTAGAGATAATAGAGTGTGGATAAGCCATATTTCAGTATGTAGACATAAAAAATAATGGTTGAAGGCTTGATTTTGTTTTAACAATGTCATTTGGTGTCCTTTTAAACTGACTGTGTTTAATGGATAAATTATATTTTGCATGTATATTTTTAAGCAAAGTGGTTTGGTATCTTCAGAATTTGAGCTTAGGAAAGACTCTTATAAAGCCATTCTGGTAATGAGGATGCAGTCTTGAAGACGACATGATGTTCTCATAGTTTGTCACCCTGCTGTTCAGGGGGTACCAGTGAAGTTGCTTTAAATGGGAAGCGTCTGTTCCATCTCTCAACCTCTAACACCAGAACAGATGGGTGGAACATAGAACATGGAAGGTTTTACCTCTGAGGTGGTAACAGTGAAGCCACTCATTAACACTGAATTTACCACTTCGTTAGCAACGTTGCTTCCTGTTGAGAAAAGCTAATAGAGGCTTCAAATTGACTGAGCATATATTTTTCTACTTCTGTGATTATAATAATCATATAAAGTAGTATCTTTCAGGCTTGTTAAAAAAAACCTCTGTCATTCATTTCACATTTATAAGATTGTTAATATTGGGGCATTTTACTTTTCTCGAGTTCAATGAGAAATAATCAGAAATGGGTAACAAGACAGCATCAAACTCACTTTGCGTTTCATTGACATTTGCACACTCTTTTCCTCACACATGTTTATGTGTGGCCCATTTTTAACTTCTGTGTTTGTGATATAGACTCCTGCTGGGTGCTGCATTAGCACCATTTTGGGGTGATATCATTGAATATGATCTTATTGGAAGTCTATTTTTATTACTGTGGAAATTTGCCAGTTTCAAAGCAGAAATATAAAATGTGTGAGGAATAGAATAATGACTGTTTGTATAAATAATGTCAAAGAAAGATATTTATATTTGTTTATAATCTTTGTTATATTAAACGTTTTGAGAGTAATGTGTGTTGGTCTAAGTTATGAAATGAGGAAGTTGTTTATTAGGGAAATAATTCTTCATTTGTGAACTAGATTTAATATTTTGCAAAAGCATGAAATTTGTACCCCAAGTAAAAACTATTTTAAAACACCTTAGTTTTTAAATTGCATTTGATAGTCCTCCTGTCTTAAAATAGTATTTTTCATTCTACAAGTTTAAAGTACTGTAAAAGAAGCATATGAAAGCTTAATGTTTTTTTTTAATCTGAGTAGCAGAAACCCAAGAGTCATGTTTACTACTGTATCTCTAGTACTCTGTTTGACACAGAGTAAGTGCTCAGTGACTATTTGGATAGTGAAGCCACGCCAGCACTTTAAATAATTACTGCCTAGAGTTGAGTATTTTTAAGGCATTGCTGCAGTTGCTGAGTCAAGAAGTCAGAACCATGATGTATTAGAATGGTCCCAGATTTTATAGAAAGAAAACTACTTTTCTTTTTGATTTCTCAAGTACGGTTTTATTTATTCAACCATAGTTTTAATTCAACAAATATTGCCTAGAACCTTTGTTAAGTAGTTCTTAGAAACATAATGGTGACTAGGTTTTAGTACCTGCCCCTTTTATCTTGCCATTTTTCAGAGCAGAATAAGGACAGGGTTTAAGAGAATCCATCACAGTAGGAGCATTGATTACAGCCATGGTATAATGGTTGCAGTATCTTATAATAATTCAACAAGTCATCAAAACCACCTTGACATTTTTGTCTACATTATATGTGAAATTATATGTAGATATTTGTGGCATCTTATTGTAAAAAAGTTTTGGCCCACTGCCTGACTATGAGATCATACATGGTATTACTTCTTTTAAAAGAATGCCTAGGCTTTGGGATCTCAGAGTATGGAATTTTAGTATAAAACTTCATAAATTTTAACTTTCCTAATTAAGACTAATTTGAATAAAGAATGGACGAGACTCCATGAATACAGCAGTTTTATAGTCGGTAGAATTTTGGCAGCATACTTGTCAGAAGAGTAAAGCAGTTCAAAATACTTTAGAAATAGAAATTAATCTTTTTTCATTGTGTAGTATTTTCATTTATATGTTGTGTGAGTGTATGTGGAATTTCCTTAGATATTTGTATGTATGAAATACTGAATTTCTAAGACACATTTTTAATTTTCAAAATATTTTAAAAGTAATTTTAATGAAATTTTTATCTTTAATAAAATTTTGTTTTTAATATTTTGAAATGTCTCTTCATTTCTGAAAAATTATTAGGATTTTGATATAAAGAGTAGAAAATAAAGCTAATTAAAGTATATACTTTCAACCCTCCATACATTTCTGTTAGTAGTTTGTTCATGCATATCTAAATTTTTGTTTTCCATTTTCTAGACTAAATGTGTTAAATGGTCTTGCCAACAATATGGATGATTTGAAGATAAACACCGATATTACTGGTGCTAAAGAAGAGCTCCTAGATGACAACAGTTTTATCTCAGAGAAAGAGAGTGGAGTTTATAAACCAAAAGATTGTGAAACATCATTTCAGAAAAACAATACATTGACTCTGTCTGAAGAATTATCAGAGAATAAATCTGAAAAAGCCTTAAGTGGAGGCCAGTCTACTCTCTTTATACCTGCTGGTGCTCCTACTGTTTCTAGTGAAAACTTTACCTTGCCTAAAGGAGCTGTTGTTAATGGACCAGTTTCACACTCCTCCTTAACTAAGACTTCCAATATGAATAAAGGCAGTGTTTCATTAACCACTGGACAGCCTGTGGATCAGCCAACAACAGAATCTTGTTCAACTTTGAAGGCAGCAGCTGATCTTCAGCTGTCTACACCACAAAAAGCAAGTCAACACCAAGTTCTATTTTTGTTATCAGATGTAGCATATGCTAAGAATCCAGCCCATTCCATTAAAAAACTACCTACCTCTGCTTCAGTTGGTTGTGATGTTCAGAATTCAGTAGGGAGTAGTATAAAGTCAGAGAGCACTTTAATAAATCAAGTAGAGGTGGGTGAGAATAGTAACGATGTATTGGTAAAAGATGATTGTGTCAGTACATTAACAAGAATTTCCTCAGGTACAGATGAATTTAAGTCAGACAATGATACAAACTGGGATCCTCAAAAAGAGTTCATTCAGTTTCTTATGACTAATGAAGAAACAGCAGATAAACCTCCAGTTCATTCTAAAGTTGGTCTAGAAAAAAAGAGAAAGCGAAAAATGGATGTAAGCAAAATTACTCGCTACACAGAAGATTGTTTTAATGATTCTAATCGTGTACCCAATAAGTCAAAAATGCTAGAAGTTGAGTTTCGGGAGCAAAATGAAGAGGTACAAGCAATAGACTCACAGAAATACACATTATCAAAAGTGAAGCCTGAATCAACTGATGAAGACTTAGAGTCTGTAGATGCTTTTCAGCATCTAATTTATAATCCAGATAAATGCAGAGAGGATAGTTCACCTGTTCATACTAGCACTTTTGTTTCAAATACCTTAAAAAAGAAATGTGAAGAGAGTGATTCTGAGTCACCTGCTACTTTCAGTACTGAAGAGCCATCATTCTACCCCTGTACAAAGTGCAATGTGAATTTTAGGGAGAAAAAGCACCTCCACAGGCATATGATGTATCATTTAGATGGGAATAGTCACTTTCGCCATCTTAATGTCCCGAGACCATATGCTTGTAGAGAGTGTGGACGGACATTTCGAGATCGAAATTCTCTTCTAAAACATATGATTATTCACCAAGAAAGAAGACAGAAGTTGATGGAGGAAATTCGTGAATTGAAAGAACTCCAGGATGAAGGGAGAAGTGCTCGATTACAGTGCCCTCAGTGTGTGTTTGGTACCAATTGCCCTAAGACATTTGTGCAACATGCTAAAACTCATGAAAAAGATAAAAGGTACTACTGCTGTGAAGAGTGTAACTTCATGGCAGTGACAGAAAATGAACTGGAATGCCATCGAGGTGTTGCCCATGGAGCAGCGGTGAAATGTCCTGTCGTCAATTCAGATGCAACCCAGAGAAAAACACAGAAAAAGACTTTAGTGAAGGACTCTGTTACAGGCTCATCCAAAAAATCTGCTGCATATCTGTGTAAGATGTGCCCCTTTACCACTTCAGCCAGAAATATTTTAAAAAAACACATGGAATATTTGCATTCCTCATCATGTGTTGATTCACTTGGTAGTCCTCTTGGACTTGATAAAAGAAAAGGTGACACCCTTGAGGAACCTATAGAAATCGATAGTACTAAGCCATTAGGTAAGCAACAGTCAGCCACATTTCCAAAGAACTCTGCTTTAAAACAAGATGTTAAACGAACATTTGGACCAAGCTCACAATCAAGTAATTTTTCCAAATTCCATAAGCGGCCACATAGAATACAAAAAGCCCGGAAAAGCATTGCTCAGTCAGGTGTAAACACATGCAATCAAAACAACTCTCCTCACAAGACTGTTACGATTAAAGGCAGTGTTGACCAAAAACCAAAGTATTTCCATCAATCAGTAAAAGAAAAATCTAATGCTAAGGCAAATAGCAGTTATTTATATAGACATAAATATGAAAACTACAGGATGATCAAAAAATCAGGTGAATCACATCCACTGCATTTCAAAAAAGAAGTTAATTCATTAAATTCTTTAAATTTGTTTTCATCATCAAGTAATTCTCATAATTTTATTTCAGACTCTCATCACTCAGATACCAAAAGACCAGGAAACTTCAAAGACCACAGGCGTGTAGCTGTGAAAAGAGTAGTTAAGGCATCAAAGAAGGAAAGTTCTGTTGAAGGAGAAGACTTGGATAGCTATCCTGATTTTCTGCATAAAATGACTGTTGTTGTTCTGCAAAAACTTAATTCTGCTGAAAAGAAAGATAGTTATGAAACAGAAGACGATAGTTCCTGGGATAATGTTGAGCTCGGTGATTACACTACACAGGCCATAGAAGAAGAAACCTACAGTGATCTTAATCAAGAACCTGTAAATTTATTCCCTCTGTTTAAAAGCAAGATGGAAAGTCAAGATCCTGGAGACAGTACTACCCTTAGTTATGATCAAAATGATGGCTTTTATTTTGAATATTATGAAGATGCTGGTACTGACAACTTTTTACATGAGATACATGATCCCCAGCATTTAGAAACTGCAGAAACTCCATTGTCAAAGCATAGTTCCGTTTTTCATTGGACTGACTTGTCACTTGAGAAGAAGTCATGTCCTTACTGTCCAGCAACATTTGAAACAGGTGTTGGGCTGTCAAATCATGTCCGAGGACATCTTCATAGAGCAGGATTAAGCTATGAAGCCCGTCATGTTGTCTCACCAGAACAAATAGCCACAAGTGACAAAATGCAACATTTCAAAAGAACTGGCACAGGAACACCTGTTAAACGAGTTAGAAAAGGTAAGTTCTCATTTGGAGATAATTGGGGCTAATATATATGTTCAGATTCAGAGGAATAGAAAATTTTGTTTGAGTTTGGTCCTTGTTAGACTCAAAATTTCATATTTCAGAGTGAACTCATTTATGGTAATTTGTAAAAAAAAAAGAATCTGATATCACTCTTAAAAATTTTTTTTAGCTATTGAAAAATCTGAAACTACTTCTGAACATACTTGTCAGCTCTGTGGTGGTTGGTTTGATACGAAAATTGGGTTATCAAATCATGTTAGAGGCCACCTGAAAAGACTTGGGAAAACTAAATGGGATGCCCACAAATCTCCAATCTGTGTTCTGAATGAGATGATGCAAAATGAAGAAAAGTATGAAAAAATCTTAAAGGCATTGAACAGTCGCCGGATTATTCCCAGACCATTTGTAGCTCAAAAACTTTCATCAGGTGATGACTTCCTATCTCAAAATGTTTTACCTCTTGAAACATACCGTAATGGCCTAAAGACTGAAGCTCTGTCAGTGTCTGCATCAGAGGAAGAAGGGCTGAATTTCTTAAATGAATGTGATGAAACAAAACCTGAACTCCCCAGCGGAAAAAAGAATCAGTCTCTTACACTGATAGAACTTCTTAAAAATAAAAGGATGGGAGAAGAAAGGAATTCTGCTATATCTCCTCAAAAGATCCATAATCAGACAGCAAGAAAGAGATTTGTTCAGAAATGTGTTCTTCCATTAAATGAAGATAGTTCATTGATGTATCAGCCACAAAAAATGGACTTGACTATGCACTCAGGTAAGAGGATATTTTATGACTAATTTAAATACAGTTCAATTATGCTTTGTTAAATGGAATATTTGTGCAAAATACTTTTTGAGAATCTTCTTATTTAAGCTGCTTTTTTTGCAGAACAGATTGGTTATTCTACTGTTATTTCTATATAACCGATCAATTGATGCCCATCAGCACTGAGTCTCTGTGCCTCATTTCTTGCTCTGAATGTAAGGTGAGAACAAAAGCAAAAGACGAACACACACACCACAAATAAACTGATTTGTGAAAATGAACTGCTGGCCCTGCAGAATGATTCTTCATGGGAGATGGATGTTGTTCAAAAGCATGGCATTATTTGAAAGGCAAACCTCTGGCATAGTTTTTGTTTGTGCTCAAAAGATAGTTTTCAGAACATAGCTATTGGTTTTCCCACTGCTTAGATAAGATAGTATGGAATAGCTTCTTTTAAAATGAAAGTGTTGGTGCCTATTGGTTGTTGTTATTGACTTAAAGAAGTATCTCTCTGAGTCCTCATTGTATTATTGGATGGTTTGATTTTAGAGATCTGCTATTAGTATAAAAAAATACTTGTGTGGGCTTTTGGATTTTATAGTTGTGATTTGCTGAAGCAGAACAGATGATTTGGCTCAGTGATTGTGGTCCAAAAGTTTTTCCACTGTATAGGAATATAAAAGGGATATCTTGTTTGTATTGGCAAATGATGTGACAGACTTTATTTGGTATGCTTAGGAGTAGTTTGTACTTCTGTCCTAGAAGGTTTTGTTTTGTAGAGTTTTTGTTTGTCTGTTTGGATTTTGGAGGTTTAAGGTGCTTAAGGTTTACATATGTGGTCTCAAGATTGCAGCCTTATCTATGTTGAATGTATCTTAGATAATAGAAATTGTTGAGTGGTTTAGAGAAAAATGGAACGACTATAAATAATGCTGAGTCTTTTGGGTAGGCATTGAATATTCCAAATATTGATACTACAATTTTGGTTTGGGGGAAATGAACTGAAAAAAGGTTAATAGAATTCTGGTTAGTAGGGTACTTCCTTTCATATGAAGAGCCTTTCAAAGTTAATAGTATTCACATTTTAAAAGAATGATAAAATGCAGAGAAAACGTGTTAATCTGTGTTGACGAAGGTGTAGTATTACCGTGGCTTTCGTAGTTCTGTTGAAGAGACTAATGGAAATGTTTTGGGGGAATGATAGTTGTCAGAGAAGTTCCCAGTTTCTTTATTTCAACATGTTTTCTTTCCAGTGATGACTAAGATGTTAGCTTGTTGATCATTTATTTACCACAAAGATTTCAACAAAAAAACTTCAAATCGTTAACTTACATTATTGATTGCGCATTCAGAGTAATGAACATAAAATGCCTGAATAAAAATGTTGTGTCTAACAGCTGTTCGGTGGTATGTTTTACCACCTTTTCTACCAGCCTTCATCAGAAAGCCTAATTTAGAATAGAGCCTTTTACGGTTTTGTGGGTAAAACACTTTAATTACCACTTTGTCAACTTTTTAATTCTTTTATTGGTAATGTTTCAAACTTTGAATCTTCTCAACAGAACTGTGCTGTTCAGATCATGGGTATGAATTTTAGTAGATTTAAGACATGATCTGTGTAACGCAGAAATCTGCAAGAAAGTGATAATAGGTGCTAAAATCCAAGGAGCTTAGAGGTCCAAGCCACTCTCTTCTACCTTCCCAAAGAGCATGGGTTGGCTCTAAATACTAACTACCAGCTACTAATACTTAACTCCCTCCCTTAATTTAAGTAAAGCTAACTCAATGAGGGTTTTACAAACCATCTTTATTGTGGTTCTTTTCTACACACGTTTTAAGCTAAGAAAATTTCACTCTTTGAAGTGAGAACTGGATTATAGTTTTCTTTTGAATGATAGGTATGCCTGTGAAGCTTAGAACATGTGTGCATTGCAATACGACGTTTACAAGTGCTGTTAGCCTGTCCAACCACTTACGCGCTTATGCACGAAAGAAGAGTGATGGACTTTTGACTGGTACAGGTATGTTTGAACAGATACCACAGCAAGTCTGTTTCATACAGTACACTTTTTCCTCACCGGACTGGTGCTAATTCAGATGATATTTGTAGCTTCTTTTGGTAAGCAATAGTCAAGTCTAAATACACATTAAATTTCAGCAACTTGTAAACTATAAGATAGGATTTCAGGCAAGTGAGTTTTTAAAATCTGGTTCATTCTGATTTTACTTGTAGGAAAAATAAACCATTTGAAGTGTGGAACTCTTGTGTCTACATTAATTACATTGATTTTTAAGTTACACTATTTTTTATTTTTAAATATTTTTTTTGAGTAAACCCAGCAAAGGTGCCTCTTCAGTTAAAAAAGGAAAGAATATGAAAAAGACTATAGTAGTGACACGAGGGGGCTTTACCAGAAACGAAAGTCACCTGAGTGCATAGTAGGTATAACAGTATAGACTAATAATTCATTTGTCTGTAGATCAAATCTTCAAAGGTCAACCTTTAATAATGGCCCCCTTTGACAACTAAATGGATTTTTAACATCCCTAAACTATATTTAGGGTTAATAAGCCTAGCTATACGTGCAAACGTTAACATGCTCGTTTTTGTGTTAGTTTTGGTTGGCTAGCCCAGCTTTGCAGATAACTTCATATGCATGTTTGTGAAACTTTTGTTTGTAGAACTCATAATACATTTCTTACATCATGCAAACTGCTTTGCTCTTTTATTTATAGTCTTTTAAGCTACTTGCTTAAGCAGATTCTGTTTCTCTCTAATTTTAAAATACCTCTTTTTCTAAATAGATCTGCATAAGTCTTTTGTGTAAAATTCTTTTTAGTCTTTATTTCTCTTGCTCTTTTTAAAAATCACTGCTTTCTGCTTTCTCCAGTTGTTTCCCCAACCTTTTTGTTCTGATTCACATCCCACAACTTAACATCTAACATGTTCTTGCTGCTAATGAAACACTTTAATCTTCTGCTTCTTCGCTATATATTCCTTGACTTAATTTCAAATGACCTGGACAGTTGTTGACTATTTATATTAAAGAGTCTGTTTACTTTATTGATCCACAGCTATGAGGCAATAAATATAGGAGAATGTTGAAATGGAAGGTTATCATTATTGTCATCACAACCTCTAATCCTTTATTAAAGACTACTGTATGTCAGGCACTGTGCAGCTTACAAAGAAATAGTTATATATTATGTAGATTTGGTGATTCTCTTTCCATTGTATAAGAAAGTGGTATTTGGAGAACTTAAGTACTTTGTCTAAACGGGTAGTTGATATACAGCAAAGTTGAAATTTAAATCAAGGCTCTGTTACCTTTGCTTATTGTTCTTCATTACTATTCTCTACTATATATAAGATTTTTTTCCCTTGGATTTTAGAATGGAAGCATTTGGTAATTCTAAAATGAAAGTGGGGTGCATTCTGCTGAAGGCTAAATAAATAAGAGTCTGACTAGAAAGAACAAGGACCCAAGAAGTGATACAAGGCCTAGCTTAGACTTGTGAACTAGTTTCACTGTGTATTTAGCAGATTGTTTAGACTTAATGGGGGGAGGGTCTCTCCACCTCAGACTGTTGGTCCTTTAACAAATATATATCCTTTTGCTTCATCAAAGCATCAGAGTAGTTTCAAAATGTAGGAGTAATTGCTTAAGTAACCAGAACTGACATTACTTTTCACTAAAAGAAAAATTCACTGTTAGAGAGAAAAATATGAATGGGATATAATCGAGGCTATCAAGGAAAAAGAGGACTCTAGTGCCAACCAAAGTGTCAGAATTGCTAGAAAATCAGGTATATGCTTGGCAGTCGGTCCTAGGCATGAAGAAAGCAAATATAAACCTGAAGAAAGTCAGAGTTAACATCTTCCATAACTGGTATCAACTTTCTTTCTTTAGAAATCCTCTTTAAAAATCTCCTTGGTCTGTAAAGTACAGAGGAAAGGTCTTTCCTGCTCTTCTCATGCCAACTAAGAAGCTTTTATACAGCTTTATTAATGCTTTTGTTTCCCAAATGGAGACTCCTTAGTAGTGGTAAACTCCACATACTTCTTCTTTTCCCACATATAATCTCAACCTATGGCCTTAAAGGATTCTTACTGATTTTATTATAAGGGATTCATCATTTTGTATGAGTAACAAGCTTAATTTTTTCAAGATCTATTGATATCCTTGGTGAATAAAATAAAAATTTATTCGTATTTATGAAACCATACTGTAATACAATAGTCATCTATAACCCCAGTGCTGGGAGAGGGGTCGGGTGGAAAAGAGGGGAGGATCCTGGGGCCTTGCTGGCCAGCCAGTCTAGTCAAACGGCAAGATTCAGGTTCATTGAGAAACCGTCTCATTGGGGGTCGGGGAGGGTCAGTTGAAGAAAACAAAGTCAAACTCTGGTCTCCACGCATGTATACAATAGAGGACACACACATGCAAGCTTAGATACCCCCAAGACTGAATGTGGTAACCTGTGGTAGAATGAACTTTCAGACCTTTTTAGATGCTTTCAGCTCTTGGCTTCTGTAGGATCTGGTAGACTTTTGAAGAGATTGATATTCCTTCTATTCAAGACTTAGGTCTTGAATACCCTGAAGAAGCTACTCCTCTACTTCCTAAAGTATCTCTTTGCTAATGATTCAATAATGTAATTATGATGATTTTTCATTTTGTGTCTTGACTCCCAAATATAAATCTACATTTATACATGCATATTATCCCTTAACTCAATGATTCAACTGAATTGGTATGATATACTTTAATTTTTTGCTTTATTCTTTCTCATTAAAAAATTAATGCTGTGGCCTGGAAAGATTGCTCAGTGGTTAAGAGCACTGGCTGTTCTTGCTGAGGACCCAGATTCAGTTCCCAGCACCTACATGACAGCTAACAACTATCCATAACTTCAGTTCCAGAAGATTTGATACCCTCTTCTGGCCCCTGAGGTCATTGTATAACACATATGCAGGAAATCCATTCATACTCATAAAATACATTTTAAAAATTAATTCTGGTTGTTAATTAGTAAATCAATTTACTCCCAACTAAGAAATTACTACCCATCGATTTAAAATCCTGGCCTAAACCCTTTGTTAGGGATCATTACTCACTAGAACCAACATAGTATCTTTAGAAATCCTAGCACCTTTTCTGCATCAAGAAGTGAATTATTTTTCTCATTCTACTTATTTTTACTCTATCAAAAATATTTTTTAAATTAGATGCTGCAGAGATTGATTTACAGTCGTTTCCCCCTCCCCGCCCTTTGCACAGTTGTCACAACTGCCTGTAACTCCAGCTCCAAAGAGATTCCATGTTTCTTGTTTCTGTAGGCACCTGCAGATACAGACACACACTATACCACATAACTTAAATAAAAATAATAAAATTAGATGAACCAGTATTAGAGCACTTTAGTCAATACCATTAGTGTATTATGTGAGCTTTTAAAAAAGTAGTCTATATCTTTCATATCATCTATTTTTAAAGTGTAATTGTTGGTTGTATCTAATAGGTTCTTTTTACCTATTAGTTTTAATGATATCAATGTCCATAGATGCCTACAGCAGATACTAATGAACTCAGCCACTTAGTTGGATTTACAGACTCTAGAACATCCATTCCTGTGCTTTAGACATGCTGTAGTTGTGCTTTCTGCTGTGACAGAAACAGAAAATTGTGCAAGCTAGGGAGAAAGTTTAGTTGCAGCATCAGGGACCCCAGTTCTATTCCAAGAACCCACAATTTTTAAAAAGTTGGGCTTTTGTACTTGTAACCTGAACATGGGAAGTGGCCTAGGTGGATACCTAGGACTTTCCAGCCATCCAAGCGTGCATGGCAGGTTCAGGCCTAGGACAAACCCTGTCTCAGAAAAGAAAAAAAAAAAGTGGATGCTACTGGAATAGGAATGACACCCCAAGGCTATCTTGTGGCCTATATGTATACTGTACCCAAATAAACATGCATATGTGCACACACACATTACAAAAAAGGGGAGGATATTAATGCAAGGAAAATATTTTTGTTCTCAAAATACTTTGGGGTTGGGTGTGGGGGTGCATGCCTTTAATCCCAGCATTCAGAAAGCAGAGGAATGTGGATCTGTCTCTGTGAGATCAAGGCCAGTCTGGTCTACATAATGAGTTCCAGGACCCTGTCTTTAAAAGAAAGGCAAATCTTCTGAGAGTTAAGATGGCATTCCATATTTTCTTGCTGTAACTGATCTCAGCAGTACTGCCAAGTGTAAGTAGTAAGAGCACATAGCACTGTGTGTGTGTAGTACATGTCAGTTATGCACTATTGCAAGGTAATGAATTGTTGAGACTTGAGTAAATGAAGACTAGCCTCTAGTATCAGACTTAATTTTTCCTAACCATTTTGATGAAAATCGTTTTTAAAATGTTCTTATTTTTGCCTTGTGAAAGAGAAGGGCACGTATATCACATACCTATTTACAGTAGCCTATCTGGGGACCAGGTAATTGTCTTATTAGGCTGCTAGATTGGCTGATTATTCATTATTCATCAACCATTCTTGGAGCATGAGCTCCTGCTGTGGTCCAGGCCTTGTGTTAAGTACTACAGAGATATATTGGAGTTCACATAGAGGTATAAACACAGCAGAGGAAGGGGAATGTACTTTAAGCTAAACTAGGAACCAGCAAGGCTGGGGTGTTTTTGTTTGTGTTGTTGTTGTTTGTTCTCTTGGTACTGGAAATTAAACCTGGTGTTTTTTGCAAGGTAAAAACATTCTGAACCACTCAGGAGTCACAGGTGTATCCCAGCTCACATGTAGCATTTGATTAGCGCCTTAAGGTAGTGGGTTGAAATGTAAAATTAGGGTATACAAAAGAAAGGAGCATACTTGAAGTGGGGACTAACATGGGGAAATGTAAACATTTATTTAAAAATACTAGGAGGTAGGAGATAGGGAATTACAGTAAGTCATGTAGAAGACATAGGATGCTAAAGTGTTGGAACAGACTTTGCAGTTAGGCAAGATACTTTTAAGTCCTTTTAAAAAGAATTTAGGTGATACTTTGGAAACTGCTTTTCAAATAAAAGTTGAAGATTTGGATAGAAGTAGGAGAAATTATAGGTGTGATCAGTTTAAGAGCCTTGTACCAGAGCAGTGGCAATAGGGACATAAAGGAGAAACAATAGATACCCTGATAATATGTCGGAAATAAAGCAGAACTTGACTGGAAAGAGACAAACCTGCTAGTAGTAGAAGGGTGCCTGTTCATTTCTCCGTCAAATTTCTAGCAATTCTCCCTCGCCTAGCTATACAGCACAGCAAAACAGATAGCCCCACTCTTTGAATTGGTGTTTTTTGCAGACTAGAGCCTGTTTTTACTTGTCATTGATTACAAAATTTAGTTTTATTTGTTGCTGTCCCTGCCTTACTTCAATCTTACCCTAGCATTCCTACTGGTTTTGTTCCTTGTTAATTTTCTGAGATTTGCTTTTTATATGTTTTAGATTTTTTTAATGTGTCCAGAAATCTATCTTCAATTGTATTCTGTGTGCTTGCTGTGATTTTCCGTCTAATATGAATTTCTGGAATGCTGTTTATCATTTGGAGTAAGGTAATTGGACCTTACAGTAACAAATTATTGCTGGCCAGAACTAAATTTTAGGTGATTTGCTTTAATTTACCTTTGAGTATAATACAGTTATATACTGACTTCCTCTTGTGGAAGTTAGGCCAAGAAGATGGCAAGCTGGAGATTTAGTCTCTCACCTATTTAGAACTATATCAGTAAAACTTATTGTTTCCTAGTTTTATGTAAGGTTTGAGGAATAAAGTTTAATCTTGCTGTTTAGTGTCTTAAATTATATATGTTGGCACTGGAGAGGTGATGGCTCAGTGGTGAAGAGCCCTGGCTGCTTTTACAGAGGACCTGGGTTTGGTTCCCACTACCCACATAGCAGCTAACAAACTGTCCATAACCCCGATTTCAAGAGATTCAACACCTTCTTCTGACCTCCATGGTATTGCAGGACATGGGTTTACTTACATCCATGCAGGCAATATACTCATATGCCTAAATTAAAGATAATTACCAAATTATATATGTATATGTGTGGGTATCCATATATTTGTGGTCTTATCTGGAAGATGCCCTAAGAAGAAAATATCCAGTGAGCACCATTATCTTCTTGTAGTTTGGAATTTTGTAGGAATGTATGATTAAAAGCCAAATCGGATTTATTGAGACTATAAATGTATGACATTTAGGTTTACCTATCTTAAGATGGAAAGGAAATTTTAAAGGTGACTTTCTTACTGAACAATTATTACGACTACACCAAAGATAAGGTTTCAGAAACAGACTTTAGAAAACAGGAGTTTAATTGAAACACTTAAGTAATTCTCAAAAAACAATTCAAAGCAGAATTTTTATTATGTATTTTAATGTTTATTTTATATTTCATGTGTGTCTTATAATAATTGATATTCATAACAAGTACTAATTTTGTGTAATAAAACAGCATACACCTGCAACTTACCTTGAAAAGGTGTGTGTGTGTGTGTGTGTGTGTGTGTGTGTGTGTAGAGATCCACCTGCCTCTGCCTTCAGAGTCTGGTATTAAAGGCATGGAGCACCATGCTGGGCCCCAAAAGAAAATTTTTCAAGTTGTTCTTTCCTTACCTGTTAGCATAAAGAAGTGATTTATTTGCTGTCCTGTTAACAATTAATTAACCAGCACACACTGGAGGGCCTCTGCTGTAGGTATATGAGTACATGCATGTCTAGTTTTTTCTCTTTGATCTGGAGAATTCTTGTTCAAGTACTATTAGAAATCACCTCCTCTATTGTGCTTTTTTCTTCTCTCCCTTAGATATCATTGTAAATAAAAGACTACTTTCCTTTGCTTGAGCTCAAGTATATAAGGCTTTTGCTACCCTTAATATAGTCCCCTCATGTGTCAAACAAACACCTATCTTTTTTACATGAATACTAGTTAAGCCATAGACCTCTTCAATACACCTTCTAAGTAGATTGCATATTATTCTCTTCTGAGCAAAATATTAAAATATTCCTAGTTAAATTTGTCACTGATTGGTTTATGGCTCTGGGTCAATTATCATTTTTTAATTATTGGAAATGGAAACTGTTAAAAACTGTTGAGTTGCTTAGGGGACTGGAAAAAAACAGTACCTAGTCTTAGAGTGAAAATGGTGGTGAAAACAGAAAATTAAGAGGCTACTAATTGTCTTTATGCTTAGTTCCAGAAGCGAAACATTGCTTTTTGAAATAATAAGCTGCTTGCCCTGCTCATCTAGACTGTGATGATGGGCTGATTACCATGGTGCAGCAGTGTGCTAAGAATTTATATCGGTGGAAGTAGAAGAGTCCTTTGAATTTTAGTGTGTTGAGAGAAAGGGAGTTAGCATTTTTTTTTTCTCTTACTAGCTAACCTTTTCATAGGCTAGCAGGTGAGCTCATATCGCAAGTGGAATTTGCAGGATTCAGTGCAGAATGATTATGTAATAACCTTAGTTTGAAAATTATTAATTTCAAGACTACAACAGCAAAGCATTAAACCCAAGTGTGGGGCCCTGTACAGATGTTTTGACTAGCATCCACGAGGCTGCTTTTGTGGTTTCTTCACAGAGAAAGAAAACAAGTTGAAAAAATAAAAATGGTTTATTTTTTCAGCATGTGACTCCTACTTCCCTTAATTCCCATCTTATATAAGATAATGTGTTTCTTTAAAAATAAAACACTCCCTCCTGCCCACTTATTTTTCAGTGGAAACTTAAAGAAAATGCCATTTATACTGTCTTATATTCTTGAGTCTTGCAAACCTTGGAGGATTCATGGTAACAGTTAAAATTGAGTATCTGTCTCACACTTGGGTCTACCTAGGGGCACACACATCCTTTTCCCTGCTGTCACTGTCACCTTCACCACCAACTTCTTAATGGTGGTAAAATGATGGATTACCTGTGTGTAATAATTCAGTCCCTACTGTCTTCCCAAATAAACTCATGGCTGCCATTGCTTTACCAACCTGGACATGCCAACCACATAGAAGAGAAATCATCTTCCTTCTAGAAGGATTATAGCATGCCTTCTTTGTGGCCATTACCTTAAACTTCACTGTAACCCAGTGTTGTTGTTTGAAGATCTCTAAAGCTCAGGTTGAAATTTATCATTATCACAGTATTAAGAGATGGGGCTGTGCAGGCCTTTTGTAACAGAGGGAGTAGGCTAGTTGTTGAAGGGGAGTGGCTTTGCCCAGTTTTCTTTGCCTCTTGTATGCTCACTGTGAGTATATTTGTTTAGGGAGTTGTGTTGATGCCAACAAGTGTGACTGTTTCTATTACAAATACCTGAAAATGTGGAAGCAGCTTTGGAACTGGAAGAGGCGAGAAGACTTGGAGAAGCAGGCTAGAAAAAACTTGTGTTGCTGAGTGAAATGTTGATTCTGGTGAGAGCTCAGAAGACAGCTGTACGAAGTCTGAATCTTTTTGTAGATTAAGTGGTTGTGATTTGAATGCTGGTAGAAATATGGATCATAAAGGCTATTTTGTCGAGATCTCAGACCAAAATGAGGAACAAAGTCTTGGAAATTGAAGTGTTATACTGCTGTGAAGAAACTGGCAGAATTGTGGGTGTCCTTAAGACTTATATGATACAAAACTTAACTAGGATATCTGGTGGAGGAAATTTCTAAGTGGCACAGCATTTAGGCTGTGGTATCTACAACTGCTATGAGTTGGGAGAGGACAGAAATTATAGATGCAGTTTATACTTCAAAGTGAGGCTGAATAGCAAGACTTGTAAAGTTCACACCTTGGGCATTTATGGAGTTAAAAAAAAAGTGCTTGGGAGAGAATACTAAAGGTGTCAAGAAAACACTTTGCTGATAAGATTGTTAGATATTAAAAGTCTGATGCTGTTCTTTTACAATTCAGTGAAGACATTTAGGTCTGCTCCTTCCATTCCATCATGGCAGCTTTGGTTCAAGTAGTCTATGTGAACTAACTAGACTGATGCGCCAGAAGATACATACCTTGACTACCTCCACATGGTATTAAATCTACAAGGTCAGAATGTAAGAACTATGGAAGCATGTCTAACACAGAGCATTATTGCAGGGGCTGCACAGAGAGACCCCACAGGAGTACAGCACCAACCACAGATGGAGGTTTTGGATTAAGCTGCTATAGAGAATCCACACTATGGCACTGTCCAGTAGAGCTGTGAGAGTTTGACCTCCTCTAAGACCCCAAAATTGTAGGACCACCAGCATGTAGCAGTAGCCTGGGACAACTACAGGTATAAGACTCCTGCCCAGGAGAGGTGAAGCATACCTAGAGTCCAGCAAAGCCATAGGGGTGGTTGGGCTGCCTAAGGGCCTTTGGGCCCAAACTCCTCAGTGTGTTCAAGGTAACAGAAAAGAAAGATCATTTTGGAGCTTAAGGTTTAATGTTTTCCTGTTAGCTTTTAAATATAACCAATGATACGTTTCCCCTTTCTTGTCTATTTCTCCCTGTTGGAATGGGACTTACTATCCTGTGTTATACTTTGAAAGTAGATAACTTGTTTGACTTCACAGGCCCACTAGTAGAAGGAAAATGCCCGAGGATGAATCATGTCCATCACTGACTCACTTGAGACTCTGGACTTCACATTTTTGATTTGGTGATGAAACTTCTTGGGATGCAACAGACGTATCTTATATGTGAGCAAGACTTAATTTTAGAGGTGTAGAAAATGAAATGTTATGGTTTGAACGTTGCAGCCAAAACACATGTGGAAACTTTATTGCCAAGATACTATTATTAAGACTAGGGTCTTAAGAGGTGATTATAGGCCAGTAAGTCTGTGGCCTCATAAATAGATTAAAGCTGTTATTACAGAAGTGGGCTGGTTATCACTAGATTTCTGATAAAGAAAATAAGTTTGCCCAGTTTCCTCGGTACTTGTATATGCATAGTCATTTGTTACTGAGCAAAAAGGTACTCGCCAGATGATAGTGCCACACTCATGGACTTCCAGCCTCTGGAACTGTGATCCAAATAGGCCTCTGTTGTGACATTCTGTAGCAGATGACAGATTAAGATACCTAGAGATAACCAATAATCCATTAAAGAAGAAACAGGTACAGTAGAGCTTTTAAGTAGTTAGGCAAAGATAGATAAATACAAATAAAAATATTTTAGTGGTGAATGTTAATTTAGTTACTAGGTATTTTATCATAGAAGCTTCAGGTAACATGAAATAAATTCTTATTCTTTGAAGTCATTTGTATAGTGAAGACAAGAAAATTTAATGGAGGCAACTATAGAGCAATGGAAAAGGCAAAAGATGCATTTACTGTCAGTGGCCAAAAGTGTGCTTTGTAATGAGGTTGTTGTTTAGAAAGAAAACTTGAATTTGTATATATTAAATTGTCTAATGACATGTTTGTAATTGATCTGGCTTAGTGCTTTGTGGTATTTTGTAACGAATACTGGTGTTCTTTCTAAGAACTCATATAGCCTTTTTTGTCACATTTCTGTGTTTGTTGAGCACAACAGCTGAGTTACATTGTAAAACCTTTTGTATTGGATCTTGCTGCTCAACCCATTCTCGAATCAGGTTTAATTTTGCAGTAACAGATCTTCCATAAAATAGATGACCACAAAGGTTTTTAACAAAGTCTTTTGAGTGAAGTTGGTCATTTATACATTTTCTGCCCTTTTTAGTAGACATTTTGATAAATCACCTTTTATGTAGAAGGTACCATTTAAATGTTCCCCTTGGGTACATGTATGTTAGGTACTCAGATTTTTCTAAATGGATGGACAGTATTGTGGGGGTCAGGGGGAGACTGGATGCTAGTATTAGGAAAACTTTTCTTAATTATTGCGTGTATTTGTTTCACCTACTAAACAGTGTTTTGAGGACTAAGAAATTAAAACAGACATTTAGGTTTTATTACTAGATATCTCATTTTTAGTGTCTTAATCTTACAGATTTCTAAGTATTTTCGATGCATAAAGTTCTCTAACCTAATTTTGGCATCCTAGCTACCAGAAATCGTCAGCCACATGCTGGTGGAGTATGTACAGCATCAAAAGTAAAAAGCACCGTTTTTTTATTGGAATAAAACACCCTGTGTTGCAGAATGTCCAGTTCCATTCTTAAAGTACCTAGTAGCTGGAGGCCACCGAGCATACTAAGTATTCTTGTGCACACTTTCTCATCACCCTTCTTCTCCAGTTTGCTTTATACCTTTAACAAATGCATTCTGTGAATGTAGTTCTTGAGGGTTGTTATAATGTATTCTATTTGTGACCTATAGTAATTTATTTTAATTTTGAAAGGATTTCTAAACACAATGTAGCAACTTTGATAACCAGGGTTCTCATCAAAATAAGATTCTACCTATAATCTCGTAAAACAAATGTTTGTTCTAACCTGCAGTGTGGAGGCAGAGGTTATAAGGTTATAGTTGGAGAGTGTAACTGACATCTCTTAGTTCCCTAAACTTGATTTCCAGAATAGAAAGCAGAAGTAACTTTTAAAGTCACTGCAGTTCAGAATTGCTCACCACAACTAGAAAAGGAAGCTGCCACTATCACAGTATATGCGTTTGGCTCTTTCATTCCAGGTGTGAAGAACCTAGTTTCTGAGCTTTAGCCAGGCTACTGGTGCTATGTATCCAAGATAATGCAGAAGGTGTGGCTGCAGCAGTATATTTGAGCACATAGCACAGGAGTGCTATGGCAGAAATGTTACCCATGTAACATTATGGCAGAACAGATTTTCATTCATATACAGTCTGAATGTCGTTTTGCCTCCAGAGGCATTTGTTGCGTCCCTGCTGTATGCCAGGCTCTTGACTGAGATAACTAAGGAGAACCTTGTAATAAGTTTTCAGAGTTTGATTGATTAGCATTGAATTAGCTCTACTTTTTTGGTCTTTGTTGAAACAGGGTCTCCCTGTAGCTTCAGCTGGCCTGGAACTTACTATGTAGATCAGGCTGGCCTGGAACTCACAGAGATCCACCTGCCTCTACCCTCCCAAGTACTGGGAATTAAAGGCATGCACCAACATGCACTGCTTGAATTAGCTATTCTTTAATACTTCTTAGTGCATTGCTTGTAAGACTCTTGCTCTAAGAATAAACAGAAAACGACCACAGGTCTTGGATTTTACTTTTCAGCAGACAGATTACAAGAGGCTGGAGATGGTGATTGAATGAGATTTGGGCTTCTGGCGGTTTTTACTTTTCTGTGTGGCATTTCTTTTAGCCTTGCCACCTGACTTCTGTGAGGAGCTAGGATCACTGGTTTGGTAATGGTAGCATCTGTTCTTTTGGAGTCTGGACTTGAACAGACTATTTCACAGATTCCTTGAGTAGTCGGTTCCTGTTCTCTCTTGGCTTAGAATTGTTTCAGGGGATTTCACCTGGTAGTAGAAGAGGGAAAATGCCATTTGAGTGATTCTTCTGTTACATTGGGGTCCCTCCACCTTGGATCCCTGGAGATAAACTCTTGCTTTCTCTTCCTGCTAATTGGCAAGCAACACCTGAGATTACTCTCATCCCTTTGTCTGAAGGAACTGTGCAGCTCTATTCAAGGACTACAGAGTGTTATGTCTAGCTCAACCTACAAAATATCTTTTTCTTTCATTGAATCATACTTATAGAATAAATAAAGGAAAACTCAAGAATGGAAACATTTCAAAAACACTAAAATTTTTGATATTCCCTTAAAAATGCTTCATTTTAAAATCACATTTAAAATAAGTCATTGGAGAGAATATAAAATGAAAGATTATAGAGAATAGTCTGCATCAAACACTGGATCCAGTTATGAACTTGGATAATATGGATTTACAGTTATTTTCTAATAAAAGATGTTTGCATAATTATGCATGTAATATAGACTGAGTTTTAAAGGAAACCTGAGCTTCATCTGCCCATTCATTTAAATGAAAATCTTTTCCCCCCATTAAGCTTTGTATTATGTTGTTGATATTTCATTGCTCAGTTTTCAGAGTGTTTTAGATCTACTTACTAGAGAGGTAATCAAATGCAAACTTAATTGAATAACATTAAAAGGTTGTAATTTTCCTGAAGATGAAGATTTAACTGGTTTTAAATTATGTATAATCAAAAACAAAGATTTCTCTTATTGTAAATATTGACCAGCTTAGTAGTTCCTAGTTATTTAGCCATATTTTCTCAGTTCTTGGTTTGGTAAAGCATTGTTGGAATAAAGCAATGCAGAGCAATGTGTGCAGGAGCATTGCTGCCTTTAGAGAGTCAGCTGTCAGTGCATGCCTCTGTGAATAGGGAAATGGATATCAACTTCTGACTTGTTTTAAAATGGTGTGGCCTCTGTTACATAGGCATTATTTTTATATTTATAAGGAATATTCTTTTTCTTCCCTTTTAGCTTTAGATTGTAAGCAAAAGAAATCAAGGTCAAGATCTGGGAGCAAGAAGAAAATGCTAACATTACCTCACGGTGCTGACGAGGTTTACATTCTCCGATGCAGGTATGCTTGCATTGCCAAATTGGATCAGCTTCTTCAGATTCCCTTTGAAATGTTAGTAGCTGCTTTAGTTGGCTTTTTTTATTTTGTGGCAAGGTAGTCTCAACAGTAAAGTCATGAATTTTCAGAGCCAGGCTCAAAAGTCTTAAATCATCATATACTTCATAGTTACTTCAGTAATAAGTCAAGATTTGTATATTAGCCAAAAGACTGTATTATAAAAATATAATTTTGAACAGTGGTGTTTTATTTACTTGATTTGTTTGGTTGAGTTTCACTTTCTACTGTCTTACATTCCTGCTTTTTGGGAACACATATTCTTTTTTCATACACTCACAAGAATATTGATAGATAATGTTCTTTAAGGAATTCTTAATTGGAGAAGGCTCTTTAATGATACATTTTGGAGTAATTATGAACAAATTTAGATGTAAAACTGTTAACTCTAATACACCTCTATAAAATTAATGGTATTTACTAAACCTGATGATAAAGATGCATATTGATCATTTTACCTTTATTTAGAAACTGTCAGACAAGGGCTATATGTAGAATATATGGTAAAGCTTATTTCTTATGTTTATGGGTTTTATCTGAATTGATGTTAAATAGAATCAGTTATATTAAGAGAGAAACTATGTTCCACTTTTTCTTTAGGTTTTGTGGCCTAGTCTTTCGGGGACCATTGTCTGTTCAGGAAGACTGGATTAAGCACTTACAACGACACATTGTAAACGCTAATCTTCCACGGACTGGAGCTGGCATGGTGGAAGTCACATCACTACTTAAAAAGCCTTCCTCCATTACAGAAACTTCATTTTCTTTACTAATGGCAGAAGCAGCTTCATAGAACCAGGAATCTTTTAAATAGCAAATTTCATTGGATGTAAATTTGAAATTGTCTTTTTTTGTAAACCACATTAAATTATCCATTTATAAATACTAAGTAGGAAAATGGGGGAAAGTGAATTACAGTGACATCAAAGCAAACTGAATGCTTAAACAGTAAGTAGTCTTATATATTTTATATAGGGTGGAAATGTGTTTTATGGTTTACTAAGTATTGTTGGCTAACTAGGTTTGCTCAATAAAAGGTCTTACATCTAAGAGCCATTTATGAAGTGTTGCACATGAATTCTTGTAGACAGATTTATTGGAAGATTATGTTCTCTGCAGTGTTACCAGATCAAGGCTCTGTTTAATCCCCACACTTGCATAGAAAAATAAGATATTATATTTTGTTGGTATGTATTTAGTGTTTTGTATAATGCCAGGAACTGCTAACTAAATTTACTCAACTTAGGGCATTAAATACCATGTACTTCATAGTTTGAGACTGTTCACCCAAATAGGGCAGAGTACTATCTATCTAGATGTGTAAGTGTTTTTTTAAAATCACATGGAACGGTTTTTTTTATACTAAAAAGTGGAGGGAGATTTGTTTAAACAAGTATTTCTAAAAGAAATATGTACATAGTCCTGGAAATTATTTGTGGTAAGGAAATATTCTTTACTCCAGTTGCATTTCTCAGACAATAAAGTGGTGCATCCATGCTACCTCCTACTTTGTCAACAAAGATGCTATTTGCCCTTTCCATTTTTGTATCATAATAGATTTTAAAAATCTAATGTTCTTTATTGCAAGACATAATTTTGTTAAAAGATTTGTTTCTTTTTAACGTTTTACGTAAAAATTGACATGCTTACAGGACAAGTTTGCCTCTTTATTTAACATTGTAGAAATGTAATTAATAAACAATGCTCACTACACAGTTTAGAATAGGCTTTCTCATTGATATTATCTTCCAAATTTGATCAGTTAGCAAAACTTAATACACAAAATATTTCTACATATGAGAATGTTTACAATTTCAATTTTAGAACTTGTTTTGGATGTGATTATATGTACGAAAATTGTGTAACACTATGCTCATGCTAAGAACCGACATAATGGAATTACTGAAATAAATGTGCTGTGAGGAATGGAAAATTATGGTTCAGGTGTGTTGGTCATGGTAAATTGTGGTTATTCTTTTAAATTCTTTCCAAAATCACATTAGTTCCTTTAATCCAAAATTGAATTCCTTTACAAATAACAGTTTTGTATGCAAGCACCATTCCACTTAATTTCATGTAGTTGCTAATATAGTTGAACCAAGGATATGCATTGCTACTTTTCTTCATATGTAAATAAAGTTAGAAACAGTTAAACTAAGGAGTATTTTGGTAGAGTATATACATACCTCACTGCCAGTGAAATTACTTTCCTATGGTATATCTCCTTACCAGAAAAACTCTAAATAAAAAAGACTTAAAGAATGATACGCCTGTACTGTGAAGCATTCCTTATTTGTCACTAAAAATGGTCCACTTGAGGGTGAATTTTATTGATTTAGATTGTTTATATTTACCATTACTTTGTTTACAAGGATATAGGTTTTTCTAGAAGCCCCGTACTGGTACACATTATACATGGAAAAAGTAATTTTTTTCCTTTTAAGATTCTTATTCCAGGACCATCTTACTGTGAAATTGGGAGGTTGGACTAGGTAGTCTCAGCCAGGGTTCTTCTGATCCCTAGGTTGGTAGATATAGGGAAAATCCTTTTAAAGTACTGACAAAGCCCAAAAGGAACTCTGCATTTTTCTGTAGTTATGAGATGCAGCTAAAACATCAAATTTCTTTTCATTTGCTAAAAATATACCAACTGTGTATCATACTGATTATCTCTTATTGAGGACATTTCATTTAAACTTACATTATAATCTGTCTATATTTATGCATCCATGTTCTACTTATTTGATAGAGGGAGAAGTTCTCATTGATTTCTCAGGGCCGGCCTTAAACTCACAATTCTTCTATCTCAGCTTCTGGAGTAGCTAGGAGTATACCACATGTGCCACTGCACTGGAGGTACAGAATAAAGCCGACCCCCATGCTACATAGGAAGATATAATTCAGATAGGGTTCCTGATGAGAAGACTGGCACTCTCTAGAGCCTCTTGCAGATTAATTCTTGCAGGCTAATGATTTCTTTTTTCTTATCGAGGGAGCTGTCAGGATGTAGGACTACAAGTAAAACAGTTGTTTACATATTTCAGAATTAAAACCCAAGATCTTCAAATGAAACTACTTTGATTTCCTCTCTCATTTGTACCTTCTTATTGAATTAATATTCATTTAATTATGTGTGTATGGGTTGTGGGTGTGCATACCCAGCACACTTGAGGTCAAAGTACAGTTTGCAATAGCTGGATCTCTCTACCCTACTATGTGAGCTCCAGAGATCAAACTCAAACTCTGATTACCAGACCTTCCCCTTACCTCATTTATTTTTATCTTCTTTATAAGCACTGTATTGAGTAAGTGGTGATTTCACTCCTAATTTAAAAGGAAATGCATTCAGTTTCTACATGTAGAATAATGTGTACAGGTTTGTTCTGCATGGTCTTTGTTAGGTTCCTTCTGTGTCTGATTTCTTTAGGACTTTTATCAAGGAGGAGTATGGAACTTTGTCAAAGGTTGTGTCTCCATTTATTGAGATAATCAAATGGTTGTCTTTAAGCCTATTTATGTACTCTGTTATAGTCACTGATTTACATATATTCAACCAATCTTGTTGCATCCCTGGGATGAAACCAGATTGTTCTTGGTGTTTGATCTTGAGGTATTCTTGAATACCAAATGTTTTGTATTTTATTGAGAACCTTTGTACCTATGTTCATCTGGGAAATTGATTTATAATTTTCTTTCAGTGTTGTTGTGTCCTGATCCAGTTTTGCTCTCTGTGGAATGCTGAGAGAATTCATAGAATGAGTTTCTTCCCTTTTTATTTTGTGGAACAGTATAAGAAATACCAGTGTTAACTCTCCCTTAGAAGTTTTGTAGAATTCAACTCAGCAGTGAATTAACTTCAGCATTTTCAGGCTGTGTAGCAGTGAATGGAGGATAACATGGCTCCAGAGGCTGAGCCACTTTCTGAGCTTAGGATCATAGCTCTTCCACTTCAGGGTTTTTCTCACTTGGTCGGATCTGTCCACCTGCCCCTAAGCTTCACTCCCTGCACTCAGCTGCTTGTATCTGCATTCTGTGACTTGTCAGCCTCTGGCTCTCCTGCTCTCTACAACTGCCTCCCAGGACTGTCTTTCATCCTGGGACTGTAGCAGATTAAATTCAGGTTCCCTGGGTAGCTCACATTCAAACAGTAGGCTCTCTCTCAAGATGGTACCTGATGCTGCCCTTCAAGTCATACAGAGGGACAAAGTGGAATCCTAGCTGCTTACTATGGCTGGGGGAGTTACTGCCTCATCAAAACGCAACTGATTTTGAGGCTTGTGAGGGCTTTGGGCTCTCCCTGAAGGCTCAACTCTGTCTCCTCACCCAAGGCTGCCTGGCTTGCCTTTTGAAGAACTCTTCACCGCCCCTCTCAGGTGGATCTGCACTCTGGAACTGTGTTTCACTGGCTTCTTTTCCATGAGGAGTCTGTCTTTTTCTCTATACTTTTCAGGTATTATACCTGTGGCTTTGTGAGATGATGATCTTCTCTTTTTCTCTTGAAAGAGAGCCTACTTGTTCCTATTCTGGCTCTTCATGTGGTCACACAAAGGCTGCTTTCTAACCCAGCATCCTAACCTGGAACCTTACCATTTTTGTACAGTGAAATATACTTCACAAACACAGTGTTTCATTACATCATACTTGGTTAGTTATTTCTCTACTGTTGACCTTTTATACTGTCTCTGAGATTTTAGCATTGTAAAGAATGCTTTGATAAATAATCCTTATATTTTATATATATATGTATAATACATATTTATTTGAGAATTTCATACATGCATATGATGTGTTACTGTCACACCCTGCTCTCAGTCCCCCCAACATTTCTCAATGTCCTCTTTTTTCTTTCTCTTAAAAAAACTTTTTATGTATATGAGTATTTTGCGAATGTTTATCCACCTCTTTTAGTTTACATAAGGTTTTTCTTTTTTTAATTTGCTAATAGTTATTCCATTTGTTGTTTTTATTTTATGTATATGAGTGTGTTGCCTGCATGTACATAAGTACACCTGTGTCGTGCAGTTCCTGAGGAGGTCAGAAGACAACGGTATCCAGATCCACTGGAACAGTTAGCCGCAGTGTGTTCTTAACCACTGAACCATCTCTCCAGCCCCCAGGGTGTTTTCTTCAAAATCTACTTTTGTTAGTTTTTCCAAGAGCCTGCTCTTGGTATTTTGTGAGTTCTGATTTTATACCTTCCAGAACTTGAAGGTTATTTCCAGTCTTTTTTTTTTTTCTCATAAGTATACAAGAGGTGGTTTTTCTATGCATATCCATTTGACCATAGCCCACAGATTTAAATAAGAGTAACCAATTTTTATTTACTATGTTATATTTCAACATTAGTTTCATTTTTTATCCAGTGTCTTCTTTCAGGGAATTTGTAAAAATTTCCTTTGGATCCAATATGAAAAGTCACTGACTGGTAATTTTTATGGTTTTTGAAAGCAGTGTTTCATCTCGGAGCCTGGGATTACTGAATTTTACAAATGTGGTATGTAGTTTATATACATGTATTTCATTTGTAATTTATTTTGTATATTTTCAGGATTATATAATGGCATTAAAATTGTCTATATTGTATCCCATGGTCTGCGCCTTATCAATTAGATTATAGATTAGGATCCCAGTATGACTGAAAGAGGGTCAGGTTTTCCCCAGCCTCAGTTTTGCGTTATATTTCATAACATTGTTTTTAAGTTTAAAGAAGCTCATAACTGGTGACTCTACTTGGTATTCAGTATTTCCGATACCAGAGGAAAGAGTGTATCTTTATCCTCCTCCTCTTCTGAGGTCTGCTAGGTTTGCCTTTTGCCAGTGACACATAGGTAGATTTTTTGCTATTTCACCCCTTTAGAGACAGCTGATGATTATGACCATTTGCCTCCACACCTTTGTATGTTTGCACTTGTTCTTGCCATACTATTTTAGAATCCCTGTCCTTGTTCAACCATGTGCTTTCTAAATATCCGTGGTTTTTTCACGGAGTCTTCAGTCCATCGCTTGCAGTTTATTTAGCATAGGAGTCCAGTTCTGTCTTTCCGGATGGACAGCCAGCAGTGCCCGCAGCCCTCCTCAACCAGCAGACCTGTCATGGAGATCCACCTCTGACATCTGCTACCTATTCTTTTCCCCCTTTTTAAAGTCAGTATTGCATCTGTTTCATCACTGCTTCATAACTGGCACAGCAAGTTCTTCATTTTTTTTTTTTTAGAATGTGCTCACCTCCTTCAGTGCTTCCTCACAGTGGGATCTTGAGAATGACTTTACTGCCCTTATGTTTTAAAAGTTCTCAGTCTTGTCCGGGCTTGGTGGTGCATTCTTTTTAGTTCCAGCATTCGGGAGGCAGTTGCACACAGATCTCTGAGTTCAAGGCCAGCTTGGGCTACAGGGAGACACTGTCTCAAAAAAAAAAAAAAGATTCTAAGTCTTAACACAATCTGGAGAC
Source organism: Eospalax fontanierii (assembly GCA_035773235.1). Classification (NCBI taxonomy): domain Eukaryota; kingdom Metazoa; phylum Chordata; class Mammalia; order Rodentia; family Spalacidae; genus Eospalax; species Eospalax fontanierii. Next base: position 25,293,556 of record CM069543.1, on the reverse strand, counting down.
ACCTGACTTTCAGTTTTTTTTTTTACAACTTGCCAATATTTCTTTTTAAATTAAAATTTCTAAAAATTTAATTTAAAATTATTTTTCAAGGGCTAGATAGATACCTCAGCAATTAAGAGTACTTAATTTCTCTTGCAGAGGACCCAGGTTCAGTTCCCAGCACTTACCTTGTGGTTCACAACCAGCTGTGTTGTTAAAATTTCTTCTGGGAGGCACAAGTGACATCCAGCCCACTCTTCCCTCCGTCTTCTGACAAAGTGAGGTAGATTCTGCCCAACTCTAGTTTGGTAAACCAGTTAGTTTATTGGACTTACAGAGCAGTGGGCGAGGGGGTAGTTACAGAGAAGTGTGGGTGCTGTTCCCTTCTCCCCCTAAGACCGCACGGAAAGTCTCCATCCAGGCATAGACCCTGACTTTCCCAGAGCTGTACAAAATGATGAGAGAGGATCTCCCTCCCAGCTTCCTTTGCTTATATCCTTATATGTTGGCCAAGTGGGTCAACCAATAACTAGTTTGGCTGCGATGATCCTAGGCAAGCAGGTGCAACCAAGCTTGGGAAGAAGGCATCTGTTGTCCATGTTACACCCTGTAACTCCAATTCCAGGGGATCTGATATCCTCTTCTGGCCTCCATGGTCACTGCATACACATGTTACACCTACAAGCTTCTCTGGCCTCTGTGGGCTCCCGCACACACATAGTACACAAAAACAGAGGCACACACCCACAAAAATCTTTAAATAAGTTAAAATTTTATTTCACAAATAACATTACCAGGCTTTGAGAAGTACTGTGTGTGCATACATGTACATGTGTACACACTGGGTTTGAGAGGTACTGTGTGTGCATACACGTGCATGTGTACACATTGGGTTTGAGAAGTACTATGTGAGTGCATACACATGCATGTGTACACACTGGGTTTGGCATACACGTGCATGTGTACACACTGGGTTTGAGAAGTACTGTGTATGTGCGTACATGTACATGTGTACACACTGAGTTTGAAACTCCGAAAATGCTTTTTACTCATGTTTTTGCCTTTTCTAGCATTTTTATTTTATTGAAGACATTTTTCTTTCTTTTGTGTGTGTGTGTGTGTGTGTGTGTGTGTGTGTGTGTGTCTTCCATATCTGTGCAGACCTGAAGAAGGTATTCGATCCCCTCAAACTGTGGCTGAAGCCTGATGGGGCTGCCAGGAACAGAACCCAGGTTCAGAAGTGCAATCATTCTTAACCAGCCTTAATATTTTCTAATTACTCAGACCTTCCTCTGTGGTTCTAGGCCGCCTTAACTAGGTCAATTTTCTTTGTAGTCTGTTGACTTCTGGTCTGTTTGTTGGGCTGTCCTACATGCTAGTAATTATTCTCTAAGCATGAAAATTGAAGTAGCACAACTGAACATGGTTGCAGCCCATGTAGCCCCAGCATCAAATGGCTGAGGCAGGGCTATTGCAAATTTAAGTCTAACCTTGGATATCTAGTAAGACCCTGTCTCGAGGGGGGCAAAAAGGAAAGTGGGCTGAGCTAAGGTACTTGGAGATATCTCATCCATTTCCTTCTTGGGCATCTGACAGATGCTTAATTTAGGGGCCAGAACTGACCATTTCCCTGGAGCTCACATATTCTTGGTAGTCAAGTGCTCTCTAAGGTCCTCTAGCTCTGGTCCTTATCCTGTTCACTCCATGAAGAGGGCTCCACATGAGTTCCTCTCACAGAAATTACCCAGCACAACTCTAAACCTCAGTCCTATTTACACCACTTGCCTCTTAAGTCCCAGCAGCTGTTCCACTGAGAAGCTAAGAGCTTCATATTCAGAGTGGAGGAGGGGGTCATCTGCCAAAATACTCCTGCTTCTGTGCATCGTCCCTCTTCCTTTTCCAAAGGGGAAATTTGACTTCTATATTACTCTTAATTTTTTATTAATTTTATTAAGTCACAGTCCTTCATTACGTAAAGGAATGGGAAATAGATTGACCATTTCTGCTGGTTAAATATAATGATTGCCTCAAAGAAAAATTTGTAGTTGAGTTCCAAGCTGAACTAGTCATTTTTTTGCATGGAATTATTTTGTATCTATCAAAATTTTTGCACTGTAATGTAAACACTATTATATAACAGCTACATTTATCGTGTTCCAATGTTTTATTGTCTCCAAATTTTGTATGTATTAAGCACTCGCTCTGCATTTCCCCTTTCCCTGACACTTGACATGCCCATCTGCATTATATCTCAATAGATTTAGTAGTTCTCAGTTTGTGTTCCAGGGCAGGCTAGTCTTGAATTTGTGGTTCTGCCTTCCTTGTTGAAGGCTTGTAAGCACGCACCACCACCCTTGGCTTCCATGAGTTTTTTTTTTTTTTTAAAGTGTTCTGCTTGCATATATTTAAGTGCATCAGATCCCCTGGGACTGGGGTTACTGATGGTTGTTAGCCACCATGTCGATGCTGGGAACCAGACCCAGGTCTGATGCAAGAGCAGCTAGTGCTCTTAAACACAGGTCTCCAAACCATTCCATGATATTTTTCATAATGATTTGATTTTTCTTTTAACTTTGATAATGTCTGTATTGGGTTTTATTCTCCTTGGTTTTATATACATGTCTACTTTTGTAACAGTTTATCTTTTGTGGGATACATCCTAAAGATGTCTTTTTGGGTCAGGGTTTCTCTGTGTTCTCAGCTGGCCTGGAACTCGCTATGTAGACCAGACTGGTCTCAAATTCAGGATCCACCTCACTCTGCCTCCCAATTGCTGGGATTAAAGGTGTGTAGGGCCAGGCGTGGCCCTACAAGAAATTTTAAAGAATTCTGAAGGTGGTAAATTACAAATTTAAAGATGTATTTATTTTCATAAATATATTTATATGTGTGTGTGTGTATGCATATGCATTCTTTCTTGGGCTCACAGAATAGGTTTCTCCCTAGATCTCTGAAGCGTTTTGTGAACCCTCAGTTTGAGAAGTGGAGTTGGCTATTCTCCTGTATAACTTGACTCCAGCATTAACTTAGCCCCACTGGGGCATGTAATCCACTGATCTTACCTTTTCACTGATTCTCGCCCAATCCCCCATGTTCTCCCTTCCCTTCTTTACCCAAACTATATTCAGTCCTGCATCAAGATTGCTCTGTGTGATGGCCCATCCTTTGCTACTTCCTCACACAGATCTGTAATCCAGGAAAAATCCCTTGATCCTGTTACTGTTTTATCGGTACATGAACTACGTCATCTTGGGCCCTTAGTCGCCAGTGTTTCCTTGTCTAAATTGCATGACTGAGGTATGAAGATGCTTCTCTGAATGTGGTAGTAATACATGGCAGGTCAGAAAAGAATCAAGAGCCTTGTATTTCCAAAGGATATTGAAGGGGAAGGGCTTGTGAATCACACATCTTCAAAACCCTTCCAACTATAGCCATTTCTGTACACCCTAGAGAACTTTTTCCTTAAAGAATTGCTGGGGTGACTCCTTCGTTAAGAGCATATGCTGCTCTTGTACAGGACCCAAGTTCATTTCTCCACACCCATGTTGGGCAGGTCATACAAGCTCCAGGAGATCCAAAGCCCTCTTCTGGCCTCCATGAGAACCTGCACTCACATGCACAGACACACAGACAGATACACACAGTTAAAGAAGAAACTAGTAAAAGAATTGCCTTTAAGCTATTGTTTCTTTGTGATTTTTTTTTAATTGTTTCATTCATCTCTGGGGACAGAAAAAATTTAGCTAAACATTTGGTATTAATATTTTATTTCTACGGCTTTAGGACACTAAACAGTAAGTCCTGAAGTTGAATTAAGAGGTGAAGTTTTGAGAACAAGGGAAGTTACCAGGCATGAAGACCTACCCTTTGTGAGCAGTCATTGGGAAGGGGAAAGGATTACTGGCTTCAGTATTGAAGCTCTGAAGTCAGTACCATATGTAGAGCGGAGCTGTTCATAAGTATAAATGCAAACCCATTGTTTCCCAGTGTGGTCTGATGGTGGTGGTAACTGGTGATGGTGAAAGCACATCTGGAGTCTATAGCTGTTGGAGAAATCTAGAAAATAGAGGAAAGAATATTAAGCCAAACATCCTAACTTCAGCCTGTGCTGTTTGTGTTAGCCGAACACAAAACCCTGAATTCGTATTGATGCTAGTTTCTTGAACTGTACTGGGGATTGTAATACATGTGCATGTCTGCTTGTCCTTCCCCCTTCAAAATGAGGTCATAACAGCATCAAGAATACTTAAAATGGCATGTATTAGTAAGGCATCTTTTCGTTAAACTTTTGCTTAATTGTAATTGTTTATGCTTAACTATAGTTCGTTTATCTAACAGGTTTTTGGGCAGGGTATTTTTGAAAGAGGTTCAGTACTCATTTTGGCAAAGCTAGCAGCACGTCATATCGCCACATGGAGGCCGGCAATTAGACATAAAGCCAGACAAAATCACAAAAAGAGTCATGAATAAAAGAGCCCTAATGTGATTTAAATACCGTGACTGAGTTGTATTCAGTGTTAGCCTGGTCACCAGGTCGCATGCGACGACATTCTCTGAGGAGATGTATTCTAGAAAAGACTTCTGCGTCCACCATCTGTCCTGATTCAAGGAACACATCTCACCGAATGGTGACTAACCCAGTGGGATGCACCAAATTTGCTTAAACATAAGCTCATCATCCCCTCATAACAAAGGCAAATATTGCCCTAATTTCGTGAAAACTTTGTTGTGGGAATTATTGCAACAACATCTTTGGGGGTGGGGAAGACTTCTGTGTAGACCCCTAAAAATGTATTGTTTGGTCCTACATCAGAACTACAATTTTTAAAATATTACAGATTTCTATTTCATTTAGCAAAACAATTTCTGACTAGGAATTTGACCTTCCGAATATAGGAGTTTGAGCCAAATCCTCCAAAATTTAGAGTTTTGTTCCCTGCCACAACTTCCTAAGAAGTTTGTCAAGACTGAAAAAAAAAAAAGGCTAATTAAAAATTTTTAGTTTAATGCCTTCAGTTTTTTTCAGGAATGTTCTACAGTAAAGGCTTATGTCAGAGTCTCAGTCTCTTGAGAGTAGATTCTTCTTGGCATGTACATACATATATATATCTATATATGCATACATACATACACACATACATACAAATTTTGGAAGGGTTTTACATTTAAGATGCAACAGTGATTTTCCTAAATGGACAGAATCCTCCCTTCAGCATTTCTGTGTCATCCATCAGGACTGCTAAACATTTTACTGTTAGGAGGAACAGACTATATTATCACTTATTTTAAAAGCACCCCCAAATCTACAGATCACTCTTTACTCCTAAAAAAAGCCTTTTGATGGTCTCCTTTACCTAATGAGACAAAGGCCGTAGAAAGAATATTATGTGAAAATTTGGGTTGGGAGCATTGATCCTTTTCCTTCCCAAGTTTGTATAAAACTATGATCCTTCATTGGAATGAAATGAAACCTTATTCAGGAGCTGAGTTGCAGTTAATAGATTAAAGAGGAATATAAGAGCATTCAGTAAGCAAAAGAGACTCAAAGAAGCAAAAACTTAATAGGAGAAAATAGGAAATATAGTAAGTTAATGCCAGTTACTTCATATGAAGTTCTGATTAGGCAATAAAAGGGATGGAGCACATTACTCCTAATCAGGTAAGAAACAGGGCGGTTATTCTGGGCAAAGCCTTTGAAAGTTGGGCTAAGTTTGGGCTATTTGGAGATGGCCAAAGAATGTCTTAGTGTATTGTGCACTGGGGGGAAAAACGCGTTTGAAAAGACCAGTAGACTGGGTAACAGCGGTGTGGATGTTTTTAAAGAATAAAGCCTTGGTCAGTCTAATACTAGATTCTAGACTTCCGCTGTGAATATAAGCTTCAACCAAATAAAAATGTGAAGGGCATTATATCGAAGATTGTGGCCAGCTGTTCTCCATCTCCCCTGAGTTCCAAACAATAAGAAATGAATACACTCTTAATGTGGGGGATTTGGGCAAAGGGTAGAAAAATAGTGACTGAAGTGGGTTACTGAGTCAGTCTTACTCTATGGAAGTCTTCTAAAAACACTGTCCCTTAAAACAAATAGGTCTCTTTGATGTGGGATGCCCTGTGGTAAGAGCTAGTAAGTAACACAGGAATTTGAAAATCACTGACATGGGAAGTCAGTACAAACACTACACAAGAGTGGAGGTAGTGACTGACGACATGTAGCTTATTAAGTTCTCAAACTGCTTTTGGGTAGTCTTTCTTTTTGGCTCTCAGTTGACACAATTTTGAATTAAGTCTGAGTCTTATTGGCATCTATCTGTATGCAGTTTTAGAACAGGCGCTTCTTGCAGAGTATGTTTAAACTAACACTTGGCTACAGTGGAATGCCTTTTTCAAGCTGCATGGTTTTCATAGAGTGTCCTTGACTCAAGAATCAAGCTGTCTTTAGCACTGAGAACCCTAGGCATTAGACCCAGTGCCAGAGATACGGCATTGAGGACTGGAATCCTTGGCTTGTGGGATCCTGAGACCTAGGATACTCAAGGGAACTGTGCAACTATAAATCCAGGGAGATATTTGTGGTATTTTAAATTAGAATTCAGACAGATTTTTAAAATGTATGTGTATGAGTGTTTTGCCTGCGTGTATGTAAGGGTACCTTTGTGAAATGCCTGCAGAGGTCAGAAGAGGGCATTGAATCGCCTGGAACTGGAGTTAGGGGCAGTTGTTAGCTGCCATGTGGGTGCTGGGAACCAAACCCAGGTTCTCTGCAAAAGTAGCCAGTCCTCTTAACTGCTGAGCCATCTCTCCAACCTCTAGATTAGAATTTTTGAGTACATTTGGTCTGTTGCCCTCTTGTACCTTAGGAATCACTAATTTGGGGCTGGAGAGATGGCACAGCAGTTAAGAGTGCTGTTCTTGCAGAGAACCCAGGTTCGGTTCCTAGCACCCACACATTGTCTAACACCGTTCAGAATCTCCAGTACCAGGTCCTACGCCCTCTTCTGACTTCTGCGGACATTGCACAACATGGATGCCCTTACATACATGCATGCAAAACACTCATACACCTAAAATTTTTAAATAATTTAATAACTAAAAAATAATTAATTTAAAATAATTTAAAAATTACTAATTGAAGACCGGTAAAAATAACGTTCAGGAAACTAGTCCTATGCATGATATGCTAGTAAATATTTAACATGGTTTTTTAGTGCATGATATGAGGTGGTTAAGGGTACCTGGTGTGTAGCATTTGTTAGTTTCAGTAGCGTAAATTCTCCCACTGGGCCGGATTACAGGCTACAAAAATGACACCATGTGTGGCAGAGTTGGGGAGTTGTGTGTGTTTGCCTCTCATTGCTCCGGTTCACCAATGATCTTTGTCTCACGTACACAGAGCATCAGACTTCAGAAGCAACACTGCCTACTCATCAAGCTGCTGCTGTCCTTACCAAGTAGAACTTCATGCCTTGTGACAAAACTGCAAAAGTAAGCCAAACCCATGGCTCCTTTGAGAACTATGCTTCTTAATCCTAAAAGCCTTACCGAGTAGATGATTCTTCATACTGTTCTTTGTAATGACATCAACAAAGCCCTTCTATGTTTGAGGAAAATTAAATCATCAGTCAGTAAAGAACTGATTCTTAACAAAGTAAGCATAAACTACTTAAACCGAGGCAGGAGGGTCATGTGAGCCCACCAGTACGAGACCAGCTTGCTTAACATTAGGGAAACCCCTTCTCAAAAAAACAAAAAGCTTGCAAGCATGTTTCATTTGGAATTTTTAATTGACACCATGGTCTGCCTTCTACTGGGTAAAAGCTTGCCAGGAAACACATTTAGTAGCAGTTCTGGAACATTTGCTAATTTTGGGATGTAGAACTGTGTCCGTTTACAGCCCGTCTCATCTTTTTGTTCACATTCCTGCACATAACTTTGGAACCCCAGGGAAGGTAAAGCTCATAATTTCCCTAACTCTACTAGTGCCAGGATGCCCAGATGGCTTGGGTTCCTACCTGCAGATTGCCTCGTATGAGAACTGGAATTTTCAGTTTCTTTCCTATTTGCTTTTAACTCCTGCTTTCTGTAGTTAAAAGCAAAAACATTCAGTGGTTGCAAAAACGTTGCCCAAACCTTAGGGGAGAAAGCAAGGGGTTCTGATGGTATAATCACTGCAACATTTATACTAATCTTCACACAAAGCTGATGATAATGTTCCTAGTAACATATTGCCATGTTTGCTTTCTGGTTTTTAACAACACTCCTCAGGTGGCATTGTTTAAGATCAGGAGAAAGGCTCAGGAGAGCTGAAGTCCAAGTCTAAGTCATACCATAGTTTATTCTGTATTCTCTGACTCCTAAAAATATGTCTTCCCATTGCACAGTGCTGAGAATGTAATAATCTCATCGCCCAGATGAACTTTCCCACTGTGGATTTTCCTTTTTTAATGTAGTAAGTAGGTGCTAGGTAATTTTTGTTAGTGTGACATAACTGGGTCACAGTTTGACTTAACCTGGGTAGGAATTAGAAATACACCTTCCGACTAAAGGAAATTCTTACTTTCCTGCTGGCAGAAAAGTTAAGCCCAAATTAAGTTATCATCATGGTCCTAATACAGTTTCGATGTTTGGTTTAGTTGGTCTGCTGGTTCCTTGACTCCTTTGTGTCACAGGGTGTATTAAGAACCTCTATGTTCCTATCATGCCCATCTTCCGTGGGTCCTTAGTGGATGTCATTAGGAAGAACTTTGTCAGAAAGTTGGATCACAGAGAGATACTCCCTTCCTGGAGGTTTCTCACAACAAGCAGTTTCCTCCCCAGTTCTTCGGTTTATGGTTGGGTGGGCCACTGCCAGGGTAAGTAGGTGTAGAGTCATGGTTTCCAAACATGGTGCAGCCAGATCTGGAGCCCCAGTTCTGTTTCTCATAGTCCTAAGTTTTAGAAATGGAAGCCAGAGTCAAAGGCATGCTTGGGGTGTTGAACCACCAGGTGGCACTATTGTGGGCTGCAGTCATTTAAACCCTCTGCAAAGTAGGTGCTAGGATGCTTTTTTTTCCCTGCATGCATACATGGTGTGTGTGTGTTTGTGTGTGGGTGCTGCACGTGTATGCAGGCATGTGTTCCCATGTGTTGTGTATGTGGAGGTCCAAAGTTGACTTGAGGTGTCTTCCTCGATCTTTTCCCACCTTGGTTATTGAGACAGGGTCTCTCATTAAACCTCACCAATTCAGCTAGTCAGGCCGGCCATGGGGTCCCACCTGCACCTCCTAATGCTGGGATTACAAGTGGCCAGTGTGCTGCTTTTATGTGGGCTCTGAGAATCCGTACTGTAGTCCCCAGGCTTTATCCACTGACCTTTCTCCTAAGACCACAGAAGACACTTTCTTAAACAGCTCAAGGATGAATGATAGAAAAAGCCTCTGTAGACCTTAAAAGTATTTTGATCTGGTGCCACCTCTGGAGCTACCAGAAACCAAGGTATTTGAAAACAGGAGAGCTGAATGAGGCATTAAGCTGTCATAGGATGAAACAGGGAAAGAGGCTGGGGAAATGTTAGTGAAAAATATTAAACTGATGTATCAGTGACCTTTGTCCTCCCTATAACCAAGATATGTGACAACAGAGCAGCCGCAGGGAGGGTTTATCTTGGCTCACAGTTGGAGGGTGCTGCCTATTGGGAGGCAGAGACACAGTGAGTGCTGGTGCTGGGTTTGCTTTCTCCTTCTCATTCAGTATCAGACCCCAGACTTTCTGGAAACACCCTCATAAACGCATGCAGAGCTGTGTTTTCATGGTCATTCTAGATCCAGGCAAGATGATTATAAAAATTATCCATCAAGCTGGGGAAGACTACAGAACAAGCATTGAAGGGTAAGTAGAAATTCGAAAGTAAAGTGTGTGCTTCCACAAAATCAATAAATGAGTAGGAAATGCAGACAGTTCTCACGAGATGAAAAACAAATGGCTAATTAAATATGACATTGTGAGGGAAATGCAAATCAAAACCACACTGAGATTTTATCCCACCCTAGTCAGAATGTTGCTCAAGAAAACAACAACAAATGTTGGCAGGAATGGCGTGGCAGAGGAACCCTCTGAACTGCTGGTAGAAATGTCAACCAGCTCAGCCAGTATGGAATTCAGTATAGAAGTTCCTCTGCAAAACTTAAAATGAGAAATACTAAATGATCCAGCTGTACCATTCCTGGATTTAGTCCCAGAGTAATTAAGCCCACCACTGAGACCCTGAACGTTCATGTTTATTGCAACCCTGTTCACCATGGTGAACACATGAGCAGGAAAGGAAAATATAGTATGTACATGGAATTTTATTCAGCCATATAGAAATGATGGCATGTGTAGGAAAATGAATGGAAATGAAGAGGATTCTGAAAAGGGGGAAATAAGACAGATACTCCATTTTCTGTGTATATGGAGCCTAGATTATGTATACACACATGCAATGAAAGGAGAGAGAGAGAGAGAGAGAGAGAGAGAGAGAGAGAGAGAGAATATAAGGGGCCTATCTGAGGAAAGGAAGGGGACTACCAGGAAAGGAGAAAGAAGAGGGTGATGGGGAATGAATATGATCAAAGTCCATGATACAGCTGAAGAAAAAATGTCATGAGATCCATTACTTTGTACAATGAATATATGCTACTCTTCTTAATGTGCAAGAAAACTAGGAACTACTGGAAACAAGGTAAATTTGCAAGGTAAATTTGCAAAGCATGGAAAAACACATTCAGTTATCCCTTGACTTAGGAGCAGTAGAGTGGTGGGAAAATGACTCAAATTATTTCTTAAAAATTCCATACAGGACCAACAAGATGACTCAATGGGTAAAGGCACTTGCCCTGTAAATGTGGCGACCTGAGTTTGATCCCCAGAACCCATGTGAAGGTAAGAAGGAGAACCACCTCCACAAAATTGTCCCCTGAAATCTGCACTTGCGCGCCATAGCATGTCCCCCGCCCACACATCATGAATGCACACACTGATGATGATTTTTTAAAAAGCAACATAAATATATTAACTTCAAAAGCCTATGATTTTCAATGCAGAGTGCTGTCTGTATGCCCAGGGATGATTTGAGAAAGCAAGTTTAGTTATTTCTGGCCTAGTTTTTAACGAGTCTAGTTAAGCAGCCATTTCCTTTATCCAAAGAGAAACACCTCTGCCCAGGAAGGGTCCCACCAGTCTCGTCCTCCCGCACTGGCAGAGCGGAGGAGCTCCACGTGGGGACCCCAGCCGTGCACTGGCCGAAGGTACCCATGCTTCTCTGCCTCACACCGGTGCAGCCTCACCTTGCCCCAAAGCGAACTTTGCTGAGCACATCATTGGCATGTTAACTCTTAGCGGGGCCTCATCCTTGGTTGCTGGACCATATGACACCAGCTTTCCATGTTGGCTAACATCTTTTTTACAAGTTTAAAAATTTTTAAATTTTATGTGTATGAGTATTTTGCCTGTGTATATGTAAGTGCACCCAAGCTGGGCAGTTCCCACAGAGGTTAGAAGAGAACATCAGATCCTCTGGAACTGGTGTTTTGGACAGTTGTTAGCTGCCATGTGGTACTGGGAACTGAACTCTTGTCCTCTGCAAGAATAGTCAGTGCTCTTAACTGTGAAGCCATCTCTCCAGCCCCTGGCTAACAGTTTCTAAATAGACCACAGAAAATAATAAGAATAAGAATAAGAATAAGAATAAGAAAGAAGAATAAGAATAAGAAAGAAGAAGAAGAAGAAGAAGAAGAAGAAGAAGAAGAAGAAGAAGGAAGAAGGAAGAAGGAAGAAGGAAGAAGGAAGAAGGAAGAAGGAAGAAGGAAGAAGGAGAAGAAGAGAAGAAGAAGAAGAAGAGAAAGAAGAAAAGACTTTTTCGTTGTAAACACAGGAGGAAAGCAGGTTTGGTGTCTGAACAGAATGTTAAATTATACCACTTCTGAGCTGCTGAGATGACCAGAGGGTAAACGCACTTGCTTTGCATGAGGACCTAACTTTGTATCTCCAGAACCCATGTAAAAAACTAGACATGTTTGTATTCAAACAGGGGAGGCAGAGACAGGAGGATCTTTACCAGCCTCACTTGGTGTGTAGTGAAGAGACCCTGTCTCAAAGGAAGAGGGTGGAGAGTGACAGAGTGGGGTATACAGCCTCCTCCTCTGGCAGTTCAGAGAAAGAATTAGGCAGATAAATCAGTCCCTCTGCATAGTCTTGATAAAGAAGTCAGTGTAAAGCAATAGACAGTTTACAATGGCTTTTCACACATGGCTTTCTTTATATTGCTCCTATGATGTGAATATCATTTTTTTTTTCTGAGCTTATAGAAGAAGTTGAGGCCTGTTGCTAGAGGTTTAGTGACTTATCCAGAGTTACATTAATTAGACAGAGGTAAGTTTCAAATACAGGTTTTGTTGATGTGTATTCCATGGTAAAAGATCTGTGCTTGCTGGGTGTGGTGGCACATGCCTTTGGTCCTAGCACTTGGGACGCAGAAGCAGGTGGATCTTTGTGAGTTCAAGGCCAGCCTAGTCTACATGGCATCAAAATGACCAAAAAAAGAGGAAGATCTGTGCTCTGGCATCAGGCGTACTTGGTTTTGATGGCTGGGTACAGTTCTTAAATCTTACTTTCAGTTCTCAGTTTAGTCACTCTGACTTTCAGTTTCATTATGTGCATAATTATGCACAATAGTCTTTCTTTTAGAACAAGTCTGTGAATATGGAAGAAAGTGAAAGGAGTACTGTAGGTCCTTTTAAAAAGGTAAATTTTACTTTATAAAAAATTAAGGCTTGTTGGCCTAGAGAGATGACTCATCAGTTAGGCACACTGGCTGCTCTTGCAGAGGAACAGCACCTATACTATGAACAATAGTCAGGCATTGCACACATAGGTGCTCTTACATACATGCAGACAAAACACCTACACATGAGTAAGTAAATAAATATCTTTTAAATTGAGACTTTTATCATTCTAAAGTCAGTATTAATAAAATGTATCAAAAATATGCACTGGGAGGGAGGGTTTTCAACAAATGGTGCTGGCAAAGCTGAATATCCTCCTACAGAAGAATGAAGTTCACAAATATCAATTCACACTGGATCAGAGACCTTAAAAACAGAAACATTGAGACTGCTACAGGAAAACATAGAGAAAAATATTTAAGGATGTAAGAAGTAGACAACAAATTTGTGACTGTAACCCCAATACAGAAAATAGTCCCACAGATTAGGAAATAGAACTAGATGAAATTAAAAGGCTTTTGCATAGCAAAAGAAACAACTGAACAAGTAGACATCCTATAGAATGTGAGGAAGTCTTGACCAGCTAGTCCCTGGACTGGGGTCAATATCTAGAATATATGAAGAGCTGCAAAAATTAAACAAAGAAATAAGAGTGCCAGTCAATAAATGGGCCAATGATCTGAACAGCTTTCAATAGAAGAAATACAAATGACCAGTACACATTTTTTAAAGTCTTCAGCATCAAAGATGGCTCAGCAGTTAAGAGCACTGGGTCCAGTTTCTATCACCTACATGACAACTAACAACTATCAGAAACTCCATTTCCAGGGGCTCCAGCTCCCTCTTTGTCCTCCATGGGAATTGCACACATGTAGTGTACTTACATACATGTGAGCAAAACATTCAAACATATAAAATAAATAAAAATAAATAAAAAAATTTAAGTCAGGCATTATGACATACACTTTTAGTCCCAATACTCAGAAGACAGAGGCAGGTGGATCTCTTGAGTTTGAGACCAGCTTGGTCTATATAGAGTTCCAGGTCAGCCTGAACTATATAGGGAGACACTGTCTCCAAAAAAAAATTTTTTTAATTGCTTTTTATAAAAAGAACATCCCTTTTTAAAAAAAAAAAAAAAAAACAAAACTTTTCAGCATCTTTATTCATCAGAGAAATGTGGCAAAGAAAAAATGGCTGGGCATGGTGGCATACATCTTTCATCCAGCATGCAAAGAGGCAGAGGTAGTGGATCTTTCTGAGTTCTAGGCCAGACACCAGGGTTATACAGTACTATGATGTCTCAAAACAAACAAACAAAAGAACTCCATAGACTTTGAGATAGTCGTATCTTTTTGTTGTTGTTGTTTATTAGACAGGTTCTCCCTGTCTGGCCTGGAACTTGCTATGTAGACCAGCTTGGCCTCCCAGAGATCTGTTTTCCAAGTATAGGGACTAAAGATATGGGCCACCACACCTGGCTAGGTTAGTCACATATATCTTTAAAAAACTTGAATCCAGAATAATACAGAACTCATAACTGATTGAAAAACAAAGTGTTTAGTTAAAATGTGCAAAAATTGAACAGCTACTTTACAAGAGAAGATACAAAGGGCCAGTTGGCAATATGAAAAGATAACTCAGTATCATGAGTCATCAGGGAAATGCAAATTAAACCACCATCTTGTTCCAATTATCTAGTGTTACATGACAAACCAGCCTAAGAAGTAGTGGCTTATAAATGACAATATGTTTTCTACACATCCCTCTGCCACCTGGGATGTTCGTAGCAGAAACAGCTCGCCTCTGCTTCATTTGGCGCTAGCTGAAGCCTCTTGGGTGCTGGGGCTGGAACGGTCGGCAGGCTCCTTCACTCTGTATGGCAATTGATGGTATTGTTTGCTGGGATGATAGTTAAAACTGTCGTCTGAACTCTCGCCTGTTACCTGTCTTAATAACTCAAGATTCTGCTCAACACAGCTAGGTTTCAAGAGCCAAGCATTCCAAGAGTCAGAACTAGATAAAAAGCGTATCACTTCTGTTTCAGAACCTGAAGCCATACATCAGCAACTCTTTGTAGAAGTGTCATTAAGGTTGGTCCATATTCAAGGGATCTTCCCCTAAGATTCCCCAGAGATAGCAGGATGGGGCTCAAAGTCAAGAATTCACTTCCTTTTTAAAACATATATTATTTTTATCTTATGTGTATTAATGTATTGCCGGCATATATGTAAATAAAATGCCTGCAGAGGTCAAAAAATGGGTGTTGGATTCCCCTAGAACTAGAGTTACAGATGGTTATTAGCTGTCATGTGGGTTCTGGGAACTGAACCAGATTCTCTGCAAGAACAGCCTGTGCTCTTAACTGCTGAGCTATCTCTCCAGCCCCAAGTTCACTCCTTGATTCAGAGAGAAGAGGCTCCTCAGTTGTGGATCCTTCCATATAGTTCCTCAAGAACAATTCTTAATCTGAAAACCGATGGACTAAAACCAAAATGATGTCCTTTCCCTCACCATCATACCATGGTGGGGCAGGACAGCAGCTCTAGAACATGTCACTGAGAAAAGGAAAACAAGGCATACAGAAAAGCCAGCGCTCATCCGTTGCCAAATTTATCATGCGCAAGTCAGGTCCTTGATCAGACCTTATGCTGATCAGACCCCGGGAATGATCAGAGCTCGGGGCTTCTCCTTTGAGGCTTTTTGTCATTACTTCTTAAATTCAGGGTTTGTTTTTTTTCCTGGTACATGTGATGGTTACTATTGTCAACTTGGCATGATCCAGAAGCACCTAGGATGCCTGTGAGGGATCATCTAGATTAAGTGATAGACAAAGAGGAGAAAGTGAGCTGCACACCAGCATTCATCTTCCTTTCCTTCCTGACTGTGGATGCAATGTGATCACCCCCCTCGAGCTCCTGCTGTTAAGACTTCCTAACTGTACCCCAAATGTGAGCCCAAAGAAATCCTCTCTCCCTTCCATTGCTTTTGTCAAGATATTTTATCATAGCAACAGGAAAAGTAGCTGATCCAGTGAGGCAGCTGAATATATTTTTCAGCCTGCTTCCTACCCTTAGTAGTTCAAGAATCTGAACGTTTCATTTCATTTATAATGTCTTTGTTTCTTTCTGTTCAGACTGGCAGTATTTCTGTTGATAATTTTGTCTTAAGAGCTTTGTAGGTTTCCTATGACACTTACCAGTAATCCAAGCTCTTAGACAAAAACAGCACTCTCAGATCTTGGGAAGAAAAGCCATCCTGTACCTTGCTTTCCTATAAAGCCGACTGTACTGTACTCAGAAACCCTGTTGTCTAATGGACATGAACTTTAAGACATTCTCTTAAGGAACTGGACAGATGGCTCAGCAGTTAAGAGCACAGCCTACTTTTACAGAGGACCCAGGTTCAGTTCCCAGAATGCACAGGGCAGCTAACAACTAATTGTTCACTCTAGTTCCAGGGGATCCAGTGCCCTCATCTGGCCTCCATAAGCATTGCATGCATACAGTGCACTTATATGTATGCATACAAAAGTACAAAACACTCATATACCTAAAAAATAAATTAAAAAACAGGCCTTCTCTTAAAATCACTGTGAGGACTTTTTGCCTGTATGAGCTGCCAACTTAAATCTTTCTGAAGACTTAGCAAATGTCTTTTTTTTTTTTTTTTTTTTTTTGAGACAGAGTCTTCCTATAGAAGCTGGTCTGGAACTTGCTGTGTAGACCTGTTGGCCTTGAACTAAAAGAGATCTACCTAATTCTGTTGTGATTAAAGTTGTGAGCCACCATGCCTAGCTAGGATTCAGCCAAAGTCTTATAGTCAGTTATTGGTCCACATTTTCCTGATAACACAATAGATTTGAACTCTGCTCTGAAACCATTTACTTTAGTAACAGTTACCATCTAGGAAAACTGAAAATGAGCATAAATTTTAGTTTCTAAACCAGCAAGCCTGTTAACTTTTATTTAATAGTTGTTCATTAGCATTTTCCTCTTTCTATTTTGCTGTTAGCAAAATAATAACCTATTTCTTAGCTAGAACATCAGTTGTGTAAATTTCCTAGTTCTCATGTTACTGGAGCAATAGTGAAGCGATTTTCACCACTGGTGAAGATCTTTCACCACTGTATAATAAGAACCTTTTCTCTAATCTCTGACAGTGTATTTTTCACTGTCTTTTATTCTCATTTAGAGCCTAGTGGATTAATGGGCTGGAGAGATGGCTCAGCAGGTAAGACTTCTTGCTGTGTTAGCATAAGACCTAAGTGATCTGAGTTCAGATCCCTAGCACCCACATGAAAAGCCAGGTGTGGCCACATGCAGGCCTGGTAACCCTAACCCTGGAGTGAGGGGGCACCGAGACAGGAAGATTGCTGGGGCATTGCTGGCCACTAGCCTAGCTCCAAGTTCAAGGAGAGACCTGTCTCAAGGGAATAAGGCAAAGAATAATGGGGAGGAGGTGCAAGATGTCCTCTTTGGGCCTTGTGCACACCTGCAAACATGTATATACGCCATGCACATGGAACATACACACACATACATACACACAGAGAAGCTTAATGGTTTACAAAAGTAACATTGATTTAACCATGAAACTGCAGTTTGAGCAAGGCTCTGTGGGGCAGCACTCATCCCTGCTCCCCTGAGCTAGGGCTGCACAGTGGCAAGGAACTAGAATCTGGTGAAGACTCATACACTCATGTGAGCTAGTTAATACTGACTATCAGCTTGGGCCTTAGATAGGCCTTCCCTTGAACACTATCATATAGCTTCTGCACGTACTAGGCATTCTTCCAAAATGGTGGCTGTCACCATTTATCACTCGTTGCAGGAATCAGTGTCTCAAGAGAGACCAGAGTGTAAATTGCATCACCTTTTCTGACCTAGCCTTGGAAGACACTCAGCATTATTTCTGCTGCATCGATTCATTAAAAGTGATTCACTAAGAACAACATTCAGAAGGTGGCAGAGTGAGGAGCTCCATTTTACCCTTCCATAAGAACAATGTAAGAGGGGGGAAACCATCTGCATTTCTCAGAATTCTAGAAATGAACCAAAGGCTTACAGCCATTTGAGGGTGGCCTGTTCAAGAAAAACAGCTGAACCTGGTAATAAAAGTGAGCTTGGTACTTTAACATACCCTGGCCCATCCCTGCTGCTTAGCAATAGCCTTGAAAATCACAGCCCCCAACCTAGGCACCTACGGAAAAGTGAATTTCCTTTGTAAGGAACTGTCATTACTTGACCTGTCTGGTGGCTTTCCAGAAGACTGGCTGACATGCTTCTCTGCATTAACGTGACTCAGAACCCATCCAGTGCTACACACAGGTAATCTCTGAAACCTAGGCAAATGTTTCAGTAGCTGTGCTGCCCCCAGCAGTGCTAGCTATCTGGCAGAGGTAGCCACAGGCTGATGAAAAAAGCTTGGGAGAAACAGTCGGAGAATGAGCCGTCCATAAAGTCTTCAGAAAGTTTTGATGTTTCTTGGCTTCCTGTCCATGCTCTAGAAAGAGTCCAAAAGACCCTAAGCTTTCACCTCTGACTGACTTCAAGGCATAAGGACAAAGTGAAGGCTGCAGCAGAATTGTAAACGGAATGAAGTTGTGTCCCAACATAAAGGACAGCCCCCAACCTCCGCAGCAAAGACCAACAGGTTTGGTTTCAGATATTTAAGGAAATCTCAGTGCTGACCACTAAACTAAGAAAAAACTCTGGTGATCTCTCACAGTGAATGCAGCTTCATGGGCTTAGTTCAGAAAGTTACTAAATACCCACCACCATAATCAACAAAGATAAACTCTAAGAAAAAGGAGAATTGGATTTCTGACTTGCTATATTATATTATTCGAGTTGTCCAGTCTTCAGCAACAAGAAAGAAATGACCCATGCTTAGGAAAAATTAATACAAAATGTCCAAAAGAATCCCAGACATTTGGCTTTGTAGACAAAATTTTCAGATCAGCTACGTTGAATATGTGCATTCACAGATAAGCACATCTAAAATATTAAAAGATTAAGAATGATATGTTAGGGGGCTAAAGAGATGTGTCAGTGGTTAAGAGCATTGACTGTTCTTACAGAGGACCTGGGTTCAATTCCCAGCACCCATATGGTATCTAACAGCTGTTTGTAACTCCAGTTTCAGGGAATCCAATGCCTTTTTCTGACCTTTGAGGGCATTGCACAATACTGGTGCACTTTTATACACATGCAGGCAATACACATAAAATAAAAAAATAAAATACTAAAAAATGATGTTTTAGAAACAGTACATCAGTAAATGGAAATAAAAGTAAAAAAATTAAAATTCTGTAGTTGAAAAGTACGTATTAAAAACTCACTAGAGGGGTTCAACAGTAGGTTTGCATTAACAGGAAAAAGAATCAGGGAAACAATTGTGAAAGAGGAGGAAGAAAAAGAAAAAAAATGAAAAGTGCCTCAGAAACCTAAGTGATGCCATTGAGCATACCATTAAAAGCATAATGGGGCCTGGAAAGATGGCTCAGTGTTTAAGAGCCCTTGTTGCTCTTGCAGAGGACCTGGGTCCGGTTCCTAGCACCTACATGTTGGCTAACAGTTGTCCATAACTCCAGTTCTAGGGGATCTAACACCCTATACTAGTGCACTTTCATACATGCAGGCAATACACTCATACACATAAAATAAAAATTATTTTTTTTTTATATTTTTATAAAAATAATAAGTAAAAAAATAACAAGAATTCAGGATGGAGAGAGGAGAGGATAGAAATAAGAAAACCGATACTAGATGGGTTCCTAAGATTTAAAAAAAATTAACCTGTACATCCAAAAAGTTCAACAAATTCCAAATATAAACTGAAAGAGGTGCACAACGACACACATTATAGTCAAAAGCGCAAAAGACAAAAGAGAAAATCATAAAAGCAGCAAGATGAAAATGACACATCACATACAAGGGATCCTCAATAAGATTAACATCTGATTTCACCCCAGAAACAGGGTAGTGGGAAGATATAGTCAAAGTGCCAAACCTGGCCAACTGGGCCCATTTCCAGGTGATCTGATGCCTTCTGGTCTCCAAAGGCACCAGGCATGCACATAGTGCACATACATACATGCAGACACTCACACAAACACATTAAATTAAAAAAAAAAAATGGAGAAAACATCGTTTTCAGACCTTCCCTATAAGAAATGCTAAAGGGAAACTTTTAAATTGTTTTTATTTCATGTGAATGAGTGTTTTACCTGCATGTACGTAAGTACACCTGTGCATGCAGTGACCCCAGAGGCTAAAAGAGGTTGTCAGAGCCCCTGGAACTGGAGTTATGGTTGTTAGCCACCATGTGAGTGCTGGGGAGTGAATTTGGGTCCTTTGCAAGAACAGCCAGTGTTCTTAACCACTGAGCCATTGCTCCAACCCCTAAAGGGAGACTTTTAACAGAATGGGAAAAAAAAAACCATGATCCAACTATAGTATCTACAGTAAACTCACTTTAGGAACAAATACATGGTCTGACAATAGAAGATTATGGAAACAGCCACTGTTGGATGGATGGTGACATCTGTCCTTCATTCCTGATATCTAAAATACATTTCTCTCTCTTTTTTTGTTGTTGTTTTATTAATCTTTTCAAAGAGCCAAATTTTGGCCTTATTACTTTCTCTCAGTTGCTTTTTTTTTTTTCCCCTACAATTAACTTTTGTTTTTGCCTCCATTGTTTTCATCATTATTTCGTTTTTGTTTTTTTTTTTTCCTTTTGGTTTGTTTGTTTTCAGACAGGGCTTATCTGCAGCCCCAGCTATCCAAGAATTCACTACGTAGATCAGGTTGTCCTCAGCCTCACAGAAATCTGCCTCTGCCTCGTGAGTGCTATAATTAAAGGTGTGTGCCATCATGCCTGGCTTCTTCAGGATCTTAAGTAAAACTAGTTATTCTAGATTTAAGTCACTCTCTTTTAAAACTTTATTTATTGTGTATGCCTGTGTGTATGCAAGTGCACCCCTGTCATATAATGTCCATGGAAGACAGAAGAAGGCCTCAGATCCTCTGGAACTGGAGTTACAGACACTTGTTAGCTGACATGTGATTAGCTGGGATTTGAATCTGGGTCCTCTGTAAGAGCAGCCAGTGCTCTTAACTACTGAACCATCTCTCCAGTCCCTAACTCACTCTTCTCAGCTTCTGAGTAAAAAACCTAGGTGACTGATTTCAGGCCTTTTTTCATGTTATCACTTAACTAAAATATTTAAAAATTTTCCCTGTGATTTATTTGATCTGTAAGTTAGAAATACTGTTGTTCTCAACCACAGGGATTGGTTCCAGTACCCCTAAGAATACCAAAGTGTGCAAATACTCAATCCTTACATAGAATGTCATAGTGTTTGCATGCAACATATACACGTTACCCAGTTTGGTTTGGTCTGGTCTGGTCTGGTTTGATGAGTTAAAGTGGGTCTCATGTAATTCAGACTTGTCTCAAACTCCCTATGTAGTCAAAGATGACTTTGAACTTCTGATCCTTCTCATGTGCAGGATTACAGGTGTACCATACCACTGCGCTTGCTGTATGGAATGCTAAGGATGGAGCCCAGAGCTTCCTGTATGCTAGGTGAACACTCAAGCAACTGAGCTCCATCCTAGCCCTCCTATGTATTTTAAATCATCTCTAGATTACTGTACATATAATACCAAATGCAGTATGAATGCTTAGTCAATAGTTGTCAATATTGCATTGTTTGGGGAAATAATGACCGAAGTATGGACATACTCAAAACAGATTCAATGCTCTTTCAAATATTTCTGAACCCCAGTTGACTGAATCTAAGATGCAGAAACCATGGTATAAAGTGTCAGTTTGATATTATTTAATTTCCAGATGTTTGGACCTTTTAAAAAATACCTTAAATTTCTAATTTTATTCAAGAAACTTACTTTGTATGATTTGAGTCTATTCAGATTTACTGGGACATTTTTTATAGTCTAGCATATGGTCTGTCATGGTGAATATTTTATGTGCCCTTGAAAATAATGCTGATTCTAGTGTTGAGTGTAGTTTTACATGAATGTCAATTATGTCAGGATGGTTTGAATGTGGTCTTCATTTCCTCTGTATTCTTAATGGCTTGTGTGTGTGTGGGGTCTACTTGTTGGGGAAGAGTAAATCTCTAATTAAGACTCTAACTATTCTATTTTTATTTTTAGTTATAGATGTTCTTGTCATTTGTTTTGAGAACGATGCCTACTTGTATGGTACTAAAGAGTTAAATAAAAGGTTGTGGATTTGAAATTTATACGAGTTTGGTTTTTGTTTTGCCCATTTTTAAAATATTTTATTTGTTGTTTTTCTTTTTAATGTGTATGAGTGAGCATATTGCCTGAATATATGGAGGTGTACCCATGTCCTGCAGTGCCCGAAGAGGTCAGACGAGGGCATCTGATTCCCTGGAACTGGAGTTCCTGACTGTTGTTAGTCACCAAGCAGGTGCTGGCAATCAAACCCGGGTCCTCTGCAAGAGCAACCAGTGCTCTTAACCACTGAGCCATCTCTTTAGTGCCATGTTTTACCTGTTTTTTTTTTTTTTTAATGGGCTTGGTTAATAAGACTTTGTGTGTGGGGGTGGGAGTGCTGGGGATTGAGCCCAGGGCTTCTTACATGGTAGGCAAGTGCTGTACCAGTGAATGATCTCCCCATTCTGTAATGTGTTTTGAAACTGTGATTTTGATACACACCTAGTTGTAAAGTCTTTCTGATGAACTTGAGCCATTTATTATTATGGAAATAGTGCTTTCTTGCTCTGATAGTGTTTGTCTGGTGGTCTAATCTAGTCTGATATTACACTACTGTTTCCAGTTCTCACAGGCTTGTTGCTTGTAAAATATATCTTTTTCCATCTTTTAATTTTAAGGCATTTAAAAATTTGTTTTATGTTTAAATTTTATGTGTGTGAGTGTTTTGCCTGCATGTATGTAAGTGCATCACATCTGTGCAGTGCCCCATAGAGGCCAGAAGATGGTGTTGGATTCCTTAGGACTGGAGTTACAGATGGCTGTTAACCACCATATGGGTGCTAGGAATTGAACCTTGCTGTGAACCAGCAAGTGTTCTTAACTGCTGAGCAATCTCTGCAGCCCCCCATCTTTTAATTTAAACCTACTAGTACCTTTATATTTAGAGATACTACTACAAATCTTAGACCCTTGAAACAACCGCCATCATAACTCTCAAGATTCTTTGGATCAAAAATTTAGGCAGAACTTGACTGAGCAGTTCTGGTTCCTTGTCTTAGGTTATTCATATGACTGTACCCATTTTGAGTAGAGAAGGAAGGTCCAGTTAAGTCTCAGGCAGCTGACTGGCAGCTTGCTGTTTCTCTATGTGGCCTCAAGCTTTCTCATAATATGGTGTCCTGAATTTCTTCTGTGATAGCTAACTTCTAAGAACCAGTGCCACTAACACAGTTATTTTGAGTTCATGTGGCCCTTTTCTTCTTTGTTTACAGATACAGAACCTCCCTAGCCCCCAAGGAATTTATTTTCAGGCTTCAGGAGAAGCTGTCTTTCTCTTTTTCTAGAGGATTGGTAGAGATTAGTTTAATTAACAGGTCAGAATTAAAATCTATTCCTTTTGCCTGCAACCTGTTTACAAATAGACCTGGGACACAACTCTGGATAAAGTCATGAAGGCTTCTGAAAAGTGTTCCTTAAGTCTTAAAAAGTGTCCCATGAAAAGAATGCTCCTGAATGTGCTTTATACATGTATGAAATTATCAAAGAACAAATTCAACAAAAGTAAAAAAGAAAAATAATGTATTTTCTGCTTTGGATTCTGCTATCTGCACTTAATACCACCCTGAAGAATCCTAGAACCTGTAAGATCCAGCCTCCACCATTGACCTTTGTGTCTTAAGACACATCACAGAATCAGATAATTGTGAGTTCTTTACACCAAACACTTTTATAGTCTTTTGTAAAGACTATACCGTGGCTTTGTTTTTTTGTTCTACCTTAAATTTTCAAGTCTTCAACCTTGTATGTCTTTACTAATAGGCAGCCAGACAGTTAGCCAAGTTGATTTTGGTAGTGCTGGAAAACCAAATGTAGTGTTGGAAGGGCTAAAGCTAATCACAGGCCGTAAAGAGACCATTACAGGAGAGTGTGGAGACTGCGCTGTCCTGAGAATAAGGCCCTGTGACACATGGACTCCTCACCCTAGGTCTGTCTCTTCTGGCTCCGCAGTGAGGGTGGCATGCCTGTTACTGCTGCTCTCTCTGATCTTCTGTTCGGACTAGTCCCCAGAACTGTGTTCTTAAAAGGTCTGAATTTGATCAGGACCGAAAGATGATTATGTCCTCAAGACAAGTGGATTGTGAACTAAATGTATTGGGTTGACAGTGAAGATCAATAGCTTTCCCTCTTCTTTTTTCAAAGCAAGTTCCTTTTGACAGCGGCCATTAAGGGACAGTCTGTCCATCAGAACTCAGCATAGAAGATGGAGTTTTCTTTACTTTTCTCCTGGGAAAAATTAGCTTCGACTCATTGCTAATTTGGCTCAAGAAGAAATGACAAACAGAAACACTGAGCAATATGTGAGGGTTTTTAAATAAATAAGGAAGTGTTTTAAAAAAAAACTAAATAGTGGTTTCCTATCTTCCATGTAAAGGCATCTAAAGTGCCTCTAATACTACATTTAAGACTTCCTGGGGCTGGAGAGATGGCTCAGTGCTTAAGAGCACTGGCTGCTCTTTCAGAGGACCAAGGTTCAATTCCCAGCACCCACGCTAACACTGACCATAACTCCAGTTCCAAGGAATCTAATGCCTTCTTCTGACTGCTGAGGGCATCGTATAATATGGGTGCACTTTCATGCATGTAGAAAATACACATAAAGTAAAATAAAAATAATTTAAAAAATTTTTAAAAACTTCTTTTCTGCCTCCAGCAGATTAACACAGACAAGCAGACACTGATAGTTCCTTTGTAATAGTTTACACATCAGGATGGTTGGAGAGACAATATATTTTGGATTTCTCCAACTTTAAGTTTTTTCTGTCTGTCTGCTTTATAATGAATATGACTTGGCATGTGGTTCATTGGTAGAATGCTTACCTAGTGGAGGGCCTGGAATTGATCTGTAATGTTGCAAAAACAAATAGAAATGTTTTTAATACTCTCCTTCCTGACTGCTTCTCCACAAGTACCTTTTATAAGTGATATATAAAGTTTCAGTTCTACTACTTAACTGCATATATATATATATATATATATATACACACACACACAATACACACACATACACATACACACACACACATACATATGTGCACAAATCTTGGGGTGGAAGCTCTGATGGGCTACTTGGGATCATTTTGGGATGCTTCTTATAGACACTCTGAGATTTTGAATCACTGTTGTCAGGAAATACAAGCAGTCCCTGAAACTTTCCCCCCCTGGGTTATCAGAGTCCGAGACAATTGATGACATTACATCAGTCGTTCATTTTAGATTCGTGGAGCCCACAAAAATCAATAGTTTTCCATTATCAGGTCCAGCTGGGTCACTAGTCTGTCAATGAGCTGTTACAATTGCTGTACAGGGGTGAGCCTGACCAGTCAATTGCTGCTGACAAGAGGAAAACATGCTGACAGGCACGGGAACAAGTCAGAACACAGATTTGCACTTCAGTCTGCCATCCGAAGAGACTCAGAGCAAGGCCATTTTCAAGACACAGGACATACTCCCTGGGGGGTCTGGGGCCCAGCCAGCACCCTCTGGCTTTATAGCACAAGCACCTCAGAGCCTGTCCTGGCACTAGACAAACTGCTCCTACAGAGACTATCTGTAGTCACTGCCTTTGTTAGAAAGTGTATACCAACCACTATTGTCAGTAAACAGACCACATGGTAGCCAGAGCAAGGTCAGGAAGAAGGAACCTACCTTTACTACTGTTGAACCAGAGATGGTTAGACATATTTTCAGGAAGGATGCTGGGGAAATAACTTAGTGGGTAAAGTACTTGCCATGCCAGAATGAGGACCTGAGTTCAAATCCACATGAAAAGCCAAGTGTAAGGGTGCACACTTGTACTTCTGATACTAGGAGGCAGAGACAGGAGAACACTGGGAGTTTACTTGGGATGAATCAATGACTTCCAGATTTCAGTGAGAGACCCTGTCTCAAAATAAGCTGGAGAGTGATAGAGGAAGACACTTGACATCTGGCACCTATATATGTGCTCATGTTTGTGTACATACACATGCATGCACTGAAACATGTACACATGCAAATACCACACACACACACACAATTTTAAGAGATGGTAAAGAAAGGAAATGGTCCAAAGACACCAAATCTGACCCCATCTGACTAGGCATATTGCAGAGGCGCATTGGCTGAGGACAGAAGGTCCTCTAGCATTGCTGCGTAGGCTCTGCCTTACTGCTTCATGTATAATGTAGTGTTATCTATACTTTGGTCTCAGGATGAGATACTTAACCAGCCCTTGTGGGTGTCTTATCTATATCCCTCTGTCTGAAGCAGTGGACGGCATGGAGAACTGAGGCCTAGTCTTTCCTATGATTAGGAAGTAGAATAGAAGGTGGTAAGCCTAAAGCAGGTATCGTAACAGCCCCACATAATAAAATGGAGACGTGCCTGCCTTGCCTATGAGGTTGTCATGCGATTCAAAATAAGACAGGTGAGGGAACTCCGATTAGGGATTAGGTAAGGATTCCCTACCCCCTTGTGTGTGTGTGTGTTCGTGTGTGTGTGTGTGCTTAGTAACTGTCTTGTGGTAAGAAGTTTGAAAGTAACTCAATGAGGTTTTGCTGTAGATTAGCTGTTTGGGAGCTAGACCAAAGGCTGCCCATTTGTTGGATACATGAATAATCTTGAAAGACCTCCATGAATGAAAGCTACAATTTAGAAGACAGCTCAGAAGTTCCAGTGGCCTTTGTGGTTCTTCCTTATCTATAGAGATGAGGATTTAGCTGGTGGCAAAGAGAATCCGATTGTCTGGGGTTCTGCATGCTCGGGGACTTGTACCATGTGTGGGGCTCTTCATGCTGGTTTGGTTTCAAACATCAAACTTAAAGAGCTCAAAAGATAAATATTTTGAATTTGTTTCAATATTATGATATTTAATGTTCTACTTTTATTAACATCTTTCAAGTATTAAATTACAGCCCCTGATGCCTCCAGTCTGGTTTGAGTCATTTGGAAGTCAACATTCACTTGTGTTCCTTCATCAAAGCTAGTAATCAGCTGTATTACTGGAAGCCAACTAGCTATTTTTATTTTACTCCAATATATTCTACCAAAAATCATTTTCTTTAAGTGAGTTTTTTTTTTTTTTAAGCATTTTAACAGGAGCAAATTTGCTGGTAATTAGATGAACCAGTCTTATGTCTTCCAGCACTTGGTAGCATGGAATTCATCAGAACTCTCATAGCATTAATTAAAAAGAATTTATGTTTTTTTAATAAAATGCTTCATGTTTTAGCTCCTTTATTCCTGCACCAAATGTGATTATGTGGGGGCTGAAGGGAATTCAGGTTAATATGTTGACACACTTAACAATGCAGGGTCATGTTGCACAATACGCTTCACTGGTTTGGTTCAGTACACCCCCTGACAGGACCTAATCATCCCCTGCCCTAAAGGCAGAGGGAAAGAGAGGATTTTAATTACTGCTCTGTATGCAAGTTTGCCAGCATTAAATTGAGACATAATTAGGCCTCTGAATTTTAATAATTGTTCTAGCTAATTGGGCAGACAAGTACGTTATGCGGCATGCCGTGATTAGATAATTAGTATTTCCAAATGACAAAATTGGGCTCTTGATTACAAATTCTACATGAAGGGGAAAAAGGTAGCAAGCCGATCTTTACAAGTCTATTAAGGGAGAGTTTAGTGATGTTGGCAATTTAAAGTTCATTAGGAAGCCATGTTTCATTCTCAGAGCTGGGTCTCTGGGACAAGGGCCTCTGGCCTACTCTGCCTTCCACTTAGGACTCCTCCCCAGAATGCTCTGCTTTGTCTCTGTTCTACAGGACCTACCCTCTCTCCACCCCCAGCTTAGTAGCCATCACTGACCTTAGCTAAATTGGTTTGGCTGGATGGCAGGTGATAACTCCAAAACAGAAGTCCTAGGATACAGGGAGAACGTAGAGGTTGTCTCCCCGTCAGGAATATTTCCCCTGTGACTTTCTCTTGCAAATGGCTGTTTCATTCATTCATTCATGTTTTGAGACAGGGTCTCAGTGTGTATCTCAGGCTGACCTGGAACTTGCTATATAGTCCAGTCTGGCTACTGCCTCAGCCTCCCAAAGTACTGGGATTATAAATGTGAGCGCAGCTTTCTTCTTTTAAACTTCACCCAAAATTCACCTTTCTTGATTTATTATCAGTTCTATTAAAATAGTTTTGTGCAAAAATATTATCACAATCTTAAATTTTTGCTGGGAAGTGGACCTGTAATCTCAGCATTGGGGCGGCTGAAGCAGGAGGATCACAAATAACCACCCACCCAATCCTCACTATCACCTTAAGTTTCTGAGCTTCTATTGGAGTGAAAATGGACATTTGAGACTGTCATGGTTTGAATACAAAACATTCCAAAGGCTACCTTGTTGAAGGCTGCAGCCTGAAGTTGTGATTAAAGGAGAATGGATCCTGAAGGCGGTAGAGGCTCTAGATCCCATAACTAAAGAGGCTCGGAGGAAGGAGGGCCTGGCAGGAGGAAGCAGGTCACCAGGCATGCCTTCAAAGCATCTATCTTTTCTCGGCCCTGCCCCCATGACCATGAATTGGGCAGCTTTCCTCTGTTTTGATGTCCCAGCCTTGACCCAGATCCACAGTAATGGAGCCAACTAAATGTACTGAAGCCTCAGACTGAACCTATGAGCCAAAAGAAATCATTCCTGCCTGGTTTTCCTAAGTGTTTTGTCACAGCAACAAAAACTAACTAATACAGTCTTATCTTGATTTGAAGTCATTACTTAGTATTTACTTGTCCTTTGATAAATTACTTAATTTAAGTCTCAGTTTTCTCAATGGCAGGGGCTGCAGGGAGACCCTGTGTCAAAAAGACCAGAGAGAGAGACAGACAGACTAATTGGGTGTAAATCAGAATCCTTCCAAAAATTATTGGTTCAGAATCCTTCCAAAAATTATTGGTTCATAGATGACTGCTGAAAGTTTGTTATGGGGAATTCCGAATTTGTGGATGCATATTCCTACAAATCAGGATGATGACCTGTCTAAACAGCCTTCCAGACTGAACCAGTGTTTCTTATGGTTTTCTTTCATAATAGCCTGGTATGATGACTGCTGTCAAAGTCACCTGCACACAAATATCCCTGCCCCCGACTGACCCAATGTATCAGCGAGATACTAAATCACATAAATGCCATGGCATTTATGAATGATGAAGTAGTCTTGGTAGATGCCAATTCAGAATACAATGTTCCCCATAATGAGAACTCTACATGGCCTTGACAGTACCTCTACAGGACATCAATACCTAAAGAGTAGACAGTAGACAACACCTTGAAGCCTGGGGGAAGAACAGATATTTTGTGTGGAATGCAAACATTCTGTAAGAAGCTTAGAAACAGGTGTTATAGAGGATGAAAGAATAATCCATATGCCTAATCTGAGTTTCCACAATAAGGAAAACTCTCCTCTGGGGACTGCCACTCTCCCCCTAGTTCAAGCGACTGCTCCTGGGGTCAAGCATGTCTAAGAGAAGTTGGTGCAGAGTTCTGGCCCTGACCGCACTTTCCATTTGCCAAGAGGAAACATCCCTGAGGGAGGGAGAAGATAACTGTCATAAGGATTTTTCCCCCTGCCACACAATGCTGAAGCTTATCTCCCTCTCTTTTTTTGAAGAAGTGCGTTTATGACTGATCGCTCAACACCTTGTTGGTTCTGATTGCAGAAAACACACCTTATAAATATATGATAACCATCCTGTAATAGAGAGTGTGACAATTTACTTCACAGTGCGTTTCGGGCTGCTAATTGATCGTTTCAGTCCAGGGACGGTTTGGAATAAATTATAGCAATCAAAAGGATATCACAGCTCATTTTGGTGGAAGAGCTTCCACGTCGTTTCGCGTCCGTCTGCCAGAGAGGACCCATTGCACCCTGCGGGCGGAGAGGCCGGCAGGGTGGGGGACCAGGGAAAGGAGGCCAGGGGGCGGGGCCTCGGATGGGGGCGGGGCTAGCTCGGCCAGTCGCGGCTCCCAGAGGCTGCAGCTCCGCGACCGGACAGTAGAGGCCTCCCTTCTGCGGCGGTCGCTGCGGGCTGGAGTTCGGCTCCCCCGCGCGAGGTCGCGCGTCCTTCCCACCGAGGCGCCCGCGAGGCCGGCCCTGCGCGGCGTTCCTCGGCCGCTGTGTCCCGCTGCAGGCGGCGGCGCCCGGGTCTCTGAGGTGAGCGAGTCCCCCGGGCAGAAGGCCCTGCGAGAGGCGGGTGCTGGCGCGCGTCTCGCCTCCCCTCGGCCCCCGGGTGCGGTCGGGTTAGCGAGGCGCGGGGCGTCGCGGTGCCCTCGGCGGCTCGCTGAGAGGCGCGGCCACTGGTTCTGGCGCCGCAGCCGGGAAGTGGCTGGTGGCGGGCACCCGGGCCTCGGCCGCCTCGGGTCCTGTGCGGGGCCGCCCGGGCCCGGCCGGAGGGCCTGGGGCCACGCGCCGTGGGAACGGCGTCGTTGGACCGGCCGGGGCGTCCGGGTCCTGCCTCACCCCTCAGCCGGTCGCCACCCAGGCCCATCCCGGGCATTGCGCGCCCTCCCACCCCTCACCTCCATGAAACGTGTGTGGTGATCATGGAGAGGACAGACCCAGAGGCCTGTGTCTGGATGGGATTCGCCTGGCTCGAACCCCTGTCTGTGGGGCTCTCCCCAGCCCGGCTCAGGACAGTTTGCCTCTTTAGTCTCGTAATTAAAGCACAATCAGGAACGATTCCTTTCCACCCCGTGGCCAGTCCCCCAGTCCATCCCCAGCTCAGCGTGGCCTCCTAGGTTGTCTTAGTCTTCTGTCGCGCTGGTACGTTAAGTCAATTGGGGACAGGGATGTTTGCGTGCAGGTGACTTTGACAGCAGTCATCGTACATTATGAAATATGATGTCAGTGCACTAGGATGGAACCTATATGAACCCGTTCTTGACATGGTATCTTACAAGGAGACATCTGAGCCTATTGGAGGCATTTTAATTCACACACCAAAAAATACTTCGCGTTTGTTTGACATCTTTATCGTTTTGTAGGTATTTATCAATGTACTCACAACAGGCCCCATAGGAAGGAGGAGGGTTTTCTTTTACTCCTGTTCTGTAAACTGAGGAACAGAGATGTTATGTGACTTACTGAATAAGTCCATGGTAAATTTAGAGAGTTCTAGGAGACAAACATTTTCTCAAACTGGAATAACTGGAAAAGTCAAACCCAAATCTAAATGCTTTAGGCTTGACTGCTTTAGTTACCTGAAGTTGTGTTTCCATGGACCAAATCCTGGGGGAATGTTAATTGTGGGTCTTAGTTGTACAGAGAACTCTACTGACCAAGATATGTTCTTTTTCTCCATCTACAGTATCCTTTCAGTATTTATTGGCTATTTATCATAGATACTCTACTCCACTTTGCCGATGAACTTGATCACTATAGGCATTTAATTATGATTAAAATGTAACTATAATATGTATATTTTTCCTGGTTACTAGAAACTCGAGGAATACAATTAGGAAAGAGTTAAAAACTATGGTTTTCTTCATACAAATGGAAATTCTGATGACCAAGGGAATCAGAAATTTTTCTCCAGCGTGTCTCCTACTTGTAATACCCTGAGTTTTTTTTTCCCCCCTCAAAACTTTTAAAACAAAGATTAAAAGACTTACATGACTTAAGGTACTTATAATATTCCTTCAGTTATTTTAGAATACAGTTTTCCTAAAAAGGTCTTGTCCCTTATATGGTATGTTAACTGACTAGTTATATATGAGTGAAAGCACCATATTTTTAATTAAAACTGAAGTCATTTATCTTTTTTTTTTTTTTGGAACTAACTCAAAATAAGAATTGCATACAATTAAGTCAAGCAAACAAAACACATCCCAAGTGGTCTTGCATACATTTGATTAAATTGGTTTAATAAAAATAGGAAAGCATGCTCAGTATATTTATCCCAATGATTTGTAGTTTATAATTTTTCTTGGACAATGCTTGAAATACTCCTACTGGTTTTATATGTGTGTATGTGTGTGTATCTGTATGGGGGAATGTACAGGTGCCCCAGGAGGCCAGAGGCCAGTTACTCTTTAAGAACAGCAAATGTTCTTAACTGTTGAGCCATCTCTCCAGCTCCTTGAGATCATTGTAAATGTCTTCATCCTTGAATAGCAAAACATTTTGTATGAAATCTGAAAGTTGCACAATGTAAAACTTTGTTAAGTTCAATAGTAGAAGAAGTTAGGAATAATTTTATTCCTAACTCTAATATTGTGTGATAGTGCTGAAATTCTATAACCAAGCTATGACTATAAACTGATGTCTGTATTTTAATCAGTATACCAGAACTTACACACATTTTGATATGTCCTTATTCAGCTAATTATTTTGGAAGGCTGTCACATTAAGATTACTCAAACCTGTTTTGGAGCCCTTCATTGGGCACTCTTTTCAGCACCCACAAGCACATTTTGTTTTAAAAGGCTTATAGATGGAAAGTCATCTTCCTTTAGAGTCTTTTAGTGCCTGAAGGAGAAAGTGTATGACCAAGCCAGGATAAGAGATCAAAATAAGTTGAAAGATGGCTTTCTTGAGTAGCTTTTAAATTCGTTCTATAGTTAGTTTACCAGCATAGTTTGAAGAATGGCATTATGATTGGCAAAAGAGTCATTCCCAAGGGACAGTTTGAAGAGAAATGCTCGTTTGGAATTATACATTGGCCTCATTGTCAATGTATTACTCATTTAAGAGTCATGTATGTGTGTAGCAGTACCTTGGTATATATGCACTATGGAGACAGGTACTTCAGAAAGTGAATTTGATTGAACCAGTCCTAGTAGTGTACAGCTTTAATTGTCACACTCAGGAGGCAGGGAGATCTCTGTGAGTTTGAGGCTAGCCTGGTCTATGTAGGGAGTTCCAGGCCAGCCAAGACTACATAGTGAGACCTTGTCTCAAAAAAAAAAAAAAAAATCATTGGTTTATTTTTGATTTTATGAGAGTTTATGATTCTGGTATCATTTTAAAAACTATGAAGTTCTGGAGGCTGGAGAGGTACCTGGAGTGGTTAAGAGCACTGGCTACTCTTGCAGAAGACCAGGGTTTGATTCCCAGCACCCACATGGTGGCTAACAACCAACCATAACTCCAGTTCCAGGGGAATCTGACACCCTCTTCTGACTCCATGGGCGTAGCATGACATGGGTGCACTTACACACATTCATACACATCAAATAAAAGTAACATTTCAAAAAACTATAAACTCCTATAAAATGCAGTTAGGTAAAAAAAAAAACAAGATCTCATGATTAAAATGGGACTGCTATATAAGGGTCTACGAAAATGGTGTTCAGTATTCCTTGAAATATAAAAGAACAGAAAGACAAAAACATCCAGCCATCCTTAGATTACAAGTCAGGCCTAACCCACAAACTATTCATGAGTTTTTAAGTTTATTATGTATATATTTTAAGAGTATTATTTATTACAGTGCATATGTTATAGAATCATTGTGCTGCTGTAATAACATTACCTACTACACAAAATATAGAATCATGAAATTCCTAACTTACTGAATTTAAACTCTTAGAGTATTAGAGACCAGAATTCGGGAGAAGGGTTGGGAGGACAGTGAAGACAAGAAGGAGAAGAGAGGAGATAATTTGAAGTAGTTTAATTCCTTTTAGTGAAGGATTTATCATTGCTCTCCCAAATCCCAGAAAAAAAATTAGAATTTGAAGAGATAATTCATATTTAACTCCAACTGAGATTGGAGAACCAAGAAAAGCAGAAAAAATATAATTAGCTGAGTAGGAATTTTCCCAAGAGTTAAGGTCTAATACCTTTAGTATTATATAGAGGGCTATGAGCTCATTAGTGATTAGTAGGAATCCTGGTGATCAGGAGAGATCAAGGCCAGTGGGCGAAGATGAAGGGGCCTTTCTGCGTGAACGAAATGTTGCAAATGCTGATGTTTTTGCATTTAGATCAACCAGTAGACAGGAAGCGAGGTGACAGTTCCAAAATGGCAAGTAAGTTTCTCTCTTTTCCCCGGAGTCAGATCGGATCTGAAAATGAGCCAAGTTTGAACTAAAACAAAAATAATATCCTTATTTCAGTCACTTATGAGGTCTGAAACTTCTATTCATTTCTGCTATGGTAAGCTTGGTTATGGAAATGGACTTCCTGGGTCCCAGGTAGCAAGGTTGTATACCTAATAGGGCAGTGAACAAAGTAAACAAATCTAATTCTAGGACATTTTTTTTCCTTGTGGAAAGCCATGTACTGTTGTGCATTTGAGCCATCTCTCCAGCCCCTCCTCCAAATATTTTTAAATCTAAGTTTAAATATTAGACTGAATAGTTTCTGTGACTTCACAAATGAGGTAAGCATTGTTCAGCTAGTTAGAAGTTTGGTAAGCACTGTTTGGAACCCGTCTCTTTCACATAGAGAAATTCCTGGCTTTCAGTTGACAAATTTAGGTGTAGATCCTGAATACAGAATGAGTGGGCCCTAAGAACTGCAGAGTGTCGGGTGGAAGAAAGTCCTGGATCAGCAGTAGGGAATAGGGTTATCATGTACCAGTTGTAATACTTGAGGCATATTTTGGTTTCCCTCAAAGGCAAAATGTATGTAACAGTAATACTAAATCAACTTCCCAAAGTAGTTGAGTATCCTCTGAGAGAGAGAGTAAACAGAACAACTTGGTTTATTAAGTGCTGTGTATATGTAGGATTTTGTGTACTGTAACACAGATTTTGTAAGTTAAGCTAAGGCTAGTACCCTCAAACTTTCCAGATATTTAAGCCAAAATATAAATGGAGATAAAAGCAGCCTTGTGGATTTGAGAACAGACTAGTTTTAGAAAGGATTCTAGAGACAAATACAGAATTACTATTATTCTTCCTTTCTTAGATTCATAAGTACCTTGTTATATCAAGAGGATGTTTTTATACATTCCCTAAAGACATGTTGCATACACAGAAACCTAATAACTTCCTTAATACTGTTAAATCTCAATCTGCAGCAATGACGATGAAGGGACAGTCTCCTGGAGAAAACTGCCTAGACTTCTAGGTCTTTATTCTTGTATTGCCAAAGTTATTCTTTCTTGAGCAATTCTATTAAACCCCTTTACCACATTCATGACTCAGAGAACAAGAAGCTGGTTTGAGTTCTACATATTGTCTTAATGGTTACCTATGAACATTTAAATTTTTTATTTAATTTTTATGTATATGAGTGTTTTGCCTGCATGTATGTAAGTGTATCCATGTCCATGTGCTGGAAACCAAACCCAGGTCATCTTTGAGAGCAGCCAGTGCTCTTAACCACTGAGCACTCTTAATCATCTCTTCAGCCCCACCTATGAACATTTATTGTCATTCTTTCCATAAAAACCTATGTGGACTACAGAGGCAAGATTACAGGATTGCATACCTATAATCCCAGAATCTTGAAGGTAGAGGCAAGAGGATCAGAAGTTCAAGCCCTCCCTGGGCTGCATATCAAGTTCAAAGCCAACCAGTATTATAGGATACCTTGTCTCAGAAAATAAAACGAAACAAAGCAAAAACCAACAAAAACAACTCCCCCTAAAGTTTTTTTTTTCTTCTTGCTTTCCTCTGGATTGAAAAGACACCAAAGTTTCAATGGGAAAGACAGTTTTCCTTTCTATCTTGTGGAAACACCAATAAAGATTTAGAGAAGACCATTGCACTGATCCCTAACAACTTGGGGCATGGTTCTTAGAAAGGTGGGGAGAGTGGGTCTGACTTTACCCTTTTGTGGAGTCAGGATCTAACCTACTGAAGAGTAAATGTAGTCTCCCTTCTCAGATGTTATGGTTACAGGGAGTGTTTCCTAGAGGTTCACTGAGTATTCCCAATACTGACAGCTCATTAATTCATACTGTATGAAGCATGCTATATTTGAGCTAGAACTGTATAGTGGCTATGGAAAGTGAGCATTAGAGTCAAACAGTCTGTGCTTGAATGCTCAATTTGCTACTTACTAGCTGAACTGCTTGGATGAATTTCTTAATCTCTCTGAGCCTTGCTTTCTTTATATACATAATGGTAATAATGACAAAATGTACTTGTTAAGGATGGTTGTGCACAGGTGAGTGCTTGACAAACAGGAATTGTAATAGGTTTTGGAAAGTGAGGGAGGAATATAAAGAAATACATAACAAAATCTGATCTTCAAAAAGTTTATGTTCCGGTTGGAAGGGATATATTTAAAAGAAAACTGACAAGACAAGACAAAGAATAGTAGTGCCAAGTGAATTCTGTAGATAATGAAGAGTTCAGCAATTGGCCAAGGACCACAGTGATAGCCAGAGGTTTTAAAACAGATCTAGGACTATCTGAATTGGCAGGGAGGGGTGAGATTCAGATATAGAGAGTGGAACTGAGAAGGCACAGTACACGGCGAAGGGAAGGAGTGATCAAAACAAGAGTATAGCAGGGATGGGAGCATGCCAGAGTGGAAAGTCCGAGCTTTTAAACCAGACCAGTAACCCTAAGAATTGGCTCTGCTTGATTGAACATGTGACCTTGGCTTCTTTAGTTTAGTTTCCTATAGGCTTAAAATTAATAGAGTTGTGCCCAACCCACTAGACTGAAGGAATTAAGGGAGAAAATGTTTGAAATGACTAACATGGTGACTGACTTCTTCAGTAAATAAAGCTAATTCCTATGATGTTTTCAATACAGAGAACTGTTTGCCTAAAGAGTTGTATTGCCTCCTGTAGGAAAATGGTGGAAAACCAGCCAGAAAAGCCATTTTAAAGACCTGGAGCTGTTAAAAGCCAATTAGAACTATGAATGCTCAGGAGTCAAGTGGGAGTTTAGAGTAGCTGGTCTCTAGGTATTCAGAAGCTGTTGGAGGATGGAAGGAGCTCATCCTGCATGCATAAGGTGAGCAGGGTCTAGATGAAGATAGTGGCAGGGTTACCAAAACTTTGTCTGCTCAGCAGTGTGTCGACAGGGTGGGAGAGTCTGTTTGTTTTTCTTTGCTTGTAAACTCCTAATATTTAGTGTCAGTAGTTCAAATAAAACCAGAATGGTTTTAGAACTATGGAAAATTGAGCTCACTCAGTATCCAGGGACTATAAAAGGTGTGAAGTCACTGATGCTAAATAAACTCTGTAACTTGCTTCAGCTTGTAAAACAGCCTTTTAAAAAGCCCCTTCCCCTTCCGTTTAGATTGGGAGTGTGTGTACTTAGCTTCAAAGAAGACATAAGTACAGATCAATTCAAGGAGTCTAGAGTTTGAGGTTAGCATTGGCATAAAGATGCACTGGGTAGATGGGGGGAGGACCTAGCCAGGCAACTGTGATGGCTTTATTTGGTGTTAATTTGATTTAGATGATAGAATTCTGTCCTCTCTCTAGGGTTGATAAATGATTTAATTAAAAACAAAAACTCAGGAAATAGAGATTCTAGGGAATTCTTTTTTATTATCTCACATTCTCTCCCCATCTCTTTTTTTGTTTTCTGTCCACACCAGGTTTCTAATGGGAGAGTACCTGGCAGATTAGTGTATTTCTAAAGGAAATTGCACTGATTATATGGACACTAGTTTTCAAAACATTAGGAAATTCTAACTGTGGAAAATAGGAAAGAATAACCTGACCTACCACGAATTTCCTGACCTTTGCTGTTCTCTCATTTGGCTGCAAGGGCAGCAACACACTAATAACATAGCTTGAGGTCCCTGAATAGTGCCTTACTTCTCTTGGAAAGAAGATGCACATAAAAGAGGATTATATGCAGGAGTTGACAAGTACAGGAAGGACATACGTGACAGGAAAAGGTGAGGTTAGAAGCAACTGGCTCGGTCCTGTTGCTGCTGAGCGAGAGCAAGGGGTGTACTTCGTTTCCCATCTTCTGAGTTTAGTGAAACCTGTTGGGGTGGGGAAGCAAGAAAGAAAGCATGGTGCGACAAGGTAGATGAAGATGTGGACATGAAGACTTTATCCAGATCCCCACATTTCCCCTTTCGTTCCACTCTAGAGACAAAGAGAGGCTTGACCCAAGGGAAGGGAGTAGGAGAAAGCAAAGGACCTCCTCTTTTTAATGAAAGGATTTATGAGTATATATTGATTTTGGACTTCAGACATCCATGCCACTGTAACAGATCATCCAGAATAGTCCCTGGGTAAAACCCTGGGCAGAGGATTTGGAGCAGAGGCAAATAGTATTGGGAAGAGGGTCTTCAGGGGATTGCTGGCATTAATTTGACTGAAAGCACCTCATCAGAGACCAGCCTCCTCTCATGGACAGCTGGCCTTAGAGAAGGCCTCCATGCAGATTGCAGCCTTGCGCCCTCCTACTACCACTGCCTCCTGCTTCTGCAGTGGGACCTCTTTTTCTCCCTGCACCCTCCCTCCTCCCCCCTTTTCAATTAAATGAATTAATTACCAGGCGTTTAACTTTTTGCCAGACTCTTTCATTATACTCAGAGTTGTTGCTGAGTGGCAAAGGGAAGTAATAACATTCGCAGTGAGGGGCAAATCCTGTTAATGAACAAATTAAAGTTCAAACAGTGATTCAAGTTCACAACCTCTCGGTGGCTCTTCTCTTTAATAAGAGTTATACATGTTACTTTCCTGGCTCTTTTCTCCCTTTTATTACTTTTTAAGCTTTTCATCAACACTGCCGGGGCATATTTGAGGCATCCAACCTTTCAGCCCTGACAAGGACTAGAGCAGTTATAATCCTGTCTTAATTTGGCAACTTTTGTAAAACACATAAAGGGCCTAGGGTCACCTTTGGTCACCAAGGCCCTGGGTGATCCTGTGGCTTCTACCTCCTGCCAAGGCTATGGGCTGCATGGGCTCCTCTAGTATTTCAGCCCTCCTGGCAGTCAGGCTCAGATGACTTAACTTCCACCTTCTCTCAACTCCCACCCCCACTCTCACAGGGCTAGGACATGAGTGGCAGAGCTCTTGCTTTTTATGTTCCATCTTCAGCTATCTTTTTCTCTCAGCTAGCTGAAGTGCTGGGGTGAGGGAATCCGCAAAAGGAGGAAGTGAATCTCTGAAGGAAACGCTAGGAATGCATATAGAGAACTGGGTTTGAGGTCGGGGGATGTCTAACATTCCCACCACCACTCCCAAAGGCTGTTTGCCACTGTCTTGCTATCCCAGACCCCCAAGCGTCCTTAGTCCTGAAACAAGAACCTGGGAGGGGTCTGGGGTGCGTCTACTTCTCTTCCCTCCTCTGTGTGTGTGTGTGTGTGTGTGTGTGTGTGTGTGTGTTGAGGATTGCATGGGGGTCTTTTCCACCTCAATGCCTGGCTTCTCACCACCATCCCCAGAGTGTGGCCAGATATAATCACCATGACAACTACAGTCTATGAGCATACACATAATAGAGATGAAATAGACAAAAGATTAGCATGCCATGAAAAGTACAATAAGTTTCTTATTTAGCATTTAGATAACTGTCTTTCCTTCGGAGCAAGCTTCAAAGTTGAAGCCAGTTTAGACCAAGAGGATTAATTCTTTCTCCCACATGCTTCATTGAATCTCTCATTACCAAACTTTGTCTGTATTGATGTAAGATTTGATTGAAGATTAGAGCATTTAGCAAATCTTGCTTTTCTGCATGTATCAGGTCCTTTCAAGCACAGATCGCAGTGCCCAGTGGTCAATACCCTTACTTTTATCCAGTGTCTGCTTCATTTAAACTTAATCAACTCCATCAATGAACTGGAACAGGGAAACGTCCCTGTGGTAAGAATGTTGTGCTTTTGTGGGATAATTCTTTGCTCTTTCCAGATCTGTTGGCGTTAAACCTAAAATTGCACTATGATGAACTTTTTTTTAATCAATATGATAATGACAATTGGGCCTGAATGCTCTGGTAGGACTTAGTATAGAGCAGGCTCTGGCCCCCATTACCAAAACAACTTCTGGTCCTGCAATAGTCAGACTCCTTTTGTGTGGCTTTAATACCTTTTCTTTCTTGACATTGAATATTGCTCAAGCTAGAAAATGATACATCTTTGGAGGGAAGGCTCATATGTCACAGCCAGAAAGTGAAGCAGACCGATTGGCTGTGTGAATTATCTGACTTGCTGCAGTGAATTATTTGCACTGTTTCCCTACCTAGTCAACAAGTTCCTGAGGTATAGTAGAGATCAATCAAAACTGACAGCCGGCGTGTGAAGGCTTTACTGTGTAAATCTGGCGTACTCATCCTAGCCATGCCGGCCCTGGCATCTGTATATCATTTTTATACTGCTACCAGTAGAGCAATTCCAAAAGTATTTGCAAGGAAAATGCGTGTCCCCATCTGTTCCTGGAAGCATAAATGTGCCACCTTCAGAGGGTTTTCACTGGTAATCATATCTTTAATGATCAACAGACTAGTGATATATACCTTTCCATAAAATGGGGTTTTCTTCACTTTATTGTGATTGGCTAGAATAAACAGCTTTTCCATATGTTAGGGAGATAAAATATAAGATTAGCAGAAGTCATTTGTTGGATAGTAAACAAAAGAAACAATTCATTCCAAATAATCTTTGAAAAGAAGCAACGACAAAATTAAGTTGCAATAATAGAGCATCTGAAGGCCCCACATCAGGGAGACAGACCTTGTTCCTCCTTGGAAAAGGAGCCGTTTAAGGGCAGAAATGCAGAGTTTTCTAGGGGACTCTAGTGGCTTATTGTGGAGTCAGGGGAGGGAGAGAAGCAGTGAGGGAAGCAGGGCTACAACAGTACTTGTTCATTCTAGCTCCACTGCAAGTATCTACTTCCTCTCCTTTGTTTTGACCCACTTCTTGGTGGCCCCCACTGTGACATCCTGTGTAAGTTAGTAGATGGTATGTTCAAAAGCAAGAGGATGCCACCCTGCTGACTTTCTCTTAGGGCTTTCGGGGAAATGGAGGTTGTTTGTGGACTCTAAAATAACATGAACCCCCTATGCTGAAGCTTTCTCTTCTCCCGCAGAAAAGGGAGACTGCAAAGGCAGGGGAGGGCACTGGGGCATTTTGGAGGTCTCCAAGGAAAGGAAAGCTCTTAGTGATCCAGTCACACCTGTATAGGTCACAAGTCTACAGATGCATTGAGGAGCTGACCACGTTCCCCTCCCTCATCCTGTACTCCTGAGCACCAACATTGCAGCATAGCACCGGGATCCTTCCTCCTTCTGATGCAACCCCTTTGAGCCACCTTGGCCAAATCTGGGAACTTTCTCTCAGAGGTTTCAAAGAAGTGACTATCGGCACAAGAGTCTCCAATTCTCCTTTGTTTCAAGGGTCAGGAGAGAACCATCAGTTACTGATGCCAGGATTTCAGAAAATAGGTGTGATCTATGGAAACTGTTTCCTGCAACAGGAATTGAGAATCAGGAGGGAGGTTCTCTCTAAGCATTGAAAATAGATCCAGGTGGTGTTCCTTAGGAGTGGGGAGGGGCAGGGAGCTACATCTTCTCTGTGTATTTACCCCTCCCACTCCACAGAATCCTTTGCTCTCCCCACATGTCTGCTGTTCTCACCGAAGTAGGAGCATGCAGCAGGAATGCAGGAGTTGTAGTCTGCAAGCAGATCCCACATAGAAAATCCCCATTAGCATCTTAGACCTAATTTACCCTAATTTTATACCCCAATAAGACTGAGGAACAACCACAAGACCAGTAGAAAAACAGCTCACCTAAGGCTTTTCTCCAGGCAAGATTTTGTTTTTAAAATTTCCCCTAATATAAGCAGGCATAGATTTGTAAGTTCACATTTACAAGTAGATTATGATTTGCTTGACCTTGTGCTAGATAGTACTGCAATTAAAACTAGAAGAATGAGAAGTTACAGTTGCTTCCATGTTATGTTGTGATGCGTTGTAGTCTGTGAATTTGCTTGCAGGGGAGATAATTCTGCCATGTGTTGAATATGAAATATGATTTGCATTCAATGAAGAAACAGAGCTTCCTGGTTTTTGTGTATTTGTTTGATACCTATTTGATATTGAATTTCTGTAATTTTTTTTTAAATGAAAGAAAGTAAAAATCTACAGACAGGTTTTCTGTGAAAGAGGTAAATCTTGATGCTCACTCCTTTCCTTGCCTAGGAAGATGAGGCTGTCGTTTTCAGTTGGGAACATTTCACACTTCTGTGCCCTGGGTCCCTAGCTAACTCAGAAGCCTTGACTGGAACATTGGAACATGGATGCCTGTACAGAACAGAAGTCACCCACAGAGCTCACCTTTGGGGCTTCTGTTAGCTAAGGCCAAGAACCTTTGAACTGCAAGGATTGAAGAAGGGACCCAGGCCATCACACTTTCCAAAACCTGGATTACTGCCACTTGCAGCACAGGGTCTTCTGCTGCTTCAAAACGACAGACCTGGTACACATACAGAGATGGAAGTCTTGGCAACTACAAGACATGACTGAAAAATTAAAACCACACACCATGTTCCGGGTGAAAATTACCTCCACTGACAAATGCTGTCCTCTCCTCCACAGCCTCATTGCCAAGGAGCCTCAGCTAGTCTGTGTTTATCTCACTGAAAATGTATTTAATCACAGACAACTAAGATATTTATGTGTCAGAATATAGCTTCTTAATCAATTTTAGGAAAACGGGCCCTTCTCAACTTAAATTCTAACTCGGGTATATGAAAACATATAGTTTGATAGTGTTAATCTGCAATATTGCTCAATGATTGCAGTATCTTTAGAGTCACCTTTTTAAAAGGTATCCCTTAAGACAGAAGTGAATTGGCAGTGTTGTGTGTTGAGAAAGAATTTGAGGTTTTGAAAAGTAAGTCTAAAGAAATAGTTTCTTTGGTGAAGGAAAATAAGCTCAATAGTTAAAGTGAAATGAACTTTTAAATTTTGTTAGAAATTAAAACCTCTTAAGTTAAAATTACTGATAAAGCCCAGCCATGTTTACAATTATTTTTGGAAATGGACATTTGGGGGGGGTTGAAGTTTACTTTTAGTTCCCCCTCAGTCTAAAAACAGCATCCAGGTCAGTTTTGGTCGTTCCTGACTTGGATTGGAGATTTCTTTTTTGTTCCAGAAGAAAAATCAGAAAAGCAGCTTGTATAGTTAATAGCTCTAGAGTGTTACAAGTAGAATTTCTACTTTTCATCCTTTGTAAACACTTTTAAGTAATGCACTTTAATTTTTGGTTAAAGCAACTGGGTTAAGCAGTATATAAGATCTGCAGTAAAAGGTTTTTCTTGTGAGGAAAAGGGGAGTAGGTAGGAAGCCAAATTAACTCTGCTGGAGTGGCCAAAGGACCCTTCCGGCTTTGAGATGGGAAAACTCGGATTTCTAGTCCGCACCAACTCCTTTCCTAATACTCCGCAATCAACTTGTGAAGCGGGTTGCGGGCAGTTCAGATACTATCTGGGTGTCTCTATTTACTGGGCTTTT
Source organism: Eospalax fontanierii (assembly GCA_035773235.1). NCBI lineage: Eukaryota > Metazoa > Chordata > Mammalia > Rodentia > Spalacidae > Eospalax > Eospalax fontanierii. The sequence goes on along the minus strand of CM069543.1, from coordinate 25,250,246 downwards.
GCGCAAAGACATCTGGCTTCCCCTCCCCCACCCCAGCACGGAGTGGGCACCGCACGGGTTTCGGAAACCCGCTGTTCCCCGAGACTCTGACCGTCCCTTCCACCAGAGCCGTCAGGATGCCGGCGGACGTGCGGCTGCGCTTGCCGGGCCGCGTGGGCGAACCGGGAAGTCCACCGGCTTGGCCTTGGCTCAGGTCCCGGGGCACGTGACCCGCGGACGGCACCCGGGCAGAGTGACGCGGGGAGGCGGGAGCCCGGCCCCCCTTTCGTGTGCCCCGCACCTCGAGGGGCGCGGGGCCTGGACCTGGGTGAGCTCCGGGCCAGCGGTCGAGCGTGCTGGGAGGCCGCACCGACGCCCTGCCCGCAGCGATTCGGCGGGAGACGCCTGGCCGCTTGCTTCTGGCCTGGGGCCGCAGCTGGCGCCCCGAGGCGAGGCCCGGACGCCCTGGTTCGTCGGCTTTCGGGGCTGGTCTGAGCTAGATCTCCTCTCCGTGGGCGGCGGCCTGGTTTGAGGCGGGCTATGGGACTGGCCTGGCTCCGCTCTGGACGGCTTGGGCCTGAGTCTCCAGCCGCGTCCTTCGCGCCTTCTCGGCGCCGGCTCCTCGCGTGGCTCGATAGCCGATCTGAGTAATAGTCAACTGTTTTTGTCACTTTCGTAAGATGCATCATCCCTGGTCTCTCTTGTTTCATTACGAAAAATCCCAGAGAAACCACCCAGCAGGATCAATCAGACGCAGGCAGCCAGACAGTTTTCTTGTACTTTATTAAAGTGTAATCAAACATCGGTTAAGTGGAAAATAAATATCCAGATCTAATAAGCTGCTCAGTCAGATCGTGTAAATGCAAATTACAAGCTGGTTCCTATCTTCCCGCCAGGGGATTGAACAAGCCACAGCAATTGCTTCATCCACTGCGATTGTAAATCAACT